>JASAUF010000237.1:0-1375832 GCA_030180095.1 Magnolia changhungtana
ACAATGAACAAGTCTCAATACCACATGTAGGACAAGCCAACTTGCCCTTCGTGCTCCACCTAGATAAATTTCCATATGCGGAAAAGTCATTTATTGTCCACAAGACCGCTGCATGCAATCAAAATGTCTGTCCTGCAAATGTGTCATACGTGTGTACACCTTGACTCCACAACTCGTTTAACTCATCTACTAACGGTCACAAGTACACATCAATGTCATTCTCAGGTGACCTGGGTCCAGGAATAAGCAATGACATCATGAAAAATGACTCCTTCATACACAACCAAGGAGGTAAATTGTAGGGCATAAGTACCACTGGCCATATACTGTACGAGCTACTCATATTACCAAATAGATTAAAACCATCACTTGCAAGACCTAGTCAAACATTGCGAGAATCCTCTGCAAACCAGTCATGTTGCTTGTCAAAATTTTGCCAGGCTTCAGAGTCCGCTGGGTACCTCAGTGTACTATCATCATGAACGCATTTTTCCTTATGCCACCTCATATCTTCAGCCGTCTTACGAGACATAAATAATCTTTGCAATCTTGGTTTCAATGGGAAGTACCTTAACACCTTTCGCGGGATGTTCTTATCCCTGGATTTGCCATACTTCCACCTAGACTCTCCACATTCTTGACACTCTCCAAAGATCCTTTGCTCTTCCGATATAATAAACAATCATTTATACATGCATGTATGAGTTCATATCCAAGGCCCAAGTCTCGCATCAAGGATTTTGCCTCGTAATGGGACTTAGGCAATGTCTCACCGTCTGGCAATGCTTCTTTCAACAACTCTAGCAACATGTTGAACGATTTGTTACTCCAACGATTTATTGTCTTCAAATGAAGTAACTTTGTAAGAAAATTTAACTTGGAGAAGTTCTTACACCCCGGATAAAGTGGACGTTGCGCATCCCTCAACAACCTACTAAACTTTTCTAATTCGACATCACTCATTGGAGGAATATCTTGGCTACTGCTTGTCGCTGCAAAATTAGTATCCGTAGCTGTTCCCCTAAACACATCCCCTATGATATCTTGCATTTCGTCAACGTCTTCATCCTCGTCATCCGGCACAATTGGATCAGCAATGACTTCAGTGGGCTCAACTCTATGGGTCATATCTTCACCATGATAGATCCACCAAGTGTAACCCTGGTTAATCCCAACTATGAAAAAATCATCCTCTACTTTGTCTAAAGTCTTAAATATCATGTTCTTGCATTTTCGACATGGACACCTAATCCTATTCCTTGAATTTGCCCGATTTCGCGCAAATTCCATGAACTCTTCAACCCCTTGTTTATACTCTGAGCCAAACCTGTTCTTAGCTCACATCTAACTCTTATCCATGTCTATAATGAAAAGACTAAAGTCAGTTTATGGAAATAGCTTTAAGATTATGCTAAGTTATAGGTTTAGGTTATATTATATGTTTAGGATATGATAATAGGTATAGTTTAGGTTATAACTTTAGGTTATAGGTTTAGTTTTAGAGAATTAAGTTTAGGTTAAGGTTACAAGTTTAGGTTAAGGTTGTAAGTATGGGTTATAGGTTAAGGTTAAGGTATAGGTTTAGGTTATAAGTGTAGGTTATAGGTTTAGAAAGGTTAGGTTCTCTTCCGTTATAGGTTTAGGGAAAGGTTAGGTTCAAAGTTATAGGTTTTGGGATTTGAGAATAGTTTTATGTTTTAAGTATAGGTTTAGGTTGGATTATAGGTTAAGGTTTAGGGATTTGTGTTTAGGTTATAGGTTATGGGTTATAGGTTAGGTTAGGGTTTAAAAGATATAGGTTTAGGTTTCGTGTGAATCGTTTTAGGTTTAGGTTATAGGTTTAGGTTTAGAGATTTAGGTTCGGGTTCGAGTTTGGAATCGGGTTTAGGTTTAGTTTAGGGTTCAGGTTTAGGTTTAGGTTATAAGGTATAGGTTTAGGTAATTGAGAATTGGTTTAGGTTTAGGTTTAGGGAATCGGGTTCGGGTTCGGGATCGGGTTTAGATTTTGGTTTTCAAGTTTAAGCTTAGGTTAATATTAGGGATTTGAGATTAGGATTAGGTGTAGGTTTAGGTTTAGGGATTTGAGAATAGGTTAATGTTTAGGTAATAGGTGTAGGTTTTGGTTTCAGGATAAGGTTAAGGTTATAAGTTTAGGTTATAGGTTAAGGTTATAGGTTTAGGTTAGGTTTAGGTTTAGGTTATAGGTTATAGCCTTGGAAATAGAGAATAAGTTAAGGTTTAGGCATAGGAAATCGGGTTGGGGTTCGGGATCGAGTTTAGGCTTGGGTTTTCATGTGTAGGCTTAAGTTTAGGGTAGGGAGTTGAGATTGGGATTAGGTGTAGGTTTAGGTTTAAGGATTTGAGAATAGGTTAAGGTTTAGGTAATAGGTTTAGGTTTTGGTTTCAGGATAAGGTTAAGGTTATAAGTTTAGGTTATAGGTTAAGGTTATAGGTTTCTGTTAGGTTTAGGGTTTAGGTTATAGGTTATAGCTTTGGGAATTGAGAATAGGTTAAGGTTTAGGCATGCATAGAAATCGGGTTGGGGTTCGGGATCGGGTTTAGGCTTGGGTTTTCATGTTTAGGCTTAGGTTTAGGGTAGGGAGATGAGATTGGGATTAGGTGTAGGTTTAGGTTTAAGGATTTGAGAATAGGTTAAGGTTTAGGTTTGGGTTTCGTGAGGATAAGGTTAAGGTTATAAGTTTAGGTTATAGGTTAAGGTTATAGGTTTAGGTTAGGTTTAGGTTTAGGTTATAGGTTATAACTTTAGGAATTGAGAATAGGTTAAGGTTTAGGCATCGAGTTGGGGTTCGGGATTGGGTTTAGGCTTGGGTTTTCATGTTTAGGCTTAGGTTTAGGGTAGGGAGTTGAGATTGGGATTAGGTGTAGGTTTAGGTTTAGGATTTGAGAATAGGTTAAGGTTTAGGTAATAGGTTTAGGTTTTGGTTTCAATATAAGGTTAAGGTTATAAGTTTAGGTTATAGGTTAATGTTATAGGTTTAGGTTATAGGTTTCGGTTAGGTTTAGGGTTTATGTTATAGGTTATAGGTTTGGGAATTGAGAATAGGTTAAGGTTTAGGCATAGGAAATCGAGTTGGGGTTCTGGATCGGGTTTAGGCTTGGGTTTTCATATTTAGGCTTAGGTTTAGGGTAGGGAGTTGAGATTGGGATTAGGTGTAGGTTTATGTTTAGGGATTTGAGAATAGGTTAAGGTTTAGGTAATAGGTTTTGGTTTTGGTTTCGGGATAAGGTTAAGGTTATAAGTTTAGGTTATGTTAAGGTTATAGGTTTAGGTTATAGGCTTGATTAGGTTTAGGTTTAGGTTATAGGTTATAGCTTTGAGAATTGAGAATAGGTTAAGGTTTAGGCATAGGAAATCGGGTTGGGGTTTGGGATTGGGTTTAGGCTTGGGTTTTCATGTTTAGGCTTAGGTTTAGGGTAGGGAGTTGAGATTGGGATTAGGTGTAGGTTTAGGTTTAGGATTTGAGAATAGGTTAAGGTCTAGGTAATAGGTTTAGGTTTTGGTTTCAGGATAAGGTTAAGGTTATAAGTTTAGGTTATAGGTTAAGGTTATAGGTTTAGGTTATAGGTTTGGTTAGGTTTAGGGTTTAGGTTATAGGTTATAGCTTTGGGAATTGAGAATAGGTTAAGGTTTAGGCATAGGAAATCGGGTTGGGGTTCAAAAGATCGAGTTTAGGCTTGGGTTTTCATGTTTAGGCTTAGGTTTGGGTAGGGAGATGAGATTGGGATTAGGTGTAGGTTTAGGTTTAGGGATTTGAGAATAGGTTACGGTTTAAGTAATAGGTTTAGGTTTTGGTTTGAGGATAAGGTTAAGGTTATAAGTTAAGGTTATAGGTTAAGGTTATAGGTTTAGGTTAGGTTTAGGTTTAGGTTATAGGTTATAGCTTTGGGAATTGAGAATAGGTTAAGGTTTAGGCATAGGAAATTGGGTTGGGGTTCGGGATCGGGTTTAGGCTTGGGTTTTCATATTTAGGCTTAGGTTTTGGGTAGGGAGTTGAGATTGGGATTAGGTGTAGGTTTAGGTTTAGGATTTGAGAATAGGTTAAGGTTAAGGTTTAGGTAATAGTTTTAGGTTTTGGTTTAGGGATAAGGTTAAGGTTATAAGTTTAGGTTATAGGTTAAGGTTATAGGTTTAGGTTATAGGTTGGGATTAGGTTTAGGTTTAGGTTATAGGTTATAGCTTTGGGAATTGAGAATAGGTTAAGGTTTATGCATTGGAAATCGGGTTCAGTTCTGGATTGGGTTTAGGCTTGGGTTTTCATGTTTTGGCTTAGATTTAGGGTAGGGAGTTGAGATTGGTATTAGGTGTAGGTTTAGGTTTAGGGATTTGAGAATAGGTTAAGGTTTAGGTAGTAGGTGTAGGTTTTCGTTTTAGGATAAGGTTAAGGTTATAAGTTTAGGTTATAGGTTAAGGTTATAGGTTTAGGTTATAGGTTTATGTTAGGTTTAGGTTTAGGTTATAGGTTTAGGAATTGAGAATAGGTTAAGGTTTAGGCATAGGAAATCGGGTTGGGGTTCGGGATCGGGTTTAGGCTTGGGTTTTCATGTTTAGGCTTAGGTTTAGGGTAGGGAGATGATATTGGGATTAGGTGTAGGTTTAGGTTTAGGGATTTGAGAATAGGTTAAGGTTTAGGTAATAGGTTAAGATTTTGGTTTCGGATAAGGTTATGGTTATAAGTTTAGGTTATAGGTTAAGGTTATAGGTTTAGGTTTGGTTTAGGTTTAGGTTATAGGTTATAGCTTTGGGAATTGAGAATAGGTTAAGGTTTAGGCATAGGAAATCGGGTTGGGGTTCGGGATCAGGTTTAGGCTTGGGTTTTCATGTTTAGGCTTAGGTTTAGGGTAGGGAGATGATATTGGGATTAGGTGTATGTTTAGGTTTAGGGATTTGAGAATAGGTTAAGGTTTAGGTAATAGGTTTAGGTTTGGTTTCAGGATAAGGTTAAGGTTATAAGTTTAGGTTATAGGTTAAGGTTATAGGCTTAGGTTATAGGTTGGGATTAGGTTTAGGTTTAGGTTATAGGTTATAGCTTTGGGAATTGAGAATAGGTTAAGGTTTATGCATTGGAAATCGGGTTGGGTTTCTGGATCGGGTATAGGCTTGGGTTTTCATGTTAGGCTTAGGTTTAGGTAGGAGTTGAGATTGGGATTAGGTGTAAGTTTAGGTTTAGGATTTGAGAATAGGTTAAGGTTTAGGTAATAGGTGTAGGTTTTCGTTTTAGGATAAGGTTAAGGTTATAAGTTTAGGTTATAGGTTAAGGTTATAGGTTTAGGTTATAGGTTTATGTTAGGTTTAGGTTTAGGTTTAGGATATAGGTTATAGCTTTGGGAATTGAGAATAGGTTAAGGTTTAGGCATAGAAAATCGGGTTGGGGTTCGGGATCGGGTTTAGGCTTGGGTTTTCATGTTTAGGCTTAGGTTTAGGGTAGGGAGATGATATTGGGATTAGGTGTAGGTTTAGGCTAGGATTTAGGATTTGAGAATAGGTTAAGGTTTAGGTAATAGGTTTAGATTTTGGTTTCGGGATAAGGTTAATGTTATAAGTTTAGGTTATAGGTTAAGGTTATAGGTTTAGGTTATAGGTTTCGGATTAGGTTTAGGTTTAGGTTATAGGTTATAGCTTTGAGAATTGAGAATAGGTTAAGGTTTAGGCATAGGAAATCGGGTTGGGGTTCGGGGATCGGGTTTAGGCTTAGGTTTAGTGTAGGGAGTTGAGATTGGGATTTGGTGTAGGTTTAGGTTTAGAGATTTGACAATAGGTTAAGGTCTAGGCAATAGGTTTAGGTTTTGGTTTCAGGATAAGGTTATGGTTATAAGTTTAGGTTATAGGTTAAGGTTATAGGTTTAGGTTATAGTTTCAGTACAGGTTAGGTTTAGGGTTTAAGTTATAGGTTATAGCTTTGGGAATTGATAATAGTTTAAGGTTTAGGCATTGGAAATCGGGTTGGGGTTGGGATCGGGTTTAGGCTTGGGTTTTCATGTTTAGCTTAGGTTTAGGGTAGAGAGTTGAGATTGGGATTAGGTGTAGGTTTAGGTTTAGGGATTTGAGAATAGGTTAAGGTTTAAGTAATAGGTTTTGGTTTTGGTTTCAGGATAAGGTTAAGGTTATAAGTTTAGGTTATAGGTTAATGTTATAGGTTTAGGTTAGGTTTAGGTTTAGGTTATAAGTTATAGCTTTGGGAATTGAGAATAGGTCAAGGTTTAGGCATAGGAAATCGGGTTGGGGTTCGGGATCGGGTTTAGGCTTGGGTTTTCATGTTTAGGCTTAGGTTTAGGGTAGGGTGATGATATTGGGATTAGGTGTAGGTTTAGGTTTAGGGATTTGAGAATAGGTTAAGGTTTAGGTAATAGGTTTTGGTTTTGGTTTCAGGATAAGGTTAAGGTTATAAGTTTAGGTTATAAGTTAAGGTTATAGGTTTAGGTTATAGGCTTCATTTAGGTTTAGGGTTTAGGTTATAGGTTATAGCTTTGAGAATTGAGAATAGGTTAAGGTTTAGGCATAGGAAATCGGGTTGGGGTTTGGGATTGGGTTTAGGCTTGGGTTTTCATGTTTAGGCTTAGGTTTAGGGTAGGGAGTTGAGATTGGGATTAGGTGTAGGTTTAGGTTTAGGGATTTGAGAATAGGTTAAGGTCTAGGTAATAGGTTTAGGTTTTGGTTTCGGGATAAGGTTAAGGTTATAAGTTTAGGTTATAGGTTAAGGTTATAGGTTTAGGTTATAGGTTTCGGTTAGGTTTAGGTTTAGGTTATAAGTTATAGCTTTGGGAATTGAGAATAGGTTAAGGTTTAGGCATAGGAAATCGGGTTGGTGTTCGAAGATCGGTTTAGGCTTGGGGTTTCATGTTTAGGCTTAGGTTTAGGGTAGGGAGATGAGATTGGGATTAGGTGTAGGTTTAGGTTTAGGATTTGAGAATAGGTTAAGGTTTAAGTAATAGGTTTAGGTTTTGGTTTCAGGATAAGGTTAAGGTTATAAGTTAAGGTTATAGGTTAAGGTTATAGGTTTAGGTTAGGTTTAGGTTTAGGTTATAGGTTATAGCTTTGGGAATTGAGAATAGGTTAAGGTTTAGGCATAGGAAATTGGGTTGGGGTTCGGGATCGGGTTTAGGCTTGGGTTTTCATTTTTAGGCTTAGGTTTAGGGTAGGGTGATGATATTGGGATTAGGTGTAGGTTTAAGTTTAGGATTTGAGAATAGGTTAAGGTTTAGGTAATAGTTTTAGGTTTTGGTTTCGGGATAAGGTTAAGGTTATAAGTTTAGGTTATAGGTTAAGGTTATAGGTTTAGGTTTAGGTTATAGGTTGGGATTAGGTTTAGGTTTAGGTTATAGGTTATAGCTTTGGGAATTGAGAATAGGTTAAGGTTTATGCATTGGAAATCGGGTTGGGGTTCGGATTGGGTTTAGGCTTGGGTTTTCATGTTTAGGCTTAGATTTAGGGTAGGAGTTGAGATTGGTATTCGGTGTAGGTTTAGGTTTAGGGATTTGAGAATAGGTTAAGGTTTAGGTAGTAGGTGTAGGTTTTCGTTTTAGGATAAGGTTTAGGTTATAAGGTTAAGGTTATAGGTTTAGGTTATAGGTTTATATTAGGTTTAGGTTTAGGTTATAGGTTTTAATTGAGAATAGGTTAAGGTTTAGGCATAGAAATCGGGTTGGGGTTCTGGATCGGGTTTAGGATTGGGTTTTCATGTTTAGGCTTAGGTTTAGGGTAGGGAGATGATATTGGGATTAGGTGTAGGTTTAGGTTTAGGGATTTGAGAATAGGTTAAGGTTTAGGTAATAGGTTTAGATTTTGGTTTTGGATAAGGTTAAGGTTATAAGTTTAGGTTATAGGTTAAGGTTATAGGTTTAGGTTAGGTTTAGGTTTAGGTTATAGGTTATAGCTTTCGGGAATTGAGAATAGGTTAAGGTTTAGGCATAGGAAATCGGGTTGGGGTTCGGGATCGAGTTTAGCTTGGGTTTTCATGTTTAGGCTAGGTTTAGGGTAGGGAGATGATATTGGGATTAGGTGTATGTTTAGGTTTAGAGATTTGAGAATAGGTTAAGGTTTAGGTTTCTGGTTTCGGGATAAGGTTAAGGTTATAAGTTTAGGTTATAGGTTAAGGTTATAGGTTTAGGTTATAGGATTAGGTTTAGGTTTAGGTTATAGGTTATAGCTTTGGGAATTGAGAATAGGTTAAGGTTTATGCATTGGAAATCGGGTTGGGTTTCGGATCGGGTATAGGCTTGGGTTTTCATGTTTAGGCTTAGGTTTAGGGTAGGGAGTTGAGATTGGGATTTGGTGTAAGTTTAGGTTTAGGGATTTGAGAATAGGTTAAGGTTTAGGTAATAGGTGTAGGTTTTCGTTTTAGGATAAGGTTAAGGTTATAAGTTTAGGTTATAGGTTAAGGTTATAGGTTTAGGTTATAGGTTTATGTTAGGTTTAGGTTATAGGTTATAGCTTTAGGGAATTGAGAATAGGTTAAGGTTTAGCATAGAAAATCGGGTTGGGGTTCTGGATCGGGTTTAGGCTTGGGTTTTCATGTTTAGGCTTAGGTTTAAGGTAGGGAGATGATATTGGGATTAGGTGTAGGTTTAGGTTTAGGGATTTGAGAATAGGTTAAGGTTTAGGTAATAGGTTTAGATTTTGGTTTCAGGATAAGGTTAATGTTATAAGTTTAGGTTATAGGTTAAGGTTATAGGTTTAGGTTATAGGTTTCGGTTAGGTTTAGGGTTTAGGTTATAGGTTATAGCTTTGAGAATTGAGAATAGGTTAAGGTTTAGGCATAGGAAATCGGGTTGGGGTTCGGGATCGGGTTTAGGCTTGGGTTTTCATGTTTAGGCTTAGGTTTAGTGTAGGAGTTGGGATTGGGATTTGGTGTAGGTTTAGGTTTAGAGATTTGAGAATAGGTTAAGGTCTAGGTAATAGGTTTAGGTTTTGGTTTCAGGATAAGGTTAAGGTTATAAGTTTAGGTTATAGGTTAAGGTTATAGGTTTAGGTTATAGTTTTCGGTTAGGTTTAGGGTTTAGGTTATAGGTTATAGCTTTGGGAATTGATAATAGTTTAAGGTTTAGGCATTGGAAATCGGGTTGGGGTTCGGGATCGGGTTTAGGCTTGGGTTTTCATGTTTAGGCTTAGGTTTAGGGTAGAGAGTTGAGATTGGGATTAGGTGTAGGTTTAGGTTTAGGGATTTGAGAATAGGTTAAGGTTTAAGTAATAGGTTTAGGTTTTGGTTTCGAGGATAAGGTTAAGGTTATAAGTTTAGGTTATAGGTTAATGTTATAGGTTTAGGTTAGGTTTAGGTTTAGGTTATAGGTTATAGCTTTGGGAATTGAGAATAGGTCAAGGTTTAGGCATAGGAAATCGGGTTGGGGTTCTGGATCGGGTTTAGCTTGGGTTTTCATGTTTAGGCTTAGGTTTAGGGTAGGGTGATGATATTGGGATTAGGTGTAGGTTTAGGTTTAGGGATTTGAGAATAGGTTAAGGTTTAGGTAATAGGTTTAGGTTTTTGTTTTCAGGATAAGGTTAAGGTTATAAGTTTAGGTTATAGGTTAAGGTTATAGGTTTAGGTTATAGGTTTTGGTTAGGTTTAGGTTTAGGTTATAGGTTATAGCTTTGGGAATTGAGAATAGGTTAAGGTTTAGGCATAGGAAATCGGGTTGGGGTTTGGGATCGGGTTTAGGCTTAGTTTTCATGTTTAGGCTTAGGTTTAGTGTAGGGAGTTGAGATTGGGATTTGGTGTAGGTTTAGGTTTAGAGATTTGAGAATAGGTTAAGGTCTAGGTAATAGGTTTAGGTTTTGGTTTCGTGGATAAGGTTAAGGTTATAAGTTAAGGTTATAGGTTAAGGTTATAGGTTTAGGTTATAGTTTTCGGTTAGGTTTAGGGTTTAGGTTATAGGTTATAACTTTGGGAATTAATAATAGTTTAAGGTTTAGGAATTGGAAATCGGGTTGGGGTTCGGGATCTGGTTTAGGCTTGGGTTTTCATGTTTAGGCTTAGGTTTAGGGTAGAGAGTTGAGATTGGGATTAGGTGTAGGTTTAGGTTTAGGGATTTGAGAATAGGTTAAGGTTTAGGTTATAGGTTTAGGTTTTGGTTTTAGGATAAGGTTAAGGTTATAAGTTTAGGTTATAGGTTAAGGTTATAGGTTTAGGTTATAGGTTTAGGTTAGGTTTAGGTTTAGGTTATAGGTTATAGCTTTGGGAATTGAGAATAGGTTAAGGTTTAGGCATAAGAAATCGGGTTGGGGTTCGGGAGGTTTGGGCTTGGGTTTTCATATTTAGGCTTAGGTTTTGGGTAGGAGTTGAGATTGGGATTAGGTGTAGGTTTAGGTTTAGGGATTTGAGAATAGGTTAAGGTTAAGGTTTAGGTAATAGTTTTAGGTTTTGGTTTCGTGGATAAGGTTAAGGTTATAAGTTTAGGTTATAGGTTAATGTTATAGGTTTAGGTTATAGGTTGGGATTAGGTTTAGGTTTAGGTTATGGGTTATAGCTTTGGGAATTGAGAATTGGTTAAGGTTTAGGTTTAGGAAATCAGGTTGGGGTTCGGGATCGGGTTTAGGCTTGAGTTTTCATGTTTAGACTTAGGTTTAGGTTAGGGAGTTGAGATTGGGATTTGGTGTATGTTTAGGTTTAGGGATTTGAGAATAGGTTTAGGTTTAGGTTTAAGGTGTAGGTTAGGTTTAGGGATTTGCGAATAGGCTTAAATTATAAGTATAGGTTTAGGTTGGGTTATAGGTTTAGGTTAAGGGTGTGGTACCTGCAAATACAGACATAAACATGGCCTGTCCAAATGGCCAGGCCCTTCCAATGCTGTCCATAGGAAATGGACAGCTTCATCATGGTCATAACAGTGGTTCCCACCTTCCAGGGACCCCCGCTCATCCGGATAGCTCCGACGCACATCCGGGTCTACTCCATTAATCTCGAGCAAATACAGACATAATCACGGCCTGTCCAAATGGCCAGGCCCTTCCAATGCTGTCCATAGAAAATGGACAGCTTCATCATGGTCATAACAGCGGTTCCCACCTTTCAGGGACCTCCGCTCATCCGGATAGCTCCGACGCACATCTGGGTCTGCTCCATTTATCTCGAGCAAATACAGACATAATCACGGCCTGTCCAAATGGCCAGGCCCTTCCAATGCTGTCCAAGGAAATGGATAGCTTCATCATGGTCATAACAGCAGTTCCCACCTTCCAGGGACCCCCGCTCATCCGGATAGCTCCGACGCACATCCGGGTCTGCTCCATTAATTCTAAGGCAATATAATTAAATCCTAAATTAGTTACTCATCCAAGGTTGGATAGGTTGTAATACTTTCATATTCCCATTTAAACGTCCCCGCCAAAAATTCGGCAGTATCTCCCCGTACCTCTCCAGATAAGTTGATCTTACGTTACATCCCGATGCCAAATATCTAAATCAATGTAAAGATATTTGACATTGGATACGGAACGAAAGAAACATATCCAGAGAGAAACGAAGAGATAGACCGCGGATCAAGCATGAACATATAAATAGATTGTATGAAAGCATACTTTCCATCTAACCTTGAACTGTCCAAAATGAGACAATTTGAGCGATTTTTATGCCACCAAAAACACACCATATCTATGTATGGCCCCATAGAAATCCTCAAACGAGTAACTAATTATCTAACTTACAAATCTTATAATTACATCCGATGCACCATTCACCCATGCTCAAGTGAACCAAGTCAAGCATTATTCACACATGTTCAAGTGATCCAAGTTAAGCATCATTCGCACATTTTTGTACACAACCAAGTTGAGCATCATTCACACATGTTCAAGTGAACTAAGTAAAGCATCATTCATACATGTTCAAGTGAATTAATTTAAGCATTATAAGCAAACATTCTAGGGGGCTGATCTTAGCATCATTACCACACATCCGGGTCGATCCAGCTAAGCATCATAAACACATGTTGTTGCCAAATATCTTGGCATCAATACTACACATCCGAGTTGATTGATTTAAGCATCATAAACACATGTTCCAGTGGAGTGATTTAATCATCGTAAACGCATGTCCAAGTGGATTGATTCAAGCATTGTAAACACATGTCCAAGTGGACTGATTTAAGTACTATAAGCATTATTCAAACAATTAAAACTTGCATATCATATTTAATTTCATGTCTTACATCAGATAAGAGATATTTAATGAAATTTTATTACATGGTTGGTTGATTGATTTTGCATAGTTAGCTGCGTAATTAGGAGGCTTGGGCCTCTTTATTGATGGGCCAAATGTGGCCTTGGGCCTAGGCCTAATGGGTTTGGGCCTGGCCCATGGATCTTGGGCCCAATTTAGCCTGCATCAGATTTTGGAGCTGATTTGAAATTTTGTCTATGAACTGAAAGAGTTTTTTTCTAATTCTAAATATTGAGGAATATTTCTCATCATTCCAAGAATTGCTTTCTAGCAATTCGTTTGTCAATCCGCTAACTTGTTTTGTTATTCTTCCCTTTTTAATGTCTAAAGGCGTGAAGAATCACTGTATATCTTCAAGCGAAGGCTTTCGGGGGCCTTACTAGATTTTGCTGCTAAGGAACTTGAGGCCCAGGTAATTTTCATTTCTTAAGCCTTATATTTCCCTTACCAAATAAACATTTACACTCATAATTGCATTAATAGTGTTAGAGGTGTTTATTTTTGCTCCGATAATTTAAAATGGCAAAGTCCCATTTGTGCAGCTGGGCTGGCTCATGGTATGCCTTCACAAATAATTTGAAGGAGTGGATGTTATTCTTTTCACATGTGTCTTGATAGTTCTATAATCAATCATTACATGACATGAATGTTGTTGTATGTGTATTTGTCCATGTAACCTAAACATGCTCACAAGCAGTGATTTTAAATATCAATAATATTGGCTGATACTATTGATATCACATGGGGCCGATACGATATATAGGGGGAGTTATTGAATTTCCCTGTATTGCACAAAATACTGCAATGCTACTAAAAACCTTGTATAAAATTCCCCCCATATCGTTGATACATGTGATACCTTGCAGTTTGTACAGTGAATACATAGCGATACATTCCCCCATAGGAAATTCAAAAAAAATAAATCAAAAACTCCATTTTCTCCCAAATTTGTGTAGAGGAATCTGTTTTTATACTTGTGTTGTATGAGTTATGAATTATACAAACTCATTTTAGATATAATTGCATCACCATTGTTAGATAGCTCATAGTTTAGGTCCTTGTCCATACTTGTTTTGTGATATTTTACAATGTCTCTTACAACATATGAGAAGAATTACATCATCTTCCTAATGTTTCCCTCAAACAGTGATACATTCCTCGATAAATGTGATATTTCACATGCAATATTCATATGTTTCCATATTGTGCGATACGTGGATTGATACCGATATTTAAATCACTGGTCATAAGTCAATGGGGGACATGCAAACAAGGTTTAGACACGACAACCCATTGTAGATATGCACACAGTTTTTTTTTTAATTAAGAAAAGACGATGCATTGAACGGGGAAGAATAGTACAGCAGGAAACATGCACACATAGTTATACGTTAATGAAAATTATGGCAGTTTCTAGATAATTTGTGCGAGTGTAGACTTCTCTTTAGAATGGAAGAGCAAGATTGGTGATGAGATAGATTGAGTGATGGTAGTGATGGTATTAGCAGAGTTCTTGGATCATTTTGAGAGCATGAAGAAGTCTTGAAAGGGACTGATCTGAGATTGGATGGCTGGATTAGTGGATAATATGTGGGGGACCCACAAGCCTACTCATGATTGGATCATTATTCAAGGAAGATATTTTAGGAATTTGTGTTCGATATCTTATTGTGTAAGTAATGTTTCAAGTATTTAGGTTTATCGTAAAGTGTCTATATTCGTTGTTGAAATAAAGTGTCTACGTTCAATTGGACATGTGTTTTATCCACATCATCCACCCATTTTTCCATATCATTTTATAGCCTTATACAAAAAATGAGGCCGATCTACATCTCAGGTGGACCATGCCACAGGAAAACATTCGTGATTGAATATCCACCATTAAAAACCTCCTAAGGCATACTTTAATGTTTATTGGACATCTAACTTGTTGATTACGTCGCACAGACATGTATAAAAGGAAAAAACAAATATCAGCTTAATCCAATTCCAGCTCATCACATACAAAAGATTAAAAATCAAGTCAATTTGTGACTTGTGTGGGCCACACCACATACAAAAGTTGAGAAGGGTTACCCTCCATAGATTTTTCATAGATGCATGTGTAACATGTGTATCACTAGACTATTAATTTATTGGACACACGGCTTGCTAATGATATCCTAAAATAATTAGATTATCAATTGCATCATTATAATTACTTTAATACGATGATCAGCACTATCCAAACATTGTCCATGTAAATCAATAGTTAAAAATTGTTGATTAGCCACTTAGGGTCCCAACTCCTATGTAAACATGCCCTGGCCCAACACTCAAGCTGGTCTACCCACACTCATACTCATCAGGTGAGCCGTGAGCCGTGAGCCAATTCATAGAATATATAGAGTTGGTATATTTTTTCTAACCACTGAATTTTCAAACCCACATGACCACTAATAGGTAAGAGTCCCTGATTTTTAGGCCAATGCGTAATCACTGTTGGGCCCACCTAATGAGTGCCCCAGAATTTAGTAACCCATTGCCAAGTTGGCATGTGTACTGCAAATGGCCTCTTCAATCTCTCCCAGATTTTGCAAACACATGTTACACATGCAAATGATTTTTCCCTAATTTGTAAAATTCCTAATTTGTAAAATCTCTATTTTGTAAAATCAAAAAAACCCCAATTCGGGGTCCACATTCAAATCTGTAAGCCCTAAAATCCCCAAATCCCTAAATGAGGGTCCACATCAAATCAAAAATCCATAAATTACTAAATCACGAATTCATAAATCGGCATTAAGAGAGAGAGAGAGAGTAACCTAGGTTTTGAGGAGACAGAGATCGTAGATCGCAAGATAGATGTCTGAGATGTCTGGATTTTCCTCTTCTTCTTCTTCTTCTTCTTCTTCTTCTTCTTCTTCTTCTTTTTTCGAGTGCTCTCCAAGTCACTCTCACAGATCTAAGGTGGGTTTGCGGCGAATGGGGGATTTCGAAACCCTAGCGAGAGAGAGAGAGAGAGAGAGAGAGAGAGAGAGAGAGAGGGTTTGGGAGGGACGGGCGAGGGAATTTTTTGGAGGGATTTGGGTTTTGGGAGGGGCGGGCACGGGATTTCGGGGTTTTGGGAAGGGTAGTGTGCTAGGTAAACTCTGTGGGGTCCACCTTGATTTATGTATTTTATCCACTCCGTCCATCCATTTTACCTGATAATTTTAGTGCTTGACCCAACAAATGAAGTATATACAAACCTCAATTGGACCACACCACCGGAAACAGTGTGAATTGAACATCTACCATTGAAAATTTCTTGGGGGGCACGGAAGTTTTGGATCAAGCTTGTTATTGTGATTTGCCTTCATCCATGGATTTGTGATCTTATGAACAGGTTGGGTGAGAAATAAACATCACTGTGGACCCTATAAAGGTTTCAATGGTGGAAATAATTATTCCAACTGTTTCTGTTGTATGGTCCACTTGATCTTTGGGCATGCTTAATTTTTTGTCTCAGCTCGTAAAATACGATGGAAAAATTAATAGATGGACAGCATGGATAGACCAGATACATTCATGGTGGGCCCAACAGAGTTTGCTCAGTACAATAAGAGCGTACTGAGCAACTCAATACGCAATCGGATTTCCCTTTTTAAGTCTCGTGGGGCCCACCTTGATGTATGTTATTTATCCACTCCGTCCATTCATTTTAACGAATTATTTTAACAGTTGATCCAAAAAAAGGAGTTAGATCTGTGTGCCCCACCATGATGTATGTATTGTATCAACACCGTCCATTCATTTGGAGAGATCATTTTATGGGATGATAAAAAATGATTGGGCCCACTAAATGAGCAGCCCAGATCTTGTGCATAAAAGGTTAGCCGAGTTGGTTCTCCCAATCTGTTTTGGCCCATCACTGTCCTGGGCTAGACAGGCCTGGGTCTTACTTTTCAGGTTGGTCTTGGAGAGACCTGGGCCCATCCAAAACCTAGCCCATTAATGACCCTAGATATGGTAAAACCATGTTGCTACAATTACACGTGCTAGGGTTATCATTCGATCAGGATTGTCCATTTAATGGGACCCACTATGGATGGAAATTGATTCAAGATACGCATGTATGGATGAGCATCTAAACAGTGTCTTTCAAATTGACAGTGGTAAAGAAAAACGGTTAATGGACAATAGTAGTAAAATCGATGGGTACAGTCTTCTAAAATGTATGATTTTTTAAAATATAGTCCATCCATAATAAAGGCCATCAGTTGGACGGTTCAGATTGATGGATGACCCTTTTACACCTAATGCAGAGAGAAGGCTCTACCATGTCAGGGTCCTTCCGGATCCATGTAGCATGTTAGTTCACACTTCATTGTCAGTTCAAGTTTGCCCGAGCTTGACTTGACTCGGATCGAACCCAACTCTCAGTTACTTTGATATTGTTGTTGCTCACCAAGTGTTCGATGAAATGACTCAATAAAGTGTGGCTAGTAGCAAGGAAGGTACGTATATGAAAAAAGACCATTTCTATGATCACATTCTAATGTATCATATGGACATTATTGTGGAATTTTAGATCGGGCTTATATTTATATTTTTCACTTATCCATGTCCATGTGACCCTATGAACGGGTTAGATGGTGAAAAAACCTCAACGTGGGCCCAATAAAAGAATCATCTTTCAATGGTGGACAAATTAAGTCCATTGTTTCCTTTCATGTGGGCCAATCGAACATTAGATCTTCCTAATTTTTGGAAGACATTTGCGATCATAGGCGGAAAGTTGGGAGGAAAAAAGTCAAATCAATGGCCGGCATTCATTGGGAAAAATAGTGCTCCAACTGACAGCTAAGATCATCTGACCGATGTGAATTTTTGAGTGGAACTTGTCAACACAAAGGCCCCATAGATAAACGGTCCAAATTTAGTGCATGCCGCCAGATATCAGGAGATAGAATGCGTAACCTTCAATATGATGGTGAGAGAATGAAGAAGTAGTCCTTTCTTTCGGGGCCCACCTTTAAGCATTATGAGCCTTTTATTTTCTGAGCCCCAGATGGGGCATGCCCAGATCTTCCCTTTTAGATGATTTGAGGATTCCAGTGAAAATGGACCGTTACAACCAATGGCCCACATTTATGATAATGTGATTAGGAGGATTTTTTTTTTTTTTTTTGTAAAGGCATCTCTCATCAACCATCATGCCCACTAAGATGAAGGGTATTTTTGTCGATGCTACCATAAGTCATATAGGTGATAACCCATATACTTTTTATGGCTTTCTTTAAGGCGTTTTGGCGATTTTTAGAGCTTTTTTTAGTCTCACTTACATATCGAGTGAGGTTTGTTGTAAGTCGATATTTGACTAGTCTTAAACCTTTGTTAGGGTTAGCCTATGTAATTTTTCTTTTTTTTAGCATTCACTCCATCTATCATTTGTGCTAGCTCAGGTTGAGAAGTGAATTAAAAGATAAGATGTGTCCATAACTCAAGTGAACAACACTTCCGGAAAAATTAGGGATGGGAAAAGCTCGCAAAAATAATGGATGGATTGGATGTCACACATGCATCACAATGTGCTTGGTGGGTGTTGACCTCCTCAAGCTTCCAACAGGTACGTGCATTCAAGGTTGTTATATCTCGAAACTGTTGTTGTGACCTAGGTTTGTTAATGGGTATGATTTAGACTAGCTAAGATGACATGTTTGAATAAGCTGGAGTCACCATTAGCTGATTGGATGATTGGAATTTACAGCTGGTTAGACTTATAGAATTGCCTTGGATTGAGGAATTGGATACTTTTCAACTTAAGGTGACTCTTGGATAAGGTTTGAAACTGATGATTCTATGTAGGAACCCCGGTGAAGGTAAGGGAATGAGTTTAGCACCATCAACTACTTGCACTTGTGTCCCGTCTCTACTTTACAGGATTTAGATATATTTTTAAAATTTTTGTAATTCCGAAAAGCCCTATATCACATTATTAGCTATATATTATTCACAACACCAAAAATCTACCAATAAGTCACTGGTCTCCAAATCACTATTAAGGAAGTTGTAATGTCTCAGCTTAAGACAGGTTTGGAAGAGACAATAGCTGCTAAAAAAAGAAAAACAAATGTAGCATGTTAGTTCACAGTTCACTGTTAGTTCAAGCTTGCCCAAGCTTGAGTTGACTCGGATCGAACCCAACTCTCAGTTACTTTGATATTGTTGTTGCTCACCAAGTGTTCGATGAAATGACTCAATAAAGTGTGGCTAGTAGCAAGGAAGGTACGTATATGAAAAAAGACCATTTCTATGATCACATTCTAATGTATCATATGGACATTATTGTGGAATTTTAGATCGGGTTTATATTTATATTTTTCACTTATCCATGTCCATGTGATCCTATGAACGGGTTAGATGGTGAATAAACCTCAACGTGGGCCCAGTAAAAGAATCATCTTTCAACGGTGGACAAATTAAGTCCATTGTTTCCTTTCATGTGGGCCAATTGAACATTATTGGATCGGTTTCCCAGGTGAACTCACTCGTTTTCAAACAGGTGAAAGAATGTAATAATTACTTTTTTACAGTGATTTACAACAATTTACCTGTATTATAGAAAACTAAACAGGCTCTAAAATGATCTATCAAAATAGATGGAAAGAGTGGAGGTGTAGGATTTGCACGCGGTTTGGCAAGCTTGTATTTCTCACAAATTTAACGGTGGCCCCTCCTATCTTGCTTATCATGCATCACTCTTCCTTATTATTATAGCTTTCTTTATTTTCGAAACATTTAAAAAAAGGGAACTTGATAGGGATGAATGCGATCGATGATACACATGTATTTATAAATTACTTAGAAATTGCATACGTGTCATTTGCAATGCAAGTAAGCCAAATATAATGTTTTTTTTTTTTACTCATCTGAATATCGAATTGGCACACATTTATTAGACGGTTAAAAATGAGAAAAATATTCAATAGTGATTTTCCACATATTCAATGGTGATTTTCCACATACAAATGTTCTGAAATCAAAGGTTAAGATTGTTCCATGAATCTGATCTTGGGAATCTGACCCAGCGATAGTTGGTTCTACAATGTGGTCGGTTGAAATGGACGCGGATTAGATGCTGACAGGTTGAGTAGCCAGTCCCCTAATGAAGTGACTTCACCAAGTTCTGTGGGACCCATTATAATGTATGTGTTGTATCTACACTGTTCATCCAATTTGAGATATCATTTTAGGGCATGAGAAAAAGAACTGGGCAGATAAAAAGCTGTAGTGGACCCCACCATAGAAAATATTGAGGAGAGTGATTCCCACTGTTGAAACTAACCTAAGGCCCACTATAATGTTTATTTGAAATCCAACCTATTCAAAAGTAGAAAAAGACGGAAAAGAGGGGAAAACGCAAATACCCGACCCCACCCAACCCTAGCCCCATTTCCCCTCACTCTCTTTCTCTGCCCGCCACACACCCGCCCGACGCCCGACCACTCGAAATCCCTCCTCTGTCTCGCACCCTCTCCCCTCTCTCTCTCTCTCTCTCTCTCTCTCTCTCTCTCTCTCTCTCTCTCTCTTCCTGTTTTTCTGATCTCTCCAACCCACCGTTGCCGTACGCGGTCGACACGCACGCCCTCTTTCTGTCTCTAAAGCTCGGTGAGGTATCTCTCTCTCTCTCTCTCAATCTCAATACCGATTTATGGATTTGGGGATTTAGCAATATGTGGATTTGGGGATTTAGCAATTAGGGATTTGGGGATCCACCCATCTGTGGATTTTCTGGAACATAGAATGGATAAATTTTTCTGGTCGTCTATTTGGACACACCCTCCAGTAGGGCATTTGAGGCCCAACAATGTTTTGATCCCAATGTATGTATGCATGTATGTATGTCATGGCCCAAGAATTGGGTTAGGCACCTGTGTTGAATAGGTGCGATGGTATATGTTGCCTGGGGAAGTTCATTCGTGTACAACCTGATTTTTGCTGTTTGTTGCTTCCCTTCCCCTACTCTATGATGGTTGCTCTGCTCTCTTTATTAAGCTACATTGGTTTGTACTTGAAAAGCAAGCTGATTTTAATTTTGAAATAGATGATTTGTTTGGATGCATAGATGATTTCAATAATATTATGTTACTACAAAAATTTCATCTCTTGATTGAGCTGAATATTCACATTCATTTCTTGTGTGTGGAAAGTATTGGTTATATGGATGTTCAGTTGAACATAATTACAAATAATTCAATCTGTTTAGTCATCCATGTCGTGGAAAATTGCAGTGAGTCTACTATAAATTGCAATAATTGCATTCTTTATCTACTTTGCTGGTTAGAATCTGCTCCTCCCAACTGTTCCTATTGATCCATACCGGTCGTCACCGCCATACGTGTGTTGCTTTATTTGGAGGGAGCTGCATGTTAGTGTTCATCTTATTTATCCGCTACAATTACAATTCCAGCCAGAGATTCATGTTTGGATAGTGAGGGCTTCATTGCAGAGCTTTATAGCTGGGCCATGGTGTTGATAGGCATTTCCAAAAATCACAATGATTTTATAATCTTAGCCATCACTCATGGTAAATTCCATCCACTAAATTAGATCCTTTTATTTGGCAAGGTTTTTGAAGTTGTTTTGTTTTAGATGGGTAATGTGCATTATATGAGTTGAAGGTTTTGTTAACATTGCTCATGTTATGGGTTATCTGTGATGAATGCACGGTGAGGTATCTCTCTCTCTCTCTCTCTCTCTTAATCTCTCTCAATATTAATGCCGATTTAGGAATTTGGAAGTTAGTAGCTTGTAGATTCTCGATTTAGGTTTTTGAACCCCAAAATGGGTTTTTCTGATTTTACAAATTGGGGATTTAGGGATTCTAGAATGTGAGAAATGGTAAGGTGCTTTTTCTGATTTAGGGTTTTGATGTTTGAATGCAAGTGAAAAAGGTGCTTTTTCTTGGTAAGAAATGATGAATTTGGTCTTAGGTTTCTTTATATTTTGATGACTGAAGGAGATAAAGATGAAGCAGGTGCTTTTTTTTTTGTCTTTTTAACTATAAAATGAAGAATTTGGATGTGGGTTTTGATGTTTGGAGGAGATCAAAATGAAAAAAGGTGTTTAAGCAATGGTGAATTTGAATGTGGAATTTTCATAAAGAAGGCAAAATGAGAATGCTCTCTCTTTTTATTTTTTTGATAAGAAATATGATGAATTTGGATGTTTTGTTTGTGTGTGTGGACCCACATGCATGTTGATGTTTGAAGGCTCCAAGACTGAAAATTTTGCTTACTTTGATAAGAAATGATGAGTTTGGATAGAGTGCTTCTTTTGGATGCATGAGGTTCCTTTCTTTGAATTGGATTTAGGTTTTTTGTGCCTTGATGTTTGAAGGAGACAAAAGCCAGAAGTAAATTTTTTGTTTTTTTATAATCTTCTTCTTGTAGAAATGATGAATTTGGAAGTGGATCTTTTTGGTTAGATGTTTAGAAGAACGCTAAATGTGAGCGCATGTTTGACAGATGTTTTTTTTTTTTTTCATTTTTATGCTAGAATGTGGAATTAGAAAGATTGACAGATGTGAACGCATGTTTGATAGACACTCTACTAATTTAAAAAATTGTTGTGCTTCGGTATTAAGCCCTTATGTAGGTCTATATGCTGCATCCTTCTCATTTTTGGTCTTAAGTTCTAAAATGAGCTCACAAAATGGATGGACGGAGTAGATTTATCAAAATCATCATGGGTGATAGAACATGACCATTTTCATAGATATGATACTTTATTACTTAATGATCTTATGAATTCCTAATTAATTTGGTAGAGCTAATCAGTTGAGGTATTTTCAATCTTTTCAAGCCCAAATCTGAGTTCCATTTCATGGTAACATCTGTTTGTGGTTTTGCTTGATTTTAGAGAACAATTTTGGTCAAATATCAAAGAGAAGTAAGGTAGAATACATCTGAATTGTATGTGGTCGATGTTCTTGTATCCTGTCTTGCAGGAGAAGTTGAGAGTTCTTGTTTTGATTTTAAAAGTCGCCTTAACTCTATTCATGGTATGGTTCTTGTGCCTTCAACCATACTTAAGTGTGCCAATAATAAAAGTTTTATTAATGAAAATTTTGTTTTCATAGTTCTACAACTTCTCAAATTGACCTGAAATTGGCCAAGCCAACTTGACTCGGTTGAATTTTGAGTCAAATCACTTTGCTGACTCTAACACATTCATTTTACTATATCCCTGGATTTGATTGCGTGCTACACTTTTAAAGGATTAATTGTCCTATATTTTAGCTTATTTGTTTAAAAAAAAAGTTATTTACTATAAATAACTACATATAATTAATAAAATTATAAGTACAAAAAATAAGACGTGTATTAAAATATAATAAACTAACATTATAACAAAAATATTATAAGCCTGCTTAGGTTAGGCTTGGGTTAAGAATTCCCAACTTAAAATTGGGTTGGGTTAGGTTAGGGTGGAGGTACATGAACCTTGGGTTGGGCTAGGGTTGAGCACCAACCTAACCCAACCCACCCTACCTTTATCCATGTTACCTTATCAAAAAGTTGGATGGTAAATAAACATTGTGGTGGGCCATCAGAAATTTGCAACGGTGAGTATTCAATGTCCACCGTTTCTTGTGCTGTGGTACATTTGAGATTTGGATTTACTTCATTTTTAAAAAAATCATGTACTAAAATGAGATGTAAAAACGAACGGCGTGGATGTACAATACATACATCAAGATGGGCTCGATGGTTAAGGGAACACTCCCTACAATTGTTACATGAGTAACACCTGATACACTTCCAGTCATGGCACAGACACCCACTCTTATTTTTTGAAGGGTCCCACCGTGATATGTTTTTGATCATTAGATGTGTAATTTCCATGTTGGGCCCCGAGCAAAAATAAAGCTAATAGGCCACTTACAAGTGTACTTTCAACCATCCTTCCATTCCATGGCCATTAATTGGATGGCTACGATTCCAAAGATATGCTCCAACGTCTCACAATATGGGATGGTCTGGATAGCCCTTCATGACGTATAAGCAGGTTAACTCAAAACTCAATGGGGTCAACTCAATTAGATTTAGATCTGAGTTTCATGAAATTCAGTGACTGGCATAACTCAAATCGACTCATGACAAGACTTGTGAGTTGGTTTGAAAACCCGGCTAACTCAACTGAGTCACTCGCCAGCCAGGATATATTTTTAGTGAAAAACAGAATTGCAAGGAATACATTTGGAATCCTTAACTGATTTTGTTTCATCATTTTCAATACTTATCTCATCTTAAATATCACTTAATTAATTTATTAAATATTGAGTCCAGTCAAATAAAGATTTAGTTGAGTCTACCCAACCCAGCTGAGTATCGAGTCGAGTGTTGTTTTTGAGTATTTAAACTATGCGATTGAGAAGGATGATCAATGTCTATTCACTTGACCAACCTGAAAAGAGAGGGCCTCATTATAGGGCCAAAAGATCTGCCCCACCAAGTGGGCAAGCTCAGATCTCTCACATGAGTGGTAATACTGGCAAGTGAGCTTGCATGTGGATGGGAAAGGTTCCACAGGCATGTGGGCTTATAAAAACTCATGTATATTCTAATATGGAAAAAACTCCATCAACTTAACACTTTAAATCTAAATTAGGCATAGAAAAGATGTCTAATGGTCGTTTTTGGGAGAGCATTGTAATTGGCTGTCCACTCTTTGGTGAGAGCATTGTAATTGGATGTCCAATGACTTTATAAACATGGTTGTATTTCTAATACTTACACATTACAATCAAGCATTAGAACTAGAATAAATACTAATTTTGCTCTATCCCTAGATTGCTATATCCAGTTTGTTTGGCCCGCCTAGCTAATTCCGGGATTAAACCTTCCCATCCTTTCCAATCCCTCGAACCAAACACGTCCAGGCAAATTTGAACGGATTAGGGTGGATTGGATGGGATTTAAAGGTAATGATGGTGTTGTCATGCACATAGATAGAAAATGCTTGCAATGAATGTTTATGAGTACTTGGTAATTTTGGAGTCCTTGGTTAGGGTTTGGGCCTCCAGTACGAGTGCTGGAGCCGATGCTTTCGGAGTTCGAACTCATTCTTTTGAAAAATAGAAAAATGGGAATATTAGTAAATATGGATTTTCTTGTTAAGAAGAAAATGGAAGATGGATTGAAAAAAACATAGTTGAGATTTTTTTTTTGGGTGACTTTGTTGCACTGAATGTTGGCGGTTAAAGACCACAAACTGGATGGCTAGGATCATTCCCTCCATGTGTTTTTCAATTCGCTTCCCATCTGTGTTAAGGCCTGATAGTTGAACAATCTCTGCTAGGTGTACCTTAGAGGGAAGGCTATCTCTATTATATTCAGGTTCTACTGCATCAACTGCATTGTTTGACTTAGAATTGTCCTTCATATCAAGTTGTTTTTGTCATTTAGTGATTTTTGAAATGAAGGAATCAATTATAGTACCCTTCTCTATCTCCTTTAGCACATATGTCTGATTTTACGGTTTCTGGACTGTGTATGAATTGCCACTTCATAAGGTAAGGTCATGAAGGAAATCATCAAGGATGGAATACGATTAGCCAACAAGGGTAGTTGCCCATTGATGTACGTAGCATTTATTTCGGTCCAATAAAGTCAATTCATCAGAATCCTTTGGGAACATTGAAAACCATAGACAAGAAATTGGTTTCCATAGAAATCTACTTTCTATATATGTTTGATATATATATAAAAAAAAAAAGTAGCTATGGGAATCATTTTCCATTTCAAAGTTTGGCTTGAAAGAAAAAAACATGGCTATTATTTTCTTTCAAGAATATGTTAGTTATCGATTTTCACAGTTATAAGAGAATTCATATCATTTTACTATTGACCTTCTAACATTTTCATAGAAAACAACTATGCTGAACAAACAAGATAACATAACTTGAATTTATTTCAAGGGTTCTCTTGACAATAGGATTCATCATTCATCTATAATTTGACTGGACTGTATTTTACTTACCATAGTCTTGAAAACTGTATTTTACTTGCCATAGTCTTGAAAACTATATTTTACTTGCCATAGTGTGGCTCATTTTTTGGAATCTCGAGGTATGTTGGAGGATGCACTTGAAGTCGCTACGGATCCTAATCACAGATTTGATCTAGCTGTCCAGCTTGGGAGATTAGAGAAGTTTAAACTCATCAAGCTCATCAATCAAACCGGTGCTAGTTATGTCGGGACAATGTCTAAATCGACGACACATTTGGTGAGTTTTGAAATGAAGGAATCAAGTATAGTACTGGTTTAAGTGATGAGTTTGATGAGTTACTTTCTCAGGAAATATAGTCTGGCTAAGGATTTGGGAACAAAAATAGTTAACCATCTTTGGTTTGAGAATTGTATGAAGGAAGGGAAATGCCTACCAGAGAGTCCAGTGGAATCTCAAATCCAGATTGTTTTGGTTATTGTAGAGTTTGATTAATGGACATTTTTTTGCAGAATTTTGATCATTGTACTGCATTTCAACCATCTATTATACTTCCAATGATCTGAAGTTAGAAGATCAAATTAGTGTAGATTTTTAGTTTATGATCTATCAAATTAGTGTAGAGTTAATGTGACAAATTAGTGTAGAGTTAATGTGATCCAAATCAATTTAGCTTCACCAATCTCACATACGTATGTCTTAGCATGTGTGTCCATATATAGTCAAGACATGTTCTTGTATAAATGATAGTACACAACTACACATTATCCACAAATACATAATCCACAAATACTACACAAGGGATTTATATATATATATATATATATATTTATATATATATATATATATATATATATATATCTTACTACATATAGATTTTCACACCATTTTAATCCTTGGTTTTCAATGATAAATGGGGTCCATGGTCCAATAATCCAAACCCATGCATGTTTGTCCCAACAGCAGATGGACTACGCCCAACAATCTCCTTGATAGGACAATCCCAACCTATCAATTTCTGGCTTCTATATAAAAGGTTACGTTGTCTTCTCTCACTCATGTACTATTGCACGTTATAAAAATTTCAAGTAAATTGTACGAGTTTACAGTAATCTTGGAGATTAAAAAATTTCCAAGTATGTGCATTTCAGTCTGAGTTATTTCTCTAATGACGATAGCCTTGGAAGGGTTGATACGAGGGATAGGTTGATTGCAAGAGGCCGATTAAAACTATATTAGGTTATCTTGCTGGTCTTGAAATGATTATGTCTGGCAAGATAACCCAATATAGTTTTAATCGGCCTCTTGCAATCAACTCATCCCTTGTATTAACCCTCCCAAGGCTATCGTGATTAGAGAAATAACTCAGACTGAAATGCACATAATTAGAAATTTTCTAATTTCTAAGATTACTATAAACCTCGTACAATTTACTTAAAATTTTCATCAGCTGTATGTCATATGGTATAAAGAGCTTGTCCGTCTCTACCAACCGAACATAAAACACTATCTCAATGGCAAATTTTCAGCCTATGAATCTTGTGTATATGCAAAAATGCAATAGAAGTGGTTAATGCTTTTAATTATTCAATGTCCAACTACTATCCATTATAGGGACTGTCTGATGAATAGTCTTCAAGATTGGTTTTCATTCATAAAAAAAATAGATGCCTACCTTGTTTTTAAATGTATTTGCTCGATATTGATGGAGTAGACCCGGATGTGCGTCAGAGCTATCCGGAAGAGCGGGGGTCCCTGAAAGGTGGGAACCGCTGTTATGACCATGATGAAGCTGTCCATTTCCTGTGGACAACATTGGAAGGGCCTGGCCATTTGGACATGCCGTATTTATGTATTTGCTCAAGATTAATGGAGCAAACCCGGATGTGCGTCGGAGCTATCCGGAAGAGCGGGGGTCCCTGGAAGGTGGGAACCGCTGTTATGACCATGATGAAGCTGTCCATTTCCTATGGACAACATTGGAAGGGCCTGGCCATTTGAACAGGTCATATTTATGTATTTGCTCGAGATTAATGGAGCAGACCCGAATGTGCGTCGAAGCTATCCGGATGAGCGGGGGTCCCTGGAAGGTGGGAACTGCTGTTATGACCATGATGAAGCTGTCTATTTCCTATGGACAACATTGGAAGGGCCTGACCATTTAGATAGGCCGTATTTATGTATTTGCTCGAGATTAATGGAGCAGACCTGGATGTGCGTCGGAGCTATCCGGATGAGCGGGGGTCCCTGGAAGGTGGGAACCGCTGTTATGACCATGATGAAGCTGTCCATTTCATATGGACAGCATTGGAGGGGCCTGGCCATTTGGACAGGCCATGTTTATATCTGTATTTGCAGGTACCACACCTCTAACCCTAAACCAAAACCTTTAACCTAAACATAAATCTAAACCTAAACCTATACCTATAACCTAAACCTATACTTATAACCTTAACCCAAACTTATAACCTTAACCTAAACCTATTCTCAAATCCCTAAACTTATACTTATAACCTAAACCTAAACAAAAACCTTAACCTATAACCTATACTTATAACCTAAACCTAAACTTACAACTTTAACCTAAACCTATACTTATAACCTAAACCTTTTCTCAAATCCCAAAACCTATACTTATAACCTAAACCTAAACCTTAACCTATAACCCAACCTAAACCTATACTTATAACCTAAACCTATTCTCTAATCCCAAAACCCATAACCTAAACCTAAACGTTATTCTAAACTTATAACCAAAACCAAAACCAAAACCTATAACCTAAACTCGAACCCAAACCCGAACCCGAATCCCTAAACTTTAACTCAAACCTAAACCTATAACCTAAACTTATAACCTTAACCTAAACCTAAAACCAAAACCAAAACCAAAACCTATAAACTATAACCTAAACCTAAAACCTAAGGGCCTGTTTGGACGGGTGGATTGGAAGGGATTGAATGGTATTAAGGTGGATGGCATGGATTTCAAGGCAACGATGGTGTTGTCAGTGCATTGTCTTAAGATCCATGGGATTGCTATATCCTAAGATTGCTATATGGAGTCTGTTTGGCACGCCCAGCCAATCTCGAGATTAAACCTTCCCATCCCTTCCAATCCCTCGACCCAAACATGTCCCAGGCAAAGTTGAACGGATTAGGGTGGAGCTGGATGGGATTTAAAGGTAGTGATGGTGTTGTCAGTGGATTGTCTTAAGATCCATGAGATAGTTATATCCCGAGATAAGATCACCCAGTCTGTTTGGCACGCCCGGCCAATCCCGAGATTTAACTTCCAATCCCTTCCAATATCATCCAATCCCTTCCAATCAGTCCGGCCAAATGGGCCTTAAATGTATTCTCAAATCCCTAAACCTAAACCTACACCAAACCCCAATCTCAACTCCCTAACCTAAACCTAAACCTAAACATGAAAACCCAAGCCTAAACCCGATCCTGATTCCGAACCTGATTTCCTAAACCTAAAACCTAAATGTATTCTCAAATCCCCAAACCTAAAACCTAAATGTATTCTCAACTCCCTAACTAAACCTAATCTAAACTTGAAAACCCAAACCTAAACCCGATCCCGAGCTCCGAACCCAATTTCCTAAACTTAGACCTTAACCTATTCTCAATTCACTAAAGCTATAACCTATAACCTAACTTAAACCTAAACCTATAACCGACACTTATAACCTAAACCTAAACCTAAAACCTTAACCTAAACTTAACTTATAATCCATAACGTAAACCTAAACCTAAACATAAACCTAAAACCTAAATGTATTCTCAAATCCCTAAACCTAAACCTACACCTAATCCCAATCTCAACTCCCTAACCTAAACCTAAACCTAAACTTGAAAACCCAAGCCTAAACCTGATCCAGAACCCGAACTCGATTTCCTAAAGCTAAACCTTAAACACGTTCTCAATTCCCGAAGCTATAACCTATAACCTATAACCTAAACCTAAACCTATAACCTTAACCTATAACCTTAACATAAACCAAAAACCTAAACCTTAACCTAAACCAAAACCTATAACCTTAACCTAAACCAAAACTCAGAACCTAAACCTAAACCGAACTTATAACCTTAACCTAAACCTAAAACCAAAACTTAAACCTATAACCTAAACCTATAAACTAAAACTTAGACCTAAACCTAATCCTAAACCTATAACCTAAACTAAAAGCTATAACCTTAACCTAAATAAAAACCTATAACACGACACCTAAACTTATAACCTTAACCTAAACCTAAAACCAAAACCTAAACCTATAAGCTAAAACCTAAACCTATAACCTAAAACCTATACCTAAACCTTAACCTATAACCTTAACATAAACCCAAAAACTAAACCTTAACCAAAACCTATAACCTTAACCTAAACAAAAACCTTAACTTATAACCTTAACCTAAACCTAAAACCAAAACCTAAACCTATAACCTAAACCTATAAACTATAACCTAAACCTAAACCTAAACCTATAACCTAAACCAAAACCTATAACCTATAACCTAAACCTAACCTAAACCTATAACCTTAACCTATAACCTTAACCTAAACCCAAAACCTAAACCTTAAACTAAACCAAAGCCTATAACCTTAACCTAAACCAAAATCAGTAATTCGAACCTTAACTTAAACTTATAACCTCAACTTAAACCTAAAACCGTAACCTAAACCCATAACTTATAACCTAAACCTATAAACTAAAACCTAAACCTAAACTAAAACCTATAACCTCAACCTAAACAAAAACCTATAAACTAAAACCTAAACCTAAACCTATAACCTAAAACAAAACCTATAACTAAACCTAAACAAAACCTATAACCTAAACCTTAACCTATAACCTATAACCTATAACCTAAACCTAAAACCAAAACCTAAACCTATAACCTAAACCTAAACCTATACCTAAACATTAGCCTATTCTCAAATCCCTAAACCTAAACCTACACCTAATCCCAATCTCAACTCCCTAACCTAAATCTAAACGAAAACATGAAAACCCAAGCCTAAACCAGATTCCGAACCCGAACCCGATTCCCTAAACCTAAACCTTAACTAATTCTCAATTCCCTAAACCTATAGCTTATAACCTAAACGTAAACCTTAACCTTAATCTAAACTTAAACCTTAACCTAAACCTAAACCAAAACCTATTACCTATAACCTAAACTTATAACCTATAACCTAACAAGATTACCTAAACCTTAACCTATAACCTAAAACCTAAACCTAAACCTAAAACCTAAATGTATTCTCAAATCCCTAAACCTAAACCTACACCTACACCTAATCCTAATCTCAACTCCCTAAACTTAACCTAAGCTTAAACTTGAAAACCCAAACCTAAACCCGATCCCAACTCCGAACCCGATTCCCTATACCTAAACCTAAACCAATTCTCAATTCCCTAAACCTATACCTTATAACCTAAACCTAAACTCGAACCTAAAACTAAACCCAATTCTTAAACCTAAACCCAAACCAATTCTCAATTACCTAAACCTATACCTTATAACTTAAACCTAAACCCGAACCTTAAACTAAACCTAAACCTTAACCTAAACCTATAACCTTAACCTAAACTAAAACCTATGACCTAAAAAACCTATTACCTATTAAACTTATAACCTATTACCTACCATTCACCTAAACCTAAATCCTAAACCTTAACCTATAACCTAAGACCTAAACCTAAAACCTAAATGTATTCTTAAATCCCTAAACCTAAACCTACACCTAATCTTAATCTTAACTCTCTAACCTAAACCTAAGCTTAACCTTGAAAACCCAAACCTAAACCCGATCCGAACCCAAACCCGATTCTCTAAACCTAAACCCAAACCAATTCTCAATTCCCTAAACCTATACCTTATAACTTGAACCTAAACCTTAACCTTAACCTAAACCAAAACCTATGACCTAAAACCTTAACCTATTACCTATAACCTAAACTTATAACCTATTACCTACCATTCACCTAAACCTAAATCCTAAACCTTAACCTATAACCTAAGACCTAAACCTAAAACCTAAATGTATTCTCAAATCCATAAACCTAAACCTACACCTAATCCTAATCCCAACTCCCTAACCTAAACCTAAGCTTAAACTTGAAAACCCAAACCTAAACCCGAACCCGCACCCGAACCCGATTTCTAAACCTAAACCCAAACCAATTCTCAATTCCCTAAACCTTAACCTATTCTCAAATCCCTAAACCTAAACCTACACCAAATCCCGATCTCAACTCCCTAACCTAAACCTAAACCTAAACATGAAAACCCAAGCCTAAACTCGATCCGTAACCCGAACCCGATTTCCTAAACCTAAACCTTTACCTATTTTCAAATCCCTCAACCTAAACTTACACCAAATCCTAATCTCAACTCCCTAACCTAAACCTAAACCCGAACTTGAAAACCCAAACCTAAACCCGATCCTAACCCGAACCAGTTTCTAAACCTAAACCTTAACCTATTCTCAATTCCCAAAGCTATAACCTATAACCTTAACCTATAACCTAAACCTAAAACCAAAACCAAAACCTATAACCTAAACCTATAAGCTAAAACCTAAACCTAAAACCTAAAACCTAAATGTATTCTCAAATCCCTAAACCTAAACCTACACCAAATCATAATCACAACTCCCTAACCTAAACCTAAACCTAATCTGGAAAACCCAAACCTAAACCCGATCCCGAACCCGAACCCGGTTTCTAAACCTCAACCTTAACCTATTCTCAATTCCCAAAGCTATAACCTAAACCTAAACCTAAACCTAAACCTAACCTAAACCTATAACCTTAACCTAAACCCAAAACCTAAACCTTAACCTAAACCAAAGCCTATAACCTTAACTTAAACCAAAACAGAATCCTAAACCTTAACCTAAACCTAAAACTCAGAACCTAAACCTAAAAACCTATAAACTCTAAAACCTAAACCTATAACTTAAACTTAAACCTATAAAACTAAAACCTAAACCTAAAACCTAAACCTAAACCAAAACCTATAACCTCAACCTAAACAAAAACCTATAACATAAACCTTAACCTATAACCTCTAACCTAAACCTAAAACCAAAACCTAAACCTATATGCTAAAACCTAAACCTAAACCTATACCTAAACCTTAACCTATTCTCAAATTCCTAAACCTAAACCTACACCTAATCCCAATCTCAACTCCCTAACCTAAACCTAAACCTAAACTTGAAAACCCAAGCCTAAACCCGATCCCGAACCCGAACCCGATTTCTAAAGCTAAACCTTAACCTTAACCTATTCTCAAATCCCTAAACCTAAACCTACACCAAATCCCAATCACAACTCCCTAACCTAAACCTAAACATGAAAACCCAAGCTTAAGCCCGATCCAGAACCTGAACCCGATTTCCTAAACTTAAACCTTTACCTATTTTTAAATCCCTAAACCTAAACCTACACCAAATCCTAATCTCAACTCCCTAACCTAAACCTAAACCTAAACTTGAAAACCCAAACCTAAACCCGATCCCAAACCCGAACCGTTTTGCTAAACCTAAACCATAACCTATTCTCAATTCCCAAAGCTATAACCTATAACCTAAACCTATACCTAACCTTAACCTATAACCTAAACTTAAAACCAAAATCAAAACCAAAACCTATAACCTAAAACCTAAACTTAAAACCTATAACCTAAATGTATTCTCAAATCCCTCAACCTAAACCTACATCAAATCCTAATCCCAACTCCCTAACCTAAACCTAAACCTAAACTTGAAAACCCAAACCTGATCCCGAACCCGAACCCAGTTTCCTAAACCTAAACCTTAACCTATTCTCAATTCCCAAAGCTATAACCCATAACTTAAACCTAAATCGAACCTAAACCTATAACCTTAACCTAAACCTAAAACCAAAACCTAAACCTATAACCTAAACTTATAACCTATAACCTAAACCTATAACCTATAACCTAAACTTATAACCTATAACCTAACAGTAACCTAAACCTAAACCTAAACCTAAAACCTAAACCTAAACCTAAACCTAAAACCTAAATGTATTCTCAAATCCCTAAACCTAAACCTACACCTAATCCTAATCTCAACTCCCTAACCTTAACCTAAGCTTAAACTTGAAACCCAAACCTAAACCCGATTTCCTAAACCCTAAACCCTAAACCTATTCTCAAATCCCAAAACCTATACTTATAACCTGAACCTAAACCTAAACCTAAACCTGGAGGAGCTGGCGAGGCAGAGGGAGGAGCAGGAGAGGAGGATAGAGGATCAGCTCGCGAGGCAGAGGAGGATGGAGGAGGAGTTGGTGAGGCAGAGGGAGGAGCATGAGAGGAGGATGTAGGAGATGCGGGTGGAGCATGAGCTACGGATGACGAAGATGTTTCAGGCTTTTGCTGCACGCTTACCCACCGATGCCCCACCACCTCCGCCTTCATCTTTGTGATTTTTTGTTTATTTGTTAATGTTAAATTTATATGTATTTATGCGTGAATGAATGTGATGCAGATAAGATTGTTTGTGTTTGGATGAATGTAGTTTATGTTTGGATTTGGTTTTGGGTTTAGCTGGATGTGAATGTCAATATGATGAAATATATTATATAACAGGTGTATATTAGGATGAATATGATAAAATATATTGTTAACAGGTGTATATCAGGAATTTTGTGCAGAATTTTGAACTGTATATTAAAAAAAAAAAAAAAGACTTTTAGCAACGAAAATTTTCGTCGCTAAAAGTGAAACATTTTTAGCAGCGAAAACTCTTGAAATTGTTTTAGCGGCGAATATTTTCACTGCTAAAAGTCCTAGATGTTTTTTTGGTAGCGATAACTTTCACTGTTAAAATCTTGGAAGTGTTTTTTTGCAGTGAAACTTTTCGCTGCTAAAGTCTTTGAAATTTTTTGGCAAAAAACAGTTTTGCAGTTAGTAGTCTTGGAAAATTTATTTTGCCGCAAACATTTTCGCTGCTAAAATCTTTTGGTAAATATTTTTAGCAGCGAAAAATTTCACTGATAAAAGTCTTGTATAGTATTTTTTAGCGGCGAACAGTTTCGCAGCTAATAGTCTTTGAAAATTTATTTTGCCGCAAATATTTTCACTGCTAAAATCTTTTGGAAAATATTTTTAGCAGCGAAAAATTTCGCTGCTAAATGTCTTGTATAGTATTTTTTAGCGGCAAACAGTTTCGCAGCTAATAGTCTTGGAAAATTTATTTTCCGCAAATATTTTCGCTGCTAAAATCTTTTGGAAAATACTTTTAGCAGCGAATAATTTCGCTGCTAAAAGTCTTGTATAGTATTTTTTTAACGGCGAAGAGTTTCGCAGCTAATAGTCTTAGAAAATTTATTTTGCCGCAAATATTTTCGCTGCTAAAATCTTTTGGAAAATATTTTTAGCAGCGAAAAATTTCGCTGCTAAAAGTCTTGTATAGTATTTTTTAGCGACGAACATTTTCGCCACTAAAAGTTTATGTTGTTTGGGTTTAAATTAATATGAATGTGAATGTGATGAATATGATGGAATATATTGTTAACAGGAGTATATCCAGAATATTGTATGTATTTTGAACTGGAATAATTTTTTTTTAAAAGAAAGTTTTGGCGACGATAATTTTCGTCGCTAAAAGATATGTTAGTTTAGTTTTAGCAGTGAAAATTATAGCTGCGAAAAGTCTTATACACTATCAGAGTTTTAGCAGCGATAATTTTCGCCGCTAAAAGTCTTATACAGTACAAGACTTTTAGCCGCGAAAAATTTCGCCGCTAAAAGTTTAAGGGTTATTTTGCGACGAAAGTTTTCATCGCGAAAAGTCTCATACTGTATTTTTAGCAGCGAAAATTTTCGCAGCTAAAAGAAATTTATTCCGCATCGATATAAAAGTGTGGAGCATTTAACGGCGAAAATTTTCATCGCTAAAAGTATACTGCACTTGTTTTAGTGACGACAATTTTCGTCACTAAAAGTTTCGTCGTTAAAATCTCACTTTTAGCAACGAAAATATATTTCGTCGCTAAAAGTGACTTTTGGAGACGAAAATGAGTTTCGTCGCTAAAAGTTTCGTCGCTAAAAACCCTCTTTTTTGTAATGAATGTGGACGTCAAACTAACATTGTTCCCAAGGCACTACTTATTATAAACATTATTATCTACACCACGAAGGGATCATGCATTGCAATGGACCTAATTGTACCCGATTGGGCCTTAAGTATACCAATTGGGTCGTATCATATGGGCCTTATATTCAGCAAGTGGGCCGTATCATTGGACCGCACCAACGGGCCTTACGTACATTGCAATGGGCCATAACCTATGGGCTTTACATATATCACATTAGCCACATAACATGGGTCTCAAATATAACAAGATGGGCCTAATCATATGGGCCTCATATACATCAAAGTGGGCCTCAATATTGGGCCCATATACATGCCAAGATGGGCCTAAATGCATGGCCCATATATACCAAAGTGGGCCTCAATAATGGGCCTAAAAATACATCAAGATGGGCCTAAACACATCAGCCCATATGCATCCAAGTGGGCCTCCATAACGAGCCTACAAATACATCAAGATGGGCCTAAATACATGGGCCCATATTTACCAAAGTGAGCCTCATGTGAGGCCCGCCATAATGTTTAGTTTCCTATCCAATCTGTTGATAAGGTCACATGAATAGGGGGCCCACCATAATATTTATTTTCCATCCACCTGTTGATGAGGTCACACAGACCTAGGGGCCCACTGGAATGTTTATTTGAAATCCAAGCTATTCGTAAGGTCACGGGACCAGGGCCCACCGTGATATTTATTTGCCATCAAACCTGCTCATATGGTCACGCAGACCAGGGCCCACCGCAATGTTTGTTTTCCAGCCAACCTGGGGCCCACTGCAACGTTTATTTGCCATTCAACCTGTTGATAAGGTCACACGTTCAAGGAGGGGGCTGGGGCCCACTGTAATATTTATTTTCCATTCAACTGTTCATAAGGTCACACTGACCTAGGGCCCACGGGAAGGTGGTTCAAAAATCCAACCCATCCATTAAGTGTCCCACCTGGCTGAGGGTCCGGACCAAGTTTCAGCCGTATCCAAATTTCAAGTAGGCCCCACCGAGTGATCTTATATGTTCAGGCATGTCTTCACATGATTTTAGATGGTATGGCCCACTTGATTTCCATATACGGCTGATTTCTGGGGACGCCCCGTATTCAAAGGGGACCCATCAAATGCCCGGTGTTGATGTTCGAAATGCATCACGGTGCAGGCCCATAGCTAGGCCCAGCTCATCCGCTCGCCACCCATGCAGCGCAGGCGCTGCCTGCGCCTGTCAGCAGCAGCAGCAGTTGCTTCTTTTTTTTCTTCTAGGTGGGACCCACGTTGACCAGATCTACCCCGTCCATTGTCTGAGTCCCACAAAATTAGGGGTCTAAACCAAGTTTCAGGTGGGTCCAAGCTTCTGGTAGACCCCACCAATCATTTTCCCATGTTTTAACAAAAAAATACAAGCATTCTCGATCCCACGGCCTGCCAGAAAATCAGATCAGCCTCATTTTTTGGCTCAACACCTAAAGTGATCTGGAGAACAGAATGGACGGCGTGGATCAGCCTCATACATCAAGGTGGGGCCTGCATGAGCAGCCCACCCCAAAAGCAAATTTTTTTTAAAAAAGTTAGCTTGTAAGTACACACCCATGTCAGCACACAACACTCCATGCTAGCCACCTTCACGTCCAGCGTCTCTGGACGCTGGACGGTATACACACAGGCCTCATGGTGGGTCCCACATGCACGTGGCCCACCATGCATATATATATATATATATTAATATATATTATAATAACATAATATAATATACTACTACATACATATATATATATATGTATATATGAAGGGTGGATTTCACCTGAAATGCGGTGGACCACACCGTCTGATGGATGGAGTGGATTTAACATAATTTGGTGGGGCCCACAACATTCAAGGGGAAAGAAAGAAAGAGAGAGATAGAGAAAGAGACAAGAGACAAAAGACAGTGATGGTGGGGCCCCGCCACTATGGGCCCCACATGATACAATTCATACATAAACAATGGGTCCCACCAATAAGTGGCCCTAAGAAAATAAATTTAACAGTGGATCACCCACCTCTTGCACTCCTCCTTGGTCCCTTAGCCTTCTTAGCTCCTTGCCTATGAATTTGATGGAGGTAGATGGGAGTTTGATGGTGTGGATGAGAGATGAGAGGGTGGGCCACACTTGGTGTTTGGGGAGAGGGAGAGAGAGCTTGGACATATGATGTTGCTTGGGAAAGATTTTGAGAAATGAGGGAGAGAGAGGAGTGATGGGGTGATAAGGATGGGTGACATGGTGATTGTAAGGAAGGGTGATGTGGAGGTATGGTTTGGTTTAATTTTTTTGTAAAAAAGGGATGGTTAGAGAGAGAGAGAGAGAGAGAGAGAGTTGACTTGTGAAAAGGAAGGGATGGGTTATTGTACTCATGGCATGGTGTGTACTTGACATGATTTGTTGGGACATCTCGTAGAGATTCCCTCATAATTCGCAACGTACGGTGTTTCTTCGGAATAAACGCAGACCGACATCTTCTACCTTGGGTATCGGATCGGTGCGCGAGTTGCGGCGTTAGAACCGTGGTGACGGCGCAGTCGCTAAGGTACGAGTTTCAGATCGAGCCACCTTCGGTAAGCAGGACTCGGCTTAAGATCGTGCGCAACATCGAATACGAGTCGATAATTGCCCAAATTCGACCGGAAGGACCGCAGACGCATACGAAACGGTACGGACTAGGGTATAGGTCTTACAACTCACCCCTCAAAATAAAAATTTCGTCCTCGAAATTTACTCTATCATCGCAAGTGAACATAACTCATAATAAAAGGGGAAACAAGGCATTGTAATATAAAATCAAAGACAGTATACAAGATACAACACATGATCAATCATCAAAGAGATGAGGATAACGCTCCCGAATCTCAGCCTCGCGCTCCCAAGATGCCTCATCAACAGAATGGTGACCCCACTGAACCTTCACCAAGGGTATGACCTTGGTTCGTAGGACCTACTCCTTCTGATCAAGGATACGAACTGTCTGCTCAATGTAAGAAGCGTCCTCACGAACCTCCAACGGCTGCCAATCAATAACAGGAACGATGTCTGACCCATACTTCCTCAACATAAAGGCGTGGAAAACATTGTGAACGGTAGACAACTGAGATGACAAGGCAAGCCGATAGGACACAGCGCCAATGCGATCAGTGATCTTGAAAGGTCCTATGAATCTCGAGGCAAGCTTGCCCTTCGCTCCAAATCGAACCACGCCCTTCATAGGCGAGACCTTGAGATACACATAGTCCCCTACATCAAACTCTAAGGGACGATGCTGGCAATCAGCAAAACTCTTCTGCCGGCTCTGAGCTGTACGCATCCTCTGCCTGATGATATCAATAGCCTTTGAAGTCTCCTACACAAGCTCGGGACCTAGGAGATGCCGCTCTCCAACCTCAGTCCAATAACTCGGAGATCTGTACGGTTAGCCATACACAATGCCTTAAAAGGAGCCATGCCAATGGTCGCTTGATAGCTGTTGTTGTATGCGAACTCAGCCAATCGCAGATACTCATCCGAGCTACCCCCGAAGTCAATCACGCAGGCCCGAAGCATATCCTCAAGGATCTGATTGACCCTCTCAGTCTGGTCATCGATCTGCGGATGATACGCGGTGCTGAGTTACAAATCAGTCCCCATCGCTCTCTGAAAGATCCTCCAGAACTGAGACGTGAACCTCGGGTCTCGGTCAGAAACGATCGAGACTGGAACGCCGTGCAATCTCACAATCTCCTCGATGAATAACTTTGCAAGCCGGTCCAAAGGCCAAGTCGCACGAATCGAAAGAAAATGTGCCAACTTCGTCAAACGATCAACGACAACCCAGATGGCGTCATGACCGCACTGAGTCCTCAGCAAACCCATGATAAAATCGGTAGATACGTGCTCCCACTTCCATATCGGGACGCTCAACGGCTGCAATAGACCAGGGGGTCTCTGATGATCGGCCTTGATATGCTGGCATGTGTCACACTCGACCATAAAACTGGCAATCTGGCGCTTCATCCCCGCCCAGAAATACTCTCCTCATATCACGATACATCTTCGTCGAGCTAAGGTGGGTAGAAAACAAGGATCGATGTGCCTTGGTCATAAGATCTCTACGCAACTCTAGAATATCCGGGACACATAATCGGCCTCTGAAGCGAAGTCCACCATCAGAATCAATCTGCCAATCTGTCTGACTCTCAGATGTTGCCTCTGCTCGGTAATCCTATAACGATTCATCTATCTACTGAGCCTCGATCACCCTTAGGATAAGAGAGGGTTGAATCGATAAGCTCGATGGCTGAACGATAGAAGACTGTAGACCAAAATTGAAGTCGTACTCTGCTATATCCTCAAGCATCCTCCACTCCTGAATCGTCATATGTGCCACCAAGCCTCGCAGCTGACGGCTGAGGGCATCCGCCACTACGTTTGCCTTGCCTGGTGATACTGTAGGTCAAAATCATAGTCTTTCAGAAGCTTCATCTAACGCCTTTGCCTCATGTTCAGCTCAGACTGAGAGAATAAGTACTTCAAGCTCTTGTGGTCAGAGAAGAGATCAAACCTGACCCCATAAAGATAGTGCCTCCACACCTTCAGTGCGAAGACAACTGCTGCCAGCTCTAAATCTTGCGTGGGGTAGTTCAGCTCATGGACCTTGAGCTGACGAGACGCGAAGGCTACTACTGGCCTCCCGTGCTGCATCAGGACAACACCTAAACCAATAAGTGAGGCATCGATAAATACAACAAATCCATCACTCCCAGAGGGAAGAGTGAGGACAGGAGAGGACGTCAGACGGTCCTTCAGCTCCACGAATGCCTGCTCACATGCATCAGTCCAAACAAAGTCTACACCCTTCCGAGTCAATCTAGTCATTGGGGCTGCAATACGGGAGAAGCCCTCTATGAAACGCCGATAGTATCCCGCTAAACCAAGGAAACTGCTGATCTCGGACGCAGTCGTAGGCTGGCCCCACAGACGCACTGCCTTAACCTTCGAGGGGTCCACTGCGACACGCTCCCTCATCACCACGTGACCGAGGAATCTCACCTCCTCCTACTAGAACTCGCACTTCTCCAGCTTCGCATACAGCTGGTGGGCACGGAGGGTCTGCAAAGCGATCTCCAGATGCTGCATGTGGTCCTCACGGGTCCTCGAATATATCAGAATGTCGTCGATGAAGATCACAACAAACTGATCGAGATATGGACGGAAGACTTCGTTCATCAACTGCATGAAGACCACAGGTGCATTGGTCAGCCCAAAGGATATGACCTGAAACTCAAAATGGTCGTAACACGTCCTGAAAGCTGTCTTCGGGATGTCCTCCTCTTGGACACGAATCTGATGATAATCGGAACGCAGGTTAATCTTCGAAAAGAACTGTGCACCCTGCAGCTGATCAAATAAATCGTCTATCCTCGGGAGCGGGTACTTGTTCTTAATCGTGACCCAGTTGAGCTCGCAGTAGTCCACGTAGAGCCTCAACGAGCCATCCTTCTTCCTGACGAAGAGTACTGGCGCTCCCCAAGGCGAACTGCTCGGACGAATAAATCCCAACTCGCGCAACTCGTCCAACTGCCGCTACAACTCACGCAACTCCATCGGTGCCATGCGGTATGGGGCCTTCAAGATAGGTGCAGTACTGGGCACAAGATCTATCTGAAACTCAATATGACGGTGCAGCGGTAACCCCAGAATCCCCTGGAATACATCGGGGAAGTCACAGACTACCGGCAACTGATCGATACATAAAGCAACGGGCTCCTCGACTATGCAGGACATCAAACGAGACAATGGCTCTCCTCGGAGCTCTGCAATGAACTGAAACTGTGGCAAGCCAGGTATGCAGAACGTGACTATCCTCGCGGAATAGTTTAAGATGGCGTGGTACTCGGCAAGCCAATCCATGCCCAAGATAACGTCGAAGTTCATCATCGGCAGCACAAACAAGTCAACGGGCAAAAAGATATCACCGACTAGAAAGGGGCAAGACGAACAGAAACGGCCCAATACTGTGGTCTTCCCCAAGGGCGTCGATACGGTCAATCCTTCACTAGCAGACTCCGTCGGTAATCCAGTCGATCCGTAAAAATCCTCAGACATGAATGAGTGTGAAGCGCCGGAATCAAACAATACTCGGGCGATGCATAAAGAGACAGGAAGTATACCCTCAACGACTCCTCCGGAAGCCTGCGGGTCCTGCTGAGCCGCATAGAATCTATCTTGAACTGGCTGAGGACGTGTCTGTCCCCTCGGAGGATGCTGATGCTGTTGTTGCCTCTGCGGCGGCCTATGCTGCTGTCTCCACTGCTGCTGGGGCCTCGGTGGCTGAGGTGGCTACGGCCATTTCGCCGCCGTGCTAGAGAAATTTCTTTGTTGTGGTCGCGTACATCCTGAGACCGTTGTGGCCCTCAGACCGCTTCTTGTAGATGAGGACGGGGGCACTCAGATATGCGGTGTCCAGAACCGCCACATCCAAAACATGTCCCGGGAAACAGCTGCTGTAGTGGCACTGGAGGTGCTGCTGGTGTTACTGGCGCTCTAGTAGGTGGATGACTCTTATACCTTTGTAGTCGTCGATGTTGCTGAGAGCTACTGGATTGGGCTGGCCTCTTCCGGCCTCTCCTCTGATCTCGATTACTCCGAGAGTCAGCCCACTTAGTCTCGTAGATTTGGGCCCTCCGTACTATCACCTGAAAGGTTGGGAGCTCATGCCCAATAACACCACCTCGAAGACCGAAACGTAAGCCGCTCTCAAAATGGTGGGCCTTCTGCCCCTCATCATCAACTAAATATGGTGCAAATCTCGATAGTGCCACGAAACGGGTCACGTACTGTGCCACGGACATATCCCCCTGTACTAGAGTTTCGAACTCTCGTGCCCTCTGCCGACAAATATGGTCGGGGAAGTACTGCTCCTCAAATCGGTCGATAAAGTCCTCCCATGTCCAGACATGATCAGGTCCTGCGACACGGGTAACAGAGGTCCACCAATGCTCGGCCTCGCCCTGGAAGAGAAATACTACTAACTGAACTCGCTGGTGGGTCATGCATGACATAGTATCGAAGATCTTCTCCACATCGGAGCACCATCTCTCTGCTGCAGTCGGATCTGGCTCGCCCTGGAAAGGCGGAGGATCAAGATGTCTGAACTCATGAAGAAGAGCACTCGCGCGCTCCTGCTCTGCCTTCTCTGGTGAAACAACTGGGCGCCTACCCTGCCCCTGAAGTGCAGAGTCATAGCCTGCAACATCTGCTGTAACTGCGAGGCACTCACAAGCACGGTCGGATACGCACCGGCATCACGTGGAGGAATATCATCCTCAGGCAAGGGAGCAGGGATCTCTGGCGGTGGAATGGGAGGCACAGGTGGTAAGACTAGAGCCTCAGGTGGTGGAGCGGGGTGCACTCAGGTCGCTCTCCTGGGCGGCATGTCCTACGAAAAAGATAAGGCGCCAATCAAACTTGAGAATCGCACGTTAGGGAACTAACTTGGGAGGTTTCGCACTCGGAACCTAATCGTCCTAAACTCATAGCAAACATGTGATGTTATTCTCGGTTATTCCCAAGTTATGCTCTGATACCAACTTCTGTCACGCCCCGAACTCAGAAACTGGGCTCACAAAATTCTCGATGGCCGAATCCGGCGCCGACAGCCTCCGCAGTACCCCATTCTCGGCTCCCGACACCCATAACCAGGTTCCGATCCTGGGATGCTACAAGGAGGATTTCAATTATGATTCGATTTGTAATGAGTATAACCATAAGCATAACCCACGAACAATAACCACAAGAACACCATCACAAAATCCACTATGATCAAAACCTTTTGAGTACAAGACGTATGAAAGGGAAATATAATATACTGAAAATGACAAAAACTCTAAAAGCTCGGCTGCACACTCCAACTGCGACGAGACTACAGCTGTGTCCTGGCGTCACCTGCATGCATTAATCATGCATAAGCTTATAGAAAGCTTAGAGGGTGGTGTAAGTGTGTGCGCAATATAAGCGTGCTCAGAATGCAAGGTTAGAGTAATGCGAAAATATGCTGATGAATGCAATCAGCCGTACCAAGGCTATGCGGTGCGAGATATGAATACTATCGGCCATGTCAAGGCTATACGGGGCAAGATATGAATACTATCGGCCATGTCAAGGCCATATGATGCATAATGCAAGTCAAGCATGTCAATCCACATACCCATGCAACTCCTCACTAGAGCATCAAATTAGTACGGTTCTGAGTCTGGATAATTACCAGGGTTCAGTACACTCCAAATGACACTGTCTCTCTCCTAGCAGCACAGTCCAAATAAGCATAAGAAACCTTACTATCTGCCTGACCAATAGTCTGCCAACATCTATCCGGCAAGTCGATAGTAAACCCATTTCTGAGCTGGTCAAACTCAGCCTAGTAATGCCCCCTGCTCTCGGGCGAGTAAGGCCACACCCCTTTCCAACCGACTACGACATAGTGGGAGACACAACTTTATAGTATTTGGCCCTCGTGCGCTCATATATCCACTCGGTCTCAATGTTGGAGTCATCCTCTGGTACCATCAGATTCAGGGACTTTCACCTAGGGACATCTATGACACCCTAATTGCTTAGAACACGGTTTCTGGTATCCAACCAACCACCCACGGTGTGTCTGTGGAGGCTATGGCCCTGATGTCGCTAGGGCATATCACAATCACACGAATGCAAGTACATGTATCACACTATCAGTCATGCAACCATCCTGCATGAGGCACACGCTCATGTAGGCAACTCCACCTATCAGGGAGCCCATAAACAGTCTGCTTGAAGGCATATGCTATGATCAGTCACTCCTCATACCAAGCATACATATGATGCGTATGATCATGAATCATGTATCTATACTAAACATGTTATATAGTGATGGGCTTGTGCATAACGAATATGGGCCTAGACGGCCTACTCACAACAAGTATGGGCCTATCCATGGGCCTTAGGGAGTGTGAAATGCAGACATTTAACCAACATTATCCTTACAATGCGGACGTCAAACCAACATTATTCCCAAGGCACTACTTATTATAAACATCATTATCTACACCACGGAGGGATCACGCATTGCAATGGACCTAATTGTACCCGATTGGGTCTTAAGTATACCAATTGGGCCGTATCATATGGGCCTTATATTCATCAAGTGGGCCGTATCATTGGACCGCACCAACAAGCCTTACGTACATTGCAATGGGCCATAACCCATGGGTTTTGCATATATCACATTAGTTACATAACATGGGTCTCAAATATAACAAGATGGGCCTAATCATATGGGCCTCAATATTGGGCCCATATACATGCCAAGATGGGCCTAAATGCATGGCCCATATATACCAAAGTGGGCCTCAATAATGGGCCTAAAAATACATCAAGATGGGCCTAAACACATCAGCCCATATGCATCCAAGTGGGCCTCCATAATGGGCCTAAAAATACATCAAGATGGACCTAAATACATGGGCCCATATTTACCAAAGTGAGCCTCATGCGAGGCCTGCCATAATGTTTAGTTTCCTATCTAATCTGTTGATAAGGTCACATGAATAGGGGGCCCACCATAATATTTATTTTCCATCCACCTGTTGATGAGGTCACACAGACCTAGGGGCCCACTGGAATGTTTATTTGAAATCCAACCTATTCATAAGGTCACGGGACTAGGGCCCACCATGATATTTATTTGCCATCAAACCTGTTCATATGGTCACGCAGACCAAGGCCCACCGCAATGTTTGTTTTCCAGCCAACCTGGGGCCCACTGCAATGTTTATTTGCCATTCAACCTGTTGATAAGGTCACACATTCAAGGAGGGGGTTGGGGCCCACTGTAATATTTATTTTCCATTCAACTGTTCATAAGGTCACACTGACCTAGGGCCCATGGGAAGGTGGTTCACAAATCTAGCCCATCCATTAAGTGTGTCCCACCTAGCTGAGGGTCCTGACCAAGTTTCAGCCGTATCCAAATTTCAAGTAGGCCCCACCGAGTGATCTTATATGTTCAGGCATGTCTTCACATGATTTTAGACGGTATGGCCCACCTGATTTCCGTATACGGCTGATTTCTGGGGACTCCCCGTATTCAAAGGGGACCCATCAAATGCCCGGTGTTAATGTTCGAAACGCATCATGGTGGGGGCCCACAGCTGGGGCCGTGAGGCCCAGCTCATCCGCCCGCCACCCATGCAGCGCAGGCGCTGCCTACGCCTGTCAGCACCAGCAGCGGCTGCTTCCTTTTTTTTTTCTTCTAGGTGGGACCCACGTTGACCAGATCTACCCCGTCCATTGTCTAAGTCCCACAAAATTAGGGGTCCAAACGAAGTTTCATGTGGGTTCAAGCTTCTGGTGGACCCCACCAATCATTTTCCCATGTTTTAATAAAAAATACAAGCATTCTCAATCCCACGGCCCACCAGAAAATCAGATCAGCCTCATTTTTTGGCTCAACGCCTAAAGTGATCTGGAGAACAGAATGGATGGCATGGATCAGCCTCATACATCAAGGTGGGGCCTGCATGAGCAGCCCACCCCAAAAGCATTTTTTTTTAAAGTTAGCTTGTAAGTACACACCCATGTCAGCACACAACACTCCATGCTAGCCACCTTCACATCCAGCGTCTCTGGACGCTGGACGGTATACACAGGCCTCATGGTGGGTCCCACATGCACGTGGCCCACCATGCATAGTTATATATATTAATATATATTATAATAACATAATATAATATACTACTACATACATATATATGTATATATGAAGGGTGGATATCACCTGAAATGCAGTGGACCAGACCGTCTGATGGATGAAGTGGATTTAACATAATTTGGTGGGGCCCACAACATTCAAGGGGAAGATAAAGAAAGAGAGAGATAGAGAAAGAGACAAGAGACAAAAGATGGTGATGGTGGGGCCCCGCCACTATAGGCCCCACATGATACAATTCATACATCAAAAATGGGTCCTACCAATAAGTGGCCTTAAGAAAAGAAATTTAACGGTGGATCACCCACCTCTTGCGCTCCTCCTTGGTCCCTTAGCCTTCTTAGCTCCTTGCCTATGAATTTGATGGAGGTAGATGGGAGTTTGATAGTGGGGATGAGAGATGAGAGGGTAGGCCACACTTGGTGTTTGGGGAGAGGGAGAGAGAGCTTGGACGTATAATGTTGCTTGGGAGAGATTTTGAGAAATGAGGGAGAGAGCGGAGTGATGGGGTGATAAGGATGGGTGACATGGTGGTTATAAGGAAGGGTGATGTGGAGGTATGGTTTGGTTTGATTTTTTTGTAAAAGAGGATGGTTAAGAGAGAGAGAGAGAGAGTTGACTTGTGAAAAGGGAGGGATGGGTTGTTATACTCATGGCATGGTGTGTACTTGACATGATTTGATGGGACATCTCGTAGAGATTCCCTCGTAATTCACAACATGCGGTGTTTCTTCGGAATGAACGCAGACCGACATCTTCTACCCTTGGTATCGGATAGGTGCGCGAGTTACGGCATTGGAACCGCGGCGACGGCGCGGTCGCCAAGGTACGAGTTTCGAATCGAGCCGCCTTCGGTAGGCAAGACTCGGCTTAAGATCGCGCGCAATGTCGGATACGAGTCGATAATTGCCAGAATTCGACCGGAAGGACCGTGGACGCATACGAAATGGTACGGACTAGGGTACAGGTGTCACGCCACAAACCTGAAAATCGGATTCACAGGAATCCCGATCGTTGAAGCCGGTGCCGACAGCCTTCGTAGTACCCCATTCTCGGCTCTTAGCGTCCATACACCAGATTCCGATACTGGGATCCTACAAGGAGGATTTTTTTTTGTACATTTAACTCGTAATAAGCATAACCACAAGATTATCCAATTCACAAAGGCAACATCATCATCACATATCCACTAATATAATCATTTGAGTACAATGCTAAAAGGAAAATCATCAACCGACAATCAAGCTCCAGAAGACCGCTGCACGCTGCAAGCTCAATACTGCTGCAACCTAACATCACCTGCACGCATCTATCGTGCATAAGCTTATAGAAAGCTTAGAGGGTGGTGCAAGTGTGTGTACAAGGTGAGTGTCAAGTATTTAATGCAATGTCATAATCATACAATATCGAAATAGACGCAAGGTCATGAATCATACGTTATCAGAGTAAGAAAAAATACTGGCAAGTTCATAAGTCAAGTAATATCAAAATACGCAATATAAATCAACTATGCAAATGAGGAACAATATCATAAAGAGTCAATTATCAGATGTTGTATCTAAACCATATAAATGCATAGACAGAGGTAACTCAAAATGTTATATGCCGCGGATGTAATGCAATATGCGGTGCAAATAGAATGACCATGCTGGAGTGTGAAGTCGGGATGATAGTACGTGATACCGTAGGCTATGGGGTCCATTACAAGGGACTTCTATCCAAACCAGTCCCATACCTAAATTTAGATAGTCAGACTCAATGTGATAAACTCCTTATCTCAGGTTAGTCACGCACCCCAACCGAAATCCTGGCCATTGCGAAGGTACGCATAATAATTAGTTGTGCACCACCAGCCCGAGTAGATAGTGAATGAATGAATGAATGAGTATGAAACTCCTGCTCAATAAGTCCACATATCAGTACGGTTCCTCTCTGGGATCATCACCGGGGTTTAGTACACTCCAAATGGCACTGCCGCTCTCCCAGCCGCACAGTCCAAGTGAGCGTAAGAAACCTCACTATCCGCCTGGCCAATAGTCTGTCAATACTTATCCGACACGTCGATAACGGACCCATTCCTCGAGCTGGTCAGACTCAGCTTAGCAATGCCCCCTACGCTCGGGCGGGTAAGGCCACACCGCCTCCCAACCGACCATGACAAAGTGGGAGACGCGGCCTCCTGGTATTCGGCACTCGGGCGCTCATGTATCCACTTGGTCTCGACGTTGGGGCGTCTCCTGGCCACGGAGGTTTAGGGATTTTCACCCAGGGATATCTATGGTGCCCGTATGCTAGAACCAAACATTTCTGGTGTCCCCTCTGACCATCCACAATATGCCTGTGGAGGCTATGACCCTGATGTCGCTAGGGCGTATATAAATCACAATGCAAGATGCATGAGCCATACAATCCAGACATGCATCAATCCTGCGCATACCGTGTACTCATGTGAAATAACCTCCGCCTATCAGGGAGTCTCATAATAACACGCTCAATGATATAAGCAATGATCAACCACATCTCATAACAAACATGCAGATGATGCGTATAGGCATGTATCATGATGCTATGCTGTCAAATACTCATAATCAGTATAAATAACGAGCATCGACAATCAACCTGACAATATGGACATTTAACCAACATTACCCCCAAGGAACGACCCTCATAGATCTTAACATATAATGGACCCACGGTGTGACGCTCCGGTCACTGCTTCATATGGGTGGGCACATATGTGGGTGGGCCCCAAGTGTGGCAGTGGCATCGTGCTAGGCGAGCTTCATATGGGTGCGTAACTTGTCCCACATCATGGAGTTGTGGTGGTTATATGTTGGGTTCCTCCCAATGTACATGACGCGTTTTAAAGCCGTGAGCTTCGGCAAAGCGGACAATATCATGCTTGTGGGGTGGGCCTTACAAATGGTATCGTAGCCGAGGATGGCTCGCCTCGGTGGGGATAATGTGACGCCCCCGGTCCGCTTCATGTGAGCGGGCACACGTGGCGGGCACATATGTGGGCGGGCCCCAGTGTGGCAGGGAGCTACTTGTCGGGCGAGCACGTTGCAGCTGATCGTAGCGTAACTTGTCCCACATCGGAAGAGTTGTCTGGAGTTGTGGTGGTTATATGTTGGGTTCCTCCCTTAACAGACATGACGCGTTTTAAAGCCGTGAGCTTCGGCAAAGCGGACAATATCATGTGCTGTGGGGGTGGGCCTTACAAATGGTATCAGAGCCGAGGATGGCTCTGCCCTCGGTGGGGGATAATGTGATGCCCCGGTCACTGCTTCATGTGGGCGGGCACACGTGGGCGGGCACATATGTGGGAGGGCCCCGGTGTGTGGATGGCGGTGAGCTATCGTGTCGGGCGAGCTACCATCATTGGGCTGATCGTAGCGTAACTTGTCCCACATTGGAAGAGTTGTCTGGAGTTATAGTAGTTATATGTTGAGTTCCTCCTTTAACAGACATGACGCGTTTTAAAGCCGTGAGCTTCGGCAAAGCGGACAATATCATGTATTGTGGGGGTGAGCCTTACAAATGGTATCAGAGCCAAGTCCTCGGTGGGGGATAATGTGACACCCCGGTCACTGCTTCATGTGGGCGGGCACACGTGGGCGGGCCCCAGTGTGGCGCGGGTGCTCGTATGGCCGGGTGTGCCATCGTGTGTTGGGCGAGCTATCGTTGCGATTGATCAGAAGCGTAACTTGTCCCACATCGGAAGAGTTGTCTGGAGTTGTAGTGGTTATATGTTGGGTTCCTCCCTTAACAGACATGACGCGTTTTAAAGCCGTGAGCTTCGGCAAAGCGAACAATATCATGTGCTGTGGGGGTGGGCCTTACACACGGCCTCACATAAAGGTCTAATATAAAACACCATGGGCCTCACTCAAGAGCTTAATATACATTACGATGGGCCTTTCACATGGACCTAACATACATCACAATGGGCTCCATAGCCTAGCCCTCAAATGCACCACCATGGGCCTTATACTATCATATGGGTCGTGTCTCATGGGCCCAATACACATCACATGAATTGCATCAATGGGCCTATATACATCGGATGGGCCACATCCCATGTGCCCTGGATACATCACAATGGGCCACAACCCATGGGCCCCAAACACATCGCAATGAGCCTCTCTCACGGGTTCATTATGCATCACATCAAGGTGGTCCTCAATGAATGGCCACATACATCACATTGGGCCTCATATTCATCAAGTAGGCCGCATCACATGGGCCACATATACATCACAATGAGTCTCTAACATGGGCCTAATATACATCACAAAGGGGGCCACATCTCATGGGCCTTATGTACAATGCATTAAGCCTTGACAATCGGAATCGGCCTTGATAATCGGTACCGATAATCAACATCTATAATCAGCACCGATGATCAGCATCGATAATCGGCACCGACAACAGCATATATATAAACAAGGTGAGGTCCATAGATGGACAACCAATCAACAATGATGTAAGGATCGGCTCTCGACTGTGGTTATATCAAGCTGATAGCTTGGAGCCATCTGTCTATGGCCAATGTGGCCCACTTATTTGGGTTAACCCACGAAGAGAATGGGCCTAACAAGGCCTAAGGGAAGGTCACAATGAGGACATCTAACCGTCATTGCCCATTAATGTAGACATTCAACCAACATTACGCCCAAGCAGTGACCCATATAGAGTCAAACATAAGGTGGGCCCACAGCCTCACACAAAGGCCTAATGTACATCGCATTTGGGCCTCATATAAAGGATATATACACAACAAGTGGGCCCTGCACATGGGCCTCAGATACATTGCATGACCACAACCCATGGGCCCAATGCACATCATAATGGGCCTCGTTAAATGGGTTACAAAACATCATAATGGCCATGCCATATGGGCTGAAAATACATAACAGGTGGGCCTCAAATATCTAACAAGTGGGTCTTAAATAGCCAACAGGTGGGCCTTAAGTATTCATCAGAGGTGGGCCTTACACATGTAGCAAGTGGGCCTACACATCACAGCTGGGCCTACCGGTGGTCCAGCCAAAGAACGGCCTGGATAACATACACATCACGATGGGTTGCATCATTGGGCCGCACCAATGGGCCGCACTAATGGGCAACAAGTATATCATAATGAGTCTGACAGATGGGCCACAAACACATCAAAGGTGGGCCGCATGGATGGGCCATAAACACATCAAAGGTGGGCCGCATGGATGGGCCATAAACACATTAAAGGTGGGCCGCATGGATGGGCCATAAACACATCACAATGGGCCTCGACACATGGGCCATAAATACATCACATTAGGCCTCATACAAGGCCTAATATACATCAAGTGGATCGTATCCACAGGCCACACCAAGGGCCTTATATATATCAATTGAGCTGCATCAATAGGTCGTACTAATGGGCCTAATACATATCACAATGGGCCTTGCCTATAGCCTCAGATTCAAGTAAGTGGGCCTCATCATACGGGCCTTAGATACAAGGCACGAGGGCCCTATCACATGGGCCTCAAATACACATCATAGTGGGCCTCTCATACATCAAGTGGGTTGTATCAATGGGCCGCGCCAAGGGACCTCATGTATATCAAGTGGGCCCCATACCTGGGCCTCCAATATATATCTCAATGGGTCTCAACCCATGGGCCCCAAATACACAGTAAGTGGGCCCTACACATGGGTCTCATATGCATCAAATGAGCCCCGTTCTGAGCCTCGAACACATCAAATGGGCCACGCATCATGGGTCCAATACACATCACAATGGGCCTTACATCAATGGGCCGCACTAATGGGCTTCATATATATCAAAGTGGGCCGAGCCAAATGGGCCGACACAAATGGGCCAACTCAATGGGTCGAGTCAGATGGGCCGAGCCATTCATCCATTTACGGAGGTCGTTTTAAAGCATTATCCAAACAATGAATCAGATCAAAAATCATTTGGACCATACCACAAATAACAACAAAATGATGATTGAAGGATCATCTGGACCACGTCGCAAATAGTAGCGGAAATAACGATTTTCATTGTTAGAATTTCATCAGGCCACCACTTTATTTTATTTATTTATTTATTATTATTATTATTATTATTATTATTTCCAGTCTATTTGTAAGGTCACAAGGACCTGAACAAATTTCATATAGGTCCCAAGCTTCTGTGACCCAGGAGGGGTTTAATGGTGTACGTTCAACCCCTTGCTCCCTTTGTAGTGTGGACCACTTGATAGCAGATTTAATTTATTATGATTATTATTATTATTATTATTATTATTATTATTATTATTATTATTGTTATTATTATTATTATTATTATTATTATTATTATTATTATTATTATTTTATTTCAAGCCATAAGACATGCTGGCCAGTAGGTGGACGGTTTGGATTCATCACATACATCAGGGGAGGGCCCACTGTTTGGACAGTGTGGATAAGACCCATACATCACGGTGGCCCCCACAAGAACGGATGGACGGTTTAGATACGGCACGTGCCACATGCACGACTCACAAGTGGGGCGCTGATGTATATACAGCAGCTCTGTAGCTGTTGTACAAACCTCAGCCACTGTATTTCCACATAGGTGGGTCCCACGTGGGGCCCACCATAATGTTTATCTGCCATCCAAACCGTTGATAAGGCCTCACAGATCCTAGGTGAAGGGGAAAAATAAATTTCTTAATGATCCAGACATTAGGGACACCCAAGAAGGGTTTCAGTGGCAGACGTTCAATCCCACTATTTCATGTGACGTGGGCCACCTAAGCTCTATATAAGGCTGATTTTTGAGGTGGGGATCACAGCAAAAAGGGGCCCACCATATGTACGGTACGATGTTCAACACACATCACGTGGGGCCCACGGCTGGGACCACGTCCCTGCCCCATTCACGCCCAGCGCAGGACGCTGTTGTCCTGTGGTGTCAATGGCAGCAGCTGCTGCCTAAGTTTTTGTTTTTTTCTTATCTGTTTTTCTACAGATTTCCCTAAGTGGGACCCACATCAGATGGATCCAGTCCGTCGGATGGATTTCTTACCTCAAGACAGGTCTAACAAGCCCAATATTGGGTAGGTCCAGGTGTGTAGAAAGATTAGAGTGGGTTTTTAGCGATGAAACCCACTATTTTCTATGCTATGGTCCGCCAGGGAATCTGATTAGCTCCATTTTTCGGTTCAACGCCTAAAATAAGTTAGGAAATAAGATGGACGGCGTGGATCGGATTTATACATCAAGGTGGGGCCTGCTTAAGCAGCCCACCCAAAAGCTTTAAACCCAAACTGATCATTATTATTATTATTTTTTGTCTTCCAATGGCACGTCCAGATGTGCATTCACTGACGGTTCACACTTCACTACACGTCCAGCGTCTGGGACGCTGGACGGTGTGAATTTAGCTCATCCTAGGTGGGTCCCACATTGACACTATGTACTTCACATTGGGGCAGGTCCACACGTATGGGACCCACCAGCCTTGGATAAAAATGGGTATTTGTGTATTTCCTCCAATTAGGCCTGCCTAAACGGACTGCTAGGTAGGCCCACTAGGTGGACGGCATGGATGTAATACATATGTTATAGGTAGGCCACTCATCATTACCAAAAAAAATGAAAGAGAGGAAGAGAGGGAAAGAGAAGCACCCACCTCTAGATCTTGAACTCCTCCTTCCTCCAATAGGTCTTAGAGCTCCAAAGAAAGAATTTCAACGGTTAAGATTGGTTTCGAAGGGTGGAGATTGATGAGTGTCGAATGTTGCATACCAGACCCCAGTAATTGCCTAATTTTACGTACATGATAAGGTTTAATGGAGGGTTTTAATCGTGTTTTTATTACAGGATGAAATCAGGAGCGTTAATTGGAAATTGATGTTAAAGGCATGGATTTCATGATCCAAAGTCTCCAGAGCACGGGATGGACTCCAGAGAACCGATAATGAAGATTTTACACGCCTGGGATCTGAGGAAAGCAAGCCAAAGGGGCCCGAAAAGGGTCCAGAATGCAAGATCACATGTTTCCCGCCATCCGATTGACTCGAAACTTCATACATGTGATGGGGGCCATAAATTAACCGTACATATTAAATTTCAACCATTGAAGATCTCGGGAAGTGGTCCAACGGACAGATCAGCCTATAAATCTTCACTTTAGGGCCCACCTGATATTTGGAACTGCCTCAACCTTGGTATTGACGGCTAATTACCATGATAAAGAGGATGATCGGAGCAGATTTCTCGAAACATCACGGTGGGACCCATTTACATGGCATGAGCGTGCACAGCACACGTGCACTGGAAGTGCACCGAATGCAAAGTCGGGTCAAACCGACACTGACCCGCACTCCGTTTCTTCGAAACAGCGGCCGCTGTTTCCAGCATCCGTAAAAGTGATCAGTCGGGTTGAGTTGTGGACCCCACCTAGTGTCCAAATGGACAATCCAAGCCGTTCATCTGCTTCCTGGGGCCACCATAACCATCACCTAGCTTTCCGTTTTAGTCCATATAGGTGTACGCTTGTGAATCGTCAACAAACAGAAGATTGACGGCGGAAGTAAAGATCAGGTGGGACACACTAAAACAGAAGAAAAACTGGTCATTTCCGACCGTTTTTCCGGTCTTATCCCGGTGAACGGAGTGGATTTTGGGATTTCCATCGTTCATGGACCCCACCATCACCACAGTCCTCGTTCGCGTCCGCGTAACGTCTGACCGCTGTCGATTTTTACGGGAGTTTTTGGGCCCCGTACGTCACCCGTACGGCTGATCCAAGCCGTCCATCTTGTAGATGGGTTCGAGCACTACAAAACCATGCTAATACTTTACACCCATGCGTGCACACGTGCGTGATACAGAGGCCATAAACGGACTGCTTTGTGACATTTAAAACTGATTTTGTTGAGATTTCTTCTCTGGGCCGCGTCAATGGACATTCAAAACCACCCATTCATGACTGAAATTTCGTCCTGAATCCAATGGACGGGGTGGATTTTCCAGAAAACACCTCTGTGGGGCCCACCGATCACGGCTGCGAAAATTTGTACTCTGAGTCCTTCTACGACTCTGCCACCGACCCCAGCCATCCAGCAGCTATAAAAGGTGAGTTTTGGACGTGGAAAGGCATTCAGAACTGGGGAATTCCAAATCTAGAGCAAGGGAGAGAAGGGAGAGAAGAGAGAGGAGAAAGAGAAGAAAGAAGAGAGAAGATCGATCGGTTTGACGTTTTGTTTTTTTATGAATTTTATTTCATCTATTTAATGGATTTTATGGGTCACTAATCTCTCAGCTAGGGCTGAGATGAAGCCCCTAATTTGATTAGCCTTGTATTGGTTGATTTACTTTGAATATTAATTAATTTGTTTCTTTTTCTAAGTGGGCTTGATTGGTTTAAATTCTATACTTCTCCATCTATGAACTTGATCAAAGTATATATATGGATGTTGTTTGGATGCTTATTATAGGTGCTTGTGTCTGATCAAGAACAGGTTTCCTAGACAGAAAGAAACAGGGTGCTTTAATGAACTATACATTCCATGTGCCCGACCAAGGACATGGAATGTGTTATTCATGGCATTGCTTAAAGGAATTAGACATTCTGTATGCCCGATTAAGGACACAGATTGTGCTTTTCTATATAAGTGGTATCAATCTAGATCAAGGTGAATCAACAGACAAAACAAGGGTTAGGATAATTAGGGTGGATTCGAAAGTCCTAGTGCTCTTTTCTCGATTGAATTTTCTTCCCTGTTCTTAATTGTTTTTTTTCTAGAATTGTGCTTAGTAGTTTATTCCATTATTTGTTGGATTAGTTAAGGAGAGTCATAGATTTGAATTGTGACGATCAGTCCTCGTGGGAATGATCTCGTAATACGTACCGTATCTGCATATGATTCGTATACTTGCGAGTTTAAAAATCATTTAACTCATGTTGGTTTAAATAAAACATCAAGTTTTTGGCGCCATTGCCGGGGACTGTTTTGTTCCAAATTGAATTTGGGATTCTCTCTTATCATAATTCATAGCTTAGGATTTTACTAACTTAGAGTTCTTTTCTTGATTTTAGAAACTAACCTATTTCCTGTTTTGTAGGGTCTTAAAATAATCTTCTAATTTGGAATTGAGGAAGGAAGCTACTAAGTGAAGGAAGAGCTTCTTAAATTTTTTAACATCAATCATCTCCTTTTCCGAGTTCTTTCTTCCCATTTTTATTTACATAGTTTTAACTTGTTTTAGAATCTCATAGTTTCTAGGTCTAGTTTTATTTCTTTTAGGTTGCTTCTTAGTTTAGTTTTCTTTCTTACATTGCAATAACATAGTTTATGCTAGGACGTAGATCTCTGAATATAGAACTAGCACCGTTTGATCCTGAAATAGAAAGAACACTTCGTGAAAGACTGAGAAATAATTCTGTCGAAATGGCGAATGAGAATGAAGTTAAAGCTCTCAGAGATTATTCAGCTCCTGTCCAATTTAATGCGCCTTCATGCATAGTGTTGCCAACCACTACAGCGGCACACTTTGAACTAAAACCTGGAGTCATACAATTGTTGCCATCCTTTCATGGATTGGACAAGGAGGACCCATATCATCATGTGAAAGAATTCTTAGACATTTGCTCCACTTTTAAGTTTCAAAACTTCTCAGACGATTCAATCCGCCTATGCCTGTTTCCTTTTTCTTTGAAGGATAAGGCGAAAGCATGGTTGAATTCTCTAGAAGTTGGATCTATCACTACATGGGACCAACTGTCTAAGAAGTTCTTAAACAAGTTCTTCCCCGTTCACAAAACCAATGCCCTCCGTAGAGAAATTACTAACTTCACACAAAAAGAGGGCGAGCACTTTCATGAATGTTGGGAAAGATGGAAGGACTTGCTTCTTAAATGTCCTCACCATGGTTTTGAGAAGTGGCAACAAGCTCAATACTTCTATGACAGTCTGACACCACAAAACCGTCGCATGGTTGATGCCACCAGTGGAGGGTCATTCATGACCAAAAGTGAAGTCGAAGCGTGGAACTTCTTTGAAACCTTGTGCGAAAATTCCCAAAGAATGGGACTATTCAAATAGAGGTGTGAAGTCCCCAACCACAAAAGAGAGGTGGTATATATGAGATAGGAGTCGTGCTGGAGCCAGTGCGCCAAGCTTGATAACCTGACAAAGAAAGTTGATGCTTTGGTATTAAATAATGGACCTCCATAAACAGCTCAAGTGGAGGCATGTGCCACATGTTCTAGTCCTGCCCATCCTATGCAGTCTTGTCCATCTGGTGCAGCATCCCCAGAACTTCTCTCGAACAAGTTCATGCTATGAACACTTTTAAAAACTGGGATGATCCTTACTCGAACACATACAACCCTGGGTGGGCTAGGCATCCAAATTTCTCTTGGGCAAAAGGACCACAACAAGGAGGACCATCTCGGAAATCCTCCCATGCAACCGCACCTCCAAGTTGGCGATCAAGAACTTCAACAGTTTCCACAATATCAACAACTGCCTACACAATCAAGGAAACCATCTCTTGAGGATACACTCCATCTTTTCATGCAGAGTTCTCTCCAATTCCAAAAAGACACCCAACAAACCTTATCAAGCTAACCAAAGAAAGCTTACATGCAAATGCGCAATCCATTGCCAAGCTGAAAGTACAAATGGGTCAACTAGCTGCCACATTGAGTGAGAGAGAGAAGGGCAAGTTCCCTATCTAACCTGAGGCTAACCCAAAGGGATAGTATGAGATTGGCTCTAATTCCAACCAAGGGCAATATCATGAACAGGCCAAATCGATCACTACCCTTAGGTCAGGCAAGCAGATTGATAACAGAATAGAGATGCCTAGGGATGAATCAAATTCTAAAACAGAAGATCAAGATGAAGCAGAGAGTCATACCAATGCATCCAAAGTCCAAAAGCTCTCTGACTCTCCAAGAGCCACTAATGTGCCACCTTACGTGCCCAAAGCACCCTTTCCTCAACGTCTGGCACCAATAAAGAAAAGAAATAACTTTGATGAAATCTTGGATGTGTTTCAAAAAGTACAAGTCAACATCCCGTTGCTTGACGCTATCAAACAAGTCCCTGCTTACGCTAAGTTTCTGAAAGATTTATGCACTCAAAAGCGTAAGCAGAATGTTCATAAGAAAGTCTTCCTTGCAGAGCAGCTCAGCTCCATGATTCAACATAACACCCCTCCTAAATTTAGGGATCCAGGAGCTCCCACCATTTCTTACGGCATAGGAGATCATAAGATCGGGAAGGCATTACTTGATTTAGGGGCGAGCGTCAATTTGTTACCATATTCGGTTTATGAGCAGCTAGGACTTAGCGAGTTGAAACTGACTAAGGTAACATTACAACTAGCTGATAGATCTGTCAAGGTGCCCCGGGGTGTTATTGAAGACGTGTTGATCCAGGTTGATAAATTTTATTTTCTAGTGGATTTCATAGTTATAGGTACTCAGCCTGTCCAGAATCTTCATAGTCAGATCCCAGTCATCTTGGGTCGTCCATTTTTTGCCACATCTAATGCTATTATAAATTGCCGGAATGGAGTTATGAAATTGTCCTTTGGTAACATGAATATTAAACTCAATGTTTTTAATGCAGGACAACAATCCGCCGATTTGGATGACATATCTGAAGTGGACATGATCGAGAGTCTAGTGCAGGACTCCTTCCGTACATCTTTTGAAGATCCTCTTGAGACCTGCTTAGCACAATCTGGCATGGATTTTGACATCGATAGTCCCATCCATGAAGTCAATGCACTGCTCGACTCTACTCCTATCTTGGAGACTGAAAAATGGAGAGCAAAAGTGGAACCTCTTCATCCCTCTGAGACTCTTCCTGACAGCACAGTTTTTAACACTAAGAAGACAAAGGCGAGTAGGCTGCTTAATTTTCTTAGAGCATATACAGCAGCAATTTAACGGAAGATAGCAGAAATACAGGGAGTATGCCCCACTGTATGTATGGATCATGTTGTGGAAATATCGCATAACATGCAAAGGAAGCGTGATCCTAACATGGAAGAAGTCGTTCGAGGAGAAGTCCTTAAATTATTTGACGACAGTGTCAGTTGCCTTATTTCAGATAGCACAGTTTAAGGGAACTCACATCACCTGTCTGGGATTGGTTAATCAAGGTGTTGAGTTACTTCAATGTTTGTGGGTAACATTACTGCAAACCCTCACGAGACTACAACTCGTCCACTAAGGGTAACCTAGGGGTTTAAAGGCTTGTTGCATGCGCTAAATGCAATCGAGAGCACCTGCGAAAGTGGTATAGGTAGGATCTTCTTTTGTTTTTCTTTTTGTTATTTTTGCTTATGTTGATTTCTCTCTTTTGCTAACTCGCTTTTACGTTGAAATTTTTTGAGAAAGCTTCTTGATTCTCCGTCCAGGTACTATCTTTCCCTCATTCCTCTTTTATTATTTGTTGTCCCATGTGCATTGCTTGCTTATTTTATTTTACATTGAGGACAATGTAGATTTTAGGTTGGGGGTGGGAGATTAGGTTACCTAATCAGTATTTTCTTGGTCTTGAGCAAAATTTGTGAAAATTTTAAAATTTTTTCTGGAATTTCTATTGAATTCAAAGTGATTTTGAAGGATAGTTGTGATTTTAACATTATAAGATATGTGATGTTGGTAACTTATGACTCTTGGATTCGGACATCTGCTTGATTTCACAGTCAATTTTGAATTGTTAATCCATGATTAGAAGTTGTAAACATTGATTGAGCCATGATTTCACATATTAGATCTCGCTTACACATTAAGTTTTCGGTTTGATAACTGAATGATTAACTTGGTAAAAAGAAGAATTAAAAGGCTAAGTCACATAATCTTCACCATAGGTTTGCTCCCTATAGGTGAGAATTTGATTTTCCATAGTTGACATATGAAAAAAAAAAAAAAAAAAGTTAGGCGACAAGTTTTCGCCATAGGTTTGCTCCCTATAGGTGAGAATTTAATTCCCCTCATTTGCGTTACTGCTCATAAAGAATATCTAAGGCTGGTAAGATGAAAAGTTAATCTGTGAGATAAGTGTTGGTTTTAAGTTTTGATTGTCACGAATTACTAATGATATCATGAAATTGACAATTGGATCTCTTACTGATTGTAAGTCGAGATTATACTTTACACTCGTGGAACTCAATGTTTAGGAATGTTCTAATTGATGGATTAATATTTTGAACTTGATTATGAAGTTTTATGTAAGCTTGATTCCAAGAGAAAAATTCCACACACCAATCATGAATCTTAGAATTTTCACATCTCGCCCATATCTGTTCACAAGTCACTTGAGTTTACTGAGAATTGTCTTTTATTTCGAAATTATTTTTCGCATGTTTTGCTCGGGACTAGCAAAATGCTGGTTGGGGGTTGTGATGAGTGTCGAATGTTGCATACAGACCCCAAAGAATTGCCTAATTTTACGTACATGATAAGGTTTAATGGAGGGTTTTAATCGTGTTTTTATTACAGGATGAAATCAGGAGCGTTAATTGGAAATTGATGTTAAAGGCATGGATTTCATGATCCAAAGTCTCCAGAGCACAGGATGGACTCCAGAGAACTGATAATGAAGATTTTACACGCCTGAGATCTGAGGAAAGCAAGCCAAAGGGGCCCGAAAAGGGTCCAGAATGCAAGATCACATGTTTCCTACCATCCGATTGACTCGAAACTTCATACATGTGATGGGGGCCATAAATTAACCGTACATATTAAATTTCAACCATTGAAGATCTCGAGAAGTGGTCCAACGGACAGATCAGCCTATGAATCTTCACTTCAGGGCCCACCTGATATTTGGAACTGCCTCAACCTTGGTATTGACGGCTAAATTACCATGATAAAGAGGATGGATGGAGCAGATTTCTCGAAACATCACGGTGGGACCCATTTACATGGCATGAGCATGCACAGCACACGTGCACTAGAAGTGCACCGAATGCAAAGTCGGGTCAAACCGACGCTGACCCGCACTCTCTCTTCCGTTTCTTCGAAACAGCGGCCGCTGTTTCCAGCGTCCGTAAAAGTGATCGGTCGGGTTGAGTTGTGGACCCCACCTAGTGTCTAAATGGACAATCCAAGCCGTCCATCCGCTTCCTGGGGCCACCATAACCATCACCTAGCTTTCCGTTTTAGTCCATATAGGTGTACGCTTGTGAATCGTCAGCAAACGGAAGATTGACGGCGGAAGTAAAGATCAGGTGGGACACACCAAAACAGAAGAAAAACTGGTCATTTTCGACCGTTTTTTCGGTCTTATCCCGGTGAACGGAGTGGATTTCGGGATTTCCATCGTTCATGGACCCCACTATCACCACAGTCCTCGTTCGCGTCCGCGTAACGTCCGACCGCTGCCGATTTTTGCGGGAGTTTTTGGGCCCTATACGTCACCCGTACGGCTGATCCAAGCCGTCCATCTTGTAGATGGGTTCGAGCACTACAAAAACATGCTAATACTTTACACCCATGCGTGCACACGTGCATGATACAGAGGCCATAAACGGACTGCTTTGTGACATTCAAAACTGATTTTGTTGAGATTTCTTCTCTGGGACGCGTCAATGGACATTCAAAACCACCCATTCTTGACTGAAATTTCATCCTGAATCCAATGGACTGGGTGGATTTTCCAGAAAACACCTCTGTGGGGCCCACCGATCATGGCTGCGAAAATTTGTACTCCGAGTCCTTCTACGACTCTGCCACCGACCCCAGCCATCCAGCAGCTATAAAAGGAGAGTTTTGGACGTGGGAAAGGCATTCAGAACTGGGGAATTCCAAATCTAGAGCAAGGAAGAGAAGGGAGAGAAGAGAGAGGAGAAAGAGAAGAAAGAAGAGAGAAGATCGATCGGTTTGACGTTTTGTTTATTTTATGAATTTTATTTCATCTATTTAATGGATTTTATGGGTCACTAATCTCTCAGCTAGGGCTGAGATGAAGCCCCTAATTTGATTAGCCTTGTATTGGTTGATTTACTTTGAATATAATTAATTTGTTTCTTTTTCTAAGTGGGCTTGATTGGTTTAAATTTTATACTTCTCCATCTATGAACTTGATCAAAGTATATATATGGATGTTGTTTGGATGCTTATTATAGGTGCTTGTGTCTTATCAAGAACAGGTTTCCTAGAGAGAAAGAAACAGGGTGCTTTAATGAACTATACATTCCATGTGCCCGACCAAGGACATGGAATGTGTTATTCATGGCATTGCTTAAAGGAATTAGACATTCTGTATGCCCGATTAAGGACACAGATTGTGCTTTTCTATATAAGTGGTATCAATCTAGATCAAGGTGAATCAACAGACAAAACAAGGGTTAGGATAATTAGGGGTGGATTCGAAAGTCCTAGTGCTCTTTCTCTGATTGAATTTTCTTCCCTGTTCTTAATTGTTTTTTTTCTAGAATTGTGCTTAGTAGTTTATTCCATTATTTGTTGGATTAGTTAAGGAGAGTCATAGATTTGAATTGTGACGATCAGTCCTCGTGGGAACGATCTCGTAATACGTACCGTATCTGCATATGATTCGTATACTTGCGAGTTTAAAAATCATTTAAATCGTGTTGGTTTAAATAAAACATCAGAGATGAGAGATAGAAAGGTGGGCCACACTAGCTCTTCTCATGGAGCCATGGACGTTGGGGTCTCATGGTTGCTTGAAAATGAAGAAAATGAGAGAGAGAGAGAGGATGGGATGGGTGAGTGAGGTGATGGGTGTACTTGTGTAAGGGAAAGAGTTGACTTTAAGGGGGGTGGTTGTACTTGGGGATGAGTGTGAGTGAGGGAGTGATGTGTACTTGATTATGATGTGATTGATGTGATATTTTCTAAGGATTGCAACGTGTGGTGTTCATCCTGAACTGAACGCGGGCCCACATCTTCTGGCCTGGGTATCGCCTCGGCGCGTAATACGCGGCATCGAAACCGCGTTGACGGCGCGGTCGCTAGGGTATAAGTCGCGGGTCGAGTCAACTCTAGAATACAGGATACGACTCAGGGTCGCCCGCAACTGCCGGTAATAGATCGGGGTCACCGAAATTTAACCAGGAAGACCGAGGAAGCCTATGGAACGGTACGGTCTAGGATACGGGTTTTACAACAGGTCTTACAAATCTTCTATAAAAAGAAGGGAGAGAGAACAGGAAGGATCATCGGTTTGTGGACGTAGATCAGAATGAGAGCCGACAAGGAGAGAGAAAGAGTGGAGTACGGGCAAAGCTTCAAAAGAGTTCTTTCCTTCTCTTTTCTTAATTTCTGCTTATGTTTATTTGAGATGTTTAGCCTCATCATGTTCATGAGTGGCTAAACCTCTTAGCTAGGGCTAATAGGTAATGCTTGTAGCGTGATGGGAGACTTTTTGCTTGTGCCTTTTATTTAGATTGAACTTATGTTGATGTTAGTATAATTAAGGGAATGTTTTTAGTTTTTAATGGTCTGTTGTGAGTAAAATTACAATGTGTCTGCAATAGCTTTGAGCATGTTCCTTTCCTTTGATGATTATGACGTCAGGAAGTCCTGTTGTTCACCATCGTCTCTTAGGCATGGTTGGATGACGGTACCCTTCCTGACCCTCATATACCTTATGATTGGTTGTTAATTAGTTTAATTCTGTTGTTTACTTTATCTCCTGGGCATGGTTTGGTGATGGAATCCATTCTAATTCATATACCTTTCATCTCTTGAAAACTATATCAAAGGAAGTTCAGTTTGATTTTCATGGTTACACCCTTCAACTGGATGAAGATGGGACTCTAAGTCTAGTTGAGTTCTTGAAGCAGGCATAAGATCTCCTTGATCTCTACAAGTGGATCCTCTGAATCCCTAGTTTCGTTCCTCTGAATTCTCTAAGTTTTAGATAAATATTTCATCATTATTCTCTCAATTATATTCGATTTAGATTTCATCTTAGTCTAGTTCTAGTTCGATTTAGTTTCAAATTACGTACAGGTGCCAGTCCCTTGGGATTCAACCTCGATCTCACCGAGTTTATTACTACATCACAACCCTATACTTGGGGTGTGAACATGTGATCAGGTGATCGTCAATTAGAACATTAATCGATTCCTGAATCACTCCTGTTCTTTTATTAAGAACATAATATGGTCGACTATTCAGAGCATAACCCAAGAATATTTCCTCATCACTCTTTGCTTCAAACTTACCCAAATTTTTCCAGTCATGTAAAATGTAACATTTACTTCCAAAAGTTTGAATGTATTTAACAGTTGGCTTCTTATTAAACTATAGCTCATAGGTTGTTTTATCTTTTGTTTTTCTAACATACACATGATTTATAATGTAGCAAGCAGTATTAACAGCTTTAGCCCATAAGTTTTTTGGTAAATTCATGCTATTTAGCATTACATTGGCCATTTCTTGTAACACTCTATTCTTTCTTTCAACAGCTCCATTCTGTCGAGATGTTTTAGGAGCTGAGAACTCATGTGATATACCAAGGTCTATACAGTGCTTCTCAAAATTGCTATTTTTAAACTCAGTACCATGATCACTTCTGATCTTGATCACATGTACTTCTTTTTCAGTCTGAATTCATTTTAGAATTCTTCTAACTTCATCAAGAGTTTTAGATTTTTCTCTCAAAAAGGCTATCTAAGTATATCTGGTAAAATCATCTACAATAACAAGAATATACTTCTTTCCACCTATACTCTCCGTTCTTGTTGGTCCCACCAAGTCCATATGGAGTAGTTCAAGGGGTTTAGATGTAGCTAAGGAGTTCACTTTCTTGTGACTACTCCTGATTTTCTTGCCAATCTGACATGCGCCACAAATCTTTTCTACCTTTTTTAATTTAGGTATGCCACGAATCTGATCTCTCTTGCTCAAGGTATAAAGATCTCTAAAGTTGACATGTCCAAGACATTTATGCCATAGTTCTATTTCGTCTATTTGGACCATGTAACATGAGAAATTAGAAGAGCATGAGTCATTAATAATATAACAATTCTCAAAAGTTCTACGTCCATTTAATATCACACTTTCATTCTCATTTGATATCTCACATTTGTGATTTGTAAATTTCACGCTATGTTTGTTATCACATATTTGAGATATACTTAGGAGGTTATATTTTAGACCTTCAACATACAGTACATTTTTAAAGGGAGAGAGATTAGAGAGTTGAACAGTACCTTGGCATATAATTCTGCAGTTGTTTCCATCACCAAAAGCAACTGATACATCATTTACTTCTCTAAAGTTTGTGAATATTTCTTTGTCACCTATCTTATGTCTTGAATATTCATTGTCCAGGTACCATTTTGAATGGCTAGTGGCTTTGAAGGCTGTGTGGGCAACAAGACATGTAACATTTGGAACCCATTTCAATATGGTTCTAGGTTTAGGAATTTCATTGGATTTTCTCCATTTTTGGGAGTTGGAATTATTCTAATGTCTATTAACTCCGATTCCATTTGAGTTAGATTTAAGATGCTCTTTGAGTAAGTCCACTATTTTTTCAGCCAAAGGGGGTTTATTAAATCTTTGATTTCTATAGCTGATAGTATTAGAATTAACCTTAGAAACTTGAAAAGGTTTTCGATTTTTAAAATCATTTCGACCAAAATTTCTCAAGTTCTTACCTTTAGAGTTTGAGGATTCTCCTTTTACAAATATAGGAGATGCATTTTTGTTTTTCAGCGAACTATCTTTGATATATCTCAGACCCAATTTATCGCCACATTTTCTGGATGCGGTTAATAGCTTTTCCAGCTTAGGGTCTTCATGGGCATATCTCCAAGTACCCTTAGAACTCAAAAGAGAAGAAACTTCGAGTTTTAGATTCTCATTTTCAATTCTGAGTTTTTCTAATTCTGAGGTTTTAAATTTTAAATCAAGTTTTGTTTTTTCAAAACAATCAGAAAGATGAGATTTTTTCAATATTGTTTTCAAGTTCTTCTTTTAGTTTAAGATATTTTTTCCTTTAAATTTTCAATTTGACAACAATTTTGCAACTTTCCCCATATAAGGCATTGTAGGCATCTTGAAGATCGTCTTCATTCTCATCTTTAGGGTCACTCTTGAGATTATCATAATCAGATAAGTTACAGCTATCTGAGGAGATGACTCTGGCTATAGTCATCAGGGCTTTTACGTCATTTGATTTTTTTTTATTTTTTATTTTTGTTCTGATTCATCTGACTCAAAAGAATTTTCAGAGTCGGATGATTTATCCCAAGTAGCTATCATGCCCTTTCTTTTTTATCTATCCTTTTTAGGACATTTATTCACGAAATACTTGTATTCATGGCAGCTGAAACATTAACTATCTTTTACAAATTTTCAAGATTTAGATTTTCCTTTTCTTTTGTCAGATGGTTTTTGAAAATCAAATTTTTTCTTATTTTTAAAAATTTTGTAAAATTTCTTAGCAAGTAAAGTCATATCATCTTCTGTATCTTCAATATCAGAATTAAGATAGTTATCTTTTGAAACAGATTTAGATGATTTAAGAGCAATGGACTCACCTTTAGGAGCTTTAAAATTTAACTCATACGTTTGGAGAGAACCAACTAACTCTTCAACCTTCATTAGATCGGTGTCTCTTAGTTCCTGAATGGCAGTTACTTTGGAATTGAATCTCTCAGGAAGAGATTGCAGTATTTTAGTACAGACCTTGCTTTCTGAGATTCCATCTACTAGACCCCACATGGAATTTACTATATCATTTAATTTCATATAGAAGTCCATGAAAGTTTCATTTTCTTCCATACGAATTTCCTCAAACTTTGTAGTGAGGATTTGAACTTTAGATTTCTTGACTATAGTAGTTCCTTTATGTGTCATTTCAAGAATATCTCAAGCTTGTTTAGCTGTATCACATGAAATTATTCTTTTGAATTCATCAGGTGATAAAGCACAAGTAATGGCATTTAAAGCCTTAACATTTGCACTGCTGTCGCTTTTCTGAGGTGTAGTCCATAAATAAAATGGAGTTTCTTTCATAGATTTAGTTCCATCACTGCCTATAACTTCAGACATAGGTAGTTTCCATTTGGTTACAGTGGCTTGCCACATGCTTTCATCAAAAGATTTTAGAAAAATCCTCATTCTGGCTTTCCAGTATGCATAGTTAGAGCCATCAAAGGGTGGTGGCCTGGTAATAGACAAGCTATCGAAATTTGACATAATGAAAGCTTTAGATCTTTAAACTCAATGAACTTAATCCAAAAAAAATGAGCAACTTAACTCTGATACCACTTGAAAAAGGTGAGCTTAACAGTCCTAAGGGGGGGGGGGTTTAAATAGGACTATGCCAAATAAAAACTTAAAGTACTAAAGTAATAAATAAATCAGAATAAAACACAAATCTCAATAGCACTAGTATTGAATGATTCAAACTTAGTTCATAGGACAACCTTACACCAAAAACAAACTTTTAGGTAGGACAACCTGATTTCATGAATGTTGTAAGGATCAAGACTTCAAACCAGGCAAGAGATAATAAATTTATCTATTACAAACATTCACCAATAGTGCAAAAATAAAGTTACAACTATTCACCACAGATACAAAAAATTAAACATTCACCACAACACCAGGAGTTATAGTGGTTCGGTGTGTACACCAACTATTCTCAAACAGCCACACCTACTCCACTCCCAATAATCAAAACCCACATGATATTGGCATTCACTAAAAATAAGGTTTTTACAGGTTCACCTTAAAACCTTATACAGTTGTGATTTTAGTAGGGCTATCACAAATAAAAACCCCACACTGAGATTTTCTTGCTATCTTAATCAAACCAATAAATGCGATTTTCTGGTTATCTCAAAGAAACTAAAATACAAAGAAATAGAATTGTACTTATCTTCTCTTTGAAGATGTTCTTAATGTAGCTTGTAAAATCGCTTCGCTTGAAGTAGAATGTTCAATGTCCAGTAACATAAACAAGGGTTCTAGGTTCTAGATTGATTTTAAATTAATTCAAACCAAAGGCTACTTGTTTGAATTCCTCAAATCTCAAAAGAAGAGTGATTACTCTCTTTAAAAAATAAGATTCATGAAAAGATATCAAGGAATTAAAATAAAAAGCTATATAAATAAAATATTAAAATACCATGCAATAGCTTGAAGATAGTGGGGACTTCTCTCTCTCTCTCTCTCTCTCTCTCTCTCTCTCTTGGTGAAGGCTTTTCTTAGCTTGAATGAGTAATTTCGGAATGAGAGAAGGCCTCTATTTATAGTTAGAAATGTTGTTGCTTTGACTTGTCTAAGGTCTCCTTCAACTCGTCTAAGGTCTCCTTCAACTCGTCTAAGATCTAACAAAATTTCAAATTTTGGGCGCGATCGAATAAAACTGTTCTTCGACTGGTCAAAGGCCCTGCTCGACTGGTCGAGCATGGGCTTCGAATGGTTGAGGATGCCAAAATATAGTTTTTAGACTTTGAGTCAAGCAACCCTCGACTGGTCAAAGGTCCCTCTTCAACTGGTCAAGTAGTCTGCTCAATTGGTTGAGAAACCACCAAAAATATCTATTTTTTGAATTTCAAACTTAGACTGGTCGATTAAAGATTATCTTAGACTAGTCGAGGCACAACTTAGACTAGTCGAACCAAGGTCTAGACTAGTCGAACTTAAGCCTAACCAAAGTATAAAAACCCATATAAGTTTATCTTTTGAAAGCATCTAAGTCTAAGGTCTTTCTATGGTCTATTATATCTGAGAAGACTGAACATTGAAGTGTAAAGCTTGAATTTTCAATACTTGATCTTATACTTGAAACGTAGTCAAAGGTGGAGCTTGATCTTCTACTATAAGTGTAGTAGAACTTGAACTCATTTCAACTTTGAACTTTCCAACTTATGACTTGTACTTAAGCTAGCACTTTCTAACTTCATGATTCACTTGAAGGTGAACTTTCCATCTTCTTAATTTACTTAATAGTAAACTTTCCCATAAGTTGTTTTGTCTCATCGAAATTTGACAAACAAGAGTGTGCTTTATAAATTATAGTACTTATATATATATATATATATATATATATATATGTGTGTGTGTGTGTGTGTGTGTGTGTGTGTGTGTGTGTGTGTGGAAATGGTACTATGAGGTCGACCTCATAGGAACTTCTCATGAGGTCAAGCAGTGTGGGCCCCACCGTGATGTGTGTTGAACATCTACCCCATCAGTTAGATGCACCATTCCATGGTGGCCATGGGCTTAAAAATAAAGTCAATCTATAACTTGGGTGGGCCACACCACATATAACAGTTGAGAGGGGGTTACCCTCCCATTAAAAAATTCATAATCATTTATTAGGCCCACCGAGATGTGGTTCACAAATCCAACCCATCCATTGCGTGTGTCCCACTTGGATGAGGGGTTAGACCAAGTTTCAGCTGCATCCAAAACTTAGGCGGGCCACTAAGTACTTTTATATGTTTTAAGCATGTCTTCACATAGTTTTAGATGGTATGGCCCACCTGAGTTCCTTATATGGCTGATTTTGAGGATATCCCCTAATTTAAAGGGGATCCATCAAATGCACAGCATTGATGTTCAACACACATCACAGTGAGGCCACACAGATCGACCTCATGGGAAGTTCCCATCAGGTCAACCTTTTATATATATATATATATATATATATATATATATATATATATATATATATATATATATATATATATATATATATATATATAGGAATGCTCACCATCTCACCTTCTTAATTCAGCACTTGTGCGCACCTTTGCACTTGTGTCATAGGCATATAATTTGAATGGTTCACGTGATGCGGCACCCCTTGAAACCTCACAAGCCCAACTTTCAGCCTGATACAAAACTCTAGTGGGCCATGGAAAAAGGAAAAAGTTTCCTCCCTTGATTTCCATTTCTCTTTGTTATAGCCACTATACTTTTGTATTATGCTGAAAATTGGGCCTATAGAGTTTCAAGGGGTGCCGCATCACGTGGACCGTTCAGATTTTATGCCCATGACATGTGTACAAAGGAGCGCACTGGTGCTCACATAAGAAGGTGCACATGTGAGCATTCCTCTCTCTCTCTCTCTCTCTCTCTCTCTCTCTCTCTCTCACACACACACACACATGTGTACATACATGTTATATTTTTAGAGTTTCCAAATAAATAAATAAATAATTTTGAATGGTTTGAAAAAATCTCTCCAAAATTTTTTTAAAAAGCAACAAATACATTTTATCTGGTAGTGGTGTGGATTTAGTCCCACATCGAATAGGTAAGAAGAAAATTTTGAGTTTATTAAATGAAGATTTTGCATATAGGGATTAGGGCCCTTTTAGAGGCATGGGAATTTGGTTGTTTAGGGGGATATGCCATCAGCCCAATTTATGTTATGAACCATACATGCGCACCCGCGATTGGTCGTGGATTTGGCGCAGTGTGGCACGATGTGGTGTACGCGCGCACGTGAGTGTACTTACAAGCTTAAAAGTTTTTGTTGCTTTTGTAAAATTTCGATTTGCAATGGTTATTTGTTTTGTATTTTCAAACAGATTCGAAAAATGAAAAAATTTCTTCTTTTTAAAAAAAAACCCCAACAGTCATGTCTGTTGGATGGGTTACGTACACACCCATTCGAGGCAATCTTCGAAGTCTATATAATGGACTTCTCTGGTTCTGAATTTTATATTCGATTCAATCTTATGACTTTCTCTCTCTCACTTCAAATCTCTGCAATGAATTTGGTTCAATCTTTGGGTTAGACATATAGTGACAGTTCAGGTATTCGTACATCGAGTGCGCTGGTATGACGAAACAACATTTGAGGGTGTCCTAGAGATTGATTTCCAGTATTCCTATTGCACTACGGACATCGTCCAAAGGAGGACAAATCAATTTCAAGCCAAGTGACTTTTGTCACGCCTCGAATCAAATAAGTTTTTTAAATTCCCCCTTATTCAAATTTCTAATTTTCTTTTATTTTTTAAATTATAAATTTCCATAATTACGGATTTACATATCCAAAAATTTCTGCAATACATATACATACAAAGAAATGCTAAGTTGTGCACTCGTTCTCACGAGTTCTCATGAGAACTTTTTAAGAACTTATTTTCGATGATATGAATCTAAAATTTGAATTGTTCACCTGATGCAGCACTTCCTAAAACCCTCTAGGCCCAACTTTTACCTCAATCAAAAACTCTGGTGAGCCATGGTAAAAGGAAATAGTTTTCTCCCTTGATATACTTTTCTTTTTCGTTATGGTCTACTAAACTTTTGGATCAGGATAAAAGTTGAGCCATAGAGGTTTCATGGGGTTTTGGAGATTTTGGGTTCCACATGATAACTTGTGAGAACCGCTGTATATATATATATATATATATATATATATATATATATATATATATATATATATATATATATATCAAGTCAGCACCTACGCACGTGTGCACCTTTGCACACGTGCGATGGGTGTCTAATCCGAACAGTCCATGTGATGTGGAATCCCATGAAACCCCATGTTACAAATTTTCACCCCGTTCTAAAATTCTGGCGGGCCATAGCAAAGAGAAACGCAAAGGGAATAAACTATTTTCATTTTTCATGCCCCATCAAAGTTTTAGATCAAAGTAAAACTTAGGCCCAAAGGGTTTCACGAGGTGCTGCTTCACATGAACGGTTCAGATTTTGGATCCCCATCATGTATGATGGGTTCTCAAAAAAGTTCGTACATAGTACATACGAACTGGTTCGCAGGTGAGCTTTTCCGATATATATATATGGAAAAGGTACTATGCGCTCGAGCGTAAAGCTGTCATCCGTGAGGTCGAGCTGTGTGGGCCCCACCGTGATGCTGTTCGAAGATCCACACCGTCCACCAGATGCACGAGCCCAGGGTGGGCCCACACAGCCCAAAATCAACCGTCCGCGTAACTCAGGTGGGCCATATCATCGAACAGCATAAGTATACATGCAAAAACATGTAAAAGCACTTGGTGGGCCCTACCTGAGTTGTGGATACCACCTGAAACTTGGTTTAAAATTACATTCAAGTGGGACACACATGATGGATGGTGTTGATCATCAAAAAACATCTCGAAAGGTCCCCACAAATGGTTTTAAATGTTTCAATGGTGCACGGCCCCTCTCAACTTTTGTACGTGATGTGGCCCACAAAAGTCACGGATTGACTTAATTTTCAGCCGTGTGGGCCCCCTCTGGAATGGTGCATCTGACTGAGGGGGTAGATTTTCGAACGGCATCACGGTGGGGCCCACATCAGCTCGACCTCACCTACGACCGCTTTACGCTTGAGCGCATAGTACCTTTTTCCATATATATATATATATATATATATATATATATATATATATATAGGGAGATGGTCACACCTTTTCACGTGAGCACCAATGAGCACCTTTGCACACGTGTCATGTGCACAAAATCTGAACGGTCCAAGTGATGCTGCACCCCTTGAAAGGCTATAAGCCTAATTTTTAGCCTGATACATGACTCTGGTGAGCCATAGCAAAGAGAAATGCAAATCAAGGGAGGAAACTGTTTCCTTTTGCCATGGCCCATCAGAGTTTTGTATCAGGCTAAAAATTGGGACTATAGTATTTCAAGCGGTGAAGCATCACTTGGACCGTTCAGATTTTGTGCACATGACACGTGTGCAAAGGTGCTCATTGGTGCTCACGTGAAAAGGTGCGCAGGTGACCATCTCCTCTATATATATATATATATATATATATATATATATATATATATATATATATATATATATATATATATATATATAGTACTTTTCTTTTTGATGATTTTTTTGGAAGATATCTTTTTGTGGGAAGATTTTTTATTTTTTTAACTAGCATTTTAAAAATTCGAATTTACGTGAGCGCTCACAAAATGCGTGTTGGAATTCCCGCCTCCAATATTGGTGGACGCGGATTGGCTACTCCCCCTGACACCAGCCCCGGAGCTGGTGGTCGGTGCTCTGTGGGCCCCACCATGATGTACGTGTTTCATCCATTCCGTTCATCCATTTTTAAAGATCATTTTAGGGCTTTATCCAAAAAATGGGAGGGACATAAATCTCAAGTGGATCACACCACAGGAAAAAAAATAGTGAGTGGATATCCATCATTTAAATCCTCCTAAGGCCCGATGTACTGTTTATTTGACATCCAATCCGTTGATTAGGTTATAAAAACCCAGATGAAGGGATAAAACAAATATCAACTTGATCCAATACTTTTATGGCCCCCAAAAAGTTTTTAATGGTCGAAGTTCATTAAACACTGTTTCCTGTAATGTGGTCCACTTGAGACTGGGATATATCTCATTTTTGGTATCAAAACATAAAATGATCTTTAAAAATGGATGAATGGAATGGATGAAACACATACATCATGGTGGGCCCACAGAGCACCGACCACCAGCTCCGGGGCTGGTGTCAGGGGGAGTAGCCAATCCGCGTCCAATATTGGTAGGAGGGAGATATGTACGCACCAAGTCTCTCGTTGCACGTGGCGTGCGCGTAATATTTTCCACGCGCAAAACCAGAAAACTCCAATGCCCCTGGAGCACGGAATTTTTTCACGCTATTAGGTCGCGTGGTATACAAGTGATGCACGTGTCTGAAAGTCTGGAACGTCAATCAGCTACTGGGGCTCTCATACAATCGGGACCTCATCCTGACCTTTGGATGGGACGCATGTTAGAGATATAAACCATTCAACAGCTACTATACAAAATACATTCGTAAATCTACCACCTTACCAAACCCATTTCTATAAAGTTGGGTTAGAGAATTCCCAACCTTTTTCCTACACCACAAGTACTTCTTTCCCTCTCTCCCTCCTACTTTTCTCTCTCTCTCTCTCTCTCTCTCAAAATCTCAGGAGAATTCGAGTTGAAGCAGATAATATTCATTCCTCTCTTGAAGAAAAAGAGTAATTCCAGGACCAGTTGAAGCAACGAATAATACCAAACAATTTTTCACCAACAAGAAAGGAATTTCCCTTTTCCATTCCCATTACAAAAGAAGATAAGAAGGAGAAGAGTGAAGAAAGCGTTGATTCTTTGCACTCTGTGTCAGTAAATGGAGAACCCATGCATCTCCTCTTCCGTGCCGATGCTTTTCCTTCTTCTCTTCCTTTCCTTATTCATGATTCTTTTCTTTTCCAACCACCCAAGCCCAGTTTCCAGCTCTTACAGAAGGAACTTTGAATTCCTCTCGTCCAAGTTCGAATTCCAGACCCAGCTCGCACGCTCTCAAGAAGTCCGAGCCGTTCTATCGGAAAACTCCACATCCAAAACGCCCACCTATGTTGTAAGGATTTCCTTCTCTACTGAATTATTATCGGTTTTCAAACTACACTTCCGTTAAGTTACTTGTAGGCTGGGGTTTTGGTAATCCCACCCAAGTACAAGCTTCTACACATAATAACATGCCATTCTTGTGGAATATCTGGGCCATCCATCTGTTAGGCCCACCAAGTAGATGTCCATGCACAAAACAAGAATGGACCACCTGCAGGTGCCCGCAACACTACTTGCGGTTCTGGCTTTTCTAGCCACAAGATGTATTAAAATAATTATTTTCCATCTCTCTCCTTAATATACCTTCGGGCAAAAAAAAAAAAAAAAAAAAAAAAAAAAAAAAACCTATATCACGAATAGTGAAGATTGGTTTGGATTGAAGGAAACTTGATATAAGATCAATGGTTGAATGAGGCTTGATTGCCAGTGGGTGCTGAATCACCAGGGCACGCGGTTTTTACCTCAAGCCAGTCTTCTTTCATTTTTTGTTTATATCACTCTATTGCATGTTTCTTCATGTTAGCTACGTTATATATATATATATATATATATATATATATATATATATATATATATATATATATATATATATGTGTGTGTGTGTGTGTGTGTGTGTGTGTGTGTGTGTGCGCGCGCGCGCACACGCGCCAACAAATAGCAGTGTAGGCGCTTGTAGGTGATTCTTTCTTGCACAAAAACAACCCTGTCCGACTCAGAAAATGAAAGAAGTGGATCTCTGAGGGCTGGGTAATACACAAAGCATGGATTAGCATGACAAAATACGCTACTTTGATTTTGTTCTGCCCTGAGTCCGTATTGCAGTATTTGGGTACAACCATATATCATTTGTGGTATTGATCGGTGAAATGTAACACCATTAATTATATCTTTGGTTAAGTTGCTTAATGGTTTATATTTCACTCGTATTGACCCACCTGAAGACTCAATGATCATGAATGGTGCTTCAACTAGACAGTGTATATAGATCATCAACACATGCACCAAACTCAATTATGTGTGCCAAAACTCATTTTTATGAAACCTTGCCTAAGGACTGTTTTAATAGCCTTGGCCAGCCTTCGGGAGAGATTTAAAATAAGTTCATTTTAAGGTGCCCTCCTCAAAATAATAATAATAATAAATAAATAAAGGTTACTGCAGTGCTAATTTTGAAGATATTATAAGTTGGTTAATATCAGATGGTTGAAAAAAAAAAATGTTACAAAAGTGTTATGTTGCATTACCCAAAATGTCGTTCTATAATAGAAGTTTGCTTTTGTATTTCATGAATTCTATAAAATTTTGCAGAAGAAAATCGCAAAACTCAGCATAGCGGAGGAGCTGGAAGAAGGATTGGCTAGAGCTCGAGCATCGATTCGTAAAGCTGCTTCGACAGGGAACATCTCGTGGTCGTCAAACAACGGTGAAGATGGGACCTTCAACAGCGAAATCTATCGAAATGCTGCAGCTTTTCACAGGTGAGAAATGAGAAAAATTCTCCTTTCTGCCTTTAAAAATAAATAAATAAAAGCTTCTTGCTTTGCTTCTAAACCAGTGGTTAGATATGCATTGAGGAAAAGAACTTTCCATCGCACGCGCAAGCCGTACATGCGCACTCCATGTTCTCTTGCACTTGATCGATCACAGAAGTGGTTCTTGAATATGGGTGGGCCACACTGATTAAAGCAACACTTGCTTACCACGCACTGCCACGTATCAAAGCATAAGACTGTTCTTGCTTATTACACCTTGAGTTCCACGTGTCAAAGTGGTCTTCTTGGTGTAAATAGGAAAAACCTGTTTGGTATTTGATGTCGAGGGGGACGCGGACAGTTTCATGGCTAAGATGGACCGCAATACCATCGCCACTTAAAACAGACGTATCTCGCAAACTGAAATGATATGATTTTGGGTAGGACGAGTTAGTTTAACCATCCAAACTGCAATGAGGGTTGCTCACGCGGAATTTGCGTCCTACCCCCGCCCGGACGGTAATCCGTCCGGGCAGGGCTGTGTGGGGCCCAACGTGATGTAAGTATTTTATCCACGCCGTTAATCATTTTTCTCAGATCATTTTAAGATATGATCTCAAAATTGAGGTAGTTTCAGGGCTTAAGTGGATCACAAAGTAGGGATTAAACGTTCACCATTAAAAACTTCCTGGGAGCTGGAGAAGCGTCGGATCAAGATGAAATTTGTGTTTTCACTTCATCCAAGTCTGCATGACCTTATTAATAGGTTGGGTGGTAAAAATACATCACAGTGGCCCTTAGAAAGGTTTCAACGGTGGGTGTCATTATCACTGCGCTTCCTTTGATGTGGTCCACTGGATATATGTATCTGCTTCATTTTTTTTATAATACCTTAAAATGATCTGAGAAAAGCGATTAACGGCTTGGATAAAAAAATTACATCATGGTGGGCCTCACATAGCCTTGCCAGCCCGGACAAATTACCCTCTCGGCGGGGTAGGACGCAATCTGCGTCCATCACATGGTAGGTCGAATTCCTATTTTCATTTCATTTTTAGTTTGATTATAACTTTTCATCAGGCTTTAGAAGCTAAATAGGACACTTACTATTTTTGGCCAAAAACCATGCGCATTAGTAGGAATCATGGTCGTCTATAAATAGTAAATTTACTAATAAGTCACCATTTCTAGAAGTTCTAGTTGTAATTTAATTCTGAAACTTTTTTCATGTCTTAGTATCCTTATTTAAAATGATGTAAATTCGTTTATTCGATCGTCGATTAATTTACTAATTTTCTAAAATATTCGAAAAGTCTCCATAAGTAGTTATCTTTGAGGAAGACGGTCATCGACATCCTCACGTTCATCCCTGCATCTTATTCTCGTTTTCTTTTTGCCTTCCAGCGACCAGCTTGGTTGATTGTGTTGGGGTGCCTTGCACAAACCTTAGGATCTAGCCTCCCGAAACAAACCAGAATTATGGATAAAGCAATGAAATAAATCAAATCATCAATCACACACCACACAAGAGATTTTTACGTGGAAAACCCTCAAAGAGGTAAAAACCACGAGACCTCGTCTAGATCAACAATCCACTATGAAGTAGAACGTTACAATCTTCTTCACTCACGCAGGAGTGGATAAACAATAAGAGAAATAGAGAAAACGGAGAGATCTAACCGATTACGAGGACATAGAAGCGCTGAGATGTAGATTGCAAAGTAGAGAACCTCCACGAGCAGAACCTCCCTTCTATAAGCTTCCTCTCTCTCTTTCTTCCTCTCTCTCACCTTTGATAGCCCTAAACCCTTTAGCAAATCCCTTGCAAAGCTTTAGGAAACCCTCTTGCTATTTTGTGATGCATAGAAAAAACCTAGGCAACCCCTTTTATAGTTTTGGGAAACTCCTTTCCGCATCCCAGTTGCGAAAGGACTCAAATCCGCAGTTTCGCGCAAAATCGCGGAACAAACTGCGTAACCTACGACTAGTCCTGGAAATTCCAGGAATGGTCTTAGCCTCCTACGACCGGTCGTAGCTCACCTACGACCGGCCGTGGGTCACCTACGACCGGTCGAGAACCCCAGGAGAAAAATAGTCCGAACTCGCTGGACTTTGAGTCGAGCTACGACTCGACTCCCACGACTGGTCGTACCAGCCCTCGACCGGTCGAGCAGGGCTCACGACTGGTCGAGTACGGGGCAAAAAATTCCATCAAATATCTCTCCCTTTTTGACCCTGGAGGGATCCACCTTCTTCAAGCCAGCCAGGTTTCTACAAACCTCGAACTTGCCTTTGAGCAAAGCCTTGGTCATCATGTCTGACCCATTATCGTCCGTGTGGACCTTCTCAAGCTGTAACACCTTTTGTTCCAAAGTATCCCTGATCCAGTGATACCGAATCTCTATGTGCTTCGACTTGGAATGCTGACTTGGATTCTTGGTCAAGTGTATAGCACTCTGACTATCGCAATAGACCACGTGCTCCTCCTGCTTTAAGCTAAGTTCTTGTAGGAACCTCTTCATCCAAAGCATCTCTTTACATGCTTCTGTGACTGCAATGTATTCGGCCTCTGTCGTCGACAATGCTACGACCTTCTGTAGCTTGCTCTGCCAAGAAACCGCTCCCCCTGCAAACGTGAACATGAACCCCAATGTAGACTTCCTGGAGTCTATGTCACCTGCCATATCTGTATCTGTGTAGCCCTCTAACACAGGTTTTCCGTCACCATAGCATAGGCTCAACCTGGATGAGCCTCTTAGATACCGTAGTATCCATTTCACCGCTGCCCAATGCTCTTTGCCAGGATTGGCAAGGTACCGGCTGACAACACCAACCGCATGTGCTATGTCTGGGCGTGTACACACCATATCATACATCAAACTTCCTACAGCTGACGCGTAGGGTATTTTCTGCATCTCTTCCACCTCTGCCTTCGTCTTGGGACACTGTCTGTCGCTCAATCTGAAGTGACCATCTAGTGGAGTACTGATCGACTTCACTGCATTCATATTGAACCGCTCTAGGACTTTCTCAATATACCGCTCTTGTGATAACCAAAGTTTCCGTCGCTTACGTCACGGGTTATCTCCATTCCTAGGATCTGTCTAGCCGGGCCCAAGTCTTTCATCATAAAAGACTTGCCCAACTCCTGTTTCAGCCTGTCAATCTTCTTGATGTCTTTTCCCGTGATGAGCATGTCATCAACGTATAATAGCAGAACTAAGAAATCACTGTTCACTCCCCAAGTATAGGGTTGTGATGTAGTAATAAACTCGGTAAGACCGAGGTCGAATCCCAAGGGACTGGAACTTGTACGTTATCTGAAACTAATGTAGAAATAGAACTAGAATGAGATGAAATCTAAATCAATTGTAATTTGAGGAATAATGGTGAAATATTAATCTAAAACTTAGGAAAAATCAGAGAAGGGAAACTAGGGATTCAGAGGATCCACTTGTAGAGATCAGGGAGATCTTTTGCCTGTATTACAAATCAGGAAAATTAACTGAACTGCCGTTGATATAGGTTTCAAGAGATGAAGGGTGTATGAATTAGAATGGATTCCATCACCAAACCATGCCCAGGAGACAAAGCAAACAACAGAATTAAACTAATTACCAACCAATCAACATGTTTATGAAGGTTAGGAAGAATACAGTCATCCGATCATGCCTAGGAGACGATGATGAACAACAGGGCTTCCTGACGTCATAAACATAAAGAGGAAAAGAACATGCTCAAAGCCATCGCAGACCCATTGTAATTTCAGTCACAACAGACCATTAAAGACTGAAAACATTCCTTTAATAAAAACCCAAATCAACATCAAATTCAGTCTAAACAAAGGCACAAGCAAAGAGGCCTCCCATCACGCTACAAGCTTTACCTCTTAGCCCTAGCTAAGAGGTTTAGCCTAACATGATGGTGATCAGGCTAAAATCCATCAAAAATTATAGAAAGAGAAATAACATAAATAAAAGAAAAATAACGGAAATCCAAACTCTCTCTCTCCGTCTCCCGGCTCCACGTTCCTGCCTCCAGCCGCTCTCCTCTGCTCCAATTCGAGATGCCCCTTCTCTCCCTTCTTTTCTCCTTTTATAGGCTGAGGTCGATGTGCAAAAATCAGCCCCAGAGTTTTTTCAGACCAGTATCGACTTGAGAAGAGTCGAGTTTTAGAAACCGATTCTGTATTAGCACAGAGAAAGAAAATCCTCCGTTTAAAACAGAATTTTATACAACAAAAGTTCGATCCAAGACGTTCAGTCATCGTGGATTTAATCAGTCCCACCATGGACAGTATCTGGACGGTTCAGATAGAAAAACCAATCACCAACCTGATTGCTGAACGGCCCGAAGTTTCCGGTTTTCCTGGACTGCGTAGACGCTCTGATCTTCCGCTGGCTGACGGTGGGGTCTATGATCGACGGAAATCTAGAAATCCACTCCGTTCACTGGCTTACTCTCGCAAAACGGTCGGAATTGATGCGATTTAGTTCCGATTCAAGCCAAGTCCCACCAGACTTTCTATTCACCATCCAACTCATGCGTTCAACGGTGAAAGCCCGATAACCACAATCTCCTGGATTTCCATCCCTAGCTTTGGTAAAACGTACCTTGGACTTCTATGGATGGTCCGGATCGGAATTTCGTGAGCGTGATGGTGGCCCACACGATCCGTCCAGGAAGCTCTGTTTGCGAACGAGCTCGCGCTGTCCTTTCGCGAATGATTGGTGGGACCCACACTCTCTGATGTTTGGAAAATCCGCACCGTCCATCGGCTTGAGGAGGAAAAACCGTTCAGGCCGACCAAGACCAGGTTGATTTCGGTATGGCCCACTGGTTTTTCCATTCTACCGTCCATCCTGCGTTTGACGGTAAAAATCGTGTGATCGCAAGTACACGGCAAAAATGTCAGCATGATTAGGGGCGTGGCCATCCCCTGGACACAATGAATGGTTTGGATCTTGCATGTGGGTGATGGGTGGGGCCCACTACTCAAAAACGGACGGCTGGCTGGCCGTTCTCTGTCGCAAAGCGGGAGATGGCACGGGTCAGCCCGGCTTTGACCGGGCTGACCGTCCGGTGCGGTGCGATTAATTGCAGGCCCATGTACATGCATTGTACATGTGGGGTCCACCGTGATGTTCATGAGAAATCCAAACCAACCATCAGTTTTGTCACCTCCTAAAATGGGCTGAGACCGAAAGTGAAGCATATCCAGATGTCAGGTGGGCCCCAGTTTGACAATTTGTGGGCTGATTTGACCGTTGGCCCACTTTCATGATGATCCGATGGCTGAAATTTGACGTGTACGGTTAATATAGGGCGTTCAGGCCATGTATGAAGTCTCGTGTCAATCGGATGGCAGTGAACCCTGTGTTCTTGCATTCTGGACGTCCTTCGGGCCACTTGAGCTTCATTTCCCGATTTTTTTCGGATCTCGGCTGTGTAAAATCGTCGATCCCAATCCCTAGGAGTCTGTCCCCTACTTTTGTGACATCGGAGTGCCAAATCCACGCTTTTAATACCCAATTTCAGTTTAAGCTCCTGATTGCATCCTGCAACAGAACACAATTAAAACCGGCCGTTAAACAGTATTATGTTCGTAAATTCGGGCAATAAATAGGGTCTGATATGCAATATTTGACCCTCAACACAACCCCCAACCAGCATTTTGCTAGTCTCGAACAAAATATGCGAACATTAAGTTGAAAATTCTGAAACAATTCTTGTGAAGCCGAGTGATATTTTGAAAAACAATCCAGATATGAGAAATCTTAGGATTCATGGATGTTGATTATCAATTTCTCCTGGCCTCTCATACACGGTGAATTTCATAATCAAGTTCAAATATTAATCCATAAACTAGAATAATTTTAAACATTGAGTTCCATGGGTGTATAGTGAGATCTCGGCTTACCATCATTAAGAGATCAAATTGTCGATTTCATGATTTCATTAGTAATCAATCAGAAAATTCCTAACAACCATCACCTAAACCAGTACTTTGCCTCACAGATCATTCTTTCATTTTCTAGTTTTTTTTTTTTTTTTAATTTATTTATTTATTTATTTTTTTCATAACAAGATGGGAATCAAATTTTCACTTATAGGGAGCAGACCTATGGTGAAACTAGTCGCCCAACTCTTTCTAACTGTTAATCATAGAGAATCAAATCCTCACCTATAGGGAGCAAACCCATGGTGTAATTCTCTTTTTATACCCTGATGGCCAAATCTTTTAGGCTGGTTTCTTTCATGCTCAGTGATTACTAGGTTAATCATTCAATTTCAAACTGAAATCTCAATGTGTAAGCGAGATGTGACATGTGAAATCATGACTCAATCGATGTTTACAACTTCTAATTATGGATTCATAATTCAAACTTAACTGTGAAATCTACCGAGCAACTGAATCCAAGAGTAGTAAATCACCAACATAACGTATCTTGAAATTCTAAATCCAGGATAGTTGTCAAAATCACTTCAAATGCACAAGAATTTCCAGAAAAAATTTAAAAATTTTCACAATTTTTGCTCAAGACCAAGAAAACACTGATTAGGTTACCTAATCTCCCACCCCCAACCTAAAATCTACATTGTCCTCAATGTAAAAGATATGAGCATGGAATGCAGACGGGACAACGAAAGTAAAAGAGAAGTGATGGGAAGATAGTACCTGAATGATGAATCGTGAGAGGCTTTCCAAGAGATCTCAACATGAGAGCGGGTGAGCACGAGAGAAAAAGCAACACAAAAAAATAACAAGAAATAAAATCCTACCTATACCACTTTCGCAGGTGCTCTCGATTGCATTTAGCATATGCAACAAGCCTTTAAACCCCTAAGTTCCCCTAGTGGACGAGTTGTAGTCTCGTGAGGGTTTGCAGAATGTTACCCACAAACATTGAACTAACTAGGAAAATGAAATAAATGGAAAAGAAAAGTGGGTTGCCTCCCAGAGCGCTAAGTTTAACGTCTTCACCTGACAACTACAAAGAACTACCCTAGTCCTAAGAAAGCGATAAACCTACCTATACCTCCATCAGACTAGGAGATCAGTCCTGGTAGACAGGATCGCAGAGGCATGGACATGTCCTCCGAATCAAATTTCTCGACAAATGGCTTTAAGCGATGTCCATTTACTTTAAATTCCTTGCCATTGTCGGGATCTCTTATCTCGACGGCCCCATGAGGATATGCAGAACAACAACAATGTAAGGGCCGGTCCAACGAGATCGAAGCTTACCCTAAAGAGATGTAATCGAGAATTATACAAAAGGACTTTCTGGCCTGACGTGAATGATTTTCGTAGAATATGTTAGTCATGAAACGCCTTCATCCTGTCCTTGTAAATTCTCGAATTCTCATATGCGTCGTTCCGGATTTCTTCAAGTTTATTTAATTGAAGTTTGCGTAGCGAGCCGGCGTTGTTCAGATTGAAATTTAAATTTTTGATTGCCCAGTAGGCTCTATGTTCCAACTCCACAGGTAAGTGGCAAGCCTTCCCATAGACGAGTCTAAAGGGAGACATTCCAATAGGAGTTTTAAAAGCAGTACGGTACACCCATAAGGCATCGGTCAATCGAATTGACCAATCCTTACGGTCAGGGTTAACCGTTTTCTCCAAAATGTGTTTGATCTCCTTATTAGAAATCTCAGCTTGCCCACTTGTCTGTGGGTGGTATGGGGTGCTCACCTTATGAGAGATACCATATTTCTTCATTAAACTCTCGAATGGCCTATTACAAAAGTGTGAGCCCCCATCACTAATAATAGCTCGAGGCGTTCCAAATCGGGAAAGGATATTCTCTTTTAGGAATTTAATGACCGTGCGATGGTCATTATTCCGACACGGAATCGCTTCGACCCATTTAGTGACATAGTCTACGGCAAGCAAAATATATAAATTCCCAAAAGATTGGGGGAATGGTCCCATGAAATCGATGCCCCAGCAATCAAATGCTTCTATGATAAGAATGGGATTCAAGGGCATCATATTTCAACGAGACAATGCTCCCAATTTCTGACAACGCTCACAAGCTTTACAAAACTCATGAGTGTCTCTGAACATAGTGGGTCAATAGAAGCCACACTGCAGAATCTTGGCCGTGGTCTTTTTTGCAGAAAAGTGACCACCACAGCTCTGTGAGTGACAAAAGGAGATGACACTCGATGCTCATCATCCGGCACACATCTCCTCAAAATTTGGTCCGGGCAATATTTAAACAAGTATGGATCATCCCGTAAGAATTTGCGTACCTCGGTGAAAAATTTCTTCTTATCTTCACAGCGATCCAATGTGTCGGTATGGAACCTGTAGCAAGATAATTAGCAATATCAGCCGAACCAAGGTGAATGGGAGACTCTGAATAGTTGTTCATCAGGGAACATGTCATTGATATGGGTCGCCTCAAGGGAATCAGAGGTATTAAGGCGAGAAAGGTGATCGGCCACTACGTTCTCTACTCCCTTTTTATCTTTAATTTTCAAATCAAATTCTTGGAGTAGAAGGATCCATCGTATCAAGCGGGGCTTAGAATCATTCTTAGAAAGAAGATACTTCAGCGCCGCATGATCTGTATAGATAATGATCTTGGATCCGATCAGGTAAGACCTAAATTTGTCCAAGGCGAACACTACGGCTAAGAGTTCTTTTTCCGTAGTCGAGTAGTTCACTTGGGCAGGATTTAAAGTCCTACTCGCATAATGGATGACGTAGGGCCTCTTATCTTTTCTCTGGCCTAGAACCGCTCCAAGAGCATAATCAGAGGCGTCGCACATAAGCTCAAAAGGAAGGCTCCAGTCGGGTGGCTGCATGATGGGTGCAGTGGTTAACATGCCTTTAAGCTTGGTGAAAGCTTCCTGACATTGCTCAGTCCACTCGTATGGAACATCCTTTTGAAGAAGATTACATAAAGGACGAGAGAGGAGACTAAAGTCCTTTATGAATCGCCTGTAAAATCCTGCGTGTCCTAAGAAGGATCGCACGTCCCTGATATTCTTAGGTGTAGGTAGATTAGAGATAAGATCGATTTTTGCCTTATCTACCTCAATTCCCTTGGACGAGATGATATGTCCAAGGACAATCCCCTTATGAACCATGAAATGGCACTTCTCCCAATTAAGTACCAAGTTCTTTTCTTCACATCTTCTCAGCACACATTTAAGACTTTCCAAGCACTTGCTGAAAGATGAGCCATAGACAGAGAAATCGTCCATGAAGACCTCTAGATATTGCCCCACCATATCAGAAAAGATACTCAACATACATCGCTGAAAGGTGGCAGGGGCATTACATAGTCCAAATGGCATCCTTCGGTAAGCAAAGGTGCCGTAGGGACATGTAAATGTGGTCTTTTCCCGGTCCTCGTGGGCGATTTCAATCTGATTGTAGCCCGAATACCCGTCAAGGAAACAGTAATAGGAATGACCAGCTAGCCTTTCTAAGATTTGATCAATGAAGGGCAAAGGAAAGTGATCCTTCCTTGTGACGGTATTCAATTTTCTCGTAGTCAATGCACATTCTCCAACCAATAGTTACTCGGTTGGCACGAGTTCATTATTAGCGCATTGGCTACGATGGTGATCTGGGACTTCTTAGGAACCACCGAGTTGGACTCACCCATTGACTATCGATATAGGGTATATGATACCTACATCCAATAGTTTAAGAACCTCGGCCTTAACCACTTCCTTCATGTTTGGATTTAGTCTACGTTGTGGTTGCCGAAAGCGTCTTTGCATTTTCCTCAAGATATATGTGGTGAGTACAAATCGAGGGATCGATTCCTTTGAGGTCCGTTATCGTCCATCCAAGGGCTCTTTATGTTCAATGAGAGTAGATATGAGCATACTCTCCTGTTCTTTCTCCAGTGGGCGAGATCACCACCGGGTATGTCTCATCTTGACCTAAATAGGCATATTTCAAATCAGAGGGCAAAAGTTTTAGGTCAAGCTTTGGTGCCTTGAGGTTAGACGGTAGAGGCACTACATCAGTTTGTGGCAATTCTTCAAATTGTGGCCTCCACCGGTTAACTTCAAGCACCGGTGCAAAGATCAAGCAAGGCACACATCTCCCTAATCATATCATCATCAAACTCATGGGAGTGGGCCAAGCACGTCTCAGAGGATCGAGGATAAGGTAAGGGGTGTCCTATCTTCCACGAAAGTATCGATCATGTTAATGTCGTGGACATCGTCATCATCCTCTGCGTTGCTGCCGTTATTGAAAAAGATGTTCGACTCCAATGTCAAATTTCCAAAAGACATAGTCATGACACCATTCCTGCAATTGATGATTGCATTTGATGTGGCAAGGAATGGGCGACCAAGAATGACGGGAATCTGAGTGCTCATGTTGTTGATGGGTTCGGTGTCCAAGATGATAAAATCTACAGGGTAGTAAAATCTATCGACTTGGACTAACACATCCTCAATAATCCCTCTTGGTACACGAAGTTCGATCGGCAAGTTGTAGTGTGGTTAGGGTAGGTTTTAACTCACCCAATCCTAACTGTTTGTATACCGAGTAGGGGATTAGATTGACGCTCGCTCCCAAGTCAAGAAGTGCATGATCAATTCGATGGTTCCCGATTACACATGATATGGTTGGGCTACCGGGATCCTTGAATTTCTGTGGCACATCTTGCTTCAGGATGGCACTCACTTTCTCAGTCAAGAAGATCTTCTTTTGAATGCTTTGCCGTCTTTTGGTCGTACATAGGTCTTTCAGAAATTTTGCATATGAAGGAATCTGTTTTACGACATCAAGTAGAGGAATGTTGACTTTCACTTGTTTTAACACCTCCAGAATATCCTGAGAGTTAGAAAGACGTTTTGGTGCAACCAACCGTTGGGGGAATGGAGCAACTGGCTTCTCTAGAAGTTCCGGTTCTAAATTTTGTGGGACATCACAAGATCCATCATTATTGTCCTCTTCTGGTTCTTGAGGCTTTTCGGGCCTAACCGGAAGGGTTTTATCAATGATCTTCCCACTCCTAAGAGTGGTGATGGATTTAGCGTGTCCCATTTGATTTGAAGAGCTGGGATCATTTATCTCGTATTGCGGTTTAGGATTGGGGAGCGGTTGTGCAGGAAGCATCCCCTTTTCTATAACCGTCATACGTGAATCTATTTTTCGCATAAAGTCTCGTAAGTCACGCACCGCCCGAGTCGGCTCTTGTATGGGATTTTGAACCGGTTCTTCTTGAGGTTTCCCCGATTTTGATTTTGATTAAAAAAATTTTGAGGGGTACAGTTTGTCCATTCCTCCAACTAAGATTTGGATGATTTCTCCAACCAGATTGTATGTATTGGAGGTAGATCCATTGAAAGGTCTTTGATAGTTATTTACGGCATTGGCTTGTTCATTCAACACTCCTCGAAAGGCGATATGGTAGGACAATTTTCAGTCGTGTGAATGTTGCAATCACAGATGCATGCAAACAATTTCATTAACCTTCTCCTTTTTCCTTCCATGGCCTCGACTCTTCGAGTGAGATTAGTCACTTTAAAATTTACATCGTCCTCTTCTTTCGGGAGATATACTCCACCTTTCTCCTTAGATTGAGTTGGCCTAGGCGTGGTGTTTGATTTTGGGTAATGGTCCCATGATTGTGCATTCTCGGCAAGTCTATCGAGGTAATCCCATACCTCATCAACCTCTTTATTCATGAATTCGCCATTACACATTGTCTCGACCAGTTGGCGCATGGAAGATGTCAGTCCATCATAGAAAAAATTTGTAATGCGCCACATTTCAAAACCGTGTTGTGAGCATGAACTGACAAGATCCTTGAACCTTTCCCAACATTGGTAGAATGTTTCATCTTCCTTTTGGGCAAAGTTCATGATTGCTTTTCTGAGGGTAATTGTTTTATGGTGTGGGAAAAATTTCTTTATGAATTCCCTCTGCAAATCATTCCATATGCCAATGGATCTAGGACGTAGTGAATGTAACCACGTCTTAGCCTTCTCTTTCAAGGAAAAAGGAAAGAGTTTCAGCCTGATTGTATCCTCTGATACATTGGGAAAGTATAAGGTGGCTATGATCTCATCGAACTCTTTCAAATGTAAGTATGGACTTTCTGATTCAAGCCCATGGAATTTAGGAAGGAGTTGGATAACTCCTGGCTTGATGTCCATATGTCCTGTGTTTTCAGGAAAAATCATGCATGAGGGCGTGCTCACCCCGCCGGTTGTAAATAATCTCGTAAGGTACGAGGGGGTGCTTGAAGCACCTCATTCTCATCATGTACTTCCTCATCCATCCTGTTGAGGTAGTGCTTGAGGTTGATTTTCAGCCATAACCTCAATTAACCGAGGGGAATTCGAACGGTGTCTAATCTGCGATGCACAGTCAACCCTCAACTAACCCTCCTTCAGTCAAGAGACGTCGAGTGTTGTCACGGGCCCACTTGGGCATGAAACACTCGCAGCCCTCAATTAAATTCTAAACCTAATCCTAAGAAAGAAAATGAAAATCTAGAAAGAAAGATAGGGTTGGGAGGAAGTTACCAAATTGGAGTCCCTAAGCTAAAGACCTGCAAAATAAAACAAAATAAGTTAGTTCAAAATAGAAGAAATTTCTAGAGCAAATCAAATCTAAAGAGTTAGGAAATCTAGCAAATTAGAAAGAGTTTACCAAATTAGAAGTTCTATCTTAACAACCTACAGAATAAGAAATATGTTAGTTCTATGAAAAATAGAAAACAAAATTAAAAATTAGTAAAATCCTAATCTTAAACTAACTCTAAAACTAATTAATTTTGAAAAATCGTAGCGTCAATGGCCAGTCGGTCCAAGAACGGCGCCAAAAACTTGTTCACTCCCCAAGTATAGGGTTGTGATGTAGTAATAAACTCGGTAAGACCGAGGTCGAATCCCAAGGGACTGGAACTTGTACGTTATCTGAAACTAATGTAGAAATAGAACTAGAATGAGATGAAATATAAATCGATTGTAATTTGAGGAATAATGGTGAAATATTAATCTAAAACTTAGGAAAAATCAGAGAAGGGAAACTAGGGATTCAGAGGATCCACTTGTAGAGATCAGGGAGATCTTTTGCCTGTATTACAAATCAGGAAAATTAACTGAACTGCCGTTGATATAGGTTTCAAGAGATGAAGGGTGTATGAATTAGAATGGATTCCATCACCAAACCATGCCCAGGAGACAAAGCAAACAACAGAATTAAACTAATTACCAACCAATCAACGTGTTTATGAAGGTTAGGAAGGGTACCGTCATCCGATCATGCCTAGGAGACGATGATGAACAACAGGGCTTCCTGACGTCATAAACATAAAGAGGAAAAGAACATGCTCAAAGCCATCGCAGACCCATTGTAATTTCAGTCACAACAGACCATTAAAGACTGAAAACATTCCTTTAATAAAAACCCAAATCAACATCAAATTCAGTCTAAACAAAGGCACAAGCAAAGAGGCCCATCACACTACAAGCTTCACCTCTTAGCCCTAGCTAAGAGGTTTAGCCTAACATGATGGTGATCAGGCTAAAATCCATCAAAAATTATAGAAAGAAAAATAACATAAATAAAAGAAAAATAACGGAAATCCAAACTCTCTCTCTCCGTCTCCCGGCTCCACGTTCCTGCCTCCAGCCGCTCTCCTCTGCTCCAATTCGAGATGCCCCTTCTCTCCCTTCTTTTCTCCTTTTATAGGTTGAGGTCGATGTGCAAAAATCAGCCCTGCGCAGAGTTTTCTGCACTCCGTATCTGACTTGAGAAGAGTCAGTTTAGAAAACTGACTCCCAGTTACGCAGCAGAGAAAGAAAATCCTCCGTTTAAAACAGAATTTTATGCAACAAAAGTTCGATCCAAGACGTTCAGTCGTCGTGGATTTAATCAGACCCACCATGGACAGTATCTCGGACGGTTCAGATAGAAAAACCGATCACCAACCTGATTGCTGAATGGCCCGGAGTTTCCGGTTTTCCTGGACTGCGTAGACGCTCTGATCTTCCGCTGGCTGACGGTGGGGTCCATGATCGACGGAAATCTAGAAATCCACTCCGTTCACTGGCTTACTCTCGCAAAAACGGTCGGAATTGATGCAGTTTAGTTCCGATTCAGCAAGTCCCACCAGGACTTTCTATTCAGCCATCCAACTTGCATTCAACGGCTGAAAGCCTGATAACCACAATCTCCTGGATTTCCATCCTCTAGGCTTTGGTAAAACGTACCTTGGACTTCTATTGGACGGTCCGGATCGGAATTTCAGAGCGTGATGGTGGCCCACACGATCCGTCCGGAAGCTCTGTTTGCGAACAGAGCTCGCGCTGTCCTTTCGCGAGTGATTGGTGGGACCCACACTCTCTGATGTTTGGAAAATCCGCACCGTCCATCGGCTTAAGGAGGAAAAACCGTTCAGGCCGACCAAGACCAGGTTGATTTCGGTATGGCCCACTGGTTTTTCCATTCTACCGTCCATCCTGCGTTTGACGGTAAAAATCGTGTGATCGCAAGTACACGACAAAAATGTCAGCATGATTAGGGGCGTGGTCATCCCCTGGACACAATGAATGGTTTGGATCTTGCATGTTGGTGATGGGTGGGGCCCACTACTCAAAAACGGACGGCCGCTGGCCGTTCGCTGTCGCAAAGCGGGAGATGGCACGGGTCAGCCCGGCTTTGACCGGGCTGACCGTCCGGTGCAGTGCGGTTAATTGCAGGCCCATGTACATGCATTGTACATGTGGGGTCAACCGTGATGTTCATGAGAAATCCAAACCAACCATCAGTTTTGTCACCTCCTAAAATGGGCTGAGACCGAAAGTGAAGCATATCCAGATGTCAGGTGGGCCCCAGTTTGACAATTTGGGGGCTGATCTGACCGTTGGCCCACTTTCATGATGATCCGATGGCTGAAATTTGACGTGTACGGTTAATATAGGGCGTTCAGGCCATGTATGAAGTCTCGTGTCAATCGGATGGCGGGAACCCTGTGTTCTTGCATTCTGGACGTCCTTCGGGCCACTTGAGCTTCAGTTTCCCAATTTTTTTCGGATCTCGGCTGTGTAAAATCGTCGATCCCAATCCCTAGGAGTCTGTCCCCTACTTTTGTGACATTGGAGTGCCAAATCCACGCTTTTAATACCCAATTTCAGTTTAAGCTCCTGATTGCATCCTGCAACAGAACACAATTAAAACCGGCCGTTAAACAGTATTATGTTCGTAAATTCGGGCAATAAATAGGGTCTGATATGCAATATTTGACCCTCAACAATCACCATCTGAGAACTTGCGCGTGAACACACAGTGGTCCGACTCCGTTCTGTCATACCCATGTTTCAACATAAACGAGTCGAACTTCTTGTACCATTGCCGTGGAGCTTGTTTCAGCCCACACAAGCTCTTCCTCAGCCTACACACCATATGTTCCTTGCCCTTGACTTCGAACCCCTCTGGTTGGTGCATGTAGATCTCTTCTTCCAGGTCACCATGGAGAAAGGCAGTTTTAACATCTAACTGCTCTATCTCCATATCCATGCTAGCCGCCAACCCAAGCAACACCCGTATGGATGTCATCTTCACCACTGGTGAGAATATCTCCTCGAAGTCTATGCCTTTTCTCTGACCAAACCCTTTCACCACAAGTCTGGCCTTGAACCTCGTCTGTGAATTCTTACGCTCAATCTTCTTTCGAACACTCACTTGTTGCTCGAGCTTTCTTGCCCTTAGGCAATTTCACCATATCATAGGTGTGGTTCTTATGCAAGGATTTCATCTCCTCTTGCATAGCTTTCAACCACTCCCCCTTATGCTCGTCGGCTAGGGCCTCGAATAATCTTCCGGCTCTCCCCATCGGTTAGCATAATGTACTCATGCGGCGAGTACCTCTTGGACTACTGCCGTCCGTCCCTAGATGACCTCCTCACCGTGGCTCAACATGGTGGATCAAGTGGGGTTGCTCCCCGGTCCATCTTCTGAAGGAACTCCCTCGTCCTCTACACCTTGCTGTACTCCCCCGTCATCAGGCACCATGGGAGGAGTAATCGGATCCATGTCCTCTAGCTCACCTGAACTAGGCTGGTTCTTCTTTGGCTTACCAATGTCTTCGATACACTGATCTTCAAAGAAAACCACATCTCTGCTCCTGACGAGCTTCTTCTCGGTCGGATCCCATAACACATGAACCGAATTTTTCATCACCGTACCCTAAGAACACACACGCCTGATCTTCATATCGAGCTTGGACCTCTCGTCCTTTGAGTACGTGAACGGATGTCCCGCATCCAAACACTCCCTGAGATGACTGTACGATGGATCTGTCCAGTCCACACCTTCTCGTGTACTTCTCCATTCAACGGGCCGATGGAGACACCGTTTATCAAATACACCGCCGTGCGCATTGCTTCTCCCCAGAACGTCTTGGGCAACTTCGCATGGGATAACATGCATCTGATTCTCTCAACAATGGTGCGATTCATTCGCTCAGCTACACCATTATGCTGGGGGGTCTTGGGAACAGTCTGTTCATGCCGTATACCCTGGGACTTGCAGTACTCATGAAAGTCGCCAATGTATTCACCACCATTGTCAGTGCGGATGCACTTCAATGGTCTACCTGTCTCTCTCTCGACCATAACATGAAACAATTTAAACACACCAAAGACCTCGTCCTTGGATTTCAAAGCATAAACCCAAACCCTCCTAGATGCATCATCTATAAAAGTAACAAAATACAATGCCCCACCCAAGGTTTTTGTCCTCATAGGACCACAAACATCAGAATAAACCAAATCTAATGCATGCACTTTATTAACATGAGAAGCAGTTTTAATGAATGAAACTCTATGCTGTTTCCCTGATAAACAATCAAGACAGTTTTGAGAGGCATACCGTCACGTCGGAAGGAGCTGCTTCTTGCTTAGTAGCTGAAGCCCTTTTTCACTCATGTGGCCTAGACGCCTGTGCCACATGTCAATAGCTGAATCTTCCGCTGCGTTCAATCCACCCTTGCACATACTGACACTTGCCTTGTACAGGGTGCAACACTTCTTTCCTCTAGCCACGATCAATGAACCCTTGATGAGCTTCCATCGCCCACCAGCAAACCGGCTTTCATAGCCATCATCATCCAGCCTTCCCGTCGACATCAAGTTGAGGCGAAGGTCTGGGATATGCCTCACATCCCTGAGAACCAATGTGCAGCCCACATCGGTCTTCATACAAATATCACCGACTCCCACGATCTTTGATACGCCAGAATTTCCCATCTTCACAGTCCCATAGTCACCTGACTTGTAGCTTGTGAAGGAGTCCCTGTGTGGAGTCGTATGAAAAGAAGCTCCCGAGTCTATCACCCAGTCGGTGCCCTGACTCGTAGCCGTGAGACATACATCGTGATCTGTAGAAAGAATAACTACCATGTCGCCATTTGAAGCGACTGCAATGGAATCAGATTCATCTTCCTTCCCTTTTTCCTTTCTTGTCATTCTTCTTACCACGACATTCATGCTTGTAGTGGCCCTTCTTGCCACAATTCCAGCATTCAACCTCTTTTCTATTACTCGACTTGCCTTTTGATTTATCTCGGGCCTTCCCGCCCTTCCTGTTCTTTCCTCTCCCCCATTCCTGTGTCACAAGAGCCTCTTGCTGTGTAGACCCCTGAGACTTCCTCCTTGTCTCCTCATTGAAGAGACAACTGGTTACCTGTTCCATGGATATCTTTCCGTCTAGCGCGGAGTTACTTAGAGACACCACCAATGTCTCCCAACTGTCAGGCAATGAACTAAGCAATAGTAAAGCCTGCAATTCATCATCCAGGACCATCTTCATAGAGGTGAGTTGGTTCACTATATTGCTGACCTCATCCATATGCTCGGCCACAGAACCACCATCCTTGAACTTGAGATTCACAAGTCGCCTTATCGAGAAATATCTTATTACCTGAAATTTGTCTTCCTCTCATACTGACCCTTGTAATTTTAGCCATAGAGCTTTGGTGAGGTTTCCATAGACACATGGTGGAACACGTAATCATCCAACCATTGTCTAATAAACCCCACCGCCTTTCGGTCCATCTTCTTCCAATCATCATCAGTCATATCCTTGGATTTTGCTGATATGCCTGAGATTGGAGAATATAGGTCCTTGCAATAAAGCAAGTCCTCCATCTTAGCCTTCCATATGTCCAGTTAGAACCATTGAGGCTGATCATCCTTGAGCCACCTTCCATAATTCAAACCGATCCTACCCGTTCAATGAACTTAGCTCTGATACCACTTTGTTGGGGTGCCTTGCACAAACCTTAGGATCTAGCCTCCCGAAACAAACCAGAATTATGGATAAAGCAATGAAATAAATCAAAGCATCAATCACACACCACACAAGAGATTTTTACGTGGAAAACCCTCAAAGAGGTAAAAACCACGGGACCTCGTCCGGATCAACAATCCACTATGAAGTGAGAACGTTACAATCTTCTTCACTCACGCAGAGTGGATAAACAATAAGAGAAATAGAGAAACGGAGAGATCTAACCGATTACGAGGACATAGAAGCGCTGAGATGTAGATTGCAAAATAGAGAACCTCCACGAGCAGAACCTCCCTTCTATAAGCTTCCTCTCTCTCTTTCTCCCTCTCTCTCACCTTTGATAGCCCTAAACCCTTTAGCAAATCCCTTGCAAAGCTTTAGGAAACCCTCTTGCTATTTTGTGATGCATAGAAAAACCTAGGCAACCCCTTTTATAGTTTTGGGAAACTCCTTTCCGCATCCCGTTCTTGCGAAAAGGACTCAAATCCAGCAGTTTCGCGCAAAATCGCGGAACAAACTGCGTAACCTACGACTAGTCCTGGAAATTCCAGGACTGGTCTTAGCCTCCTACGACTGGTCGTAGCTCACCTACGACTGGTCATAGACCACCTACGACCGGTCGTGGGTCACCTACGACTGGTTGAGAACCCCGAAGAAAAATAGTCCGAACTCGCTGGACTTTGAGTCGAGTTACGACTCGACTCCCACGACTGGTCGTACCAGCCCTCGACCGGTCGAGCAGGGCTCACGACTGGTCGAGCACGGGGCAAAAAACCCCATCAGATTGGCACATGACGGGTGGTGGGTCCACGTGGCTGCACCTATAGTCCACTCTGTCCATCTTGTTGGACCAACCATAGATGGCATATAACATGCAAATATGATGCTGATCAGACCACCTTAGCCATCTGATCAGTTGACTTTTCCTTGTTGGATTTGGACGGTAGACTGTCGTTGTTCTTCACCGTTGGTAGAGAGCCAGTGATTGGATAGTAAGATGGTCCAATCAAAGGAAGTTTTTAGATTGTGGCCTGTCCGTTGCAATTGTAAACAAGTGAACTGTCTAGATCATCCGACCACATACATGCATGACCATGCTATGATCGCTAAAGGACCTCTCCCATGATGACGGTGAGAAGACTCACCATAGCCAACTTCCTTTAGCAGATCACGAGCGTGTGGTCCAGACGGACGTCATAAGAAGTGGGCCCCAGTCAAATCCCACTATCACCTGAAAATAATCCGGATCCCACAAGACTTTGATAGTCTTTTAAGGATCTCACAAGACTTGACCCAAGCGGGACGGCATACTTAATTGATTCCTATCCCAACACTTTGAGAGACTTTCGGGAACTCACACGACTTGAGCCCAAGTGGGAAGGCATACTTGATTGCTCTCATACTTCGCTACCATTTAAAAAATAATCTGAATCCTCTGCTTGCAATTTAATTGGACCACATCATCATACACTGTATCTAATAAAGCAGTGCTAACAATGTCATTAATGTCGTAGACCTTATTCATAATGCTGGAAGGCAGGATTTTCTTGCTTGTCATAAGCAGAGGATCCAAATTCTTTAAAGAAAATAATAAGTAAATAATTTGAAAAGCCTATGTCATCGTGATGACACGAGCTCACAAAATACCAATTGCCTCTCTGATCATGAATAAATTGCTTACTACACAACACAACGTGTGGAGCTTCTTTGGCTCTACAATGATTTGTGTTAGATCTACACCATCCATCTTCTTTTTTTTTTTTTTTTTTTTATCAGATTATCTTAGAGTATGAGCCTAAAGCCGAGGCACATCCAAATCTCAAGTAGTCATACCATAGAAAGTAGTGGAGATTGAACGGCTAGTGTTCAAACCTTCCTAAGGTCTAGGATGAGGTTTATTTGGCGTCTAACCTTTTTTATAAGGTCACACATACTTGGATGAAAGGAAAGAGCAAATACCAGGCCCCAAATTTTTTGCAACAGTACACATCTAATTCCCATTGTTTCCTATAGTGTGGCCCACTTGAGCCTTAGATCTTTATCTTTTTTGTTCCATGCCCTAAAACCATATGAAAAATTAGAGAGGGTGTGGATCCGACACATACATCATGATTGAGCCATGGAAATTCTACACCCAGTTTCTTTTCTCCAATTGTTCTCCACCACACAACAAGCAATGGAATGTGAAATTTATATTGGCCCCGCAATAATGTATTTCTTAGATCCACATTATCCATTTTTTTTTCTGGATCACTCTAGGATATGAGCTCAAAAATAAGGTTCATTAATCAAAACTCAAGTAGACCACACCATAGGAAACAATAGGAATCACTACCTGCTATTGAAAACATTTTAGGCCATGGAAGGCTCTAATCAAGCTTTTATATATATATATATATATATATATATATATATATATATATATATATATATATATATATATATATATATATATTCCTTCATCTAAGTTTTGTGTGACCTTATAAACAGGTTAGATGGCAAATATAAATCTTACCGTTGGCCTTACGAAGGTTTCAACGATAGTTTAATCAATCTTCGATGTTATCTAATGTGTGGTTCACTTAAGCTTTGGATGTACCTTATTTTTCAACTCATGCTTTAGAATGATCCGAAAAAAATTGATGGACAATGTAGATCTAACACATAAATCATGGTGGCCCCAAGAATTTGCACAAGTTAAAAGTTGTGTTGTGTTTCAATCTATTAGAGGGAGAGAAAATTGGCTTGTTTTGTGAGTTGATGTGATAGACAATGACCTACACTAACAAGAAGAGATGGGAATGCAGACATTAGTTACTTATCATAGGTCTTTGAGAGACTTTAAAGGATCTCACAAGACCTGTGCCCAAGTAGGACGGCATAGTTGATCCTGTGTACACTTTGCCATCATTTAAAAATAATAATGATAAATATGAAAAACCCCTGCCTCTTTAGCAGAACCTCATAAAACCTCTTAGTATGAATTTTTACTTTGATCCAAAACTTCGGTGGGCCATGAAAAATGCAAACAATTTCTTCCCTTGATTTGAATTTCTCTTCGTTATGGCCCACCAGAATCTTAGATCAGGGTGAAAATTCACCCCCTAAGGTTTCATGGGATTTACGCATCTTATAAACCGTTCGGATTCGACACCCATGACACGTGTGCAAAGGTGTGCACATACAAGTGCGTAGGTGAGCATCTCTCTCTCTCTCTCTCTCTCTCTCTCTCTCTCTCTCTCTCTCTCTCTCTCTCTCTCTCTCTCTCTCTCTATATATATATATATATATATATATATATATATATATATGACTTTATTCTACGGGCTTCTATCTGTTTACATACATGCCCATGCTTACTTTTGAAAATGAAAAACTACCCCTAGCTTGTATCCAATCATGCCGGGAAGCGAGTATTCATTGACCGGATGAAAACACCCCCATGAGATTCACCCCCTTCGTCAGATGGGAAAATTGTTTGGACCGGGACCCATATATTAGGCAGATTCAAAACTTTGATTTATGCCCTAGAGAACAGATGAGATAAACAGTCCCACCCTTAAAATCATTTAAATAGTGCGTAGGGTCCACCTTGATGTGTATATGTCATCCAACCCACTCTTCTAACGCAATACACCAGGATATGTGGACCACACAATGCGAATTTAGATATTTAGGTATAATTTTACAGAATTCTCTATGGGGTGGCCCACCTAAGTCTTAGATTGGACTGATGATTAGGATCCATGGTGAAAATGTGTTTTGAAGGATTGCACACGTGGCCTATTGGATTTGTGTAGCCATCTAACCAGTCTATCAAGGTCCATTTCCACTGGGAAAGTTGGATGCCACAAAATCAGGTTGATCTAACCAAATAGCATTGGCCATGAAGGGGATTTAGAGGTTTTGGGGTGGTTTTCAATTGTGGCCCACCTAATTATCAGATAGGCCTTGTTTTGAGGCATCCATCATTATAGTGCAGATCAGGTTAGATGGATGATATACACACAATATAGTGGCCCCACATAGTCTGTAGTCTAAAAGAATGCAAATTGGGTATTGCCACCGTGCTCTCTCTGCCCTGGATGCCATGCCATGGGATTTGATTGGACAATATGCCACTATCATATCAGACATATGGCCAATCAAATATCTACTTGATTAAACAACTTTCAAACATCCTTTAAGTGGGCTCCATCTCTTAAAGTAACTTATTGTCCAATCAAATCCCACCACATTATGGGCAGAGGGAGTTCGAGCCAAGTATGGACGGTGCTCAAACCCTAACTAGTCTAGAACTAGGTTGGCAAATGGATAAGCAAATTGCCCACTACAATGTCCCCAATCGCACAATTTTGTAGGGCTTACCTGATGTATGTGTTATTGATATATATCATCCATATGTTTTGTTAGCTTAGTTTTGGGCATAGGATGAAAACTGAGACAAATCCAAAGTTCTAACAAATCACACCATAGGAAACAACAGGGATTAAATGACTGCCATTGAAAACGTCAAAGAGGCTGGAAAAGTTTTGGACCAAGCTGATATTTGTGGTATGTGTAGCCTTGTGAACATTGGTTGGATAGCAAAGAACATCACAGTAGGCATTAGGAAGGATTCAATTGTAGGCATCGTTATTCTCATTGTTTCTTTTGGTATGGTCCACTTGAGGTTTAGATTTGCCTCAGTTTTGGGCTCATGCCTTAAAATGAGCTAGCAAAATTACACAAGATAAAACACAAATATTGTAGTAGGCACAAGAGTGCCGTGCCACTAGGGATATCCATAGTGATAGGTGTTACAGTAAATTCACTTTTCAATGTGTAGGTGAATAAGCCGAGGAATAGCCTTGTAACCATATCAAAAGATGCGGATTAATTAGGTGAGACTCCGGCCTCACACAAGAAGGTGCGACCCTTACCATGGGGCTCACCTTAATGTATGTATTACGTATCCACACTATCCATCTATTTTTCCATATCATTTTGCAGCATGTTTCCGAAAAAATTGAAGAATATCCAAATCTCAAGTGGACCATACTCTAGGAGACCCTACCATTAAAAACTTATTACGGTGCAACTTTATGTTTATGTAGTATTTATTTGCCATCCAATCTATTGATAAGGTCACATATTCCTGGATCAAGGAAAAAAACAAATATCAGCTGGGTCCAAAACTTTCATAGTCTATTAATGGTCAATCACCACTGTTTCCTATATGGTATAGTTCACCTAATAATAGGATATGCTTCAATTTTTGGATAATGCCCTAAAATGATGTAAAAAATGAATGAATAGGTGAATATATAATACACACATCAAATTGAGTCTCTCGTAGTAATGGCTGCACGGTCTCTAGTGAGGCCAGGGGCTCGCTTCCAAAAAGAAAAGAATTCGAATCTACTACTTACCACAAATAGAAAATTTATGTTATCCTGCATTGTAGTGTGATCCATCCACCTCATCATTTATGTTGTCAGCACTGCTATATTAAATACAGTGTGCGATGATGTGGCCTACTTAGATTGCACCAAACATGAATTTTCCGTTTGTGCAAGCAGATAATCTACAAAATGCCGTTTTAAGTAGGAATAGTTATTGGTTTGCTTTTTCTTTTATGTAAAATAACCAAATATCTGGGTGTCACATCACATCACACCACAACACAGGAGCTACATTGAGATGGAAAAAAGGTTCAAGGTGTACGTGTATGGCGAAGGGGAGCCCCCACTTGTCCACGATGGGCCATGCAAGAACATATACACTTCAGAAGGAAGGTTCATACACGAGCTAGAGCTGGGAAAGAGCGAGTATCGGACGAACGATCCACGTCGAGCGCACGTTTATTTCATGCCCTTCAGCGTGACAATGATGGTGAGCTTCTTGTACCAGCCCAACTCCCACGACTTATCTCCCCTCCACCATTTTGTCTCCGACTACGTCCACGTCATCTCTTCCAAATACCCTTACTGGAACCGAACCCAAGGCGCCGATCATTTCATGCTCTCCTGCCATGACTGGGTCAGTACTCCTTCCTTTCTTTAATCTAATGTTCCTCATGTGCTGGCATGTGCCGGGTGTGTTTCCTCCTTGCATGCATGTGATTAACCCAACCGTGGCTCTGTCCAACGGACGGTCTGCAATTTTGAAATGGCCACATTTAGACACAGGGTTTGATTTGGGTCGACCACCATCTTGAACCCGTATTGAAACTAGGTCTAGTCGTGTTCAGGTCAGGTCTGCCATATTTGAACCCATTTAAGATCAGGACAGGTTAAATCTAGCTTAATAGTAATATACACACGTGAGATGTATATTAATTATTTAAAAAGGGAGCCAGGTTTGATGAGCCACATCCATGTAATGTTTACACACCACACGTGTATCAAAGTGGCACATGTTTGTGATTTGATCCATCCATAAGATAAGTTAATCCATGTAAATGCCCTTATTTAACTTGGGTCTATTCAAACTCGGCTAGAAATTACTAAGGCCTAGAGACTTAACGGATATCCCAACTCGATTTTAACCACGGAGGCAAACAAAAACCTTTAAGGTGATACGGCCTACTTGACTTTTGGATAGGGCTAATTTTTGTAATGCATTTTCAGCATGTTGAAGTGGACCGAATGAATGGTTGGGATAGAATATTCACACAATGGTGGCGCCCATCTATAATAAACCTATGGTATGGATCCACTCTCCATATTTCCATGTTGTATAGCCCACCTGAGTTACGGATCAGATTCATTTTCGCCATTAGGCCCAACATCACTAGCAGCATTTGACGGATACAACAGAGCATGGTACTGAAACCACGGAGCTTGTTGTATGCACCTAGTAAAACATGTGTCATAGAGAATTCCAGTCCTACCAGACAGGCCAAACATTATCACCTTTTTTTTTTTTTTTTTCTTCTAACTGTTCACGTAATTGCACCTAAAGATTGTTATGCATGTGGATGTTATCCACAGACATACTTTATTTATAAAAGACATCCAAGCCATGAAAATTATAGGACCCACTTAAAAGATCACTCATCTCGAAATACAGGCTGATCAATCCATTGGATGGGCAACAACCTTATGTTGAGTTAGATCATCCTTAGAAGATACAAGTAGATAACACGTGTGTATGGGCATATTGGGTCAAATGGTGTTTGCCCAACCTGGTAAGTAGACCAGCCTAATATATATATTTGCCAGGTGATCATGGGACATCGATTGCCTACAACCACCGCTAGAGGTGATTCCTATGGCCCTAAGCTCCGTGGGCCCACCGTGACTTATTAGTTATATGCATTGTATCTATCAATTTGACCAGCTCATTTTAGGATACATGAGCCAAACATGAGACAAATACAAAGCCCACCGCAGGAATCAGTCGTAGGATAAAGACACCCACCCATGAAATCTTCCTAGCGACCACTGTGATGTTTTTATGCCATCCAACCCGTTTCTAAGGTGACTCCCACTTGGATGAACGGACAGTTTAAATCAGTATGATCCAAAACTTCTGTGGGCAGTCAGTCCCCATTGTTTTCGGAGGTGTGATCCAGTTGAGCCTTGGATCTGCTTGTGTGTTGGTTCATGCATTGAAATCAGCTGGCAAAGCTGATGGACAGAGTGGATATAACACATGCCCCACAGAACCTACGGCTGCAGCCAATCTACGTCAGTGATCTTCTCAGTGGGGTCTTACGTACCCTTTGCAATTACCGATCCCTTCTCTCTTGTAAGAGATCATTCCCAGCCGTACACTCATTGTATAGGTGGGAACGTCCATGTGAATGGACGGCTAGGAGCTAACCTTTGTTGCATGATCTACTATTCTTACTGGTTGGAACACAAGAATTTGGCATTTTCGTTTGAGTGCGGTCTAACACGCTACACATAGACAAGATGTAGACCATTCATAAAGTGCGGTCTAACACGTACGCATGATATTCGTGCCTTAAGAATCCACATATGGTCGGACGAGCCTAACCTTCTTACCAATTGCTTACGTGATGTAGACACGTGTACACCAAAATGAGTAATGGTCAACAGTCAAATATAGACACGTATAGACCACGCAAGACAGATGATTGGATCAACGTAAGTTTTTTAGTACAAAGTCATGTGGAAAGATCACCAAAGTGGCATTCATTAGAGATTAATGATGGATAGAATATCAATTTGGTTGGAAAGGTCCTGATTCATTTACATGTATAAGTGGTCCCATGTTACGGTCATCTGGACCATTGATATGATATGATATGATCAACCGTGGATAAAATATTCCCAGAATGTTTCTGTGATTAGCAGATCCTAACCATCCTAATAATGATTTAGACCGTAAACAATTATTTTCTGGCTTCCATTCAAGCGATAGAATAATCTAATCCTAAAGATTCTTTAAGATGACTCCATATTCACTGGGGTCTCCTTCAGCTCAACTGTTCAAAACCCACTTTGTCCGTGTGCACGTGTAGTACCTGCGGTGCATGTGTCTACTTTATGCCATACACACGTGTGCCATTAATTTTCTAGAGCAATTTATGTCATTGTCTCATGTTTCTTAAACATTCTCAAACTGGAACGGTAAAAAGACACGGCCAGGAGAGGTGAGCAGCCATCCACTTTTCCTGCCAACAGCTATTTCTTTCATGCCAACATGGCACAGATAGAACTTCCAATATTCTATGCAAAAGGTAAAACACACCAGGAATATCTCCTGATATGATAATCAGGTTGATGGCTGGGCCGAAACTTCAACATCTATATATGGACGGCTGATGGAATGGTCATGTGTATGGGTGTAGCCCACCATATGAGTACTAACGAGCATAATTTTTGTAAGAAATCACCATGGTTCTTTGACCTTTTCCACAGGTGGGATATTCTACAAATGTGATAAAGTGGAAAATAATCGCAAAACCAATCTACATGTTGGAAGATATATTGAAAACGTCCAAACAAATTATTTCAAGAAGGAAAAAAAATAAAATCTTATGTTAATTTGATAAAAGGTAACTAAAATTCTCAACAAAACGCACCCATTAATGTTACGAGGATTAGGATTGGCTACACATCATAAATGTGCCATTGGAACCAAATGTTATTACAATGGATGGGCTACACATTAGAAACCACGAAAAGGACATTGGTGTGCTTTTTGCACCCATGAAAACAAGGTGCAAACACTATACACTGGGTTTTAAATGATGTCAGCAGTTTCTTCATCTAAATAACGCTTGCACCCTTATTTTCACGGGGTGCAAAATGTACATGAGAGTTCCCCAAGAACCACATGAATCCAATTAACTATCCTAATCTTTCCATTAAAAGGAAATTTTCAGAGAGAATATGAATGGTTACAAGGAAAATTCAATCAAACTTTCTTTGTGCTGTTTGGAACCTGGGACAATATTAGGGTGCAAAATACTGTCCAAGAAAATTACATTTTCCCTTGATTGGGAGTTAACTTTTTGTTAAAACGAAAATCTTCCAAAAATGTGTTTTCATAGAGGTCTTAAAAGATTTTCTGAGCCCTCCCCAGTTTCTCTCTCTCTCTCTCTCTCTCTCTCTCTCTCTCTCTCTCTCTCTCTCTCTCTCTCTAAAAGAAAATGTTACTTCTCTTCTTCTATTTTCCAAGCTCAAAACAGCCCCTTAAATGTCCGTATTTCTTTCAAACAGGTCTTAAGAGATCATCACAGTTTTTCCCTTGTGACAATGCTAACGTGTGCATAATAAAGTATCCTTCCACATAACATAAGACTTTTTTTTTTTTCCCTTGTAATAACTAAACACTATTTTGTCGCCGCCTTGTTAGTAGAGCTAGCAGAGAGAGTGTAATGCGTGAGTGATCTAATGTCTTACTGTAGCTGTCTTACCTTGTAAACCTCTTTAAAAAATAAAAATAATAATAATTAATAAACACTAGTTTTAGGCCAAGTAACTTGCAATTTTTTATCCCATCCCTCAAATCCGTACAAGGACAGACCAGATTTCCTACAACACGGGACCCATGGTTATAAGGGTAAATATACCAATTTGTATAGAATTTTTTTGTTGTTAATTTTCACTATTATCTCACCTTTAAAGTAGACATATGACACTTTTTCATTAGTACATGTCATGGGTGAATAGAGTATGCTCGGCCACCTATCAATTGCACTCAATTTACATCCTATAAGGACATTTATTGCCCAATACATTCCATGTGGCAGGTGACAATGTGGATATCGATGGTACATCTCATGGGGTCATCTCAGAGAATTAGACATGGTTAAAAACCACCCAGGGCCCTTTAAATAGGGCGTAGAGATAGAGATATGTGTAGTCAACACTCAATTGGATATGCTAATGTTTTACACTACAAGGAAAGGTTAATATCCAAGTATGATCTTGGAGATCTTGAGGCCGGCTATATTGACGATCTGGATCCACCACGCCACTTGGCGAATGCCATGCATTCTGTTGAAAGACTAACTTACAGCTGATTTCTGATGTTTCAGCTAACCTGTCATGTGAGTCACGCATGCTAAGGCAATTAGCCAATCACTATCTATTCAGAATTAAGCATCTAATGCTAAGACTTCAGCTATCAGGAACTCAAATCTATATACTTGGCGTGCATGCACTAGATCTGGACCATTAATCCGTTGTATCTTACCATTGTTGGGCCATATGCCAAAATCACATCGTTTTGGAGGTATTTCTCCCACTGAACATGGGCCGATGGTTAGATATTTATTCGTCAAGAGTCCTCCAATTCCACTTCTTACGATTAACCAAATGGTATGATTTTTACGCTACACCGTAGGACCCAGCAGATTACTGGTCTGGATCTTGTACACGTGTACTCTTTAGGGTTTTAATTGATCTACTATGGTTGTTGCACGTAAATTAGCCGGCAGATTCTCTATGAGTCCTTACACATAATAATATTATTCTATAAGGATTTCATGTGGGGCCCACTGTGGAATTTTATGCCTTGAAGCTGTCCATTAGGCGGGCCTTAAAGATCAGTCAGATCCAACCATCATGTGGGCCTCGACGTGAATTGGACTGTTTTGGGTGGTTGCCCATTGTTTTCTGTGATGTGGCATGGGCCTGATTTGATTTTTTAAGCATGTCTAATTCAATACAAGGGTTGGATGGAATATATATAACACAGTGGGGTCTACACAGTAAAATAAATAAATAAATAAACTGTATTAATTAGGTGAATAACCTTTTGCACGCCAATAAAGTGCATCTTACTTACTTAACAGAATATGTCCCATGCATGCAACAGGGTCCGTACACCTCACGAGCCAACCCACTTCTCTACAATAACTCCATTCGGGTCCTCTGTAACGCCAACACCTCAGAAGGCTTCAACCCGCGGAAGGACGTTAGCCTACCCGAAATCAACCTCCGCACAGGTGCCCTCTCCCCTCAGCTCATCTCTTCGCCACCTGACGAAGCCCCGCGGCCCCACCTCGCTTTCTTCGCTGGGGGTGTTCATGGCCCTATCCGGCCGCTCCTACTTCAACACTGGGAGGCTAAAGATAAAGATCTCCGTGTGTTCCAGTACCTTCCGAAAGGTCTTGACTACTATTCGTTCATGCTCAGCTCCAAGTTCTGTCTCTGCCCAAGTGGCTACGAAGTTGCAAGCCCTAGAGTCGTTGAGGCCATCTACGCCGAGTGTGTCCCGGTCATTATATCTGACCACTACGTGTTACCCTTCAGCGATGTTCTCCAGTGGGAGAAATTCTCCGTCCAGGTGTCTGTTTCTGACATCCCGAAATTGAAGGAAGTACTGAAGAGAGTTTCGGAAGATGAGTATAAGAGATTGAAGGAGGGTGTGAGAGCTGTGAGGAGGCATTTCGTGCTAAACCAGCCGCCCAAACAGTTCGATGTATTTCACATGATCTTGCACTCTATATGGCTTAGGAGGCTGAATATACGGCTGGGATGATTAGAACAAAAGACATATGAAGAGGAAGATTAGTAGGGATTTTGGTGCGGATGAAAATATAATTATTATTTTTTGGCAAAAGAGAGCTATCCTCTTAAGCAGTTCTGTTTTTTCACTTTCTTTAGGTTCTTTGTAGAAGAAAGAAATATGAAGTATTTATATCTATTTCATCAGCGGATGTAACCAAATCATTTTGTGGTATAAGACGAAAGAATCGCACCGATAGGATGATCTAATCTATCCTTGATTTGGTCTATGTATAGAGAGAGAGGAATGCTCACCTGCCCACCTTCTTACTTGCGCACCCGTGCGCACTTTTGCACACGTGTCATGAGCATAGAATCTGAACGGTGATGTTGCACCCCTTGAAATTCTATGAGCCTAATTTTCAGCCTTCATTTCGATTGGACCTCTAACTCGCAGGGATGCGATTAAAGAACCCAGGCCATTTATCCTTCTAACGACTTCCCCTCTGGAGGTATTGATCAGCATGGGACAAATGGTGATCTTACAATGGAGGTCCCTACATCCTATGCAACAAACCTTTGCTTCTTTGAAAATGACGCCGCCACAAACCCCAAAGGAGAAAGTATTTCTGAAAGGGAGAGTAACACCTCCCTATAGCACTATTCTTGATACAAACCCAAGTGCAAGGATGTGATATAGTAATAACTTGGCGCACCATCTTCCTCCATGATAACTATGAGTCCACAGATCTTCTCTGAACTCCTCACAGAGAATTCTCGAATCCACAAGGAAAAAGCAAGGAAAATAGAAAATAAATTCTATAAAATTCGTAATTTGATTGATGAATGAATAAGCGAGTTTACACCCCTTTAAATAGGGATACTAAACCATGGAAGTTTTAGAATTAAACTACAACTAAAACTCCTAGAAATCGTGACTTACTATAAATAGTAAACTTACTATTTATAGACGGTCATGATTCCTACTAGTGCGCATGGATTTCGGCCAAAATAGTAAGTGTCCTATTTGGCCAAACCATGATGTTCCCCTAACTATTCTAAGCATTTTTCCCGTTGGGCGCAACTCCTAAATTCCAACAGATGAAGAGTTATAGTCAAGCTAAAACTTACTATAAATGGTAAAAATGAAATTAAAATAGGAATTTGATCGTCAATCTAATGGTATTTTGCAAATTTGGAGTGTGCAACCCGACATAGCAGGGCTGGTGGCTAAAGTAGCTCGTCCTACCCCCAAAATCATATATGGAACGTCGGATAACTCAATCTGATTTGTGAGATGTGTCCGTTTTAGGTTTTGACGGTCCAGATCACCTCCGTCTCCGATCAGGCCTTTTTTGGTCTATCTTGGCCACGAAATTATCCACGACCCACTTTACATCAATCCCCTCCACTTCAAAAGAACTCGTCCTACTTCGGTTCATGATACTCGGTCAGGTCCGCGACATTGAAAGCACGTGAGATCTCCATATCATCCGAAAGATCAACAACGTATGCATTGTCATTGATCTTTCAGAGGATCAGTATTAGCCCAATCTTCTTGTTCTTCAATTTTTTTGTACATCCTGGTCGGAAATCTCTCCTTACGTAGATATACCATAATTTTGTCGACTACCTCGAACACCTTTTGTCGTCGACGTTTGTCGGCTTACTCCTTGTCCTTGTCATTTGAGGTGTTAACTTGGCTTCGACCTCCGTATGAATGCCCATGATCCTGTCTACAATATGTTTTGTTGCAACACTCATGCCTGAAAGCTTGGACAAAAGGGACCAAGTTAAGTGTGTGACGAGGCACTCGACCGTAAATGACCTAGAATGGAGACTTCTCTATCGAGCGGTTCATCATGTTGTTAAATACAAACTCCGTTTGAGACAAGGCTAAATCCCACTACTTTGGCTTTTCTCCTGAAATACATCGAAGGAGGTTCCCCAACGCGTGGTTCATAACTTCAATTTGCCCATCGGTCTGTGGGTGGTAGGCATTGTTGAATTGAAGTTGTGTACCGAACTAGTTCTACAAAGTTCGCTTGAAGTGACGAATGAACTTCATATCGGGGTCAGAAGTGATAGTCTTGAGGACCCTGTATAGCTGCACAACCTCTTTGAAGAATAAATTTGCCACGTGCGTCGCGTCGAGGGTCTTCTTGTATGGGATAAAGTACGCCATCTTCAAGAAACGATCTACCACTATGAATACTAAATCTATTTCACGTTGTGTTCATGGGAGACCGAAGTCCATTGATAGGTCATCCCAAGGGTCGTCAGGTATAGGTAACGGTGTGTAGAGGCTCGTATTCTGAGAATGCCTCTTGCAGACCTGACAAACATGATAGCGCTGCACTGCTCTTCCCGCAGCACGTACTAACTATGGTCAATAGTACCGTTATTCAATAAGAGTTTGCGTCTTGTCCCATCCAAAGTGTCCACTAACTTGAGGCGCTCGAACCCGACAACCTCACTGCTCATAATGATTAACAAAGTTACACGGTGACTCAGTGCATCAGCCACTTTGTTCTGCTACCCAAACTTATATTTTAGCACAAACGTGAATTCCTGTAAAAACGAAATGCACCTAGCATGCACACGATTAATGTTAGCTTGGCTATTAATGAATTATAGAGCTTGATGGCTTGTGTAAAGCATGAACTCTCTTTAAATTAAGTAATGTCACCAATGCCGCAATGCCTGGACCACTGCATACAATTCGAGCTCATATGTCGACCACTTTTGCATGTATTGCTAAGTTTTTCACTATAGAAGGCTACCGGCCGACCTTCTTGTGACAAGACTCTCCAAATCCCGACATAGAAAACATCACATTCAAGTTTGAATAGTTTGTCGAAGTTGGGGAGTACAAGAACCGGGGTTGTGGATAACATGTGTTTAATTTCAGCAAAGATTCTGTCAACTTCGTCAGTCTACTAAATTGTTCATTCTTCACGTAGTCTATAATTGGAGTTACAATGGTGCTAAAATTCTTCACAAACCGATGATAGAATGTCGTCAATCCGTGAAAACTTTGTATCTCATGGATGTTTGTTATGACCGACCATTCTCTGATGGCTTTTACATTTTTCCCATCCACTCAAATGCCCGTGGATGTCACGATAAAGCCCAAAAATAACAAACTATTAGTCAAAAGATGCATTTAAAAAAAAATTGAGATACGACTTACTTTTAGTGAACACTTGAAGGTCCCGCCTGAGGTTCTCCACATGCTTGCTTCGTCATGACTATATATCAAGATGTCATCGAAGTAAACCACAACGAACAACAAATGAATAACTTTAGAACTTAATTCATCAACCTCATGAATGTACTAAGCATGTTCGAAAGACCGAAGGGCATGACCATCCATTTATACAACCATTACTAGGTCTTAAAGGTTGTCTTCCACTCATCACCCAACCGTATTCGAATTTGATGGTATCCGCTCCTTAGATCCAATTTAAAGAATAATCTTACACCCTCAAGCATATCTAGCATACAGTTCAGCTGTGGTATGGAAAACCTCTATTTTATGGTGACTTTTCTTATGGTTTGACTGTTGACACACTACTACCAAAAAATGGGCCAAAAGTTATGGACTATGAGAGGTATTGGTTACAGATGTAAACGGTAGCTAATGCACTACGAATTAACGCCATAGCCAAATGTTAATAAGCCCTACGTAAAGATTGACGGCCTTATGAGAGTCTACATGGGATCCATCCCATCGTAATGTACGTGTTTTATCTTAGCCGTCCATTCATTTTAGCAGCTCATTTTATGCCTGAGCCCAAAAAAGTAGGCAGATTAAAGGCTCAAGTGTACCACACCTTAGGAAATAATGGAGATTAAGTTCCTATTGTTGAAATTTTCTTAGGAGTGGTGTGGTCCACTTGGGCCTTCCATATCCCTATATTTTGGAATCATGCGCTATATGTAGTAGTGAAAATTAATGGACGGCGTGGATGAACAACATCCATTGCGGTGAGCCTCACGGACCGTCCATCTCTAGCCACACCTCTAGCAACGCCCACGGACGCCCCTAGATCGTGCATCTCTACGGTAAGCCCTAAAAGCTCCCTCTCCCTCTGTCGCTGATTCCGTTCCCTCTCCTCCTCTCTCTCTCTCGCGCGCGCTCCCTCTCCCTCTCCCTCTCCCTCTCCCTCTCTCGCTATCTTGCGCTCCCTGTCCCTATCCCTCTCCCTCTCCATCTCTCGCTATCTTGGGCATATTTCAGATCTAGCAGGAGAGAGGGATATCGGAGAATTCTTCTCATTTTCCGGTGACATCGAACACAGAGAGATCCAATGGTCAGTATTATTATTTTTTTTTTTTAGTGGTATTTTTTTGAGGTCTTTTGTTATGTTATTAGAAAGCTTCTTCTATTTTCTTCCATTTTCATTTTTCGATTTTATTTTATTTTATTTATTTATTATTTTCGAGTCTTGCTTGTCATATTTTCTTTTATTTTTCAAATTTTGGAAGTTTCTTTTATTGTTTTTCTTTTTCTTTTTAATTTTTTAATGAGTTAGGTTTTCTGGAGTTTTATGAGCAATGGCATTGGGGATCAATTGATTATTTATTTATTTTTTTTTAAAAAAAAGGAAGAAGAAGAAGAAGAAGAAGAACAGTTGCAGATGCAGGGCCTGTTTGGATGCCTGTAACTTTTTTAAGTTGTAAGTAAATTACATGTAACTTACTTACAGGTGTAAGTAAGTTACAAGTAATCTTGTTTGAATGTAAGTTGTAACTTAGTTACAGGTAACTTTGTTTCTGTGTTTGGATAACCTGTAATTTTGTTACAGGTAATAAGTTAGATATTCAGGCTAGATAGAGTTTGAAATAGAGAATCATTGAAAAATCAGATTGACACATAAAAAAGACTGAGATAAAATTATTTCATTTTATTAAGCCCATATAAATGAATAGTTTGGCCGATTCTTAGGCTAAACTAATCAACAGGTGGACCATAAAAGTGGATCCATGTTTTCAAAATGCTAATAATGTGAACAAAAAACTTGAAGTAATATATCTAAGCAAAAATTTTCATTTTCTTCACAAGATATGTTTACAATGTTTTAAGGGAAAGAAAGCAAAAAATAAATAAAATCAAATAGAAAGCAAAAAACAAATTAAATCAAATAAAGTAATCTATCTAGAAACCATGTTCTCCAACCATACATGCCTTTGGGCAGGTGATACACTATGAAGGAAGCCATGTATAAGATTTGGCCGATCTGAAAGGAACCTAAAAGCCTTATACATCATATCTGCATCGATAGTTGTCATGTTCTCCAATTCCTCCTATAATTTCGTTGTCATAAGTGCAGCATCAGTTGTAGACTTGAGGACAACAAATTTGTCTATTGACTCGCAAAGGCCATTAAATCTTTCCACGATAGTTGATCCGATAGTAGCCTTCTTTTTCTTCGATGGCCCTAGAGGTTCCTGTAGTCCTTTTACTACTTCCTCCAGATTGTTGAGTTTCAGATTGTGTCTCATCCCAAAATGAAGAGTCCATGGGCGCAAATGGTATATATGCATCAGAGTTAACCGGAGACAACTGGATATCATCAAAGGCATGAGTTGGCACGACATCTTCTTCATCAGGATCAGTTGGAGTTCATGCATAACTCCCCGTGGCAGGATCGTCTCCGTATGTAGACTCGAACTGCTTGAGTAGTGGGAATGGCTTATTTCTAATCTTTTTTATTTCAGGTTTTGTCTGCATTAACTCATTCCAAACCGCTGCTTTGGTGGTCACATATTTTCTTTCATCGTCCCATCCAAATCCACTCTTGCTCAGTGCAAGCTTAATCAACAGATATTTGCTCTTCAATAGTCGTAATCGATTCCTACATTTCTCACTACTCACATGCACAGAAAATATTTCTTCCACCATTTTACACACTTTATTGATAATGACCTCTCTAAAAGCATTATCGGCTTTTCTTCCTAATAATGCTTTCTCAACTAGTATATTAGCCATACATTCGTCCATATAGTCGGTCCAATTGATCTGTGTCTTTCGGCCTCTATTGCTTGGATTTAAAGGTTGCATCATTCCTTAAAAAGATATCATATTTGTAAGTTATTTAAGATATATCAATTGAAAAAAAAATGAATTTAAAAAACATTACTCTAAATTGCATCCGTGCAATATTACATCAGTATATGAAGACTAAAATTAGGATATGAGCATTAATATTCGTTACAAAAAATTAAAAGAAGCATTTAGTTATCATTGCGTTGTGAATTATAGTTTGCCCACATATTAGATGCAACTGCAAGTCTAAAATCTTTCCATCGCTTGTTCTCCCTTCTAACAATGACAGATTCATTCTCAAATTCTTCTTCATCTTCATTATCTCTAGCTTCGAATTCTCCATTTATATCTCCATTTGCATCCACATCTTCTCCCGTATCATCGTCGTTATTGTCATTATTATACTCCAACTCAAGATCTTGATCATGATTTTCATTCACAATGTGATTGTGTAAGATAACACATGCATGAACTATATTCACTTGTGTGCGCATATGATAAGCCGGGGCAGTCTTCAATATAGGAAATCGTGCTTTTAATACTCTAAATGCACATTCTATAGTATTCCGTAACGAAGAATGACGAAGATTAAACAACTCTTCTTTCGTCCTTGGCTCGCAACCCTGTCTAAATTCCTTAAGGTGATATCGAACTCTACGAAATGGTGCTAGGAAATCGGGCATGTTTGTAAAACCATCATCAACTAAATAATATTTACCTACAAGAAATATAAGCCCGAAGTCACTTAATTTTAAGGTACATATTAACTAATTAATATGTATTTATTAATTGACTTGAATTAACACCTGTTGGGACAATCAATTTATTGTTTCAGCTTATAGCATCTGCTAACATTCGTGAATCTGAGATTGATCCATCCCACCCAGCTAGTATATATTGAAATTTTAAATCAAAAGAACAACTCGCCAGGACATTCTGGGAGATATATCTCTTTCGATTGCGCCACTTAGCTTGTTCCTTCAAACCGACTATGGCCGAAATGTGTGTATCGTCTATGGCTCCAACACAACCCTAAGGAAAAGAAGTATAACTTATTTTTCCTTACTTTAGGATTGAATTTATAAAAATGCAAAATATGTACTTACTAACCTGAAAATAAGGGAAAAACTTTGTACTATTCAATATCTCAGGAGGCAACACATTCCTGGGCAGTTTTAAAAATTCGGAATGTAGCCCGACGATTGCTTTAAGCATCCTATTGAAGTGATGACTAATCGTTTCCTTAGAATGGTTGAAATGATACTGCATAATATGGTTCTTTACATGATGGCTAAGTGTATGAAGGAAAATCACCAATCCTTCCTCTAAGGATACACCAAATGTGCCTTGCAAGTGACTCTTCTCTCGTATAATGTTGCGAAGGGGCAAAAATGTATCTTTGTACATACGAATGTAATTGAAGCACATTAGTCCCGACCCATTAATAATCGTATCTGCAGCTTGAGCACCTGTCCAATTCCATGGTGGTTGTTGTTCATGAGGCTCTTCTAGCATATTATTTTCCTTAAGCCAACAGATCATTAGTACACTTGCCGCAGCTGCTGCAACCATGGTATTTAGCTCTATCATGAGATCTGAATCCGTCATGTTTGGATAAACTTTTACAGATAACCGTCCCACATAAAAGGCACATTATCATTCTATGTAGGAAGTACATGCTAATGTAGCATACTATATCAACTGATTGCATCATTGGTCTAATGGGCCTTGTTTTTCTCTTGTTACAGTGTTTTGCAGATTGCTCCCAGCATTGGCGCAAAACTCACTGCCACTTCTACTTCAATGAACTTCCAGTAGGATTGCAACTTCTGTGGGCTAACCATTTCACCAAAAATAATGTGGGCCAACTTTTCATTGGCATGGAAACTATAATGTGGGCTAACCATTTCACCAAAAATAAACTCAATAGCTAACAGGATTGCAACTTCTGTTCAACAACTGATGCCCCATGCTATTTAAACCATTGCTAAGAAATACAAAATTTGAAAGCATACTCCACAAGGGAAATACTAGAAAGCTTGAAACTATTAAACAGATCAACACCTTACCCAGGCAAATGAAAGATGAAAGTATGTCTAGGATTAATTTCTAGAACTATAAGCATTAAGAAGCTGCATTTGTTTCTCATTTCATAGAGCATAACAGCCCGAACATCTTCTTGACATAGAACCCAAAAACTGCTTTGTGTCATGTGCAGTTTAGCAGTAGTGCTATCTCCAAGAGTTCTTATGCTCAAATATGAGCTCATGTACCAAATAAAATGCTTAACCTTGTATATGAGAAATAATTTATGCAATTAAACAGTCAAAACTAACTATCACATGTCAACACCCAAAAAGAAAAACAAAAGAAAATGATATATTAGAGGGTACACCGACTAATTGACAAAAAAACAATCAAATGAGGCACCAAAATCATATTTTAGAGGTAAGATGGCTAGTTGGAAAAGCTAAGTGCTACAATTTCCAACTCATCTTGAATGATTGACAAATGCATTCACTTAGATTCTGCTAGGAAAAGTTCCCTGGTTTTGCTATTAAACAGATCAACACTTTACTAAGGCAAATGAAAGATGAAAGTATGTCTGGGATTGATTTCTAGAACTATAAGCATCAGTTTAACTTCAGGAATCTAATTTCTGGAGGATTAACCACTGGTACAAATGCATTTCACCAACTCTGTTAGTACAGTGGAAACACTTGCTGTAATGATGTCTCCTTACTTAAACAGTAATGCAGCAGCCTCAAGTTGATGTACAGTTCCTTTCAAGTCCAACTTTCTTTTCTTCCCTTTTGAAGTTGGGATTTAGACAGGAGATGTTTATACATGGCACATGTTACAACCTGGTACATGTTTGTAAAAGATCAAGGCCATTCATCATGTGAGGCCTTTTGTGAACATTCCTCAGTCCAGAATCAAGCCACCTGCTGATCAAATAGGTTGCATGTATTTGAGAGAAGTGGATGATCAGAAACAAAATACCAACAACAGTCTATGTTCGACATACATGTGGCCCACTTGTCATGTTAATGATTGATGGCCCCTGCCTGATAAATGGCCTGGATCTTGCATGATTGCTCCAGGTCTCACATCTGATGCAAACCACATCTTCAGGAATCAAATCTCAATCAACCTTAAAATCAAGTTCTTCTCATCCAGTTGTGATCAACTAATGAAGCTAACTTCAACAATCAATCCAGACTTGCTTTTATCTCAATCTCAAGTTACATTGTGGATAGAACATAGGGCAGAAATTAAACTAACCAGATATCCTACCCATCCAAATGGTGGTTGTAAAATGGAAGTTGAACACAGAAACTTTAACAATCAAAATGTAAAACCCTAGCAGTCTCAATCAGTGAAGTTTCTAGGACATGCCCCATCCACAGAGGAGCCCATGATTCTGATAGTCTGGATTGATGCACATGCAATTTCACTCTTATGTTCCATTGCTGTTTTGCTGGAGCATATTGCCATAATTGGTTGCATCCAACAACACCCTATTGTTTAGTTAAATAATTCATCATGGAGTATGGGGTTATGGTTGCTTTGATATTATGAATCGCTATAACTAACCTTCCTGATATTGGATAGAGAACCTGTTGGTTACAAAAGACTAAAATGGTTTCTGTGGGGCCCCTCCCTCAAAATAGTCTTTACCAGATCATGAACTAAACGTGTTAAGGTGGCCCCACTATGATGTATTTGTTTCATCCACACCATCTATCCATTATTCCAGAAAATTTTAAGTCATCGGCCTAAAAATAAGGTGCATCAAAATTTCGGGTGGACCACATCACTAGAAACAATGTTGATTGAACAGCCACCATTAAAAACTTTTGGTGGGCCACCAATGTTTTCGATCAAACTGATATTTGTTTTTTTACCTTCATCCAGGTCTTTATGACCTAATCAATGGCTTGGATGTCAAACAAACATTACAGTGGGCCCTACTAGTTTTTTAATGGTGGACTTTTAATCGTTATTGTTTTTAGTGGTGTGGTCCACCTGAGATTTAGATATCCCTCGTTTTTGGAATCAAGACTTAAAATGATTCAAAAGAATGGATGGACGGCATGGATAAAACAAATACAATATGATGGGCCCCACAGATCATCTGCATTTTCAACGCCACCTCACCATACTGCCTCCGTCAACGCAAATGGAAAAAAATAAATAAATAAAGGAAAGAAAGGAAAGACAAGAAAAACGCAAAAGAGGGGAAGGGGTTTCGTACCTTGCAAAGCTCGATGGGAGAGGGAGAAGTAGACTGAGAGAGGGAGAAGGAGACTTGAGAGGGGAAAACGGAGGCGAGAGGGAGATGAAGACAATCGAAAGGGATGGATGTCTATTTATACAACAATGGCCACCAACCTTCTTCAATACGGAGCTCCGATTCTCCCCAAATGTCAGCTCGTAGCCCTCATTGCGTCGCATGTATCTTGAGAGACTTCAATGGTCTCACCTTCAATGGCCGCTTGTAGCCTTCAATGGCTCTTCAGCCTTCACTCCGTCAGAAGGTAGGTATGCTTCTTCAATGCAGGTGCGATTCTTCCCAACGTTTTGCATTTCAAAAATTCCAAAATGACTCTTTCTCCTGTAACTTAGTTACAGGTTGAGAGAAAGTCACCTGTGACTTTCCTCCCCCAAACACCAACTGTAACTAAGTCACCTGTAATTTACTTACATTTTAGAGAAGTTACAGTCATCCAAACAACCCCTAAGATGACAGTGCTTTCTCTTATTTGCATTGCCAATTTGTAACTGACTCTTCTCATGCAGGATGGTAGTGCAGTAAGGAAGCCCCATACCTCTTGATTTGGATTTCATTGACTGTTTGCTTTTGTACAGCATCCATTGCATCCTTCGCAATTATTTTTTTCTCAAACAGGGCCTTGCAATGTATAGAAGTGGACTTTGTACAGTTACCCAATTTTTAGCCGTTCTTTTTTCATGATAGTAGGTATCCCAATAGAAAGATAAACCACAACTCCTGCTTGTTATTTTTGAGGATAATGCCATATCCTGAAATTTCTAAAATTGAGGGAATGTCGAAGCAGCATTGCTGGCTTTTTCTTTTTTAAAATACAGTTATGCAATTTGGGTCTAAATCAGCTCGAGCATGTTTGGATGCACCACTGAATTAAATTGCAATTATTATTCTAATAAAGTAGAGATAACCAAACACTATTCATCTCCGGGGGTCTAGGTTTCAAATTGCAACTATTTTACTTGGAATTTGGATTTGAAAGAAGGGTATTTGCAAATTGACGATTGTGTCGTTATGAATATATCATGAAACACCTCTGTTTTTGGATATTCCCTACTAAATGCTTGCAATCCAATTCATAGGCACATCCAAACACAACCAAAAACAAATTGTGCATCATAGCTATAGCTTGGGCCATGTGAACCCTCATTTTTCACCTTGCATTACTCACTCCCTTCAACTAGAGCTTTGCCACAACATCATTTTATTAGCTCTGTAAGAGAGAGGTGTATGCAATATGAAGTTATAAATGACATTTATGCTAGTTAAATTCCTTGAACTCTGATTACAATCAAGATGGATTCTTAGCCAAAGGTAATTAAAGGTTTAATTCTTACAGAGGCTTGATTTTGAAGGCTTAATTAGAACTTCTTTTCAAATTAACAGTTCCTTTTAATTTATAGGTTTTTTCTTTCTTTATCATATTAATTGTGATTTTTTCTTTCTTTATCATTTCCGTAAGAAGTGTTCTAAAACTAGGCCCAAATTACCAGCTACTTCATTCAATGAAGAGAAGAATTCTAGACATATGGGACCAACCTTCCAGTGATGATTGTTTCTCAGGTGGACCACGATCTTGATGGACAATGGACAAAAGCATCCTATACAGAAAAATACCAGCAATTTTACCAACCATCGTTAGATTTTCATCTTGGCTGTGCATTCACAAGCCAATTATTGAATGACTATGATTCTTTCCTCATAGAGAATAGTTGGATCATTAAATGGTGAGTTGCACCTGTATGTGAGCTGAGTTGAATTTAAATGCCAGTAATTTAGGCCCATAATTGTATATTTCATATTTTTTTAATGGCATGTTATGGTCCTAATTGATGGTTGGTATTATTCTTCTTCAGATTAACTTATGGTGAATTGTCAATGGCAGCTAGAATAGCATTGACTGTCATCTCCTGCTTCTCTGGTATTTCATCTTGCAAGTAGTAAACATGTGCACTATAAGTATCTATATGAAATTTAGAGTTTTTTTAATCCATTTCTTTGGCACATGCATGGCTCACTTGATGTTGACAATGAGTGAAGTTACATTTGGATTTTCATGTAACTAAGGTTTGAATGATTGCATCCTCTGTCTTTGAAACACGAAAATTGTAAGCCATCAGGGTGGATTGCAAGTTCTCTAGGCCCATCAAATCAACAGTCAGGATCATGCTGTGAATTCAAATGTATATAGGTGGAATCTGTTGGACCTAGGCCAGTGGGGCCCACTGGTGAGCAATCACTAGCGGGTACGTCTCATGCTTTTTTCGGCCTCTTCATTTTAGTTAAATTTTAAATTTAAATATGAATTTGATTTTTGATGGGAGATAGGGATGTGATCGGATGATATGGTCTCATCCAATCTCATCCAAACTCTCATTCCTTCCTATATAAAGGATGAGACTCTCTCTCTCGTAATCAATCATAAGAAACACCGAGAGTATACGGAGAGAGATATAGTGTGCACAATAGTCTGTCCATTTTGGCTTGTCCTTGGGACGATCTAATCCATAGATTGCAATCAGGGGCCACTTATACCGTAGGATCAGAGGTGTGAATAGATCCATCTGCTCCAGTAGTAGATAGGCGGACCATTGGAGCGTCAATCTTCTACTTTGTGAGGGTTCCAAAACTCGTGTAAACTGTCAGATCTTGAGGGCTCACCTTCCGAGCTTCCCAACAGAATCCCAAAACTCAGACTTGTATAATGGATTTAGACTTTGATTCCCGAACCCTTTTGCTGAATTAGGAGCATTTGATGCTTTTTATTCAACTGTCAGTTAAATGTCTACAAATCTGGACAGCTAGGTAATCAAGTCAATGTAAATTTTTAGGGTCACAATTTGGATGGTTCTCTATCTTTTTTATTTATATCTTTTAATTATTTTTTACATGCAATTACTAGGACTGCTTGCCTCAGTAAATGGTTAAAATCTCAGTGCATCCACAGACATAATTCTCTGTTGCAGGAACATATGTTTAAGAACTTACTCCCATATTGTTTAAATTGATTTTATTGGAGCTCATTTGGATATAACTTCTCTTTCCAAAACAAAATGTTATTTCTCTTCAACTATATATGCTTTTCCTCTACATTAGTTGTGATAATGGATGAGTTTCCAACATGAGGAGAGATAATTTAGAATGACACATCTGATTGTGGGTAATTAACATTCTCAGTCCAAGAAGGAATATTATGAAAAGTCATTGCCAAGTTGTCTTACTCCACAACATGTCTTCACCCTGCCCAATGTGTGTGTACCCATATGTATATGCACCATGTGTTTTGAGGCAGTAATATGGATGGAGGATCCAATTGAAGCACCATGACAAACATGGATATTTGGAAATATAGGGGACTTAAGCGGGATTTAGTGGCTGGAGGAATAGTTAGTAGCACCTCTGCTTTTATTTGGTAGATTGGTCATTTTCTCGAATCTTGCTTGCCCCTTTGTAAGGGATAGATTCATCATTTAGTGATGTTACTATGCAGGACCTTGAAGAACAATCAGTTAACAGGTATGATCCCTTCAACCCTTTCACAGATGTGAAATCTCAAAACTCTGTAAGGTTTGTCATTATATTATTAACTTGCCTAACTTACCATTCAAAATAAATTAAAATTAAACATGTAGATGATGGTGCCTTCACATGTATTTCTTTGTATTTTCTGGAACTTTTTTTTTTTGGAAGGTTAATTTAAATATTTGCTCAACTACTATTGCCTCGCTATAGATGATAGAGCCTTGTACTTTGATGAGAAAGTTGTTGATGCCAGTGAACATCAAAGCCCTCTTTCAACCATATCGTCAGTAGTACGTGGGATCACAGCATTTGCAGCAGTTACTTCCGGGAGTTTAAATGTAAGTTCAGCAAATGCACTGAAATGCAGGGCATATGTTGTCATATATTATTCATGTTTCTTATATTCTTCGTCAAAGCTCATGTTTGACTCTGCAGATTTCCAGAGATAAAATCTTAGGTTTGGAATACTTCTTCCTTGGTGTTGGAATTCCTGGCAACACCAAAGATCTATTCAACTAAATGGAATCCTTAGCTTGCTTGGAGAACATCATGTGGAAAGTGTTTCCATGGGTTTCATTCTTTTGGTTGCCATTTGCATAAGCCTCATTAGGTGATGATATAATATACAAAATCCAAGCACTTAACGCCAAGGTATGCAAAAACGGTTACGTATCGGCCGTATCGGCTGATACGTAACGGTAACGGTCTGGACCGATACGCGTTTCGAGGTCGTATCGGCCGTTATAATTTTTTGTACCTGTATTGGCCGATATGGGTTCGTTACAGGCATAACGGCCGTTACTGACTCGTAACGGCCCGCCCGTAACGGTCGAAAAATGGTAACATTGTTTTTTCATTTTAAGCTCATTTTTTTGCTATTTTTTTTCAAATTTCTTACTTCCAAACTGTTTCTCACTCCTACTACCAATTTCGACCAACCTTGGCTGGGTATTTGAGATAAAAACACATTATATTACAGATTTTGTTGAATCGAAGCTCGGTGGGCCATTTTTCAGAAATTCCAAATTCGTTAAAAATAAGTATTTACACTTTTTTTAAAAAAAATATGTTTTGCTGTTTTAATCATGCCATGTGATATTTTAATCATAGTAGAACATGTTAATATGCATTTTTCAGATTTGGGGTACCATTTAATATTTTTTTCCATTTACGCATGTATTTTAACCCTTTTTTTAATTCGAAAAATCAATTTTTAATGGTTGTTTTGTTATTTTAATCATGTCATATGATGTATTAATCATAGTAGAACATATTAATGTGCATTTTACAAATTTGGGGTGCCATTTAATTTTTTTTAATATTTTTTTCTATTTACATATAAATTTTGACTCTTTTTTTTTTTTAATTCAAAAAATTAATTTTTAATGGTTGTTTTACTATTTTAAGCATGTCATATGATGTGTTAATTATAGTAGAATATATTAATGTGCATTTTATAGATTTGGAGTGCCATTTAATATTTTTTTCTATTTATGCATGAATTTTGACCTTTTTTTTAAAATTCGAAAAGTCAATTTTTAATAGTTTTTTTGCTATTTTAATCATGTCATATGATGTGTTAATCATAGTAGAACACATTAATGTGCATTTTACAGATTTGGGGTGCCATTTAATATTTTTTTCTATTTACGCATGAATTTTGATCCTTTTTTTTTTAATTCAAAAAATCAAATTTTAATGGTTGTTTTGCTGTTTTAATCATGCCATTTGATGTGTTAATCATACTAGAACATATTAATGTATATTTTACAGATTTGGGGTGCCATTTAATATTTCTTTAATATTTTTTTCTATTTACGCATGAATTTTGACCCTTTTTTAAAAAAATCAAAAAATCAATTTTTAATAGTTGTTTTACTATTTTAATCATGCCATATGATGTGTTAATCATAGTAGAACATATTAATATGTATTTTACAGATTTGGGTGCCATTTAATATTTTTTTATATTTTTTTCTATTTACGCATGAATTTTGACCCTTTTTTTTAAATTTTGAAAAATTAATATTTAATGGTTGTTTTGCTGTTTTAATTATGTCATATGATGTGATAATCATAGTAGAACATATTAATGTGCATTTTACAGATTTGGGGTGCCATTTAATATTTTTTAAATATTTTTTTCTATTTACGCATGAATTTTGACCCTTTTTTAAAATTCAAAAAATCAATTTTTAACGGTTGTTTTGTAGTTTTAATCATGCCATATGATGTGTTAATCATAGTAGAAAATGTTAATGTACATTTTACAGATTTGGGTTGCCATTTAATATATTTTTTTTTGTATTTTTGAATTAGTGACTTTATGTTTTTATTTGCTTATATTGGATAAGTTTTGGAGCTTCTTAGGGTTTAGTATTTTAGTTAGAACATAAAATCATCTTTATTCATATAGGTCCCCCGACAACCAATCAAGTAATCCTTAATCAAGTTGCAGGGGAGTATATCAGACACTACTAATTTATTTATTTTTTAATATTCTTGACTTGAGGATGACAGGTTATAGACAGGAATCACAGTCACGTGCACAGATATGTTCGAGAAATTCCTCAAAAATAATTGTAAATACTTAATGTAAGATATTTTCATATTACATTCATTCTAATATATCTATCATTGATAGTAGATAGTTAGAAAATTAAATATATGAATTTTGTAGTCAAATTTAGGTTATCTGGTTCATAAATTCATTAGACAGTCTGATACAACTTCTCACAAAAGAGTGGACCGCTACACCACCATAACCATGTTCCAATTTATAAATGAATGCATATTTGGAATGCTTAGAATATTTCAGATTTAATCCATATTTTTTCATATTTTTTTGGTAAAAAAAATTTTTTGCGCCATTACGAGCTGTTACGCCCCCGTATCGCCGTTACGCCTCCATATCCGTATCGGTTTTGGAGGTCACCGTTACGCCAACGATATCGATACAAGACACCTTGCTTGGGGTCCCCCAGGTATTTGGAACTTTTGGTCACACATTTAGCCATTTTGTTAGCCTGTAATTGCATGATTTGAACTTTAAAGTTTAGCACTTCTATTTTTTAGTTGTTCCCCCATCAAATTCACCATTTAGCAATTTTATTATTTAGCTAGCTAGTCTTATCAAATTTACATTTAAAGAGGGTGGTTCAAAATAATTTCTCATGTTCTTTAAGAATCACTTAGATCAGATGATCCTAACCATCCAACCAATGGCTGTCCAAGTTGGCAATCTGAATGAATTATAATGCAAAGGTTCAATCATTACTCTAAAGTCTGAACCATCCAGAATAGGACTTGTCGAGTGTGGAGATTGTTTGAAAAAATGATAACTCGATTAGACTCAAAACCGAGTTGAGACGAGTTGACTCAAAGACTCAGGCAAGTTTCTCAAAAACTCTTTGACCGAGTCTTGGTTGTTCTCCATCCAAGAATGGGCCAATAAGTTTGAATGGTCTTGGTTGAAATGCATGCATGCTATGTGTACTCTAGATGGGTTCTACCATTTACAGTAGCCAAGTAATAACTAATGTTTGTGTAATTTGTAATTTCATTGATCTTATACAACTAGTTGCACTATTGGATCATTAAAAAAAATTTATAGAGATGAAGAAAGATTTATTGGAATAAATTTATTAGGCGCATGGAGAAAGGTAAATTTTGGAGTTGTACTTATATGTTCTTACTCTAACAATTTTGAGCTTGCAGTTCTTTCTTTTTAGATTTGTTTGCGGATGAAAGGCTTAATATGAACCGCCCAATCTGTGGACCGGACTTCAAATATGGTACATCAAAATCAGATTAGTTTAACATCATGATTTCTTATTAATGGGTTTTTGTTTGTTCAATTGGAACCATTGATTTTCTTTTCTTTTATTTATTTATTTATTTTTTAACTCTCTAATAGATGTCCAAATCTCATGCAGACACTCTTAGCTTGGAAATCAAGGTTGTATGCTAGGGGCCATCGAACAAACCCCACTTCAATTGATGAGCTTTTCCGTGTTGAATATGGACCGTTGGATGGTGGTGTTTTGCTGGACACATTAAAATTTTATTTTAACATTTTTACAAGGTGAAGTGATGTGGAAGATGGGTGTGAATTACTCCGTATGTTCATATCCTATTGTTCTTTATTTGTATTAGTTTAGTTGGGTATATGGGTTTGTAAGCCATGAAGTCTATATTTGTATATTAGCTATCACTCAGGGCATGTACTAGCAATGGTAAGAGACACCATTATTATATTTTTATTTTTATTTATTTATTAATAAAGTGGCTATGGATTTCATTTTACTTTTAGCTACAAATATTATCCATAGCTATATGTAGATTATGCTGCGGAAAGTATCGCTACGGATTATATTGGTAGCCATTGGAATCTATAGCTATGAATTAAATTCGTAACCATATCTTCTGGACCTATGGCTACGGTCATGCTACGGACTATAACCGTAGCTATATTTTTAGCTACAGTTTTTATCCATAGCCTTTGTTTCTTATTTTGGAATGTGCTAACTCCAATTTTTCTTAAGAGTTAATAGAGCCGGTATGACACAAGGGCTCATGCTTTCTCGAATAAGACCCATACAGATCAATTCCTCCACTTTCCCTTACAAAATATCGCACTCCTTCAGACTCATCTAATAATGAGGACGGTTGGGTAATCTAGATCCAGGGATAAAGTCGATATGGTGCCGAATATCTCGCATGAGAGGCAATCCATCGTGAAGGTCATCGAGCTAAATTTCTTTGAATTCATGCAGCAAGGGTTTTAGTTTCTCAATAATGACGGTGGGCTCGAGTTCCTTCCCCCTTTACGATTAATGCATAGGCTTGTTTGTTTCTTTAGATTCCTCCACAAAGTCCTTTATGGTTAAGAGAAAACGGTCCTCCACTTTAGAAGTTTTGGGTGGCTCCTCTGGATCCATAGGGGCTAGTATGGTTTTTCGGCCGTCCTTGACAAAAATGTATACATTATTTTACTATTTATGAGTTGCGTTACGATCGGATTGTCATAGTCGACCGAGTAGGATGTGACAAGCCTCCATGTCAACAACATCGCATATTACTTGGTCTTTATAATTCTTGTCAATTGAAAAAGATATAGTGCACTATTTAGTTACCTTCATCTCGTTGACTTTCTTAATCCAACCAATCGTGTATGGGAAGGGGTGATGCTCCATTTTTAGTTGCAATTTCTCCACCATGACCTTGGAGATGATGTTCTCGCTTCTCCCACTGTTGATAATCACATCATATACTTTTTGATTCACCGTACACCTAGTTTGGAAGATGTTATGTCGTTGTGGATGTACCTCTTTTCTTAGTGCATACAATAGTCACCTCATGACGAACGACTCGACATGATCCTAAGGAACCCAATCTATCTTGTCCGCTTCATCTAGTGCAACGTGCTCTATTCTATCAACATTTGGGTCTTCATCAACGTTTTTAGTACTATCATCATTGATGGTGAGATTCAGGGACAAGTGTTTGATAGGTGACCCGATTGGCCATAACGATAATAATGGTCGGGTCTAGGCCGACCATAGGGGTTCAAGATCCAGCTCGAACCAGAAGCAGTTGTTACGCCCATTTAGGGCCTAACTTGCCCACTTCCTTGATCTCGGTTTGTAGGTGTAGGAGGTTGAATGTGCGTTCTTACAGGTTATTTCCCTTTGGGCTATGAAGTTCCCTGAGATGGACCCACCACGACGACCCTGGTGGTAGGAAAGGTCCATGTATTAGGACACTCAAGCTACGCTTTTGCTCAAGTACCAACTTGATTGCATTATTCATTGTCCACACGGGCTGCATCTGGACCTAATCCTGGATCATCATAGACAATCCACCATTGAATTGGGTAACTTGTTGCGATTCGGTTTCGACCAAATCATCACGTGCCACCAGGTGGTAGAATTCTTCTGTATAATCTTTCACCGACCGACTACCATGTCGATAATTTTTGTATTGTTGGAATAGTACATGATCGTAGTCGCTAGGGAGGAATCACACACATAACAGGTACTTCATCCGTTGCTATGTGTGGATATGTGTTTTCATTTATCTTGTCTGTGCGAGTTGAAGTTGCTCCCACCAAGTTGAAGCTTCACCCTTCAACTTGTAGGCTAAGCTTGACCTTCTTCACTTCAAGGATTTCTATATAGTCGAAGAATCGCTCAACTGCAAAAAGTCAATCAAAAAATTTCTCAATGTGAAGTTAGTTATTGAAGCTACGGAGATTGACCCTCATCCTGAATTCTCTACTTGTCCGATCTGCTTAATCGCTACCTTGTCAGAGATATTGGAGGATCAGGTCGTCGACCTCCTCATTGTTGGATCTCACCTCCTCAGGGATGATCCTGTGGTTCACTACCAGCAACATCCTGCGATCAATGTGATTACGAGTTCAAGCACCTACTTGGGGCAGATCACCGCCATGAATACGTAACCTCCCTAGGCCTTCGTCGTGCGATCGATGGTAGCCTGCAACCCTTGCATGACTTGTCGATTCTCTCGTTGTGCTACTTCAAAAGCCGCTTTCGTTAACGGTAAGTTCCCTAGAGCACCGTCCATGGGAATAGCGCCCAACTTGTTGTTAGAAGCCATAAATCCAAGGAGAAAGTCTCACTTTGATACCGAATTGACGCAGGATGGACGTGATGAGTTCGAGCACCGTCTTCCTCAATGATAACTACTCAAAATCCATAGAGTTTCTTTGGGCTCCTCATAGAGATTCCTCGAATCCATAAGGAGAGATGGAAAATAGAAATAAATTCTAATAAAATCTAAAATAAATTGATTGATAATAAAAATGAGTTTACAATCCCTTAAATAGTGATATGAACCTAATGAAGAAGTTTCATAATCAAACTCCAACTCAAACTGTCTAAAATAGTGACTTACTGTAAATAGTAGACTTACTATTTATAGATGGTCATGATTTCCTCTAGACTTCATGGTTTTTGGCCAAAAATAGTAAGTGCCATATTTTCCTTAACCATGTTATTCTTCTAATTTTTCTAAGCACTTTTCATGTTGGACACAACTCCTAAAACTCAACGGATCAAAAGTTATATATGATTAAACTAAAACTTACAATAAATAGTAAAAACAGAAATAAAATGGATTTTTGACCATCGATCTGATGGAATCTTGCAAATTCGGCATAGGAAACTCTGCGTAGTAGGGTTGGTTGGCTAAAGTAGCTTCTCTTACCCCAAAATCATATATGGTACATCGAATAACTCATTCAGCCGGTTTTTGAGATATGTCTATTTTAAGGTTCTGAGAGTCCGGATCACTTCCGCCTCCGATCGGGACTTCTCTGGTCCATCTTTGCCACGAAATTGTCCGTGACCCACTCTACATTAATAAGGGGGTGACATTATCATTTCAAAAATATTAAAAACATTTTCCAACAAGTCTAAACTCGATTACAATAGCTGAAATGTGAGACTACAGATCAGATCCCTATTTTAAAAATGTTCAAAAATACTTTTAAATAAGTCTGATCTCGATCAATCCCAACTACCCTTCTTATCCAAGATAAACGCATGTTTAAGCTTTACTATTCATGCATTGCATGCTGTCTCCCGAAATCAAGAATACGTTCCTTGGAATATAATTAAGAGCTTGTGCAATATCAAAGCTTGGTATGTAATAAGAATTTCGATATCAATAAAACTCTTCATTTTTATACATTTCTTTCGTATATGTATCCAGAAATGTTTGCTGAAGGAAATTTTCTTAATTTGCATCAATCAGAAGCCAATAATCATGGTGAATTAGGGCTTTTAATGGGCTGGACTTTTTTTTAGAAACACACCACTAGTAACTTTGTTAAATTAGCCAAAACCCCATGCAGCTTCCTGGGCAATTGTCACCACAAAAAACTTCAACCCGCAACTATCATATAAATACTGAAACCAGACTATACAGCTAGGAAACAACAGGGCCACCGGCACCGTACCAAATGAGCAAGAAACAAAAGGAAGAAAAGAACAAGCACATCAGCTGCAACCAACACACCACTATACCAACCGTGGTTCCCTGGAACAGGACAGGCGAACCTCTGCACAGGCCACAGCTTCGACTAGATTTCGAGCTGATCAAGTTGGGGTTGTCTAGCTGGCCCAGGCTCACACCATATACATGTGAAATACATGTATCTTGATCCCATTCGAAACCATATCCAAACCATGGGCCGTGTGTGCGTAAAAGGTAACCCTAAAAATGAAGTGAAATAGGACCGCGATCAACCGGCTTTGGATTGTCTTCGTACCATATTTTGAACTGATGGGGGACTAACATGTTCTATTTAAAACATTTTGAGTTTGCTTGTCCCGGGCCCGAACCTCGATAGCCCTTTAGTGAATAACTTGAAACGTAATCATAGTCTCTCTTCAGCAAATAAATGCCCACAAACCGAAGTTGTGTGACCCACCTGAGTTTTGGATGAGTCCAATTTTTAGGCTTGCCAAAACAACAAGGGTGCAGCTAATGGACTGGTTGGATGGCATTCAAACATTGCAGTGGGCCCCCACAGATCGACTGCACGAGAGATCTCTACACATTCGGCCCTATGGAAATATTGCCTACCCAGCTCAATATTATTCATATGACAGGTCCCATTGCATGGCACACGTGCCAGAGATTCGTCATACTATTATATAAACTGTGCTGCGCACATGTAAAAAATCAGGGTAGTAAGCACATCAAGGTCAGACCACTCTTAGACACACACGTACCTTGAATTTGGTATGCTGGATATATATATATATATATATATATATATATATATATATATATATATATATATATATATATATGGGAAAAGGTACTATGTGCTCGAGCTGATGGGACCGTCCCATGAGGTCGAGCTGTGTGGGCCCCACCGTGATGCGTTTCCAACATCTACCCCATCAGTCAGATGCACCATTCCATCGTTGGCCTAGGTCTCAAAAATCAAGTCAATCCATGACTTTTGTGAGCCACAACACATACAAAAGTAGAGAGGGGGTCGTGCACCATTAAAACATTCAAAATCATTTTTTGGGCCCACCGAGATGTGGTTTGCAAATCCAGCCCATCCATTATGTGTGTTCCATTTGGATGAGGGTTCATACCAAGTTTCAACAGCATTCAAAACTCAGGTGGGCTCCACCAAGTGATTTTATATGTTTTTGGCTTGTCTTCACATGCTTTTAGATGGTATGGCCTACCTGAGTTCCGTATACAGCTAATTTTTGGGAAATCCAATTATTTAAAGGGGACCCATCAAATGCACGGTGTTGATGGTTGACACACATCATGGTGGGGCCCACACAGCTCGACCGCACGGGAGCTTATCGCGACGTCCAGCGCATAGTACCTTTTTCCTATATATATATATATATATATATATATATATATATATATATATATATATATATATATGGGAAAAGGTACTATGTGCATAAAGCGGTCATCCGTGAGGTCGAGCTGTGTGGGCCCCACTGTGATGCCTTTCGAACATCAACACCGTCCACCAGATGCACCATTCTATGGTGGGCCTGGATGGCCTAAAATCAAGTCAATCCGTGATTTTAGTGGGCCACACCACATACAGAAGTGCAGAGGGGCTGTGTACCATTAAAACATTCATAACCATTTTTTAGGGCCCACCGAAATGTGGTTTGCAAATTCAGCCCATCCATTATGTGTGTCCCACTTGAATGAGGGTTCAGACCAAGTTTCAGGTGCATGGAAAACTCAGGTGGGCCTCACCAAGTGCTTTTATATGTTTTTGGCATGTATTCACATGATTTTAGATGGTATGGCCCACCTGAGTTCCGTATACGGCTGATTTTGGGCCGTCCACGTCTACTATGGAATGGTGCATCTGGTGGACGGTGTTGATGTTCGAAAGGCATCACAGTGGGGCCCACACAGCTCGACCTCACGGACGACCGCTTTACACTCGAGCGCATAGTACCTTTTCCATATATATATATATATATATATATATATATATATATATATATATATGAAACTTCTCATGAAGTAGAGCTGTGTGGACCCCACCGTGACGTAGGTTGAACATCTACCCCATAAGTCAGATGCACCATTCCATGGTGGGCCATGGGCTTAAAAATCAAGTCAATCCATGACTTGGGTGGGCCACACCACATACAACAGTTGAGAAGGGTTACCCGCCCATTAAAACATGCATAATCATTTATTGGGCCCACCGAGACGTTTGACCTGCCTCATCAGCCGCTCGACATTATTATTGGTGGGAGCAATTAGGTGAGGACCATGGTGCGGCCCTTACTGTGGGCCCACCTTGATATATGTATTCTGCATCCACGCTGTCCATCTATTTTTCCAGATATTTGGTTTTTTTACCTTCATCCACTCTCACGTGACCTTATCATCAGATTGGATGGAAAATAAACAGTATGGAAACATTAAGGTGCATCCTAAGAAGTTTTCGATGGTAGGATTTTTAATCACCGCTATTTCCTATAATACGGTCCACCTGTAATTAGATGTGCTTCATTTTTGGAACAATGCTATAATATGGTCACGTCATAGACGGCGTGGATGCAGGATACATGCATCAAGGTGGGCTCAAGGGTAAGGGCCGCTCTTGGGTGAGTCCGGAGTCTTACCTAATCAGCCTCTGTGCCCCAACATGATGTATGTGTTTTCTCGACGCCGTCCGTTCATTTTTTCACCTCATTTTAGTTGCAAAAAACGAAGTAGATCCAAATATCAAGTGGACCACGCCATAGGAGACAGTAGAGATTGAATGCCTACCGTTGAAAACTTATTGAGGTATGTACATAGGAGTTTTGGATCAAGCTGATATTTGCGTTTTCCCATCGTCAAGGTTTAAAACGGATGAACGGTGTGGATAAAACACATACATCATGGAAGGGCCCACAGAGATTTTTCATCAGCTACCTGGCTGATGTAGGTGTCACCAGCCAAATCTACGTCCATGTTGACAGTGTATCCTGGGTGACATCTGGTCCGGATCTCTAACATGTGAATCTGTCGTCGGGAAGTTGTGGAGTGGGTAGGAGTGGAAGACGTGCATCTTCCATGTAGTGGTTTCCTACTCGTGAATGGTCCATTTACGAAAATCACACTGACTGATGGCTAGCTAGGACCCTCCAATTGGTGTAATATTCAACCATGGCCCATCTAATGACAGGACCCACTCGATGGACGGTCTTGTGTAAGGTGCTGCGCTAGAAATTAAAGTCCCTAGGTCATCCCCATCCACCTAAAAACAACATTCCAAATATTACAAAGGGCAGAGAAAGATGAAGAACCACATGGCCATGTAGCCCAGGACATTCTAGAAAAGGGTATACCTTGTTATCTTGAATCATTATCTACTGACCAATGACCATTTCTAATCCTTGACTCCTTCCTTCCAACCACCCTTCCTTCCTGTCACGTAAAAGGCACCACCACCCTTGCATGATCTTATATGATTCTCCACCGGATTACGAGCACATCATACTCAACTTTTGAATTTGTACAAGTGGGGCCCATTGTTTACTTGATCCAGATCATTGGTATGTTGAGTTCTACGGTGGATGGAACGTATCCCAAAGATCTCATCTTATACTTCTATCTCGACCTTCTAAACCCATGTCTTCAAAACAAATAGGGTCAAGAAAATAAAACAAAGGAACGTCCATATTGTCCAAGACTGGTATCTAAGATCTTCCAACCAAAAGGAGTGTACGTCTCAGATCATCCAAAAAGACCAATGTCCTGTATTAATGAGCTAGGGTCCCACTTCTAGAAACCAAAAATCCCAGTATATTGCATGAACCCTAGGATCGAGTACCATATAATTTCTCTCTTTGCTATCATTTCCTTGTCTGTATAACTGGCTACATAAATAAAGAGAAGCTCCCGCTCGCTGCCTATTCCCACCCCTCAGTTCAGAAAGCACAACTTAGTAGAAGCTGTGCTTTTATTCAATATGGTGCAGTACCCTTTTTGTGCTTTGCTTATGCTTAGTCTACTGATCTTCTTGGCCACCATTCCAAATGCCTTCTTCACCCAAGCATGCCTAACCAGTGGCTATCTACGAGCCGACGCATACCAGACCCGCTGCCCTGATGTGGAAGCAATTGTCTTTGCAGGTGTAGAGCAGGCCGTGGCCGACAACCCACGAATGGCTGCGTCGCTTCTTCGTCTACATTTCCATGATTGCTTCGTTAATGTACGTTCCATGAACCAATTGATGCATTCTCTACGTGAGTGAATATTGGAGCGGTCCGTCGGGTGGAAACGGATTGGTGCTTTGTGGGCCCCACCATGATGTATGTGTTTCATCCATTCTGTTCAACCATTTTTAAAGATCGTTTTAGGGCCTGATTCTAAAAATGATGAGGATATAAATCTCAGGTGAACCACACCACAGGAAAATAACAGTGATTGGATATCCACCAATATTAAAATCCTCCTAAGGACCATTGTACTGTTTATTTGACATCCAATCTGTTGATTAGGTCATAAAGACCCAGATGAAGGGAAAAAAAAAAAAAGAAGATCAGCTTGATCCAAAACTTTTATGGCCTCTGAAAAGTTTTTAATGGTCGACGTTCATTCAACACTCTTTCCTGTAATGTGGTCCACTTAAGATTGAGAAATATCTCATTTTTGTTGTCCTTGCATAAAGTGATCTATAAAAATAGATGGACGGCATGGATGAAACACATACATCATGCTGGGGCCTACAGAGCTACGATCATCAGCCATTGGCTGGTGGCGGGGGAGTAGCTAATCCGTTTCCCCGTCAGGTGGGCCCTGAAACAAATATCAGGCCGGTTGACTCATCTAGTGGGCGACAATGTACCTGTTAGTTTCATACACTGGAATAAATAAAGTGGACAGGCCTGATTCTTCAGACAGGGCGTCTAACCGGTGTGGCCCACCTGATGTACGGATATGATGCTCAATCAAAACTTTTTTTTAAAAAAAATTTAATATTTTGAGACTTTTCATGAAGGGGTGCGACGCATCGGTGCTGTTAGACGACACACTTACATTTGAAGGAGAGAAGACAGCAGCGCCTAACTTGAATTCACTGAGAGGGTTTGAGGTGATTGATGCTATCAAATCAGAGCTGGAATTTGCATGCCCTGAAACCGTTTCTTGCGCTGATATTCTTGCAATTGCAGCTCGCGACTCCGTTGTGCTTGTAAGCCTCCTAACCCACATCTGCATGTCTTACAAGTAGAGTGTTTGGTCACATTCCACAACTGCTATACATATGGTGCATACATACGACAATCTGGACCATCTAGATCGTGATTCTCCCAGTGGATGAAGCATAGGCTAGAAATCACGCTGATCAGATGATCTTAACCGTCTGACTGAGTGTTTAACTTTATACCCGTTCATTTAATATTATGCTCTATACACAGTGGGCCCTACAATTTGAGGCATCCGGATTGAGGTTCAGATATGCCATGTGTCTACTATCACAACTTTTGAAAATGGTGGTGAACAATCACAATACTTCAGTTAAAACGGATGCCGGATATGAGGATCCATCAAGACAAAGTTCCTTGATTGGTGCGATTATTTTTATTTACTTGACCACATGAAATTCTGAGAATCACATTTCCATGTTCTAATCTACGTGAAGAGAAGCTTTAGTATCATGCTAAACACGTGCTAGATTGTAGTGATAGTTCACCATCATAATTTGTAATTAAAAATTCCTTATGGTACATCTCAATAAATACAAATCTTTAGTGTCCAAGTTGTGGACCCCATTGCTGATGGATCACACGTTGTCAAAATGACTTCCACGAAAATGATGGTGAAATATAACACTAGTCTTGTCTTAAATACATAAAGCATGCTTCCGCACTCTGTTATGTAATTTATGGTTTGGTCCGGGCAGGATGGGTCTGGTCTTGGGCATACAAACACCAACCGAATAAAACTTGGGTCGGGTAGGACGTGTAGGTTGAGGTCTTGGGTTGCCTGACCCAACTTGAACCCGATTGATATATAAATTACTTATAAATTATAATTATGTGTGGATCATCTGTGTTGAAGGTACATGAAATTCCAGTGCCCTCGAGTCTAGTTGGTCCACATCATTTCCGCTGACTCAAGCTAATGAGATACGCAAGACATCTCTCTCCCAAATGGATTGTGTGCTACACAACCTGACTTTTAGAGTAATCCTATATTTTAGCTTGTTTGTTTAGGGAAATTTTTTTTTTAAACGAGAAATAACTACATTTATAATTAATAAAATCATAGGCACAAAAAATAAAATGTATATTGAAGTATAATAAAATAATATAATAACGAAAATATTAGCATATATCCACCCGACCAACCCAACTGAGCCCGCTTGGGTTGGGCTTGGGTGGAGAATTCCTAACCTGAGGTTCGGTTGGGTTGGGATTGAGGTATAGGAATCTTGGGTTGGGCTAGGGTTGAGTTCCAACCTGACCCAATCAGCTTGACTTTCATCCCTAACAGTGGATCTGTAATAATGTTTCTATATATACTCCAGACCGTTTATAATGATGGGCCTCACTTCCGATGGATGAAAAAAGTTTTTTGAATTGTGGTATTTCAATCCTTTGACAGTCGAAAGCTTTTCCTTTGAATAGGAACCATCTCCTTTAAACCTTGTTTTGTGTGCCATTGATAGGATTGTCTAATCTTAAAGATCTTTTTGCATATCATCCATCCACGCGCGGTGAGGCCCATCATATAAGGGGTTTGGATCATTGCAACATAACCTACTCTTGAGTACCCGTTTAACAACCTCAGTTACAAGGGTTGGCCTCTGGTTGAATCACAAATTTTTAAATTTGCCAATTCAACCAGTTTATATATATATATATATATATATATTATATATATATATATATATATATATATATATATATGTCGATCCACACCATCCAAAATTTACATTGATTGCACAGTCCTGCCCGTCCGATTTGGTGGCCATCAAATAGATGGTTTAGATCATTCAATTGGTGCGGAACCCCTACTCTGATGGGTTGGATTCATATGATGTAGGAATTGGCACAATTTAGAGCAACCCAATTTTATGGGAAGATGATATGAGGCCTATAGACATCTCCCAGCTGACGTGGAGTACTGGTCATTTACCATTGGCAGTCAGGTGGGCCCACATGGCAAGTGCTGATGGGAAGGAGGGACAGCTTGTTCGCCAACAAGGGATTAGCGAATAAAAACATACCCGCTCCAAATTCTGATGTGGCAACGCTCGTCAGTAAGTTTCAGAACGTCGGATTGTCCCCGAAAGATATGGTTGCCCTTTCAGGTATCTCCAACTTCTCATTGCCATGGATTAACAAATCTGATTTTTCAGCTAATTATCTATCTCAGCTAATTAGAATCTTAAAGGAAATGGTAATTACATTATTTCAAAAAAGACTAGTAGTTTTGAAAACTAGTAAAGAAAAATGTGTATAATAGTATAGAGTGAGCTAGCATGGCAGCATAACGGTATGAAGTAGGCTGACGTGGTAATGTGGATCACATCAGTCTCTTCCTAGAGTAAGAGATCACATGTCTAACATTCTCCTACTTGGCACTTATTGATACAATTGGTTTTGCAAAGGACACGCCAGGGTTTTGAAGCTTTTTAAAAAAAAAAAAAAAAAACCTTACTCATAGCCATGCATTTTAGAAACAAAATCATTCACTTTCTAATTATTATTATTTTTGAAACAATGAATATTCAATCAATGAGTTCCAATGCATAAATCATGGTAACAAATATCTTTCAAATAAGTATTACCTATAATTCCATTGATTTCTTCTGAATGAGTGCTTTATGTGGTATAACTTCTTTATGAATCAGCTACGTAATGCCCATTCAAGGACCAACTTTTCATGTGGACATTTTATCATCCTCTAAAACCTTATGTTTAACAAATATGAGAAGACAGATAAATAAAAGAATCATCTCAAACCATATATTACAATATCAAAACAAATAAATTCTAACTGGTGTATCAGATGCACATAATAATTCAAATGAAAGAGAAGCTAATGAGCCCCATATGTTCCACATTTTCATTATACAACTTAAGCACTAGCTCTTTTATCCATAGGGTGTACAATCATCAGCTTACTACTTATGTGCTCAATGGCCACAAATGAGTTTGGACTTTCTTTCTAACAACAAAGTAGTTTACATGGATATGCTTGTTTCGACTTCCACTTCTTTTGTTTCTAAGAATTATCACAACTTCAAGCCCTATAAAAAAATTCCTTAATCACATACCTATGAAGTAGCTTTGTAAAATGCCATGACTTCTACTTCCATAGTAGATGAAGCCATTAATGTCTATTTCCTGTTTCAAGATATAGCAACTCTTACAAGCAAGAAGATATACCCTAATATGGACTTCCTAGGGCAGCTAACAAAGTCTAAGTCTGAATTCCAATCACTTTCAAATGGTTAAAATGCTTGTATGTAAGCTTGTAGTCCTTCATCCCTTATAAATACTATATAACCTTCTTTACAACTCTTGAGTGTTACATGCATCTATTTCTCTGGTATCTACATGGAAATCTTATTATAAATATAATGTCTAGTCTTATACAAACCTATGCATACATTAAAGTGCCAACTGTAGATCCATAGGGAATATTTTTCATTTGATAATGCTCCAGACCATTTTTCGTACATTGAGTTAAATTGAATTTATCACCCTGTATAATTAGTACCACATTAGGTAAACAATCCTTCATCCTAAATCTTTTTAAAAACTTTATTAATGTCAACTCTTTGAGACAATCCTAATGCCTTTTGAGACCTGTTTATGTGAATCTCTATGCCTATGACATAAGAGGCTTCACCCAAATTCTTCATGTCAAAGTCCGTGCAAAATACTACTTTTTCTCATTTAGTAAACCAAAGTCATAATTTGCTAGCAAAATGTCATCAATATATAGGACCAAGAAAGTGAATTTTTCTCACTAATCTTGAGGTAAATGCATTCATCGATGACACTTTCCATAAAACTAAATGAAGTATCAAAGTTTTGAAACTTGAAATACTACCAACGGGAGGCATGCTTTAGTCCATATAGGGATTTTTTTTTTCCTCCACAAACTAAGCAATTGTCTTTATTTGAAGAAAAACATTCAAGTTGAAATATATATACATTTTTCTTAAGATCCTCATTCAAGAATATGTCTTTACATTCATTTAATATAGTTCTAAGTCAAAGTGAACTAGTAAATTCATGATTGTTCCAGATGAGTCTTAGAGATTAGAGAAAATATCACATAGCAATCCATGCTTTCTTTCTAAGTAAATTATTTAGTTATAATTCTAGCCTTATATCACTTTATATTGTCAGTGACTCCTTTCGACAACTTGACAAGATCTCATGCGTAGTTTGTAACCATACGATCTATTTATTCTTTCATGGAATCATGCTAAAGTGTAGAAATTTCTCTGCTCATGGCTTGTAAAAAATGAGTTAGGATCATCTATAAGTTTAACATCAAAATTAGACTCCTACAAGAACAAAATGACGACTTTCTTAATCTTGAATATCTTCTCAATCCCACCTCCTCATCCACATTTTATTGATTCTCGATAATAGGCTTTATGGCAAGTTAATCCTCATAGTGTGGTTGTTCCTTAATCGATTACTCTTCATGGATATAACATGAAAATTCCCTTGAAGAGCATAAACTCTCCCTCATATACGGGTGATATACTTGTAATTTGTATTTCCTCAAATTCTATTTTTCTATGCTAAGTGCCACTAATGTTGTCATACTTCAAAAAAAAAAAAAAAAAACATTTCTTGCCTCAACAATAGTAGGTGTGTGCAAAGGATAAATAGAACTTGAATCGCTTATACTTATTCGCATAGCTAATGAAATATCCACTAATTGTTCTTGGTTCTTTCTTTCCTGTGTATTGTTCACCATGACCTCAGTTGAACAACCCTGTATATGTAAATTGCCTAAACTAGGCTTCCATCTATTCCACAATTCAAGGTTGTCTTAGGAACAACCTTAAATAGAACCTTGCTTAGGACACACACACACACACACACACACACACACACACACACACACACACACACACACACACACACACATTGCAATTTCTAAGGCTTCACTCTACGCTAACAAGAAAATGTTTGAGTTTCCATGAATAATCTTTACCGTGTCCATAAATGTGTGGTTCCGCATTTCAGCTACACTATTCTAATTTGGTGTACCCAACATTGTATACTAAGTAATAATGTCATGTTCTTTAAGGAACCTTGTAAATAAACTTGATTTTTGTCCTTATTTTTATGTACGTTCTACCGTCTTCTTGACCCTTATTTGACCTCATGATCTTAATTGCCTTTCATAATTGTTTCTTTACTTTTGACTCATAAGTTTTGAAGGCATCTAATGCCTTTGCATTCTAAAATAGAAAATAGAAATACATATATCGTATGTTAATAAATGAGATAAGGTATCTCTCACTATTAGGATTAGATTAGGAAAGGATCTAAATATGTCTATGTGCATGATTCAAAAACCTTTAAAGCTCATTTTTACACTTTTACTAATCTTATTGGTATATTTTCCCTTGATATAGTCTAAATAAGTTCCAAAGTCAAAGAAGTCTAGAGTCTTTGGGACTCCATCATTCACCAACCTCTTCATTATATGAAAATGCGTTCCAATCTGGAGGCCTTTTCATTAATAACACCATGCTTGATGTCAATATTATGATGCATTATTATAAGACTATACTCATAGTTTGGGTCAAAATGTAATTTATATAAACCATTAACTAGAGTTCTAATGTTAATAACGATTGAATCCCTAACTAGATTAAAAATTAAACCAACAAAGTTAAAGCTGGAACCAAAAGGTATGAGTATTGAAACAGAAATCAATTTTTTTAGAATGGTGAATGCAAAAGTCATTATTAAGGTCTAAAATAAAATCAGAATGTAACAGTAATCTAAGGGTCCTTACAGTTTTCACATGTGAACGCATCCAGTTTCCTTAATAGATGCTCTGTTCACTTCCCATTAGTTTCCTTCTATTGAGAAAGCCATGTTAGTGGCAATATTAATTGTTGAACAAGAATCAATCATCAAGTGTTACGATGAACATCTACAAAACTAGATTGATAAAACACAAGATATATGAGTTTTCCTTTCTTCTCAAGCCATTTGTTATACTTGGGGCAATCCTTCTTTGTGTGTCATTTTTTCTTATAAAAGAAGCGTGTAGAAGTGTTTTTTATGTCATGCTTCATTGGCACTTATTCCATTTTATTATTTTGTGAAGATTTTTTTTCTTTTCTACATGTCCTTTTTCATGAGTCATTAGATGACATTTCTAGCTTCTCCTACTTCAATCTCCCTTCGTCTTAAACACATACAATTAGAAGTTCATTAATTCATCAGTTATCCATATATGTATTATAGGAAATCTTAAATGGCCCACGCCCCGTATACATGAAGTTGAGTACATAATGGATAAGAAATTACTTCGAGATCTAAATCTCTAAGGACTTAAGTTGAGCCCCATTGTCCCTCGTTTCCATAATGTGTTCACACACACCCCGTATACAAGAAGTTGAGTACGTGGTATGATTGTATTTCATGAATGAAAACTTCTTCATTAGGATACTAGCCAATGCATTTTCAAAACTTATTTCTCTTTAACAACTTGCATGAAATCCTTAACTTTAGCGCATTCAATAATTGAAGCCCTAATGCTCTTACTAACATGAACATCAATGAACATTAGACTTAGGTGATTAGATCACTCATACAAGGCTCTCTCCGTTGACGCACTTGATTCTAAAGGTACGGGTTGTTTTTCCACACAAAGCTTTCAACCAAGGCCTATACACTCTAATGTTAAAAGGTTTTTTTTTTTTTTTTTCATTACAATCCAAAAAAAAAAAAAAAACTAACGCTCGTAAATTAAGTAGAATTTGCATCAAATAACTAATCAAGTTTATTATTTTCTAAGAAGTATTAAACCTTATATTAGAATTTAGTCAATTTCAAAATTTAGTAGCAAATTAGTGCATCATTTAAACCTTCTTATGAGTAAAGTTTAATATGCATTAGATTTTCTTAAATCCTCACAATAAGATCAGTGAGTTTGACGATAAAATGAAGAAAACTCATACTTGTGGGCCTTATGAATTCTCCTCCATTTAATGCCTAACCCACTATCCTATTCAATTATTTCATGAAAAATATAAATCTCCATATATGGTTGGGCGATCACCTTTTATTACATAACTACAACTTGTGATGCCTACAATAATTTAGACTTTTTGTGACGACTTTTTTAACAACGAGTCTAATTTCAATGTAAAAAGTCAATTTTTTACAACAACATTATAGGTCATTGCTAAAAATCAATTATTTACGACAGCATTTTAAATTGTCGTCGATAGTCAAATTTTTTGAAAACTTGCCGCGTAAATTTTTTCGTGGAAAATTATGTGGCAGAAAAGACTTTTTGCGACAAGATTAACCAGTCATCGCTAATTGCCACTTTTTATGACGAATTGGGTGTCGTCACAAAAAAAAAAAAAAAAAAGTGTTTTGTGACGACACAAAAGTTGTCGTAAACATTGGCTTTTAGTGACGACTGGTTAAGCTCGTTGCAAAAATATAAAATTGGACTTTTTACAACGAATGTATTTTCATCGCAAAAAGATAAACTATTTATTTTAAATCGTTGTCGAATATACCAAATTAGACTTTTTACAATGAATGTAGTTTTATTGCTAAATATACCAATTGTCGTCGTAAAAACTTGTCCCATGAATTTTTCTGTGGAAAATTATATTGCAGGAAAAACTTTTCACAACGTGTTTCAATTGTCATCGCTAATGTCCACTTTGTGCGACGAATTGAGTGTCGTCGCAAAACGTTATTTTTTGCAACGATACAAAAGTCGTTACAAGTAGTTTGTTTTAGCAACGACTAGTTAAACTAGTTGCGAAAAATACTAAATTAAACTTTTTACGACAAATGTAGTTTTATTGCAAAAGAGTAAAGTGTTTGCTACAACATTGTAAATCGTCGCCAACAATCAACATTTTTTTGATGAGTTGCAATTATCATCGCAAAAACATATCACACAAATTTTTCCTGCTAATGTCTACTTTGTGCGATGAATTAAGTGTTGTCGCAAAACATTATTTTTTGTAATGACACAAAAGTCACTGCAAAAAGTTTGTTTTAGCGATGACTAGTTAAACTCATCCCAAACAATACTAAATTAAACTTTTTACAACGAATATAGTTTCATTGTGAAAGGATAAAGTATTTTTTATTATGCATCCTAAAATGATCAGTATAAACGAATGGACGATGTGGATATCCAACAGATCATCGAGGTGGGCCCTACAGTAGGGGTAACACCCACTAAGGTGTTACTCAGGTAGCAGCTTATCCGCTCCCATCTCCCTCACCCATCTCTCTCTCTCTCTCTAAGTAGTTGCATGGGTAACACCCATTAACACCCACTAAGCTAAGAACATTAAGTAACCTCTGTGGGGCCTACACATGATGTATATGTCTAATCCGCACCATCCATACATTTTAGTAATGCATTTTATGAAATGAGCCTAAAATTTAAGCATATTCGAAGCCCAAGTGGATCATCTTAAAGAACTAGTGGGAATTGAACTTGTACTGTTGAAACTTCTTGGGGGCCACGAAAGTTTTGGATAAAGTTAATATTTGAGATTTCCCTTCATCTGTCCATATGCTCTTATAAATAGTTTTTCTTCATTTGTCTATGTGCTCATCGATTAAACGGTGGAAACCAACGTAGATCGCTTCATTAAGTTCCCGATCGACGATCGAATAGTGCACATTACTGATGATCGCCCAATCGACCTCCTAATCAACAATCGGATGACACGAAGTGTTATCAATCATCTGATTAACCTCCAATTAATGATCAAACGGTAAAGACCATCATAGATCGTGTCATCAATTCCCCCATCGACGATGGAATGGTGCACATCACCGACAATCGCTTGATCGACCTCCAGTCAACAATTGAACGATGCAAAGTGTTGTTGACTATCCAATCAACATCCAATCCTCTATCGAAGGGTGGAAATCATCGTACATCGCATCATCAAGTCTCCAATCGATGATCGAACGTTGCACATCATTGACGATCGTCCGTTCGACCTCCCAATCAATGATCATACAACACAAAGTGCTTTTAACCATCCAATCAACCTCCAATCACTAATCGAATAGTGGAAACCACCGTAGATCACTTCATCAAGTCCTCAATCGAGTATCGAATAGTGCAAATCACTTATGATCGCCTGATCGACCTCCCAATTAACGATCGGATGACATGAAGTGGGGCCCAACATGATGTATATATGCATTCTAACCACAGGAACTTCATGTGAACCCTGGTCACAGGAAATCCACGTCTGTTCGTTTCCCGGACGTAGATTGTGTACTACCTCGCATGTCTCAAGCTCGGTATAGGTAGAGCTATGTGGAGTCCACCGTGATGCGTGGATTTTATCAACATTGTTCATCCATTATCCCATGTCATTTTAGGGTAGTAGTAAAAAAATAAGATAGATCCAACCATCAAGTGGGCCACACTAGAGTTGGACAAAATCTGACATGGAATTCTTTGTTAGAGAGCTCCTTCCGTGGGTGTGGTCCACTTGAGGGTTGGATCTGCCTCATGTTTGTCCTCATGTTTATGTTGTCAACTCGGATATCCCTCATTTTCAATCCAACTTATTCATAAGGTCATATAGCTCTGGATGAAGGGAAAAAACAAATTTCAGCTAGGTCCAAAACATGTGTGGTCCCAAAAAAAATTTCAACAGTAGATGTTTAATCCCCATTGTGTGGATCACTTGATCCTTGGATCTGATTCATGTTTTTTTTTTTCTTTACATCCTAAAATAATTTGAAAAAATGGATGTACGACGTGGATAAATCTCATGCATCAATCTCCCACTGCTTTTTTCACTATGGTCTAACGTCCCACTCCCAGGAACTTCCTTCAACGCATGACGATTGACATTCCCTAAGATTTATACAATATTCTAGGGTACTCTATCTGGCTCTAGCATTCCTAATTCCTAAGCATGAAGAGATCCATCCAACTCTCATCAGTTAGTAGAGAAGATGAGAGGCTTTGAACGGTAGAGTGCAAAGAGAAGTGGGCATCAAAGTAGCGGTCAGGTTCAATTGGTGATCTCTGTTCGTGTTCATCTTCAATGGTAGGCATTTTTTCCCAGTTTTCCCCTCTCGTGTGGTACATTTAAGTGTTGGATCAGGATCATTTTTGTTCTCATGTCTTAAAACGTCCTCGCAAAATGAATGAACGGGTAGATTTCTCACAAGCATCATGATGAGCCCCACCAAAGTTCCCAAGAACTTACTACGAAAGGCTTAGTGGGAAATCCACACGTTGGCACACAAGGCATTCCGCTTCCTATGCAGTGGGAGCAGGTTAGATGCGGCCCCCTCTTCACTAGGGACAGTGCGACACTCGTTGTGGGGCCCAACTCAATCCATTTAATTTATATCCATGTCATCCATCCATTTTTCAAGATCATTTTATGGCATGAGTCCAAAAATGAAGAAGACTCAAATCTCAAGTGGACTATATTAAAAAAAATAAATAAATAAAAAAATAAAAATAAAAATAAAATTGGTGATTGAACACCCACCATCAAAACTTCCTAAGGCCCATAATAATGTCCATTATAATGTTAAGTTTCCATCAAACCTGTTGATAAGGCTTAGTGAAGGGAAAATGTAAAGATCAACTTAATTCAAAACTTTTGTGCCCTATAAAAAGCTTTTGAAGGTAATTCACCACTGTTTCTAGCGGTGTGGTCCACCGAACGTTTGGATTTGCTTAAGTTTTGGGATAAAGCCCTAAGATAATATAAGAAAAAGGATGGATGTCATAAATATACAGAAACTCATCAAAGTATGCCCTATCCTACATGGTAAGGGTAACAAAGGTTTTCCCCGGCAACACCTAATCCGCTCCCTACTTTCCATAAGCAGCTTGCTTGGTGTGTCACGCACCACCGTCTTAGTTGGTGTGTTGATGTCACCAATTATTTGGGCTCAACCATAATGTATGTGCTATATCCACACCGTCCATTTATTTGGTGAGATCATTTTAGCTCTTGAGCATGAAAATTATGAAGATCCAAAGCTCAAGTGGATCTCACCACATAAAGCAATAGGGACAGTGACACCCACCTTTAAAACCTTCCTTACCGACCTATTAACGAGGTCACCCAAACATGAATGAAGATACATACATATATATATATATATATATATATATATATATATATATATATATATATATATATATATATATATATATATATATATATATATATATATAAACCAAACTTTTATGGGCGCCAAGAAGTTTTCAATGGTAAGCATTCGATCCGATGGAATCTCGCAAATCCGGCATGGGCAACCCAGAATAGCTGGGTTCGTTGGCTAAAGTAGCTTCTCCTACCTCAACATCATATATGATATAACCAAAAAATCATTTTGGTTTGGGAGATATGACTATTTTAAAGTTCTGACGGAGTTGATCACCTCCGCCTCTTGTTGGGCCTTCTCTGGTCCATCTTGGCCATGAAAGTGTATGCGACCCCCTCTACATCACCTACCCACCCAAGTTGCACCCCATTGACCAATATCTATTAAAATGGACAGCCAAGTATTCTCACTAGAGGCAGCCAGACTGCTTCATGACGCACATTCCAATGTGGCACTCTGTGTGTGAGATCGGGTTCATATATTAGGTAGGGCGGCAATGAACAAGCCCCAGACCAAAAGTTGGGCATGTCATTTCATCAAGCAGGCCCGTACTTCCAACATGGAAGTTGATCTTCTTCTTCTTCTTCTTTAATTTACCAACTATCCATTTGTTTAATATAGGTGGGACCCATCTAATGATTCAACCAGCTGATCTCTAGGAAGTGTACTCACAGTGTGCCCCACCTAATGATGGTCAGGATCCAAATGTTCCTCATTACAGTTCTCAGTGTTTTCTTCTCTTCTTTATTGATTGAAGAATAGAGAAATTAGTTTTTGAAATTTCTCAAAAAATTTTGAAATCTTTGCAAATTCCATGTATTCAAAATATAAACACCAGTACTAATCTTTATAGAAACATTTCGTTACATTTCTATTATAGCTTCACATCAGCATAGTTTAGCATTCATGCAATTTATCTTAAAAGTCATGGCCATTTTATCACTTGAAGACATTCACTGTTGTAGGTGGTCACACCATTGGAAAAGCTCGATGCTCAACATTTAGCGCTCGCCTAAAGGGCAGTAGCAGTTTCAATAGTCCAGGCCTTGATAAAGACTTCCTCGCTTCATTGCAACAGTTATGCTCTGAATTTGATAATAATAACATGACATTAGCTGAGCTCGACTTCGTGACACCAGCTACCTTTGACAACCAATACTACACCAACCTCTTATCTGGAGAGGGCCTACTCGCATCCGACCAAGCCCTTGTGGCTGAAGATGGCATTGCCACCCGCAATCTTGTGGAGACGTATGCCAAGGACCCACAAGCCTTCTTTGAAGACTTCAAGACATCAATGGTGAAAATGGGGAGCTTGAAGCCACTTACTAGGAAGAGTGGCCAAATCCGTCGTAATTGCCGGATTATGAACTAAATTATATATTGTCTACTTAATTCCTAGGTTAGATATTGATTAAGTGAGTGTGCTTTCTATTGTATGCTTTGGATGGTTGTTTGTTCTGGTGTTGATTGTGTGGGTGTGGAAATTGCAATGTTACTATCTTAGTTGATGTGTACTATTTTGTGCTCTCCATGTCTTTCTAGTGGATGCAAACTCAAGAAATAAGATGAAGAGATAAGGAGAAATTTGATCCTATTGTATTAGGAAAATTGGAATATTTCATTTCCATTGTGTACATTCCATTTCGAAAGGGAAATATACATAATGGAAATCAAATATTTTCTTTTTTCATAATATATTGGATAAAACTGAAAACAAACCACTTTTCCATTAATAAGAATAAAGAAAGGTTAAGGAAATTTTGAGCTAGAGCGTGGCTTGAACGAATATCATCATATGAAATTTTGTTTTTGTTTTTTTATTTTTAATTAGAAAAAATTATTAAAATCAACTCAAAAGGAACATTAATACAATGTGAGGGAATTTCCAATAATAATAAAAAAAAGGGTATTCCGCGCCCTCTTAGATAGACCGTCAATCACTCCATTTGCATCTCAACCTATGTAGGCAAATTAGGTGTTTGACCTAGTGAGATTGAAAGCATGAGCTAACTTTCAGAGACCGGGGAAAACTCATTGGAACCCATTAGCAAGGTGTAACGACCCGTAAATTTCCGTACAAGGGTTCGAGTATCACCTCGACCAGAAATCACTTAGGATTAAATCCTTTAGAAATTTAACAAAGCTAACTAAGTGCTAAACTAGATTAGCCATCAAATCCGTTAGAATCGCTTTAAATACGATCTGCAAGACCCAAAACTTATAAAATCATTGACGCTAGGTTACCCTAAAGTTTAGGATCAAACTCATTGATCTATTTCGGGAATGACTTGGAATGTATAGGTCTAGGAACATCGGAAGTTCGATTAACAGTTAAGGAGGGAACTGGGCTCGACAACCATCTCGGAAATCAAGTCCAGACAATGTCCCACGGCCATTCGATCGCGTCCGGAGCGAGGGAGTGTGAAAACCACCATTTTCTTTACAAAATAAATATCTTGAATAGTGATTCGGGACCGTGTAATCGGACCAAATTACACCCTCGGATCGGGAAAAATTTGGTACATTTACATGTACTTGGAATTTGGATCGTGGCCCACCCAGATTGAAACGAAAGTGGTTCGCTCCGTGTGGGAGAATCCGTCGAGTCGAAAACGTAATCACGTAGATCCATGAGTTGTGCGCTTAAGTCGACGTTTGTATTTGGAAAAGCTGCTTATAATAGTCTTACCTCTTGAACCAGGTCTGTTAGGGAGGTTTTAGGCTATATAAGGGCCTTGAACAGCCATACGAATTTGGGATAAAAGAGAGAGAGAGAAAGAGAGAGAAAGCTTAGGAGAAGTGGGATGTTATTATCGTTTTTATAAATTATCGACTCCGTTTTAAGGTAATAAATCCTAACCTAGATGTTTTGAGGAGTGTAAGTTATGAAATAGCTAACCGATTTCCCTCTTTAGGCTAGAAAACTCCCAAATATCAAACCTAACGATCCGTTGAGATTCCAAGAGGCAAGGTGAGGACTTTAGGTGTATAGGTTGCAGTTTTCAACGCTTTCAATGTCGAGATAATGGTAGATTCATGATCGCATGCAATGTGCACAGACAAAGTGCTTTTCTTTTCTATTTCGATTAAAATTGTAGGAATTTCACATACTCTAGGTATTCGCGTATATATATTTTTATGGAAATGTGTTTGACATGTTATTTGTCGTATGGATATATGACGTATGGATAAAATACTTAATTGGCGAAAGGATTCGCCTAAATACATGTTTACTAATAAACACTATGTATGTATAAATACGGTATTGTAAGAAGTACCGTATACATGTATATTTTAGCGAGGTGTTTGTCATAATTAATTGTTGTATAAATATATTATGTGCGCATAAAATAATTGCTTGGCGAAAGGAATCGCCGTAATACAAGTTCCCTTGTAAATACTATGTATGTCGAAATTGGGTATCCTAGAAAATACCCCATGCGTATAAATTTCTTGATGTAATTATCATGATTATTTCTTTGTATGAATATGATATATACGTATAAAATACTAGTTTGGTAAAGGGACAACCCTAGTACACTTTCCTCTAACATACGTCATGTATGTTGAAATAGTGCATTCCAAGTGTTGGTGAAATTGCTTGTGAGTGTAAGTGCTTAAGTGTTAGTGCCTTAGGTAGGTCTTTGAGATGGGGTTCTCAACTACCTTAGAGTCATGTATGATACTCTCCATGTGGTTGTTTACTCTAACCACTCACTTATGAAATATATGTATTTGTATCCCTATTTGTATAGTGCTTTACAACATGCTTTTGAATATGCTTTGTAACTTGTTTATTAACATGCTTTATGACATGCTTTATAACATGATTGCTAGTGTTCTTGAATTACCATGTTATCATGCTGTACTTCACATGCTATGGTTAGGAATTGATTGAGCTTGCGACTATGTCCATAGTCCAGGCATCCGGTATCAGACTTGGAGTTGTGGTTGAGATTCGTTTCACCACACATGATGTGTTGGTGAACCCGTGTCGTACTTCGGTTGGCGATAGTGGTTGGCCACATGAGGTGCTTGCGCTCAGATCGCCCAACTTGTTGTGCGCTCGAGCCGGTAGAACACGTCAAGTAACCGTGTGTCTTATGTATATTCACCATGTTTGGTCGCTAATGTTTGAACTAGGGTACCAAACTTGAGTTGAAAATTCCGTTAACCATGGTACCTCGATCCGCTAAGACTCATGATGGCCGGGCATGGTGGTATGGGACACCGTGGTGAAATTTGTCGGCCTCATTTGGGGCTACGTGCCTCTCCGTAGTGATTGAAGCAACTTAACTCGTGATGATTATGGTGGTATGGGTGTATGGTGAACATTGATAAGGTGATGGGGGAGTGGTGCAACCTTTGTGAATGTAGACCCAGCGACCCTTTGTAGTGACCTCGAGCATACTCTGAAATCGCAATGCGCCTTAGGGTTCACCGCGATATATAGAGTATAAACTAGGCTTATTTCTGTATTGTGATGAATCGTTTAAGGGGTGATGGGGGAGCGGTGTAACCTTTGTGCGTAATGACCACTTGGCGTTCCTCGGTGACCTAGAAAACACACCATCGTCTGATATTAACTAGGACTAACGACCCTAGAATGGATCATGTTTGGGAATGATACAAGGGAGGTACCTTAGTTTCCCAATCCTGCTATTTGAAATGGATTAATTAAAAACTCGGTAATCATGCTCATCATGCATCGCATGTGCCCGGAAAGATGTTATGTAAGCATGCCATGCGAGCGTGAGATGGTGTCGCATGAGGGAGTATGTCGGTGAGGGCATCCATCATACCGCATATATACTTGCATTAATAAGAGTAACTAGGAGTGTTTGACTTCTGCTTTATCATTACTACTTGATCTGCATTGATAATATGATAACTTATGCCTTATTGTTCCACCGAGTTAGCTACTCACTCCCACGTTACGGGACGGTGTTGAGCACACCAACCGGACTCTGTCTCGAGTTTAAATGCCGACAACTCGGGAGGCGGAGCACTGATTATGACGAGGACCGGGAGGAGTTCTCGTATATGCGCGATTCTCATCGACTAAGTGTCGGGGATCTGGCGGGTTTTACGAGGATTGTAGTTTTATTTTTGATATGTTGTTTATAAAACAGACATGTTTATGGTGACTCGAGATGGATTCATACTCTAGAGAATGAAACGTTTATTTTGTTCTTTACATACATATATATATATATAATTCAGTCTTCCGCTTGCTTTTATACAATTGACCTGGAGTATGAATTGCTGTTTTGGTATAATCTTATTCATATTTATTGCTCTAACACAGACAACATTCAAACATCATTAAATATGTTACATAAGTGATGCATTGGAACTCGAGAGTTGAGTTACACTCGACCCCCGATTTTCAGGGCGTTACACATGGCTCTCAAGTTTTCTTATACGTGGAAAGTACAATTGGACAAGTGATCTATTTTTAACGTGGGTTGTATGTATAAGGGGAACGTAGAGAAAGGGGTTCGTATGTATTGAGATTCTTTTGTAAGATTCCTTGGCAAGAGGTTATTCCTTGGTAATAAATTATATATACCATAAAAAAGTGGGAGAATGGTATATCTTGTATTTTTCTCATTTATCTTATTTTAGTGAAGAAGAAAGTTCGATGTTATTACCTTATAAATTATTTATAAAAGGAACACATGTAGAGAAAGGCTGGTCTTCGTATGTTGAGATTCTTTGGTGAGATTCTTTTATGATAGGTATTGCGTAAGGTGAAAAAGTATGAGAGGTTTCCTGAGTTTTTGCTTATTTCCCTTGTTTTAATGGAAAAAAAAGCTTTATATTGTTGCCTTGTATACATTGGCATATTGCTGAATCACGTAAATCTCTTTGCATCTTTTCTCTTATAATTTCTCTTTGGCATTTGTTTTTTGTTTGACACTTTTCTTCATGATTTTGTTTTGCTTGCATCAATTTTGTGTGGGTGTTTTTTTTTTTTTTTTTCTTGCAACAATTGACATCAAAGACAAAGGTTGAAGCCTTTTAGCATAAAATAATGCTAGCATTCGTATCGCAATTGTGTTTCGGATGAATAGCTTGAGTTCTACCAAATTTCATGTGTTGAAGTTTGATGGCTCCAATTATATGTTGTGGAAATTGAAGATGAACACGGTGTTGGTGGAGGTAAGCTATGCAATTGTGATGTAGAGCAAGTTGTGGACACTTTCATGGCCAAGATGGACTAGAGAAGGCCCAATCGGAGGCCGAAGTTATTATGACCGTCAGAACACTAATGCAGGTGTATCTCGCAAACTGAAATGAGTTGTTCAAAGTATAAATATGATTATTGGGTAGAAGAAGCTACTTTAGCCAACCAACCCGCTATATCAGGTTTCCCATGCCAAATTTGTGCGATTCCATCAAATCGACGAATAAAAGTCCATTTTAATTTCATTTTTACTATTTATAATAAGTTTTAGTTCGATCATAACTCTTGGTCCTTTGAGCTTTAGGAGTCACTCCCAACATGAAAAGGGCTTAGAAAATTTAAGAGAATAACATGGTTAGACCAAATCGGACACTTACTATTTTTGGCCGAAAACCATGAAGTCTAGTAGAAATCATGATCGTAACTTTACTATATATATTAAGTCATGTTATTTGGGAGTTGGAGTTAGAGTTTGATTCTGAAACTTCTTCCTAGGTTTGATATCACTATTTGAAGGCTTGTAAATTCGTTTTTATCATCAATCAATTAATTTTTGAATTTCTTAGAATTTATTTCTAATTTTCCTCGTGGATTCGAGAAATCTCTGTGAGGAGTCCAGAGAAACTTCGTGGATTCGGAGTAATTATCCCTTGAGAAAGACAGTGCTCGACCTTATCACGTCCATCCCTGTTTTCAAATTGTGATTAAAGGAAAAGAAAAGATGGTCGTATAAATGAAAGACATTCTTAGGAGACAAATAGTCAATTATGAAAAAAAATAAATTCTTACACTAGATGATTTAGATTTATGCAACATGTCCAATCAAACTATTTCAAAATGTTTATAATACAATTTGTAAAACCTGTACAAAAGGAACAAATGTCAAATAAGATCTTTCTTCAACAACAATTATCTAAATTAAAGATGGAGGAAAGCTCATCGTTACAAAAAAAAAAAAAAAAAAAAAAAAAAACACCGGAATGGGTTTCATACCCTTTTTAGCATATTAGTGGTGGTCAATGTGAAATTTAAAAATAAATAAAATCTTACACTTTTATTTTCCTTGATGTCAGATTCATGGGATGACCTGATTATGAATCTCAATAATGGTTTAGATCTGTATATCGAGTTTGTCATGTCTACATTGCTTGCCAAAAAAATCCATAAAAAAACTCTTCAGGGATCTTTAAATGATATTATAATAATCAAAGGAAAATTTATTGAAAGAAGTATAAGAGAAAGAGATTAGAAGAGATCCAAGTCGAAAGGACATAAAAAAAAGAAAGCGTTGAAATTGTGGAAAGAATAACAAGATCCGTAAAAATGGTAAACTCCAAAATAAAAAATAAAATAAAAAAATTCAAACCTAATTCACATTATCAACATTATATTTAATGTTTTTCATGGAAACCTAGGTTGAGAAAGGCGAATCATACAATGACAGAAAGATATTGTCGTCTGTAATTTTATAAGAGAATATGAACCAACAATGAATTTTAGATTTAGAAGCTTCATTTCATATAACACCAGATAGAATTATTTTAAAACATATCAATTATCTGATGGAGGCACAATTTACATAGGTGATAATAGCATATGTAATATTATAGAAATTAAAGATATCTGAATAACTATGTTTGATTGTATCACACATACAGTTTCAGACGTATGGCATAATGCTGGACCTGTAAAAGTATCTTTTATCATTAGGAAACTTTAATGAAGATGACTATAACTTTTTAGTGATAAGGGTCAATCAAATATTATAAAAGGGACATTGATGTTGCAAAGTGAGAGTTGATGGGCAATTTATTCAATTCATTAGAGATATTGTAGTTAACGATGCTATTATTGCAAACGTCATGATAAATTTTGCTACTATCTAATACAAGCAGTTAAGCCACATGATAAAGCGAATGATAGAGGTACTTTCTCCATCAAAATTTACTTCCTGATTTAAAATCTATTGATTTATATTTTTGTGAGGATTATTTATTTGAAACATTCCACAGAGCTTTTTTACCTCGTCTATTGCTAGAATTAAGAATATTTTAATATTTGAGAGGTTCGTGTCAAATCCATGGAATTTTAAAGTATTTTTTTTATTTATTGATGATTTCTCCAAGAATGAATATATTTACATGCTCGAATGGAAGAGTGGTGCTTATGCTTGTTTTGTCATGTTTAATGCATTGGTTGAAAATCATAAAGGAGAGAAAATTAAGTATTTAAGAACCAAAAATGGAGGAGAGTATAACTCAAATGAATTTAAAGTTTTTTTTTTTTTTAATGGTGGCCATGGTATGAGAGGCATTACACAGTCCATAGTTTATAATAGAATGAAGTGGTTAAACATATGAACTGTACATTTATGGATTGTGCTAAGAGCATGCTGACTTTACCTAGGATCGAGCAGTGTTTTTGGCAATGGGCAGAAGCCATTAATATAGCTTGCTACTTGGTGAATCATTCTCCTATGATTGCACTAGATTATAAGATTCTTAAAGAAGTATGGTCCAAAACAACCTATTAATTATTCATTCATTTGTACTTTTGATTGTAATTCTTATGTGTGAATTCTCAAAGAACAAAAAATTATGTTGGATGCAAAGTTCAAAAAGCGTATTTTTCTTAAATATGCAAATGAAACAAAGGGATATAAATTGAGAGACCCTACTGCCCACAAGTTGATAATTAACATAGATATTATCTTTAATGAAGACTTTATGAAAAAGAAAAGGAACTACAAAACTCAAATTTGTGAGAGATAATTGAGTTAGAATCTTTAAAGTATGTTTAATCAGCCTGCTAACTTCGAAGATCAACAAGTTGATGTATTGTTGAAGACAAAGCTGGTGAAGAGCGTATAAATGAAATATTGAGTGTTAAACGTCAAATAAATCAAGGTCGATTTAAGATAACTGGAAAACTTTCTTTTTTGTTAAAGAATCATATTACAAGTTATACTTGCATGACAGAAAAGTGTGAGCTTTGTTCATATCGAGAGGCATGTGAGTTCATGGATGCTAGCTAGTAGAAAGTGTCCATGAAGTAGGAGATAGAAGTTCTTAAAAAAAAAAAAAAAAAAAAAAACTTGGGAATTGGTTACATTACCCAAAGGGTAGAAGGCTATTAATTGTAGATAGGTTTATAAGATGAGGAAAAATACTAACAAAAATTTTGTAACTAATACTTGCATGATAGAAGAGTGTAAACTTTATTCATATTGAGAGATATATGAGTTCGTGGATACTAGCATGTAACATCACACATGTTACCATCTTAGCCTAAGTTCATCATGTTGTTTGATATGTGTATCTCCCATTAATTAATGAGAATTTAACTTATTTTGTAAATAACTCTTTATCTGCAATGATTTAGATATGAGTTCTTTTGTAAGAAATGCTTAAAAAAGTTCATATAACCGTGTAACATCATTATATTTTTCAAAACTCTCATGTCAGCAATAATTATGAAAATGCGATTAACGTAGACCATTGAATTCTAGATCATATGGCTCTCGTGATTCCTTTGATGTGAAATTTTATATCATGCCCATCTATCATAAATTAACCATAAATGTCAAATTTTAGCCCTTAGATAATTGTAGAAGTGGCCCAATTGACAAATCATCCCCTTACCCTTGATTTTAGTGTCCATCAAGTGAGAAAAGTTCCTAAGTAGTTATAATAGGATATTTTCCTTCATATGAATGACTTGAATTATCTATCATATGGACCGAGTGTGAAATGTGAGAACCCCACCTTGGTAGACTTTTTCATATGTGCAAAGTTAGCAACTTACCAACTCTTTTTAAATCTGGACCTTCCGATTTACCCACTTCCCATCATCTATCACAACTCAAATTTAGAACACAACTTCACCTTATATGACTATGAGATCATACAAAATATAGACTCCGATCTATAATCCTACACCATTAAATGATGACCGTCTTAAAGCCAATCAAAATTTCAGATTTAGGTTTTTCCCACCATCAATCAATCACCAAAATTTATCCAATTGTTTGTCTATCATGACTACACATTTGTTTTTCAAAATTGGGCTTTGATCATTAAGTGTGGATCGTTAATTGAGATTAAGTCCATTTTGGCACCCACTACGAGAATTTTTAAGATAAGCCAATTTAAAATTTGAATCACCAAGAAAATCATATACCCTGACTCTATTCAATAACCCCGACACCGTGAATGATTTAGATTTGAAGAAAGATTTCTGATTTAAGGAGAATTAGAAAACCCAATGCAAGTGGGATGTTATAAACATGCTTAGGCCCACCCCTTATTATATAACTTATTTCATGTCCCTCTCTCTTCCCCTATTACATATGCCATCACTCCACCCCTCATGCCCAATACACCATCACTCTTCACGTAAAGAGAGAGAGAGAGAGAGAGAGAGAGAGAGAGTGAGAGAGTGGGCATCCCCTCCTTGCATGCCCAAACCATCATCTTCTTCCTTCCCCACACGTGTGTGTTAGTACCTGTCCTGGCCGAGTTTTGTTTTGACCAATCAAGTTCATTTATGTGTAATCTATACGGATGCGCATGGAGCGGTGAGAGGATTTTCTATAGATATGTATAGTTTTGTCTAGAAAAGCGGAGCCATAACGTATCAATTATGGCCGAACGCTAGAAAAGTGGTCAGAAGACAAGCAACTGAGCTCGAATGACCATATGACAAGTGGCAAGAGTAGAAGCGACCAAGCTCGAGTGGTCACATAACAGGTGGCTAAAAATGAAGCAAGAAAAGTAGAACATGGGAAGCATCTAGAAGCAGAGTAATGGTGAACAGTTGCCATAACCGTCAGAACGTGGGAAGGATCCAGAATGGCTAGTTAGAGCTATAAATAGAAGAAGATTACAGCAAAATAATTCGTCTCTTACCAAACCAATCAAACCAAATCAATTATCTTTTCAGTTGTCTTTCAATTACTAGTTTCTTTAAATTTCGTAGTGCAATCCTCTACTCATTTTGTCAAGCAAATTTACATTCCTTAGTGTAACCATTTACTTTCAGCAAGCACATTTACATTCCATAGGATAATCAGTAACGGTAATCAAGTAGCTAATAACTTTTAGCTGTGATTTTGGGTATACGCTCATACATTGGATTTAGTTCTACATCAGAGAGGCGCTATTTAACAATTCACAGTGGCCAACTATAAGAATTTCTTTCTTGTTTCTCTTAATTTGTATCGAAAAGTCCTTTCGTACGGAAGGCAAAGGAGTGACCCATCTTCAAAGGAAGAACCCCACCCTCTGACTATAGCATGATCCACTTACACATCGAGGGGCTAAATAGGTGGCTGATTCCCTCATATTTTGGTCATATTTTGTCTTCCTATCTTGGCACTCGAGGTCATTGTTGTTTGGTTCGAATTGGAGCTGCAAATCAAATTTCGGCATGCCTTCATACACTGTGTGAGAAAACAAAGCCGAATTATTTTTTGGCATGCCTAGTGGGACCCTGTCTATTTACTATCAATTTATTTATTGCTAAAAATGTAAAAAAGAAGTGCCCGAATTGTCGAGGCCGAACCTGCAACACTGACCACACCACGTCCAGGTGATGATGTGCTGGTCCAGACATCCCCAAAGGTGCTTAATTTGAATACTAACCCAACCGGAAATCAGGTTGGACCATTTACGTCTCGAGCCATACTCTCAGACGAAGTATTTGTCGTACTTCGAGATGTTAAAATGAGCATCCAAATGGTATAGGAATATGGAAGGACCCAAGCAGAGAAGTTTCGTGTTCAAGCTGAGACTACCAATCGTTACATTAGCAGCTGGACTGAAGCTATACAGTGGTTGTTGGTCATGATAACAGAAAGGACGCCGCCCATGTCCCAATGTAAAGGAAGCTCGTTTGGGAATGCAGTCTCATTACCACCTATGCCTCCGTTGCAATGTAACCCACCACCGATCCCTCCTCCAAAGGTCAAGAATGAGCCACCTCCCATGGAAGTCAAGTGACTTGAACGCGAGGCCTGGGAATTCATTCTTGAAAACAAAAATTACAGACTTCCAACTGGATTCGACCCGTTGTAAGGCCCTAAATTTCAAGATAATATTAATTAATTTGGGCCAGATTAATCGTAAAACCTCAATGGATCAATCGGGACCAGATAATGCAACTCGTTCAAGAGTTGTTGGCCAAGTGTTAGGCCGCAACACTATCCTCATCTATCACAAACCATACCTAGAATGGATAGATTGACAACATCCATTGCCAAGGAATTATCGACCGAATTTCACTCTATTTTTTTGTGAGCCCAGTCAGTCGATTATCGAACACGTTGGTTGATTCACCATGCAATGTGGTGAGTTAACCAATAATGACTGTTATAAATTACAGTTATTCGGTCACTCATTAACTACCGCGACCTTCACATTGTATTCAAACTTACTTTTAAATTTGATACATAGTTGGCAGGAATTAGATGAGAAGTTTCATACTCAATTCTTCTCCAGAAATAGGGAAATAACTATGGCCGATCTCGTGCGATTCCGACAGTTGCTTGGGGAACCACGTGAGAGCTATATAATGTGATTCAAGCAGGTTAAAAGCTATTGTAAAATAGTCATGACTCGGGTCGAATTTGTGTAGATCGCATAAGACAGCCTAGAATACAAGCTCTGTAAAAGGTATATAGGCATAGAGTTTACGGATTTATATGATCTAACTAAGAAAGTTTCTTGCTGTGGGGAATTGCTCTAAGGAGCCAAGAGGGTAAATTCATCATTGGAGACGTACTATGACCCTAACTATGAAATTGCAATTGTTGAAGTGGTGGCTAAAAAGCCATTAGTATGCTCCCGTTGGTCAAAGTGGAATCGACCACTTCGACCACATAAAAGGCTCAGAAGGTGTATACCTTCGATATCACATGAGCCAAATAAATATTTGATATATAATTGGCCGGGAAGTTCATTAAGGTTCCTATAAATCATAAAGTACCTCTGGCCAATGAATTACAAAAGATTGAATATTACGAATGACATCGATCTCAATCCCATTCCACTACCAAATGTGTTATTTTCAGGAACGTCATTCAGGACCACATGACTGTGGTCTATTGAAGTTCCCAGAGAAGGATAAAGCGGCAATGTTGATCGATATCGACCCACTCCCAATAATATGGAGATGAACATGGTCACGGCCAATCTGAGGGATCGCCCGAAACTAAAGGTTGATTTAAGCCTGAGTGGTTCATGAGGAATGACTGACCAACCTGCGCGAGGGCATCATTGGATTCCTCATCCTCGAAATGATTGGTCGACCACTATCAGAGGGAGGCACCAAGGTTCTCAAATTTGCAATCGACATGTGCGAGAAATTGTCTCAATAAAAAAAGCCTCCCAAAAGGGAAGGAGAATAAGGCAACAACGGTCGAGATAGCTATCGGTCAACACCTCCCACCGTCGTTCACAGTGGGAAGCACCCCTGACAAGAATGGTCAAGCCTCCAAACACAAAAGAAGGGATATAGAAGTGACTTATTCACCTAAAGTTTTCAGCAATTCTAAAAGCTCCGATAAAGACTCAAAAGCTCTGGTGGCAAAGGCAGAGAGTTGTCATAAGAAGAGAGATGGAAGGAATACTCCCTCGACCAGGAACTAAATTTCCTCGTCCGTTTTGGAAGATTCCCATGCTTGATGAACACGTGATAGTAAATGCGGTCGAAGCAGTGAAACCAATTGCAGCACAATAAAAGCCAGGATGCATACGATAACACGACTCCTTTGGAAGATCTCAAAGAGCATGAAAGTTGTTGTAGCTTGTCAGACTACCTCAACGAAAATTGCTTTCCGACAGAGGAGTGGCTAGCCAACGAACTCTCATCGACCGTAGATGCTCAGGAGGGTTCCCCAACTATCGACCTCTCGGCCAAACTCGTGGCTGAAAAACACCCTAGTCAAATCGAAGAAATCGAATATGAGCCACTAGGGGGCACGGTTTGAGTGGTAAGATTGTGTGTTTGGTTCATTGTCGCCAGTGACTTTCCATTATAAGATGATTTTAATGTTGTTGTCCAACTTTAGGGCACAGCCCACTCAACCGAATACGATGTCAGGGGATGTAAAAGAATACGATCCCCCAATAATCATACAACATGCTTCCTTTCCGTTTGAGGAAGGTAAGGAAGATGAGGTCAAGATTGATAAGAAGTCACATGTCAACACCGTCACTGTTGTGACCGACGGTGCGTCCGAAAGAATAATTATCAACAAGCTCACCAAAGATATGACAAAGCACCTTAAGCCGCTATATATATTGGCCCACTTGGATGGATGTCCCGTGTGTTAAAGCATAAAAAAATCAGTAAAAGGGAAGTCAAAGAAGCATAGAAGAACACATAGAAAGAAAAGAGAGTAAGGAGAAAGATGCAAAAGGAGACAGCATGAGTGTTGCGCCCACGCAACAAGATGATTGCGCAGACCAATATGGGGTCCATTGCATGGCACGCAAAAGTGGGTCTGTTGTGCGCAGTGGGCCATGTAGCACAAGGTTCAAGACTTCACACATGTGGATGCCTATAAATACCCATCCACCCTACTCATTTGACACACCACAAGTCCAGAGCTACAGAGACTTCTGATGAAAATCTGGGATTCCACCTGAAACGCTTCAGGTATCTCCAAAATGTAGGAGCAGGGAAGAACTCTGTTGCGCGGGTAGCGCGTGCAACACTATGGTTGCACACATAGTCATTTTCCAATAATTGTGCTTGTTCGCATATTCGAAGAGATTGAATACATGTAGAAGGAGATTCTCCATTTTCTTTCTAGACTGTCATTCTAAGACAATTCAAGGAAGAGAAGAATGATCTTCGAAGGATTCTTAAATCTGCACAACACTTCTCCTATCGAGAAGAATATATCACAAGCCAGAATGCTGCTGAAATCATCATTCGAATTATTTCATATAATTCTGTTCAATTTAATATTTTGTACTTTATATCGAAATCAAGGGAATATGAGGATGTAAATGAACTCCAGAATCAATAAAATATATGATGATGAATGTTCTACTACTTTCTTTGTTATTATTAAGTGTTAATCCCCCGAACATAATACATTCGTTTCTTGTCAAAACAAAATGGCACCTATGCTGGGGATTTAGATTCAATATTAACTTAGAAAGTATTTAAAGAACTTTTATCATCATTTGGCGTCGTAACAATGCCAAAATGACAACTCTCAACGGGGACATCCTCCCTTTCATCTCCAAGATCAAATATACAATTATTTAAATTCACAATACTGATATATAACTAAACTCTTCTCAAGAACTCAGAACTTTTGAAGCTTCAATTGCGATGGCCTTTGTTTCCAATCAGACAATAAGGATGAGTGAACTGTAGTATCGCTGAGAAAATCAAGGGCTCGATCTTGCGCAACTGCTAGCCCAGTCCCATTACAGATAATCAGAGGGCCAATTACACGTAACGTTGTGAAGCAGAATCCTGCACTTGCCCCACCTTCATTATACCCAAGCTCTCTTACTCTGCAAGATTTTTTAGCTCTTTCTATAGTAGTTGTTTGACATATTAGAAAAGAGAGGGTAATCCCTTGTAGAAAACGAATCCTCTTCCCTAGGGCCCGCCACATTCATACCATCACAAACAATTTTGCCGTGAACTGTCACACCAAAGCCATCAGAATAATGTGAAAGTGTTAAGGGATCGAAACAGAATTTCTTTTCTCTACATTCTCCCGCGATGACATATCCTTCTTCTATTCTAATGACGGAACAATCAGTAAGCAAGGAAGCTGCAGTCTACATGGCGGGCACCAGTCAAAATCAAATGTTGTCAATAGATGAATGCTTGGTTGAGATGGCTCGCGTATTGACGATTCTTATGGAAGAATGTAGGAACCTCATACAAGCGCTAGCTATTTTGGCCCATAATGTAGCCCAAGTTTTAGCTCCTCCTGTTGCGGCTACAGTTAACGGTCGATAGTAACAGCCGGAGCGTTCACAACCACCTAGGGCAGGGTCACATGGGTCAGCCCCTGCAGCGCGAACCATAACATAAGAAGAAATACAACAAGCGGTGGCAGAAGCTATTAGAACTGAAAGAGACCGAGAACATCCTGAGAGATTCCGATATAGAATGGAGATGGCTTCCCAAAAGAACATTTGATGCATTTTATCACTACCATGGGCAACTTTTCAACAGTGCCACAATATTGCATACAGTTGTTCGGATCATCTCTCATAGGAAAAGCGTTTCAATGGTATTCCAATTTGGCACCCAAATATATATGAACTTGAGATCAAATGCAGGATACTTTCATGGCAAACTTTTTCTCATTCTACCGAGATGTTAGTATCAAAGAATTAGCTTTCGTACGGTAGAGAAAATGAACCAGTAAAAAAATTCATTGACAGATGGAAGACTCTTGGGGCATTGGGGAAACAATTGCCTAAAGAGAGAATAAGTTAAGATGTGTCTGAATTCGATGGAGACTGGAATTGCATTCGGTTTGGCAAGCGGTGATATACGGACTTTTCATGATCTTGTTACGAAAGCACATACATTAGAGATAATGACTAAGAAGATGCCAGCTTTTCGAAACGAGATGATACGACAAGGTTCAAACCGACAAATAGCTAATGTAGTCAACCTAGAAAAGAGGAAGAAAGACCCCCGTAGTCGACGAAGGGCAGTAAGAAGAGAAGATAGATAGTTATTGAGGTCAAGTAAATGATAAACATCCTAGACCATATGATTTTCATGAAGGATATGCGTTTGAAAAGGAAGATGTTCTGCCAATGATGAAACAATTGTTAAGAAGATGCATTTGAAAAGATGCTAGCTTTTCGAAACGAGATGATACGACAAGGTTCAAACCGACAAATAGCTAATGTAGTCGACCTAGAAAAGAGGAAGGAAGACCCCCCGTAGTTGACAAAGGGCAGTAAGAAGAGAAGATAGATAGTTATTGAGGTCGGGTAAATGATAAATAGCCTAGACCATATAATTTTCATGAAGGATATGCGTTTGAAAAGGAAGATGTTCTGCCAATGATGAAACAATTGTTAACTGCTGGAACAATCAAATTACCCCAATCCAAATGCTCAGAAGAAGTCAAGTTAATAAAAGAAAAGAATTAATGCCATTATCATCGCTTTTCGAGTCATCCCACAGAAAATTGCTTCACATTAAAGAATATATTAGAAAGGATGATAGATAAAGGTGAAATTATGGTGGAAAAAGGAAAGGAAAGAAATGAAAAAGTGACTGTGAACATGACATTCATTCAAACCTCATATAAGGAAAAAGAAAGTGAAAGAACCAAGTAGAGAAATCAATAATATAACAGACAAAGAAGTGAGAACTGTAATGTAATCATTGTAAAATCTGTTAACGAATCAACTAGATCGCCACCAATTGTCGCACGCAAAGTAGTTGTGGTCACATTACGGCCTGGAAAAGAGATAGCAAGTCCGCCTTGAAGACAAGAGCCTAGAACGATGTAAAAGAAAATTCCAAAGACATCACAGAATCATGAAAATGATGAAATGGGAGGGCTCCTGGAAAAAAAGAAGCATTGTCAATGAAAAGAGTAACATATGATATCGTGAGTCATTTAATAGGCATTCCCGTGCGGTTGAGTATATATGATGCATTGTAATTGTCTGAAGACTACCGTCAAACATTAATCCAAGCCTTATCAGATGATGGTATTAGAAAAGCTTTGTTTGTTGAAATGGAGGATACAGAAATAGAAATAGAAAATCATTCTCTACAGATTGATAAATCCTATAAAGCGGAGGTATATGGTTGCACGTCTGTCATCACTTTCTCTGAGAATGATTTGACAAGTGGTAGAGAACACAACAAGCCATTAATGATCATTGGCGATATCTGCGAGAACCAGATCAAGCGAATAATGTTAGACAATGGCTCCGCAGTGAATCTATTGCCACTTAATATGCTCGGCAAACTAGGATATCGCCGCTCACATTTGCGTCCTAGTGGAACGATGAGCTAAGGCTTCAATCAAGATGGCCAACATGCCTTGGGAAAGATTACGCTAACAATGGAGATGGAAAATCTAACTACAAGCATTGTATGTCATGTGATCAACGTTGTGACGACGTACAATCTCCTTTTAGGAATACCATGGATACATCAGTATTGTATTGTGTCATCCACTCTACATCAATGCTTCAAATACTACAAGGATGGGCTTCAATATAACGAAGAAGCCGAGACAAAACCATACACAAAAGTAGAATCTCTCTTTGTGGATACGAGTTATTACAATGAATTCGCGACAGAGGAGAATAAAGAGGAAAGCAAAGAGAACATGATGATGAAGAGTGATGATATACCTGTAATAGAAAGTGAAGTTTTGAAAATGAGGCTAAATGAAAAGATGGATTTAAAAAAAAAAAAATCTACTTCGTGCCTAAACATTCATGGCAACCCGGTTAACCTCCTCTAACATTGTTATCACCAAAGCATTTGAAGACGCTACAAGCAAATTTCATGGTGTCGGTACCGTGAGCCAAAAGGAATAAGTTGTTCCCTATTATGCCAAAAAGATTCTATGTACCGCCAAATCTGAACAATACCAAACTGATCGAGTTCTATACTCCATCAAGAGAAGAAACAAGGGAAGGAACAAATGAAGTAACGATAGATAATAAAATCACACCAAAAGATTTGAAAAGATATCGCTTCGCAAGCAAAAGAATTATGAGAGATGGGATTCGACTGCGACAAACCCACGGGATTAGGGAACAGTAAAAGTATTCAAGTCCCGATTAGCGTAAACAAAAGAATAAGGGAAAAATCTCACGGACTGAGGGCATCCCCCTATGATGAAAGGACGAACAATCAGACTAAACAATATTCTCGCCAATATTATTATCAGCAAAACTAGAATTATTACTTCAAAAAGAAGACATCACTATCAAAATGTCATTGTTACTAAAACAACATTGTCATCTCCGAGCACCATATTAATATTATTGTCGCATCAATTATATCACTGATTATCAATAATCGATAATCACATCAAATAGACTATACTATCAATGATGGTGATGTATCATTAACGGCAGCGATGAGGGCCCATGAAGGCCAACCTCTCGTAAGCCCTGTAACATTAGTGATGGCAATGTATCATTTACGGTAGCGGTGAGCGCCCATGAAGGCCAACCACACGTAAGATTATCATATTGGAAATTCACCAAATATTGTGCAGGCAGCAGTGAAAAGCTAGTAGCCTTAAAAAGCCCACGAAGGCAATCACATGTTTAGACCCATGAGTGCCCATGAGGCCAACCGCGTGTAAGACCAATGTCATCTATTTAACTTCTCGCAACATCATGAGGGAAGGTAAGAGAAAATGCTCTCTCATGAATGGGTCAGACCTTACAGGTGAAGAAAAAGTGAGCTGTAGCGTGTGCTCTTTGGCTTGTCCATAAATAGGCCAACCATGCGTAAGACCCCCAAGTTCTTGGCTTGATTTCAGTAGAAACTCATGGGGAAGGGTCGGCCTTTAGATGAGTTATCCCCTCATTGATGGACTGACGGCCTTAGATCTGGTACCTAAACAGGTAGCCTTATGAGCCCCGTGAACTCTAGAGAGTTACTGCAAGCCAACCCTGTTTGTAAAACCTGCCGAGCTCACTACCCCGGTAGCTTCACTGGGCCCATCTAATGGATCGCGGTTTGTGAACTCCCTAGGTATAGTGCTTCAGTGAACTCTTAAGAGTTACAGAGACCATTTATATAAGTCCACCCACTCCACTACTCATGAGCTAAAACTGTGTGTGCTCCATTATTCACGAGCCTAAACTGTGTGTGGCGCATTAGGCACTAACTTGAACTCCAAAATAGCTATGCCTATTGAATACGAACATCATGTAGGACATACTAACAAGAACATGTTGTTATATTATATTTCCAAAATTTGGAATGTACGAAAGCACGATCAAAATATAACATGTGAAACGTTATATGCATAAGATGTATGCACCTGTTATAGTCACGCATCTCAAATCATGAGAATGTTAATCTCCATTAACATAAGATATTTGCATGTATCTAATATCATAAAAATATTCATACCTAGAAATTTCCATGAAAAAAAAAATACTAGAAAATTTCATGCATAAAGAAAAGTCAGTGCATGTTTATTACAAAATACATATTACAATTCCTCATGAATGCTTAATGCGGTCATATATCTTTGTAAATCCTGCTTGAATTGCACTTGGGAAGCAGCACTCTCCAACTCATCATTGATGATGAGTCTAGCCTGGTCAAGAATATCAATTAACTTCTGCTCCAAAGAAGTTATAATTGCTTCATTCTTTGAGAGTTTTGATTCTTCAAGATTGTTACCTGGACATTCTCTATAATTACGGCTTCAATCTTACTCACTTCTAATTCTTCATCATGTTTCTGAGCCTCGAGATTGAGTATCTACTCTTTAAGCCTAACTATTTGCTCATCAATAGTCATTGAAGACCGCTTCAAAGTCCTCAATCATTCTTGAAGAGAAACATGCTCTCTGTTATACCCTGAAATCAGTGCCGTCACCTTCAAGGTCTTATCTCTAAGTGACGGCAATTCCCTTTGACAAGCCAGTATCTCTGGAGCAATGACTATGTTTTAAACTGTGTCTAGCTGACGGAGCGAAGCACAGAAATAAGACAAGGAATTGTACAAGGGAGAGAGATTGATCTTGAGCAAACCATTGTTCTGGATCCTTGAACATATAGGCAACTGCTAATAAACCACCTTTGATCAAGACCAATGTGTAAGGAGGAATCTTGTCCAATGATAGAATATCTGAGACAATAGTGATCGAATTCGAGCTTGCAGAGCCACTCAAAAATGGATTAACTACACATAGAGAAAGAAAATTGAAGATATAAAAAGACTGAGTCTAAGTATTTAATGCCAATATAAAAGTTTTAAGAAAGAGATATACCTGCGGCCGGTATAGAAGTAAAGAAGTGAGTATTGTCGGAGACCTTATCCTTATGGGAAAGGATGAAGGACCGAGGGAAGTTATCAGCATATCCGTAAAAGATGACACCCTCACTTCAGTACTGAAATCAATGATGGTGGGAGTTGTCACATTGATTGGCTCTGTTGGAAAGATTATTTCGCGTGCCATGGTACTCGGGAGAGTCAAGGGAGCCAAAGACATCTTAGCCACATGACTGGACCTTACTTCAGTAAAAGGAACATCTACTAGGTCTTTACTTGCTTCTATAGCAGTAGAAGGAACACTTGAAGCAGATGAAGCATTAGCCATTGAAGCGGAAAATATTTCATGAGGTAGAAGTGAATTATTAGAACTGAATGATATACATATATTCTCACCCGGCGAGTAGTCATACTCCCCATAGTCCAAAGGCTCTTCTTCATCCTCTGTCAGGATCACTGGAGGAACAGAAACATATGGCTCCGTCTCTTTATCAATCATGACATTTTCAGTAGTGATGTTCTCCTCTTCACCTATATTTATCTCGCCTTCTTCTTTATCACTTTTAGTAGAAGAATCACTGCCAAGAGACAATGTTTCCTCTTCTTCTTCTGATGGTGAAGTTTTCAACTTTGATTCTTCAACGATTACCTGTTTGCCTTTCTTTGAAGGACTTGCTCTGCTGGTCATTCCTTGTTCTTCTGTGGGTGTTAGAATTGAAGGAATGGCCTCTTAATTCTGTTGAGTCGAAGGAGTCTGTGATCGTGTCCAAGATCGGGTCATCGGAGGATAGAAGCTCTGACGAGCCGATTGAAGAACAGGCGATGTAGCCGGAGGGATGGTCCCATTTTCCATATTTTCTCTTATCATCTGAGTAGGGAGTAGTTTGTGTTGGAGGAACTTCTGTAGGAATGTCAACAGTAGCTTCGGTGGGATGTCTCTGGGATGATTTCACAAAATCCAAAAGGACTTCATGAGCAATCCAACCTTTTAGATTATTCGTCAGCTTTGTCTCACGAATCGGCTCTTCCAATGAGATTGTCAAGCAAATTTGGCCAGGGGCCGGGGCATGATCTCTGTAACACCCCGTACTTTTTAGTACTCGAGTGTCACTGTGTAACCTAATTTAGTGTAAATACAAACATAGCTTAAGTAAACACTCACGTTCATTCTAATCTAACTTCGACCGTTGGAAGTAGTCACAATCCATATATCAAGTTATCCATCCGTTATTCTTCAAGATGAACCATCAATCCGATTAGTGTTCAAGACATCATATCATAACATGGGAAATGTTGACCTTAGATCAGCTAATATCATGACAACCCACTCCACATCATGCCATTAAACCACACATCACAATGTTGGGACCTAGCTTAGTGAACCCACCGTCCATTGGGTCCACAACACTCGACTTAATGAGTTAGGCCATTGGGCCACCATTGGAGTCCAGCTAGGCAAAACCTAAGGCCTTTATAACCCTTGATTACCAGGTTAAAACCTGAATTGACCCATAGATCGGTAGATGTCCCCAAATGGGTCCCCCAATCAAAGTGTGCGGCCCACTTGGCCTTTAAAATCGTTTGATCAATGGTCAGAAACCTCTGATGATGACCTCCAGGAGGAATGAACGGAGTAGATTAGACAAATGCACCACTGTGGACCCCATAGTGCGTCGAGTGTGCACAGCAGAGACCGCGCCCGCAATGCACCAGACTAAGGACTTGGGTCAAAACCACTTTGACCCGATAAGTCCTAAAAAAAAGGAAGGAATTTCTTCCTTTCGGTTTCCCTAGAGGTGGGCATGTTAAACCCGATCCGTGGATCTGACCCGATCGGACCCGACTCGGTACCGTTCCGAATAGAACCGACAGCCTAGATCTGCCCTTATCGAGTCTGTCCATCCAAATCCGATCATTTTTCAGGTCAGGTTCGGATAGTGGTGTATCTGGATAGAACCGATCCGAAAACACGAACCGAGAGGGTTCGAACCGACCTGACCAGACCCGACCCGGGATGTAAATATCTCTCTATTTTGTAAAAGTTTTACCGCCTAGGCTTTTCGTTTGGTGCCAAAAAACTCTGCCCAATGTACACCTAAGCCCCCCAACTCTATCTCTCTCTATCTCTCTCTCTATATCTGTCTATCTCTCTATCTCTCTCTATCTCTCTCTATATCTATTTAGCTCTCTCTATATATGTCTCTCCCTTTCTGTTAGGGCTTCTACTTCTCCCCCAAATCGCACGACGTCAATCCTCACATGTAGATCCTTGTCCGTCTATGATCGACAGTCTCGATTTATCCCGGGGCTTCAATTCCTGTGATCTCTGCATCATATCCTGAGATAGGGCATCTTCGCCCATGAGTTTCTTCATAACGACCCTTATCTTCATCTTGGCCAACGTCGTTGCCGCTCTTTACGTCAGGTTGTGCTGCAACAAGGGCCCTTCCGTCAATCTGTATGCCGACTTCCTCTCTCTAATTTCTTTTTATTTCATTTCGTTTTTATTTTTTGAATGTCGAATGCATGAAAAATGACGATTGGCTTCTTCAATATGTAAAAGCTGTTTGGCGTAGATTGGTCATCTGGTTGGTAATATCTGTTTAATCGGAAGCACAACCAGATCTTCGATTAATAATTTCATGCGTGCAAATGTAAAATGACTGACCTAACAAGTTGTACGTGTGAAACCCTTTTATGGTGATTAGAATCGTTCACATGGTGGGACCCGTGGTGGAGGGGAGATATGTGGGAAATCTCGCTTGTCAGATAATACTAACTTTCTGATTGATCTCCTATGAAACTTGGATCGTCAGTTGTGATTGTTCAATTTTAGCAGATGTCCTGGATCATCTGATAAGGAGCATATTTCTCACGATGGGGCCCACCTTCCTGTAAGAGAGCTAGAAAGCTTAGTGATGAGTTTGATAAGGTTGCTTCTTCCCCCCAAGTAGAGGATGCTCGAAAAAGAAGCTGGAATTACTGGAATACTATGCTGAAAAAGAAGCTACTGGCAGTAAATACCAATCTCTCAAGCAATGATTCTGTTACTGCTAATAACCAAATTCAGTGTAAAAAGACCGATCTGAACTTTGCGCAATCCGATCTGACTCAGTTTTCATGATCGAGTCGAACTCGGATCGGCTCAGGACAACAGGGGTTCGGGTCAGTCCGAGTCAGATGACCCGGACTCAGTCCTGGATCGGTTAGAGTTCAAGTTAGCCCATGTAGATTCCGGACCGAGTCAAGTTGGACCCAATCCGAACCGACTCGATCCGATACCTAGCTTTAGGTTTTCGGTTCGCGAGAGGTTCAAACGAACCAGATGATCGGTCGGCCAAGTGGCCCACCTAGGTGATCTAACCTCTGATCTGAACAGTCAAACAGAGGGGCCACGGACTATCAGAACCACGTCATTCGTTCAGCCCCGTGAAGGTGTATATACATACAAAACCAAGCGAGGATGTCGGTAAACTCCCAAAATAGGAAATGAAAGACTGCCACGTTGGCGATCCGAGTCTGTTCTCTCCTACGAATCTTAGCCCTCCATTTGGCGCGAACCCAGCCCTTTTTCCAGCTCCAAGAAAAGGGGGACATTCTGCTAGCAGCAAAAGGAGGTCGAGCATTTTCTTTTCTAGGAAGACACGCGAGCTTAATCCGAGCCTTCCATCTAAACTCCAGGGATAATCTCGACCATCAGCATCAGGGCAACAACAACCTTAGCAGCTCCCCGAAAAGATCACCTGACTGCATGAGAAAAAGAGCGGCGGGAAAATCTCATGAGATGATCGAATGGCGATTATGGACGAGATTAGTGGGCTCCATAGTGATCATAGGACCTATCTGGTCCCTCTAAACGGATTGGATCGACAAGATACACTGTCTATAAAAATTCACCATTAGCAGGCAACCCATCCTCTCCATTCAGTTAAAGAACCCACCACGATGTAGTGGGCCTCATTCCCAAATTAAAGAGGCTCGTCAAGTGGGCCATAGTTATGAGAGATCCATCTCACTGATGGATAACCTACATGCAAGACACAGAGAGAGAGAGAGCGCCCAAAATGAAATCGCTGATCTGGACCATTCGTTCGAAGGGTAGGAGCGGCCGCGGGCTAACCCTAGCCCTATAAATAGGACCAATCCCCTCGGGATTCCCACCAAGAAACTCAGAGAGAGAGAGAGAGAGGAGAGAAAAGATCAAGTGCAGGTGAAACTTGGTGCCGCACTACACCAAGTCGACTGTCCAAATCAGATGAGTTAGATCAGTGCAGCCCGTAGACACCACTGTGAAATAGAGGACTAGAGAGAGATAGAGAGAGAGAGAGAGGAGGGGAAAGAAATGGATACTGATGTAGGTGAAACTAGGTACCGCACTGCACCAAGTCGACTGGCCAGATTGGCTCGAGTTGGGTCAGTGCAGACTAGAAACACTGCTGAAAGGAGGAGGAGGAATCAGAGAGAAGGATGGAGAGAAAACAGGAGAGGAAATAGGAGAGAAAGAAGGGAGAAAGAGAGAGAGGAGAGAGGTGCGAGAGAAATGTCCACGACAATTCTGAGTTGGGCCAGGCGAAACGAGTCCCGGTGGTCAAACTTAACTCCATCCAGGCATTATTGGGTTCAGGTCGAGTTTGGCTTCCAGATTCGCCAACAAGAACTGCTAGAGCCATTGCATTTGCTGGAACCGTAGGGGTTGCTAGAGCAGGTGTTGGAACACTAAACCAGCTTGGTCGGCCCTCACTCATCAGGGAAGAAGAGGATGCACAGCTGAGTTCGAGCAGCCTCTCCTCGCCCACATCAAAAAGATCTCCAGGCTAGGCCAGCTCCATTCACGGCCGAACAGAAGGGGCATATTCGACCGTTAACATGACCCTAGGTGGCTCTTCCGACCAGGTCCTAAAGGAGGACTCGGTTTGAACGAAGTGGCACCGAGAGAAGGATGGAGAGAAAGCGGCGAGAGAGGAAATAGGTGTTGAATAAGTTCGTAATTAGCAAGAGGTATTCGACCAATAAGGTGATGAATCTTTCCCCTTGAGATTTCCTCTTCCTTGTTAGTTTAAGTAATAGTTCATTTTATCTCAACTGATAATTGATATTTCTAATTCATGATAACTTGTGTTAGATATTGAATCTGATTATCAACCATATGCTCAACACGTAGTTGTATGAATATCCATATGTTGTACTTGTGTATCATTCATGTTTATGGATTGTTTATGAATTGCTTGTAGAACTTGAACTGCTACATCTATCAGTGGAAAACCCCACTTATATATGTCCACCCAAACTTGGGATGTAACTTGACTAATTGTGATTATGATGGACCCTCACCTAGTGGCTACTTTGATTGATGGATTAAATGAAACATTGATGTGGGCTTACCATCCATGGATCGTTGTGCCTATGTGGCTTTTTTATGCTTGATATTTGCCTTAGGCGGCTTGATAGATTATTTTATGTGACCATGCGATGGCAAGTCCCACTTGATAGACTGTGATTGGCCACTAGTTGAGGAGGATGTCATTAAACATCCTAATGATGGAGTCTTATGAGCCGGAGATGGTGGAATGGGACACCATGCCCAAGCTATCGGTATATGCTGGGTGATGAGCCCCCCATAGTGACCTTTGAGCTTTTCATAAATTAGTTGCTTGCAAATTGGAATAATAATGGATGAGATTAATCATGCATTCATGGCACTTGCATTCTGAATGGACTGACTTTTTGAAAGGTCCATTCTCTTATTAGGGATGAGCCAACTATTTGAAACACCCATTCTTACTTAAGTGAGCCGATTGTTTGAAAGGCCCACTATCTTACTTGAGCGGGTCGACTGTTTGAAAGACCCATTCCCTTGCAAGTTGAATGAACCGACTGTTTGAAAGGCCCATTCTCTTGCTTAATGGACCAACTGTTTGAAAGGTCCATTCTCTTATTAAAAGGGGGTTAACTGTTTGAAAGGCCCATTCTTTGCTTAAGTGAGCCAACTGTTTGAAAGGCCAACTATCTTACTTGAGCGGGTCGGTTGTTTAAAAGACCCGTTCCTTTGCAAGTTGAATGAGTCGACTGTTTGAAAAACCCATTCTCTTGCCTAAATAGACCGACTGTTTGAAAGGTCTATTCCCCTATTTGGGATGAGCTGAATGTTTAAAAGGCACATCCCCGGGTATGAATAAGCTGATTGTTTGAAAGGCCCATTCATGTCTAAGTGAGTCGACTATTTGAAAGGCCCACTACTTTACAAGTTGAATGTGCTAACTGTTTAAAAGCCCATTCTCTCGCATGAATGGACTGACTATTTGAAAGGTCCATTCACTTGGCCAACTGGATGTGCATCCCCAATTAATGTGCATACATGCATGCATTGTTCACAACACCAAGTGTAGGGTCACAATGTAGTAATAATCTCAGTAACACCGAGGTCGAATCCACGGGGACTGAACTTGTGTATCTTCTGAAAGTAACTAGAGGTAGAACTATAAGAAGATGAAAACCTAAATCTAGAATAATCGAGAGAATAATTGTGAATTATTTAACTAAAACTTGTAGATTCAAAGGTGGGAAACTAGGGTTTCCAAGGATCCACTTGTAGAGATCAGGGAGATCTATGCTTGATTCACGAACACAACTGGAATCAGAGTCCCATCTTCATTCAATTGGAAAATATCTCATTAAAAATCAAATCTGAACTTCCTTTAATCTAGTTCTCAATGGATGAGAGGTATGAGAACTAGAAGTGATTCCATCACAAAACCAATCTGAGAGAATTATGAGAGTTAGGAAGGATTTCATCATCCAACCATGCCCAGGGGATAATGATGAACAACAGGATTTCCTAAAATCACAATCTCAATATAAAAAGAACATACTCAAGCTATCGCAGATCTATTATAATTTAAGTCACAACAAGTCATTAAAAACTAAAAGTATTCCTTATAATCAAACTTAATCAAAGAGAGTTCAACAACATGAATCAAAGCAAAAGGAAATAACTCATCATGCTACAAGCTACACCTCTTAGCCCTAGTTAAGAGGTTTAGCCAATCATAAACATGATTAAACTAGAATCTCATAAAAACATAACAAACATAATTAAGAAAAAAAGGGAAGAAAGAAAAACTCTTAAGATGGCCTCTCCACGTTATCGATCTGCTTCCGTTCTCCTCTGCTCACCCGATAGATAGGATTTATTTATAGAGATTTCAGTGACTCCTCTCGCGAAACAGACCTGCGCAAGAGTTGCTGCACATTGATGGGGAGCCCTATATTTGCTAGAGTTGAAGGAATTTTTTCCTTCCATCAGATTCACGGTGGGATTTTGGTGGGATGGACGGTTTCCAGATCGAAATAATGGCCCACAGAGATGGACCGCAGCTCCCTGTTTGTACCGTCCATCTTGCCTTTTAAACACAAGGACGTCGTTCTCGCTGCGCTGCTCCAATTTCATCCTCTAGGTCTAAATAAGAAGGTCCGTTAGAGTCTAATGGACGGTCCGGATTGGACTGATGATCCGAGATTCGTGGCCCATCAGGACCGTCCATAAGTCACGTTCGCAAAACAGAGCTTGCGCAATGCTTCTTGTGCTGTGATGGTTGGTGGGTCCATGATCGATGCAGGTGGAGAAATCTATTCCATCCATTGGATTCCTCTCATCATTCTAGGCTAGGATGACATGGTACAGCTCGGATTTGGTGTGGCCCACGGGATTTTTCTTGGCGCCATCCATCCTGCATCAAAACCTTCATGTACATGTAACATCTAAGGAAGTCAAGCTGTGGATTAGGATACGGTCGGTTTGACTTCCTTGATGCAATAGACGGCTTGGATCATCGAGTCCGAGGATGATGGTGGCCCACCGAATTTCGTCCGCTAGACATCCTGCAGCAATAGATCCGGAAAGAAAGAGATTGCAGGTCAAAAGAAGTTTGACCTCTTTCTCTGGTCTGGTACACAGCGTGTGTACCTCTGCTATATGCTCGGCCATGCGAAGTGGGGCCCATCTTGATGATCCAGAGAGATCTACTCCATCCATCTGCTTTCCCATCCGATTTAAGGGGGTTAGGCCTAAAACGGAAGCATATCCAAGGATCGGGTGGCCCCAGATCAATGGCTCCTAGATGATCCCTACTGGCTTTAGTGATTTTTGAGCTTTAAATCCATGCTTTTAGCATCCTTTTCAATCCAAGCTCTTGAATTCACCTTGCAACACAAACATGATTAAAGTAGAACATTAGGCATTCTCATGTGCATAAAACCAAGTAATAAATGGGTTCCAATATATAATATTTGACCCTCAACACAATCCTCAACCAACATTTTGCTAGTCCCGAGCAAAGTATGCAAAAAATAAGTTTAATGCGCAATGTTTAACCTTTTTCAGAAAATAATCTTTTATGTATTAAGTATGCATGAGTAGACACAAAATGAGAAAGTGAGATTTTGAAAACCTAGAGCCGAACCACATAAGCAACCAATCAAATAAATCCTTTATCCATTAGGTTAGAGCATAGTTTGCATATCAAGTTTTTCAACATGTTCAGTGAAAATACTATCTTTTCATAATGTTAGCCATGCTCATCACTTCAAGATTGGTTGAGAACCCAAGTACTGATTCGAACATATCCCCTTTTCCTTCTTTTTCTAGTTTTTAATTTTATATCGACGGTCATTTGTATTTATTTAGTCTTTTCATCCCTTCTTTTTTTCTCTTTTTTTTTTCTTTTTCAGACATTACATCTTTTCAAAGACATTTTTCATTCCCTTCAAAGATGTAACGCCCTAAAAATTGGAGGTCGACTCATGTGATCACGGTCGAGTACAGACTCAAACAAAACAACCGATTTTAGTGAACTTCGCCAATTGGTGAAGCTGGGACACCTATGAATGTTTCTACATTTTTCTCTCACCCACCTATGTCGAAAAGCGTCCAAACATGGTGAACATACATTAGACAGATCGGGTTACTTGACGAGCTTGGCTAGCTCGAGCGCACGACAAGTTGAACGACATGAAGTACATAAGCACTTCGCGTGGCCAACCACTATCGCCAACTGAAGTACGACTTGGGTTCGCCGAACACATCTGAGCCACGAATTTAATCCCGTTACCGATTGCCTAGACTATACAATAGCCCCAATCACATTCAATTACGGAACAGTTAAAGCAGTAATGGATCAAGATTTCAAATCATACAATCAAATATCCAATATCGTCTGCTTAAGGTTGCCAGAGCTGTTGCACGGAATCATTACACCACTCCCCCATCACCCTTCACAGATTTTATGGAATACAACTTAAACATGTGAAGTAGTCAGAGCAGAATTAAATAAACAAGTAATTCAAATAGATTAACAAGCATGTTATAAAACACAATACAAACAGGAAATCCAAACACATACATTTCATAAACCAGTAAGTGATTAAACTAAACAACTTACATGAAGGAAATCATACACATCACTAATGTAGTTGAGAATCCTATCTCAACACCCTTATACATTACAATTTACTAACTACTACTCATTCAGACATTTCAACAAACACTTTAGACTACATACATCAACATACATGACGTATGTTGATCACATAGGTATTAGGCCAAATCCTTTCACTAGGGAGCTGCCGAATCCAAGTTCCATATTCATTCAGTCATTTCCACAAACACTTGGGCTACACATTTTAACATATATAGTGTATATTGGTCGTGGCGTGATTTAGGGCAAATCCTTTCATCAAAGGGGTATCGCCTATATAACAATTATATATCCATGACGATTAGTCATGGCGAGCACGAATGTGAATTCTAAACTCATTCGGTCATTCTCACAAACACTTAGAATACACTCTTTTAACATACATAACGTATACTAACAAAAACATGTATTAGGGCGAATCCTTTCACCGAGTGAGTATTATACATATATATATATATAGCATGTTCATACAGTAATTAATCATGGCTAACATACTTTCAAAATTTGTACTTATACGGTATTTTCTACAATTATACAGAATACACAATATACTATAATTTGTATACGCAATCGAAACACAAAACAAACATCAGTTTGTGCATGTACAATCACACTTAGATCATGAATCTATCATTATCTAACATTGAAAGCATTGAAAACCATAACCTATACATCTAAAGTCTGCACCTTACGCCGTAGAAGCGTAATGAACTCGATAGATTTGTTAAGCTTTTGTCTACGGTGATGTGGCAACCTATAACATGCTTTAGGTTAGTTATTTCATAACTTACAACTATCAAAACCCCAAAACAGATTAGGGTTAGGGTTTCTTACCTAGAAACGAAGTCAAAATCGTCGGAAAAATGATTTAAAATGGATGGTTAAGCTTATATAGTGGCAGGGTAGAGTGGTAGGGAGATGCTCCCACTTCTCTCACACTTTCTCTCTCTTTTCTCCCTTCTCTCCTAGGTTTTTCTCAAATTCGTATGGGATGAGAGAGTGAGGGTTTAAGGTCCTTATATAGGCCCAAAACTCACCAAATTAGATCCAGGGCCAAGGTATACTTAGGTTATGTCCAAATACGGACAGTTCCGTCTCAACGGAGCACTTCTGGAAGCCTCCCTTGAGCCAAAGGTTGGAATTAAGCTCACAGATATTGGATCTAGGTTGAGTTAAGTTTTCGTTCCAGTCGGGTTTCCAATCACACGTGGCTAACCAGTTTCAGTTCAACGGTCACCGCAACTCGATCAGGGTTACAAGTACATGGACATGTGTATGAAATTTTTCCTGATTCGAGGTTGTATTTGGGTCAGATTCTGACGGTCTGATTACTCATATCAGGCCCGCAAGTGACAAGTCTCAGATTACTCAAATGAGATTTGATTTCTAAAGGAATCTACGTTTTCTTACACTCTTCACTCTGGGCTCAAGCGAATAGCCGTGGGACACTATTTGGATTTGATTTCCGAGATGGTTGTCAAGCCCAGCAAGGCGGTCCTAATCCTATAATTTGTATTATTCAGACTTTCGATGTGTGGTCTAGATCTGATACAGAGTTTCATGATGCTCCCGAGAGCAGCCGGGTAATGAGATTGATCCTAGATTTTAGGGTAACCTAGCGTCAATGATTCTACAAGCTTTAGGTCTTGTAGATCATATTTAAAGTAGATCAAGCGAATTTCGTAGCTAATATAGTTTAACACTTAGTTACTTTTGAAGGATAAGGTAGTGAAAGGTGAGATTTGTGAAGGAAAAGGGTTAAAAAGCGATTTTAGACTGTGGGATTGAGTTCTAACAAGTTAATAAGGTGTTAGGATCGACCCATTGCCTATGGACGTCTATCTTCAGGTTGGCAAAAATCCGGGGTGTTACAAAAGATGTTGTCATTCATCATTCTTTATGAACTTTTTGTCGATCTCCTGTTTTTTAACTGGTTCTTTTCTTCTTTTAAGGTGGATAAAATTCTCCAAACTCAGTTCTCAATATCTTTCAATGATCGTCATACTAACAATTAGAAAATTTAATACTAATCACATTTGAACATCTTCTTAACCAAGTGAATGTAAGAACCATAAGTGATAAATTACTTAGTTACTCCAACTCCAACAATTCAGAACTCGATTTCTACCTTTTTGTCATACTCAAAACAGTCTTAAATAACAACTTATCGCTTTCTAAACAAATAAACATTGAAAATTTTTCAAAGATTTTACAAATTTTGCTCAAAACTGAGAAAATATGGATTAGGTAACCTAATCTCCCATCCCCAACCTAAAATCTACATTATCCTCAATGTAAAAGAAATACGCAAGATTTGCAAAAGAGACAATGTGTAACATCCCGGATTTTCGCCAACCTGGAATTAGATGTCCTTGGGCAATGGGTCAATCCTGACACAGGTTTAACTTCCCAAACGCTCAATTAAAGCCTCAAATCCCTTTTTAAACAATTTTCTTCGCAAATCTCACCCTTCACTACCTTGTGCTTTCAATTTTTTCAAAGCACCTTCACCCTAGACACTATCTTAAACTAGCTAAGTAGTATAACTTGGATCACTTTATATACAAACTACAATGGACTAAGTTCCACCTCAGACGAAAATCACTTAGGATTAAATCCTTTAGAAATTTGACAAAGTGAACTAGGTGCTAAACTAGATTAGCCATGAAATCCATTTGAATCGCTTTAAATACGATCTGCAAGACCCAAAACTTGCAGAATCATTGACGCTAGGTTATCCTAAAATCTAGGATCAAACTCATTTCCCGTCTGCTCTCGGGAATGAAACGAAACTTCGTATTAGGTCTAGACCGCACATCGGGAGTTCGATTAACACGAAGCTAAGGAACTAGGACCGCCTCACTGGGCTTAACGATCATCTCAAAAATCAGATCCAGCCGATGTCCCACGGCCATTCGTTTCGATCCGGAGCGAGGGAGTGTGAAAAACACTATTCCCTTTACAAAATAAATATCTGGAATAGTGATCTGGCACCATTCGCTTGCGCATCGTAAATAAGCAACCAGCACCGTCAGAATCGACCAAATTACACCCTCGGATCAGGAAAAATTTCATACACATTTACATGTACTCGGAATCTTCGATCGAGATCCGCTGACCGTTGAACTGAAACTGGTCCGCCACGCGTGATCTAGAATCCCGACCGAAATGAAAACTTAATAGAACGTAGATCCAGCGTTAGTGAGCTTAAGTCCAACCTTTGGCTCAAGGAGGCCCACCGAAGTCCTCCAGATTAAGAATTTGAACAGTCCGCTTTGGACATAACCTATGTATACTTTGTTCCCGAGTCTATTTCGGTGAGTTTTGAGACTATATAAGAACCTTAAACCCTCTCTCATGGCAGACATACGAATTTGGATTTGAGAGAGAGAAAAGAGAGAGAAAGTGTGGGAGATCTGGGAGAAACTCCCCGTCTTTGTTCCTCTGTTGCTATCGGTGCTTAACCACCTCATTCTTGCCGCTTTCCTGGCGATTCCGGCATCATTTCTAGGTAATAAACCCTAACCCTAACCTGTTTGGGGGTATTAAACAGTTGTAGGTTAGGAAATAGCTAACCTATTTCATTCTCTAGGTTGCCAAACTCCGTATCTAAGCTTAGCGAACCTATCGACCAAGATGCGATTCTACGACAAAAGTTGCGGACTTTAGGTGTATAGGTTATGGTTTTCAACGCTTTCAACGTCAGATAATGATAGATTCATGATCTGCATGCAATTGCACATGTACAAAGTGCTTTCCGTTTTCAGTTTCGATTAGAATTGTAGAATTTGGAATTTCACATACTCTAGGTATTCGTATAAAGTACCGTATACGTATTTTTTATGGAAATGTGTTTGACATGTTTATTTGTCGTATGGATATATGACGTATGGATAAAATACTTATTTGGCGAAAGGATTCGCCTTAATACATGTTTATTAATAAACACTATGTATGTAGAAATACGGTATTGTAAGAAGTACCGTATACATGTATATTTTAGCGATGTGTTTGTCATGATTAATCGTCGTATAAATATATTATGTGCGTATAAAATATTTGCTTGGCGAAGGGAATCGCCGTAATACATGTTTGCTTGTATACAGTATGTATGTTGAAAATACGTATTCTAGAAAATACTGTCTACGTATAAATTTTGGAGATGCATTTATCATGATGATTTGCTGTAGTAATATATTATACATGGGTAAAATACTCACTTGGCTAAAGGATAGCCCTAATACATGTTTTGCTAACATACACCATGTATGTTGTATTAGTGTATTCTAAGTGTTTATGAAAATGATTGAATGAGTATAGAATCCTCATTTGCGTCGCCATGACTAATTGTCATGGATTCATGATTGTTGTATTGGTGATACCCTTTTGACGAAAGGATTTGCCCTAAATCACGCCACGGCCAATAGACACCATATATGCTAAAATGTGTGGCCCAAGTGTTTGTAGAAATGACTGAATGAATATGGGACTTGGATTCCTGCTTGCCATGACTATCCGTCGTAGGTGTACGCGTGTTATAATTGGGGCAACTCCCTAAGGAAAGGATTTGGCCTAATGCCTATGTGATCGACATGTGTCATGTATGTTGGTGTATGTTTGTTTAAGTGTTTTTTTTTTTTGAAATGTCTGAATGAGTAGTAGTTAGCAAATTGTAATGTATAAGGGTGTTGAGATATGATTCTCAACCTCTTTTAACTATGTGTATGATCTCCTTGGATTGTTGTGTGATTAGGAATTGAACATGTATAAACTCATGCTTGTGTTGTGATTCATAACATGCTCAACTGCTTTATGATTATAACTATGTAATGCATATGTTTAAATTTATATTTACGTTGTATGATCCGTCATGGGTGATGGGGGAGCGGAGCAACGAGTGCGTGCAAACTCCAGCGCCTCTAAACGGATGATACCATACCTTGATTGTATGAGTTGAATCTTGATCCATTATGCTTTATCTATCTCGCAAGTTATCATGTTTGGGGTTATGATTATAGTCCAGACAATCGGTACTTTAATTGAATTCGTGGTCGCGATTCATTTGTCACGTGAGATGTGTTCGACGAACCCGAGTCGTACTTCGGTTGGCGATAGTGGTTGGCCACGCGAAGTGCTTATACACTTCATGTCGTTCAACTTGTTGTGCGCCGAGCAGCCGAGCTCGTCAAGTAACCCGATCTGTCTTATGTATGTTCACCATGTTTGGTGGCACTTGCCTAAACCTAGGGTACCAAACTTACCAGTGAAATCCTTTTTAACCATGGTACCTCGATCCGCTAAGACTCATGAGCCGGGCATGGTGGTATGGGATACCGTGGTCGAGCCGTCTCTACGCCGGGGCCAAAATAGTGAAAACCGACTCGTGAGCCGATTATGGTGGTATGGGACACTATATTCGAGCCGTCGATACTACGGCGAGAGCCGAGTACGGTGAGACCTGTTCTCGTGCTTTGACGGCGACGAGTCCTCCGTAGTATCATCGAGTGTACTCCAAGTAAACGTGATTGGCGACGAGTCTTTCACAGAACTAGAGTATGAGTTGAGCCGAGCACGGTGAGACGTACTCGAGCCGACGGCTAGTGATTGAGCCGAGTACGGTGAGACCCGTACTCGATTTCCGCAATTGAGCCGCATACGGTGAGATCGTATCCGTGCTTGACGGGTGACGAGCCCTTTGTGATGCCTTTCGCTACGCCTCTCAAACCATAATATCGTATGAGATTAACTAGATATGACGACCTAGAATGGATCATGTTTGGGAATGATACAAGGGAGGTACCTTAGTTTCCCAATACTTGTTTGAAATGGACTAATAATAACTCGGTAATCATGATCATCATCGCACCGCATGTGCTTAGTAGATGTGGCGCACCGAGGAGTTAAGCATTCGCGAACGTAAGATGATGTCGCCGAGGGTGGTTCATAAGGGCATACATCATGTCATTTCATACTTGCATTTAATAAGAGTAGTTAGAATTGTTTGATTTGTACTGCTTTATCATTCCTGCTTGATTGAATTGATAACATGTTAACCTATGCTTTATTGTTCCACTGAGTTGATCACTCACTCCCACGTTACGGGACGGTGTTTGAACACCACGGACATTGTCTCGATTGCGGATGGCTACGCTACTCCGAAGCGCAGCCGGACTACTACTATGATGTCGAGGAGGAGTTTCCCACATGTAACTCTCTCGACGGGTCAAGACCTCAGCATCGTATTAATGGGCTATGGTACATGGGATAGAAGACATTACACTTACACATTGGTAAAATTTGAACTGTACTTGTAATTTATTAACCTGGTAATGTTATCACGCTCTGGAGACTCACCACAGATTTTCTATATTTTATATATCTATCACAGTCTTCCGCTTGCTAATTTACTGTCTCTGGAGTATGATATTCTGTTTTGGCTTAATCTCACTCATGTTCAATGCACAAATACAGTCAACATTCAATCATCATTCATTTTGTTGCATAAGTGATGTTCTGGAACTCGAGAGTTGAGTTTATGCTCGACCCCTGATTTTCAGGGCGTTACACAATGTAATTAAGAGAAGAGTGATGGAGAGATATTACCTAATGAAGATAGTTTACGGCTTTTTTTCAAAGGAACTCAGCGTGAAGGTGGGTTAGCACAAGAGTTAAACTAACAAAAAGCAAACTATCTAGAATAAATGGAAACTATCCTAAATAGCATAAAGCCAACTATCCTAAAACAGTATAAAGCAAACTATCCTAGAATGAAAAACAGAAAACCTAACTATACCTCCATCAGACTAGGAGATCAATCCTGATAAATAGGATCATTCAGAGGTATGGACATGTCCTCTGAATCAAATTTCTCAACAAATGGCTTTAACCGATGTCCATTTACTTTGAATTCTTTGCCATTGTTCAGATCTTGTATCTCGACGGCCCCATGAGGATAGACATTAGTGACAATGAAAGGACCGGTCCAACGTGATCGAAGCTTACCCGGAAAGAGATGTAACCGAGAATTGTACAATAGGACTTTCTGACCTGGTATGAAAGATTTTTGAAGAATGCGTTGGTCATGAAACGCCTTCATTCTGTCCTTGTAAATTCTCGAGTTCTCGTATGCATCATTTCAGATTTCTTCAAGTTCATTTCACTGAAGTTTGCATAGCGAGTCAGCGTTGTCCAGATTAAAATTCAAATTTTTAATCGCCTAGTGGGCTCTATGTTCCAACTCCACAGGCAAGTGACAAGCTTTCCCATAGACAAGTCTAAAAGAGGCATTCCAATAGGGGTTTTAAATGCAATACAGTAGGCCCATAAGACATCGGTCAATCTAATTGACCAATCCTTATTGTCAGGGTTAACCGTCTTTTCCTAAATGTGTTTAATTTTCCTATTGAAAATCTCAGTTTTCCCACTTATTTGTGGGTGATATGGAGTACTCACCTTATGAGCAATGCCATATTTCTTCATTAAGTTCGCAAATGGCCTATTACAAAAATGTGAGCCCCCATCACTAATAATGGCTCGAGGCATTCTAAACCGGGAAAGGATGTTCTCTTTTAAGAATTTAATAACCGTTTGAAGGTTGTTGTTCCGGTATGGGATTTCTTTGACCCATTTAGTGATATAGTCTACTGCGAGCAAAATATATAAGTGGCCAAAAGATTGGGGGAATGATCCCATGAAATCGATGCCCCAGCAATCAAATGCTTCTATGATAAGGATGGGGTTCAAGGGCATCATATTTCGACGGGATAATGCTCCCAATTTCTGACAATGCTCACAAGCCTTGCAAAACTCATGAGTGTCCTTGAATATAGTGGACTAGTAAGACCACACTACAGAATCTTGGTCGTGGTCTTTTTAGCAGAAAAGTGACCACCACAGGCCTGAGAGTCACAGAAGGAGATGACACTTTGATGTTCAACGTCTGGCACACATCTCCTTAAGATTTGGCCTAGGCAAACCCAGAAGATTTTGCGCACCTCGGTGAAGAATTTTTTCTTACCTTGCGCAGTCTAATGTGTCGGCGTGAAACCTGTGGCAAGATAATTAGCAATATCAGCAAACCAAGGTGAATGGGAGACTTTGAACAGTTGTTCGTTAGGAAACATATCATTGATATGTGTGTCTCGGGGGAATAAGGGAGATCAAGGCGAGAAAGATGGTCAGCCACTACATTCTCTACTCCCTTTTTATTTTTTATTTTCAAATCAAATTCTTGGAGTAGGAGGATCCATCTAATCAGGCGGGGCTTAGCATCATTCTTAGAAAGAAAAGACCTGAGTACCACATGATCTGTGTAAATGACAATCTTAGATCTGATCAAGTAGGACCTAAATTTGTCCAAATACTACGGCTAAGAGTTCATTTTCCGTAATCGAGTAGTTCACTTAGGCAGGATTTAGATTTCTACTTGCATAATGAATAACGTAAGGTTTCTTTTCTTTTCTCTGGCCTAAAATCGCCCCAAGAGCATAGTCAGATGCGTTGCACATAAGTTCAAAAAGAAGGCTCCAGTTGGGTGGTTGTATGATAAGTGTAGTGGTTAACATACCCTTAAGCTTAGTAAAAGCTTCCTGGCATTGCTCAGTCCACTCGAATGGTACATCCTTTTGAAGTAGATTACATAAAAGACGAGAAAGATGACTAAAGTCCTTTATAAATCTTCTATAAAAGCCGGCGTGTCCTAAGAAGGACCGCACATCTCGTATGTTCTTGGGTGGAAGTAGGTTAGAGATAATATCAATTTTAACCTTATCTACCTCAATTCCATTGGACGAGATGATATATCTAAGGACAATTCCCTTACAAATCATGAAATGACACTTCTCCCAGTTGAGTACCAAATTCTTTTCTTCACATCGCTTCAGCACATATTTAAGATTCTTCAAACAATTACTAAAGGATGGACTAAAGACAGAGAAGTCGTCCATGAAGACCTCTAGATATTTCCCTCTCATGTCAGAAAAAATATTCATCATACATCACTGAAAAGTGGCGGGAGCATTACACAGTCCAAATGGCATCCTTCGGTATGCAAAGGTACCAAAAGGACATGTGAACGTCATCTTTTCCTGATCTTCAGGAGCTATCTCTATCTAATTGTAGCCCAAATACCTATCAAGGAAACAATAGTATGAGTAACCAGCTAGCCTTTCCAAGACTTGATCAATGAAGCGCAAAGGGAAGTGGTCCTTCCTCGTGACGGTATTTAACTTCCTGTAGTCAATGCACATTCTCCAACCAGTAGTAACTCTAATTGGCATGAGTTCATTGTTGCAATTAGCTACAATGGTAATTTCGAACTTCTTAGGAACCACCTAGGTTGGACTCACCCATTGGTTATAAGATATAAGGTATATGATACCCACATCCAAAAGCTTAAGAACCTCGGGCTTAACCACTTCCTTCATGTTCAGATTTAGTCTTTGTTGTTGTTGCCGAGAGGTCTTCGCATTATCCTCAAGATAAATGCGGTGAGTACAAACCGAAGGGTCAATTCCCTTGAGGTCCGTAATCGCCCATCCAAGGGCTCCCTTGTGCTCAATGAGAGTAGATAAGAGCATACTCTCTGTTCTTGCTCAAGGTGGGATGAAATCACCTCTGGGTATGTCTCATCTTGACCTAATAGACATATTTCAAATCAGAGAGCAACGGTTTTAGGTCAAGCTTCGATGCCTTAAGGCTAGACGATAAAGATACTACATCGGTTTGGGGTAATTCTTCAAATTGTGACCTCCACCAGTTAACTTCAAGTACCGGCGCAGTATCAAGCATGGCACCCGTCTCCCTAATCATATCATCATCTAAATCATGGGAGTGGGCCAAGCACGTCTCTAGAGGATCAGAGGAATAGGTCAAAAATGTTCTATCTTCCACGAAAGAGTCAATCATGTTAATGTCATGGAAATCGTCATCATCCTCTAACCGTTTGCCTGTATTGAAAAAGATATTCAACTCCAATGTCATATTCTCGAAAGACATACTCATAACTTCATTCCTTCAATTAATGATTGCATTTGAAGTGGCAGGGAATGGGCAACCAAGAATGATAAGAATTTGAGTGCTCATGTTACTGATAGGTTCCATATCCAGGATGATAAAATCTACCAGATAGTAGAATTTGTCAACCTGGACCAACACATCCTCAATTATCTCTCTCGGTACACGAATTTAGCGATCAGCAAGTTGTAATGTGGTTAGGGTGGGTTTCAATTCCCGCAAACCTAACTATTTGTAGACCGAGTAGGGAATCAGATTTACGCTTGCTCCTAAGTCAAGAAGTGCGTGCTCAATTTAATAGTTACCAATTACACAAAGTATGGTTGGGCTACTGGGATCTTTGAATTTCTGTGGCACATCTTACTTTAGAATGGCACTCACTTTTTTAGTTAAGAAGATTTTCTTTTGAATATTTTGCCATCTTTTGGTCGTACACAAGTCTCTAAAAAATTTGGCATATGAATGTATTTATTTAACCGCTTCTAATAGAGGAATATTGACCTTCACTTATTTCAACACCTCTAGAATGTATTGAGAGTTAGAGAGAGGTTTTGGTGCAACCAACCATTGGGAGAATGGGGCAACCGGCTTGCCTTGAAGTTCCAGTTCTAATTCTTATGGAGCAGTGCTAGGTCTATCATCATTATCCTCTTCCGGGTTCTTGGGTTTTTCAGCCCTAACCGGAATGGTTTTGTTAATGGTCTTCCCACTCCTAAGAGTGGTGATAGATTTAGCTTACTCCATCTGATTTGAAGAGCTCGGGTCGCTAACTTCATATTGTGGTTTTAGATTAGGAAGAGGTTGAGCTGGAAGGCTCCCCTTATTCTCAATCGTATTCCTTGTGTCAAGCCCTTGTATGGCTTTTGTAAGGTCTTGAAAGGCTTGTAGCATCCCCTGATTGAAAAGCTCTTGCTTTTGAAGATGTTTTAGAACCAGATCCTCTTGAAGTTTCTCTTGATTTGGAATTTGGTTGAAGAAACCTCGAGGTGTAACAGTTTGTCCATTTCTCCAACTGAAGTTTGGATGATTTCTCTAATTGGGATTGTATGTATTGGAGGTAGGTCCATTGAAAGGTCTTTGGTGATTATTCACGGCATTGGATTGCTCATTCAACACCTCCTGAAAGGAAGGTATCATTGGACAATTCTCAGTTGTGTGAATGTTGCAAGCACAAATACCGCAAACAGTTTCCTTAGCCCTATCCTTCTTTAATTCCATAGCCTCGAGTTTTCTGGTGAGATTAGCCACTTTAGCATTGATATCATCGTCCTCTTTCGGGAGATACATTCCACCCCTCTCTTAGAAATGAGTTAGCCTGGACTTGGTGTTTGATTATGGAGAGACGTCCCATGATTGTGTGTTTTCAGCAAGCTTATCAAAGTAGCCCCACACATCATTGACACTTTTATTCATAAATTCCCCATTACACATTATCTAGACTAATTAGTGCATGGGAGATGTCAGTCCATCATAGAAAAAATTCGTAATGTGCCACGTTTCAAAACCATGTTGTGGGCATGAACTGACAAGATCCTTAAACCGCTCCTAACATTGGAAGAATGTTTCATCTTCCTTTTGGGCGAAGTTCATGATCGACTTTCTAAGGGTGTTTATCTTATGGTATGGAAAATTTGTCTTTATGAACTCCCTTGTCATGTCTTTTCATCTACCAATAAATCGAGGACGTTGTGAATGCAACCACGTCTTAGCCTTCTCTTTCAAAGAAAAAGGAAAGAGTCTCAGCCTGACCGTATTGTCAGACACGTTGGGAAAATATAGAGAGGCTATGATCTCATCAAACTCTTTCAAGTGTAAATATGAATTTTCATATTCAAGCCCATGAAATTATGGAAGGAGTTGGATCACCCCTGGCTTAATATCCATATGTCCCATATTTTCTGGAAAAACCATGCATGAGGGTATGCTCACCCCCACTGGTTATAAATAATCTCGTAAAGTATGAGGCGGGGGTGCTTGATGCACCTCATTCTCATCCTGAACTTCATCCTCCCTAGGTTGGAGTTGTTGATTTACCAATTGATTTGCAGCCATAACCTCAATTAACTCTGATGATCTCGAGTAGTGTTTAATCCTGTGATGGATAGATAACCCCTCAACCAATCCTCTTTCACTCAAGAGATGTCGAGTGTTATTACGGACCCACTTGGGCATGAAATACTCTCAACCCTCCAATTCAGATTCTAACCTAAACCTAAAAGCGAGAAAGGAAATAGAAATCTAAAAATAGAAAGAGAAAGGGAATTAGAAAGAAGTTATCAAATTAGACGTTCCTAAATAAAATCATGCAAAACAAAACAAAATTAGTCAGTTTCTAAAAACAGAAAATAGCAAGTTTCTAAATCTAAAATTAGAAAGTGAGTTAGTTTCTAAAAACAAAAGAAATCCTAGAATTAGAAAGTTTTTAAACATAAAAAATAAACCCTAACAGAAAACAGAAAAATTAGAAAGAGATTACTAATTTAGAAAGTCTATATCAGGATCTTACAAAACAGGAAAGTTAGGTTAGTTCCTAAAAATCAAAAAGAAAAACCTAATCCTACAATTAGAAAATATAAAAACCTAATCTTAAACTAATCCCAAAACTAGCTAATCTTAGAAAAACGCAACCGTTAGTCCCCGGCAACGGCGCCAAAAACTTGTTCACAACCCCAAGTGTAGGGTCGTGATGTAGTAATAATCTCGGTAAGACTGAGGTCGAATCCACAGGGACTAAACTTGTGTGTCTTCTGAAAGTAACTAGAAGTAGAACTAGAAGAAGATAAAAACCTAAATCTAGAATAATTGTGAATTATTTAACTAAAACTTGTAGATTTAAGGTAGGAAACTAGGGTTTCCAAGGATCCACTTGTAGAGATCTGGGAGATCTATGCTTGATTCACGAACACAACTGGAATCAGAGTCCCATCTTCATCCAATTGGAAAATATCTCATTAAAAATCAAATCTGAACTTCCTTTGATCTAGTTCTCAATGGATGAGAGGTATGAGAACTAGAAGTGATTCCATCATAAAACCAATCTGAGAGAATTGTGAGAGTTAGGAAGGATTCCATCATCCAACCATGCCCAGGGGATGATGGTGAACAACAGGATTTCCTAAAATCACAATCTCAATATGAAAAGAACATACTCAAGCTATTGCAGATCTATTGTAATTTAAGTCACAACAAATCATTAAAAACTAAAAGTATTCCTTATAATCAAACTATAATTAAAGAGAGTTCAACAACATGAATCAAACCAATAGGAAACAACCCATCATGCTACATGCTTCACCTCTTAGCCTTAGCTAAGAGGTTTAGCCAATCATAAACATGATTAAACTAGGATCTCTTAAAAACATAACAAACATAATTGAGAAAAAAGGGAAGAAAGAAAAACTCTTAAGATGGCCTCTCCACGTTATTGACCTGCTTCCATTCTCCTCTGCTCACCCGATAGAGAGGATTATTTATAAAGATTTCAGCGACTTCTCTCGCGAAACAAACCTGCGCAAGAGTTGCTACACGTTGATGGGGAGCCCTGTATTTGCTGGAGTTGGAGGAATATGTTCCTTCCATCGGATTCACGGTGGGATTTCGATGGGATGGACGATTTCTAGATCGAAATAATGGCCCACAGAGATGGACCACATGTCACGCCCCAGACTCGGTGATCAGACTCACAAGGAACCCGATAGCTGGTTCCGGCCGCAACAGCCTCCGTAGTACCCCATTCTCAGTTCCTAGCTCAGGTTCCGATCCTAAGATCCCACAAAGAGGATTTCCATAGCATAAATCCAATCCAATAGAGCATACCCAAGATCATAACACAGTAATCTCAGAAAGTAACCAAAGGAACGCATTGCAAATCCACTAAGAATTTAAACTTTTCAGGTATAAAAGGCTCAAAAGGAAATACATAAGGTAAGAAAGGAAGAAAAGTCTTCAAAGGGTCCTCAGCACGCTCCAATCCAATGCTCCACCGCTACTGCACCGACCTAGGATCACCTGCACTCATCAATCGTGCATAAGCTTATGAAAAGCTTAGAGGGCGGTGAAGGTGTGCGACAATGGTGCTCAGAAGAAGATAGGGGAGAATGTAATAGGAAACATGAATGATACCGATTCCATTAGCCGTACCAAGGTTAAGCTATGAATGCAGTAAGTCGTACCAAGGCTATGCAATGCAATACATGAGTACTAGATGCCATACCGAGGTGATGCAACATAAGGCTTATACAGCTGATGCAAATGCAATGTGAAGTAGTGCCCGTCCTCATATCCAATCCACATATCAAGTACAGCTCCATCATAAGGAATCCATCGAGGTCAAGTACACTGTAGGATGACTGTCGCTCTGCAAGACCCGCATAGTTAAACGAGCGTAGGAGACCTTACTACCCACCTATGGACAGCCAATCACCAGCGAGGCTTGAAGGTAACAGACCCATTCATGAGTTGGTCAAACTCAGCCTAGTTGTTGCCCTCTCTCTCAGGCGGGTAAGGCAACACCCCATCCCAACCGACCACGTTGCAGTGAGAGATGCGGCCTCAAGGTATAAAGGCACTCGTGCGCTCATGTTTTCCACTCGGTCTTGGTGTTAAGGCATCCCCTCAGTACTGTGGAAGTTTAGGGGCTTTCACCCAGGGATATCCTATGCACCTCGAATGCTCAAGAATCATTTTCGATGTCCACACACGGCCATCCATGATATCTCTATGGAGGCTACAGCCCTGATGAAGTAAGGGGAATATCCACATACTATGCAATACCAGATGCATGAATCACACAATCATCTATCCATTAATCCCAAGCATCCACCATCTCAAGAGGGTAAACTCCATCCCTCAGGGAGATACCAACATGTCCTACATAATGGTACAACCATGGCTAATCATAACTCAACCAAGCATGCATATGATGCGTATGGGAGTGGGCCATGAAGATGAATAAAGGTGCCAATGAGGTGAAGATGAACTCTCTACCTAACCATGAAGGGTCTGGTACTTAACCAATTCCCATAAGGAATATATAACTTCTAGTGGGAGCCCGTTTACTTGGGATAGCCCACGAGACTAAGCATACAAGCTACGTTCTTAAATAGTATAGATATGGGCCTAGCAAGAAACTAAGGTAGGCATTCAACTACACTTAGATACAATAGGCCTAGAGGGGTCCAAATGGGGACATTCAACCGCCATTGCCCCAAGGCATCCAACCACAAACCATAAGCTACGAGGCCCAAGGCCCACATCCAATACATGTACATAAGTCCCATATAAGGCATTAAGAACTATGGGTCTAATCTATCTATAACAACATAGACCAAAAGAAGGGAATTAAAGCCTAAAGCCCAAGTTCCAATGGCCATAAAATCCAAGCATTTAGATGGACTTAATGGGCAGCCCATGTACACAATTACATGGCTCAAAAACACATTTAAGTTGGGTGAAATGGGCCCCACTACATCAGCCCAATATTAGCAATTTATGTGGGTATTCCAAGGGCCTAAATTCACCTTTTCCTCAGCCCATAAGTCCAGCAAATGGTGGAAGGTTATTCCAACACATGGTTAGCCAAGGTAGGACATTCCAACCCAATCTAGGCTCACTAGAAAGTCCCAAAATCTGGTATAAGTTTGGGGCCCACAAGTGGTATAAATGGTGGCCCAAAATATGCACCAATTGAGCCCAAAATATTCTGAAGAATAGGTGAGCAACAAGTACCCAAAACCCCTCAATGTGGTGGGCCCCCAATCCCAATAAAACTTTAGCCATACATTGTATACTTAATGCCCAATGGCTGGACTTTCAGCCCACTTAATATTTTGGGCATGTTGAAGCCCAAAAACTAATTAAAATAGGTGAGAATCAATCCCATAAGGGCTGGTAATGATCAAAACGGGTCCCACCAGATGGAGGAAGGGCATTTACCACTCAACACCGAGTGGGCTTGCTACTGAAATGCAGGCCCAACAGCAGCCCCAAGCATGGGCGTCCTAAGGGTGGGACGGCCCAACACCATGGACAACCTGGCCACATACATCAAAGGTGGGCTCCACACTAATAAGATGGGCCCCACGTGGGACGTCCACCTAGGGTGGACCCAACCTCCACATGGGCCACACCTAAAGGGGAGGACGGAGTGGATGAAAAACATACATCATGTTGGGCCTGGCCAAGGACGTCCACCATCTAGACGTCCATCATGGACGGCCGGTCCAGTTAGTTAGCCCCACCACCATGGCCTCAATGGCCCTTTGAAACAATACGAAGTGGGCCCCACAAACATACATAAAAGCCCCAATAGACTGGGCCCAATAAGTTCCACAATTACAAAGAAGACAGCAAGGTAGAAAAAAAAATCTACAACATACATGTTGCTGTCCTGATTTTGGACCCTCCAATAGAGTGGGTCCGGGGCCTCCAAAATTTTTGAAATTGAGGGCCAAGTTCCCTCATCATGCCTACAACAAGGTGGGACCCAGAAAGGTGGCCCACCATCAAAGAAAATATTTTTAAATTATGGTTTTATGGGACAATGTTGCTGGACTTCACAGCAGAAATTTCTGGTAGTCCACCATGTTGGCCCACCCTTTTGGAGGCTCAAATGGGGTTGATTGGGACTGAAATTTGGCATGCTTATAGGTGGGATATACACCTTCAAGAATCATATATTATATGGTACCAATCTCTCCACTAAATTCCTAAAAATTAGGTCCCAAGATGGCCCAAAAATCTGTCCAGATAGTTCTGCCACATCTTATACAAATTACACCCTATGTGATATAGGGCATGCCACGGAAGGTCAAGCGGAGCACGGCATGCCTTGCACTTACCGGTTCGATGGATCAGGCACCTCCCCAGAGTGATGGTTGTACCGACCCTGGTTTGGGCCCGGTTCGTGAGACTATACCTAAGTCTCAGCCTTCTATTGGTCCTGCAGTTGGACCGCCACCGTACACACCACCGGTTCTTGAGCAGAACCATGCGTCTTCTTCGACACAGCAGGTGCCTCTGTCAGCCCCACCTGCGGATAGGTTGGAGAATTTATGACGATGATGCCCCAGCAGCTCTTAGCTACTATTGCAAGGGCCCTAGCTCAGGGTGGAAGTACTACTCCACCTTCACCATCTGTACGCCCTACTAAGACTGTAAGGCCTTCTGCTCAGGATGAGGGTGTACTTTCCCTGCACCTGCTACATACCCTATGGGGAATCTGGGTACAAGTGGTCTCCTCGAGTGATTCCAGCGCTTGAGGCCTCCTACCTTTACGGGTTCTCATAAACCCGAGGAGGCCGAATATTGGCTCGACCGCATCTCTAAGATGCTGAGGATGCTACATTATACAGAGCAGGAGTAGGTCAAGTTGGCCACCTTTATGTTTGAAAAGGAGGCTAGCTTGTGGTGGGATAGTATTTTACGGATAGTTGCAGTTGGCTATATATGGATATGGGCAGCTTTTAAGTTTTACTTTCATAAGAAGTACTATCCCCAGACGTACTGGCACGAGAAGGAGAATTAGTTCTTGCGCCTCAAACAGGGAGGCATGACGATGACAGAGTACGAGCACCGGTTTACAGAGTTGGGCAGATATGCCCTTACTATACTTGCTGACATGCAGATGTGGATGCGGCGTTTCTCCGAGGGCCTGCGACCTGACATTCGGTCGAATATGTGTTGTGCTAGTATACCCTCCTATGCTGAGCTAGTACAAATGTCTATGTAGACAGACCAGGACAGGGATCGGTTGACACGTTCTCATGGGCCTATGGTCCCTAGGCCACAACCAGATATGCTGAGCTGGCCTTTCTTCAGTAAGAGGCCCCGTATCGACTCTCCTCCCAGGATTGTGGCACCACTAACCCCAATGAGGCGACCTGGTGTGACATGTACTTACTGTGGGAGACCAGGTCACGCTGCAGAGAGTTGCTTTGCACGTATGAGAGACAGCGGGTTCTCGCCACCGCAGAGGATCAACCGCCAGGTTCCCCAGGCCATTTCAGCACCACCCCTGCGGACAGCACCTACACATCTATCCTTCAGGCCCACTACACCACGATTTAGGCTGCCTCAGCGACATATGGTGCCTCAGCCCAACCGACCTCAGCAGGCACGCATTCATGCACTTATAACGAAAGAACCAGAGAGCACTTTCAGCACCTATAGCCTTCGAGGTCACTGCACATGTCCAAGGTACTCCTGTCTTCTTATTAGTGGACATTGGGTCCACTACCTCCATCATTTCTTGTGTAGTAGTTAAGCGTCTCACTTTACATATGTAACATCCCGGATTTTTTGTCAACTTGGAATTAGACATCCTTAGGCAATGGGTTGCTCCTGATACCTTATTAACTTGTCAGAACTCAATCCCACAGTCTAAAATCGCTTGTTAACCCTTTTCCTTCACAAATCTCACTTTCACTACCTTATCCTTCACAAAGTTAACTAAGTGTTAAACTAGATTAGCCATGAAATCCATTTGAATCGCTTTAAATACGATCTGCAAGACCCAAAACTTGTAGAATCATTGACGCTAGATTACCCTAAAATCTAGGATCAAACTCATTACCCGACTACTCTCGGGAGCACATTGAAACTCCGTATCAGATCTGGACCGCACGTCGAAAGTCCGAATAACACGAAGTTAAGGAATTAGGACCGCCTTGCTGGACTTGACAACTATCTCGGAAATCAAATCCAGATAGTGTCCCAGCACTATTCGCTTGAGCTTGGAGCGGGGAGTGTGAGAAATGTGAAAATACTTCTAAATTAAATTCAAAATAGTGAAATCTGAGACTTGTCACTTGCGGATCAGTATTCAGCAACCAGACCGTCAGAATTAGGTCAAATTACACTCTCGGATCAGGGATATTTCCCCAAACATATCCATGTACTCGGAATCTCCGATCGAGATCCGCTGACCGTTGAACTGAAACTGGTCTGCCACGCGTGATCTGGGAACCCGACTGGAACGAAACCTCAGCTAAACCTAGATCTAGTATTGGTGATCTTAGTCTGACCTTTGGCTCAAGGGGGGCCTCTGGAAATGCTCCGTTGAGCTAAAACAGATGCCCTTTGGACAAAACCCAAGTATACCTTGTCCACAAGTCTATTTCAGTATGTTTTTAGGCTATATAAGGACCTTAGAACCCTCTCTCTCATAGCCATATGATTTTGAGAGAAACCCTAGAGAGAAAAGAGACAGGAGTGAGAGAAGTGGGAGGAACTCCCTCTTACTATCCCCTGCTGCTACATAAGCTGCACCACCCCATTCTCATCGCTTTCCCGGTGATTCCGGCGTCATTTCTAGATAAGAAACCCTAACCCTAATCTATTTTGGAGTTGTAAAGGTTGTATGTTATTAAATAGCTAACCTATTTCATTCTATAGGCTACCAAACTGCTGAATACGGAAGCTTGGCAAACCTATCGTATTTGTTACGATTCTACGACTAAAGGTGCGGAATTTAGGTTTATAGGTTATGGTTTTCAACGCTTTCAATGTCAGATAATGATAGATTCATGATCTGCATGCAATTGCACATGTACAAAGTGCTGTCTGTTTTCTGTTTCGATTAAAGATGTAGAAAATGAAATTTTACATACTCTAGGTATTTGTAGAAAGTACCGTATACGTATAAATTTTGAAAATGTGTTTGCCATGATTATTTGTTGTATGAATATATTATATATGGATAAAATACTTGTTTGGCGAAAGGACTTGCCCTAATATATATTTTGCTAATATACACTATGTATGTGAAAATAGCGTATTCTAAGTGTTTGTGAAAATGACTGAATGAGTATAGAATTCTCATTCGTGCTCGCCATGACTAATTGTCATGGATATATGATTGTTGTATTGGTGATACCCCTTTGATGAAAGGATTTGCCCTAAATCACGCCACGGCCAATATACACTATATATGTTACAATGTGTGGCCCAAGTATTCGTGGCAATGACTGAATGAATATGGAACTTGGATTCATGCTTGCCATGATTATCCATTGTGGGTGCACACGTGTTATAATTGGGGCAACTCTCTAGTGAAAGGATTTGGCCTAATGCCTATGTGATCAACATATGTCATGTATGTTGATGTATGTAGTTTAAAGTGCTTGTTGAAATGTTTGAATGAGTAGTAGTTAGTAAATTGTAATGTATAAGGGTGTTGAGATATGATTCTCAACTTCTTTAACTATGTGTATGATTTCTTTAAATATCTCTGTGATTAGAAATTGAATATGTACAAACTCATGCTTATGTTGTACTTCATAACATGCTCAACTGATTGTATGATTTTATTTGTGTAATGCATATATTTAAATTCATGTTTATGTTGTATTCTATAAGTGTCGTGAAGGGTGATGAAGGAGTGGTGTAACGAGTGCGTGCAACAGCCCTGGCAGCCCTAAGCGGGTGTTATCAGACTTTGATTGTATGATTTGAATCTTGATCCATTAGTACTTTACCTATTTGCAATTGAATGTGATTGGGGCTATTATGTAGTCCAGGCAGACGGTAATGGGATCGAATTCGTGGCTGAGATTCATTCGCCATGTAGGACATGTTTGACGAACCCAAGTCGTGCATTGCTTGTCTGTAACACCCCGGATTTTTGCCAACCTGGGATTAGACGTCCTTAGGCAATGAATCAATCCTAACACAGGTTTAACTTCTTAAACGCTCAATTAAAGCCTCAAATCCCTTTTCAAACCATTTTCTTCACAAATCCCACCCTTCACTACCTTGTGCTTTCAATTTTTCAAAGCACCTTCGCCCTAGACACTATCTTAAACTAGCTAAGTAGTATAACTTGGATCACTTTAGATACAAACTGCAAAGGACTAAATACTACCTCAGACGGAAATCACTTAGGATTAAATCCTTTAGAAATTTGACAAAGTTAACTAAGTGCTAAACTAGATTAGCCATGAAATCCATTTGAATCACCTTAAATACGATCTGCAAGACCCAAAACTTGTAGAATCATTGACGCTAGGTTACCCTAAAATCTAGGATCAATCTCATTACCCGGCTACTCTCGGGAGCATATCGAAACTCCGTATCAGATCTAGACCGCACGTCGGAAGTCCGATTAACACGAAGTTAAGGAACTAGGACCGCCTCGCTGGGCTTGACAACCATTTCGAAAATCAAATCCAAACAGTATTCCACGGCTGTTCGCTTAAGTCCGGAGCGAGAGAGTGTGAAAACACTTATTTTCTTTAAAAATAAATATCTTGAATAGTAATCTGAGACTCGTTGCTTACTTGGATCGGTTTAAGCAACTGACCGTCGAACGACCAAATTACACCCTCGGATCGGGAAAAATTTCATAAACATTTACATGTACTCGGAATCTCCATCGAGATCCATGACCGTTGAAGCGAAAGCGGTCCGGTCGCCACGCGTGATCTGTAAATCCAGTCAGCAACGAAACGAAAACTTAATAGAACGTAAATCCGGTGTCGGTGAGCTTAAGTCGACCTTTGGCTCAAGGAGGCTCGTGAAGTCCTTCGTTAAGTGAAAAAGTTCCGCTTTGGTTATAACCTAGGTGAACCTTGTCTAGAAGTCTATTTTGGTGAAGTTTTAGACTATATAAGGACCTTAAACCCTCTCCCATTTCAGCCATACGAATTTGGATTTGAGAGAGAGAAAAGAGAGAGAAAGTGTAGGAGATGTGGGAGGAACTCCCTGCTGCTGTTCCCTGCCGCTATTCGGGCTCCACCGCCTGATTCTTATCACTTTCCCGGCGATTTCGCTTCGTTTCTAGGAAGAAACCCTAACCCTAACCTGTTTTAGGGTTGTATAGGTTGTAGGTTATGAAATAGCTAACCTGTTTCGTTCTCTAGGTTGTCAAACTCCCGTATACGGAAGCTTAGCGAACCTATCGTCTCCGTTACAATTCTACGATAAAAGGTGAGGACTTTAGGTGTATAGGTTGCGGTTTTCAATGCTTTCAATGTCAGATAATGGTAGATTCATGATCTACATGCAATTGCACATGTACAAAGTGCATTCCGTTTTCTGTTTCGATTAAAATTGTAGAATTTGGAATTTCACATACTCTAGGTATTCGTATAAAATACCGTATACGTATTTTTATGAAAATGTGTTTGACATGTTTATTTGTCGTATGGATATATGACGTATGGATAAAATACTTATTTGGCGAAAGGATTCGCCTAAATACATGTTTACTAATATACACCATGTATGTAGAAATACGGTATTGTAAGAAGTACCGTATACGTGTATATTTTAGCGATGTGTTTGTCATGATTAATTATTGTATAAATATATTATGTGCGTATAAATTAATTTCTTGGCGAAAAGAATCGCCGTAATACATGTTCGCTTGTAAATACTACGTATGTTGAAATTGTGTATTCTAGAAATACCATATACGTGTAAATTTTGGAAACGCAATTGTCATGATTATTTGCTGTATGATTACGATATACGCGGATAAAATGCTAGCTTAGCGAAAGAATAGCCCTAATACATGTTTTACTAATATACGTCATGTATGTTGAAATAGCGTACTCCAAGTGTTTGTGTAAATGCTTGTGAGAGTAAATGCTTAGATGTTTGCAACAGACACAGTAGGTCGGTGCTTTGAGATGGAATTCTCGACTACCTTAGAGACATGTAGGATTTCCTCCATGTGGTTGTTTACTACAACCACTCACATATGATGTATATGTATTTGTATCCCTATCTGTATAGTGCTCTATTACATGCTTTATAACATGCTTTATATCATGCTTTATAACATGCTTTATATCATGCTTTATAACATGCTTTATGACATGCCTCCTAGCATGTTTGTGTTACTTTGTTTATCATGCTTAACTCCACATGCTATTGATGAGAACTGTTTGAGTTTGGGACTATGTCTATAGTCCAAACATTCGGTACCAGACTTGAGATTGTGGCTGAGATTCATGTCGCCACAATGGATGTGTCTGACGAACCCGAGTCGTACTTCGGTTGGCGATAGTGGTTGGCCACACGGAGTGCTTTTGCACTTCATATCGCCCAACTTGTTGTGCGCTCGAGCTAGTCAGGCTCGTCAATTAACCCGATATGTCGAATGTGTGTTCACCATATCTGGTCATTACTGTTTGAACCTAGGATACCAAACTTACCAGTGGCAATCCCGTTAACCATGGTACCTCGATCCGCTAAGACTCATGAGTCGGACATGGTGGTATGGGACACCGTGGCCGAGCTGTCGGCCTATCTTTGGGGCCATGTGCCTCCCCGTAGTGACCATTGAGCAACCAAACTCGTGAGCCGAATACGGTGGTATGGGACACCGTATGTCGATTCGTCGATACTTACGGCGAGAGCCGAGTACGGTGAGACCTGTACTCGTGCTGACGGCGACGAGTCCTCTGTAGTATCTTCGAGTATACTCCAAGGTCTGTGATTGGCGACGAGTCTTTCACAGCAACTAGAGTATGAGTTGAGCCGAGTACGGTGAGACCTGTATTCGAGCTGACGGCTAGTGATTGAGCCGAGTACGGTGAGACCTGTACTCGAGCTGACGGTCAGCAATTGAGCCGCATACGGTGAGATCTGTATCCGTGCTGACGGGTGACGAGCCCTTTGTGATGCCTTCGCTACGCCTCTCAAACCATAATATCGTACGAGATTAACTAGGACTGACGACCCTAGAATGGATCATGTTTGGGAATGATATAAGGGAGGTACCTTAGTTTCCCAATACTGCTGTTTGAAATGAACTAATAATTACTCGGTTATCATGCTCATCATCGCACTGCATGTGCCTAGTAGATGTGGAGCACTGAGGGATGGACGCATTCGCAAACGTAAGAGGATGTCGCATGAGGGTGGTTTGGCAAGGGCATTCATCATGTCATTTCATACTTGCATTAATAAGAGTACTTAGCATTGTTTGATTTTACTGCTTTATCATTACTGCTTGACTGAGTCGATAACATGTTAACCTATGCTTTATTGTTCCACTGAGTTGATCACTCACTCCCACGTTACGGGACGGTGTTTCGAACACCCACCAGACTTTGTCTGATTGCAGATGGCGACGCTACTTCTGAGGCGGAGCCGGACTTCTATGACGACGAGAATGCTTTCTCGTATATGCTGTATCTGGCGGCTTCGTGAGAGCCGTACCTTGATTGTCGGGGCTACAGGGATGTTGACTAGATCATACTACACAACTTGGTATAATTTACTTGTAATTATTTAACCTGGTAACTTTATCACACTCTGGAGACTCACCACAGTTTATATATTTTATCTATCTATCACAGTCTTCCGCTTGCAAATTTAACTGTCTCTGGAGTATGATACGCTGTTTTGGCTTAATCTCACTCATGTTCAATGCACAAATACAGTCAACATTCAATCATCATTCATTTTGTTGCATAAGTGATGTTCTGGAACTCGGGAGTTGAGTTTATGCTCGACCCCCGATTTTCAGGGCGTTACATTGTCGGTAGTGGTTAGGCCACAAGAAGTGCTTATGCACTTCATGTTGTACAACTCAACGGGCGCTCGTGCTAGTCGAGCTCGTCAAGTAACCCGATCTGTCTTATGTATGTTCACCATGTTTGGACGCTACTGCTTGAACCTAAGGTACCAAACTTACCAGTGAAATCCTGTTAACCATGGTACCTCGATCCGTTAAGACTCATGAGCCGGACATGGTGGTATGGGACACTGTGGTCGAGCTGTCGGCCTACATTGGGGTATGAGACAATGAGCAACCAGACTCATGAGCCGATTATGGTAGTATGAGACATTATATTCGTGCTGTCGGCCTACATTGATAAGGTGATGGGGGAGTGGTGTAACCTTTGTGCATAACAGCCCTGACAGCCCTTTGTAGTGACCTCGAGTATACTCTGAATTTGCTGTGAAGTGACGAGTTTTGCCGTAGTGTATAGAGTATGAACTAGGCCTGTATCAGCTTAGTGATGAACCGTTAAAGAGGTGATGGGGGAGTGGTGTAACCATTGTGCGTAACAGCCCTGGCAGCCTTTGCAGCGACCTAGAAATATACTATCGTATGAGATTTTCTAGGATTGACGACCCTAGAATGGATCATGTTTGGGAATCATATAAGGGAGGTACCTTAGTTTCCCAATCCTGCTATTTGAAAGGACTAATAACTACTCGGTAATCATGCTCATCATCGCACTGCATGTGCCTGATAGATGTGGTGCACTGAGGGATGAACGCATATCGCGAACGTAAGATGGTGTCGCATGAGGGTGGTTTGGCAAGGGCATACATCATGACCGCATTCATACTTGTATTAATAAGAGTAGTTAGGAGTGTTTGATTATACTGCTTTATCATTACTGCTTGACTGAATTGATAACATGTTAACCTATGCTTTATTGTTCCACTAGTTAGCTACTCACTCTCACATTACGGGATGGTGCTTGCAACACCAACCAGATTGTCTTAACTGCAGGTGATAGCGACATTTATGAAGCAGAGCTGGACTACTATTATGATGTTGAGGAGGAGTTCTCCTACATGTAACTCTCTGACAGGTCTATGAAGACCTGGAATTGCATTGACGGGGCTATGTTATTTGGGATAGAAGACATTATACTTCCACAACTTGGTACATTTTGAAATTATGCTTATAATTCATTAACCTGGTAACCTTATCACACTCTGGAGACTTACTATAGTTTATATATTTTTCTATCTATCACAGTCTTCCGCTTATAATTTAACTGTCTCTGGAGTATGATATGTTGTTTTGGCTTAATCTCACTCATGTTTACCACACTAATACAGACAACAGTCAATCATCATTCATTTTGTTTGCATAAGTGATGCGTTGGAACTCGGGAGTTGAGTTTATGGTCGACCCTCGATTTTTAGGGCGTTACAACATACTACGCCCATGAAGGGAGTGAGACTTACTACTGCTACAGGGACTTTTTCGGATGTCACATGAACGTGTGAGGGTTGCTCAGTAGATTTGGGTAGCAGGACAATATTCGTTGACCTCATTATCGCCCCACTATGGCACTATGACATTATCCTCAGCATGGACTGGCTCACCGAGATGAAGGTAGAGATTGATTGCGATAATCGGGTTGTGAGAGCCAACGGACCTGACGACACGGTCTTTACTTTCCCAGTGCAGGTTAGTTGGCCATGTTGCGTTGGATGTTACGCTGCTTTACTTGAGCGTGTTGATGGGCCGACATTAGGGAACATGCCAGTAGTTCGGGAATTTGAGGATGTGTTTAGGACGATCCTTAGATTACCTCCTCGGCGCGAGATCGATTTTACTATTGATCTTGTGCCTAGTGCGACCCCCATTTCATTACCTATGTATCAGATGCCTCCATGTAAGATGGAGGAACTGAGGAAACAGATTGATGAGCTAGTAGAGAAGGGCTTCATACGACCCAGTGTGTCTCGTTGTTTGTCAAGAAGAAGGATGGGTTGCTACGCTTATGTAATAACCCAAATAAATCTTGACCGTCGAATTTTAACCATCGATCGACATACCCAATTAGTCCTATGTGACCATCGATCTACATGATCAACTGGTTCAATCTCAACCATTGATTTGGATATATCTGATCCAACTGTTCATTAACTAATAAATCCATCCAACAATACAACCATCAAACCGTCCATCCACCTGATCACACGTGAACTCATCCAAAAGTACATTTATCCATCCATCTATCCATACATCCATTCGTCCATCTATGTATACATCAATCTGTCCATCCATTTATGCACCGTTGAGTACATCACAACCACACACATGCACCAAACACATCATGCACATCCATTCATCTAATCCATACATCCATCCGTCCATCTATTATACATTGATCCATCCATCCATCTACATCATCCATGTACCATCAAACACATCCCAACCACACACATGCACCAAACACATCATGCACACATACCTTTCACACGTGGCATACATACATCAAATACATCACATGCATCACATGCACACATGTGGTACACACATGGCACACGTTTAGTGCATAACAAGTGCATTGAATGAAAGCAATGTGGAACACGTGCTTTGAATGGCAAAACAAAAGCAAAACTTAAAAACGTTAAGAGATTAAAGGCTCTCTTTCACACATGCCACATGTGTGAAAGGAGCTTATAAAAAGGGGAGGCATGAGAGAGATCATGCATCGTGAAGTCGTGAAATGTGGAAGTGGGACGTGAGGTGAGGTGTGAGAGAGAGAGAGATAAAAGGGTTGCTGGACATTACGTTGGAAAGAGAGGGAGAGAGAGAAGAGAGAGAAAAAGGAAGAAAGAAAAGAGGAGAGAGAAAAAGGAAGAGGTTGCTGGACATTACGTTGGAAAGAGAGGGAGAGAGAGAAGAGAGAGAAAAAGGAAGAAAGAAAAGAGGAGAGAGAAAAAGGAAGAGAGGAAGAAAAAATATATATATATTTTTTTTAAAGAAAAAGTTGAGTTTTTTCTCTCACTTGATATTTTTATTTATTTATTTATCTTATAATAAATTCCACTTTGTTTCCTTTTATTTTTATTATTATGCAAATAATTCAATAATGGTACATTTTCTCTTATTGATTTATTCATTTGATTCATAGTTGTTGTGTTTATTTAACATGATTTTTCTTATAGTTCTCTTTATTTTAATTAGCAAGCCTTGAATCAATTTTAAATTTAGATTATTATTTGCCCATGCATCAATAATTCTTTTATTATTATTATTATTTTTTTAGTAGAATTTAAAGTATTTTTTAGAAACTTCAAGTTCAATATACTTTTCCAGAGTATCGGATCGGATCTGATGGATTGCATTGCATAAATATACTTTCACGTAGAACTTTAACTCATGTACAAACAATCTACAATGATTGGAAACAAATTGTCCTTAGAAATATTTTGCTCATAAAATATTAAAATTATATATACTTCAAATACTTTGGAACACCAGAAAATAGGTGGGGCGATCAAGTCCTCTAGGTTGAAAACCCCTAAAGCGTTAACAGGTGGGGCGATCAAGACCCTTGGGTTGAAAGTCCCAGAAACCCAACTGGTACCTTTTGGAACCTCTACTGTACCCTTTGAGTGGGTGAGCATGTCGGGATTGCAAAGGTTCCCCTTTGTCGAGTTTAGTAGGGTAGTAGTCGACCGACTAACGTCATTGAATGAGTCCCTCACCAAGTGCCCTTTGGATGGGTGAGCATGTTATGCGAGAGGTTCCCATTGTCAAGTTAGGTGTTGTATTAGCATGGGTGTTGGCTGACCGGTGTAAACTAGCCCTAGTGTTAAAAGGAATAAAACCGCACTTGTTATTATGGAGAATAGCATATGTTGATTCATTCATTCATTTTTCTTTGAATTTACATTGAAATATTTTATTTATTAAATCTCCTCATTTGTTGTTTTGCCTAAATAGGTATTGTATCTTTTAATACTTTTATTCATATTACATGAGGTTATTTTGATACCTGTGTTGAGATTACTCACTAGGCTTCGCAGCTTACCCTGTTGGGATTTTAAAATTTCAGGATCGGGATCACATGGAGGAGCTTAAAGAGATTTCTTTTATTTATTTTTGTTTCTTTATCATTTTCAAAATAAGTGTAATGAACATTTAGTATGACAACATTATGATGACATGTGTTTGATGATAATCTTGAATAGTCGGAACATAGACATTTTTCCTCTTTAAATAAATATTTAATTATTCAATTTTTGGATTGTTATATTTTATGAATGAGATCATTTTGTCAATATATGTGTGAATTATTAAATATAAACATACAAAACATAAGTCATGCCTGCGGATACGGAATCAGGGTCGGATATACCCAGGTACCAGATTTTGGGGCGTGACAGCTTATGTATTGATTACCGCAGATTGAACCAATTGACAGTGAAGAACAAGTATCCCTTACCCAAGATTGATGACCTGTTTGATCAGTTAAAAAGGGCATGATACTTCTCAAAGATTGATCTAAAGTGAGTATGAACTCAAGGTATCATCAATTGTGCGTCAGGGATAAGGACATGCAGAAGACGGCCTTTAAGACCAGTTTTGGGCATTACTAGTTCCTCGTGATGTCGTTCGGTCTTACGAACGCGCCGGCCATGTTCATGGATTTGATGAACTGGGTATTTCGGCCATTTCTATACCGATTTGTCATCGTGTTTATCGATGACATCCTGATATACTCTGCGAGTAGGGAAGAGCACGAGGAAAACCTACAAACAGTCTTAGATACTTTGAGGAAGAACCAGTTGTTTACACAGTATAAAAAGTGTGACATCTAAAAAGAGGAAGTCAAGTTCCTCAGACATGTGGTGTCCAACGAAGCGATAGCGGTGGACCTTGCTAAGGTAGCCGCAGTTCAAGACTAGAAGTAGCCTGGTTCGGTTACTGAGGTGAGGAGTTTTCTGGGACTCGCTGGCTACTATCGACGATTCATTCGGGACTTCTCCAAGATAGTCAGACCTTTGTCTCAGTTAACTCGAAAGGATCTGAAGTTCTCCTAGAATGAGAAAGCGGAAGCAGCTTTTCAGGAACTGAAGGACAGACTGACGTCCGCCCCTGTGCTAGTATTGCCAGAGCAAGGGGTCAAGTATACGATTTATACTGATGCGACTAGAGTTGGTTTGGGTTGTGTCCTTATGCAGAAGGACAAGGTGTTCGCATATGCCTTGAGACAGTTGAGGAAACACGAGGAGAATTACCCTACGCACGACCTCGAGTTAGCAACGATCATCTTTGCATTAAAGCTCTGGAGACATTACCTCTATGGAGAGGAGTTTGAACTTTTCTGCAACCACAAGAGCCTTCGCTATATATTCACTTAGCGAGACTTGAATATGAGGCAGCGCTGATGGATGAAAACCTTGAAGGACTTCAAATTCGTGGTCTCCTACCATCCGAGCAAGGCTAACCTTGTAGCTGATGCATTGAGCCGCAAGAAGGTTATAGCATTTGCGGCTCCGCTGATGATTGAGGAATGGCACATGGTGGAGTTCATGCGGGACTTAGAGCAGAAACTCACCATGCAGGAGCCATTAGAGAGTGTCGCGCACATTTGGGTGTGGTCACTCATTAATGACAGGATTATCGAGGCCCAGAAGGGTGATGCGTGATTGTCTGAACTTCGAGAGCAAGCTAGCAATGACGAGGACTCCGAGTGGAGAGTTGGCACAGATGGGTGCCTACATACTGTGGCCGCCTATGCGTCTCAAACATTCATGACTTGAGACAGGAGATTCTCGAGGCTGCCCACAGATCGAAGCTTGCGATGCAACCTGGTAGCTCGAAGATGTATCAGGACATGAAGAGGTCGTATTAGTGGGACAATATGAAGGCTCATATAGCAGAATATGTCTCTCGTTGTCTCACGTACCAGCAGGTCAAGGTAGAGCATCGCCGACCTCCTGGACTGCTTCAACCCCTACCCATAGCTGCATGGAAATAGGCTTTTATCTCTATAGATTTCATCTTAGGGCTACAGAAGACGAGGAAGGGACATGATTCCATTTAGGTGATTATGGACCGGTTAACGAAATCGGCCCATTTCCTCTCTACCAGAGTTTCAAACTCGGCAGACGACTTGGCCAAATTGTACATCAAAGAAATAGTACGTCTATATAAAGTTCCTCTAGAGATCATGTCGGACCGAGACATGGGATTCACATCTATCTTCTGGACTCGTATCCAGGAAGCGATGGGTGTAAAGTTGAAGTTTAGTACTGCGTTCTATCCACAGACCGACGGGCAGACGGAGCGAGTGAATCAGATTTTGGAGGATATGTTGTGAGTTTGTGTTTTGGACTTCAAGGACAATTGAGATGACTGTCTCCCGTATGCAGAGTTCGCTTACAATAACAGTTTCAGGCGAGTATTGGCATAGCTCCTTACGAGGCCTTGTACGGGAGTCCTTGTTGAGCACCGCATTGCTAGGCAGAAGTTGGCGAACGTAGTTTGATTAGCCCAGAGTTAGTATAAGCGACCTCAGAGAAGATCGACATTATCAAGCGTCGACTTCTGACATCCCAGAGTAGACAGAAGAGTTTGTCAATACGAGGCGGCGACCGCTAGAGTTCGAAGTTGGGGACCATGTATTCCTCCGAGTTTTTCTCATAAAGGGAGTCTTGCGTTTTGGCAAGAAAGGGAAGCTCACGTTGCGGTTCATTGGCCTGTTCCAGATATTAGACCGAGTGAGTGTGGTGGCATACCGTCTTGCTTTGCCCACACCACTTACTGGTGTACACAACGATTTCATGTATCTATGCTGAAAAAATACGGTCCTGATCCTTTCCACATTATCAGATGAGAGCAGGTACAGTTGAACGAGGACGCTACATATGTACTGCGTCCGACGCGTATCTTAGACAGGAAGGAGTAGGTATTGCGTAGCAAGGTCATCCCACTTGTGAAGGTACTGTGGACACATCATACTGAGGAAGACGCTACTTGAGAGACAGAGGCCGAGATAAAAAAGAACTACCCTCAGATTCTCGAGGAGTACGAAAATGTACTAATTTCGAGGATGAAATTTTTCTTTAAGGGGGGTAGATTGTAACGTCTCAAAAAATTCCGTACCAAGACCCGAGTACCACCTCAAGCAGAAATCACTCAGGATCAAATCCTTTAGGAATTAGACAAAGTTAACTAAGTGCTAAACTAGATTAGCTGTGAAATCTGCTTGAATCACTTTAAATACGATCTGCAAGACCCAAAAATTGTAGAATCATTGACTCTAGGTTACCCTAAAATCTAGGATCAATCTCATTATCCAGTTGCTCTCAGGAGCACATTGAAACTCCATATCGGATCTGGACCACACGTCGAAAGTCTGATTACTACGAAATTATATAATTAAGACCGCCTTGCTGGACTTGACCACCACGTCGGAAATCAAGTCTAGATAGTGTCCCAAAGCTATTCGCTTGAGCCTGGAGTGAAGTGTGTGAGAAACGTGGATATTTTAGAAATAAAAATCTAAATTTAAGTGATCTAAGACTTGTCGTTTGCGGGCCGAATATAAGCATTCAGACCGTTAGAAGCTGACCTAAATACACCTTCGGATCAGGAGAAATTTCATACACAGGTTAGTGTACTTGTGGCCCTGATCGGTGATCGTGGACCGTTGAATGGAAATTAGTCCGCCGTGGTCGATCTGTAAATCCGATCGGACAGAAAACTTAACTCGATCTAGATCCATGGTCAGAGAGCTTACGTCCGACCTTTGGCTCAAGGAGGGCTCCGAAAGTGCTCCGTTGAGTTGAAACAGATGTCCTTTGGCTATAACCTAAGCATACCTTGGCACTGGGGCCATTTCCATCAGTTTTAGGCCTATATAAGGACCTTAAACCCTCTCTCATTCACTCCATATGAATTTGAGAAAACTCTAGGAGAGAGAAGAGAGTAAAGAGAGGGAAGGTGTGAGAGAAGTGGGAGAAGATTCCTGGTACTCTATCCTGCTATTCTCCGTATCTATTCATTGTTACCTAATCGTTATTCTGGCGATTCTGACTTTGTTCTTAGGTAAGAAAACCTAACCCTAATCTGTTCTAGGGTTTCAATTGTTACAAGTGGCAAGATAGCTGACTTAACTCGTGTTATAGGTCATCATTCCATCGTTAATGAAGACTTGGAGTCTCTGTCAAATTCGTTATGCTTCTACGGTGTAAGGTGCAGACTATAGACATATAGGTTATGGTTTTCAAGGCTTTCAATGCCGGATAATGATAGATTTCTGATGTAGATGCTATTTCATATGCATAAAGTGATGTCCGTTTCATTTTTCAGTTATACATTAACTAGGTTGAATATACTGTATTCCTCGTATTTGTAGAAAATACCGTATACGTACGAAATATGAAAATGTGTTTGCCATGATTAACTACTGTGTGTATATGCTAGATATATGTGTAACAACTCCTCGGCGAAAGGATTCGCCCTAATACATGTTTTGGCTAATATACGTTATGTATGTTAAATAAGTGTAATCTAAGTGTTTGTGAAAATGCTTGTATGAGTAAGTACTTAGGAGATCGTGCTTTAGGTGGGTGTTGAGATAGGATTCTCAACTTCCTTAGAGATATGTATGATTTCCTCCATGCAATTTGTTTAATTTAATCGCTTACTTATGAAATGTATGTGTTTGGATTTCCTATTTACATTGTGTTTTATAATATGCTTGTTAACATGTTTGCACTACTTGGTTAATTCTGCTCTAACTACTCTACATGCTTTCTGGTTATGGATTGAGTGTGATTGGGGCTATGTTATAGTCTAAGCAATTGGTAACAGGCCTTGCGTTCGTGGTTGACATTCATTCACCACGAGGGACGTGTTTGGCGAACCCGAGTCGTACTAGAGTTGTCGGCAATGGTTAGGCCGCATGGAGTGGGTATGCACTTCATGTCGATCAACTTCGGGTGCGCTCGTGCTAGTCGAGCTCGTCAAGTAACCCGATTGGCCCGATGTATGTTCACCATGTATGGATGCTACTGCTTGAACCTAAGGTACCAAACTCACTAGTGAAATCCCATTTAACCTTGGTACCTCAATCCGTTAAGACTCATGAGCTAGACATGGTGGTATGGGACACCGTGGTCGAGCTGTCGGCCTACGCTGGGGCGATGAGCCTCCCTGTAGTGACCAGTGAGCAACCCAAACTCGTGAGCCGAATACGATGGTATGGGACACTGTATTTGAGCTGTCGGCCTACACTGATTGGTGACGAGGCCTTTGTAGTGACCTCGAGCATACTCTGAGTCTATGTGGAGGTGACAACCCTTCCGTAGCATCTAGAGTATAAACTAGGCCAGCACTGATTTGGTGACGAGCCGTTTGTAGAGACCTAGAACCGTGACATCGTATGAGATTTCTTAGGATTGACGACCTTAGAATAGATCACTGTTTGAGAAATGACATAAGGGAGGTACCTTAGTTTTCCAATCCTGCTGTATGAAAAAGACTAATAAGAACTCGGTAATCACGTTCATAACATCATACTGCATGTGCCCTGGGTTGAAGAGCACAGAGGGAAGAAAGCATGCCATGACCGTAAGATGGTGTCGCACGAGGGAGTGTAGGTGAGGGCATGCATCATGACTACATTTCATCCTTACATTAATAAGAGTATCTAGGATTATTTGATTATACTGCTTTATCATTACTACTTGACTGAATTGATAACATGTTAACCTTTGCTCTATAATTTCACTGAGTTGATCATTCACTCCCACGTTACGGGACGGTGTTTTAAACACCAACCAGACTCTGTCTTGATTTCAGATGATGACGTGACCCGTGAGGCAGATCCTGATTACTATGACGATCAGGAGGAGTTCTCCTATATGCAGTTCTCCGGCGGCTTCGCTTAGGCTATCTGGATCGACGGGGCTACAGGGATTATCATTGTAGTTGTATTGTTTTGACATTTTGAGACTATTACATGTATATGGTGACTCAATGATGTATTCATACTCTGGAGACCGATCGTGATCTTTTGACTTATATACGTTTATTTATGTCTTTCAGTCTTTCGCTTGCGTTTTACAACTTGATTTAGAGTATGAATTACTATTTTGGTATAATCCCACTCACGATTAATGCACTAACATGAACAACATTCAATCATAACCATATATGTTACATAAGTGATGTTTTGGAACTCGAGAGTTGAGTTGCTACTCGACCCCCGATTTTCAGGGCGTTACAAATGGTCCCTTGCATGCACGTGCATGCAATGTAGGATAGGCTTCAATCCATATCCATGGAGTCTTGGGGCCACCATCATCACTTGATGGTCCCACAAGCTCCATCAATGGAAGAAGAATGAAGAACAAGAAGGGATGAAAGGAGATCTAAAATTTAGAAAAACAAGCACACCCACCTATGAATCAAGCTTGAAAGTTACACCACCATGATCTAAAAGCTCCAAGTATCATGAATATAAGGTTGAGATGAGTTGAAGAAGATAGGAGTGGAGGGGATTTGAGGTAGAAGGGGCTGAAAAAATAAAGAAGGTGGGACGGTTTGGGGAGTTGTTAGGGAGAGAATGAAAAGAGAAAGAGAGAAAATGAGAAGAAAGAGAGAGACTGAGAGAGTTGTAGGAGTGCAATCATCACTCTCTCTCCTAGATAAGAGAAAAGTTATCATGGCCTATGGTGATACAAATAAGGTTGCTAGACTAGATAGGTCTTAGGGTGGTAGGTTAATAGGTCTTCTACCAACCCTATACTAGGGGTGACATCATCACCCACATGTACCTAGGAAAACATGTGGGGTGGGGTCCACCACTACACATCAAGGGTCCAAATCGAACGTGGCCCATAACTTGTGATGTACACGTCAAATTCACGCAAGGGATGCAGCGTTGGAACCGCGGCGCCGATACGGACAAGATGGCATAGGTTTTAGGTCGATCCGAGTCGGGTTAACGTGACCAAACTCAAGAACGACTGTAAATACTACCTGAAGGTTGCAGGCCATCGAGATTCAACCGGTAGGACCGTGTGACCTAAAGAAATGGCGTGCATACTTGGGTTAGGGTCTTACACTGCAGCTCCCGTTCGTACCATCCATCTTACGTTTTAAACATAGGGACGCCGTCCTCGCTGTGCAGCTACGATTTCCTCATCTAGTTCTGGATAAGAAGGTCCATTGGAGTCTAATGGATGGTCCGAATCGGACTGATGATCCGAGATTCGTGGCCCATCAGGACCGTTCGCAAGTCACGCTTGCAAAACAAAGCCTACACAATGCTTCTTGCGCTGTGCTGGTTGGTGGTCCCATGATCGATGCAGGTGGAGAAATCCATTCCATCCATTGGATTCCTCTCATCATTCTATGCTAGGATGATGTGGTATAGCTCGGATTCGGTGTGGTCCACAGGATTTTTCTTGGCATCATCCATCTTGCGTCAAAACCTTCATGTACATGTAACATCTGAGGAAGTCAAGCAGCGGATCAAGATACGGTCGGTTTGACCTCCTGGATGCAATGAACGACTTGGATCGTCAAGTTGGATAATGATGGTGGCCCACCGAATTCTGTCCGCAAGACATCCTACAGCAACAGATCTGGGAAGAAACAGATTGTGGGTCAAAATAGGTTTGACCACTTTCTTTAGTCCGGTACATAGCATGTGTACCTCTATTGTATGCTCGGCCATGCGAAGTGGGGCCCATCTTGATGATCCAAAGAGATCTACTCCATCCATCCACTTTCCCATCCGATTTAAGGGGGTCAGGCTTGAAATGGAAGCATATCTAAGGATCAAGTTGCCCCAGATCAATGGCTCCTAGCTGACCCCTACTGGCTTTAGTGATTTTTGAGAGTTAAATCCATGCTTTTAGCATCCTTTTCAAACCAACCTCTTGAATTCACCTTGCAACACAAACGTGATTAAAATAGAACATTAGGCATTCTCATGAGCATAAAACTAAGTAATAAATGGGGTCCAATATGCAATATTTGACCCTCAACATCCATGCACTTAAACAAGCTGCATCGTGAAATATTTTGTATGTCTTATTATTTAAAAACTATGCTTAACTAATGCGGCAGTGTGTAATCTTGAGGAGAATTCACACTGAGTTGGCCACTCATTTAATGAATATATAATCGTAAATGTAGCACAGGTGGTTTAAATAATATCCATGTCCAGATTGATGAAGAACGGGGAACAATTATTAGGGATACATGGTTGTATCTGCCAAGAGAAGCTGCGTGATCTTGCGGCTCAAGTTTATAGGCATTCTGTTATTAAATTGTGTATTTCTTGCAATTGTTAACATAGAGACATTAATTTGTACAGCCGCTTGTATACTCTGAATGTCAATGCAAAATTTCCTTTATGTTTGATTTGTTTCCCTCCCGCTAAACTGCTAACTCTGAATAAAAAAAATATATATATCATGAATTTGACTATCTTTAAATGTTAACACTCGGGTTTTGGAGAACGAGGCATATACTCAGATTTCGAAAACTCGGGGCATCACAATCTCTCTCCACCACATACCCAATTCCTTGTTCGAGCTTACGACTCCTTAGATTTGGAGGAGGGATCCATACTGGATGATCTACAAAATGACAATGATGGACCAAATGAAATTGATGTACCCACCATCTCATCCAGCTATATGACGAGCGAACTAAATAATTGCAGCCAGGTATTATGAAACGAGAGTTGATGCCACCAGCCAGTAGTTGTTTCCAGATTAATGCCTAATTGTAGGGGCCGACACCATAACTTCTTATTTCACGTGTTACGGTGTTACAATCTTCAAGTAACGTTTGATCATAGCCGAATTGATGAGCAAATCTGCTTGGATAGTAAGGCTCTCGTCAAAACTCGGTTCCTTCCCTCAACAGGAGACTGCTTGATTTGATGTAAATATAAAATTCTCGTTTGCCTGAGGAAAGATAATCGTTGTCTACCATCTCCACATCCTCAGCATATCGTGGAAAAGAGAATTGGAAGAAATCTATATCTTTTGTTGTTAATATCTTGTTGACTACCCAGTCGTAGGTCTTCTTAACCATTGCCCTTTTTGTAGTACCAAAGAGGAAGATGTGACAGGCTGACATATGCTTTCTCTGGGTCATTGAATGTCTACAGGAAGTATATGCCCAACCACCCTGAGAAGTAATCCCAAGGAGCATATGCAGAAGATGCCCCAACTGCTGGACTTTTACAATGTGTTGTTGCATCCCCGAAGGCTCCGTAAAGAGAGTAAAGGATTGGTGGAGCCAGAGAACATCTTCGGCATTCTACCATAACTCCAGCAACCACAAATAACATAGGTTGGACCGCATCTGCCCACTTCGGGATTGGGAGAACAACCAAAGTTACACCAAGAAAGCTACAAGCTCATCGTAGGTGTTGTATTCAGGATGACCCCTTATCCTTTGGTGCAAGTTCGCCATGTCCTGAGATTGGCTATTCTGAAAGCTGCAAAAGTACAGTGAATGCAATAAGGTTCATTAAAAAGATATTATATAGACATGTTAAGAAATTAATGAAAAGAAGTTTAGACAAGATTTACCAAAGTCTCCTAGTGAAATGGGCAAACCATTGAAGATGGGATATTTTACGAATATCAGGGAATTTGGCCATCTCCCTAAACAATTTTGTAGTAGTTTCTGAGATAGATGGTTGTCTACTAGAAGGAGAAAAGTATGAGAACTCTTCAATAGTCAGTACAAACTCATCGAAGAAACGGCCGGTTATCGGAAGACCCGCCATTCAATGCAGATCCCATAGAGTTATATTGGCCTCACCTATCGGTAAGTGAAAAGAGTTGGTGGTTAGGCAACAATAGTTCAAAAAGCCCGTTAATATCATTGTATCTTTACATAAATATTCAAAAGTAACTTCGATAACGTTATAAAGGTTGATTTCAATCAAGGTTACGATGTGTTCCTTCAGAAACACCTTAGCCCAATCAGAATAGTAGATGCGGGAAGATAAAAAACTGCAAGTACGAAATTCTTCGTCATCCCATAAGGAGTTACGATCACGGAAACATTGTTGCAACGTCTCATAGAAGTGAGTTGGATATAAAGTGTGTGGATTATAATATGGGGCGAGGAATCGCATGGGATGAATATCACTTATCTTTTGTCTCAATCCTCTTCTCGACAAAATGCCTTCAAGAATTCTCGGTTCCTTCTTCACCCAATTCGCAGTAAACATGATCCTGTTTTAAACCATCTAATTGGTAAGCTCACTTCGTAGGATGGATTGATGGCAGTGAATGTTTAAGGGAATGATGATCATCTGATCCCTGAAAGGGCTGTTAAACTTAATGACGTCCTGCTTAACTCTTACTCCATCCTAAGAGTTTTGGAGTCATTTCTTATTATGCTCCTTTATCTTCTCATGAAGCTCTTGCCCTTTGCTCTTTAGGCGTTTCTTCTTTGACAGAGAGGGAGGTGTAGTGTCTTCTCTAACTGGTGGCCTTTGATTGTCTGTGTGTATGTTCACTATCAACTTTAGTCATTCATCCTAATTGATTTCACAACCTTACTTCGAAGGCCTTTCAACATCTCCCCTAATCGCTGCATTATGAACGGGAGTACCAAACCGTCTATGCAGTCTGAAAAGTCAAAAACTGGGAAAACATGTTCTTTCAAGAAATACGGTTGCCTCTCTGTGACTTTTATCTTCTTTCTAGGGCGATCTTCACTTGAGAATGAAGCATGAGTGGGAGGGGCAGACTGCTGAGGTGTTGATGAGGATTGATGAGGGGAGGACACGTTTTCATCGACGAGACGATAAGTCTTTTTAGTTCTGGCCATGGTAAGTTTCAAATGGAATTTGGCAAAGTTTCAGCACTTAGAGGAATTTGCACAAACCAAAATGCGTTGTGCGTAGGCTCTGTTGCGCACGGAAATTATTGTTAGTGCTTATACTTAAGCACAACTATGATTGTCATTTGTAAGTGTTGTATTGTATATGAAGCACCCTTAGTGGTCAAATTTCATTGTGACAAACTACTTTGGATTGATGAACCTATGCAAGTGATGGAAAGTTCACCTTCAAGTGAAGATATGCTACATTCAAGTCATGAAGTATTGCTTTAAGTTCAAGTGCGGCTTCAAATTCAAGATTAAGTCAAAGTGCTAGCTCTAGTGCAAGTTCAAGTCTTTATGTTGCTCAAAGGCACTACATGGACAAGATCAAGTTTAAGAACTTCAAAGTACATAAGATCAAGTTCAAGATTTCAAGTGTACAAGATTATGCTTCAAGAACTTCAAGTACAAGATACAATTGAAGTTACATGGTTCAATGTTCAACTTTCAGGTATATATGATGACCCTAGAAAGACCTTAGGGTTAGGTCATTCATATTGCATATTCTATATGGGTTAATATGCTTATTATAGGCTTTTCTTTGACTAGTCTTAGTCTATGTTCGACTAGTTAAGGCTCTGGCTCGACCAGTTCAAGGTTTGTCTCAACCAGTCCATGAAAAAACTCAAATTTTTAGATTTTTCTGGTAGGGTCACGACCAGTCGAGCACCTTACTCGACCAGTCGTGTGAATAGTGCTCGACCAGTCGAGCAGGGCTCAACTCGAACTCCAGCAACTATTTTTGGCCCCACTCGACCAGTCGAGGGTCAGTTTTATCTAATCGCGCTAGAATTTTTAAAATTTGGTTGTTCTCAGGACCAGTCGAAGGTTACCTTAGACTAGTCAAGGGAACTATTTTTCTGCCTATAAATAGAGGTCTTTTCTTAATATTTTTCATTCATTCCAAGCTAAATCAAGCCACCACTCTGAGAGAAAAGTCCCTGTGATTAACAAGCTATTGTTCGATAATTTTAGATTCTTTTATAGCTTTTTTATTGTTTAATTTCTTGATCTCTTTTTCAATCTTACTTTATAAAAGGGGAATTCTTATCTACCCTTTGAGATCTAAGAAATTCAATCAAGGAGCCCTGTTTTAAGCTTAATTAAAATTTATTTAGAACCTAGAACCCTTTTATATATGTGTTGGACATTGAACATCCTCATCTACAAGTGAAGCGATTCTACCGAGCTACAACAAAGTAGAATCTACAGATAAGTACATTTTTATTTGCTTTATTGGTTTGTGAGATAAGCCAGAAAATCTCTATTTTAGTTTTTGAGATAAGCCAGATAATCTCTTGTGGTTTTGACTGAGATAAGCTAGAAAATCTTAGCGCGAGGTTTTTAATTGTGATAGCCCATTGAAAACACAGTTGTAAAGGTTTTAAAGTGAACCTTGGAAAACCTTCTTTCATAGTGAAAGCCGATATCACGTGGGTTGTGATTATTGGGAGTGGAGTAGGTGTGGCTATTTGTGAACAGTTGGTGTATACACCGAACCACTATAATTCTTGGAGTTGTGGTGGATGATGATGATGATGTATATGATGTATGTGTGTTGAATACTTGTATCTCTTTCATGTACATGTGGTGAATGTTGTAATAGTTAGATTCTTTTATATTGCTTCTTGCTTTAGTTTGAGTTTTTTTATCCTTACCGAAGTTCAAGAAATCAGGTTGTCCTACCATAAACTTTGGTTTTTGTTGTAAGGTTGTCCTTTGAACAATGTTTGTATTAACCTCTCAATACTATTGCAATTGAGATTGTAATTTATTTCAGCTATCTGCTTTTATATTCTGCATTTTATTTTTATTTAGCATAACCCTATTCACCCCCCCACCCTCTAAGACTGAAGCTCACCCTCTTCATCATATTTCGTAGTCTTATGCGGAGAACAAGCACTCATGAAGATATTCTTCGACAACTCATGAAGATCTATGAAACGTCTCGTTCAAGCATCTCAAGGAAGACTCAACATCTTCAAGCATAAAAGTACATGGTTTGAAGATCAGAACGCTCAGTATGAGTCAACCATCACGTGGTATAACCTTAAATTGACCTTAGGTTAGGTGTATTTCTCATAGTGTCATAATCATCATCTTTTATGTAAAAATACACTCAAGTTAGGCCAATCAGATATCTGGTTCGGCCAGCCTAACTGCCTTCGGCTAACCCTACATAATTTAGGAAAGTTTACAGATTGGCACAGATTTTTTGCGTTAGGTTCGGCCAGTCGAATTTGCTCGATCGACCAGCCCTATTATGTTCGGTCAAGTTTCCAGTGTACAATCTCTTCGAATCTCAAAGATATTCGGCCGCCAAACCGAATCTAGGCTTGGGCCAGCCGAATTTTTGAAAGATCTTACCCTGCGAACTCTAAAGATCCGTTGGAACGCAATTGTTGGAATTCGGTCAGCTGAACCTAAATAAAGGTCTTCTCTCATTCTTTTCTACAACGAAATTCATTGAGAAACCTCTTATAAGAAAGAGAGAAAGTCATGCCCTTCTTAAGCTATTGTGTGGTAATTCTAATCTTCTGTTTAAGCTTATTTTATTCTCTTTCTTAAGTTGTTTTAAACTATTTTTGATAGAGTGATCTAAACTCTACTTGAGATCTAGAGAATAGAATTTGCAACACCTAAGGTTTTTGTTTATATTGAATACACAATAGATCTCTATATTATTTTGGGTTGAACTCATACACGGCTTCATCAATATCCCAAGAAGAAGATCGCTGCATCAATCAGGCTACAGTATTGTATTTACATTTATTTCAATTTGGGTTTTTCTGAGATAGCTCGAAAATCTCAGCAGGTGTGTTTATGGTGATCCCATGAAAATCACAAAGCGGGTTTTGTTGTGATAGCCCATGAAAATCACAAGAACTGTATCAGGTTATTTAGGTGACCCTGCGAAAACCATGAAATAGTGAAAGCCAAAATTATGAGGGTAGTAATTTTGGGAGTGGAGTAAGTGTGGGTTTAAGCACGAAACCACTATAATTCTATGGTGATTGATTTTACTCTTTATATGCTTGATTAACTCTTACTAAGTTTGATATTTCATTTCAAAGACATCATGAAATAAGGTTGTCCTGCCTAAATCTTTTAGGTGAAGGTTGTGCTACGAACTATTTAATATCAAGAATTCAATACTCTAAGCAATTGAATATAATTGTTTTATTGTTCCACATTGTATCGAATTATTTTGTATTGTCCTATTCACCCCCCCTCTAGGACATCTATAGCTCGTCCTTTCAATTATGTTGCGCACGGTCTGTGTTATGCGTTGAAAACTGTTGTGCGAAGGTATACGGTGCGCAGAGAATTCTGAGAAGTGTGAAGGAATGAATGATTGGTCCAAACGACTGGTATCTATGGGCAGAGCTGGACCCGAGACCCGAATAATCGTTTCTTGAACCCAAATAATTATTGCACGGGACCCGATTATTAAAATAGATGCGTGGATCCGTGCAACGTGTCGATAATTAAGGATAAAGGGTTTTTATCCTATAGTTGTTCTGATCTCGAACTAATAGAGGATCAAGGGGGCATCTATTGACGCAAAAAAAAATCAGTAAAAGGGAAGTCAAAGAAGCATAGAAGAATAGACGGAAAGAAAGAGAGAGAAATAAGACAGCAGGAGTGTTGCGCCCGCACAACAAGATGGTTGAGCGCAACTAGATGGCTGTGCGAACCAATATGGGGTCCATCGCGTAGTGCACAATAGTGGGTCTATTGCGTACGGTGGGCCATGTAGCACGAGGTTTGAGACTTCACACATGTGGATGCCTATAAATATCCATCCACCCTACTCATTTGACTCACTCACAAGTCTGAAGATCCAAAGGATTCTAAAGAAAATCTGGGATTCCACCTGAAATGCTTCAGGTATCTCTAGAATGTAGAAGGAGCAAGGAAGAACTCTATTGTGCGGGTAGCGCGCAGCAACAGAGTGTTGCACATGTGCAACACTATGGTTGCGCACACAGTCATTTTCCAAGAATTGTGCTTGTTCGCGTATTCAAAGTGATCGAATACATGTAGAAGGAGATTCTCCATTTTCTTTCCAAACTATCATTCTGAGACAATTCAAGGAAGAGAAGAACAATCTTCGAAGGATTCTTAAATTTGTACAACACTTCTCCTATCGAGAAGAACATATCACAAGCTGGAATGCTGCTAAAATCATTATTCGAATTGTTTCATATATTTCTGTTCAATTCAATATTTTGTAATTTATATAGGAATCAAGTGAATATAAGGATGTAAATTAACTCCAAAATTAATAAAATATATGATGATTAATGTTCTCCTACTTTCTTTATTATTATTGAGTGTCAATCCCCCAAACATAATACATTCGTTTCTTGTCGAAACACCATGACCAGGATTTTGGTGGATAATGGGGCCACAATGAATCTATTGCCATGGAGAATTATGGTTAAGTTAGGAAAATTTTCGATTGATCTGATCCCATCAGAAGTAACCGTTAGTAACTTTACTGGCCATATCACGAACACACGGGGTGTCTTACTGATCGATCTGACTGAATGAACCAAGATAGTTCTAGCATCATTTTTCATGGTAGATACTTCGTTAGGTTATAATGCATTATTGGGAAGAGATTGGATCCATTCCTTTGTGTGAATTCCATCTTCTATACATTAGTTCATGATTTTCTGGAACTAGGACAAGGTTGAGTTAGTCTTGGCCGATAATAAACCCTTCTTGGCCACATCAAATGTCAATGAAGCCTATTATTATGGCGAAGAGGTGGGGCCCATCTAGTTCACCGGAGAAATAAGATCGGTCGCCCTAATAGAATCACAGTGAAAAAAAATTCAGATAGTATAGTGCAAGCTATGCCAGAAGTGACCCAGACCAATGATGCTCAGCCGAAGGACATCGTCCCGTATCGGTCGGCCGCTGGTTGTATCATCGAGGAGATCCTATGATCAGGACAGTAAGAAGTGAAGTCCACGGGACTGACTTCACAACCAGAATAAAGAGGCTTAAAGAAAGCCTATAGGAAATTGATGAAGGTAGTTTGGCGAACTTGGCCAAGATAGATGAATCGGTCGAAGAAGATAGGTTTAAGCTCAAAGACCTCTTAGAAGAAAAAAAAAAGGACAGTTAACCATAGGTCCAAGACCCGCTGGTCGAAATCAACTTGGGGACAGATCAAGATCTGAAACCTACTTTCATAAGTAATTTATTACAATCGCCTGAAAAGGAAATGTTAATCAATCTGCTCTTAAAGTTTGTTAACTGTTTCGCGTGGTATTATCATGATATGCCAGGGCTTGATAGATCCCTAGTCGAACATAAACTACCCACGAAAGAAGGATATTGGCCATATAAGTAACCACCCAGGAAAATGATTGTCAAAGTCACCCTCAAGATCAAGGAGGAAATCAAGTGACTCTTGAAGGACGATTTCATCTGACCGATCAAATATGTGAAATGGATGTCAAATGTAGTTCTGGTGATGAAGAAGAGTAGTAAGTTATGAGTGTGCATCTATTCCAAAAATTTGAATTTAGCCACACTGAAGGACGAATATCCCATGCCCGTGGTCGATCAGCTTATCGATCGAGCTGCTGGACACGGGATTGTGTCTTTCTTGGACACACATTCCAATATAATCAAATGTATATAGCATTAGATGATGTCCCGAAAACGACATTCAGATGTCCAGGACCTTTGGGGACATATTGCTGGGTAGTGATGCCCTTCGAGTTGAAGAATGCAAGGGCTACATACCAAAGGGGAATGAATGTTATTTTTCATGACATGATCGATCGCTTTATGGAAGTCTATGTAGATGACGTGGTAGTCACGTCGACCAACGCAAACGAGCACCTAGCCCGCTTACGGAAATCCTTTGAGTGGATGAGGCTCTATAAGTTAAAGTTAAACCCTTTGGAATGTGCTTTTAGAGTCTCGGCCAATAATTTCTTAGTATTCTTGGTGCATTAAAGATGGATTAAAGTTGACCAGAACAAGGTCCAAGCTGTGATTAATGCATGGCCACCAGGAAATAAGGCTGAACTGCAAAAGTTCTTAGGTCGTGTCAATTTCTTGTGGCGATTTATATCCAACTGTGCAGGTAAGACTAACATTTTCTCTCCGTTATTGAAATTGAAACAAGAGACTAAATTCATATGGGAAGCAGAGCATCAACTGGCTTTTGATAAAATCAATGAGTATCTAATGAATCCACCGGTGTTAATGCACCTAATCAAAATTTGACCACTCAAGATATATGTCGAGGCCTCAGGTGAGTCGATCAGAGCTCTTCTAGCATAAGATGACGACATGCGGAAGGAGAGGGAGGTCTATTACTTGAGTCAAACGTTACTTGATGCAGAAAGGCGGTATTCAACTATAGAGAAATTGTGCTTATTATTGTACTTTGCGACCACTAAGTTGAGGCATTATTTAGTGTCCAAAAGAGTAGATGTAATAGTTGTGACCAATTTAGTGAAATATATTGTAACACCTCATACTTTTTAGTACTCGGATGTTACCGTGTAACCAAATTTGGTATAAAGGCAAACCTAGCTTAAATAAACATTCACATGCATTCTAGCCTAAATCTAACCGTTGAAAATAATTCACATCCATATATCAAGCTATCATCCATTATTATTCAAGATGGACAGTCACATCGTTAGTGGAACCTATTTTTTTAGCTTTCAATGTCACTGATAGACAAATCTAACTGACCACCTCAGATTTAGAGCTCTAAACCACAAGATCCAGCATTCATTGGGTCCACGCCTTCCTGTGGGATGATTTGACACTTAATCACAACACATAGCCACCTGAACTATGGATCTACTTCATCCCTTGGCTAGGGTCCCAACTTGAGATGGGGAACCTATTGGTCGGGGTGGATCAAATTTGGAAATCCATCTGAATGATGGACTAGTAGGAATCATAAATTGGTCATGAAATCACATAGTATGACCCATCTGAATTATGGATATACCTCATCTATGGATTCCCTTCCTAACTTGGACAGTCTAAGCTAGTGATCAGTGCAAGTCCCATCTATGGACCCCACTCTAGGACCACAATACACATTCATTGATCAAGTAGAAGATCTGATCCGTCCATTAGGCCCATAACATATCATTAGACGATATCCACTAAGTGACCACGTAATTCAGAAATTCCTGGAACCATTGATGGTCAAAATTGAAAGAATCTAGCCATTAGATTGACGTAACTCAACATTTAAAGTCCCGCCACCGGATCATCACACTTAGGCTATCAGACGACGAACTCAACCGTCGAATCTTATCTAAGTAGGCCCTAGGACCCTTATAACCATGGATGATCATATTGAATGCAATTTGGCCATCGAATCGATGAAAACTTACAATTAGAGGATAAAAATCTGAGTTTATGGCCCATCTGGCCATTGGATCAGCTGAAAGTTTGTATGATGACCTGTAGGAGTAGTGGAGTCTTATGAACGGAGTGGATTTCTTTAGACATCACTGTGGGCCCCACACCCATTGTGTGTGCATTTAGTGGGAGTACACCCGATGTGCACCCAGTCTTGAATCGAGTCAACCAAGCATTGACCTGATATTTTCTCCAAAAAGAAGAAATCTCCCTGCCAATTGTCATTTGAATAGACAACGTTCGTTCGTTCAAACTAGGGGCCCACCATCTCGTCCCACTTTCGTGATCTGAGCCGTCCATCATGACGGGACATCAAAATTGACAAAAACCATGTTAGTCGTGAAAATCCATGCACACGTGCGTGCTCACAGTGACAGGTGCAAGTGGCCTAGCATGTGAGCGGAGGTGTGCTTCCAGCCTCTCCAAAACTAATCCATTATGATCAAGGTGGGCCATTTAGAACCAATCCAAACTGTCCACCTTGTAGATCCCACAAACAAGACCAAAACCCTATTGGTCCCACACCATGAAGCTCATGTACGCAGTTATAATAACTAGCACAAACAGGCATGTGTGAAGCGTTTTCAAAAAACGGTAACCTTTCATTTCCTCCCTGCCTCACTGACGATCCGCATGAGGCAGAATCCTCGCATCTAAGCCCTTCAATTAGGATAATCATAACCTCCCATCTCATTCCATTTAGGGCTCTTTTTGCAGTCAATGAAAAATCGAGAGGAATCTTTCCTTTAAAGGGAAGTGTTGCCCTAAGAACAATCCAGACCATCCGTTCTTTATTCGACAGTTTTGGGAGGTCTAGTGTTTCAAAAAAGAAAGGGAGTCTATATAGCAAGAGGATTGCTCTTCATTCCTTGCAGTCGCACTCGAGAAACGGTCGTTTCTCCCAATGTCAAACCCACCACCCGAACCTTTAAGAAGCTTTTAAAAACCACCTCCATTAGCTCTCTTGGACAGGTCCTAACTGCCCAAAAGCAACGCTTCAAAGAAATGAGCCTTGGAGTGGGATCTGTCATTGCCACCCACTTCATCTTCCTAGACAAAACCGAACTCAGTTGTGATATTTTGCTCGCTATTTTGGGTATAGCTGGGATGAAAGGAAGGATAAAAACAAAAGAAAGGAAGTCGTGTGGTGAAACCACCATGTCGACTCAACTCGACCCGGGTTGAGACAGGTCGAATCTTGAGTCATGTCAAGTAATGGGTTAGGTCGCACCACACAAAGTCGTAGCAAGTCCTACTTGCATCTAGATAGGTCCACACTTGATTCAGGTCGGTTTAGAGAGAAAAGAAGCGGGAAGAAGGGAGAGAGAGAGAGAGAGAGAGAGAGAGTGGGTTGTTGCCACAATCTCACTTAAGCTCGGGCCGCGTTTGAGTCGAGCACAAATGTTGTGGGCCTCTGCCTAGTTCTGTCCATGCTGAGGTTCCAGCAAAAGAAGAAGAAAGACAGAGAAGAGAGATGAGAGTAGGGGTGGTATGACTACAGCAGGTCTGCCATGTTGTTGTTGTCTGACCCATCGAGTTGCTGGCCAGTTTCAGACTCGGTTCGGACCTATTCGAGTTCATTGACTTGTTGACCCATACTCTAATGTATTCAGACTTGGGTTGGGAATCCAGCAAGAGAATAAGGAAGGGATGGATCGTAAGGCTGTGAAGAAGAGAGGGTTGGGTTGCTGTCGAGCTTGGGTCCGAGCTTGTGCCATTCATAGCTGACTCGACCGAGTTTGGAAATCAAAATGGGGCGAGTTGTGATTCGTGTTTAGATCTTATTGGGTGAGTTTTGGTCTAGCAACCTCACGAGACATGCCGACAAGAGAGTGAGTGAGTGAGTGAGAGAGAGAGCAGAAAACGGGTATGGGTTAGGTGCCGCTCCAAACCACCTAGTTGTTGACTCGTTAAATTGAGTCAGGCTAAGTTGGGTGGCACGACAAGGTGAGTCCCAGCCATGCTGGACTTCCAGGAAAGAAGGAGAGGAAGAAGAAAGAGAAGAGAGAAGGATGGGAGAGTCAGGTCAAGTAGACTTGACACGTCAAGTCGAATCGGTAGCTTCACTTGCTATCAAGTCAGTCGGGCCTTGACTCGTTGACTCTTTGAGTCGGTTGGGACTAGCTAGTTACTAGCCACTGTCGTGTTGAGGGAAGTAAGGAGAAAGAGAGTGGGAGAGAATAGGGTTGGCAGTTGTGCTAAGATAAGTTAACTCGGGAGTTGAGTTTGAGTCAATGAAAGCTAAATCAACTAGTTTCACTTAGTTCAGGTTGAGTACGAGTCAGGTCAGGTCTACCACGGGAAGATTCCAAGGGTGTGTGTACCTCCTAACAACATTAGAAGGCAAGTCGACAACACAAGGTGATGATTTCTTCCCCTTAAGGTTTCCATTACCAAGTTAGCCTAAGGAACATTATCTTATAACTTATGACTACTTACATTTGTTATTAATTCCTAAGAGATTGTTTACATTTGAAATTATAATTGATAGGTTGTACATCATACTCGCATGCAATAGTCAATTGTGCATTAGCTTTCATCCAAATTCCAATTGATAACTTATATATTTTGTTTATGATCTATTTATGAACTTAATGTGGACATATATCTTACATGTTGTATCCATACACCTTCACATGTCTATGAATTGTTTGTAAGTCACTTATAGAATCCAATTCACTACATCAACTAGTGGAAAAACTCCACTTATGTATGTGAGCCCACACTTAGGGTGTAATGAGACAGAATGTGTTAGAAATGGACCCTCGACTTGGAGGTTATCTTTGGTGGTGAAATGTTAATGTGGGTTTACCATCTATGGGTTGTTTCGCCTACGTGGCCTTGGGGATGAATTCTTTACCACCCTGATTTAATGTTGCCCCACCATTTCAATTTAGTATTTACTTCGTACAACCTTTTACCTCTCCGACTACTTTGTCCCAAGATTTGAGATTTGCCCTATGTGGCTTCGATGGTTCATTGCCATATAACCATGTGATGGTAAGTCCCACATATTGAAATTTGATTGGCCACTAGTTAATGGGCTTCTATTAAACATCCTAAGGCGAAAAATCTCATGAGCTGGGGATGGTGGAAATGGGACACTATTCCTGAGTTGTCGGCCTACGCTGGGTGACAATCCCCCCGTAGTGACCTTTGAGTTTTCTTAAATTGGCTGGTTGTAATCGGAATAATAATGTTTTGGTTAATCATGCATTCATGGCATATGGGCGATGACAGGGGGCTAATTCTAGATGTTGTATCACATGCCCTTAGGCCTCAGTGTGGTATCGTTTTGCTAGCTCCCAGACCATCGACTATCGACCCACGTACATGATGTATGATGGCTTGGTTATTATATTGTACGTGATGTATGCACATGATGTACTACACTAGTGACCAGTCATATGCATGGGTGATGAGCCCAAGTCCGACTAGATGAGCATCCCCAGGTTGATGTGCATTCACGCATCCATGCATTTAAACAAGACTGCATCATGTATTGTTTTGAGTGCCTTGTTGTTTTTAACTATGCTTAGCTAAGGCAGCAGTGTGTAATCTTGAGGAGAATTCACACCGAGTTGGCCACTCATTCATCGAATATATAACCATACAGGTAATACAGGTGACTTAAAAGATATTCATGTCCAGATTGATAAAGAGTAGGGTACAATTATCAGGGATGCATGGTTGTATCTGCCAAGAGAAGCTGCGTGATCTTGCAACTCAAGTTTATATGCATTTTTCTTATTTCTCATGTGTAAATTGTGTAATTCTTGTATTTGTTAATATAGAAACATTAGTTTGTATAAGTCATTATGGGTAGCCGCTCGTATATTCTAAATGTAAGTGAAAATTTTCCTTTATGTTTAATTTGTTCATCTTCCACTAAACTGCTAACTCTGAAAGAAAAAGAAAAGAAAAAAAATATACCTGAATTTGACTATCTTTAAAGGTTAACACTAGAGTTTTTGGAGAATGAGACATATACTCGGGTTCCGAAAAACTCGAGGCGTTACTTATATGTTAAACCAGCCTATTTTAAGTGGCCGAAATGGTAAATAGTATTAGCCTTATATGAGTATTATTTGCATTACATGTCATACAAAGTAGTGAAGGGTTGAGCCATAACAGACTTTTTGGCCGATCACCCTTCAGATTTAGAAGATTAAATTTCTCTAGGCATTTTAGACATAAATTATGTGTAACTCACACCGTGGAAGTTAATTTTCGATAGATCGAGGACACATGAGATGTGTGGGGCTGGAATCATATTGATCACCCTTAATGGGACTCGACATGAGTTCGCATTCCAATTAGAGTTTAAATGTACTAACAATCAATCTGAATATAAAGCTATAATAATTGGTCAGAGTTATTGTTAGAATTACGAGTGAAAACTTGATGATTATCGAAGATTCGCAGTTGATGATAATCAAATGGTTGGATTGTTTAAGTGCACCAGTCCATCTTTATTGCCATACTATACTGGAGCAATCCAGTTGCTCAAACAGTTTGAGGATGTCAAACTGATGCACATCACTCGGGAATATAACGTAGATGCCAATGAAATTACATTGTTAGCTGCAGGTTTGGAGGCCTAGAGGGGATCGACCAATCGGTCGATCACGGTCCAAAGAAGTTCTTTACCCTTTATTTTTTAAAGTAATGACGTAATAGAAATATGTCAAGTAGAAGTGGAAGATAATGATTGGAGGGCTCCTCTCATGGACTATCTACAAAGTCCACGTACCAAGGTTGATATGAGCATACGAAGATCGGCCGCAAATTATGTAATGGTTGATAACCAACTTTATAAAAAAGAGGCCGAAAGAGTTTTACTTCGGTGCTTATTTAAGAAGGAAGCTATGTTAGTCATGGAAGGAGTTCATAAAGGGATTTGTGGTGCACATCAGGCAAGAAGAAAATTGAAGCTTATGCTTAGATGATATGGGTATTTCTAGCTAGAAATGATGGCCGATTACATCTAGTATGCGAAAGGCTATGAAACTTGCCAAAGAACGGGCTAGTCCAATTATACCCGCGGCCAAATTACATCCCATCATAAAGCCACGGCCATTTTGGGGATGGGTGATTGATCTGATCGGACAGATTCACTCGCCTTCAACTCGAATGGACACATTCATCATAGTAGTGACTGATTACTTCACTAAATGGGTCGAGGCAAAATCTATGAGGAATATCGGTCATGAGGAAATCATTGGTTTTATTGAAATCAGTATTATCCATCATTTCAGGGTGCCAGAATCCGTTACCATGGACCAAGGTGATGCTGTTGAGTATGAAATATTGCATATTTTCCCCTATTTATTCCTTGGTTTTATAAACATGATGCCACTTAATCAATCTATTTCTACATGTTTGTCTCGCGAGGTGATTTCGAGAGCTTAAGGTAAAAAGGATGTTAAAAGCATGAAATTTGATGCTCAAGAATTGTAAAGGCAAGGATGGATTTTTTGAGGCCAAGATTGAAGATTTCAAGAATCCAAGATCCAAGAAAACCAAGTGAAGAAGGGGAAAAAAATTAATTTGCAAAGTGCAGAAAACTGGAATTGTTGAACTTGACTGTTTGATAATAGCGAACACAGCTTCGATGCCATCGAAGTAAGTGTTCGATGCCATCGAAGGAGGTTATATCACATCGAAATTTCAGAGAAAATCAAGTTTAGTTGTTGGACTATTGGAGCACTTCTCGATTCCATCAAAAAGCTTTTGATCCCAGTGAAGAGCAGTTCGATGCCATAGAAGCCAGTTCGATGACATAGAAATTATCAAGAATTTTGGGATAAACTTGCTGGATTATTTCAGACAATTCTCGTTTCCATTGAACACAAGTTCAATGGCATCGAATGTTGTCGAGACTCAAATATTGCATATTTAACCCTTCAATTACATTAATTTTCTTGTCATTTAATTGATAATTTAATTTAATTATATATGTTTTTGTCATGCGAGGTGATTCTGAAACCTATGATGAATATGAGCTTAAAAAGATAGATTTAGAGCTCAAAAGAAGCTAATGAAGAATTGGAGATTTGGAAGTCATTAATGAAGAATTCACACACCAAAGATCTAAAGAAACTAATTGAGGAATGAAGAGAATCAAATATTTGAAGTGAAGAAAAGGAATCCTGAAAATTGGACAGAAAAATCATATTCTGAAATCCTGAGTCTAAAAAGACAAAGTCCTTAAATAATTCCAAAAATAGATTTCGATGACATCGACTATTTAGCAATTTCGGGCTCAATTCACTGGACAATTCTGGACAAGTTTCAATGACAACGAAGACAGTTCGATGACATTGAAGGTGCAATCGAAGACCTCCCCGATGGCATCGAAGTTTGCCATCGAAGATGCACAGAGTGCATAAATTTCAGGCGATTTGCGAACTTTTCCGAGGCGGTGTAAAAGTTTAAGTTGCAAAACTATTTAAAGGAGTCGGTAGGCTATTTCAAATCATCTTATAAGGTTTGAAAAGATAAATAAGGCCTAGGTGGAGCACCGACAACGTTCTTCCACTTCAATTTCTTCACGGGTTCTAATTGATCTTTTTGTTTTTCTGATGTTAGTCTTCTCAAGCTAATCTCTTAGCTAAGGCTAAGGGATGAAACATGTAGTTTATTTTGATCTTTTGTTTGCTTTGATTCAAGTATATGTTAAACTTCCATTAAGTTTTAGTTTAAATAAATATATATTTCCAGTTTTCTATGATTTATTGCGATTGAAATTACAGTAGATGTTGTGAAAGCTTTTAATATAATCTTATTGGCTTTGGAATTGTAAGATCTATAAAACTCATTGTTCACCATCGTCTATGGGCATGGCGGATGATTGAATTCCCTACAATCATTGCAATTAGACGGATATTTGGGAACTAGACTAATGAAAAGTTTAAATTATGCTTTAATTGCTCCATCATCCGATTGGATAGGATAAGACATCGATTCCAATTGAGTTATCGTTGAATAAAGTAGATTGAATATTAAGATTGATATAGGTGGATTCCAGGATCCTTAATCTTTTATCTTTATTTTTTTCAAACATTTTTCTTCATCCCCGGATTAAAAACACAGACAAACTGTTAGACTTAAGATTAGTTAAAGTTCATGTTCCCCATTCCCGGTGGATTTGAACTCAATCTCACTGAATTATTACTACATCGCGACCCTACACTTAGGGTTGTGAACAAGTTTTTGGCGTTGTTGCCTGGGAATGGCGTCAAACACGATTAGGTTTAGGTTTTCTAGGTTTAAATTTTATTTTAGGTTAGATTTTTCTAGTTTTCTGAATTTTTCTAACCTAGGGTTTTTAGAATTTTTTAATTTTCATAATTTTATTTTTTAGGTTTTTTCCTCTAACATTACTAACATCGGTTGATGTTTTTGTTTGTAGGATCTTCAATTCTAGTTCTTCTCTTTTAGTAACATCTTCCCTTTACTTGTTTTTCTTATTACCGTAGGATTTTTCTGTAGGAATTATTTTAGGACTGCATTCAGAATTAGGGTTTCATTATGTTCATGCAAGAGTGGACACGTGAATACTCTAATCTACTTTTAGGAGATGAGAGATACGTTGAAGGGCTGTCAGATAATTATGTTAGGAAACAACCTATGTCTCGAAAATTTACTGCAACCACGATCGAGAACCAACCAGAATATGATAATCCACCGGTTAAGAAATCAATACATGATCATATCAGGGAGAACAATTATCATCCACCTATTAAGAAATCAATACATGATCATATGAGGGAGAACAATTATCATCCACTTGTTAAGAAAACAATGCGTGATTATATTATGGGTGATAACACTTACCAACAATAATCAAATACTCACACATATGACTCGTATGACTACAATTGGTGGAAGCATCAGACTTTAAATTGGAGAGGTGTACCAACCATGGATTCTAATGACTATCCTCTTAGATCCCTTATGAGATCTAACCAAAAACAATCCAAGAGGATTCACTTCAGAAATACATTGATGCTCAAGAACAATTCAACCAACATGTCACGCAATCATTCGTAGACATTAGAAAATCATTAGAGTTGATTAAATCATCCATTTCAAGAAAGTCACGCCTTATTGATGAGGAACAGACTTGCTTATTCTAGTCTCAGCCCAATTTAGAAACACAATGGGAGGAGATTGATTCCAACTCGCATATAGAGTATACTGAATTTGTGAATGAGGAGTTAGATTATGATCATGAGTACACGGTTCAGTTTTTTGAAGAGTCGATCTCAATAACAGTCCAAGTTAATGAATGAGAGAGATGGGTATTTTTCAAACATAGTGATGTTGACCCACTCCACCCACATGACACGCTTGGTTCCAATGTGGAGAATGAGTCTCTTTCAACTATATGTCTCGACTCTTAAGAAGTTTGCTTGGCACACTTTGAGGACTCTAATGATAACATGATTAAAGACACACTGGATGTCTTATGAGAAAATACCTTGGTAGTTAGAGGTGTACACGAGTCGAACCGAGTCGAGCTTGGCATAGCTCGACTCAGCTCGGCCACTAGATGACCCCAGCTCAAACTCGGCTCGGCTTGGTCCTCGAGCCTGACTGGCCAGATCGGCTCAATTCAGTCAGCAGCTCGAGCCAGTTCAAGCCAAGATCGAGCATGTGTGACATTTTCACAAACACATGGCAATTTCATACTGTATGTAAAACAGCAACAGCTGTTTACAGGTATTTCATCAAACACCTTATAGGCAACGTTAAAATCAAGGAAAAAGGGTATTTGTTTTATATACATACATTCCTTACCACCAGCCGACACTTCATTGAGTCATTTCATCGAACACTTGGTGAGCAACATCAATAACAAAGTAACCAAGTCACCGAGCTGGTTCGATCTAAGTTCGATTCGAGTTGGGGTTCGATCCGAGTCAAGTTGAGCTTAGGCAAGCTCGAACTCGGTTTAAAATTATTTCAAGCTCAAAAAATCAGCTCGACTCGGATTGAACTCAGTTTTGAACCGAGTTGAATCGAGATTTTTCGAGTTGAGTCGAGTCGAGCGAGCAAACCGAGCTAAATTGGTTCGTGTACAGCCCAATCGATAGTTGAAGCTAACCGAGGGAATCATTTCTCTGAAGCACCTCCTTCCAAGCATCCAGAATGTTCACCATTAAAAATGGAGGAGCTGAAAATTAAACCGAAGTCTGAAACATTAGAATGTGTTGAGACTACATTACCTAATGAGAATTTTTCTAAATTTTACCTAATTGTAATCTCTAATTCACCATGGTGTACTAACATTAAAATCGAAGCTAGTTCGATGACATTAAAATTATCAAGCTGGACAGTTTGGGTCATTTTTCGATCCCATCGAAGAAGTTTTCAATGACATTGAAGCCAATTAAATGTCATCGAAGGTCGGGCGTGAAAAGGCCAAGCTAAATGTCCTAGAGGGGGGGTGAATAGGATTATGCCAAATTTAAAATAATTACAGCGGAATTTAAATAATCAGATAGCCAAATAAAGTAAATCAGTTCCCAAATCTGAAATGAATAGTAACCTCAATAAACAAGTATTGAGAGATTGATACAAATATTGTTCTAAGGATAACCTTACACCAAAAACCAAAGTTTATGGTAGGACAACTTGATTTCTAGAAAAGTCTTTGTATCAAGAACTCAAACTTTAGAGGAATAAATAAATTGAAACTATACTGAGGAATAGAATGCAATCTCAAATATTGATTGTTCTAGGGACAACCATGCACCATAAAAATGGCAGGGCAACCTTACTAGAACAATTAGAGAATCTAAAGCTCAAACAAATAAAGGAATAGATTGCAGAAATATTAATCTAAATTATTACAACATTCCCCACACTTGCTTGAAATGTAAATATTTACAGCATTCACATACACACATACATTCCACAGCTTTGAATGATAAAAGATAAAAGATTAAGCAAGCATTCAATCCACAAGACAAAGAATTATAGTGGTTCGCTTGTGTGTTCACCAACCGTTAAACAACAGCCACACAGAATGCTACTCCACTCCTAATATCCTCACACAGGGGATATTAGCATTCACTATCAAAATAGGTTTCACAGGTTCACCTAAAACCTTCACAATTGTTTCTTTTTAACTTGGGCTTACACAATCTAAAAACCCCTCTTCCTGAGTTTTCTGGCTCTCCTCAGATAACCACACAAATGGAATTTTTCTGGCGAATATCCTAAACAAAAACTAAAAGAATGGAAATTTTACAGAATTATAAAATACCTGGATTTCTCCTCTTGTAGCAGCCCGAAAGAACCAATCGGAGTAGAATTTCGAATATGGAAGTTCAAAGTCCAATACTCACTTTACAATGGTTCTAAGTTCTAATTGATTTTAAGTTTAATCAACTTAGGGCTAGCTGTATTTGATTTTGATTCCAAGAAGAAGGAATTAAGAATTTCTCCTTTTCTAATCAGATTGAAATGCAAATCAAAATCAAATAACAATAAGCTAACAAAAGGAAATAGAATTATGCACAATATAGCTTAAAAACAAACACAAACTTATCTCAGAGTGGAGCCTTCTATTCATTTAATTTTTAATGAAAAACTCTAAAATTCGTGTGCTATTTATAGCTACAGAAATTCGTCTTCGACTGGTCCTAGGGTCACCACGACTGGTCGAAGAATAAACTGATTTTTAAATTTTTGAGTGCGATCGAAGCAAACCATTGTATGACCGGTCGTAGGTAGTCCACGACTGGTCGAAGGCAGTCCACGCCCGGTCGAGACCCCTCTACGACTGGTCATGCGACAATTGATTTAGTCACTAGAGTTTGAGTTGTAGCTCTACGACTGGTCGAAGGTCGAGTCGAGACCATTCTACGACCGGTCGAGAGGACTCCAGGACTGGTCGTAGCCAAACCAGAAAATTCGATAAATTGTAACAATTCTAGGATTGGTCCTGGAATTTCTTAGACTGGTCGAACCAGTGCTAGGACTGGTCGAACAAAGTCTAGGACTAGTCTTAGAATAGACCATATTCATGTATTAATATTCAAATGAATTATGTAGCCAAAGTGACCTACCCTAAGGTCAGTCTAATGGTCTATCAAACCTGGAACATGTCATATGGACATTGAACTTCATTCATTCAGCGAAGGTAGACCTTTGAACCTTATCAAGCATGAGAACTTGAACTTGATGTAGCTTGATCATGAGATGTTTGAAGGCTTGAAATCAAATTCCATCTTGAGTTGTACTTGAGTTCCAAACTAGCTTGAGTCTTAAACTTGAATACACGTGATCTTGAGCTTGAGTCTTGAACTTGAACTAAACTAGCTTGAAGGATTCATCTTCTTGACTTCAATTATAGACTTGGTGTCTCAAACAAATTTATCAAGATATAAACACAAGACACATACATAAGTTTTGACACACAAAATTTGACAACCAGAGAGGAATCAAACCATAGCACTTACAATCTCCCCCTTTGTCAAATTTGTGACAAAATATACTTTCAACAAGAGTAGCACAATATGCACAATATGTATATTAACGAATCATGCAACAGTTGTCATGAACCAGCATATAGCATGCAGCCTCATGCACAACCATTTAACTTCTCTTGTGTAAAACTCCCCCTTAGTAGTACACTCCAACCATCTATCATATCATCAATCAAATCATAATCCATAGAGTAGAATTCTCAAAATTATCCCCCTTTTTATCAAAATATGACAAAGGAAGAAACACAAATAGGATTTGAAAGACAGTAAAGAAATGATCAAGTCAAAAAGATAGAAAGATTGAAAGTTAAGAGTACGGAATATAGCATAAGGAGTTATAAAGTTAATTCAGATAGAATCTAACATAACTAGAGAAAATAAAAAGGATTATAGTTATTACAGAACAAAGAGTAAAATCTCAATCCGATCCAGAAGAAGGAGCAGGTATGGTAGGATCAATTTGATGAAGGCCTTTTTGTAAGCGCCTAAAATACTTGCGCATATTTTTAAATTGCTGATTGTGGCCAACATTCATATTTTCTACCTTCTCCTCCAATGCACTCAGACGAGTATCAAAATCAGATGGCACAAAGTCAGGATCATTCCCAGAGTCAGAATCAATTTCATTAAAAATATTGTCCATATTAATATCACTGGAAGAAGATTATCACCTTCTTCATCATTCCCAGCCTCAGCAGCAACTCCACCTTCACCAACATCAACTTGGCCTGGAGCCAATTTCAACTTCATTTTGTTTAAATTAGAGTTGTTGAATATGAGGTGTTGGATAAGAGCCTCTCTGACGGGCATAGCGATTAACATGTGAGTCGTTAATACATTCAACAGATACCCAAACGGAATATCACCATGACCAGGATGACTACGGATTTGAATGATATAGGAATAAATCAAAGAAGGCAAACAGATATTAGCACCAGTAATGATTGAGTACAAAATACGAACCACAATGATAGTCAACTCAGTCCTGTTTCCAAATCGGGGATACAGATTAGAAGTGAAGATACGATGTAAAACTCTGTATCTGGGTAATAAGTATCTGGTTTTGAGGGCATTTCCATTTGCAATCCATGGTGCATTCATGTTACATAACATTCTAGTATAAACACATTTTTCAGCTTTTAACACTTTTTCAGCAAGTGTACGAGAATGAATACCATCATCATTTACTGATATGTCCATAAGGCCTGAAATTAAATGTCGATCAACAGTAAAAGGCCCTTCTCTAGTAGCAATAGTAAAAGTCAGTTGCTCAGTAGAGAAATCAGTTATACATGCAACCATGGCCTGCGCTATGGACTGGTATGCCGGCCCACCCCAGCGTAAAATGTTTTCCCATCCTACAGATTGAAGGAGAGGAAAGAGACCGAAAGAAGCGATATGGTTTAAATCAACAGCTTTGTCAACTATCATATTGCGCATACGCAAATCACATGCATGTGGTGGATCATCTTCAGGAGCCCTAAGATGATGTCTAGTGATGACATTCGATCTAAAAGAAGAAGTTCCTCTAGGATTTTTCTTTTTATCCCTAGAGTCCATTTTCTTAAAAAAATATAAGAAATTTTAAGAAAACAGAGATGGGTTTCTCTAGATTCAGCAAATGACAAGAAAAATCCAAAAACTTGAAGAACGAGTTGAAATAGACAACTACAATCAAGAAATTGAAGAGAAAATACTAAGATTCTTCAAGAAATCAAGAAAGAACACTCTAACCTGAGCGAATCGAACAATGGGGTTCGACTAGTTGAGCCACGGCTTGTAGGAGAGAAAGGTTAGAATGAAGAAGATGAGGTTTTTCCCCAAATAAAAGCAATCAGCGCGCTACACGACTGGTCGTGGAACGTCCTTGACCAGTCGTGCCACGACTGGTCGAGCACTTCCTTGACTGGTCGTGTACCGAAAAAAATAAATAAACATTCATTTTTTAAGAAATTTTGAAATATAAAACATTTAAATATTTAAATTATATACAATATGATACAGAGATGCATGATCGATCATTTTAAATTACACATACCGAGATCGAATTTTAACTTATTAAACCTGCTTTTGTCGAGCGATTTAGTGAAAATGTCAGCAAGTTGTGTCTCGGTTGGAATATATTCTAAAGATATTTCTTTTTCTTCCACTAATTCACGGATATAATGAAATCTAATGTCAATGTGCTTAGTACGTGAATGCTGGATTGGGTTTTTCAAAATATTTATCGCACTGGAATTATCACAGTATAAAACCATAGAGTTCTGTGCGATTCCATAATCACTCAACATACGTTTCATCCAAACTAGCTGAGTACATGCATTTCCATCTACAATGTATTCAGCCTCAGCAGTTAGAGTGATATGGAACTTTGCTTCTTGCTAAACCAAGAGACCAAGCAATTTCCAATGTAAAAACAACCACCACTGGTTGATTTCCTGTTATCGATATTACCAGCCCAATCAGCATCTGAGTACCCAGCTAATTGAGCACTAGTATCATAAGGATACCAAAGACCCAGATTAACAGAACTTGCGACATATCGAATAATTCGCTTAACAGCAGTTAAATGAGATTCTTTAGGATTATACTGATATCTAGCGCAAATTCCAACACTTAAAGCAATATCAGGTCTACTTGCAGTTAAGTAAAGCAAACTGCCTATCATGCTACGATACAATTTAGGATCTACATCTTTACCTGGAGAGTCTTTTGAGAGTCTTAAAGTTATACTCATAGGAGTATCAAAATTCTTACTATTCTCAAATCCGAACCTCTTGATCAAGTTCAAAGCATATTTATTTGAGAAATAAAAATTCCATCAGATTGTTATTTTACTTGCAACCCTAAGAAATAATTTAATTCCCCAACCATGCTCATTTCAAATTTAGATTTCATTATATCTGCAAAATCAACAGTCATGTTAGTACAAGTTGATCCATAAATTATATCATCAACATAGATTTGAACCATTAAAATATCATCGTTATGTTTCTTAACAAAGAGAGTCTTATCAACACTTCCCATTTGAAAATTGTGACTTAGTAAAAACTTAGTCAATTTTTCGTATCATGCCCTGGCAGCTTGTTTCAAACTATAGAGAGCTTTTTTAAGGCGGTATACATTATTAGTAAACTTAGGGTTTTCAAACCCCGTAGGTTGTTCAACATATACCTCTTCATGTAAATCACCATTTAAAAAGGCACTCTTCACATCCATTTGAAAGATTCTAAACTTTCTAAAACATGCAATGGATATAAAAAGTCTAATTGATTCAAGGCGAGCAACTGGAGCAAAGGTTTCATCGTAATCAATGCCTTCTATTTGAGTGTACCCCTGTACAACCAGTCTTGCCTTGTTTCGAATTATATTTCCAAGTTCATCAGACTTATTTTTGAAAATCCGCTTAGTTCCTATAATATGTTTATCTTTAGGTCTAGGAACAAGATACCAGACATCATTATGAACAAATTGATTTAGTTCTTCCTACATCGTAACTATCCCGTTTCCATCAGAAAGTGCTTCTTTTACGTTTAATGGTTCAATTTGGGATGTAAAGCACACGTAATTACATATGTCTTCTAATTGTCTGTGAGTGCATACACCAGTGAGAGGGTTTCTAAGAATTTGATCAGTTGGATGATCTTTAACAGTCCTTAATTCAGAATTAATTTCACTTGATGAAGTATCTGGTTTTTCAATTATAAGAACTTCATCATTATCTGAACTAGGGCCAGATGTATTCAAGTGATCATCAATGACCACATTAATAGATTCTTGAATTACACTGGTCCCGTTGTTCAGTACATAATATGCACGACTGTTTAAAGAATATCCTAAGAAAATTCCTTCATCACTCTTAGTGTCAAACTTTCCTAAATTTTCCCGGTCACGCAAAATATAGTACTTGCTGCCAAAAACACGAAAGTATTTGACAGTCGGCTTCTTATCGAACCACATTTCATAAGCCGTTTTATTATTGGATTTACAAGTATAAACACGGTTAATAATGTGGCAGGTGGTATTCACTACTTCAGCCCATAAATTTCTAGGGAGCTTCATGCTATTCAACATAACATTTTCCATTTCTTGGAGTACTCTGTTTTTCCTTTCCACAATACCATTCTGTTGAGGAGTTTTGGGTGCAGAGAATTCATGTGATATTCCCTGATCGCTACAGAATTTCTCAAAACCACTATTCTCAAACTCGGATCCATGATCACTTCGGATCTTACTGACTTGAGAACATTTTTCAATTTGGATCCGTTTGATAATCTTTTTCACTTCATCAAGGGTTTCTGATTTGCCCCTTAAAAATGAAACCCAAGTGAATCTTGTAAAATCATCTACAATAACTAAGATGTATTTCTTGCCACCTCGACTCTCCGTTCTAGTTGGTCCAACAAGATCCATGTGGAGAAGTTCGAGTGGTCTTGATGTGGTATTGGAATTCACCTTTTTGTGAGAGCTCCTAATTTGTTTACCATATTGGCATTCACCACATATCTTGTCTACTTTTTTAATCTTAGGTAGACCTCTAATAAGTTCTCCTTTGCTCAATCTGAATAAATTCCGATAGTGTACATGTCCAAGGCGTTTATGCCATAATTCTGTCTCATCGATATGGACCATGTAGTACATTTGATTAGATGAGCTACCCTCACTTACTATATAGCAGTTTTCAAAAGTTCTGCGACCAGTTAATATAACAGAACCCTTTTTGTCGATAATCTCACAACCTTGATTGGAAAATTTTACACTATGGTTGTTGTCGCATATTTGAGATATGCTTAACAGGTTGTGTTTTAATCCCTCAACATATAAAACATTCATAAATAAGGGAAGATTATAGAGTTGAACCGTACCTTGGCCAATAATCTTGCAGTTGCTACCATCACCAAATATGACTGACCCATCAATCATATCTTTTAGATTGGTGAATAAAGCCTTGTCACCTATCATATGCCTGGAGCATCCACTATTTAGGTACCACTTTGAATGACTTGTTGCTTTGAAAGCAGTGTCGGCAACCAAGCAGCAACTTTAAGAGCCCATTTCAGAACTGTTTTGGGTTTAGGAACGTAGTTGGACTTTTTCTATTTATAGTTGTGGGAATGACCTACTGAGTTAGATTTTAAGAGCTCCTTCAGTAAATCAACTATTTTTTCAGCCAATGGGTTTCTATTCTGATTATTGAATTGATATAGCTACGTTTAGGTTTTTGAAAAGTTTTTGTAGTTTTAGAAAAACCTTGACAAGTATTTTTCTCTTTTGAGTTGGGGGACTCTCCTTTTAAAAACTTAGGAGGAGTACTCTTCTGTTTATGAGGTATGTTTTTATCATAACCCAACTCGGATCTATCGCCACATTTTCTAGATCCGGATAAAAGTTTTTCTAACTTTTGATCTCCTTGGGCATACCTCCATGTATCCTTCAAACTCAGAAGAGAAGATACTTCATTCTAGAGTTTCTCAATTTCAGATTTTAAATCTTCAATCAGGGAGGTTTTGAATTCCAAATCACATTTTAATTTTTCAAAACTATCTAAAATTTGGGATTTTTCTAAAACAAGTAAGTCGAAGCATTCTTTGAGTTTAAAAAACTTTTCTTTTTGAAGTTTAAGCTTCACAGCAATTTTACAACTTTCCTTGTATAGAGCATTGTAAGCATCTTGAAGATCTTCATTTTCATAATCACTATTTAGATTTTCTTCACTAGTTGAATCATCATGATCTGAAAAAGTGAACTTGGCTAGAGTCATTAGGGCCTTAACTTCATTGCCCGACTCGGTTTCAGAATCTTTTGAATCAGAAGTAACTTGAGACTCAGATGATTCATTCCAAGTAGCCAACATACCCTTCCTTTTGGGTTTGTCATTTTTAGGACATTTGTTTACTAAATGCCCATATTCATCACAGTTGTAACACTGACTGTCTTTCAAAGATTTTTGAGTTTTGGGTCTAAATTTCTTTTTATCATTTGATTGTTGAAAATCAACCCTTTTCTTACTTTTGAAAATCTTATAAAACTTCTTTGCTAAAAGAGCTATATCATCTTCAGAATCAGAGTTTTCTTCAGAAACATTTTTAGAAGATTTAAGTGCTATAGATTTACCTTTAGGAGCTTTAAAGTTTAACTCATAGGTTTGTAAAGAACCAACTAGTTCTTCTACCCTCATATTGTCCGTATCACGAAGTTCCTGGATCGCGGTTACTTTAGAGTTGAACCGTTCAGGAAGTGAGCGTAGTATCTTTGCACACACTTTACTTTCTGGGATTTTATCGCCAAGACCCCACATTGAGTTTACAATGTCATTTAATCTTGTGTAAAAGTCTATAAACATTTCATTTTCCTCCATATGAATTTCTTCAAATTTGGTTGTGAGGAGTTGGACTTTAGATTTTTTTACAATTGATGTACCCTCGTGTGTCATTTCTAATATATCCCAGGCTTGCTTTGCAGTATCACAGAATATGATTCTTTTAAACTCATCTGGTGATAATGCGCAAGTGATTGCCTTTAGTGCTTTAGCATTTGCACTACTCTCACTTTTCTGAAGAGTGGTTCATGAGGTATAAGCTGTTACTCTCATTGATTTTGATCCATTGATACCAGTTACTTCAGTGGTAGGAGGGATCCATTTAGTTACTGTGGCTTGCCACACACTCTCATCCATTGATTTGAGGAAGATCCTCATTCTGGCTTTCCAATAGGCATAGTTAGAGCCATCAAAGGGTGGAGACCTAGTGACTAATAGGCTATCAAAATTTGACATCTTATATATATATATATATATATATATATATCGCTTAGATCCTTAGCTCAGGAAATAAATCCAAATAAAAGGCAATAAGAACGAGCTATTAGGCTCTGATACCACTTAAAAAGGCCAAGCTATATGTCTTAGAGGGGGGGTGAATAGGACTATACAAAATTTAAAATAATTACAGCAGAATTTAAATAATCAGATAGCCAAATAAAGTAAATCAGTTCGTAAATCTGAAATGAATAGTAACCTCAATAAACAAGTATTGAGAGATTGATACAAATGTTGTTCTAAGGATAACCTTACACCAAAAACCAAAGTTTATGGTAGGTCAACCTGATTTCTAGAAAAGTCTTTGTATCAAGAACTCAAACTTTAGAGGAATAAACAAATTGAAATTATACTGAGGAATAGAATGCAATCTCAAATATTGATTGTTCTAGGGATAACCATGCACCATAAAAATGGCAGGGCAACCTTACTAGAACAATTAGAGAATCTAAAGCTCAAACAAATAAAGGAATAAATTGCAGAAATATTAATCTAAATTATTACAACATTCCCCACACTTGCTTGAAATGTAAATATTTACAGCATTCACATCCACACATACATTCCACAGCTTTGAATGATAAAAGATAAAAGATTAAGCAAGCATTCAATCCACAAGACAAAGAATTATAGTGGTTCGCCTGTGTGTTCACCAACTGTTAAACAACAGCCACACGGAATGCTACTCCACTCCTAATATCCTCACACAGGGGATATTAGCGTTCACTATCAAAATAAGTTTCATAGGTTCACCTAAAACCTTCACAATTGTGTCTTTTTAACTTGGGCTTATACAATCCAAAAACCCCTCTTTCTGAGTTTCTGGCTCTCCTCAGATAACCACACAAATGGAATTTTTATGGTGAATATCCTAAACAAAAACCAAAAGAATTGAAATTTTATAGAATTGTAAAATACCTGGATTTCTCCTCTTGTAGCAACCCGGAAGAACCAATCGGAGTAAAAGTTCGAATATGGAAGTTCAAAGTCTAATACTCACTCTACAATGGTTCTAAGTTCTAATTGATTTTAAGTTTAATCAACTTAGGGCTAGCTATATTTAATTTTGATTCCAAGAAGAAGGAATTAAGAATTTCCCCTTTTCTAATCAGATTGGAATGCAAATCAAAATCAAATAACAATAAGCTAACTAAAGAAAATAGAATTATGCATAATATAGCTTAAAAATAAACATAAACTTATCTCAGAGTGGAGCTTTGTATTCACTTAATTTTCAATGAAAAACTTTGAAATTCGTGTGCTATTTATAGTTGCAGAAATTCGTCTTTGACTGGTCCTAGGGTAACCACGACTGGTTGAAGAATAAGCTGATTTTTAAATTTTTTAGCGCGATCGGAGCAAACCATTGTACAACCGGTCTTAGGCAATCCACGACTGGTCGAAGGGAGTCCATGACCGGTCGAGACCCCTCTACGACTGGTCGTGCGACAAGTGATTTAGTCGCTGGAGTTTGAGTCGTAGCTCTACGACTGGTCGAAGGTCAAGTCGAGACCATCCCACGACCGGTCGAGAGGACTCCAGGACTGGTCGTAGCCGAATCAGAAATTTTGATAAATTGCAACAATTCTAGGACTGATCCTGGAATTTCTTAGACTGGTCGAACCAATGCTAGGACTAGTCAATTAAGGTCTAGGACTAGTATTAGAACATATCAAATTCATGTATTAATATTCAAATGAATTATGTAGCCAAAGTGACCTACCCTAAGGTCAGTCTAATGGTCTATCAAACCTGGAACATGTCGTATGGACATTGAACTTCATTCATTCAGCGAAGGCAGACCTTTGAACCTTATCAAGCATGAGAACTTGAACTTGATGTAGCTTGATCATGAGATGTTTGAAGGCTTGAAATCAAATTCCATCTTGAGTTGTACTTGAGTTCCAAACTAGCTTGAGTCTTGAACTTGAATACACGTGATGTTGAGCTTGAGTCTTGAACTTGAACTGAACTAGCTTGAAGGATTCATCTTCTTGACTTCAATTATAGACTTGGTGTCTCAAACAAATCTATCAAGATATAAACACAAGACACATTCATAGGTTTTAACAAACAAAATTTGACAACCAAAGAGGAATCAAACCATAGCAATTACAGGGCGATCTCTTTGAAGGACTTACTATTGAGGGTCAAATATTGCATATCAGACCCCAGTTATTGCCTGAATTTACGAGCATGATACAGTTCAATGGCCCGTTTAATCGTATTTGTGATGCAAGGTGTATTTATGAGCTTGGATCGAAATAAGGTGCTAAAAGCATGGAGTTAATGCTCAGAATTCACCAAGGCCATGGACGGACTCCAGGGGATCAAGATCGATAGAATTACACGCTAGAGATCGGAGAAAATCGGGAAACTAAAGCTCAAGTGGCCCGAAAATCATCCAGAATGAAAGATCATGGGATTTTCATCATTTGTTCGGCCCGAAACTTCATACGTGGACTAAGGACTATAAATTAAATGTACACATCAATTTTCATCCATTGGATCCCTCTGGAAGTGGCCCAACGGTCGGATCAGCCCATAAATCTGTGGATTGGGGCCCACCTGAGATCTGGATATGCTTCAATTTTGGTCTCAACCCCTCATATTAGAGGATAAAGAGGATGGACGGGTCAAATTTCTCATGGGCATCCCTATGGACCCCATGCAGATGGAGTACCTGCATTGCGCACATGCACCAAAGGTGCACCGCATTAGCTGGAATTGGTCAGACGGCGCTAATCCGACTTCCGTTTTCAAAATGGAAACAGCGTGCGCTGTTCGTAACAGGGCATCCACTGTGATGTTTTGTGGGCCACCACCTTCGATCAAGCGATCAATCCGGACCGTCCATTCATTTCACGAGGTCAAACCTACCGTGCCCTGATCTACAGCTGGATTTCCTCAGATATTTGGTGTCCTTGAAGGATCCAAACGGAGAATGGATGGCTGAATGAAAACTACGTGGGTCGCACAGAAATAGACTCAAAATCAGCCATTCCCGACTGAAATTGCGAGGGTAATACAATGAACGGAGTGGATTGTCCAAAGAAACCCAATCGTGGGCCCTACCATCAGTCCAGCGCAGAAATAACGTTGATTCCGCATCCAAGAAAACCGGCCGTTGTGGGCCGCTGTGTGATCTTGATCGTGGTCGAAATCACGATCTGTACCGTACAAAATGTCCATAGGGAGGCCATGACCCTGTCCAAGAAGGCTGTTTTGAGAGCTTTTGACGGCTAGTGTCTCATACTTGGTTCAAACGTAAGTGGCTTGCAGTTACCTGCACAAGCGCGATTGTGTTGCGAAAAAGAAAGATTCGCACCGACTCCCAGCGATAACCGATTGTTTTCCCCTATAAAAAGGAGAGAGACTGAGAGAAGAAAGAAAAAGGAGGAAGGCTTGGACATGGATCAGAGAGAGAAAGAGACAGAGAGTATTTTTAGCTTTTATTTATTTATTTTATTCACTATTTTTTTATGATTTTTGAGAGATCCAGCCCACTCATGTGCGGCTAAACCTCTTAGCTATGGCTAAGAGGTGAAGCTTACAGCATGATTGGAAATCTTGATATGCCTTTTGTTTATGCTGAACTGATGTTGATGTTAGTTTATTAAGGGAATGTTTTTAGTTTCTAACTATTGTGACTAAAATTACAATGGGTCTGCGATGTCTTTGAGCATGTTCCTATTCCTTTTATGTTTATGACGTCAGGAAGCTCTGTTGTTCACCATCGTCTCCTGGGCATGGTCAGATGACGGTACCCTTTCTAACCTTCATACATTGATTGATTGGTTGGTAATTAGTTTAATTCTGTTGTTTGCTTTGTCTCCCGGGCATGGTTTGGTGATGGAATCCATTCTAATTCATATACTTCTCATCTCTTTAAAACTATGGGTTCTCTCGTTCAGTGATGACTACCAAGATGTTGTCTTGCAAGGCATTCACTATGTCTCTTATCATGGGATCATTTGAATCTGCAAAGTGTGCCAAACAATCATCCAAAGAGTTGGGAAATTTAGTTGAGCGTGACTTATGTTCCACATTAGAGCTCGTGATGATCTGCCCAAAGAATCCATCGTCTTTAAAGGTAAACGGAGGTATGCTCTCTTCCTCCAGCCTTGTACAGACAGATTGAGGGTCAGTACACAAAGTATTAATATGCGGACTCTGTTCATTGATACTGCTCAGAAGAGGCATTGAATCGTCAATATTCAACAGTTCAGATGGTAGCCTCAACTGGGTGGTTTTAAATTCCAGAGTCATATCAAGTAACTCATCCATCTCCCAAATCATATCATTGTTCAATTTAGGGGAGTGGTCCAAACATATCTTATAAGAGATAGAAGGGTCAGTTGTAAGGAGCTCATCCACTTTTAGATCAGACATATCAAATGAGTGGAGTAGCTTATTATGATTGTTCTCTTGTTGTACTTCTCGATCATTGACCTGGACCAAACTTGAGATTAATTCCAGGGGAACTGGGGCTGCACATTCATGATCATCATCCCAATACTCATCATATTCTAGTTCAGTGCAGTGCACATTTGGGATGGGATCACCTTCTTCACATTCTATTCCCAGATTGGGTTGAGGTTCACATAAACCAACCTCTTCCTCATCATTGAAATCTAGTGTATCCTGTGAGTGAAGTATATCATCATCATTATATTTGAAAGACACTCAAGTATCTCCACCATTCTTTTGAACAGTCATTAAGATCGACTCATCGAGGAATTGAACTGTATGCTCATTAATGGAATCCAACTCCTCATTCCAAATTCTAGATTTCTTCAAAAGCGAGTGAGGATCACTTTCCTCGCATTGTATTTCTGGATTGGATTGTAGTTGGGATTAGAGAGTTTCTTCTATCCTATCGAGGCGTGAATTGAGTGCTTCCATTGCTTTTCTAATTTCCGCAAGACACTCTATGTTATGCTAAAATGAATTCTTTTGGATTGTTTTTAGTTGGTTCTCAAAGGTAGGGTATCCAAGAGAATAATCATTAATGTTGTTAGTTCATCTTCCCAGTTTTGATGGTTCCATTGGTTATAGTCATACTAATCATACATGGGAGAATATGATGGTTGATAATAATCCTCATTCCCATAATTACAATCGTATACGACCCTATTAACCGATGGAACATAACGTTCTAGTCGGTTCTCAATGTCTGTTCTCGATGGAGGAAATCTTGAGGTATACGTTGAATTCCACAACCCTCATGCATTCTCCAATATCTGTAAGTGTTATGGTCTCATACTTCTTTGGTTGTCAAATTTTGAAGTGTCAAAACATCTATCTGTGCCTTGAGCTTGTGTAATGGTATATGTTTTTCAAGACACTGTATAAACACTTCTAGAAGTTACAAGTTGAAGTTCCAGATGTTGAAGTTCAAGATGCTACTATGTTGATATGTTCAAGACTTCAAGCCTGACTTCAAGCCAGATATGTTCAAGACTTCAAGCTTGATATTGTTCAACAGTTCAAGTCTGATATTGGTTCAAACAATATGCATTTGTTGAATGGTTGAAGTTCAATATCCATACGACATGATTCTCGGGTTTAAATGACCTTAGGTTGACTCTTTAAGTAGGTCATTTTGGATACATAAATCAAATATTTATTCTACATGTTTAGTTTGTTCCAAGACCCGGTCTAGCTCTTGTTCGACTGGGCCCTAGCATTGGTTCGACTAGTCCAAGAAATTTCACGATCAGTCCTAAGTTGTTGAAGTTTTTTCGGATTTTTGGAACGCCCACGACTGCCCTGGAAGTCCTTCGACCGGTCGTAGGTCGCTGCCGACTTGTCCACGATCGATCGTGGAGCTACGACCGAAAGACCCAAGAATCGATTTCATGGTCCTTCGACCGGTCGTAGTATCTACGACTGGGTCGTAGTGTCCCACGACGGTCGTAGGGTTCACACGACTGTCGTAGAATCTTTTTCTAAGATCGCTAAATTTTTCAAAAATTGTTAGAGCTACGACCATCCTAGGTTTCTAAGACCGGTCGTAGGAACGATTTTTTCTTCTATAAATTGAACATAATTTGAGTTTTCACACTTCAACTCCATTCCATTTCAAGAATTTTCAAGTGATCACTCGAGATAAGTTTGTGTTTATTTTAAGCTAGATTGTGCTTATTTAATATTCCTTTTTGCTAGCTTATTTAATTTGATTTTGTTTCTCTATTCCAATCGTATTTGAAAAGAGGAATTATATTATTCCTTCTTCTTGGAATCAAAATCAAATATAGCTACGCCCTACAAGTTAAATCTAAAATCAATTAGAATTTAGAACCCTATGAATGTGAGTATTGGAAATTGAACTTTGATATTCAATCATCTACTCCGATTGGTTCTACCTGGCCGCTAAGAAAAGGAGAAATCCGGTATTTTACATTTCAGTAAAATTCATTGTTTTGGTTTTGTTTGAGGTTAAGCCGAGAAAAATCTCATTGTATTGGTTTTGTTTGAGATTGAGCAGAAAAATCTCATTGTGTTGGTTGTCCGAGAAAACCGTAAAACTCGAGAAAAAGGGGTTTTTGAATTGTGTAAGCCCAAGTGAAAAAGACACAATTGTAAAGGTTTTTGGTGAACTCAGAAACCTATTTGATAGTGAACGCTAATATCCCCCCTGTGAGGATATTAGAGTGGAGTAGCATTCTCGTGTGGTCGTTGGAAAACAGCTTTGGTGTACACACAAAGTAACCACTATAACTCTTGTCTTGTGGATTGAATGCTTGCTTAATTCTCATATCTTTTATCATTCAATTGTGTGGAATGTACAAGTGGATGTGAATGTTGTAACTATTTACATTTCAAGCAAGTGTGGGGATTGTTGTAATAATTTAGATCTTTACTTCGCATTTATTTTCAATTCCTTGCTATTTCATTTACTTATATTAACATTGAGTTCTTGATTCAAAAGAGGTTCTAGAAATAAGGTTGTCCTACCATAAGCCCTTGTTTATTATGGTGTAAGGTTGTCCTTAGAATGAATTTGTATCAATCTCTCGATAATTATTTATCAAGGTGATTTATAATTAGCATTGTGAATTGATTCATAATTGTAAGGGTATTGATTTACTTTAGTTCCACTGATTTTATTTTAAATTTGGCATAGTCCTATTCACCCCCTCTAGACATATAGCTTGGCCTTTTCAAGTGGTATCAAAGCCTAATAGCTCATTTTTTGTTGCTTTTTATTTGGATTTATTTCCGAGCTAACGATCTAAGCTATATTAAAAGATGTCAAATTTTGATAGTCTTTCGCCATTAGGCCTCCACCTTTTGATGGCTCCAACTATGCCTATTGGAAAGTTTTTAATGAGGATCTTCCTCAAATCAATGGATGAAAGTGTGTGGCAAGCCACGAAGGATCGAATGGAACCCTCCTATCATGGAAGTAACTGTATTGATGGTTCAAAATCTATGAAAATTACTCCGTATTTCCAATGGACCACTCTTCGTAAAAATGAGAGTAGTGCTAATGCTAAAGCACTAAATGCAATCACTTGCGCACTATCACCGGATGAGTTCAAAAGAATCATATCCTCGTGATACCGCAAAGCAAGCCTGGGATATTTTAGAAATGACACACTAAGGTACATCAATTGTCAAGAAGTCTAAAGTCCAACTCCTCACAACTAAATTTGAAGAAATTCATATGGAGGAAAATGAAATGTTTATGGACTTTTACACTAGATTGAATGACATTGTAAACTCAATGTGGGTCTTGGAGATAAGATTCCGAAAGTAAAGTGTGTGCAAAAATACTACGCTCTCTTCCCGAACGGTTCAATTCAAAGGTAACCGTAATCCAGAACTTCGTGATACTGACAATATGAAGGTAGAAGAATTAGTTGGTTCTTTGCAAACCTATGAATTAAGTTTTAAAGCTCCTAAAGGTAAGTCTATTGCTTTGAAGTCTTCTAAAAGTATTACTCAAGAAAATTCAGATTCTAAAAGTCTGAAGATGATATGGCCCTTTGGCTAAAAAAGTTTTATAAGATTTTTAAAAGTAAGAAAAGAGTTGACTTTCAAAAGGCAAATGAAAAGAAAAGTTCAAAACCTAAGTCTAAATCTTGGAAGTCATTGAAAGATAGTCAATGTTATAACTGTCAAGAATATGGGCATTTAGCAAACAAATGTCCTAAAAAGGACAGATCCAAAAGGAAGGGTATGTTGGCTACTTGGGATGAATCGTCTGATTTGAAGCCTCTTCCGAATCATAAAATTCAGAAACCGGAGTCGGGTAGTGAACTTAAGGCCCTTATGACTCTAGCCAAGTTTACCTTTTCAGATCATGATGATTCAACAAGTGAAGAAAATTTGGATAGTGATCATGAAAATGATGAAGATCTACAAGATGCCTACAATGCCTTATATAAAGAAAGTTGTAAAATTGCGGTCAAACTTAAACTTCAAAAAGAAAAGTTTTTAAACTTAAAGAATGTTTTGAAACCCTTGTTTTAGAAAATCTCAAATTTCAGATTGTTTTGAAAAATCAAAGTGTGACTTAGAATTCAAAACCTCCTTAATTGAAAATTTAAAATCAAAATGAGAAACTTAAAAAAGAAGTATCTTCTCTTTTGAGTTTGAAGGACACATGGAGATATGCCCAAGGTGATCCTAAATTAGAAAATTATTATCCGGATCAAGAAAATGTGGTGATCGATCCAGGTTGGGCTTTGATAAAAACACATCTCCTAAACAGAAGAATGCTCCTTCCAATTTTGTGAAAAGAGAGACTTCTAACTCAAATGGAAAAGGTACTAGTCAAGTTTTTTCTAAAAATACAAAAACTTTTCAAAACACAAAAACAACTATATAAATTTCAAAAATCGATTCAAATCCGCTAGTGAAAAAATTATTGATTTACTTAAGGAGCTATTAAAATCTAACTCTGTAGGTCACTCTTATAACTATAAACAAAAGAAGACCAATTATTCTCCTAAACCCAAAATCAGAATGAAATGGGTTCCCAAGGTTACTTGTTTGGTTGCTCACACTCGCTTTCAAAGCTACAAGCCATTCAAAATGGTACCTAGACAAGGGATGCTCCAGACATATGACAAAGCGACAAAGCTCTATTCACTGATCTTAAAGATATGACCGATGGGTCACCACATTTGGTGATGGTAGCAATCGCAAGATAATTGGCAAAGGTACGGTTCAACTCTATAACCTTCCCTTATTTAAAAATGTTTTATATGTTGAGGGTTTAAAACACAACTCGTTGAGCATATCTCAAATATGTGATAACAATCATAATGTTAAATTTTCTAATCAAGGTTGTGAAATTACAAATGAAAAGGGTTCTGAATATTAACTGGTCGCAGAACTTCAAAACTGCTATATTGTAAGCAACGGTAGCTCATCTAATCAAACGTGTTACATGGTCCATACCGATGAGTCGATTTATGGCATAAACGCTTGGACATGTACACTATCGAAATTTATATGATTGAGCAAAAATGAACTAATAAAAGGTCTACCTAAAATGCAAAAAGTAGACAAGATTTGTGGTGAATGCCAAGATGGTAAACAAACTAGAGCTCTCACAAAAAGGTGAACTCCAATATCACCACAAGACCACTGAGCTTCTCCACATGGATCTTATAGACCAACAAGAACGGAAAGTCGAGGTGGCAAAAGTACATCTTAGTTATTGTGGATGATTATACAAGATACACTTGGGTTTCATTCTTGAGAGATAAAATGAAACCCTTGATGAAGTGAAAAGATTATAAAACGGATTCAAACCGAAAAATGTTCTCAAGTCAAGAAGATCCGTAGTGATCATGGATCCGATTCGAAAATAGCGGTTTTGAGAAATTTTGTAGCGATCGTGAATATCGCATGAATTTCTCAGCACCTAAAACTCCTCAACAAAATGGAATTGTCGAGAGGAAGAATAGAGTGCTTCAAGAAATGGGAAGTGTTATGTTAAATAGCATGAAGCTTCCAGAATCTCAAGCAAGTAAAGAATACAAACTGCTACATTATTAACCGAGTTTATATTTGTAAATCTAATAATAAAACGGCTTATGAAATGTGGTTTGAGAAAAAGCCTTCTGTCAAATATTTTCGAAGTTTTTGGCAGGAAGTGCTATATTCTACGTGACCGTGAAAATTTGGGAAAATTCGACACTAAAAGTGATGAAGGGATCTTTTAGGTTATTCTTTAAACATCGTGCTTATCGTGTTCAACAACAGATCTGGTGTGATTCAAGAGTCAATAAATGTTGTGATTGATGATCTTTTGAAAACACTGTCCCTAGTTTAGACAATGATGAAGTTCTTATACTTGAAAACAAGAAATTTCATCAAGTGAAACTAATCTGAATTAAGGACCGTTAAAGATCATCCAACCTCTCAAATACTTGGAAACCCTCTCACCGGTGTGCGACTCGTAGACAATTAGAGGACATATGTAACTACGTATGTTTTACATCCCGCATTGAACCAAGCTAACGTAAAAGAAGCACTTTCTCGATGAAAATTGATTCTTGCGATGCAAGAAGAACTTAATCGGCTTGTCGTAAATGATGTCCGGCAACTTGTTCCTAGACCTAAAGATAAACATATTATTGGAACAAAATGGATTTTCAAAAATAAATCGATGAGCTTGGAAATATTATTCGAAATAAAGCAAGACTAGTTGTACAGGGATATACTCAAATCAAGGAATTGACTATAATGAAACATTTGCCCTCAGTAGCTCGTCTTGAGTCAATCGACTTTTTATCTCCATCGCATGTTTTAGGAAAATTAAAATTTATCAAATGGATGTAAAGAGTGCCTTTCTCAATGGTGATTTACATGAAGAAGTATATGTTGAACAACCTACTGTGGTTTGAAGATCCTAAATTTACCGATCATGTGTATCGTCTCAAGAAAGCTCTCTATGGTCTGAAACAGCTCCCAGAGCATGGTACGAAAAATTGACTAAGTTTTTACTAAGTCATAACTTTCAGATGGGATGTGTTGATAAGACACTCTTTGTTAAGAAACATAACGATGATATTCTAATGGTTCAAATATATGTTGACGATATTATTTATGGATCAACCTGTACTAACATGACTCGTCGAGTTTGCAGATTTGATGAAGTCTAAGTTCGAAATGAGTATGGTTGGAGAATTAAACTATTTTCTAGGGTTGCAAGTAAAACAACAACCGATGGAATTTTTATCTCTCAAACCAAATATGCTCGAGTTTAATTAAGAAATTTGGATTTGAGAAAGGTAAAAATTTTGATACTCCTATGAGTACAACGGTAAGACTTTCAAAAGACTCTAAGGTGTAATGATGTGGATCCTAAATTGTATCGTAGTTTGATTGGTAGTTTACTTTATCTAACTCGCTAGTAGACCGTATATTGCTTTGAGTGTTGGTATTTGTGCTCGTTATCAATCAAATCCTAAAGAATCTCACTTAACTGCTGTTAAGCGGATTATGCGTTATGTCGCAAGTTCTACTAAATTGGGTCTCTGGTATCCACATGAGACTAATGTTCAATTAGCTGGGTATGCAGATGCTGACTGGGCTGGAAACATAGATGATAGGAAATCAACCAGTGGTGGTTGTTTCTACATTGGAAATTGTCTTGTTTCTTGGTTTAGCAAGAAGCAAAGTTCTATATCACTATCAACTGCTGAGGCTGAATACATTGCTGCTGGAAATGCATGTACTCAACTTGTTTGGATGTTAAGTGATTATGGAATCACTCAGGACTCTATGATTTTATTTTGTGATAATTCCAGTGCGATAAATATCTCTAAAAATCCAGTTCAGCATTCACGTACTAAGCATATTGACATTAGATTTCATTACATTCGTGAATTAGTGGAAGAAAAATTAATAAATTTGGATTACATTCCAACCGAGATTCAACTCGCAGATATTTTCACTAAACCGCTCGACAAAAAGGTTTAATAAATTAAAGTTTAATCTCGGTATGTGCAATTTAAATTGAGTTTGCATGATTTTGTGTATTATAATGTACATAAGTTGAATTTCTTAAATTTTAAATTTTTTTTAAAAAAAAAATTTTGCAAATTTTTGGTCATTCTCGACCTGTCGTGGGAATACACGATCAAGTCAGTGTACAGCTAATACCATTCGAACAAGTACTGACCGTCGTAAAGCTGGATTTCACTTTATATTGGGGATTTTTGCCTTCTTCTTCATTTCTTCATTTCTCTTCAACGGTTCTAACTACGACTGCCCCAACCCATCTTCTTAGATCTTCAAGGTTAGTGATTCTTTTTCATTTTTCTTGTAGATTCTTGTTTTTAATGATTCAAAACTCATGTTTGTGGAATTTATTTGATCATTCATTGCAGGATTTGGGGTTTTTATCTTAAAAATCTGTTCTATCTAAATCTCATCTCTTCTATCTTGCATCTTGTTGTTTCTTTGAAATCTTTCTTTGAAAATGGATGCTAGGGTAAAAGAAAACTACTAGAGGTCCATCTTCTTCTAGATCAACTTCTATTGTTCAACGTCATCTTCGTTCTCCTGAAAATGATCCTACTGATGCTCGAGATTTGCGTATGCGTAATGTAATTGTTGAACGTCATGTTACTGTCAATCACATTGCTTCTTTTGGTATTCCTTCTTTGTTGGAATCTGTGGGATGGGATAACATCCATACATTGGGGTGGAGCTGCATACCAGTCCATTGCCCAATCCATGTTTGCATGTATTCTGCGATTTTTCTCTTGAGAATTTAACATTTAAAGTTGATACTCAAGAAGGTTTGTTTGTTGTAGATCGACATTTGATTGCAGATATTATGGAAATACCTATCAATGATGAAAGCATTCCAATTAATATTTTACATGATAGTCTCTCGATCGAACGACGAATGCTTACTAGAGATTTATGTAATATGGATGTTCATTGGACTCATAAAGGTCATACACTTCCCTCAAGGTATTTGTTACCTGCATACGAGTACTTCATAAGATATTCGTTTCAAATCTTTATCCACGTTCGTAATAAAACCGAACTCATCGCTTTTATGGTTCGTGTTTTGCATTCTGTTATCTCGGTGCTAAAATATGCCTCCTTCTTTAATCATCATACCATTATTCTCACACGTCACCATCCGGACATAGTGATATACCCTTTGGTTATTTATTGACTAGGTTAGCAAATCATATGCTCATAGCCATGCCTACTAGAGAAAAACCCATCCATCATCTTCCCTTTAATAATTCCAATCTTAATAAGATGACTTTAGATTTGGGTAGAGACCGTGTGGATGCTGGTAGCAGTGGTGGTGAAGCAGGTAATGCTGAAGCTAGTGATCTTCCTGAGGATGTGAATATGGATGACTTATTTGAAGAACTTGAGTCGGACTGGTGATGATCCCGATTTTCACCTTCTCGATTTTGATGAAAGGATGAATTCGCTTCAAGAGTGGTGGCTCAAATTGTGTGACTCAAGACACACAATTTTCTTATATGCGTAAATATATGAGGCGAATTGCTAAGGGATTACATAGAATTGATCCTTCTAATCCCGCACCTCTTCGGTCCGATCGAAGTTATTTTGGTCTCAGTATTATTTTGATATTAGCTTGCATCTCAAATTTTTTTTTTTTTTATGGACATTTTTCCGTTGTGACAACTACTACTTTCATTATCTTGTTCTTCTTCCTTTGTCTTTTTGTGACAAAAAGGGGAGAAGTTTGGTGAACTTTGTCATTTTGATGTTAATCTTAGTTATGTGTTTCTATTACTCTGGGGAGTTAAACTTCTCAAGAGTTTTAGGAAAATGAATATTGCTAGCTATTGCTTATCATGTCTATATATCTGGCATGCCTCACCTATTGTGTTTCTCTTGGAAGTATTATTACTTGGGTGTTTTGTCACAAATTTGACAAAGGGGAGATTGTAAGTGTTATGGTCTCATACTTCTTTGGTTGTCAAATTTTGAAGTGTCAAAACATCTATCTCGTGCCTTGAGCTTGTGTAATGGTATATGTTTTTCAAGACATCGTATAAACACTTCTAGAAGTTACAAGTTGAAGTTCCAGGATGTTGAAGTTCAAGATGCTACTATGTTGATATGTTCAAGACTTCAAGCCCGACTTCTGCCGGATATGTTCAAGACTTCAAGCCTCGATGTTGTTCAACAGTTCAAGTCTCGATATTGGTTCAAACAATATGCATTTGTTGAATGGTTGAAGTTCAATATCCATACGACATGATTGGTTTAAATGACCTTAGGTTGACTCTTTAAGTAGGTCATTTTGGATACATAAATCAAATATTTATTCTACATAAGCTTAGTTTGTTCCAAGACATGTCTAGCTCTTGTTCGACCAGTCCAAGATTGGTTCGACTAGTCCAAGAAATTTCACGATCAGTCTAAGTTGTTGAAGTTTTTCGGATTTTTTGGAACGCCCACGCACATGTCTCGGAAGTCCTTCGACGGCCGTAGGTCGGCTTCGACTGTCCACGATCGGTCGTGGAGCTACGACCGAAAGACCAAGAATCGATTTCATGGTCCTTCGACTGGGTCGTAGGTATCTACGAAGGTCGTAGTGTCCCACGACTGGGCCGTAGGGTTCACGACGGCCGTAGAATCAAGCTTTTAAGATCGCTAAATTTTTCAAAAATTGTTAGAGCTACGACTACCCCTAGGTTTCTAAGACCGGTCGTAGGAACGATTTTTTCTTCTATAAATTGAACACGAATTTCGAGTTTTCACACTTCAACTCCATTCCATTTCAAGAATTTTCAAGTGATCACCGAGATAAGTTTGTGTTTATTTTAAGCTAGATTGTGCTTATTTAATATTCCTTTTTGCTAGCTTATTTAATTTGATTTTGTTTCTCTATTCCAATCGTATTTGAAAAGAGGAATTATATTATTCTTCTTCTTGGAATCAAAATCAAATATAGCTACGCCCTACAAGTTAAATCTAAAATCAATTAGAATTTAGAACCCTATGAATGTGAGTATTGGAAATTGAACTTTGATATTCAATCATCTACTCCGATTGGTTCACTGGCTGCTAAGAAAAGGAGAAATCCGGGTATTTTACATTTCGTAAAATTCATTGTTTTGGTTTTGTTTGAGGTTAAGCCAGAAAAATCTCATTGTATTGGTTTTGTTTGAGATTGAGCCAGAAAAATCTCATTGTGTTGGTTGTCTGAGAAAACCAGAAAACTCAGAAAAAGGGGTTTTTGAATTGTGTAAGCCCAAGTGAAAAAGACACAATTGTAAAGGTTTTTGGTGAACCTGTAAAACCTATTTGATAGTGAACGCTAATATCCCCGTGTGAGGATATTAGGAGTGGAGTAGCACTGTGGTGGTGTTGGAAAACAGTTGGTGTACACACAAGGCGAACCACTATAACTCTTGTCTTGTGGATTGAATGCTTGCTTAATTCTCATATCTTTTATCATTCAATTGTGTGGAATGTACAAGTGGATGTGAATGTTGTAACTATTTACATTTCAAGCAAGTGTGGGGATTGTTGTAATAATTTAGATCTTTACTTCTGCATTTATTTTCAATTCCTTGCTATTTCATTTACTTATATTAACATTGAGTTCTTGATTCAAAAGAGGTTCTAGAAATAAGGTTGTCCTACCATAAGCCCTTGTTTATTATGGTGTAAGGTTGTCCTTAGAACTGAATTTGTATCAATCTCTCGATAATTATTTATCAAGGTGATTTATAATTAGCATTGTGAATTGATTCATAATTGTAAGGGTATTGATTTACTTTAGTTCCGCTGATTTTATTTTAAATTTGGCATAGTCCTATTCACCCCCCCTCTAGGACATATAGCTTGGCCTTTTCAATATCTCCTATGTATCTCAGCGTATGCACATACCCACGCTTCCATGGTAGAACCTTAACTCTGAGTCTAATCCTAGAATAAAATAAAATTCATACAACAATATGGACGGTAAGCAGAAGAGAAGTGAGAAGGATGTTACCAATTTAGAAGTTCCTATGTTAATACCCTGCAAAACAAAACAAACCAAGTTAGTATCTAGGGGATAAGACTGAAAAGGCCAAGCTATATGTCCTAGAGGGGGGGGTGAATAGGACTATGTCAAATTTTTAATAAAATCAGCGGAACTAAAATAAACCAATACCCTTACAATATTGAATCAATACACAATGCTAAATTTAAATCACCTTGATAAATAAGTATTGAGAGATTGATACAAATTCAGTTTCTAAGGACAACCTTACACATAATAAACAAGGGCTTATGGTAGGACAACCTTATTTCTAGAACCTCTTTTGAATTAAGGACTCAATGTTAATAAAAGTAAATGAAATAGCAAGGAATTGAAACTAAATGCATAAGTAAAGATCTAAATTATTACAACAATCCCCACACTTGCTTGAAATGAAAATAGTTACAACATTCACATCCACTTGTACATTCCACACAATCGAATGATAAAAGATATGAAAATTAAGCAAGCATTCAATCCACAAGACAAAGAGTTATAGTGGTTCATTTCAGGTACACCAACCTGCTTTCCAATGACCACACAGAATGCTACTCCACTCCTAATATCCTCACACAGGGATATTAGCGTTCACTATCAAATAGGTTTTCTCGTGTTCACAAAAACCTTTACAATTGTGTCTTTTTCACTTGGGCTTACACAATTCAAAAACCCCTTTTTCTCGAGTTTTTGGTTTTCCTCAGATAACCAAAACAATGAGATTTTTCTGCTCAATCTCAAACAAAACCAAGACAATGAGATTTTTCCGCTTAACCTCAAACAAAACCAAAATAAATGAATTTTACTGTAATTGTAAATTACCTGGATTTCTCCTTTAGAAATTCTAGAACCAATTGGAGTAGATGATTGAATATCAAAGTTCAATTTCCAATACTCATATTCATAAGGTTCTAAATTCTAATAGATTTTAGATTTAACTTGTCAAGGTAGCTATATTTGATTTTGATTCCAAGAAGAAGGAATAAGATAATTCCTCTTTTCAAATAAGATTGGAATATAGAAACAAAATCAAATTAAATAAGCTAGCAAAAAGGAATATTAAATGAGCACGATTTAGCTTAAAATAAACACAGACTTATCTCAGAGTGATTACTTGAAAATTCTTGAAATGGAATGGAGTTGAGATATCAAAACTCTGAAATTCGTGTTCAATTTATAGAAAAAATCGTTCCTACGACTGGTCTTAGAAACTCAGACTGATCGTAGCTCTAACAGCATTTTTGAAAAATTGAGCGCGATCTTTGAAATCCGTTCCACGACTGGTCGTGTGTACCCTACGACTGGTCGTGGGTCACCTACGACTGGTCGTAGATACCTACGACTGGTCGTAGGACCATGAAATAAGTTGCTGGATTTTGAGTCGTAGCTCCACGACTGATCGTGGACTAGTCGAAGTCAACCTACGACCGGTCGAAGGACTTCCAGGACTGGTCGTGGGCGTACCAAAAATTCCGAAAAATCTTCAACTACTTAGGACTGATCGTGGAATTTCTTGGACTAGTCGAACCAATGCTAGGACTGGTCGAACAAGAGCTAGGACTGGTCTTAGAATAGACCAAACTTATGTAAAATAAACATTTGATTTATGTATCCAAAATGACCTACTTAAAGGGTCAACCTAAAGTCATTCAAACCTGAAACATGTCGTATGGACATTGAACTTCAACCATTCAACGAATATAGATTGTTTGAACCATATCATGCTTGAGATCAGTAGCTTCAAACTTGAGATCTTCATCAAAGATAACAACATGCATTGCTTATTAGTCTTGAAGTCATGAGTCGTTCTCTAAGACTTAAACATCAACATAGTAGCTTCTTGAACTTCAACATCTTGAGCTTCAACTTGTAACATCTTGAAGAATCCAACTTATAGCTTCTTGAAGTACTTAAGCAGTGTCTTGAATAAAAATCATCATACAAGCATAAGACACAGATAGATGTTTTGACACATCAAAATTTGACAACCAAAGGAGTATGAGACCATAACCCTTACAATCTCCCCCTTTGTCAAAATTGTGACAAAACACCCAAGTAATAATATTTCCAAGAGAAACACAACATGTGAGAAGCATGCACAGATATATAGACATGATAAGCAATAACTAGCATCATTCATTTTCCCATAACTCTTGAGAAGTTTAACTCCCCCTGAGTAATAGGAAGCATATCAAAATGACAAAGTTCCCCTGAGTAATAGGAAGCACATCAAAATGAATGACAAAGTTCACCAAACTTCTCCCCCTTTTTGACACAAAATGACAAAGGAAGAAGAGCAGTAATGAAATCTGGAGTTGAAGCAAGAGAAAATTGTGCATAACCAACAAAAAGGTTTTGAGATGCATGCTAATATCAAGAAATATTATGAACCCAAAAAAATTCACCAACCGGAAGAGGGTGCGTAGATTAGATGGATCAATTTTGTGTAAACCCTTAGAACGCCTCATATATTTACGCAAATAAGAAAATTGTGTTTTCGAGTAACACGAATTTGAGCCACCGCTCTTGAAGAGAATTCAATCTTTCATCAAAATCAAGGTGAAAATCAGATCATCACCAGTCCGACTCAAGTTCTTCAAATAAGTCATCCATATTCACGCCTTCGGAAGATCACTATTTTCAAAGATTACCGCTTCAAGACCAATCGCTACAAGATCCACTTGGCCTTTAGCCAAATCTAAAGTCATCTTATTAAGATTGGAATTATTAAAAGGGAGATGATGGATGGGTTTTCTCTAGTAGGCATAGCTATGAGCATATGATTTGCTAACATAGTCAATAAATAGCCAAAGGGTATATCACTATGTCCAGGATGGTGACGCCATTTAATAATGGAATGACAGACATTAAAGAAGGAAGACATATTTTTGCACCGTGAGACAACAGAATGCAAAACACGAACCATGAAAGCGTGAGTTCGGTTTTATTACTGTAACGTGGATAAAGATTAGAGATGAATATCTTATGAAGTACTCGTGTCCGGGTAACAAATACCTGAGGGAAGTGTATGACCTTTATGAGTCCAATGAACATCCAAATTACATAAATCTCTAGTAAGCATTCTTCGTTCAGATTCGAGAGACTATCATGTAAAATATTAATTGGAATGCTTTCATCATTGATGTGTATTTCCATAATGTCCGCAATCAAATGTCGATCTACTACAAACAAACCTTCTTGAGTATCAACTTTAAAAGTTAAATTCTCAAGAGAAAAATCACAGATACATGCAAACATGGATTGGGCAATGGACTGGTATGCAGCTCCACCCCAATGTAAGATGTTATCCCATCCCACAGATTCTTTAGGATTTGATTGATAACGAGCACAAATACCAACACTCAAAGCAATATCTGGTCTACTAGCAGTTAGATAAAGTAAACTACCAATCAAACTACGATACAATTTAGATCCACATCATTACCTGTAGAGTCTTTTGAGAGTCTTACTGATGTTGTACTCATAGGAGTATCAAAATTTTTACCTTTCTCAAATCCAAATTTCTTAATTAAACTCGAGCATATTTAGTTTGAGAAATAAAAATTCCATCGTGTTGTTGTCTCACTTGCAACCCTAGGAAATAGTTTAATTCTCCAACCATGCTCATTCGAATTTAGACTTCATTAAATCTGCAAACTCAATATCATATTAGTACAAAGTTGATCCATAAATAATATCACAACATATATTTGAACCATTAGAATATCATCGTTATGTTTCTTAACAAAGAGCGTCTTATCAACACATCCCATCTTAAAATTATGACTCAAGTAAAAACTTAGTCAGCTTTTTCATACCATGCTCGGGAGCTTGTTTGGCACCATAGAGAGCTTTCTTAAGACGATACACATGATCAAGTAAATTTAGGATCTTCAAACCCCGTAGGTTGTTCAACATATACCTCTTCATGTAAATCACCATTCGAGAAAGGCACTCTTTACATCCATTTGATAAATTTTAATTTTCCTATAACATGCAATGGAGATAAAAGTCTCGATTGACTCAAGACGAGCCTACTGAGGGGCAAATGTTTCATTATAGTCAATACCTTCAATTTGTGTATATCCCCGTACAACTAGTCTTGCTTTATTTCGAATAATATTTCCTAGTTCATCGATTTGTTTTTGAAAATCCATTTTGTTCCAATAATATGTTTATCTTTAGGTCTAGGAACAAGTTGCCGGACATCATTTCGACAACCGATTAAGTTCTTCTTGCATCGCAAGAATCCAATTTTCATCCGAAAGTGCTTTTTTACGTTACCCGGTGCCTCAACTGGGATGTAAAGCATACGTAGTTACATATGTCCTCTAATTGTCTACGAGTGCGCACACAGTGAGAGGGTTTCTAAGAATTTGAGAGGTTGGATGATCTTTAACAGTCCTTAATTCAGAATTAGTTTCACTTGATGAAATTTCTTGTTTTTCAAGTATAAGAACTTCATCATTATCTGAACTAGGGACAAAAGTGTATTCAAAAGATCGTCAATCACAACATTTATTGACTCTTGAATCACACCGGTCCTATTGTTCAAAACACGATATGCACGACTGTTTAAAGAATAACCTAAAAAGATCCCTTCATCACTTTTAGTGTCGAATTTTCCCAAATTTTCACGGTCACGCAAAATATAGCACTTCACGCCAAAAACTCGAAAATATTTCGATGAAGTATTTTTTCTCAAACCACATTTCATAAGCCGTTTTATTATTAGATTTACAAATATAAACAGGGTTAATAATGTAGCAGTCGTATTCACCGCCAAATTTCAGAGATTCCTAGGAAGCTTCATGCTATTTAACATAACACTTCTCATTTCTTGAAGCACTCTATTCTTCCTCTCGACAATTCCATTTTGTTGAGGAGTTTTAAGTGCCGAGAATTCATGCGATATTCACGATCGCTACAAAATTTCTCAAACCGCTATTTTCGAATTCGGATCCATGATCACTACGGATCTTCTTGACTTGAGAACATTTTTTCATCAATCCGCTTTTATAATCTTTTTTCACTTCATCAAGGGTTTCGATTTATCTCTCAAGAATGAAACCCAAGTGTATCTAGTATAATCATCTACAATAAGTAAGATGTACTTTTGCCACCTCGACATTCCGTTCTTGTTGGTCCTATAAGATCCATATGGAGAAGCTCGAGTGGTCTTGTGGTGATATTGGAGTTCACCTTTTGTGAGAGCTCCTAGTTTGTTTACCATATCGGCATTCACCACAAATCTTGTCTACTTTTTGCATTTTAGGTAGACCTTTAATTAGTTCACTTTTGCTCAATCTGTGATAAATTTCGGTAGTGTACATGTCCAAGGCGTTTATGCCATAAATCATCTCATCGGTATGGACCATGTAGCACGTTTGATTAGATGAGCTACCATTGCTTACTATATAGCAGTTTTGAAGTTCTGCGACAGTTAATATTACTGAGTAACCCTTTTCATTTGTAATTTCACAACCTTGATTAGAAAATTTAACATTATGGTTGTTATCGCATATTTGAGATATGCTCAACAGTTGTGTTTTAAACCCTCAACATATAACACATTTTTAAATAAGGGAAGGTTATAGAGTTGGACCGTACCTTTGCCAATTATCTCATAGCTTGCTACCATCACCAAATGTGGTGACCCATCAGTCATATCTTTAAGATCGGTGAATAGAGCTTTGTCACTTTGTCATATGTCCTGGAGCATCCACTATCTAGGTACCATTTTGAATGGCTTGTAGCTTTGAAAGCGCAGTGAGCAACCAAACAAGTAACCTTGGGAACCCATTTCAAGATCTTGTTTTGGGTTTAGGAGAATAATTGGTCTTCTTTTGTTTATAGTTATAAGAATGACCTACGAGTTAGATTTTAATAGCTCCTTAAGTAAATCAACAATTTTTTCAGCTAACGGGTTTCAATCGATTTTTGAAATTTATATAGCTGCTTTTGTGTTTTTGAAAGGTTTTTGTATTTTTAGAAACAACTTGATTAGTACCTTTTCCATTTGAGTTAGAAGTCTCTCCTTTCACAAAATTGGAAGGAGCATTCTTTTGTTTAGGAGATGTGTTTTTATCAAAGCCCAACCCGGATCGATCGCCACATTTTCTTGATCCAGATAATAATTTTTCTAATTTTGGATCACCTTGGGCATATCTCCATGTGTCCTTCAAACTCAGAAGAGAAGATACTTCATTTTTAAGTTTCTCATTTTCAGATTTCAAATTTTCAATTAGGGAGGTTTTGAATTCTAAATCACATTTTGATTTTTCAAAACAATCTGAAATTTGAGATTTTTCTAAAACAAGAGTTTCAAAACATTCTTTAAGTTTAAGAAACTTTTCTTTTTGAAGTTTAAGTTTAACAGCAATTTTACAACTTTCCTTATATAAGGCATTGTAAGCATCTTGAAGATCTTCATCATTTTCATGATCACTATCCAAATTTTCTTCACTTGTTGAATCATCGTGATCTGAAAAGGTAAACTTGGCTAGAGTCATAAGGGCCTTAAGTTCACCGACTCGGTTTTCGAATTTTCTCGATTGAAGAGGCTTTAATCGACGATTCATCCCAAGTAGCCAACATACCCTTCCTTTTGGATCTGCCCTTTTAGGACATTTGTTTGCTAAATGCCCATATTCTTGACAGCTTGTAACATTGACTATCTTTCAATGACTTCCAAGATTTAGACTTAGGTTTAGAACGTTTCTTTTCATTTGCCTTTTGAAAGTCGACTCTTTTCTTACTTTTGAAAATCTTATAAAACTTTTTCGCTAAAAGGGCCATATCATCTTCAGACTTTTCGAATCAATTTTCTTGAGTAATACTTTTAGATGACTTCAAAGCAATAGACTTACCTTTAGAGCTTTAAAACTTAATTCATAGGTTTGCAAAGAACCAACTAATTCTTCTACCTTCATATTGTCCGTATCACGAAGTTCCTGGATTGCGGTTACCTTTGAATTGAACCGTTCGGAAGAGAGCGTAGTATTTTTGCACACACTTTACTTTCTCGAGATCTTCGCCAAGACCCCACATTGAGTTTACAATGTCATTCAATCTAGTGTAAAAGTCCATAAACATTTCATTTTCCTCCATATGAATTTCTTCAAATTTAGTTGTGAGGAGTTGGACTTTAGATTTCTTGACAATTGAAGTACCTTCGTGTGTCATTTCTAAAATATCCTAGGCTTGCTTTGCATAAGATCACAGATATGATTCTTTTGAACTCATCCAGGTGATAGTGCGCATAAGTGATTGCATTTAGTGCTTTAGCATTAGCACTACTCTCACTTTTTCGAAGTGTGGTCCATTGGAAATACGGTGTAATTTTCATAGATTTTGAACCATCAACACCAAGTAACTTCCATGATAGGAGGTTTCCATTCAGTCACTGTGGCTAGCCACACACTTTCATCCATTGATTTGAGGAAGATCCTCATTCTTGCTTTCCAATAGGCATAGTTGGAGCCATCAAAAGGTGGAGGCCTAGAATCGAAAGACTATCAAAATTTGACATCTTTTTTATATATAGCTTAGATCGTTAGCTCAGAAATAAATCCAAATAAAAAGCAACAAAAATGAGCTATTAGGCTCGATACCACTTGAAAAGGCCAAGCTATATGTCCTAGAGGGGGGGGTGAATAGGACTATGCCAAATTTTTAATAAAATCAATGAACTAAAATAAACCAATACCCTTACAATATTGAATCAATACACAATGCTAAATTTAAATCACCTTGATAAATAAGTATTGAGAGATTGATACAAATTCAGTTCTAAGGACAACCTTACACCATAATAAACAAGGGCTTATGGTAGGACAACCTTATTTCTAGAACCTCTTTTGAATCAAGGACTCAATGTTAATAAAAGTAAATGAAATAGCAAGGAATTGAAACTAAATGCAGAAGTAAAGATCTAAATTATTACAACAATCCCCACACTTGCTTGAAATGAAAATAGTTACAACATTCACATCCACTTGTACATTCCACACAATCGAATGATAAAAGATATGAAAATTAAGCAAGCATTCAATCCACAAGACAAAGAGTTATAGTGGTTCGCCTGTGTGTACACCAACTGTTTTCCAACAGCCACACAGAATGCTACTCCACTCCTAATATCCTCACACAGGGGATATTAGCGTTCACTATCAAATAGGTTTTCTCAGGTTCACCAAAAACCTTTACAATTGTGTCTTTTTCACTTGGGCTTACACAATTCAAAAACCCCTTTTTCTGAGTTTTCTGGTTTTCCTCAGACAACCAAAACAATGAGATTTTTCTGGCTCAATCTCAAACAAAACCAGTACAATGAGATTTTTCTGGCTTAACCTCAAACAAAACCAAAAATAAATGAATTTTACAGAATTGTAAATTACCTGGATTTCTCCTTTAGCAGCCCGGTAGAACCAATTGGAGTAGATGATTGAATATCAAAGTTCAATTTCCAATACTCATATTCATAAGGTTCTAAATTCTAATAGATTTTAGATTTAACTTGTTGGGCGTAGCTATATTTGATTTTGATTCCAAGAAGAAGGAATAAGATAATTCCTCTTTTCAAATAAGATTGGAATATAGAAACAAAATCAAATTAAATAAGCTAGCAAAAAGGAATATTAAATGAGCACGATTTAGCTTAAAATAAACACAGACTTATCTCAGAGTGATTACTTGAAAATTCTTGAAATGGAATGGAGTTGAGATATCAAAACTCTGAAATTCGTGTTCAATTTATAGAAAAAAAATCGTTCCTACGACTGGTCTTAGAAACCTAGGACTGATCGTAGCTCTAACAGATTTTTGAAAAATTGAGCGCGATCTTTGAAATCCGTTCCACGACTGGTCGTGTGTACCCTACGACTGGTCGTGGGTCACCTACGACTGGTCGTAGATACCTACGACCGGGTCGTAGGACCATGAAATAAGTTCACCCGGATTTTGAGTCGTAGCTCCACGACGACTGATCGTGGACTAGTCGAAGTCAACCTACGACCGGTCGAAGGACTTCCAGGATTGGTCGTGGGCGTACCAAAAATTCCGAAAAATCTTCAACTACTTAGGACTGATCGTGGAATTTCTTGGACTAGTCGAACCAATGCTAGGACTGGTCGAACAAGAGCTAGGACTGGTCTTGGAATAGACCAAACTTATGTAAAATAAACATTTGATTTATGTATCCAAAATGACCTACTTAAAGGGTCAACCTAAAGTCATTCAAACCTGAAACATGTCATATGGACATTGAACTTCAACCATTCAACGAATATAGATTGTTTGAACCATATCAGGCTTGAGATCTTGTAGCTTCAAACTTGAGATCTTCATCAGCATAACAACATGCATTGCTTATTAGTCTTGAAGTCATGAGTCGTTCTCTAAGACTTGAACATCAACATAGTAGCTTCTTGAACTTCAACATCTTGAGCTTCAACTTGTAACATCTTGAAGAATCCAATTTATAGCTTCTTGAAGTACTTAAGCAGTGTCTTGAATAAAAATCATCATACAAGCATAAGACACAGATAGATGTTTTGACACATCAAAATTTGACAACCAAAGGAGTATGAGACCATAACCCTTACAAAGACCTAATCTAAAAAATAAAGAAAGTAAAGAAATTAGGATGAAGTTACCAAGTTAGAAGATCTATCAACGACCCTACAAAACAGGAAAGTTAGTTCTAAAAAAAAAAAATCTAAAACTAAAGTTAGTAAAATCCTAATCTTAAACTAATTCTAAAACCAATTAATTTCAGAGAATCGTAGCCGTTAGTCCCCGTCAACGGCACCAAAAACTTGTTCACTTCCCAAGTATAGGGTTGTGATGTAGTAATAAACTCGGTAAGACTGAGGTCGAATCCACAGGGACTGAAACCTGTACGTAATCTGAAAGTAACCAGAACTAGAACCAGAATGAGATGAAATCTAAACTGAATGAAATTGAGGGAATAATTGTGAAATAATTATCTAAAATTTATAGAATTCAAGGGAAATACACTAGGGATTCAGAGGATCCACTTGTAGAGATCAAGGAGATCTTATGCCTATTTTAAGAACTCAACTGGACTTAGAGTCCCATCTTCATCCAGTTGAAAAGTATAATCATACAAATTAAACTGAACTTCCTTTGAAGCCCCTTCTTCCACAAATCCTAAATGTTTACCATTAGCGGAGGAGGAGCTAAAAATTGAACCGAAGTCTGCTACTTCGGAATGTGTTGAGACTACACCACTTCCTGAAAATTTTTCTCAATTTGATCTACCTGTAGTCTCTGATTCACCATGGGACACTAACTTTGAAACTTTTTCAGACATAGGTGAATCATATATACTTTGGATACCTCAAGCGAATCAACGGCAAATTTTTAATGAGGTACATAAGTTTCTCTAGAAAGTCAAGCTCCGAGGTATCCAAGCCTATTGCAAAAAGGGCTTTTAGATGATCCTGTTGCGGAACTTACTGAGAAACTTATTACGATATTGGCCGGAAGAGAAACCTTGCGACATGATCGAGTAGTTTTTCACTGCTTTCATAGGACTAGGGTAGTTTGCTATTTGTTGTTCTAGGATAGACGGTTTTATGCCATTAGGTTAGTTTGTTTGATGTATTGTTTTAGGATAGTTTGCTTTCGTGTCTTTACTCTCGTACTGGTCGTCTTTCATGCTGCGATCTCTTAGAAAGTCTCTCTCTCGATTCGTTATCCAGGTACTATCTTTTCAGCACTTCTCATTTACTTTCGTTGTCCCATGTGCATTGCATGCTCATATCTTTTACATTGAAGACAATGTAGATTTTAGGTTGGGGTGGGAGATTAGGTTTCCTAATCAGTATTTTCTTGGTCTTGAGCAAAAATTAGGAAAATTTGGAAAATTTTTCAAAATTTTTCTGAAATTTCTTGTGAATTCGAAGTGATTTTGATGGCCATCTAGGGCACTTATAATTTCAAGATACGTGATGTTGATAATTTCTGACTCTTGGATTCAGTATCTGTTAGATTTTACAGTTAAGTTTAAATTGTTAATCTAAAATTAGAAGTTGTAAACATTGATTGAGTCATGATTTTACACATCACCTCTCGCTTTCACATTACGTTTTCAGTTTGATATTAAAGGGTTAATTTGGTAATCACTAAGCATTAAGAAACTAGCTTGGAAAATCTGTCATCATGATCAATTGAAGAAAAAGAAAATACCTAGCTAAAAAAAAAAAAAAAAAACCAGATACCTTTGAAAAGGGTTGGGCGAATAATCTTTACCATAGGTTTGCTCCCTATAGGTGTAGATTTAATTCCCCATGGATGATATGTGAAAAGGATTGGGTGTACGATCTTCACCATAGGTTTGCTCCCTACAGGTGCAGATTCGATCCCCCTCCCCCTCGATGGAAAAATCAAAAGCTGGAGCAATGAAAAGAAGAACTGTAAGACAAGTTCTGGTTTAGGTTTTGGTTGTCCTAAGTGCTCTTTGAATCATCAATGTTATCATGTAAAATAACGAATTGAATCTTAATGTTGATAAGTCGAGATTACACTATACACCCATGGAACTCAATGTTTAGAATTTTTCTGATTGATGGACTAATACTTTAAACTTGACTATGAAGTTACCGTGCACTCAAGTTTAGGAGATAGGAAAGCCCAACATTCATGAATCAGAGAATTCTAGGATCTGGATTATTTTTCAAAAATCACTCAAGTGTATAGAAATCCGCCTATAATTCTCAACTTATTTTTCGCATATTTTGCTCGGGACTAGCAAGATGCTAGTTGGGGGTTGTGTTGAGGGTCAAATATTGCATATCAGACCCTAGTTATTGCCTGAATTTACGAGCATGATACTGTTTAATGGCCCGTTTAATCGTATTTGTGATGCAAGGTGTATTTACAAGCTTGGATTGAAATAAGGTGCTAAAAGCATGGAGTTAATGCTCAGAATTCACCAAGGCCATGGACGGACTCCAGGGGATCAAGATCGACAAAATTACACGCCAGAGATCGGAGAAAATCGAGAAACTGAAGCTCAAGTGGCCCGAAAATCATCCAGAATGAAAGATCATGGATTTCCATCATCTATTCGGCCCAAAACTTCATATGTGGACTGAGAACTATAAATTAATCGTACACATCAATTTTCATCCATTGGATCCCTCTGGAAGTAGCCCAATGGTCGGATCAGCCCATAGATCTGTGGATTGGGGCCAACCTGAGATCTGGATATGCTTTAATTTTGGTCTTAACCCCTCATATTAGAGGATAAAGAGGATGGACGGGTCAGATTTCTCATGGGCATCCCTATGGACCCCATGCAGATGGAGTACCTGCACAGCGCACATGCACCAAAGGTGCACCGCATTAGCTAGAATTGGTCAGACGACGCTGACCCGACTTCCATTTTTAAAACGAAAATAGCATGCGCTGTTCGTAACAGGGCATCCACTGTGATGTTTTGTGGGCCACCACCTTCGATCAAGTGATCAATCCGGACCGTCCATTCATTTCACGAGGTCAAACCTACCGTGCCCTGATCTACAGATGGATTTCCTCAGATATTTGGTGTCCTTGAAGGATCCAAACGGAGAATGGATGGCTGAATGAAAACTACGTGGGTCGCATAGGAATAGACTCAAAATCAGCCATTCCCAACTGAAATTACGAGGGTAATACAATGAACGAAGTGGATTGTCCGAAGAAACCCGATCGTGGGCCCCACCATCAGTCCAGCGCAGAAATAATGTTGATTTCGTGTCCAAGAAAATCGGCCGTTGTGGGCCGCTGTGTGATCTTGATCGTGGTCGAAATCACAATCTGTACCGTCCAAAATGTCCACAGGGAGGCCATGACCATGTCCAAGAAGGCTGTTCTGAGAGCTTCTGACGGCTAGTGTCTCATACTTGGTTCAAACGTAAGTGGCTTGCGGTTACCTGCATAAGCGCGGTTGTGTTGCGAAAAAGAAAGATTCGCACCGACTCCCAGCGATAACCGACTGTTTTCCCCTATAAAAAGGAGAGAGACTGAGAGAAGAAAGAAAAATCTACATCGAGAGGAAGGCTTGGACGTGGATCAGAGAGAGAAAGAGACAGAGAGTATTTTTAGCTTTTATTTATTTATTTTATTCACTCTTTTTTTATGATTTTTGAGAGATCCAGCCCACTCATGTGTGGCTAAACCTCTTAGCTAGGGCTAAGAGGTGAAGCTTATAGCATGATGGGAAATTCTTGATATGCCTTTTGTTTATGCTGAATTGATGTTGATGTTAGTTTATTAAGGGAATGTTTTTAGTTTTTAATGGTCTGTTGTGACTAAAATTACAATGGGTTTGCGATGGCTTTGAGCATGTTCCTATTCCTTTTATGTTTATGACGTCAGGAAGCTCTGTTGTTCACCATTGTCTCCTGGGCATGGTCGGATGACAGTACCATTCCTAACCTTCATACATTGATTGATTGGTTGGTAATTAGTTTAATTTTGTTGTTTGCTTTGTCTCCTGGGCATGGTTTGGTGATGGAATCCATTCTAATTCATATACCTCTCATCTCTTTAAAACTATATCAAAAGAAGTTCAGTTTAATTTGTATGATTATACTTTTCAACTGGATGAAGATGGGACTCTAAGTCCAGTTGAGTTCTTGAAATAAGCATAAGATCACCTTGATCTCTACAAGTGGATCCTCTGAATCCCTAGTTTCCTTCCCTTGAATTCTATAAATTTTAGATAATTATTTCACAGCTATTCCCTCAATTTCATTCAGTTTAGATTTCATCTCATTCTAGTTCTAGTTCTGGTTACTTTCAGATTACGTACAGGTTTCAGTCCCTGTGGATTGGACCTCGGTCTTGCCGAGTTTATTACTACATCACAACCCTATACTTGAGGAGTGAACACTTACTCAGACAATTTTGACAGTTTCCGAAATAGAATTGAACTTGAAAATTAGACTTTCATGACATCGAAGCTACGTAATTGCGTAAAATTGAGGTGGTTTCAAAGTCAGCCTGAACAAAACCTATATAAAGAGATCTCCCAAGCTATTCTAAGAACAAATTAGGGTTGGAAGAGTATAGCAAAGGGTGGTGCTGCCTCCAAGGAGTTCTTCTTCCTTTTCTGGTTAGTTTTTATGTTTTTCTTTAAGAGTTTTAGTTTAATCATGTCTTTGGTTAACTAATCTCTTAGCTAGAGCTAAAAGATGAAGCTTATTGTTCATTTTAATATTTTTCTTACATTGATTCAAGTTTACGAACTTTATGTTGGATATTTCATAGTTTATGGTTTAAATAAAGAGGTATTTTTAAATTACTTTGATCTATCGTTGACTCCGGGCATGGTAGGTGCTTATTAACTTTCTGAATGCTTCCTTTTTTGTTTTATAATTGTTTGATTTGTAGAATTCTTTGATCTACCATTAAGTAAGGGCATGGTAGATTCTTTGAACTATCTACAATCAATTCAATAAGATTGTTACATGAATAACGATATTATGAATATTCAGAATTTGTTTTGAGCCTGTTTATGATATTTTGACTGCTCTATCATCCAATCGGATAGATTAGGGTTTCGATTCTAGTTAAAGTATTGATCGAGTCAAGTAAAATGGCATTAAGATGATGTAAGTGGATCCTTGGCGCTTTAGTTTCCATTAAATTGATTTACAACAATATCCTTTAATTTTTAGATCTAGTTTAGTCTCTTATTCTAATTCTTAAATACTTCAAAAAATCATACACATTCAGTCCATGTATGTTTGACCTCGGTGTCACCAAGATTATTAATACTTCACAACCTTACACTTGGGGTATAAGCGAATAAGTTTTTGGCACCGTTGCCGGGGACCGCGCTGTATTTTCTAAATTATTTTAGTTTTAGAATTAGTTTAAGATTAGGACTAAGACTAACTTTTGTTGTGTTCTTCTTAGAGTAGATTTTCTAAATTTTCTTTTAGGAACTAAATTGTTTTATGTTTTGTAGCAACTGACATGGCAACTCCAATCTGGTAAATTTTTTCCAAACTGTTCTCTTTTCAGATTGCATAATCTCTGTAGTCTTCCTTTTTTTTATTAGATCTTAAGGTAGTTGTTTAGAATTAGAGGGATTTAGAGTGTTTCATGCCCAATTTGGTCCATAACAACACTTTACATCTCTTGAACGAAGGAGGATTAGTCGAAAGGTTGCCTATCCATCACCGGATTAGACACCACTTAAGATCCTCTGAGTTAGTTGAAGTGTGGGTGCAAATCAACCTCATCATTTGGCTGAGGAGATTCAAGATGAGAATGAGGTGAATCAGGCTCCCCTGCCTCGAATATTACAAGATTACTTACTTGAAAAGGCCAAGCTATATGTCCTAGAGGGGGGGGTGAATAGGACTATGCCAAATTTTTAATAAAATCAGCGGAACTAAAATAAACCAATACCCTTACAATATTGAATCAATACACAATGCTAAATTTAAATCACCTTGATAAATAAGTATTGAGAGATTGATACAAATTCAGTTCTAAGGACAACCTTACACCATAATAAACAAGGGCTTATGGTAGGACAACCTTATTTCTAGAACCTCTTTTGAATCAAAGACTCAATGTTAATAAAAGTAAATGAAATAGCAAGGAATTGAAACTAAATGCAGTAAAGATCTAAATTATTACAACAATCCCCACACTTGCTTGAAATGAAAATAGTTACAACATTCACATCCACTTGTACATTCCACACAATCGAATGATAAAGATATGAAAATTAAGCAAGCATTCAATCCACAAGACAAAGAGTTATAGTGGTTCGCTGTGTGTACACCAACCTTGTTTTCCAACAAACCACACGAGAATGCTACTCCACTCTAATATCCTCACAGGGATATTAGCGTTCACTATCAAATAGGTTTTCTCGGGTTCACCAAAAACCTTTACAATTGTGTCTTTTTCACTTGGGCTTACACAATTCAAAAACCCCTTTTTCTCGAGTGGTTTTCCTCGACAACCAAAACAATGAGATTTTTCCTGCTCAATCTCAAACAAAACCAAGACAATGAGATTTTCTCGCTTAACCTCAAACAAAACCAAAAATAAATGAATTTTACAGAATTGTAAATTACCCGGATTTCTCCTTTGAAATTTCTGGGTAGAGAACCAATTGGAGTAGATGATTGAATATCAAAGTTCAATTTCCAATACTCATATTCATAAGGTTCTAAATTCTAATAGATTTTAGATTTAACTTGTTGGGCGTAGCTATATTTGATTTTGATTCCAAGAAGAAGGAATAAGATAATTCCTCTTTTCAAATAAGATTGGAATATAGAAACAAAATCAAATTAAATAAGCTAGCAAAAAGGAATATTAAATGAGCACGATTTAGCTTAAAATAAACACAGACTTATCTCAGAGTGATTACTTGAAAATTCTTGAAATGGAATGGAGTTGAGATATCAAAACTCTGAAATTCGTGTTCAATTTATAGAAAAAAAAAAATCGTTCCTACGACTGGTCTTAGAAACCTAGGACTGATCGTAGCTCTAACAGATTTTTGAAAAATTGAGCGCGATCTTTGAAATCCGTTCCACGACTGGTCGTGTGTACCCTACGACTGGTCGTGGGTCACCTACGACTGGTCGTAGATACCTACGACTGGTCGTAGGACCATGAAATAAGTTGCTGGATTTTGAGTCGTAGCTCCACGACTGATCGTGGACTAGTCGAAGTCAACCTACGACCGGTCGAAGGACTTCCAGGACTGGTCGTGGGCGTACTAAAAATTCTGAAAAATCTTCAACTACTTAGGACTGATCGTGGAATTTCTTGGACTAGTCGAACCAATGCTAGGACTGGTCGAACAAGAGCTAGGACTGGTCTTGGAATAGACCAAACTTATGTAAAATAAACATTTGATTTATGTATCCAAAATGACCTACTTAAAGGGTCAACCTAAAGTCATTCAAACCTGAAACATGTCGTATGGACATTGAACTTCAACCATTCAACGAATATAGATTGTTTGAACCATATCAGGCTTGAGATCTTGTAGCTTCAAACTTGAGATCTTCATCAGCATAACAACATGCATTGCTTATTAGTCTTGAAGTCATGAGTCGTTCTCTAAGACTTAAACATCAACATAGTAGCTTCTTGAAGTATTTAAGCAGTGTCTTGAATAAAAATCATCATACAAGCATAAGACACAGATAGATGTTTTGACACATCAAAATTTGACAACCAAAGGAGTATGAGACCATAACCCTTACACTTACAACCTGCGAGGGCGAGTACACCTTCCAGCATGGTGTTTCCACTTAATGCATGAAACGTGGATTTCAAGCCATGAGTGATACAACTCCTTCCCAAATTTCATGAACTAGACTCTGAAAGTTCATACTTGCACTTAAAAGAATTCGACGAGATAGTTACTACCTTGCACTTCCCAAACGTGTCTGATGATACGATGAGACCGAAATTGTTTCTCTTCTCATTAAAGGAGAAGGCTAAGTCGTGGTCGCACTCCTTAAGGCCGCAATCCATTGGTACATGGGCTAAGATGACCCAAGAGTTCCTTAAAAAGTTCTTCCCGGTTCATAAGACAAATACCTTAAGGAGGGCAATCATGAATTTTGCCCAAAAAAAAGAAGAGACTTTCTTCCAATGTTGGGAGAGATTCAAGGATCTCTTAAATTTATGTCCACATCATGGCTACAAAATATGGTGGGTAATAAGCTTCTTTTATGATTGATTGACTTCACCCATGCACCAATTTGTAGAGATGATGTGTAATGGAAAATTCATGAATAAAGAGGCCGATGATGCATGGGATTACTTTGACTCACTTACTGAAAAAGTGCAACTATAGTTTCCTGATCTAAAGACACTCAATGCTTCAATTGTTCTGAAGTTGGGCATCTCGCTTTAAAATACCCTAAGAAGGATAAATCAAGGAGAAAAGGCATGATTGTTACTTGGGATGAATCATTAGATTTTGAAACTAATTCAGAAACTAACGAATCAAATCAAAAAAACTATAAAAGAATATAACGCCTTTATTACTATTTCCAGAATCACTTCTTCAGATGATTGTGAAACATCTGATTATGAAGCTACTGGAAGTGACTCTGAAAATGAAGACGATCTTCAAGAAGCATATGATGGCCACTACAGAGAAAGTTGCAAGATTGTGGCTAAATTAAAATTTCAAAAAGAAAAATGTGTTCCTTGAAAATGATGTTTTGGAAAAATCTCATTTTTCTGATTGTTTTGAAAAATCAAAATTAAATATAAGTCTGAAAATTTCTGAATTGCAAAATCAGAAATCTAAAAACGAGAAATTGAAAATTGAAGTTTCTTCACTTAAGAGTTCAAAGGATACTAAGAAATATACCCAAGGAGACGAGAAGCTTGGAAAACTACTAACTTCTTCTCAGTGAAGTAGTGACAAATTTGGACTTGGCCATATTAAAGATAATAATGTGAAATCTAAGAATTCTGCTCCTACCTTTGTAATAGGAGAATCTTTGAACTCTAAAGTAAAATTTCTAAATGAATTAAACTATATAAAGAATAACTTAAAAAATACAAAGCCCTTTCAAAAAGCCTCTAATGTAAAAACATTCACCAACAACCACTGATATCAAAAGAGTAATAATAGAAATCCTCCTCTTACTGATAAAATAGTGGACATGCTTAAAGAGTTATTAAAATCTAACTCAGGTACGAATGAAGTAAACATAAATAGGAGAAATCCTAACTCCCAAACACATTGAAAGGTAAGAGACCCTCTAAGCCTATAATCGTTATGAAACAGGTTCCAAAGGTTAAGTATCTTGTTTTCCACACACCTTTCAAAGCAAGTAGCCATTTAAGATGGTACCTAGATTGTCACGCCCCAAATTAGGAAACGAACTCACTGAATTTTTGATCGCCGAATCCAGCGCTGACAGCCTCTGTAGTACCCCATTCTCGGCTTTCAGCGCCCATACGCCAGATTTCGATCCTGAGATCCTACAAGGAGGATTTTCAGTGTGAATTTTTTTTTGTAAATGAGCATAACCACAAGCATAACCAAGTCACAAACGACAACATCAACACCACATATCCACTAATATAAACATTCGAGAACAATGTTGAAAGGAAAATACATAAATAACCAAATCTCCAAAGTGATCTTGTCATAAGCTCCTGCCTCAATGTTGCTGCGATCTAATGTCACCTGCACGCAATGGTCGTACATAAGCTTATAGAAAGCTTAGAGGATGGTGTAAGTGTGTGTACAAGATAAGTGTCAAGCACACAAATATCAGAGTAAGCGAAAATACTAGCAAATCCATAAGCCATACAATATCAGATTATGCAATGCAGATTGGCTATGCAAATGCGGAGTCATAGAGAGCCAAATGTCAGATGTCGAGGATGTAATGCAATATAGAATTTTAGACGAACCATGATTGCCATCAGCCTCATCTAAGCCATATAAATGTAGAAACATAGCAACCTAAATGCCATATGCAGCGGATGTAATGCAATATGCAGATCCTGGTGAGTCCATAATACCATCAACCGTATTCAGGAAATGCAATACAGAAGCATAGTAAACCAAATGCTATGTGCAGAGGATGTAATGCAATATGAGGTGCGAATGAAATGATCAAGCTGGAGTGTGAAGTCAGGATGATATTACGTGGTACGCAAGCTATGGGGTTCATTACAAGAGACTTCTATCCAAACCAGCCCATACCTGATTTGGATAGCTGGACACAATGTAGTAAACTCCTGATCTTAAGTTAATCGCGTACCCAACCGAAATCATGCCATTGCGAGGGTACACATAATGATCTAGTTGCGCACCACTAGCCTGAGTGGATAGTGAATGAATGAATGAGATGTTAAGTATGCAACTCCTACTCAGTAAGTCTACATATCAATACCATACATCTCTAGGATCATCACCGAGGTCTAGTACACTCCACACTGGCCATGTAAGACCCGTATCATAGTCCGTACCATTCCGTAGATGCCCATGATCCTCCCTGTCGAATTTCGGCAATCCTCGGCTTGTATCCGATGCTTGCGCGCGATTTTAAGCCGAGTCTTGCATACCAAAGTCGGCTTGACCCGAAACTTGAATCGTCGCCACGGTTCCAACGTTGCGTCTCATGCGCCAATCCGACACTGAGATTATAAGATGTGGACCGTGCATTATAATGGTCGTGGACCGTATATTGCGTGACTCACCTATCCCATGTGGGACCAATCCCTAGGTAATCATGAGGGTGATGATTCACCCAAGCTATAGCCACCCTACCCTAACTATAGCCACCCTACCCCTAGCCCTTCTTACAAGCACTTATTGATAGCCACCCATACCTCTCTTACAAGTCATCATTGCCTACCTAAGCTCTCCCTCTCTCTTATCTCTCCCTCTCTCCTTTATTTCTCATTCCTCTAGCAAGAGAACCATGGACGTCCTACCCTTGTGAGAAAAATATCCAACACTTCCTCCCTCTCATCTCCCATCGCAACCATTCATTCAACATCAACTTCCATTAAAATTGAAGGCAAAGAGCATATGAGTCTAAGGAGCTAAAGAAGAAGGCCGCTAAGTGGGTGATCCATCGTTGATTTTCTATTAGAAGGCCCACTTATGATGGGACCCATTTTTATGTATGTATTATGATCAAGGAGGGCCCATAGTGGTGGGGTCCCTCCATCACCATCCGATCTCTCCTTTTTCTCTTTCTCTCTCTCTCTCTTCCTTCTTTGTATAGTAATGATGATGATGAGATGTGTGGCCCACCATGATGTTTACATCCATACCGTCTACCAGTGGACCCCATCCATGTGAGACACACCATGATGTTTGTATGTCATCCCAACCGTCCATCTAGGACGTGGCCCACCCCACACGTGTGGGTGCCGGCCTCCTTGATGTATTTATCCACCCAGATCCATAGCTCAAGAGGTAGACTGAATGAAAGATACCTTATGTCAACACTGAGGTCTTAATATGGATTCCTAATGAGGGTGGCTAACACTGAGGTGTGACCAATGGTGGGAGTGGCTAACAGTGAGATGTGACTAATGGTGGGAGTGGCTAACAGTGAGGTGTGAACAGACAGTGGGGTCCATGGGACCCACCCACGTCGTCCACCCATTTTGATGGGCCACACCGTTATGCGTGTGGGGCATCCACCGTCCCTGGACGATGGGACCCACCACACGTGTGGGGCCACCTTGGTGTAGGCGTCTGTCCAGGCCATCCAGGGCCTGGACGTTGTGTGTATATTAAATACGATATTATTATATTATATTATATTATATATTAAATGTTGTGGTGGGCCCTACGTAGGACTCACCTCTGCCTTTAAATGCAGAAAAGCTGCACTAGCAGCAGCTATATCAGATATATATTATATATATTATATATTTTATATATATACATGAGGGTGGGCCCTACGTAGGACCCACCTCTGCTTTTCTTTAAAGCAGCAATAGCTGCATGTACGATAGCTATATAGCTACCCTATTAACATCCCTGCTGCTGTACATGGCAGCAAGTTCCATGGGTCCCACCTATTCCATCCATGCCGTCTATCTATGGGACCCACCATGATGCATGTGTTGTATCCAAACCGTTCAACCATTTGAGATATCATTTTATAGCATGAGCAAAAGAATGGGTCAGATCTAAAGTTCAAGCGGACCCCCACCATCAAAAATTAATGGGGGACAGTGACATCCACCGTTCAAACTTCTATGGGCCACAGTGGTTCCCGCTCAAGCAGATATTTGGTTTTCACTTCATCTATCTCTATCTTAACTTATAAATTGGTTGGATCTTAAAAAAACATAAGGGTGGGCCTGATTTGATACATATGAGGCCTATCAGTGCAGCCTATTTGATATACATGAAGCGTATAGGTGTGGCCCAAATAATGCGGCCCATGTGATGTGGCCCACTTGACATATGAGGCCCATGGGTGAGGCCCATTGTGATGTATTTGAGGCCCATGGGTGAGGCCCATTGTGATATATTCGAAGCCCATGGGCGTGGCCTATTATGATTCATTTAAGACCCTTGTACAACGCATAACGCAATTATGAGATGCCCATAAAGGGGCCCAACGTGATGTATGTGTGGCCGATACGTTGTCTATGAATCCCTTATGTGGGCTACTCCTTGGGAGCAATGTTGGTTAGATGTCCACATTAATGGGCAATGATGGTTGAATGCCATATTGTGACCTCCCCTTAAGCCTTGTCAGGCCCATTCTCATCATTCTCTTAGTGGGTTAACCCAAATAAGTGGGCCCCATTCACCATAGATGGATAGCTCCCTGCTATCGGATTTGATATAACCACGGCCGAGGGCTAATCTTTATATTATGGTTGATTGGCTATTCATCTATGGACCCCGCCTTATTTATATGCCGATTATCAAGGCCGAGTATCAAGGCCGATTCTAATTTATCGAGGCCGATTGTATAGGTCGATTCTGATTATCGAGGCCGATTCTGATTTGTCAAGGCCGATTCCGATTGTCAAGGTCGAGAATCGAGGCCGATTCTGATTTGTCGATGTCGATTGTATAGGTCGATTCCGATTATCGAGGCTGAGAATCGAGGCCGATTCTGATTTATCAAGGCCGATTTCGATTGTCGACCCTGAGTGTCAAGGTCAATTTTGATTTTTCGAGGCCGATTGTATAGGCCGATTCAGATTATCGAGGCCGAGTATCGAGGCCAATTCTAATTTGTCGAGGCCGATTCCGATTGTCGAGGCCGAGTATCGAGGTCGATTCTGATTTGTTGAGGCCGATTGTATAGGCCGATTCCGATTGTCGAGGCCGAGAATTAAGGCTAATTTTGATTTGTCGAGGCCAATTCTTATTATCGAGGTGGAGAATCGAGGCCAATTCTGATTTGTTGAGGCCGATTGTATAGGCCGATTCTGATTGTCAAGGCCGAGAATCGAGGCTGATTCCGATTGTCGAGGCGGATTATATAGGCCGATTTCAATTGTCAGGGACGAGTATTGAGGCCGATTTTGATTTGTCGAGGCCGATTGTATAGGCATATTCCGATTGTCGAGGCCGAGTATCGAGGCTGATTCTGATTTGTCGAGACTGATTGTATAGGCCGATTTCGATTGTCGAGGCTGAGAATCGAGGCCGATTCCAATTGTCAGGGCCGAGTATCGACGCCGATTTTGATTTGTCGAGGCCAATTGTATAGGCCAATTCCAATTGTCGAGGCCGAGTATCAAGGCTGATTCTGATTTGTTGAGGCCGATTGAATAGGCCAATTCTGATTGTCGAGGCCGATTCTGATTTGTCAAGGCCAATTGTATAGGTTGATTCCGATTGTCGGGGCCGAGTATCGAGGCCAATTTTGATTCATCGAGGCCAATTGTATAAGCCGATTCCGATTGTCGAGGCCGAGTATCAAGGCCGATTCTGATTTATCGAGGCCGATTATATAGGCCAATTCCGATTATCGAGGCCGATTGTATAAGCCGATTCTGATTGTCGAGGTCGAGTATCGAGGCCGATTTTGATTTATCGAGGCCAATTTATAGGCCGATTCTGATTGTCAAGGCCAAGAATTGAGGCCGATTCTGATTTGTCAAGGCCGATTGTATAAGCTGATTCCAATTGTCGAGGCCGAGTATCGAAGCAGATTCTAATTTGTCGAGGCCAGTTGTATAGGCCGATTCCAATTGTCGAGGCCGAGTATCGAGGCCAATTCTGATTTATTGAGACCGATTGTATAGGCCGATTCCGATTGTCGAGGCCAAGTATTGAGGTCGATTCTAATTTGTCGAGGCCGATTCCGATTGTAGAGGCCGATTCCGATTGTCGGGGACAAGTATCGAAGCCGATTCTGATTTATCGAGGCTGATTATATAGGTCAATTCCGATTGTCGAGGCCAAGTATCGAGGCTAATGCCAATTGTCGAGGCCAATCGTATAGGTCGATTCCGATTGGCCAATTCCGAGTGTCGATTCTGATTGTTGAGGCTGATTTCGATTGTCGATGCTGATTTCGATTGCCGAGGCCAATTGTCGAGACCTATGTGATGTATACACAGCCCGTATTTGAGGCCCATTATGATATGTATTCAGCCAGTGGTTTAGGCCCAATGTGATGTATATGAGGCCTATGTGATGAGGCCCATTGTGATGTATTTGAGGGCCAGGCGATGGAACCCATTGTGATGTATGTTAGGCCCATGTGAAAGGCCCATCGTGATGTGTATTAAGCTCTTGAATGAGGCCCATGGTGTTATATATCAGACCCTTTGTGAGGCCATGGGTCCACTATATGTTAAGATCTATGTGGGCCACCCCTTGGGGGCAATGTTGGTTAAATGTCCACATTGTCGAGGACGATTATCGATGCCGATTATTGAGGTCGGTTATTGATACCGATTATGAGTATATGATAGCATAGCATCATAATACATGCCCATATGCATCATCTGCATATTTATTATGCAATGTGATTGACCATTGCATATGCCATAGGGCAGATTGTTCATGGGGTTCCCTGATAGGCGAAGTTGCCCCACATGAGCGCATGGTATGCACAGGATTAATGCATGATTAGACAGTGTGACTCATGCATCTTGCATTTGTGTGACATGACCACCGTACGCCCTAGCGACATCAGGGCCGTAGCCTCCACAAGTATTTCATGGATGGCTAGATGGGACACCAAAAATCTGTTCTACATGGGGTGTTATAGATATCCCTGGGTGAAAGTCTCTAAGGGCCTGTTTGATTTTAGGTGTTACGGGAAACCACGGCGAAAAGGGTCATGATGACCCTTTCCCGCGTTTGATGGATAGGAATCGGCCTGGGTAAATGCAGATCAGCAAATCCCTGAGAAATCCCGAGATTTCCTCGGGTGGATGCGGGCGATCCCGCAAGACAAGACTAGCGCAGTACCATGCTCCGCGAGAGCACGGCACGTCTTCGTGAAATCTATATAGTTCCATCTCCTCTCAAATAAACGCCTCCAGCCCCGTTCAACCTTCCTCGCAGGTAGATACATCGTCCACCATCCCTGTTGTTTCAAGTATTGGATGATGCTGATATTCGCCCTAACCCGTGTTTTGTTCTTCATATTTTCAGGTATACTGTTCATCTTCTATCTTTGATAAAGCTTCGGCGAGAACCCAAGATCAGGTACGAGCATCCACCATCACCACTTGATATGATGTAATCTGTGAGGGGCCGTTGGATATATTTCATTTTTAGATTTTTAGATTTTAAGTCCACGAATCTGATGGTCAGATAATTGAATATCTGGAGAATTTTTGAAAGAAAGCTCCTTTCATGGAGTAAGAAGATTTTTGTATCGGAGCCATTCATCTTTGGATCCTGAAATAGGCTTTACTGTTTTCTCCATCAACCCATCTCAGATCCTTCAAGTGGTGTGGTCCACTGGAGCTCTGGATATGATCATTTTTTTTTGGGTTTAAAGGCTCCGATAAAACAAATGAACGGAGTTTGCTACTCCCCCTACCACCGGCCCCGTGGCTGGTGTTCGATGCCTTGTGGGTCCTACTGTTCATGTATGATTTCATCCATTCCGTTCATCCATTTTTACAGATCATTTTAGGGTTTTATCCCAAAAGTGATAGGGATATAGATCTCAGGTGGACCACACCACAGGAAAAAATAGTGATTGGATATTCACCATTTAAAGGCTCCTAAGGCCCACAGTACTATTTGTTTGACATCCAATATGTTGATTATATCATACAGACCCAGATGAAGGAAAAACCAAATATCAGCTTCATACAAAACTTTTATGGCCCGTAAACAGTTTTTAATGGTTGACATTCATTCAACACTGTTTTCTGTAACGTGGTCCCCTTGAGATTCGAATATACCTCATTTTTGGTCTCGTAACATAAAATGATCTATAAAAGTAGATGAACGGCATAGATGAAACACATACACCATGGTGGGGCCCACAGAGCACCGACCACCAGCCAATGGCAGGGGGAGGAGCCAATCCGTTCCCAGCTTGGGGTGGTGAGACTGTCATTGTCAATCCTCTGGCGCCATGAATGTAGATTGCGTCCTAACCTCAACCATCTCTGTCTGTGAATGGGCAGGTGCTTTAAGAGGACACCATGTAGAGTGGGCCTTATCCACACCGTCCATCCATTTTTTTTCCATTCATTTTATGGTATAATCTAAAAACAATTCAAATCCATGAATCAAGCGTACCACACCACAGGAAGCAACAACGGTGATTATTCGCACCGTTGGAACTTTTCTAAGGTCCAGCGTGATGTTTATTTGCCATCCTACCTGTTCATAGTTACATGGAACTGGATGAATAGTCAACACAAATATCAACTCAATCCAAAACTTCTGTGGGCCTTAAGAAGTTTTCAACGGTAAGAGTTTAATCCCCAATGTATAGCCACATTTGTCTGGATCTACCTCAATATTGGGCTTATACCCAAAAAATGATACGCAAAAATGAATAGACGGTGCGGATAAGGCCCATAGATCACGTTTTCCTTGAGTGACTGGGATGGCCCACAGCATGAGATCTGGCATCTGGGATTTCTTTATCTGACACGTTTTCCTTGAGTGACTACAAATATTGGCTTTATCTAAAACCATTTGCGGTTCACAAAAAGTATTGAATTGACTCTCACCATTATTCTTTTGTGGTGTGGTGCATCTGAGATTTGGATCTGCTTAATTATTAGGATCCCATCCTAAAATGAGCTGGGAAAATGGATAGACCGTGTGGATATACAACACATTCATCAAGGTGGGCCCCACACGGTAAGGGTAATACTCATTATGTGGCGACTCGGGATAAACCTAATCTGCTTCCTTCAAATAGTGGGTCCCATGTAGTGGGCTACTGCTAGAAAATCAAATTGATGTGGGATGATTATTTGACTTTCCTATTCCCTCATTAAACCCTATAGTATCAAACCCTAGAGTATCCAATAACTCTACATAAAATAATCTATTAAGATGGGCAGATGGACTACGGTTAGCATGGTCAACAATACAGTTAGTCATCCACCAAAATTTTAGTCATCCTAAAAAAATATCATGTCATCGTTCTAATCAAGTTCATATGCATCTTATATAAAGAGAGGTGATCACCATGGCTGGGAGTGGCTGGACGGATGAAGAGTTGGAATTCTTTGCAGTAATATTGGCTGCGGGATCTGCTGCAATAGTAGCTGGGGAGTATTATCGCACTTACCTCTTTCGAAACCCTCCCAGGTCTGCGGATTATGACCGTGCCCGTATTATCAATGGGATTATTAGGGCAAGGAAGACTGATTGTGTTTCGCAACTACGGATGAAAAAGATTACGTTTTTCAATCTTTGCTCAATCTTGCGAGATAAGGGACTGTTGGTGGATGCGAAGCACGTAAGTATGGAAGAACAACTTGTCATGTTCCTTCATATATTAAGCCACAATGTCTGGAACCGAGTAATCGGACATCATTTTATAAGGTCAGGCGAAACCATGAGTCGATATTTTAATCGAGTCTTGGATACAGTCGTCTCTTTATATGCAGACTTTGTTACACTACCTACACTCGATACCGCATCTGAGATTTCATCAAACCCACATTGGGCAGAATACTTTCAGGTATGATAATACATATACTCATCACAATTGATTACGATCTTGAGATGATTAAATTACATATGCCAATATCACATAATGATCAACAAGTTTAAATTAGGATTGTATCAGAGCAATTGATGGGACACACATCCCAGCTTTCGTAGCATCTGCAAATAGTGCTGTCTATCAAAACAGGAAAGGATACATATCACAAAATGTCATGGCTGGCTGCAAGTTCGACATGAAGTTCGTATACGTGTTAGCGGGATGGGAAGGTTTCACATCCGATGCATGCGTTTTGCACAGTGCCTTGACTCACTCAAGTAATCCTTTCGTAATACACTGTGGTAAACCCATGGACATCAAGTACTCTGATGGCTTTATAATATCAGACGAATATGATTTGGTATTGATCAGAAATTATTTCTACAATGTAGGTAAATACTACGTAGTTGATGCAGGATATGCGCACTCACCCGGTTTCATGGTCCCATATCGCGGTGTACGTTACCATCTCAATGAGTATCGTACTGGTCGGAAACCATCTAATGCTCGGGAGTAATTCAATTATCGTCATGCACAACTAAGGAATGAATTGAAAGATGTTTTGGAGTTTTGAAAGCCAGGTTCCCAATTCTGAAGACTGCTCCACAATATCCGATACAAACTCAAGTAAAGATAATGCTAGCTTGTCGTGTGTTACATAACTTCATAAGGATATCTGGAGACGATGACATGTTTGAGATTGAGGAGTCGTCAAGCTGTGGTGCCGATGGTGTGATCCCATCACCTATAGAAGTATCTGTCCTCGATGAAGGTCGTGTGCTTTTGAATGTCACTCCACAAGAAAGAGATGGGTGGGCCAGAAAACGCGATGAAATAGCTGCCAGAATGTGGAACCAAGCTAATCTAGTGAGTCAAACAAATTAAATGCATTGTAATGACACGTACATCAACGATGGTTTTTGGAGCATCATTCAAGACTGTCCAGATTAGATTACTAATTTCTTTGTGACATATTTTGTTTTATTTAATATGCAAGCTTTTTTTTTTAGGAAAAAAAAACTGGATGAACTTCATATTATTTACTCATGCGGTAGAATGATTTTTTGAACTTGTCGTCACATCATTTATCTTCTCACAGATTGAGGTAGACCAATCTAGCTCCATGTCACCAAATAGATGATTTGTACTATTTACGCCGATGAAATATCAACTAGGATCACCTAGTAGTATTCCTAGGAGATCGCCCAGGAAGCATAAACTGAACAGTGGAACTGATGACCAGTCCTATGGAGGTGTCCTTCATTGGACGGAGGACATGGACGATGTACTAATTGACGGACTAATGGATCTAGTCATTGCTGGAAGACGAAGTGGTGCTGGATTTAAAATAGAATCTTTTACAGGAATTGTTGAAAATATGATGTTGAAGTTGCGCCTCAAGATCACTAATGTGAACGTAAAAAATTGCAACCGCACAGTGAGAAGAAACTTCTTCATTATCAAAGATCTACAGAGTGCGTCTGGTTTTGGATGGGATCCAGACCTACAACTTGTCGTCGCATCAGATGAAGCATGGTTGGACTACGTTAAGGTATAGTTTCTTTAATAGTTACATCATATCTCATCATACAAAATGTAATGTTAATGACTAATTCTTTTTTTGTGTCATGTCTAGTCTCATCCAGATGCTGCCCAGTTTTGAGGCAAACCCATGCCCAGATATGATGTTCTCGAGTTTATTTTCGAAAATGACAGGGCTACTGGTAAAGCAGCTGCCACTGGCAACTTCCCTCCCTCTACAACCACTAATCGAAGGAGAGATACAGATGTGTTGTCCAACCACACTGTTGATCTGAATGATGATATTAACCTAATATCTTCTGAAGATCGCGACGATGATGCACCGCATATCCATTGGTCTGATGACAGCCCTGGAGGCGACAACATTCCTCATCCGAGTCCCACACAGAACAGGAATGCCTCCAGCAGCACGAATTTCACGGTTAATTCTAAAAAGAGATCGAGGGTGGAGCGACCTGTTGATATGATTGGCACCGGAATAGTTAATATTGGGGGTGCGATGAAGTCAATTGCCATTTCAATCGACAGGGGTCCGAACTTTGCTCGGATGGCTCAAATTATACCGGCTTTGGAAGAGTTGGAGGGATTGACGGCTGATGAGGTCCTATGGGCGATGAAGTTGCTTTTGAAAGAAGAAGCGTATGGGGCCTCCTTCCTTAACTTTCCCAACGAGAAGAGAATTTCATTCATAAGAATGTTGCTGAATGGAGGTGGACCCCAAGTATGAAAGAACATTTTGCCTAATTTGACTGGCTGGAAGTAGTGATTCATAGGCTTTGCCTTAAGACAAATTTGAACTATATTATATTTTGGACCTGTAAAACTTAATTTTAGATATTTTTACTTGTTTCTTGTTGCACTTTTGGATAACACATCACTCGTTGCTAATACTTGAACACAACATGTGCATTAATAGAGATTATTGTTATTAATTTGAATTACATGCAGGCCTAAGTTTCATGCAAGTTATGGCGACATTTGTGCCACTGACATATTACCCAATAGGTAATTGCTGATAAATATCGATAATCTAAATATCATTAACGACTTCTTTTGTTTGGACAGATGGGAAAAATTTATGTTGTCTTCGTAGGAAGACAACCAGGTATTTATTACTCGTGGGAGGATTGTAAGGCTCAAGTCGAGGGCTACTCTAATGCTCGGTTCAAATCTTTCAAGTATGCAGAGGAGGCATTTATTGCCTAGAGCAGGTTCGTAGGTAACGTCGTACCCAATCAGGCAAGCCTTGGTGTATCCGATGCGTCTGGATTTTATTACCCGAGTCACGATCTTCCATATTCGACAACACCAGCGACTTCATGGACAGCCCACAGAGGGACGTATTATGGCTGTAGTGACGTCCCTCGTGACTCGTTGCTGGTTTTGTATATTATTTTCAGTGTTGTTGTCATAGTTATGGTTTTTCAGTTAATGGTCCTATATCGGTGATGTATGTGTGGTGGATATTGTGGTCTTTTGGATTGTTGAACAATTTTTCTGCGTATATTTTTTGGGTAATTTTCTTTTGGTTGAACAACTTGCTATTTTAATGCTATTATAATATTTTTCTCGTTGTACTTTAACCGTTCATAACTTGGGTGAGCTATGTGGCAAGCGCGTGACCCACTTTATATTAAATCCAGGTAACTGATCAAACAGGTATGGATTTACCTGGGTAGCACGTTAGTGGGTGTTTCGCTGACTTTGGACCCACCTTGATGTATGTGTTGTATATCAATGCCGTCAATTAGTACACAAAATCATTTTAGGACATGGTCCCAAAAAATGAAGCAGATCCAAATCTCAAGTGGACCACACAATTGGGATTGAATACCCACCATTAAAAACTTCGTGGGACACAAGTTTTGGATAAAGCTGATATTCGTGTTTTACCTCCATCCAGGTCTGTGTGACCTTATCAACAGGTTGGATAGAAATGGGACATTATGGTGGGCCCAAGGAAGTTCCCATATACGTGGTTGATCAAGTGGGGCCCACTTCCCATTACAATCTCATAATACGATTTGCCAGTTGTGTCATTTAGGGGAAGGGTTGTGATGGAGTGCAAGGCATTAATGGTTAGATGTTTTTATCATTCAGGGATCTGATCAATCATCAATCATGATCTTGAACGTGGGCCCCTCTTTTATATCTCAACGATCGGGATCTAGTGGGGCATGCTAACCACTCATCTTCGATTGGTAGTAAGCAAATGATCATTACAAACTGGAGATGATCGCGTTCTTTTCAAATCATTGTAATCCTCGCACATTTTAGCGGTGTGGATCTCAACCATGATGTGTATGTAGAGTTCATATGAAAAAAATAATGCATAGATATCCACCCATAAAACTTGCGTATCAGCTTCATCCAAAACTTTAATCACCCCCAAAACGTTTTTAATGGTCAAAATTCATTCAACACTGTTTCCTGTAATGTGGTCCACTTGAGATTGAGACGTACTTCATTTTTTTTCTTATATCATAAAATGATATATAAAAATAGATGGACGGCATGGATGACACACATACATCATGGTGGGCCCCACAGAGTACCGACCAGCAGCCAATCCATGTTGGGGTGGGGGAGTAGCCAATCTGTTCCCACTTTGCCCTCTTGCATTTTTCGTGCCTCATCAAACGCAGGAATTGCAATTTTACGCAGAACGGAAATTTTTTCAAACACATGAGATCACCATGATGACTTCCGACACTGCGCTGCATTTCCCTGGGAAGTAATAAATGCGTAGGCGAAAATGCATTTCCAGCGAATTCGCTGAATCAAACAGGCCCTAAACCCTCTTGGTTCCAGAGGTTTCTCCAACGTTTAGACCGAGTGGATGCATGAGCGCATAAGGGGCGTATACCGTTAGGCCGCGTCTCCCACTGTGTCGTGGTCGGTTGGAAGGGGGTATGGCCTTACCTGCCCGAGAGGAGGGGGCAATGCTAAGCTGAGTCTGACCAACTCGAGGAATGGGTCCGCTATCGACGAGTCGGGCCCGATATTGGCAGGTGGATAGTGAGGTCTCTTCTACTCACCTTGTTGCGCCCGATGGGGCAGCAATTTGGTTTAGAGTGTAATAGACCCCGATGATTTTTCCAGAGAGAAACCGTATTGATATGTGGACTTATTGAGTAGGAATTGTATATTCATTCATTCATTCACTACCCACTCGGGCTGGTGGTACACAACTATTTGTTACGAGCACCTTCGCATGGCCAGGATTTCAGTTGGGCGCGTAACCAACCCGAGATCAGGAGTTTACCACATTGTATCTGACTATCCAAATTTAGGTATGAGACTGGTTTAGATAGAATTCCTTTGTGATGGACCCTATAGCATGCGATACTACGTACTATCATCCCGACTTCACTCCAGCTTAGTCATTTCATTCGCACCACATATTGCATTGCATCTTCGGCATTTGATATTGGCTTATTATGTTCTTGCATCGTATAGCCTTGGTACGGCTGATAGCATTCATGGACTTACCAGTATGTTTTCGTTTACTCTGATATTGTATGATTCATGAACTTGCTAGTATTTCTGATATGTATGATTTATGGGCTTGTTAGTATTTTTGCTTACTCTGATTACTCTGATATTGTTTACTTGACACTTATCTTGTGCACACACTTTCACCACCCACTAAGCTTTCTATAAGCTTATGCATGATACATGCATGCAGGTGGCGTTAGGTTGCAGCAGCGTTGAGCTTGGAGTATGTAGCTGTCTTCTAAAGCTTTGATTCTAATATATGTATTTTCCTTCCAGTATTGTATTCAAATGTTTATATTAGTGAATATGTGGTGATGATGTTGTTCTTATGATTTGGGTATACTTGTGGTTATGCTTCTAATTAGACAAATGTACGTTAGAAAATCCTCCTTATAGGATCCCAGGATCGGAATCAGGCATATGGGCGCTGGGAGCCGAGAATGGGGTACTACGGAGGCTGTCAGTACTGAATTCGGCGATCGAGAATTTCGTGAGCTCGATTTCGGGGTTTGGGGCGTGACATGTCGCCAACTCCCTAGCCGCGCAACCAAGTGAAAGAAACCTCACTACCCGCCTACCAATACGGCCCGTCTCGTGGGTAGCGGACCCATTCATGAGCTGGTCAAACTCAGCCTAGCTTACAGCCCCCTCACTCGGGCAGATAAGGCTACACCCCCTTCCAACCGACCACGACACAGTGGGAGGCGTGGCCTAATGGTATACGGCCCTCACGCGCTCATGTATCCACTTGGTTTAGACGTTGGAGAGTCTCCTGGCCACGGAAGCTTAGGGACTTTCACCCATGGACAACTAACGTGCCCAGATGCTCGAACTAAACGTTTTCGGTGTCCCATCTGGCCATCCACGATGTTCCTTTGGAGGTCAAAGCCCTGATGTCGGTAGGGTGAATAGTGGTCACATCACAAAATGCGAGATGCATGAGTCATACCATCCAGTCATGCATCAAACTTACGCATACCATACGCTCATGTAGGGCGACTCAGTCTCACAAGGAGTCCCCTAAATATCTTAGCCCAACGGTAATGCTATGATCAAACATTCCTTATAACAGGTATACAAATGACACGTATGAATATGTGTCATGATGTAATACTAAGCATGTTCTTAGTGTGTCCTACTAGACTATGTACACTAGCATGATTATCAAATATAAGCAATAATCAGCTTTAACCGGTATATCACAAAAAAAAAGAGTAGGAGCTAAACAACATGCCCCTTCTACAATTCTAGGAGTCCATGTGGTATGTCCTACGTTAGACTAACATTAGCCTCCCAGGTACTAATATATCATATATCCCACGACGGGGTCCACTGGAAGGACGGCGGATCTAATCCATACATCGAGATAAGCTCTACACAGTGGATATACTAAATTTGGTACCACATATTCTTCTATCTACGGCAAGAGGTGACGGTGTACTAACGTCAAGGATAGGTCTCACACTTGTCCCAAAGAAGTAAATGAACAGTGTAGATGATATATACGTGACACTGAGGTCTTGTCAAGGATAAGATATGTGTCATGCCCCAAACTCAGAAACCGGGCTCACAAAATTTTCGATCGTCGAATCCCGTGCCGACAGCCTCCGTAGTACCCTATTCTTGGCTCCCAGCGCCCATACGCCAAATTTCGATCCTGAGATCATATAAGGAGGATTTTCGGTGTAAATTTTTTTTGTAAAGGAGCATAACACAAGTGTACCCAAATCACAAGAGCAACATCATCATCACATATCCACTAATGTAAACAGTTGATTACAATGCAGAAAGGAAATACATGAATATAATAAAATCTCCACAAAGCTCAGCCTCCACACCCCTGCATCGATGCTACTGCGACCTAATGTCACCTGCACGTAACAGTCGTGCATAAGCTTACAAGAAGCTTAGAGGGTAGTGTATGTGTGTGCGCAATATAAGCATGCTCAAAATGCAATATTAGAGTAAGCGAAAATACTGGCAGGTCCATAAATATCATCAACTTATCCAGACTAAGCGATGCAAAGACATAATAAGGCAGCGTCATATACTGAGGAAACAACGCAATATGCAAACCCTGACAAGTCCATGGATATCGTCAGCTGTATCTAAGCCATGCAATGCAGAAACATCGTAAACTAAACATCATATGCAGAAGATGCAATGTATTATACAATGCAAAAGAGATAATAAAGCTGGAGTGTGTAATTGGGATGATAGTACATTGTACCACAAGCTGTGGGGTTCATCACAAGGAACTTCTATCCAAACTAGTCTCATACCTAAATTTAGATAGCCAAACTCAATGTACTAAACTCCTGATCTCAGGTTGGTCGCATACCCAATCGAAATCATAGTCATTGCGCACCGTCAGCCCAAGTGGATAGTGAATGAATGAACGAATGAATTAAATGTTGAGTACGCAATTCCCACTCAGTAAGTCCACATTCAATACCGTACGTCTCTGGGATCATCACCGGGGTCTAGTACACTCCACAATGGTTGTTACCTCCCTAGCCGCACAACCAGTGAGTGAAAAAGACCTCACTATCTGCCTAGCCAGTAGTCTACTAATACCTACCTGGCTCATCGATAGCAGACCCATTTATGAGTTAGTCAAACTCAACCTAGCTTATAGCCCCCTCACTTAGGAGGATAAGGCCACACCTCCTTCCAACCGACCACAACACAGTGGGAGACGCCCCCTACTGGTATTCGACATTCAGGGGCTCATGTATCCACTCAGTCTAGACGTTGAAGCATCCCTGGTACCAAGGGGTTTAGGGACTTTCACCCATGGACATATTAGATGTCCATATACTAGAACCAAACATTTTCAATATCCCAACTGGTAATCCACGATATACCTGTGGAGGTCATGGCCCTGTTGTCGCTAGGGCATACAGTGATCATGTCACACAAATGCGAGATGCATGAGTCATACTATCCAGCCATGCATCAAACTTGCGCATACCGAATGCTCATGTGGGGTAACTACGTCTCTCAGGGAGTCCCGTAAACAATCAACCTAATGGCACATGCTATGCTCAATCATTCCTCATAACAAGTATGCGAATGATGCGTATGGGCATTATCATGAAGTATACTAAGCATGATTATAATCACATACATCATGGCAGGCCTGTATAAGGCAGCCCATGGCTTATATAATAAATGGGCGGTGTGCATATAATCACGCATACATGGTGGACCTCACACATCACAACTAGGCCTCACCCATACAACAGGCCTCATGCATATAATGGGTCTCACACAAGGGCCTCATATATCACAATTGGTCTCACATAAGGGCCTCATACAATCACAATGGGCCCCATCGCATGGGACTCATACACATCAAAATGGGCCTCGCATAAGGGTCTCATACATCACAATGGATCTCATACACAATGGGCCTCATACAATCATAATGAACCTCATAAAATCGCAATGAGCCTCAATCACGATGGGCCTCATACACATTGGGCCTCATATAATCACAATGGGCCTCATACAATTACGATGGCCTTATGCAATCATAACACTATGCTAACTCATACTCAGTGCGTATAGTAACTTAGTCGTAGTCAATAATCTACATATGTATATGGCGGGGTCCATAAAAGGATAGCAGGTCTAATCCATAACATGAGGATCGGTCCTCAACAGTGGATATACCAAATCTGATACCATCGATCCTCGCATCTACGGTGATGATGAACTCTTCTCATATCAAGGTTGGGCCTAAGTGGCCTACCTATATCCTAAGGATCCAGAACGGGCTTCCTCACCATACTATCACATAGCCCGCTAGATGCCCTAGGGGGCCAAAATAAGTCTTAAATGGACTCCAAGATTAAAATAATTCTACTAGCAACTAATGGGGCCCAATATCTTGGGTTAGCCCAATGCGAATAGATAGATCATGCAAATATCAATGGGGCCCAATGATTAGGGTCAACCCACTTAGAGAAGGATAAGAATGGGCCTAACAAAGGCCTAAGGAAAGGTCATAATGAGGACATTTAACCATCATTGCCCATCAATGTGGACATTTAACCAACATTGCTCCCAAGAAGTGGCGCACATAAAGCCAAACATATAGTGGGGCCCATGGCCTCACACAAGGGCCTCATATACAACATAATGGACCTCACACAAGAGCCCAATGAAACAGCCCATAGCCCTCCAATGACTGGGAATAAAATGGACTTCTCTCATGTTATCTCATACATCATTATGGCCTCACCACATGAGCCTCTCATATATCGTAGTGGGCCTCATATATGGGCCTCTCAAACATTACAATGGGCCACACATATGGGCCACACAAATATCATATTGGGCCGCACATATGGGCCACACAAACATCATATTAGGCCTCACCTTGTGGGCCACACAAACATCATATTGGGCCGCACATATGGGCCACATAAGCATCATATTGGGCCGCACATATGGGCCACACAAACATCATATTGGGCCTCACAAATGGGCAGCATATACATCACAACAGGCCTTATGGGGCGGCCCATAATCAGCAAAATAGATGGGCCACATGTACAAAATATACCTCAAGGTGGGCGTGCAAGATGGGCCTTAAATACATCACATTAGGCCTCATCAATGGGCCATAAATACATCACATGTGGGGTCCACAGGTTGGACGACACTAATAAAACACTTACATCATGCGGGGGCCATGTGGATGGATGGTGTTAATTTACAACACAACACAAGGTGGGCCCCACCCTCACACGTGCAGCACATGTGGGGTGGGACCACGTCTAGAAATCAGATAGACAACGTGGCTGCAAAGCACATACATCATGGTGCGCCCCATGCAACACTATCCCAAGATGGACGGTGCTGATATAGAATACATACATAAAGGTGGGCCCCACCCATCTAGCAAACGGACGGCATGGATGAGACCCATACATCACGGTCTGCTCCACATAGCACATCGTTCAGAGATGGACGCTGTGAATATAAGATACATACATCAGTGGGACCCCACCGTCAATACTGGATAGTGTGGATTAAAATACATACGACACAGTGGATCACACCGTCCAGTGGTGAGAATAAAACACATATATCTCGATGGTCACTAAAACACATATATCTCGATGGTCACCACACGTCCAGCTTCTGGATGGTGTGGAAATACAACATATACATCATTGTGGGACCCTTGTCCAGCCAATGGACAGTGCAGATGCAACGCACCAATTAAGGCAGGCCCCACACGTCTAGCTACTAGACGATGTGGGTAAACAGATACATCAGGGCGGTACCCATGATCTGGACGGTTTGATGACCCACTGTCCAAAAATGTTAGACGGTGGGGATAAAGCAGATACATCAAGGTGGGTCCACACGTGTGGCCCACCAGGCTTTCAATGAAGCTGATATTTATGTTTCTCTTCATCCAGGCTAGCTGGACGTCCTCAGACGGACAGCCCGGATGAACTCGGGTGGGCCTGCTGGATGTCCTGGCCCTGTTGGGCTGGGCGAATGACGTGGATGCATATACACGCACGGTGGGGTCCACGTGGGTGGGTCACCCCACCTCGAAATCAAGCCGATATTGGTGTTTTCCCCTTCAAATGGGCCATCCAAAATGGACAGCAAGGTCGGCTCCAGTTGGACAGCGGGTATAAAATACTTACATCATAGTGGGCTGCAAACAGGAGAGAGAGAGAGAGAGAGAGAGAGAGAGAGAGAGGTGTGATGGAGGGGAGGGGCTCCGCCACTATGAGCCCTCCCTAAGTGGGCCATGTAAATACAATGCATACATCAAAATGGGTCCCAAATCATGTGGGCCGTAAATCATAAAGATCAACGATGGAGATCCCTTTCCACCAAAAGATGCAAGGTCTAGATGACCTTTCCATAAATGGGAAAATAAACATCATGATGGGGTCCATGGAGAATGGCCCTATCATGGGATGGTCATATGAATCATGGTGGGCCATCGGCCACACCTAGGGTCCAAAGTGAGATCCATACCATCAATCGATAAGCCCCACTTGGCCCATCATCAAATCACTAATCTAAACCTAAAAATCACCCACCGATTGCTAATCTTCTAAGCTCCTTGGACTCCTTAGTTCCTAGGCTTTCTCTTTAAGGGTGGATGATGAAGTTTGAAGGGTTGGATGGTGAGGTTGGGTGGTAGGGAGGTGGGCCTTCTCTTTTCTCTCCTTAGGATTTTCTCTCTTGGGTTACTTAGAAAAATGGTGGAGAAAATGAGAGAGAGAGAGAGAGAGAGAGAGAGAGAGAGAGGGGAGATGTAAGGAGAGAGGGATGGGTGTATAAGAAGAATGACATGAGAGGTATGGGTTATGTTGACTTATTGGTAAGAAAGGGATGGTATAGGCATGGGTTCATTTGACTTGGTGAAGAGAGAGGTATGGGTGAGGGATGGGTTGTACTTGACTTGTGATTGATTGATTGATGTGATGTTTGGGTAGAGATTCTCTCGGGATTCGCAAATGTGCAGTGTTTCCTCGAAATATACGCAGGCCCACATCTCCTAGCCTAAGTATCGCATAGGTGCGGAAGACACGGTGTTAGAACCGCGGCGACGGTGCGGTCGTAACAGTACAAGTCTCGAGTCAAGTCAACTCAGATTTACAGGATGTGACTTAGGGTCATGTGCAAATGCCGACTACAAGTCGCAAGTTGCCGAAATTTGTCGAGGAGGATCGTGGGTGTCTAAGGAACGGTACGGATCAGGATATGGGCCTTACAATATGCCTCATGGGACTAGCCAAGTGGGTGTACCAGAAGGTGAGTTAAGATGGTGAATTTATGTACAACAAGTGGGCTTCCTCACCCTCTCTATCATGTAATAAGTTGGGCTTTCCTACAGGGAGCCTGATATGTACATAAGGTGACTTGGTGGGGTCCATACATTTAGGACTATGTGTCTTTCCAAGCAGATTGGGTAGCCCACCCAACACCTAAGTGGACCTTGGGTATGATCACCACACAAGTATCCAAATGGGCCACACTTCCTATGGAAGGCCTGGTGTGAACACAAGGTGGGCTTTAAGGTTTGGATAATCCTACAAGGTATGGTGGAAAGCACCATCATCAAATAGGGGCCCAATGGATTGGGATAGCCTAATTAAGGGAAAGATGGGTATCACTAACATCAATGGGGGCCTAAAGGTTTGGGTTTGCCCGGTAAGGTGAGATGGGTATCATCAATGGGAGCCCAAAGGTTTGGGATAGCCTAATAAGGGAAGGTGGGTAATATAATCATCAATGGGGGCCCAAAGGTTTATGGTAAGCCCAATAAGAGGAGATGAGAATGGGCCTAACAATGGACCTTAGGGAGGTTACAACGTGAACATTTAACCATCATTGCTCCCAAGGTAATGGGCTTAACAATGGGCTCTAGGGAGGATTTCAATGGTAGACATTTAACCACTATTGTCTCCTAGTGTGTGGTCTACTTGGGATTCGAATCTAACTCTCTATGGGCCCCACGACCCTCATACAAATCAGGGAAAAGGATAGACATCGTGTATATAACACATACATCATGATAGGCCTCACAAGTTAACCCCATGGTGGGCATATAGCCCATATATCAAGGTGGGCCTCTCAAAGCAATGGGGCCCACGACCTTAGAGAAATGGATAAACGGTGTGAATATAACACATACATCATGGTGGAATCACTCATCACAATTGGGCCTCATATAAGGGCATCGTATACATCACGTCAGGCCTCACACAAGGGCCACATATACATCACTTGGACCTCATACACAGGCCGCATATACATCGGAATGGGCCTCATTACATGGGCTGCATATACATCACATTAGGCTTCAAACATGAGCCGCATATACATTACAATGGAACTCATATACGGGCCGCACGTACATCACAATGGGCCTCATACATGGGTCGTAAATACGTCATAATGGACCACATCCATGGGCCTCAAATACATCATATTAGGCTTCACCACATCGGCCGCATATACATCACATTGGGCCTATGGGGCAGCCCATGATTTGGTAAAAATGGATGGGCAACGTATACAACAAATACATCAAGGTGGGCCTCACAGACCAGCCCTATAGTCCAGGCAAATCGGATGGACGGTGTGCTTACAACACACACATCAAGGTGGGCCTAGATAGATCAGGTGGGCCCAGACCATACAGCAGGTGGGCCCTGCGTTTACATAGAGGTGGGCCCTATGTGTACAACAGGTGAGCCCTGCAGATGGATGGCGTGGATATGAAGCACATACATCATGGTTGATCGCACATAAACCAGGGCCCACCATCCCATACACATGGACAGTGTGGATATACAACACATCAAGGCGGGACCCACACGTGTGGGTAAAACACTTGCATCACGAGGGTCCCACATAGCTGGACAGTTTGGATATAAAACATATACATCAAAGGTGGTCCCACCGTCTAGCAAACTGGATGGTGTGGATATACTCATACCTCATGATTAGACCGACATAACTTACTGACGTCAACACAGTAGCTATCTAGCTGGTGGGACCCACAGAGCTTGCTGACGACAATCCAGCAGCTATATAGCTGGTGGGACCCACAGAGCTTGCTGACGTCAGTCCAGCAGCTATCTAGCTAGAGGTCCCCACCGTCTAGATGGACGGTGGGATAAAATACATATATCACGGTGGGGTCCACTGCACGGATGGTGCAGATCATAGAACCCATATATCATGGTGGGGTCCACTACATGGATGATGCAGATAAAACCCATATATCATAGTGAGGTCCACATCAGAGATGGACAGGCGACATGGATGAAATCCATACATCAGGTGAATCACACCCAGATGGACGGACGGCGTGGAAAAACACATATCATGGTGGATTCCCATCGTCCACGTGGCTGGACGGTGTGGATGAAACACTACATCAGGTGGGTCCTCGTCCAGCCACTAGACAGTGGATAAAAATGCATGCATCCGGTGGGTCACACTGTCCTTAGCTGGACGGTGTGGCTATCGCACATACATCAAGGTGGGTCCACAAGTGTGGCCCACTAGCGTTGAATGAAGCTGACATTTGTTATTTCCTTTCATACAGGGTCTGTCCAAACGGACGGGGTAGGCCGGCTGGATGCGACGACAAGGTGGGCCCCCGGTTTGGACAGCGGATGCGGTCCACTAAATGGACAGCAGGGTAAAACATATACATCATCAAGGTGGGCCATCAATAGGGAAAAGAGAGAGAGAGAGAGAGAGAGAGAGAGAGAGAGAGACGTGCGATAGAGGCTCTGCCACTATGAGCCCTCCCTTTCATACAAAATATACATCAAGTGGGTCCCAATACATGTAGGCCCACCAATCAAAATCAACGGTGGAGATCCTTTTTCCACTAAAAATGTAAGGTCTAGATGACTTTTTCACACTAGGAAAAATAAACATCATAATGGGGTCCATGGAGAATGGCCCCATTATGGGATGAACATGTGAATTATGGTGGAGCATTGGCAACACCTATGGTCCAAAGTGAGATCTATACCATCGATTGATAGGCCCCACTTGGCCTATCATCAAAATATAAATCTACGCCTACAAAACACCCACCGATTCCACTTCTTAGTTTTATGGCTTCCTTAGCTCCTTGGCTTCTTCTTTGATGGAAGATGATAAAGATTGAAGGGTTGGATGGTGAGATTTTGTGGTAAGAAGTGGACCTTGATCCTAGGTTTTTTCTCTTTTCTCTCCTTAATATTTTTCTCTCTTGGTTGCTAGGAAAAATGATAGAGAATAGAATGAGATGGAGTGAAGGATGGGAGATGTAAGGAGAGAGGAATGGGTGTGTAAGAAGAATGACATGAGAGGTATGGGTTATGTTGACTTTTGGGTGAGAGAGAAATGGGCGTCATGCCTTGTTGGTAAGAGAGGGATGGGCTAGGTATGAGTTGTACTTGACTTGTGATTAATTGATTAATGTGATGGATTGGGTAGAGATTCTCTCAGGATTCACAACGCGTGGCGTTTCATCAAAATATACGCAGGCCCACAACTCTTGGTCTGAGTATTGCATCGGTACGCAAGACGTGACGTTGGAACCACGGTGACGGCACGGTCGTAATGGTACAAGTCTCGAGTCGAGTTGACTCAGATCTACAGGATGTGACTTAGGGTCGTGTGCAAACGCCAATTCCAAGTCGTTGGTTGTCGAAATTCGACAGGGATGATTACGAGAGTCTGAGGAACGGTACAGACTAAGATATGGGCCTTACATGGATAGTGTATATTCTAGACATATGACAGGTGATAAAGCTATTTTTTCAAATATCAACAAGATCGATGGTGGATCAGTTACATTCAAAGATGGTAAAAACTGCAAGATCATCGGCAAATGTAATGTACAACTTCCCAACTTACCTATCTTCAAAAATGTATTATATGTTGAAGGTTTAAAACATAATCTTCTGAGCATATCTCAAATATAAAAATTGTTATATCATTGATGAATCTTACTCAACAAATCATTCTTGTTACATGGTCCAAACAGACAAAACTGAATTATAACACCAATGTCTTGGACATGTAAACTATAGAGATCTATATAAATTGAGCAAAAGAATTCACTTGTGTGGCTTACCCAAGCTAAAAAAGAAAAAAGCAAAGTATGTGGTGCTTGTCAAGTAGGCAAACAAATTAGGAGTAGTAAAAAAAAAAGTGAACTCCTTAACTGCTATAAGACCTCTTGAACTTCTCCACATGGACTTAGTTGGACCTACTAGAACGGAGAGTAGAGGTGGAAAGAAATACTTTCTTGTTGTAATTGATGACTACAATAGATACTTATGGATAACCTTCTTAAGAGAAAAGTCGGATGCTCTTGATGAAGTTAAAAAGCTTATAAAACACATGCAAACTGAAAAGGAATTGTCATTAATCAAAATTAGAAGTGATCATAAAACTGAGTTTAAAAATAACAATTTTGAGAAATACTGCAATAACCATGGCATATTACATGAATTTTCTGCTAAAAAAACACCTCACCAAAATAGAGTTGCTGAAAGAAAAAAAAAAAAGTTATACAAGAAATGGCTAGCGTAATGCTAAATAGTATGAAGTTGCCTAAATATTTATGGGTTGAAGCTTTAAATATTGCATACTATATAATTAACCGTGTTTACATAAGAGTATGAAAAAAATAAAATAGCTTATGATTTATGGTTTGAGAAAAAGCCTACTGTGAAATATTTTCATACTTTCGAAAGCAAACATATATTTTATGTGACCAAGAAAATTTGGGTAAGTTTGATGTAAAAAAGCGATGAGGGAATATTTTTTTGTTATGCTTTAAACAGTCGAGCATATCGTGTTTTAAATAAAAGAACTGGGGTGATTCAAAAATCAATAAATGTTGTAATTGATTATCAACTGATCATTCCCAGACTTAACCAAGATGATGGTGATAATGATATTATTTTAGTTAATCAATTTGAACCATCTTCTAAATCAGATATTACTAAGTTAAGGTTGGTAAAAGACCATTCGACTGATTAAATATTTGGTAACCCTCATACTAGTATTCAAACTAGAAGACAGTTAGAAAATGTTTGCAATCATATTTGCTTCGCTTCCTAAATAGAACTGGCTAATGTACATGATTAGCTAATGAAAGTTGGATCATTGCAATGCAAGATTAACTGAATCGGTTTGTTAAAAATGATGCATGGTATCTTGTTCCCAGACCATCTGACAAACATGTAATTAGAACCAAATGGATTTTTAAAAATAAAACTGATGAACTTGGAACGTGTAAGGTTATACTCAAATAGAAGGTATTGACGCATTGAGTCTATCAGGATATTTATTTCTATTCCTTGTTACAAAAAAAATTTTAATATATCAAATGGATGTTAAAAGTGTTTTTCTAAATGGTGACCTGAATGAGGAAGTTTATATTGAACAACCAAAGGGTTTCAAAGATTTCAAACTCCTGATCATGTATACCATCTTAAAAAGGCACTGTATGGTTTAAAACAAGCGCTTAGAGCATAATATAAAAAATTAACTAAATTTTTACTTAGTCATAACTTTCAAATAGGTAGTGTTGACAAAACTCTGTTTGTCAAAAAATCAAATGATGATATCTTAATTGTACAAATATATGTTGATGATATTAATATGGATCTACTTATGTTGATCTTTCTTCTAAGTTTGCAGAACTTATGAAATCAGAATTTGAAATGAGTATGGCCAGTGAGCTAAATTACCTTCTTAGATTACAAGTAAAATAGCTTAAAGATGAAAGCTTCATCTCCCATACCAAATATGCATTAAATTTGGTAAAAATATTTAGTTTTGAAAATGGTAGAAATTTCAATACTCCTATGAGTACAACACTCAGATTATCTAAAGATAAATTACGTAAAAATGTTTATTCTCGTCTATCGCAGCATGATTGGTAGTTTATTTTATTTAACTACTAGCAGACCTGATATTTCGTTTAGTGTCGGCATATGTGCTAGATATCAATCTAACCCTGAAGAATCACATTTATCTAATGTCAAACAGATAATCAAATATGTTACAAGTACTGCTAATCTGGGTTTATGGTATCCACACGATACATCTGTTCAAATAACAAGATACACTAATGCAAATTGTACATGAAATGTTGATGATAGTAAATCCACTAGTGGTGGATGTTTCTATATTGGAAATTGTCTTATATCATGGATGAATAAAAAGCAAAATTTTATATCTTTACCACTGCGAAAAGAGAATACATCGCTGCAGGGAATGCCTATACTCGGTTATGTGGATGGAACGTATGCTAGCTGATTACGACATAGTCCAAAATACAATATATTTATATTGCGATAACATAAGTATTATAAATATATATATATATATCATATTAAACACTCTCGTACTAAATACATTGACATAAAATATCATTATATACAAGAATTGGTTGAAGAAAAGACTATCATGTCGAAATACATTCAAACTGAAAAGCGACTTTCAGATATCCTAACTAAGCCACTTGACAATATTAAATTCTCAAATTTAAAGCTTGATATTGGCTTATGGGTTATTAAATGACAATAGTAATGTTGTTTATTTTATTTTTCTTTATGCATTAATTCTTTATTATTTAATTAATGAAAAATATGTGAAAGAAAAATAAAAATAGTAATAATAATTTTAAAATGATATTTTTGGATTTTTCAGTCAGCCTATCCTTGACCGAGAAATTTGGCCAACCGAGCATTTACTCGGGCCAGCCGAATTTTATGTAGATTCCATCAAAATGAGGGAAATTTTTCATTTTTCACATTTCCACTTCTTCTTCTTCTTTGGCTTGCCGGTCACCATTCAGCTAACCCATCCTCTCAAACTTCATTGTAAGTTGATTTTAAGCATTTCTTTTTGAGATTTAAGTTCCTATTTGCATTTGGATCGTGATTTTGTTAGTTTTCTTAGATCTTGAAAACCATTTCGGTGGGTTTTTCTTGTAAAATCTGATCCGGTTGTTCTACATCTATCTTTTTTATTTCTTCTTGTTCTAAATCATGAAACCAAGAGCCAAACGAACCATATGCAAAGTACAAGCAAGCTCTTCATCCCGATCCGGTCTGCGTGATATTCGGACCTTACGAGCACCGGAGGATGACTCCGAAAATGTTCAAAATTTTAGAATAAGGAGTATCGTTATAGAGCATTCTGTTAGTCTTAATCATATTGCTCAGTACGACATTTTTGAACTCCTATCTAAGGTAGGATGGGAAAAAATTCTACAATGGGGTGGGACGACTTACTGGTCCATTGTGCAAGGGATGTATGCATCCATTTTGGAAGTTTCTATTGATGAATTATTTTTTAAAGTTAAATTTATGGAAGAAACAGTAACTATAACACCTTTCATCATCTCATCATTAATGGAATTGATATAGCGGAAGACGGGATTCCCACTTCGACTCTTTCTGATAAAATATCTATTTCAAAAAAAGAGCATCTTTTTCCCGTGTGTTATGTGGTTTTAATGCAGAGTGGAGGTCCGGTAATGCCCTACCTATTAGTAGACTATTCCTAAAATATCATGTCCTTCATCGGATATTTACATTGAATGTCTATCCTAAAGTAGGGAATAAGAATGATTTTACTTCCTTCAGGGTTCCTACTTTACATGTTGTTGCCACTAGAGATAAAATATGTTTTCTTTCTTTAATTTGTTGTTCGATTATTCAATATCGTATGCATCCTAGACATGGTTCGCTTCTTTTCGCACATCTTATGACTTCGCTTGCTTTACAATTCTGTCGATTGAGGCACTAGAATCCAAATTACCCTTTAATTCTTCCAATCTTAATATGATGCGACCATCACCTCTTCATGAGCAACGTGGCGATCAAGAGGAGAGAGAGGAAGACGACATCAATATGGATGATAATTGTAATGAATTAGAAGAAGAGTCAGGAGAGGATGTTGAATATTCAGATTACTAGATTATCAGCTTTAGAGTAGAGGATGAATGCTCTACATGTGTCACAGGAATCTCTAACTTAAATTCAAAAAATGAACATGAAGTACATGAAAAAGTACTTTCATCAATTTAGTAGGAGTTCGAAGATTATTAATCCTATGATGCCTACTCCATCGTCCTCTGAATTTAATTGATATTTTCATAAACTTGGTTTGTAATAACTTTATGTTTGGTTGGTTTGGTGTGTTACCAGTTGATACACTTGACTTCTTTTCCTTGACATGACATATCTTTCTGATATTTTAGTGCTTAAACAAATCATTCTCTTTATGCTTCATTCATCTGCCCATATCATATTACTTCCTTTAATCATGTGTTCCTTTGTCAACTTATGACGAAAGGGGGGAGAAGTGCATACATATATGTTTACATGCAATAATGTCTAATTGTTGAAAAAAATATTGTAAAATTCTCGATATAATGCATGTATGTATCTTGCGTATGTACTTGGAAAACAATCTTGAGTATATTTCTCAAGGGGAGTAAAAGGTGGTTTGCAAATTTAATCTTCAAAAAGAGTTTGATCTGAAGTTTTAAGTTAATGCTTAAGTCCATGTGCTTAATGTAAATTGTGTTTGATGTTATATGAATGTATGATGGAATGTGTATGTATGTTTTGTCACGAAATTAACAAAGGGGGAGATCATAAGTACTTGTATTTAAAGCACACATGTACTTGTCAAATTTTGTAGCTAAATGCTAGTTAGATCTCAAGTACACTCTAGTCCTCTATGGCACCTCATGAAGATTGGCTCAACATCACAAGACAAACTTGACATGATTTCAAGTTAAAGATAAATATCAATGTGTATGTCAAACATTAGGTTGCATGACCCTAGAAAAGACCTTAGGTTAGGTGTTTTTGAAACATGGCCTTAAATATTTAGAATGTATAATTTACTGTGTAAGTTCACTGAAGTTCGGCCAGCCTAACTAAATTCGGCTAACCTAACCTTAGCCTCAACTAGGTTTCTAGATTTAACAATCAGAAAATATATTACAAGTTTGGCCAACCTAACTTTTGGTTCAGCCAGCCGAACTTGGCATTGGGCTAGCCCGAAGGTGTCTCGAGTCAAGTTTCTAATAATGGAACTTTCAAATTTTAAAGAGATTTGGCCAGCCGAATCTTGAATTTGGCTAGTCGAATTGGAGATTCGGAAAGCAGAATTTTGGTTCAGGGCAACCGAATTTTTAATAAATCTTATCCCTCGTGATCCGATAGTCGTTGGAACAGAATTGTTGGAATCTAGTAAGACGAATTTATTTTTAGGCTGATCGAATTTTCAAATCCTTTGGCTACAAATAGGGATCTTCTCTCATTCATTTTAATAATGAAAATTGGTGAAAAACCTTCTACAAGTCAGAGAGAAACTTAGGTCCTCCCAAAATTATCTGTGTGATAATTCTTATTTATTTTAGCTTATTCAATTCCATTTTCAAGTTAGTTTTAAATGCAATTAGATAGTAATCTATACTCTACTTGAAAAATAGAGAATAAAATTTACAGCATATACTGCTTCATCGACATTCAAGAAAGAAGATCACTGCTAAAAGCCTCGACTTCATCTTTAAATTGACATCTTGTCTTTGGAAGATAAGTATTGTTATTGTTTTATTTCATTTGGGTTTGTTGAGATAGCCCGTAAATCTCATTTGGGCTGATTATGGTAAGCCCGTGAAAATCACAAAGGTGGTTTTATTATGGTAAGCCTGTGAAAATCACAAAGGGGGTTTTATTATGGTAAGCCCTTGAAAATCACAAGAACTGTAAGAGGTTGTTAAGGTGAACCTGTGAAAACCTTGATATAACGGAAAGTCAAAATTACGAGGGTAGTAATTTTGGGAATAGAGTAGGTATGTGTTAAACACTGAACTACTATAACTCCTTATCCATTTGTGGTGATTGATTGATTTGATTCTCTATTTTTTTACTATTTTGAAAGATTGATTCCAAAAATATCGTGAAATAAAGTTATCCTGCTTAAAATAATAGGTGAAGGTTGTTCTACGAATTAATTAGAATCAAGGTTTTAATACTTTATGCGATCGATAATATATTTTCCGCATTTTATTATAAGGAATTAGTATTGTCCTATTCACCTCCCTGCCCCCCCTCCAGGACATCTGTAGCTCGTCTTTCAAATTTTGAATAATTGGTTTCTAAAGACCCATAAACATCCAAATTACTTAAATACCCTTCTCTATGTTCGAAATTTCTTCCAATTTCCTTTTAAAATCTAAAGTTTATGGCTCTCCAAAAATGAATTTTCTTTTTATCAAATATAAATGTCTCCACAACGTTGCTTTATGGCCATTAAGTCAAAAGTATAAGATTATTCCAATCTTAAAGATTTTTAAGGCAACCACCTCTACCATTGTATTCATATCAATATTTTGGATCACTAAATATGAAACCAAATCCAATGGCTATAGCCTCGAGTATCCCATAGGAATACATTTTGATGTATTCTAGCAAACATCTAGTGTGTATTTAATGGATCCTTTAACATTAACACTTTGAGAGGATTCCTGAAGTGTTAACCTCTACGGAGCCAATCATAATGACATCCATTTTGTCCATCATGTACATCACCTACAGCAGGCTCACCTTATAACTGAAAAATAGTTCAATCCAACACTCAAATGAGCTACACCACAATGAACATCATAAAATTATGCCTAAAGCATCTAAAATCACTTAGTGTAGCTCACCTTAGTGTCAGATGGACATGATAGTTTGGTTCTGGTGCAAACGTGAGGTGGTACATATGATTGGTGGAGTGGATGTCATTTACACACTTAAGCATACCACACCATACAGAACATTATAAAATCATGCCTAAAACCTCTAAACTCACACAGTGTGGCCCACCTTATGTTCTGAAAATCATTCACGCAAAACAGTAGTTTTCGATGGCATTGATCGAAAGTCAGAACTGTCTAGCAACTAAATCATATTTGTTCTGATTTTCTCGATGGCATTGAGGCAACCTTCGATGGCATTGAAGGTATGTTCAATATCATCGATTGAGAGTCAGAATTGTCCAATAAGAAATCATGTTTAAAATTTAATTTTCTCAATGGCATCGAGGACACCTTCGATGGCATCGAAGGTCAAGTTCGATGGAATCGAAGGTACATTAATGGCATCATATAAGAAAGTCATATATATCCAGCAACATTATCTGATTTTCTTGATGGCATCGAAGAGACTTCGATGACATTAAAGTCTCCTTCAATGGCATCGACAGAGCCATTTTCTGCTTGTTTTTTTAACGTTGGAATTCAAACTGTTTATAAAGGGCATTTTATGAGTTCTTAGTGCAATAGAAGCTTAAGTGAATCCATGTTCATATCCCTTATCCCAAGCCTCTATATCTTTAAGTTCTAAGCAATCTTCCTTGAGATTAACACTCTAATGAGGATTCCAACCTCTACCTTGAAGATGTGCTTGAACTCTTCCATTTTCTAGAGATTAGACTTAGGCTATCCTGGCATACCATTGCTTAAATCTTCTAGAAGACCCGCATAGGTGAATCCTGTAGAAAAAGCAACTTCTCATTAATTGTAAGAGATTCAACCAACCTCCTATTATCTTTGTCACCTCGAAGGAGCATCATATATAAGGTGTTTGATCTTAGATTTGAGGCCTTAGAAAAATAGCGACATCATGATAAGGAGGAGTATTAGGGAGTTGATTGAAGCGAGGGAGAGCGACGATCAAGCTACCTAAGAAGGCGCTAAAAAATGGGCTCAATCAGGCAAGTAAGTGGTCAATTATAGGAATCTATTTACTCTCCTCCCTTGTGTGGGATTGAGGATAAGAGTTCATAATTTAAACTCGACCTAGGTTCTTATGTAGAACTTTGGCTCTTATGTAGGGCTCTCGATGGCATCGACAACACCTTCAATGACATTGAAGGTCAAGTTCGATGGCATCGAAGGTCCGTCGGTGACATAAAATATACGAGTCAAATATGTCCAGCAACATTATCTGATTTTCTCAATAACATCAAAGTAGCCTTCAATGGCATCAGAGGGACTTCGATTACATCGACAGAGACATTTTCTACCCTTTTTTGACCTTTAGAACTCAAACTATTTATAGATGACATTCGGTTCTTGGGTATTTTTATGGGTTTTTTGTGTAATAGAAGCTTAGGTGAATCCATGTTCATATCTCTCATCTTAAGCCTCTATACCTTTAAGTTCTAAGGAATCTTCCTGAGATTAACACTCTTATGAGGATTCCAACCTCTACCTTGAATATGTGCTTGAACTCTTCAATTGTCTAGAAATTAGATTTAAATTATCTTGGCATATTATTGTCTAAATCTTCTTGAAGACCCATATAGGTGAATCACTTAGGAAAAACAACTTCCCATTAGTTATAGAAGATTCAATCAACCTCACATCACCTTGGTAACCTCGAAGGAGCGTAATATGCAAGGTGTTTGATCTTGTAGCTAAGGTCTTAACAAAGCAACGACATCATGATCGAGAGAGCATTGGGGAGCTGATTGAAGCACAGGAAAGCGATGACCAAGCTACCTAAGAAGGCGCTATAAAAGGGGCTCAATCCGACAAGTTATCAATTATATGAGTCAATTTACTCTCCTTCCTTATGTATGATTGAGGGTAAGAGTTTGTTATCCAAACTCAACCTAGGCTCTTGTGTAGGACATTGACTCTTGTATAGGGCCTAAATCAAATTCTTGTGTAGGTCACGTGGCACGAGTGTTTGCGTATCAATCTCTATGGGAGCCTCCGACAGGAGTAAATGTGGGGCCTTGGTATAGTATCGAGGTTGTTAGTTAGCCTAAGGAAAACCAATTAAAGCCTTTTGCGAGAGTCTTCAGCGGGAGTGTATATATTGGGTTCTTGTGTAGGACATTGGCTGTTGTGTAGGGCTTAAATATATGTTTTTGTGTTAGACCTTATTACTTGTGCAGGGTTTAAATCTTAGAATTTTTGTGTAGGACTGTAAATATTAGAGGTTAACTTGATTTAAAACCTCCGATAGTGAAATTCATTATACTCATGGGTTGAGTGTTTTCACAAGGAGTGGAGTAGGCAAGTAGCCGAACCACTATATATGTTTGTGTTTGGGATTGATATTAATGAATCATATTGATGTACAAATCAATACAAAAAGAAATCAAACTCTTAAATAAGTCATTAATCCATTGTAACAAGTTCATCTTTTGTCAAATACAGCACATGGTCACGCGATTCATCTGAAAAACGGTCCTCATTTTTCGGCACTTGGTTCGAATTTCTTGTTTCATTCGTCTCTGTACGGTTGTCAATCCACAACGTTAGCTGGCCATGCTAGTGAGTGAACCTATCATGGTTCATACACGTCATCATTAAAATAGAAATGCATGGATGTTATGAGATGCATGGATTCGTAAATGCATCAAGTGGGTAGATTCGTCCACTTGCTTGAGTTGGATTCCATCAACCTGCATCTCCCCTTTTTGGGTAGGCTTCCATCATCTTGGTAGGCTTCCATATATTGTGGGCGTCCAAGGATGCTTCCCTAGGTCACCCGATACTATAAGTACCTACAGGTCTTCCAGGGCGTGCCCCGGTGAGTCAACGCAGGTGCGTTATGCATGACATGAATGGATGAGAATGATCGATGTATCATAATAGCATGTTGTCATATATATTATCATGTCATATCAATAAAATTTCAAGCCTAAACAAATACAATAAAAACAACCCATACAAAAAATTTCACTCAACATATCAATCAAACAACTACTTTAAGTACAACGAAGAGGAAACAGGTTGGGATCACTCACCTAATGATTTGGTAAGGTGAATTGTTTTTCGAATAATCGAAATATGGTCATTTAGAATTTTCTAAAACACAACATGTACATAGAATCATTATCCTATTTATATGAATTCATATGAGAGGGCCCACCTTTGATTGATTGAGGACATGATCAGGGTCCACAATATTCTCAAATATGGATCTCTTCAGATCCCACGCTTGATACAAGGTCTGTAATCACAACCATTTCATTCGGGACCCACTTGATTAATCAAAGTGGACTCTACCATTTTCATTTACATTTCAAATGACCCAACAATTATAGTTAATATAAAGTAAATGACTCAATTCATTAGAGTACTTAAATTCAGAGTATAAGTAGTATGTTTTTACCCTCTGTCGGTCGGACCGAGTCGAATCAACAGAGTGCATGCTCTGTCAAATATGGTTAGGATCTCTCCATCGGTTTGGATTGATGATCTTACATGTCAAACTGACAAACTCTAGAATTATACTCCATTTTTTGAAAGATGAATACAAGTTTTGAGATTTTTTCTTAGTTAAGATCTAAAATATGCTTTAAATACATCAGTCAAATCCCAACCGATCAATGGCCCATTAGGGAATGGTTTAAGTAGGGCCAAATAATCAGTTTGATCCGAAACCATAGTGGCCCACACAGTATTTTTAGTACTTATCTTTTAACAAATACCATCTGATCAACTTGGTCTACCTGATGTCAGATCGACCCAATATTCTAAGTTCCAACGTAATTCAACCCCAATAATTAGATGGATGGTGTGGATCGGATTGTACACGTCAGCATAGGCTAAGCCTGATTCTCATGCTAAAAGAAAATTAAAAACAACTACGTAAAAAGTTAGAGGTTTCATATATATGGTACGATGATACCACAAGAGCAGGCTATGTTTGAACAAATACTTGAGTTTAATCAAATGGCTTACCCGGAGATGATCTTGAGGACTTGGCCAGGTTTTAGGCGTTGTCAGAATATGACAAGGAGGTGCGACTGACCTGCTATGGCTTGATTTAGCTCAATTGAGTCGAATGCGGAACTCGAATGGAGGGAACTCTTTCTCTCCCTCTCTCTCTGTCTATCTCTCTCTCCCTCTTTGGATTTTCCTTGTGAATACTGGAGTTTAAAATGAATTCCGGATTCGGATGGCATGAGGTTAGCATCAAAAGATATGTAAAGGTTTTGATAGTGTGGTTACAACGTGATCATGTGCAACTAGCTACCTACGTTTAAACATTGGGTTCAATTGATATGAATAGGTACTTATTTTAACGATGATCGCAAGGCCCATAAAACACACATTTTAGATTTTAAAGCCAAGGTTGAACAAGGTTCGACGGTGGTGGTGTGAATCGTAGAAGACAAATGGTCGTTAACGGAAAAATTCATCACGAGGTGTGTTTCTTCAAACCAAAGCTCCTAGACGACTCTGATTTAGTGCATGATGCTCGTGGACACCGGGAATGGATGGTTGGGTAGCTTTTCTTGTTGGTTTCATGAAGAGAAGAGTATGAGCATCACATGCACTAGGTTGTGTTGGAGACAACATTTTCGAGTAGGGCATTGCTGGGATTGGTTGGCAACGAGAAGATGTGGTAGAATGATGGGAATCGTTAGATCTAGAGAGCTTTGAATGGCTGGGATCTATTGGAGAGTAATGCGCATGGTTGCGGGATGCGACATTGCCGCAAGTGCGAAGGAGAAGTTCCGTTTGTAACGGAACTGGCGTGTTTGTAAAAGTTTGGGTTTCGGATGATGGCAATGCTTAGTGAGGTCCACTGAGGTGCGAGATGAGGAATCCAAGCCGCCCATTAGTTCCCACAGATCATGTAAGATTATGGGCTTAAAAAAAGGAGAAGATACGCTGCTTGGATGGGTTGTAAGACCAATAATGGTGGGATTGAATGTCTGCCATTGAAGTATTTCTGGTTCCTATTTAAAAGAATGGTTTGGATCTAGTTGACGGTTCCAAACGGTGGATGGTTACAGGTAGAGTTGGGTGTGATAGGTTACGGCTGTGAAACAAAGATGATGGTGGGAGATTGAGTCATGTTGGATTCTTTGCTTAGTGGTGGTCACTAAGTGGTTTATGTTTTTCTTTTCCTTTTTCTTCTTTTTTAGTAGTGGGGCCCACTAGAGAGTGATTTAGGGAAATCCACACCGATCTTCTGCTTTGTGACATTAAGTTAGAGTATGAGCCAAAAGAAAAGATAGATCTATAAGCCAGGTGGCCTTACTAATGGATAGTTTGGATTGATGGTCGTCAAAGTTTAGATGGTTAAAATTTAAAAACGTTGAATGGATAGTGCAATTTGGTTAGCTGACAGATTGATGTGTGGCTGAGACTTCAGGATAGTTGGTGTTGGAAGATTGGCTTGGAGCATATCAATGGGTCCACCTATTGGACAATTTGGATCGCTAGTCTGGATGACGGTTAGTTTAGATCCACCGCAAAAACCGATATTTCAAAAGCAAGGAAGAGTTACAATTGTATAGGTCTTGAAATAACGTATGTGGCAACAATTCTAACTAACTAGGAATTGTGTTTTATATATTTAAATTTTAACTTTTAAAAAAAATATATAAATGAGGACGTCATTTACTGGAGAATTTGTCTTCCTTAACTCCCAATGTATACTCAAAATTTAGATCATATATAGCTATAGTTTGAACCGTTGGATTTGGGCGAAACTTGACGTTCTACTTAAGTTTGACGTGTTCTATCTAATGAGTTCAATATTGACCAATTATTTTCAACGGTGGCTAAGATTCATTTTAACGGCTCTCACTTAATTATGGTCCTTAACGAAGTTTGCAAGTCCCATGTATAAACTAAACTAGTGAATTTGAAGTGTACCTTACGAGCTTTAAATTAAATAGTATGCTTTGGTAATTGGGTGAGCTAGTTGACAAATACGAATGTGATTTGTGACTGGATGACTAGATACAAGTGAACTAATCGAATTATTAGGACTCTAATTTGTATATAAAGTGATGCATGGTCAATTTTATGAATACATATGTAAAAGGTGGGTTTTGAGATAGACTTCCACATGTATGCCTAAGCTAATGCAAGTGTACATATTCGCGTGCGTGTGTGCATGCACCCTTAAATCTCGGGTCGTTACACTATCTATTGGCTTCGAAGACATAGAGTTAATTACTTGGCTTAGTTTAATTGATAATTAGTATCAATTAGTCAAATATGTTTTAAAAAGATGAAATTTTTAATTGGTTATAATTACCCCCTCTAGGACATAGCTATTGTTCTTTATTAGGACTAAGCTTCCGCATGTGTAACCGTGATAATCCCATTACACCACAGACACAAATTTAGAATAAACCAAAAGTTAGGTTTGTTTATTAGTTAATAAAAGTCTTTTGGATGGTTAAGAGTGAAAGTCTTTTGTTAATAGTTCTATTTCAACGACAAACAAGTGCATAGTAATCAAAGGTTAGGTTTATTTAACCAATCTTTTGGGATTGCTATTTAATGATAGTGATTTCCATAATTTACTTACTTTAATTTGAAACATTGTTTACCACGTGTACAACTTTATTTGTGCATGCATATCAAATGGCATACACAGCTTGGATGTCAGATAACTCCTCATTCTATTATGACTCTTAATTTGGTATGTAAATTCTTCATTGGAACTTTCCATTATGCATATAAATTCTATACAATTCCTATATTTTGTACTTGTACCACGTGCTATCTTACATGTTCAGTGAGCTACATGCCAATGTCTAAATAGATAGTTGATAGGTTAATTTAAATAGTCTACTATTTTAATACATGAAATATATATAATTTTATTATTTATTTAGTTATATATAATCAAATTTTGGTGAGCTTAAATGTCATGCCCCATATCCGGAAATCAGGCTCACAAAATTCCCGATCGCCAAATCTATTGCCGACAGCCTCCGTAGTACCCCATTCTCTACTTCTAGCGCCTATACGCCAGATTCTGATCCTGAAATCTTACAAGGATAAGTTTTTCAACGTACATTTATCTCATAAGATGCATAACTACAAAGGCAACATCGTCATCACATATCCACCAATATAAACATTTGAATACAATGCTGGAAGGGAAATACATATATAGAAAAATCAAAGCTCCAAGCTCAACGCTGATGCGATCTAATGCCACCCGCATGCATCTATCGTACATAAGCTTATAGAAAGCTTAGAGGGTGGTGAAAGTGTGTGTAATATAAGTGCCAAGAATGCAATACAATGCCATAAATCATATAACATCGGTAATACTGGTAAGATCATGAATCATACGATATCAGAGTAATCAGAGTAAGTGAAAATACCGACAAACCCATAAATACCATCAGCCTTATTCAGGCTATGCGATGCAAAAATATAATAAACTAATATCATATACTGAGGAAGCAATGCAATATGCGATGCGAATGAAATGAACAAGTTGGAGTGTGAAGTCGGGATAATAATACGTAGTATCACAGGCTATGAGGTCCATCATAAGAGGCTTCCATCCAAACCAGTCTCATACTTAAATTTAGATAGCCAGACTCAACGTGGTAGACTCCTGATCTCAGGTTAGTCGCGCGCCCCAACCGAAATCCTAGCCATTGCGAAGGTACACGTAACAAATAGTTGTATACCACCAACCCGAGTGGATAGTAAATGAATGAACGAGTTTGCAACTCCTGCTCAATAAGTCCACATATCAATAAGGTTTCTCTCTGGGAAATCACCCGGGTCTATTACACTCCAAACAAGATTGTCATCCCATCGCACGTAATAAGGTGAGTGAAAGAGACATCACTAACCGCCTACCAATATTGGGTCTGACTCGTCGATAGCGGACCCATTCCTCGAGCTTGTCAAACTCAGCCTAGCTTTGCCCCCTCCTCTCGGGCAGGTAAGGCCGCACTCCCTTCCAACCGACCACGACACAGTGGGAGACGCGGCCTAACGGTATACGGCCCTCGTGCGCTCATGCATCCACTCGGTCAGACTTTGGAGCAACTTCTGGAACCAAGAGGGTTTAGAAAATTTCACCCAGGGATATTTATAGCACTCCATGTAGAATAAATTTTCTGTATCCCATCTGACCATCCATGATATGCATGTGGAGGCTATGACTAGTCATGCATCAGTCATATAATCCAATCATGCATCAATCATGCGCATACCGTGCGCTCATGTGAAACAATCTCCGCCTATCAGGGAGTTTAATAACAACCCGCGCAATGACATATACAATGGTCAACCACATCTCATAACAAACATGTAGATGATGTGTATGGGCATGTATCATGATGTTATCCTATCACATACTTATAATCGGCATCGACAATTGGCACCGATAATAGGCATCGATAATCGGCCTATACAATCAGCCTCGACAATCGAAATCGGCCTCAACAATCGGAATCGACCTCAACAATCGGCCTCGACAATTGGAATTGGCCTCGACAATCGGAATCGGCCTCGATAATCGGAATCAGCCTCGACAATCGAAATCGGCCTCGATAATCAGAATCGGCCTCGACAATCAGCCTCGACAATCGGAATCAGCCTTGACAATCAGAATCAACCTTGACAATCGGCCTCGACAATCAGAATCGGCCTCGACAATCAAAATCAGCCTAGACAATCGGAATCAGCCTTGACAATTGGAATCGGCCTCGATAATCAGAATCGGCCTCGACAATCAGAATCAGCCTTGGCAATCGACCTCGACAATAGGAATCAGCCTCGATAATCGAAATCAGCCTCGATAATCGGAATCAGTGAGAATGGGCCTAACAAGGCCTAATGGAAGGTCACAATGTGGAAATTCAACCATCATTGCCCATCAATGTGGACATTTAACCAACATTGCTCCCAAGGAGTAGCCTACATAAACATCATGGCAAAATTACACATCACATCGGGCCTTGAATACACAACAGGTGGGCCTTGCACCTGGGCCTCAAATACATCACAATGGGCCACAACTCATGGGCCTCAAATATATCACAATGGGCCTTACTCATGAGCTTCATGTACATCAAAGTGGGCTGCATGACATGGACAGCTCGGATCAAACACGTACATCACGCGGGGGCCACATGAATGGACGGTGTGAATATATATATATATATATATATATATATATATATATATATCACAGTGGGTCCTACGCCCTATATATATATATATCACAGTGGGTCCTACGTCCGGATGGACGGTGGGAGCTTGGATTACATCTAAAATCATTTCAATAGTGGCAGGTGCAACATGTGTATCACTGTACACTATTATATGGGTACATGGCTCACTAATGTGATCAGCACTGTCCAAACATTGTCCATGTACATCAACACTGTCTGAACATTGTCCAAAACTGTCCAGCACATCTAGACGGTGTGGATGAAATAAATACATCATGGTGTAGCCCGCATGGCAAAATAGGTGGACGGCTTGGGTCTAAAACACATCTAAGGTGGATCCACAATGGATGGATGGCTTGGATCTAACACATACATCATGATGGGCCCCCAGAACTTGTTGACAACAATCACAACAGCACTGTTGTAACGCCCCGGATTTTTGCCAACCTGGGATTAGATGTCCTTAGGCAATGGGTCAATCCTAATACCTCATTAACTTGTCAGAACTGAATCCCATAGTCTAAAATCACTTCTGAACCCATTTCCTTCACAAATCCAACCCTTCACTACCTAGTGCTTTCAATTTTTTCAAAGCACCTTCGCCCTAGACACTATCTTAAACTAGCTAAGTAGCATAACTTGGATCACTTTATATACAAACTACAATGGACTAAGTTCCACCTCAGACGAAAATCACTTAGGGTTAAATCCTTTAGAAATTTAACAAAGTGAACTAAGTGCTAAACTAGATTAGCCACGAAATCCGTTAGAATCGCTTTAAATACGTTCTGCAAGACCCAAAACTTGCAGAACAAGTGACGCTAGGTTACCCTAAAGTTTAGAATCAAACTCATTTCCTTTGTTTCGGGAATGAAACGAAATCAGATTAGGTCTAGATCGCACATCGGGAGTCCGATTAACCCGGCTAAGGAACTAGGACCGCCCACCGGGCTTAACAATCATCTCAAAAATCAGCTCCATTCGATGTTCCACGGCCATTCGTTTGAATCGGAGCGAGGTAGTGTGAAAACACTATTCATATGCCAAAATAAATATCTGGAATAGTGATCTGGCATCATTTGTTGACGCGTCAAGATAACAACCGACCGTCGAATCAGACCAAATTACACCCTCGGATTAAGAAAAATTTCAGGAACATTTACATGTACTTGGAATTTCTGATCGTGGCCCACTGACCGTCGAACTGAAAGTGGTCCGCCACGTGCGATCTGGGAATCCGATCGAGTCAAAAACGTAATCCCACGTAGATCCATAGATGGAGAGCTTAAGTCTGACGTTTGGTTCAAGGAGGGCCACCAGAACCTCCCTTTTGAGTTGGAAAAGCGGCGAATATCCTATATAAGATGCACCCATGAACCTAAGTCTAATTTCGGAATGTTTTAGGCTATATAAGGGCCTTAGAGCACCCTCTCTCACACCATACGAATTTGAGTTTTGGGAGAGAGAAAAGAGAGAGAAAGTGTGGGAGATCCGGGAGAAACTCCCGTCGTCGTTCTCGGCCGCTATCTGCTTAACCACCTCATTCTTCTTTGCTTTCCGGCGATTCAAGGCGTCATTTCTAGGTAAGAAACCCTAACCCTATATCGATTTGAGTTGTCAGATAGGTCGTGGGTTGTGTAACAACTAACCGATTCCGCTCTTTAGGCTAGAAAACTCCCGTATACGGAAGATTTGCTACCCTTGGCCGATTCGTTGCGTTCAAAAGGCAAAGGTGAGGACTTTAAGTGTATAAGTTAAGGTTTTCAACGCTTTCAATGTCGATAATGGTAGATTCATGATCTCGCTTGCAATGCACATGTACAAAGTGCTTTAGTTTCTTGTTTTGATTAACTGGTGTGAAATATGGAATTTCACATATTCTAGGTATACGTAGAAATACCGTATACGTATTTTTTTTGGATAAATACTTGACATGTTTATTTAATGTATAATTATATAACATATGAATAAAATACTAGTTTGGCGAAAGGAATCGCCAAAATATATGTTTACTTGTAAATGCACCGTATGTTGAAATTACGTGTTGTAGAAATACCGTATACGTATTTCTTTTGGAATAATGTTTGACATATGTATTTAATGTATGATTATACAATACATGATTAAAATACTAGCTTGGCGAAAGGAATCACCGAAATCTATGTTCCTTTGTAAACACTATGTATGTCGAAATTGGGTATACGTGAAAGTGCCCTATACGTATAAAATTTGCTGATATGATTGCCATGTTTAATTGCTGTATGAATATGATGTATAGGTATAAAATATTAGTTTAGTAAAGGGACAACCCTAGTACACACTTCTCTAGCATACGTCATGTATGTTGAAACAGTGCATTCCAAGTGTTGGTGAAATCACTTGTGAGTGTAAGTACTTAAGTGTTAGAACCTTAGTTAGGTGCTGAGATGGGATTCTCCGCTACCTTAGAGTCACATATGACACTCTCCATGTGGTTGTTCACTCTAACCACTCACCTATGAACTCTAAGTATTTGTATCCCTATGTGTATAGTGCTTTATAACATGCTTTACAACATGCTTTACAACATGCCTTATAACATGCTTTACTTCATGCTTTATAATACATGCTTTACCTCATGCTTTACTTCATGCTTTACAACTGATTGAGTTTGGGACTATGCCTATAGTCCAAACATTCGGTACCAGACTTGCGGTTGTGGCCGAGATTCATATCGCCACGATGGACGGTCTGGCGAACCCGAGTCGTACTTCGGTTGGCGATAGTGGTTGGCCACACGGAGTGCTTTTGCGCTCCATATCGCTCAACTTGTGGTGCGCTCGAGCTAGTCAGGCTCGTCAAGCAAACCGATATGTGTATATGTATGTTCACCATGTTTGGCTCTCGCTTGAACCAGGGTACCAAACTTACAGTGGCAATCCCGTTAACCATGGTACTCGATCCGCTAAGACGCATGAGCCGGCATGGTGGTATGGGACACCGTGGTCGATTTGTCGGCCACGCTCGGTTGGGGTCATGTGCCTCCCGTAGTGACTATTGCGCAACCAAACTCGTGAGCCGATTATGGTGGTATGGGACACTATATTCGAGTGTCGATACTCACGGCGAGAGCCGAGTACTGGTGAGACCCGTGCTCGTGCCAATGACGGCGACGAGTCCTCCGTAAGTATCTTCGAGTATACTTCAAGTGTCTCGTGATTGGCGACGAGTCTTTCACAAAGAATAGAGTATGAGTCGAGCCGAGCACGGTGAGACCCGTACTTGGAGACGGCTAGTGATTGAGCGGGTATGGTGAGATATGTACTGAGCCGACGGCCCGACAATTGAGCCGCATACGGTGAGATCAGTATCCGCGCCGACGGGTGACGAGCCCTTTGCGATGCCTTCACTACGCTTCTCAAACCATAATATCGTATGAGATTAGCTAGATGACGACCTTAGAATGGATCATGTTTGGGAATTATACAAGGGAGGTACCTTAGTTTCCCAATACCGCTTGGTTGAAATGGATTAATAAAAACTTGGTAATCATGAGCATCATCGCACCGCATGTGCTTTGTAGATGTGTATGACCGAGGAGGAGTTAGCATTCGCGAACGTAAGATGATGTCGCTTGAGGGTGGTTTGGCAAGGGCATACAAAGACATCATGTCATATCATTTTTGCATTTAACAAGAGTAATTAGAAATGTTTGATTTGTACTGCGTTATCATTACTGCTTGATTGATTTGATAACATGTTAACCTATGCTTTATTTTTCCACTGAGTTAGCTACTCACTCCCACGTTACGGGACGGTGTTGTACACACCAACCAGATTTGTTGAGTTTGGTGGTGGCGATGCTTGTGAAAAAGGTCTTGGGACTACTTCTATGGTGATGAGGAGAAGTTCTCCTATCATGTAACTCTCGACAGTGTGTCTCAAGACCGGCATGTATTGACGGGGCTATGGTATTTGGGATAGGAGACATTACACTTCCTCACATTAGGGGTACTTGTAATTATTTAACCAGTAACGTTATCACACTCTGGAGACTCATTATAGTTTATATATTTTATCTATCTATCACAGTCTTCCGCTTGCAAATTTAATTGTCTCTGGAGTATGATATGCTGTTTTGGCTTAATCTCACTCATGTTCAATGCACGAATACAGTCAACATTCAATCATCATTCATTTTGTTGCATAAGTGATGTTCTGGAACTCGGGAGTTGAGTTTATGCTCGACCCCCGATTTTCAGGGCGTTACAACTGTGCTGTGTGAGACCCACCGTCCCTTATTTGGACGGACGGTCTGAATGAGTCAAGGTGGGTCCCACGTGTGGGTCGTATGCTCAGCCCTGAAATGATTTGGAAATGGGATGAGCGGTGAGGATAAATCCCAAACATTACGTGGGGTCCCTTGGTCAGACGACCTGGATGAAATCCATATCCCAGATGGGTCCCACCATCAAGACGGTCCAGATAAAATACATAAATCATGTGGATCCCACATCCTTCCACTAGTCGATGGTGGATCAAAGCATACGCCAGGTGGCCCTGCAGCTGCTGACGACAGTCCAGCAGCATGCACAGATGGATGGTCGAGGATGAAACATACCTCAGGTGGGCCCTGCAGCTTCCCACAATCAAGCTAATATTTGTTTTCCTCGTCCAAGACCCACCATCGGGACAGTTTGGACGAGACACGTCCATCAGGTGGACGACATGGATAAATGCATACATCATGGTGGGATTACAGAACTTGCTGGCATCAAATGCAGCCATAGCTGTTGGTCGTAAGACTATCTAGATGAGGCACGATCATGAGGTGGGTCCACATGCATGCGACCCACTAAATACAACTGATATTTGTTTCTTCCCTCCATCAGAGTCTATCTAATCGGGCCGCCAGATGGGTCCCACCGTCCAAGTTGGATGGTGGATGAAACAAGTACATCATGGTGTCCCTCGTCCAGCACCACCCAACGAGGATACAATACATATATCAAAGTGGGGTCCACATCCCACGTGGCCGGGTCGGACGACGTGGATGCAAAAACACATACATCTGGTGGGTCCACACGTGTGGCCCACCAGCTGGTCGATCGAGCTGATGATTGTATTTCCCTTCATCCAGGTGGTCTGATCATGGACAGGCAGCAAGGGCTGCTGCTGGACGGCTAGCAGGGTGGCCTTGCTGAACGGGCAGCGTGGATAAAATCATCACGGTGGGCTGCTGCCCCGGATGTCAGCGAGGTGGGCCTCACAAATGGGACACCGCGGATAAAATCATGGTGGGACACACATCAAAAAAGAGAAAGAGAGAGATATTGGAGTAGCGGAGAGACCCCGCCACTATGGGCCCCTCATACAACACATACATCAAGATGGGTCCGACCACTAGTGGGCCCTAAATAAAAACCGAGATGATGAACACCCACCATTTGATCTTCTTGGTCTGATGAAATCCCTAGCTCATCGGCTTCGAATTTGACTGAGGATGATGAAGTTTGGAGGGTTAGGATGAAAGATGTGGGGGTAGGAAGATGGGCCATACCAAGCTCTTCTCATGGAGAGCTTGGATGGTTGGGTTGCTTGGAGAATGAGAGAGAGATATGAGAGAGAGAGGTTGTAAGAGAGAGAGAGATGGGTGAGTGATAGGGTGTGATATGTACTTGACATGTAAGGGATGGGTTGCTTTGACTTTTGGGTTGCTTTGGTAAGGGAGTGATGGGATATATACTTGACCATTGATGTGTACTTGATTGATGTGATTGATTGATTGATTTGAGATGTTCTCATGGATTTTGCAAAGCGCGGCGTTTTCCTTGAATTGAACCCGGGCCCACATCTCCTGGCCTAGGTATCGCCTCGGTGCGCGGGACGCGGCGTCAGAACCGCGGCAACGACGCGGTCGCTAGGGTACAAGTCTTGAGTCGAGTTGACTCTGAAATATGTGATATGACCCAGGGTGCGCGCAAATGCTATCTATGCGACGCGGGTCGCCGAAATTCGACCGGAAGGATCGCGGAAGCCTACGGAACAGTACGAGCTAGGATACGGGCCTCACATCAAGTATTATCTTCGCCTATGCCTGACTTATTTTAGACTGGGTTCAGGTACTTATTGGGTGCACCCAACCCCTTAACGCATCTATTAATATCAAAACAAGTGGAGCTAGCGTACCTCACACACCAAGAATCACCTGGGTGAAACTTTCATAAGAACTTCAGTATATAATTTGTAAATAATAGACTATAAAATAAATAGATAATGACTATAAATTGTTTTATTTATATGATGACATTAGTTACATTCGACTATAATAATGATATATTTATTTTATTTATTATATATATAATTATAGTAATATAAAATTATAATGATCATAATGGCATTTGTCACCTTTTATTATTCTCAAATTATATATCTAGGTACTTATTTAAATAAATATTAGTAAAATAGTAATGATAACATATGTTAAACAAATGTCCTAAGGGGTCATTTGGCACCATGGATTTGAGGAGACTTTAAATCCCATCGGTTGTTTGACACCATAAAGTAACTGAGGGTTTCAAATCTCCTTAATCTAAGGGTTTGAAATCTAAGGTGAAACCTTGGATTACGACTAAAATTATTCTCATAGTTGCATGTGTAACATGTGTACCACTAGACTATTAATCTATTGGACACATGGCCCACTAATGATATCTTTAAATAATTAGATTATCAATTGCATCACTATAATTACTTTAATACCAAGAACAACACTATCCAAACATTGTCCATGTAAATCAATGGTTAAAAATCATTGGTTAGTCAGTCGGACATGATCTTGTACTTGTGGCCCATTCGAGACTTAAAATTTCATCATTTTTTAGCAAAATATATATTTAAGCGGGCTTATTACAACCATTGTGTCAAAAATTATGTAAGTTCACTGATTAGCGATATTAAAGTTGATTTAGTAATTAAATTCTAACCCATGCAAATATTCCATGAATAGTTACTTTTGGATTAAAGTTCGTTCTCAATCTAGTGTCAAACACAACGAGGGGATCTCAAATCCACGCTCGCAAACAGGCACTGAGAAAAACTAAGGAGCAGTCAGGGTGAGCTGTGGTCTTTTACTGCCATCCAAACCATTGACCTGATTTGCTCTATCACGATGAAAGAATTACCCAAAATCACTGTATTCCAAACTCAGATGGGCCACACCATGTAAAGTTAGAGGTTTCGAGGTATATTTTTATGATATGGACCACCTGATTGTTGCTTCATCCTGATTTTTGGGATCCAAGGTTAAACAGGGGTGATGAACCTGATGGACGGTATGGATTTCACGCACATTAATGGGCTTCCCCACTCTGTAGAGAAAGTGACCCCTGCAGGTGCCACGCGAGGTAAAAGCAAAGCATTTTCCGTTCAAACCCTACAGGCACGTGACGACCGGACCTGACTCACGTGGCAGGCATTTCGTTTCCACAACATTATTGTCCCGTTTTGCGCTCCCTAAACTTCCCAGAAGAGCCCTCCCCCCTTCATTCCCAGAATCCCCCTTTCCCCTCTCTCTCTCTCTCTCTCTCTCTCTCTCTCTCAATTCAAGCTGGATAGATACAGAGGAGGTGAGTACCACCGCTCTGGTAATCCAGAGCCGTACAAGCACTCTTCCAGGATGCCTTCTTCAAGGTGGTCCTCCTCATCTTCTTCTGACAACTTCAACAGCTACGATAATTACAGCAGCAGCAACAATCACAGCAATTACTACAACAATCCTCCTCCTTTCAACCCCCATAACAGATACCGTAGCGGCAGCAGCGGTGGTGGCTTCTCCGATGAAGCTGATGACAACCCCAACAACAACCAAAACCTCCCTTTTCGCAATCAGCCGGTGCCATTGTCTGGCCAGAAACGTGGCAGCGGCGGCTTTCCTCTCTCTGGAAGCAGAGGCGTCTCTCCAGGTATCCCCTTCTTTGCTGATGATGCCGTTCGACTTCAATTTCCAAAAGCTTGTCTTTCCTTTTGTTTTCTTGTGGTCTTCTACTTATTTTCTAGGATTTCTAGGTTTCATAAGACTTTTTTTTTTGAAAGGTATAAGACTTGAATTAGTTATTCTTTTCATCTTATACATTATGTATATATATATTTGTTGGCATTTATTGTTTCATTGCAATCTGATGTGGATGGATCCGTTCTTGTTAACTCTACTAATTCGATGGCTTGCAGTAAGAGATTCACCAAAAGATATCAATCTCTTAGTTAGAATTTCCTTATTCTTTTTTTTTTTTTTTTTTTTTTTTTTAAATAAAAATAAAATTTATAATCGAGAGAATGCCCTGATCCGTGTTTTCTAACTGATAGATGCCTTGATACTTGTTTCATTCCCTTTCCCTGCTTTTCTTTTTATTTTACTTTTTTTTTTTTTGTGGGAAAATACATATTTTATTTATAGCAGATGTTTAGCTGGTGGATTGCCCCACACATATACAGCGAAGCAAATGCAGCTTTGGATATTTTGGTTTCATCCGCTGTTGATCCTTATCACGAATGAAGGCAGGATGCACCAGATATAGTTGTAAATACAGTTATGATGGACTCTTTGGCTTGTGCGAACCTTCATTTTTCTGAGTAATGAAATGGCAATATTCCAACAAAAATTCCAACAAATACAAAAAAAGGAAAATAAAAGAGAAAGAAAGTGAACACAAGAAACTAAAGAAAAAAGGCTAGAAAAGGCTGGTGACTATTGACAGCGCTTTTACTTAAATCTACTCAACATCTCTGCCCCCTCAATACTCATCAACATGATTCTCATGGTACTTGCTCGAGAATGATTCATCACAAAAGCCATGTCATTGTCAGTGGACTAAAGGTGAGGGACAACTAATCTAATGCTGCCACCTATAACCTTTCAAAGGACTTAATTGGCTAGCCCTTTGAACATTTTGCTTTGATTTTCCCTCTTTACCACAATTTTTTGGTCCAGGTTCCACAAAGCTTTAGGTTTAGGTGGTTTTCCTATGTGGAGGGATGCTCAAGTAGGTGATTAGAAAAGTGTCCTGGTAATTAAAAATTCTGCGAGAAATCAAACAAAGGGTCCCCTCCACCTCGATCTCGATGATAGATCTTTTCCTTAGGCCACTTGCTAAGATGATGCTGTCATTGTGATTCTCATGATACTTACTCAACAGTGGGTCTGATTAGATGGCTGGAAGTGGGAGACAATCAACTTGATGTTGTGCACCTTGAATTCTTCTGAAAATCACCTGTAATGTAGTTGTGGGAAGATTTTGCTTAATGCTTCTTGCATGACAAAGTAGAAGAAGCAAATAGTGGGACCCTTTGATAATTGACACGAGTAAATATAACCTTCGGATTTTCAACAAAATAAAGTACTAAAAAGTCATAGAAACACTTTTTCGTATGTGATAGAGAAACTTCCATTTCATATCCTTCTCCATGCCCAATTGGCAAATGATTTGCATTATACACTTTGCCTCGATTCAATTCACTCGTTAATGCAATGGTAATGGCCACCATGGTTACCTTTATGATACGGGCCGTAACGGCGTAACAACCATTACGGTTCCCGTAACGATTATTATAGCCCCATTTTTTTTTTTTTTTCAAAAATAAGGGAAGAATACCTATATCGACCCCGTAATGTACCATTACAAGGTCACATTTTTTTTTCCTTTCCCCGTAACAGTTGTTATGGCCGTTATGATCACGTAACTCCTAACCGTTGCCATCGACGCAAGGGCCGTTATGGCGTATCTTGACTGTAACCACTATGAAGATGTGGGTTCAAAAAACCCAAATGATGTGCCTATGGCCTATCCCAGTGGGTCCGGCGTTAACTTTGGCCACTCTGGAAAGAATTAGACAGGATTTTCTATGGCATGGAAAGGAAGACAAGAAAAAATTCCATCTGGTTAATTGGAAGGAAGTCTGTAAGCATATCCAAGGAGGGGCAGGCGTAAAAGATCTTAAAAGCATGAATTGGGCCCTATTAGGCAAATGGACCTGGAGGTTAGGAACCGAAAACGGAACTCTATGGAACAAGTTGGTCAAAAGCAGGTATGGGTGCTTAGAGGGGGGCTGGTGGACAAAGAATTCCTCCAAATACAAAGCTTCAGTCCTTTGGAAAGGAATTTTGTCCATCAAGGTGGAGGTTCTTAAAGGTACGGGAATCGCAATTGAAAATGGCGAACGCACTCGTTTTTGGGAAGACATTTGGGCGGGTGAGGAAGCTCTTTGTGTTGCTTTCCCACGTATCTTTCATCTGGCCCAGAATCAGTCCATCATAGTGGATGCCTGCTATGTGGTTCTTGGGGTAGTGGTGTGGAATCCGGTGTGTAGAAGACACCTTCGTGACCGAGAGATCGACGAATATGTGTCGCTTCTTAATCGTATTCACAGCAGCAAACCGGATCAGTTCTCTGAAGATAGATTAGTTTGGCATCTCGACAAATCAGGAACGTTCTCGGTAAAGTCCCTCTACAATCATATTGCTAAAAATCCTCCATCTGTCGAAGAGGATTCATCGTATAATGTTTGGAAATATCAAGTCCCCCCAAAGATAGCTACTTTTGGTTGGTTGGTTGGTTGGTAAGAAAAAGGTCATGACAGTTGACAATCTGAGAAAAAGGGGCATGTGCATTACTAATATCTGCTTATGTTGCATGGCAAATGAAGAAACTGTGGACCATCTCTTTGTTCATTGTCCATTCACATATTGGATCTGGACTGAAATTCTGTCCCGCTTTCATATCCACTGGACCTCTCTAAATTCTGTTTGCGGTTTGCTGCAGGCCTGGCATGGTATAAGGTGTGGAAAGAAAAGGACAAAGCTTTGGAGAATGTCTCTTTTGGCCGTTTGGTGGGCTGTGTGGGAAGAAAGAAATGGGAGGTGTTTTAATGACACTTTGAAGTCCTTAGAGGCTATTGTCAATAGGGTGATTCACTTTATAGTTGAGTGGGCATTTGCTGTCAATAAGCTAAAGGGTTGTAATCTTCTCTTTTTAGGGGAGTAGTTGAGTGGCTATCTCAGCAGTTCAACTCTCCCTCTGTTTTTCCTGCTTTTTACATCAATAAAATTCTATGTTACCTATAAAAAAAATGGCCTATCCCAGTGGACCCCATGTTCTTATGGCATACTCCAGCGTCTTCCATGGCTCGAAGTGATTGGGCTGAGCAGATTTTTGTCATTCCACATCCTGTCCTATTCTTGACTACCAAACGGTGTTCAATTGACATGAAATTGGTCCCATTTGATAGCTGATCTAGTTACCTTTCCAACATGCCCAAGTTGCGCTTCGGATAAGAATCGGCAAGTTGTGACTGGAGTTGGACTCCTGTGTCAAATGGGGCCTAGGAGTAGCCCCTTTGGTTGGATGAGTGGTCCCTACAAGGAGCTTTCAGTTATCTTTTTCTAGAGACCTCTAAAGTTTGGAGTTTCTAGAATTAATCTGTTTTTTAGCAAGTTTGCTGACATCTTAATTGGTCAAGAGCTGGTGAGGGTAAGAAGTCTTTACTTCTCTTAGAGTATGAGTCAAATAAGTAAATTAGTGTTAGCCTATGTTATTAGGAAATTAAGGTCAATGGGTTGAAATTAGATATTCATTGGAGCTTTGGGGTTAGTTTTAAGTTATCTTTAGGTTCTTTTACTAAGCGTCTGTACAAATGCTTTTAGATGCTTTAAGGCTTTAACGAGTTAAAGGAGGGGATTTTTTCTTTCTTGTAGAGTGTGAAAACTTTCGAAATCTCAATGATAGATAGCATGTGTGTCAAAATTGAGTTGATGGCATGGTGTGCCGTAAAGGCCGTTACGTAAAGGTAATGGTAGCAACCGTTACTTGTTATGGGGCCGTAACGGCCGTTATGAAAAAAATGACCCGTAATTACCGTTAACGGCACATTACGTCCCCAATAAAGGCCATAACAGTCCCGCAATTGTCTGTTATAGGGCAGATACAGATTTTTCATACTTTTTAATCAACATTATTGGGCAAATACAGGTTTTTCAGGATTTTTTTTTTCAATAAAAAAAGAGACTGTAACGGCCGTTACAGGAGCCATAACAACTGTTATGACCCGTATCGTAAAGGTAACGATGGTGGCTGATACGGCCACCGTTACCGTTACAGAACACCTTGGTTGTCGAGTTCAAGCCCAGCTTACATAAGCTTTAGAAATCTCTTTAATGTGGTGCATGGTGTTACTTTTGTTTTTTCAAAATTCTTTCATCCTAATCTTCTTCCTTCAAAATGCCTATTATCATTCACCATCATGGTATACAAGAATGGTTATGTAATGGCCATAACCATTACTTGTTACGGGGCCGAAACAGCCGTAATAGCGATTAAAGAAAAAACTGCCCGTAATAGCCCCGTAGCTGCCCTGTAATGGTCTCGAAATATATTTTTTTTTCAAATAATAATAATAATAATAATAATAATAATAACGATCATCATGTGGGCCGTAATGGCTTGTATCGTAATGGTAATGGGGGTGGCCATTACGACCACTATGACCGTTATGGAATACCTTGTTCATCACTCTTGAGTCACCATGATTCTATCAAGGATGTCTTTCTTTCATGAAACCTCCCCTAGTGCTGAAATAGAGAATCTCATGACCTCCACTATCCTTAGAAACAAAATTCTATGAGTTTTAATGTTGGTGTTGTTCAGCATAAGTTATTTTACAAAGTGTCTATGGATATGCTTGTAGATACCATATGGCCACGATGAGTTATTGAGTGGAAATGGGGAGAATTATCTCATAGTGGTAAAAGTGTTATAGATCTCTCAAACATGGTGATTGGCATCATAAATTATTTCTTTTCTTTATTCTTTCATCCTAGTCTTCTTCCTACACTCATGACTTACCGAGATAATATTAATGATGCATTTCATGAAAGCTCTGGTGAAGTAGAGAATATCATGAGGTTGCAAAATGGTTAGGTCAAGGGGAGCCCTAGAACTGATTTATTTTGGCTTCAAACCCAACCCTTTGAAATATGAGTTTGGATCGGGCGGGTCCAATTCTCCAAGCCCAAATTAGCCAACTCATTTCTTTAATTGTTTGGGTCTAGGTATAATAGGATTTAGACTGGCTCCATGAGATTCATGAGTTAGGTCTAGACTGGGTGGGTTTAGGTCACGTTTGGGTACTCCCAAAGTGATTCCCATTTGATGGATGGCCCATACTATGTACAAGTGTGTTTGTGTGTTAGTGGCACGCTTGTTGTGAAGTCTTGATGACACGAGTGAGTTGACCTAGCAATAACATCCTTGGGAAGGTCTTCCTCCGTTTTCTTTTTGCCACGTTGGTAGATAGATGAGAAGTGATTACATACAACACTTGTATGTAAACCAAGGGTCAAAGTATCATTCGAAACTTGTACGTATCTCCTGATATAGACAGGTTTTGTCTATGAATGATACAATTGTATATGCCTCTGTTGACTTGAAATGGCCCGATATGGGGTTACACGACTCAGATCGGTGGTGACCAATATGGTAAATCGAAACTGATAGTCATTCCTTGATGTGAACGTACGCATACATATTTTTTCTTTCCAACTGATGTTTCACATGCAAGAACATCGGGGGGAGGGGGGATTTTCGCATTGGGCTTGTGGGATCCGGGGGCACACTCGAGGTGGGTGGCCTGTGTGAGGCGATACCCATGTAATGTGAGGCCCACGAGGGGGGTTCGGCTGATGACCTAACCCACGGGAAGTGGGGCCTGGGCTATGAGATAAAGGTTTTGATTCACCTATCAGTTCGAGCTTTTGGAGCAAGTGGTTAGTTGTCCTCAAGGTGTCCTGTATCCGTTACGATATAACCGTATCGGCCGACACCGTTACGCGATTCGGGGTCGAAACGAGCACCCCCTCGATTTTGTGACCATAACAGCCATTACGAGCCATAACGGCCGTTACGTCCTGTAACGGCTGTTACGGCCAAAGAAAATAGGGAAAAAAAAAACGTACCTTTTTAATTTTTTTTTTTTTCTTTCTTTCTTTTCTTCTTCTTCTTCTTCTTCTTCTTCTTCTTCTTCTTCTTCTTGAACTGCCATGGCCTGCGACCTTCTTCTTCTTTCCCCCCCCTCTCTCTCTCTATTCTTTCCCTCCTTTTCTTTTCGGTTTCCCTCTTCTTTCCCTCTTTTTTCTTTTCGTATCGGAAAAAAATCGAAAGCGGATTTGCTGGTGTACCACACACCAGTTGTATAGCTGCTGCAGGTACGTGTCATGCTAAAACGAGCGCTGACACTCCTCGAGCTCCGAGTTGTACGAACGGTTCAAAGGAGATCAAAGTTACATGGGCTCCACAGTGATGTATTTATTATATCGACACCGTTCATCTATTTTTAGAGATCATTTCAGAGCATTACCCAAAAAATGAATCATATCCAAAGATCGTCTGGACCACACCAAAAATAACAGCGGAGATAATGATTTTCACCGTTAAATAATTCGTAGGGCCCACCATAACGTTTATTTTCCATCCAATCTGTTCATAAGGTCAAAAAGACCTGAATGAAGAGGAAAAACAAATTTCATATTGATCCAAAACTTCTGTGATCCCAAAAAGGGTTTCAACGGTAGACGTTCAATCCCCCACTGCTTTTTGCAGTGTGGTCCACTTGATAATTAGATCTGTATTATTTTTCGTGTCAAGCCTTAAGACGAGCTCGTCAAATGAATGGATGGTTTAGATATAACACATACCTCATGATCAGACCCACAGGAATTGCTGACGTCAAATGAATGGACTGGGTATGTAGTACGCTTTTATCGCACAAGTTCATAAATGGTACACGTGCCACATGGGCCCCACCATGATGTATGTATTTTATCCATGCCGTCCATCCATTTTGCCACATCATTTTAGGTCATGATCCAAAAAATTAGTAAGATCCAAATCTCAGGTGGACCACAACATAGGAAATAGTGGTTATAGAATGCTCACCATTAAAAATTTCTTTGGGTCCACTGTAATGTTTATTTTCCATCTAACCTGTTAATAGGGTCACACTGACGTGGATGAAAGGAAAACACACATGTCAGCTTGATCTAAAACTTTTGTAGCCCCCAATAAATTTTTAATGGTGGACGTTTAATTATTGTTGTTTCTTATGGTGCAGTCCACCTGAGCTTTGGATTTGCCTCATTTTTGGGCTCATGCCCTAAAATTATTTGGCAAAATGGATGGACGGTGTGGATATAACACATTCATCATGGGTGGGGCCCAAAAAACTTTGACACTCGTGTGTTACACTTCACAATCCGAGTCCCACCTAATTTGGGCCCTTAAAAAATTATACGCAAGACATGTATTAACTTAAAATTTACCAATTAACTTATGGACTGTAATTGCTAACTCACAATGCCAAAATCAATTTGTTTGAATAGTTTTAATTGTTAATTTGTGGACACTTATTTTTTAAAATAGGGCCTTTTGATTTTTTTCATGATACACTATCCAATAAATGTCCACCAATTCATAAGTGGGATAATGCCAATAAATTGCATGAATTTGAGGCTGATTTGGGGCATGGATTGGTCCTCCAAGTCAGCCCCAAATTGGCAACGCCATCTACCTGAATTTAATTTCATTTTTTTTTCAAGAACTATTGGGAGAAATGATATCAAATTGTTAAGTATATCAATTAGATATTTAGAAAATTAAATATATGAATTTTGTAGTCAAATTCAGGTTATCTGGTTCATAAATTCATCAGACAGTCTGATACAACTTCTCACCAAAGAGTGGATCGTTACTCCACCATAAATTTGTTCCAATTTATAAATGAATGCATATTTCGAATGCTTAGAATATTCCGGATTTAATCCATATTTTTTCATATTTTTTTGGCAAAAAATAAAATAAAATTGCACCGTTACGGGCCGTTACACCCTCGTACCGCCGTTACACCCCCGTATCCGTATCGGTATCGGAGGGCACCATTACGCCAACCGATACCGATATGGGATACCTTGGTTGTCCTGCATTAGCTTGTGTGTATGCCGCTATCAGCATTTGCTCTTTCTTTCGAATAATTAATACACATGCACTCAATTTGCCTTTATCTTCAATGGCTTTTTATGGACAAATCTATTCTCTTAGTTGTGTTATTCTTCATAATGCTAAGTGTACTCAATTTGCCTTTAACTCTAGTCATTTTTTTTTTTTTTTTAAATGGACAAATTGATCTTTCTTTCTCACATTACTGATGTTATTTTTCCCAGATAAGATAGATGGTGGCAAGTTTGCTAAACTCTTCATTGGGTCTGTTCCAAGGACAGCTACAGAAGAAGATGTAAGTTTTCTTGCATCATCATGCATGAACTTGATTGCATTCAGCAATAACCAAACCTTTATCTGTTTTCAGTCATCAAATGATATCCTTGGCTTCAAATAGTTTTTGGATTTTGTTTGTTGTTTTTATTCATCATTGAAAATATGTTGTAAATCCATTTTTCCTTTACTGGTGTATCAGTGTCGGCATAGTATAAGTGAATAAGTTAAAACATTTTAGACAACTTGCTAATGGAACTAAAGCCTATACAAATCATGAAAACAGTGTTAAATAAACAATAAAAACAAAAAAGGAACTATTTTACAAGATTTTCTGTAATGTTTCTGGTTTTGGTACCTGTAATTATTGTATATGTATTTATTTTCTCCTTTTGCTTTAAGTTACTAGTACAAGTTTGTTTACTTCTTGCTTATGTGTCCTTGTCTTGCATTCCAGATACACAGGAAATGCTTGGCATCAAAAGCTCCAATATGTGAATTATTTACTATTTTTATCGATTCTTCTTTTTGGTTCTTTGGGAAAGACACTCTTATAGTTCCTTTTACTATCTGATTACTATAGTTCCTTTTATAATGTGTAATTACAGGTTGGAAATTTGACTAGTCATTTTATGTATTATCTAGTATTGTTTGCTCACATTTTACTCCAATGCTTTCCTTGGCAAAAGATTCTGAGCAAGTTCTGTAGTGTTGTCTGAAACCAATATGTATCGCTTGACACGTATCAGTTCTGGTGCCTGATGATACGAGCTAGTAACACCAAGAACCTCTGGATTCACCTATTATAAGCCCATATTTGAGGGAGACAAGTATTTAGAAATGTTTATTAATATGTTTTAATGCATTTTGTGGGGTTTGGGACTGTTTTGACTGAGACTTGGGCATATCATCCCATGTGTATCCGTTCAATCCTTGATGCTACCCCACTATAATCTATCATGTTGAGTATAGACTTTTTTAACTTTTGATGGAGAGTTCCTGCTTTTATTATCAACAGATGTTGCATTTATTATCAACAGATGTTGCATTCACCCCTGTATGCCTTCTAGAAGGATGGCTAACATTCCAACTAATTGTCTCTTATTCAATGTCAGATTCGCCCCTTGTTTGAGGAGCATGGAAATGTTATAGAGGTTGCTTTGATTAAGGATAAGAGAACTGGTCAACAACAAGGTGCGTATGGATGCTTTTGCGAATTGATTGTGATTATACTTGTGTCTCCTTTCAGGTCCTCTGACGGGAACAGTAAGCTCTTGTTACTTCTCAGTTAGGTTTTGGAACACCATTCAGAGGTTGTTGGCTTTGGTTGGCAATCTTCTTTTTGTCCTTCCGGTCAGTCCAGAAGAAGGCAAGACAACGTAATCTACGAAACATTGGTTATGTTTAGCTGGAATGCAGATAGGTCCTGCTCTTGTACCCTCACTGCAGCGGTGACATTTCACCAGTGCTGAGGAAGCAAGTCATTCGTAGTGGAGGATTGTCGACCAATCCCATGCTTTATCATTTATAGGTCAAGATGTTTAGCCATGTGTAACTGTTGTACAGTAAGTGACAGAGCAAGACATTGATGTTTGCCGTAAACGGATGTTAACTGCCATTGTGTAATGTGGACTATTCCATTGGAAAGTCTATCTTCCGTTATCTTTGTAGCTAATTCTTGCCATTGTTGGTTTGGTAGATATACATGCCATTTGTAAGGTTGTTGATTTGGGATGATCCATCCTGTCTGTTCTTTTCAGTCTGGTTGGTCACTGCATCTTCTTAATAATGCAATTGACTGTTCTTGTTCATCAAGAGACACTCTGAATCCAGACCTTGGATGATAGGATAGAAATCTCTTTTCCTTCAAAGAATAAAGCTGTTGGCATTTCCAAAACAGTGATTATGTCAGGTTAGTTACTTACTGAGCAAACATCATAAATTGCGGACATCTTTTTTGGAGCTTGAATTTTGCTCAATAGACTCCTCTTGTATGGAGGCATTTTCTTGAATGATTGGATATGGCGTGAATTGTGCTTCATTCGTGGTTGTTGTGCTTCATGTGTGGTTTGTGTGTGAAAATTGGGACTTGTAACGTCTGTTGTTTTGTGCTTGATGTGGGAGAGGATGGTATCATGTGGGGCTAAGATCACCCTCTGTTTCTCTTGTGGTTAGAAGTTCTAAATTGCCCTTGTTATTTGTCAGCTGTTGTAGATAACATTGCTGCAGCTGGCTTCTGAAATGCCTTATGCGCGTATGCACTTAGAGCTCGCTTTTACTTCAACCTGTTAAGTGATGTATGCAAAATTTCTTGCTGATTAGTTTCTCATTTTGAGTTGGGATTCTGCTACGAATTTCAACTGCTAGTCTCGTGTATGGTGTTGGATGTCGAAGGCCTCATTATGCAGAAGATTTTTGGCTTAGCTTTCAGTTAATCATGGGCTCTATCGAGTGACTTGTCTTTGTAGAAGAGTGTGAGTTTAATGGCATACTTTGCCTGATTTCTGTGTTTTCTTGGTTACTCTACGTGTGCAGTCTGCCAGGCAATATGGCAAAATCAGTTAGGATTATTTTCCGATTTGAGGTTGGGTTGCTGATACAAATTCCAACTACAGGTTTCTTGTGTATGGTGTGGGATGCCCAAGGCCTTACATGTGGAGTATGTTTGGTTTTTTTTCCAATCCATTGTGGTTTTGCTACGTGGTGAATCTGGTGATCTTTCTTTGTGAATGAATGAATTTCTTCAGGGTTCCTGTTCACTTATTTACTCTTAGAGTGCAACCTGTAAACTTCATAAAGGAAAAGAAAGAAAGAAAAGAAAATATATGAACAAATTTCTTGTCAATTACTTTCTTTTTGTAAGTTGGCATGGTTCGGAAGTTTCAACCATTAGCATCTTGTTTGTGGTGTTGGATACCCAAGGCCGTATCATGCATAAACTTTTGGCCACTTCTTCTTCTTTGCATTTTGTGTTGTGGGCTTGCATTTTGTGATCATTCTTTGCAGAAGCATGTGGGTGCTAATTGATGAATTTTCAGGGATTCTATGCCCACTTCTTTAGTCTTAAGCACAACCTGTTAAGTGATATGAGCTTAGCTACAGGAACTTTCTGCTCAAGATGCCACTCGTGCTTCCTTTCCCATCTGAAGTTGTGATGCTGCTACAATTTTCTTTTTTCTATGAATTTCAACCACTGTGGTATTGGATGCTCCAGGCCTGGTCATATGGAGAACTTTGTCTTGGTATTTAATTAATTGTGGGCTTTTCTATTATATTACTATTCTTTCTGGAGAATGTGCAAATGAAGTGGTGAGGTTTCACAGTTTCTGCTTCAGTTATTTGCTCTAGGAATGCAACTATTGAGGGATTTGGGAAAATTTCTGTTTGGTTGCTTTCCCATTTGAAGTTGGGATGTTGCTATATGCCTCAGCCATTAGTTTCTTTTGTATGGTATTGGATGCCCAAGGTCTTATCATGTGGAAGTTTTTTGGCCTAGTTTTCAATCAATTGTGGTGTTTGCCATTCTATGATTTTTTTTCCTTGTGGGAGTGTATGTTGGCAAATAGGCAAACTTGCAGGGTTTCTGCATTACAGCTATTTACTGAAGACAATGTGCTTCATCCATTTCAAAATTGTGGATCCGTCTGTATGATTCTGCATAGGCTTCCTGATGACAATGTCTGTTTCCATGAGCATTGGCATACAGTTGCATTACTAATACATGTTATGCAATGACAAAATCTGGAGAGCAACCTTTACTGGTTGTTATGCTATCTTCATGTAAATGTAGTGATTTAGTTTTGTGCGAAGGCCTATTTGAGTCCTTTCCTAAGTGCTTGCAGCCCACTTTGCTTATGGATTTGTCTGTACTACTTTGTGATGGATCAGTTCCTAGTTTTGTTAGTTCGGAGGATTCTAATTGAGGATTCTGTATATCGCATTACTTTTTAATGATGGGAATGAGAACTGATATGTGTGCATTGGGAGTGCAAAATCTTGGCAACTGGAAAAGCGGTACCCTCTGTTATTGTTTGATTGTGGTTGGGTGAGAAGGGTGTCAGGATTAACAGATCAGTTGTTAATGGGAGTTATTTCTTTTAGCTTTGGTTTATGAGATGCAATATGTGCTTGAATCTTTCCACAATGTTTGTGTTTGTAAGTGATCTCTATTTCCTAAGTTCTCGCAGTGTAGTACATTCTCAAATCTTGGATGTTCCATTGAAATATATTTTTTGTGAGACTATTATAGGGCTGTGTAGTGTTTCGATTTCTCAAAGTTAGATGTCTCAAGGTGTTAGTGACATTTTTTAAAAACATATTGCTCCATTTCTTCAACATTGAAATCCTAGGGTGGGTTATTGATGCTGTGAGTATTTCAGTCTCATTTTTTGTTGATCCCTTTTAGATTGCCAATTGCATCTCACCATTTTTCTGTGCTATTGTTATTTGTATGCTATGTGAGAGTGCTTATTTTCAGTTTTTGCACTTGGTTTATTAGTTCAAGTGTCATTTCTTATGATTGGTCTGTTAGCTTCTCGAAACAAAATTCTACATTCCAATAAATGTTTCATGTTAATTCTTTGGGGTTATTCTAAATATGATCATGGGCATCTTCTTTGATTTTCTCTGCTGTATTTAATTTGCTACTTTATTTCATTGGATAGCTCTATGGCTGTAGCAAATGTATGTGTCTATTATTCCAAGGGTTATCTCGATATTTTTTTAGTAATCAAGCACGTGGTTTCATTGTTTACATTATGGTCGACATTATCTGAGTGGTGGTTTGTATAATATTTTAGTTGTTGTGAAGCATTTTTTTTTTTTTTTTTCTTGTATGGCAAATGAATTTTGTTAGAAAGAAGCGGATCATCAACCCCTGATCAATGAGTGATCATCCCAGAAAAATGAGCCAAGCAAAATATAAAAATTACAAAAGCATCAAAGATGGCAGTCCATGTCACATAGGAAGCGCTGGTCCTTCTTGCCTTAAGAATCTCTTCCGCAATAATTCCAATTGTTCATAACGTTTGATAGAAAAATCCCTTGAAATTCTTGATTGTGCACAGCCCATTCTACGCCCATGTGAAGGATCACTCTAATTAGCTATTCCACCAGTGTCTCTGCCTTCAAAAATCTTTTTAAGCCTTTCTTTTCACATTCCACTCATGATGGTGAATAAAAAGGAAAAAAAAAGGCGGCTGATACATTTGCCAAATAATAATTCCTTGGGGGGCGAACAGCCCTTCCTCCCATCCTGTAATTAGATCTGAACTGGAAACATTTAGAACTAAAGACACCCCAAACGACCCCTTCCCCAATCCTGTGATTAGATCAGAAAAAACATTTACTGATTCTTCAGCTTCTTACACATGAAAGACATAATTGGCATCATGATATTCCTCTTCTTGAGGTTGTCAATTCTGACGATTTTGTTGGCCATGACAATCCATAGAAGAATTTGGACCCTAGGTCACATAGAAGACTTCTACACTTTAGTAAATGGAGAAATATTCTCGGCCATCGGTGTCATGGAATGCAAAAATGATTTCAAGGAATATCTGTCATTCCTTCATCATTTCGAAGTTTTCCTATCATTATAGAAAATGTGGATTTGCACATCATACAATTTTCTAATAAGCAGTCCGAAAGAGGTAATCTCCTAGTTTAGATTCTGGTGAAGTAGCACATTCCACACTACTACTTCCCCTTAGATTGTAGCAATCTGCTACCATGGCTTCCTTGTTTACGGTTAAGTGGAAAAGTGAAGGGAAGGATTCTAACAATTGGGCCTCGTCGAGCCATGAATCATGCCAATACCTCACCCTGTCACCATGCCCCATGACTTACCAGACACCATTAGCAAACAAGCTACTTGCCCTTCGAGAAAAGGTTTGACTTCCTTTTAGAGTTTGTTCTTCTGAATGTATAGATAGCTTTCCACATGTTAAAGCTTGCATTCTTGGGATGTTTACTCGGAAACCAACCCCAAATGACTCTTCATATCTCAGATTGATGACAGATCTCCAAAGCGCATCTGCCTTTTCACTAATTTTTTTTGAGGAGCTATGAATCATTTTATTAAAGTAACTGTCTGGCTGAACAGCCAGAATAGAAGAACAAACAGAAACGAAATTACAAAGCCAGGACAGAACTAGCTACTAAATCTCTGCCACCGCTTAATTAAAAGGGTACAAATTTTCCCTTACCCTTCCCAACCCCATATCTCCATTCGTTTTTTATTTTTTCATTCTCCCACTGCACAAGATGGAGCTTATGCCACTTGCTATTGCCTTCCCATTAAAAATTTCTCTCCAAGTTTTTAGTTCTCCTTGGCTCCTCCACTGATATCCTAAAAAGAGATGGGTTAGCACACTGGGAGATTGGCCATGGCCATATTGATGAGCAGAGTTGTACAACTCAAACACAAATAAGCTCCACCCAGCTAGATCTTTCTCAATCCTCTCAGTGATGGGCTCTCAAAATACGAAAGTTGATGCTTTCCACCTAATCAAGATATTTGATCGGAAGGCTAACCTTCTTGCACCCCATCTAGTTTGTCAAATTCTTGATGTCCTCACTTGAAGCTATCCTTACCATGACACTCTTTTTGACACTAACATGAAGCCTCGAACTTGCCTCAAAGCATCTGAAGGTCCCTATTAGAATCTTCACATGATCCAAGGAAGCATCACAATGATTAGTGTATGTTTGCAAACTGCAGATGTGATATAGAAAGCACATAGAAACTAACTTCAAATCCTTTGATTAGGCCCATATAAGTAGTTTCCCCTAATAGCATACCTAGACTCTTCTTCAAGTTAATAGACAAAAAAGGGGATACGATCACCTTGCCAAAGAGCTTTGTAACTCCTGAAGAAGAAACATGGGGACCCATTAGCTAAAATAGAGAAGGATGCTGGCGATATACAAGCACCCTTTATCTATCTAATCCATGTAGCCTTGAACCCATCAATTGCATGCTATAAAATAACCAGTCCCAGTCCCACATGATTATATGCTTTATCCATATCAATCTTGCAGACAATATAGGGATCACCCTTCTTCTTCCTCAAGTCAATGCATTCGTTTGCTACTAAGATTCAATCCAATTGCCTGCCCTTCACAAACACTTCTTTACTTATTGAGATAACTTGGCCTAAAGCCTCCCTCAACTACATCAAAAGACACTTTGCAAGTATTTTGTAGGCCCCACCCAACATAACTTATCCACCTAAAGTCTTTAATTTTTGTTACCTCTTTGATCTTGGGAATGAGCATTTTAATGATTGTGTTGTTCAAAATAACACTTTTGGAGTTCTTTCATGATGCACATGATCTTCTCCTTGACGAAGTCCCTTTACTCCCAGACGATGCCATGGAGAACCCATTTGAAACTGGAGCCTTGTCTCTATCCATTCCCCAACATCCCTTTGAACTACCTCCTCAAAATCTCTTTCTATTGAGTATTGACCCTGCTACCTCGTTTGCTTAAAAGCAAGCCCATCGAGGTTTGGCCTATGGATATCCTGTTTGGCTCTTACAATCAAATTTTGAACCTAGAGGTTATGGTTATGATTTTGCCTTGCCTCCCATTTGCCATTTGAAGAAAGAAAGAGGTATTCTTATTCCCTTCCTTTAACCACGTTGCCCTTGACTTTTGCCTCCATGCTGCCTCTTTCCTTCTTCGAATAACTTGATAGTTGATTTTAAGCCTGGTCCTTGTCTCTCTCTGTCCTTCCTTTCTTTGCCCTTCTTTTCTATCCAGACTTTCGCTTGCTGAAAAATAATAATTCTTCATCATATATTATTTGCTCCAAAATTAGCTTTGCTCCATTTCCTTATCTCAACTTTAATAAATTGTAGCTTTTAAAGAGTTTGAAACCTTCCCATCTTTCCTCCCTACATTCTCTCTGCCAAATTGCAATTAGATCCAAACATCCGTCCTACTTTAAATATCATTTTTGAAATTGTAAGGGGGGACCTGCCGGAATTCCAGAAGATTCCCAGCAAATTGGAACATTGATGCAGTCTGAACTGAGCTGAAGATTCATGGGCCGGGCCCATGTCCAATAGGTCCAAGCCTAAGCCTCACAACTCACCCATTAGTAAGGAAGCCCAAGCCTCTTAATTAGGCAGCTAGGTATGCAAAATCAATCAGCCAACCATGCAATAAAATTCCATTGGATCTCTCTTATTTATTGAGTATCTTTCTTGATTACTATTCAATTTTTGTAACAAGTCATTAGTTGTCAATGACATCAAGAGCCTTTTCTGTATGTTTAAGAAGCCTATTTAAGGGGGCTCAACATGAGTAGTCTCAAGGCACCTTTGAAATGAACATGAAAATTCTTATATTGTTTTCTACTTTGTTTGTGATTCTTGTGCTTAACTTAGAGGCATGTTGGGCCGATCCTTCCCATTAGCCAGTTGTGCCAGATTGGTATCCAAGCTAGGTTCCAACAACTGGATTAAAGTACTGAATCAACAGCAATCATAATCTTTTGGTTCGTGAATCATTAAAAATCTACATCCTCTTCATTTTTTCATCGTTGCATCTATTCCAACTACTCCCTTCGCTTTTTTTTTTTTTTTTTCTTTTCTTTTACAAAGTCCAAATGTCCAATTAACAAGGGGAGACTCTGCTAGCCCATTAAAAGCCCAGAAGACCAACCCATTAATAGTCCAAACCCAGCCTCTATAATAGCCCATTAAAAGCCTAGAAAACCAACCCATTAATAGTCCAAATCCAACCCCTATTCCAACCCATTAAGAGCCCAAAAAACCAGCCCATTAAAAGCCCAAATCTAGCCCTATATTCCTGTCTGTTAAAAGCCTAGAATCCAACCATTAACATTCCAAATTCGAACCCATAAAGTCCAGAATCTCAGTCCATTAACAATCCTCCATTCTAGCCCAGATATTCTATCCATTACTTTGTCAGCGTCGCTCCCCTGATACGATATCCACCTATAGTGGTCACATTTATTGAGGAAGGCTGATCAATCAATAGTGACATAATTGCATTATCAAGCTATTCGCAAGGGTAGCTAGCTTGGAAGCCACTATTGACTAGCTATGAGGAGAATGGCATGGAGAGGAACCTGACTCTAGTGGACATCCTAGTAGTAACCCAAATCCGCAACTAGGTGTCTAGCTAGAACCTTTGGTGAATAAAAAGCGTATTGGTCTTCGGAAGCTTGTTATAACTAAATGCAACGACTTTTTGTAGAAAGTGCCCACAACGACTTGTTAGAAACGCCCAAGAAAGTATGAGTTGAAGTTCCAGATTTAATATGTCGCCTTGATGCAAAGGCTTTTCTTCACTGGACTGCAACACTTGAAGATTATTTTGCATGGTATGACATGGACAATGTCCAACGAGTAGCCTTTGTCAATGTCAAGCTGAAGGGCCCAACAAGAATTTGGTGGCAAAGCATTGATGACGACAATCTCATCATGGGTCGCCCTTCTATCACTAGGTGGTGTGACATGAGAGTAGATAGAAAGTAAGTATTTGCCTTCAGACTACATACCTAACCTTCTTTAGGAGTTCCTTGTGTTCAAAAAGGGAATTTTATTTGGTGTAAAGTGTTCAAAAAGGGAATTTTATTTGGTGTAAAGGGTTCAAAAAGGGAATTTTATTTGGTAGACTCCCAGGAGTTTCAACACCGGGTCAAGGGTTCGAGTACCCACCAGTGGTGAAATCCCACGACATGTGTGTGTGGGGTGTGTGCGTGTGTAAAAAAAAAAAAAAAAAACATAATTTTTTTTTTTTAAAAAAAGGGAATTTTATTTGGTGGATGACTACATTGAGAAGTTTAATGAGCTTTCTGTTCGTTGTAAAGCTTGCACAAACTGATTGTGTAATGGTTAACGCTGTTGGGTAGGGGTATGCTAAGAGATCCAGCGAGAGATGGTTATATATGATTTTGAGTCGGTCGATACTGTTCATCGAAAGGCTCCACAAGTTGAACGATAGCTGCGGTTGCAGACTCTTCGATGCTTTGGCTCTTCAGTTGAGAAATCTTCTGTGAGGAAAGGTCTAGATCCACATCTAATCGGACTCCACCGCAAGGTTATCGACTACCTCCCTACCCGTTCAGCCGTGCTCACAGATGCAAACTTCGCTTATAAGGCAAACACAACCTTTACAACATCCTTTGTCACGGAATTCATACCAAAGGCAACCAACACTGCAGGGACATGAAACCTGAGGGTGAGTTCCCAATCCTAATTCTTCCCTTAGGCGAGAACGACAGGATGTTGAACACTATCTTGCAGATAAAGTGGACACTTTTGTAATGAGCGTTTGCAAGTCAAGAACCTCTATTACTACGGTAGTGAGGGGGACACCTACCTTTCAGAAAAAAAGAGGGAGACACCTACTACCCGAACAACCCTGAGTATTACAACGAGTACATGAGCTTGCATCACAACTAGAAGACTCCCATGCTGAAATCACAGTTGAAACTGAGATTGAGGGCTCCACTCTTATCATATGCCGCCTCCTCGTCACCATTGAGGAGGAAGCGGAAGACTGGCGACGGACCACTATTTTCCATATGCAGGTAAAGTGCTAGGGTAGGTAATATAATATTAGCATTGATGGAAGTAGTGCAATGAACATCGTTTCACACGAGGTATTTTTTTTAAAAGGTAAAAACACTTTATTAAGAAGCTGCCAAGGCGGGCAAAGAATACAACACCAAGCAGCCAAAACAATTAAAAAGGAAAGCTGCCGTCAACAGGCAAAAGACGGGATGCCCAAAAACTTCTCTCTTTACAAATGACATCCTCAACCTCAACCCCTATACACTCATTTCTAAAATAGCGCCGTTCCTAGCTCCCCACGAGGTCAAAAAAATTGCCAAAATGAGCAGTCTCCATACAACCTTTCTAGCTCTACCAACTCCTTCCCCATGCCATGTCCAAAGTAAATTGTCGACTGATTTTGGCATCACCCATTTCACCTTGATGAGATTGAGGAAGTGGCTCCATACTCTATTGACAAAGGAGCAATGGATGAATAGATGATCAATCGACTCTCCATTTGCCATGCACATCAAGTAGATATTAGGCGGGACTAAAGATCTCCTCTGCAAATTGTTAACTGTGAGAATTCTCTTGCTACTAAGAAGCCAAACAAAGATTGCCACACGAGGGGGAGCTCCATAGAACTAGAAATGGAACGGATGCGGCGGGGTTGAGTGTGAAGGATGCTCCATGATAACTCGTAGAATGACTTAACTAAGAATTTACTGAAACGATGTGTCGACCAAACCATCATGTCATCTTGAAGATCTGCAAGCTTGATATTGTTAAGGAGGTTCAAGAGGTTAATGGCCTCATCGATCTCGCCCTCCAAAAGATTCCTGCAAAACGGCGGGGCCCAAACAATCAATCCTTCGACAATGGAGACAGTCCGCCACGCTAATGAAATAGTCAGGAGCAAGCCCGACCAATCTAGGAAATAGGGCTTGAAGCGGTTTGGGCTCCACACCATGGATCAGTCCAAAAGTGGATATGAGCACTGTTCCCAAGACTGAAAGACATCCCGCATTTAACCAAGTTTTTAGTAGCGGCCATCGCCTTCCAGATGGCCGATGCCATATACAACGAAGAGCTCCTCACATACCAACCACCCGCACATGTGCCATACTTTGTTGCAATCATTTGCCTCCAAAGTCTTTCCTCTTCCACCCCAAAGCTCCAAATCCACTTTCTAAGAAGCGCAATGTTCATGTCGCCCAGCTTCTTATGGCCAACCCCCCCAAAAGTGCTAACATCATCCCATTTGAGGAGATGGAATTTCTTGTTGACGCTAGAACTGTTCCACAAAAAATCTCCTCAGTTTCTCCAGCTTGTCTAAAATTAACTTTGGGCATTTGAAAAGAGATAAAAAGTAAATGGGCATATTGGAAAAAGCCATCTTCAGAAACTTCAGTTTGCCGCCCAAGGAAAGATAACGGCATTGCTAGGAGGCAAGTTTCCTCTCGATCCTCTCAATCACCCTATCCTCAAGGTGAATGGCCGACTTCCTAATGCAAAGGGGAAGGCTTGAGTATGTGGAGGGGAAGGCCTCGTCTTGCAGCCAAAGATGGAAGCAAACCGATCTAGCTTGCCTTCACCAACATGCACTCCAAGCATTTCAGATTTTGCCACGTTGATCTTTAACCCCGAGACCTCTTCAAAGCAAACCAGATTTTTTCACATATTATCCACAACGATTTCACTAGCTACGCAGAAAAGAAGAGGGTCATCTGCATACTGGAGATGGTTGATTTGCCTTCCGTTAACTGTAGTTTTAAACCCTCTGAACAATTCGTTTGTAGCTCCTTTAGAAAGCACGGTAGTAAGAACCTTGTCGACAATGGCAAACAGGAATGGCGATAAAGGATCTCCTTGCCCGAGCCCCCTTGACGCTTTGAAGAAACCTTTTGGCGAGCTGTTAATCGATATAGAGAATGAAGCAAATTCCACGCAAGCTCTAATCCATCCCCTCCACCACTAACCAATTCCCATCTAAAGAAGCATGTAATCCCAGAAATCCTAGTTGATGTGATCATATGCCTTCTCGATATCCAACTTGCAGACAAGCCTTGCTTCATTGTTCCTGATCTTGAATCAATACACTCATGAGCAACTAAAGCGCTATCCAGAATTTATCTTCTTGCCACAAACGCCCCTTGACTTTATGAGATCACCGAAGCCAATGCCGCTTTTAAGCCTAGACGTAAGCAATTTAAGCTCAAATTGTTAACAACGTATACAATGCATCCAAAACTATACAAGGTTGCATGACTTGATGACACTGCCATCTTTGTGACTCGAAGGGTTTTAGTGTCTTTAAAATCGGCATCTATGAAGATGGCATTTGATATGACCTAATTATGATGAATGTCACCCGCATCCTCAGTTGACCTTGTTGCTTTGCTTGAAAAGTACAAAGCAACAGTGAAGCTAACATGTATACTTTCCTATGTTGAGGTTGTCTAATCATCACTTTCTCTAAAAGCTTGAGTCGTTAGAGGATGGTGTGTGAATGTATATTGAGGGACTTTAACACTCCCTCACACGTGCGGAGTGGAACTTTGCACGGGAACATATTGTACAAGGGTGGAGAGACACTCACACCATAAATAGGCCATTGATTTCCTGGTCCCTGGGCCGGACTTGATTTTCTTGGCCCCCCCGTGCGAGAATATATTATCGAGGCATATTTGCTGCTCCCGGGATTCGAATACAAGACCTTCTGCTCTGATACCATGTCAAATCACCACTTTCTTCCTCCATGTCGACATCAGTTGCTCTTCTTATCTTTCATGTTCTCGTCATGTGGAAGTTCGAGGAAAAGAGAGGAGAAAAGCATAATGTTCTCTCTAGTCACAAAATATTGTTAGGATCCTGTTACTGATGAGGATGAGTCTATTTCTAATAAAGTCAAATCCATGCTCCATGACTTTCAAGATTTGGTCCCTGATGATCTTCCCGAGGAGTTTTAGTACAACATAGATTTAGTCCTTGGAGCACCCTTAACTTACGAACCTACCAAAAGAGTCCAATCGAGCACGCCGAGTTGAAGCGTGAAGTTGATGAATCGCTAAAAAAAGGCTACATTTGAGAGAGCCTACACCCATGTGTTGTGCTAGCCCTCGCCCTCAGAAGGATGGAAGTTGGCATATGTGTGTGGATTACCGAGCTATTAATAAAATCACGGTGAAGTACTACATTCTCATTTGGTTTGATGATGTACTGGTCTTGATACCAGGTGCTAGTGTCATCTCTAAAGATTGATCTCCGCAGTGGATAACAGTGGATATGCATCCGAGCTGTTGACGAATGGAAGATGGCATTTAAGATAAATGATGCTACTAGTGGTTGGTCATACCATTTGGTCTCACAAATGCGCTTAGCACTTTTGTGCGCGTCATGACCCAATTATTGCACCCATCTATTGGCAAGTTTGTTCTTGTTTACTTTGTTGACAATTCTTATTTATAGTAAGTCGAAGAAGGAGTATTTCAATCACTCGAGTCTTATTTTTGGAGTACTCTACATGCGCTTCTACATCAACCTTAAAAAGTGCACTCTCACAAGTTTGTTCTTGATCTCTGTAAAGTACATTATTGGCGCAGCCAGCTGATGAGGATCTGCCCAAGGGTAGGCACGTCCAGGCTAAGCACAAGAATCACACATGAAGTAGAAAGAGAATCTAAAATTTTCTTCAATTCAAAGGTGCTTTCATACTACTTATGTTAGGCCCTTATATAAGCTTTGAGACATACATATGAGGAAGACTCGTAATGCCATTGACAACCAATGACTTATTATAAACGTGCAAAAGAAATAAAAGGGATAAGAATGCATTTAAAAATATTTGACTATTGGATTATTACATAGCTAGTTGATTGATTTTGCAAGCTAGCTACCTAAATATGAGGCTTGGGTCTCCTTATTGATCGACTAACTGTTGGGCTTGGGCTTAATGGGCCTAGACCTGGCCCATGGATCGTGGGCCTAGTTCAACCTGCATCAGTCCTCCCTGTTGTGAAAGAGTTAATGGCTTGATATTGCTCATAGAGGTTAGGATTTTGGCGCCAGAAGTTTGTAGCTATGATCCATGTAGCATTAGAAAGAGGTTGTCCTTGCAAATAGACAAGAAAATTTCGTTAGCCACCTTGGCACGTGGAGATGATCTGGTCTTCGAGAACATCAACGATTGTGTTTGTAGGTGGTAAAATGGTCAAAAGTGTGATGGCTTATTCTTCGATGCCATTGTCAGTATGGTGCCCAAGATAGATGGAAGATCTTCCACATTGAAAGTAGGTTTGATAGGTAAATCTAGGGGAAGATTAAAAAAACATAAGCATTGACACTAATCTTCTTTATGATTTCACACAGTCCTGCATTGCGAGGATGGAGTTTCTTCGAGGTACTGTGGGGTAACCGTTCAGGACGAATACGGGCCATAACCATGTCACATTCCACAAATTCGGCAAAACGATGTCTTGTATTTGCATGTTGCTTATAACTTTCATTACTTGTGGCAATATTGCGTTAAACCTCATCATGCACCTATTGCATATGACAGTTGAAGTCATCGGTTTCTGCACTTGGTCCTTTGAGATACCAAACTGGTGCAGCTGGTTGATGGGGATGATCCGTGCAAGTGTGTGTACCTTGAAGCTAAGCACAAGAATCACACATGAAGCAGAAGGAGATAATCCAGAAAATTTCTTCAATTTAAAGTTGCCTTCATACTACTCATGTTAGGCCCTTATATGAGCTTTGAAACGTACATATAAGGAAGACTGATAATGTCATTTACAACCAATGACTTATACAAACACGGAAAAGAAATAACATATAAGGAAGAATATTTGCCGATAATGTCATTTACAACCAATGAATTTTGAGGCATAACCTAGTGAATTTTGAAGACTGCTAGGAACATGGACCAAATACATTGTGCAAACGAGCAATGCATATACAAGTGGTCTATCGATTCTACATCACACATACATAATAGGCAAATATTGGGAAGGACCGTAGACCTTTTCTAAAGACTATTTATAGTTAGAATTCGTTTTCGCCCCACTAACCAAGCAAAAGACGCCACTCAGGGGGATTCCCATGGAACCAAAGATCATAAAGAAATCCTTCCTATAAAACTCTACGCATCATGCAAAAAGATCTGGTGGAGAATTTCCCGTTAGGCGACATCTTCCAAATCATGTAATCCTTAAAGGCCAAGGAGGGGATAATATTATGAAGACGCTCCAACAAAAGCACTAAATATGACGCCTCCGCATCTGATAAAGCTCTACGGAGGACACCAAATGCTTCTCTCACCAATGAAGGAAAAACAATTGGTCATTGATATACTCGTTATGGGGGCTAATCTCTCCAAGGACGGGAAATCCACCTCCAAGAGCCTGTCACCACACCAAGGGTCCTCCTAAAAACAAATGCAAGCTCCATTCCCAAGAGAGAACCACCCCAGTTTGAATAAGGACACCACCGAATTAACGGCTCTCCAAATCCCTGAAGCACTATAATATGAAGATTTCTTGATCTCCCAACTATCCTCTTGGACGCGGCATTTAGAGGCAAGAACTTCTCTCCACAATTGTCCAACTTCAGAATCAAATCTCCATTGCAATTTATCCAAGAGAGCCACATTCATATGCTCCAACACTATAAGGGTGATGCGGCTTTGATTAGAGTGATGTGGCTTGCTAATGATAAATGCTGACCTTCCATTTTGACAACTTTCGAATCTTTCTATCACCTTGCTCTATAAGTGTTTTGCCGATTTTCTTATACATAATAAAAGCTCCAGATAAGATGATGGGAAAGACCCAACTTCGCACCTGAACTCCTTTGCGAAGGCAAAACTTTCTTCTTTGGACAGCTCAATACCTAGCATCTTGCTCTTCCCCACATTAATCTTTAAGTCTAACACCTCTTCAAAGCACCCCAATATTTTTCTCAAATTGTCCACCATAGCTATTTCTGCCTTACAAAGAGAATTGTGTCTTCCACGAAGTGTAAGTGAGAAATCTTGCTCCCAAGTTGACCCCCTCTAAAGCAGGTACCCACCTCTTGACCCTTCGCTAACATTTTACTCAATGCTTCCGTTACTACCACAAATAGGAATGGGGAAAGCAGGGATCCCCTTGCCTTAGCCCCTTGGAAGCTTTGAAGAAACCTTTGGAGAACCATTAACCAAAACTGATAAGCAAGCTGAAGGGAAGCATTCATACCTCCAGTGAATCCACCTGTTACTGCATCCTATGCTTCTCAGCATGCATTCAAGAAATCCCCAACCGACATGTTTGTATGCCTTCTCTATGTCTAGCATACACACCATGCCCTTTTTCCCTTCATTGTGTCTTGTATCAATGCATTCATGAGCAAGTAAAGCGCTATCTAGGATTTGCCTATCTGCCAAAAAAGTTCCTTGATTCTCCGAAATAACCAAGGCTAGCACCAATCTAAACCTTGAAATGAAAATTTTAGCCAAGATCTTGTAGGGACTTTCTGCTGATTTACGAACGAATAGTGGTTGTAATGAAAAATCCCTATCTATACATATATATATATATATATATATATATATATACATATATATATATATATATATATTTTTTTTTCTTTTTTGGTTCAATATTTGATTGTTTCTTGTTGGAAAAGATTATGATGAATGCATTTGAAGATTTATGCAATACATTAGGCATTTTACTCATTTTTTGTATTTTTTGTGGTATAAATTTTTTGCTATTTTCTGGTGATTTACGCATTAACATTTACTGTAATGAAAAATCCCATCCAAAATGTTTTTTTTTTTTTTTTTTGGTTCAACGTTGATTGTTTCTTGATGGAATAGATGTAGGATGAATATAGATTCATGTAGTAGAGTTGGCATTTTAATCAGTTTTTATATTTTTTATATTTTCTGGTGATTTACGCATGAAGAGTGTCTGCAATGAAAAATCCCATTTTAAAAAAAATCTTGCTTGAATAGATGTAGGATAAATATATTTACAGATTCATGAAGTAGATTAGGCATTTTAATTAGATTTTGTATTTATTTTATTTTCAGCTGATCTATGGATGAACAGTTACTATCATGAAAAATCCCCAAAAAATGTACATTCTTCTGTGTTTTAGCATGTTGTCCATGTAAATCTAAATAATTAATTGTTTCACTATTAGCATTACGTTCATGCTAATATAATCTTATCATTGACATCAAATATTTAGGAAACTAAATATAGGAGTTTTGCCGTCAATCTAAGCTTTGTAGGTTCGTAAAACCATCAGACAGGCCGAGACAACATTCTTACAAGAGAGCGGACTGTCATGCTATCATAACATGGTAAAAAAAATACATATTTGAAATCTTCTAACTGTTTAGGTTTTTTTCTGCATTTTTTTTGGGATTTTTTTGACCCAAAAAAATCCCAAAAAAGTTACAGGGGCATTAATGGCTGTTATGTGTCAGTGTAGCAGTATCAGTGGGGAATGCTATGCCCACCAACACTGTTACGGGCCTCCTTAAAAAGAAAACATGTTAACAGTTTTTTAAATTTATTATAAAGCCAACCGTTACAAGGGAATTACCATTATGCGTAACAATATTGGTGGGGACTGTTACACCCACCCATACCGTTACGGCACACCTTGGCTCGAATAAGGGTGAAATTCAGATACTGCTCAACCATATCATCATGTTTTTTTTTTTTAAAATCTCCCTCCCAAGAATTAAAAATCAGTTTTAGGGTACCGATCCATATTGGCTGATATGGGCCGATACCCATCTGGGACTCGCAACTTCCAAATGAGATGTTTAGGATTTCTTGATCACTGTGATCCTAGAGAAATGCTCGATCGACAACATGACCCGCAATTTGGATGGTCTGGATGTCTTAATGTGAGTGCCACATGTGAGTAGGATGAGTCATTGTATGATATTTCCAATGGTCCTATTTCAAAATTTCAACAAACAAAGTATCCACAGATCTGAAGCTAGGGTAGTTCAACCAATATGATTTTGGGATTGTGACTCAACCACAGTGGGTTCCACAATTTTGTGACTCAATGAGTGTGTACAAATTTATGAATGCATGCATATCAAGAGTCCTGCTCTGCTACAGTATCAAATAATTCTGCCACTGTTCACAGTTCACCAGCTGTTGGTACTCATGCAAGTCCCTATCTCCAAAACAGCAGCTCATGCACTTGCCAGCATGTTGAGTTCTCTGTGGTTCACCATGTGTTTGTGATATCCACACCATGAATCAGGTGTGTGGCCCACCAAGAATATAAGACACCCAAAAAATTAGGCTGATCCAAAAGTCTTGTGGGCCACACCAAGGGAACAGTGTAAAAATGTCCTAAGCATTTTAAATTCAAGTGGTGTGGCCCACCTGAGTTTTATATTAGTCTGATTTTTCTGTAGTCCCTTCATCTTGGTAGGGCTGACCTTATAAATGGTTTGGATGGGTAGGTAAGCACCATGTGGGCTCCAAACACAATGATATTTTCATGGTGGATGCCCTTCCCCATCATTACCATTGTTGTGTCCTGACTAAGTTCTTTATGGCCTGATTTTTGTGGGCTAAGGGCTAACTATTGATGGGTGCACCCGATGGATGGAATGGATTTTGTATACACATAATGGGTGTGCCCTACACTACCATCCCACATGAAGTCTCGTAGAATTGTATATAGTGGTGACTTGGTCCGAATTGTTCCAACCTGCCCGAGTTGACCTGATACGGACGAGTCCAGGACAATTCAGCCTGAGTCAACCCCTACTTTTGTGTACAGGTGGGGCGTAACGGATCGTTCAAGGTCAAAAGTGGTTCATATCAGGTGATGTGTCTCAGTTTTGGCCAATGCTTTAGACCTTGCTTCATCCTCTCTTCTCCTAGACTTGAACTCTTGACCTGCCCTGGTTTTGAACTCATAGAACTATTGGTTATTTAAAATTTAGAGTGAACTATGCTGGGTCATTGGCGGGGTCATGACTCGTAAGCCCAACTTGTTAAACTCTTTCTTTCTTTTCTTCTAATTATAGGTTTAACAGTGCAGTTGGTTTAGTATTTTAAATTATTATAATTATGAGATATAATTAATTGTTTATGCATCCATATCCTAAGCATTTGAGGTCAGTACGTGCTTAACATTGGTATTGCATGATATGGAGTTAGATGGAGCTTACTGATTGGTTTTATTGACTTTATATCTCAATATAACCTAATCTATTTTCATTTTTAGCATTTCAATATGTATATGCATGTAGTCGAGAACTTCATATGCAATTATTGCAATCGTTGTGGATTCCTTTGTACCTAACTATTTCAGCATGCTGTATGGCATTTTGTATGTAGCTGCGTACTTGTACCATAGATAAAAGAGTACCGGTAACCTAATAGAATCGGGGTACAAAATATTTACTTCTGCAGGATGTTGTTTCATAAAATATGCAACTCCGGAGGAAGCTGACAGAGCCATCAGAGCTTTGCACAACCAATGTACTTTACCTGGGGTGAGTTCCATATTGCGGCTCTCAGTAATATCTTTTGGCTAATTAATATCATATCATTTGAATCAGAAAAGGAAAAAAATCCCGTCATTTGAGCAACTCATGTTTGGTTTTTCAGGGAACAGGTCCTATCCAAGTTAGATATGCTGATGGGGAGCGGGAACGTCTCGGTAAATTTTCAAGTACTTTCCTATCTTAGCACTGAAGCTTGTTTAAGCAATACCAGTACCCATTACATGTCTTGAGATCATGGTGCACGTAGACAGTGTCTGGACCCACATGCCTGCAAAATCCACCTGTCTGTTTTATCCATCAAAATACTTGGTGTTGCATATATATACGTGCCCGCATATGCTTGTACAGTGTGTGCTTTTGAATGTTTCATTTCTGTTGCACGAATGTGTGCAAGGCTGCAAAAAGTGACTTTGTTTACTTTCTAGACAAGATTACATCTGGCATCTACTGTTTGTATGTTTGCACATGCAATGGCATGGTTTGAGCTCATTACTCAATGGAAGGCGGCAAGGCGCTCTATGCTGGAACCTTGAGGTCTCGGGTTCAAGTCCAGATGGCCTACCAAAATAATGAATTTGTATGCTTACGTAGATTTTGTTTGTTGTAGCTGACCCCAATTAGTTGGGAGAAGGCTTAGATGATGATGATGATGATGATATGTTGTTGTGCTGCATACTCAATGATTTACATTTTCAAAATTTGAAGATCATGTTCAAGTAACGATTAATTTTCTTCATGTTCAACAATTTACATGTCAGAATTTGAAGATCATGTTCAAATAACCATCAATTTTCTTTTTGTTCGGTAATTTACTTTTCTGAAATCTGAAGATCTTGTTTGAGTAACAATCAGTTTTCTTTGGTTGGGGGTTGGTGGTGAATGATAATGGTTGGACAGAGGTTCTATTCAAAAGAGGGTTGCAGATAGAGAAAAAGCCCAGCCTTTAATTGAGTTTTTTACTCCATTTCTTGCTGATTTTGAGGGACGGACAGCAATTGATTTCCTCCCGCATTTCTACAAGTTTGGCAAGGTATTAGAAATCTCAATCCTGAAGGGAAATGCATTGGCCATCATTGGGGGCTTGCATTCATCTGATGCACTAGCTATAAGCAAGAACTACTGGAGAAAGGTTGTTCAATACCAATGAAGCAATCTCAACATTCAGAAGCCTTCATATCAAAGATAACAATCCCTGTTGCCAGGCCAATTTACATCCTTGATCGTTCGTATCCAGCAGAGTATTGGTGTCTTTACATGTATCGATGACCGAGGATATGAAAACATGAATTTATATTGCCAATATTATTGTCCATACTCAGAAAAATATCACCGAGGGAAACATTTTGGGTTTAAACTGATGAACGTTTAAACAGATGGTTCACCAGAGATCAATGGTAAGACCCTCCATCTGCAGTATGCTAAATATGGGCTAGATTATCCAATCCCTTCGCAGGAACTACTGGAGAAAGAGGGTGTTCAATACAGATGAAGCAATCTCAATATTCAGAAACCATTATATCAAAGATAACAATTCCTGTTGCCAGGCTGATTTACATCCTTGGTTGTTCGTATTCAGTGTTTAGAGTATTGGTATCTTTACACGTATTGATGACTGAGCATACGGAAAGAAAAATATCACTGACTGAGGGAAACATTGGGGAATGGGGATACATTAAGAGAAAGGTGGAATTTTTCAATGGAACTTCAGGAGATTTTAAAAGACACATGTTAATTCATTTAAGAATAAAAATATTGCAAAAAACAATGATACACTATAAATTTCCATTTTATAGGGGCCTAAACCATATGATGTTGAAAAAAGTAGTGCAATTGTATAAAAAATGAGTTCATATCATTTAAACACCATGCAATGGAAGTAAATTCTCAATTTGAGGGGTGAAACTTTAGAAAAAAAAAAAGGAAATTTCTATGGACTTTTTGTCACCTTTGAGTTCTGGCCTATCTCCACTCCGAGTTGAGATTTATTTCTTCTCAAAATCTAAGCTTTGATTCAACAAAAATCAAATGTCATGGTCAAAATACCTGAGGAACAAATCCTCACCAAATATTGCTGATAATATCAACCTTACAGGCAATCTTTGGAATTTTCTATGTTACTTGGGGTTTGGGTATTGCTGATCTGGCGATACTAATAATATTGGCGATATTATCAATAATATTGCTGATATTTGGAATGCCGTTTGTACCCCACAAGCTCCTTCAAAGGACTAGTTCAAGATTCCAAATCGCTTGACATCGTCGATGACCAATGGCCTAACGTTAATTCAAGTGGGGGACAGCATGAAAGAAAACTTAAAGTTGGTAGGTAGGATTCTAGTGGTACCTTCTCAATGGATAGTATCCCAGCTCACGAGATGTGGCCAAATGGGGCATGGGAGGAGAGATCACTGTAATGTAGGTGGTTGTAAACACCTCAATCTTCATTTTCCCTAACTATGAGGGGGTGGTTCATATCGTTGAGATGGATTTCAGGATGGATAACCCTATGAAATCACCATCTTCATGGCATTATTTCTTTGGACTCGGTAACACATTTTGGATGTTAGTGGTGGATGTTTGGATAATTTTTCTTTCCTTCCCCTCCCTTTCTTATCTTCTTCTTCAGAAGTGTCATGTATCATCTTCCCAATATGTAGATAAATGAAACTAAGCCATTCTTTAAGATTTAAAATTTGAAATTGTGTAGTAGTAATGAGGGATGATATCTCCGTTTGGAATCAAAATCTCGTGGAGAAAACAACTTTTCTTGCCCCATTATAGTGAGAAACCATTTTGTTTCCGACCCTTCGAGTAGAAACTAAGTAGTTCGAAGCTTTGGGCCAAGCGAATAAGGGTAGTTCCTACTAAAGACGCATTGGGAAGAGCCGAATATTCATGGTTTTGACCTGGACAATGTAGACTTGCTTACTTCGGGCAATGTTCACTCCCCAAATTGCCTTCCTAATTTGTTGATCTCCTTCCTACTTCCCTTTATGGGTTCACAACCCCCGAACTTTGATAGGCCTTGTGTAGAGTGTGGAAATTATGCTACTATCTTTGCAGGATGTGGAGCTACGACGAATGTCCTTTTGACTTTGTTGTGCATGGATAGTGATTTGGAAGAGGGTAGTTGTTGACACATTAAAAAAGATACATATTGGAGTCTATACTTGCATCCATCATTGTAAAGGAATCCTTTATAACAAAAAGTTAAGGGATGATATGAGCGTGGGGTTCAAACCTATCCGTGCCCATCTTCATGTAGGTGGTGAGGGTCTTTTGGCCTAGCTATGTATGAGCATTGACTCATTTTCTTATTCATTTGTTACGAGCGCTAGCTCATTATCATGGCCATTTCCTGTGAGCGTGCCCACAGTAGTGAGGGTGGCGCTTGCTAGTTGGGCAGTCAAACTGCCTAAGGGTGCGCCATTGTCTTAACCTGCATCTTGTCACATGGCATGGCATGGCTAGCTAGTGTGTAGGTGCAACCGGCCAGTTCGTGAGCACGCACAGATGGAAATCTTCGAGATCATCCAATTAAAGCTCGACGTGTCTAGTGTCCATTGTTGTCTTCTAGCCATGCCGGTTGTCAAATAATCGTCAACAATCGTCAAAATTGCCAATCTTTGCCTATAAATCCTCTCTAGGGCCCTTATTTGGTAAATTTTACATTTAAGCTTCCAGAGCTCTTTCCCTAGGATTCTCTGAGCCTTTTTCCTGCTTTTCTTGCCCGAGCTCACCTACGCCCAGGTGAGGATCTCCAAATTCTCCAGTAGAACAGCTTTGGAGAACCTTTCACTTACTCTGTCATCGGTAATGAGCTTAGTTGGTGCTTGCGCCCATTGCCTAAAGTGCAGAGCTCCGCTTACTGCCCAAAATGGAGCGTAGTTGACTTGCACCCATTGCCCAAGGGGCAAGGTTGCGCTCACTGTCCTAAATGTAGCCCAGGGGCTCACACTCTCTAATTGGCCACGTTAGGTTTAGGGCATGGGCCTAAAAATGATGTAGATTGATATCTCAGGTGGACCACACTACAGGAAACAAATCATTGAACGCTCACCATTAAAAGCTTCTTGGGGTCCGCTGTAATGTTTATTTGCCATCCAACCTGTTGATAAGGTCACACAAACGTGGATGAATGGAAAACATAAATATCGGCTTGATCCAACCTTTTGTGGCCCACCACAAGTTTTTGATGGTCGATCATCACGGTTTTGTGTGGTGTGGTCCATTTGAGATTTGGATCTGCTTCATTTTTTGGCCTATGCCCTAAAATGAGTTAGCAAAATGGATGGGTGGCATGGATATACAACACATGCATCAAGGTGGGGCCACAATCATGATAATGCAGGGGCATTTTCATGCCGGGCTCGAGTGGGGTTGCTCGTGAGATGCAGGGGCACACTTAGGGTGAGTGGCCTGTGTGAGGCCGGTGGCTCGTGTGAGGCAGGCCCCATCCGTGTGAAGCGGGTGGCTCTTGTGAAGCGGAACCCATGGAAGTGGGGCCCACGAGGGGGTTTTGGCCGAGGTCCTAACCCATGCGATGTGGGGCTTGGGCTATGAGATAAAGGGATTAACTATCAGTTTGAGCTTTTAGGGCAAGTGGTTAATTGTCCTGCATCAAAGTGGTATCAAAGCGGGAGGTCTTGTGTTCGAGACTCCTCATCGAGGGTGATTAATGCAAGGGCATTTTCACACCGGGCCTGAGTGGTTGCATGTGGGATGCATGGGCACACTTAGGGTGGGCGGCCTGTGTGAGGCGGGCCCCATCCGTGTGAAGCGGAACTCATGTGAAGTAGGGCCGATGAGGGGGGTTCGGTCGAGGTCCTAACCCATGCGATGTGGGGCTTGGCTATGAGATAAAGGGATTAATTCGCCATGCTCTATTAGTTCGAGCTTTCAGGGCAAGTGGTTAATTGTTCTACATCACATGACCTGACCAACCTAAATAAATCCGCACCTAAAATGGGTGCCAGTGTAGCATTAACCTTCTATTGTTTTTAAAAGGTGGGCCCATCATTATGTTTATTGGAAATCCACCCCAACTACCAAGTGGGTCACCCAACATTAGGCCTAGGGCCCAAAAATTAGCCCCATCCGTGATTTAGGTGGACCACACAATTGTAATTAGTGTATAGGGCAACGCTCACCACCCTTCAAACTATTCCCCTTGGTGTGTCCCACGTGAATCACATTTGGGCGTGATTTTTGGGCCCCATGCCTAAATTTTGTTGTGGCATATAATGGTTGGAGTGGATTTCATATAATGATCACGGTGGGCCTAGTAAAAATCAAGGGTGGAAGTCTCTTTCCAAACTGTTTCCTTTGGTGTGGCCTACCTGAATCATAGGTCAGCTTGATTTTTTGGTTCGGGAGTAATGTGAGATTACACATCAATGTCGAGGTGGATCTCACATACAAATCAAGGTGGGCCCCATAAAAAAATCAAGGGTGTACCATAATTTATTTCATTCAATCACCATTGTTCCTGTGGTGTGGTCCACCTGAGATTTGGATATGCTTCAGTATTGGGCCCATGTTCGAAAATGAGCTGGCAAATGGATTCATTGAAACAGGCCCATCCCTTGATTTTTTCAGATTGCTTGAACGATCCTCATCATTCATTCGTGGATAGTTTTTTGTTGAAATAGGACCATTGGATGTTTTTCATTCTTAACTGAGAAATAAATGTCCATCAATCTCATTTGGACGAGGAAATAAATATAATTTTTGGGTTATGAGACAATGATGCAGGATGGTTTAAACTAGAATTCATGTGTGAGCACAAAAATTATCCAACAAAATAATTAGGACGGTCTAAACTAGAATGCATGTGTGAGCATAAAAATTATCTAGCGATATAACTAAGCAAATCAATTGAAATATTTAACACTCCACATCATAGTAAAGATAATAACAAAGGAAACATGCAATGGTTGCAGACCATCATCACAATCCTGCGGTACCGTATTCAAATCATGCATGGATTGGATCCGGTGAGGGATGGGACCTCCCGATCTTGCATGGTTTCAATCCAACAATCAATGCATCTTCTCTTGTCTAGGAATCAAAGGATTTCTGGAATAGGGACGACTAGAAAATCTGAGAGAGGGTTGGGATCAATTCTCAGATTTTTAGGGTCAATAGCAATTAAAAAAAAATACTAGGCATAGAAAGAGAAAAAGAAGGTTGGAGGGCTAGAAATATAATATAGAAGAAGAGAAAAGATTCGGGGAAGAGAAGAACTTACCACAGAGAGAAAGGGGAAGAAGGCACCAAACTTTCATTAAAAAAACATTATTAGGTTTAGGGTAGAAAACACCCTATTTATAAAATTTGGATTTAAAACAAAATCTTAACTACCCCTATAACAAAAGAAAAAAAAACGCGCAAAATAAAGCTTAAAAAAATAAAAAAAAATCATGCGTAACAGATCAGTCTTCTAACTCATCCTACATGCATGTCCTCTTAATGTGGGGCCTTCAATTAATCCAGGGACACGTGTAAGGTCTTTAAAATCCTCCTTGGGTGTGCCACGAACCATCATCAAGCCATAAAGATGTATTTGTCGGCCGCCTTCATCTTTGATAAACTTTGAAGGGTCTGATGTCCTCATCAACTCCCTTGGGGTAAGAACTCGACTTCGACGAGTTAAAACTTTTGTGCATCTTGAGAAGGTCCGGATCAATTCCTTGCAGTTCTGCTTCTGTAAGCCATGTGGAATCGGATGTTGGCTTGTTCTTCCATTTGACAAGGTACCTTTGGAAGCCCCCATCTTGTGTGGAAACAATCTCCTCATCCACTATCCCTTCAATCTCTTCCTTACGGTCAATTAATGGTGGAAGGGGTGGAGTGGGTTGAGAAGTAAAGTTGGAAAGTGGACAAGGGTGGAAAGAAGAAACAATGGAAGGGTTAGGACAGAGGACTAGATCTTCCACATTGATCGTTGGATTTATTCCCATTTCAGGTGGAAGGTCTACCTTGTACGCATTAGACCCAATTTTACGCAATACTTTGAATGGTCCAGTATTGCGAGCTTATAATTTCTTAGCGGAACTCGAAAGAAACTATTCTGGTCTAATCTCAACCATTATATAATCCCCTTCATTAAATTCTGTCCACCTACAATGTTGGTCAGCTGAACATTTATAATTATCATTACTCGCATTTATTCGCTGTCTAGCATGTGCATGCAAGTCATGAATGTGTCGTGCAAATGCATTGGCTGACTCAGAAAATCTTTGGGTAATTGACATGGGTAACAAGTCTATAGGCATCTGAGTTTTGTACCCACTAATAATTTCAAATGGACTCAACTCTGTAGATCTATTGACTGAACTGTTGTAGGCGAACTCGACTATAGGTAGAATTAAATCCCAAGTTTTCACATTCACCCACTAATAGAGGTGTACACGAACCGGGCTAGCTCGGTTAGCTCGCTCGACTCGACTCAACTAAAAAAAGCTCGATTCGACTCGGTTCGAAGTTAAGTTCGAGCTGGCCCCAGCTCGACTCGACTCGGATCGATCTCGAATCGAACTCGGATCAAACCAGTTCGGCGACTCAGTTACTTTGATATTGATGTTGCTCACCAAGTGTTTGATGAAATGACTCAAAGAAGTGTGGCTGGTGGCAAGGAAGGTATGTAAATGTAACCAACACCCTTTTTTTTTTTTCTTGATTTTTATGTTGCTTAGAAGGTGTTTGATAAAATACCTGTAAAATCATTGCTGCTGTCTCAAATACAGTGAGATTTTGAAGGTGTTGTCCAGGCGTTTGTGAAAATGTTGCAATGGTGAACTCGGCTCGATCTTGCCTCGAACTCAGCTCGAACTGGCCCGAGCTGTTGACCGAACTGAGTCGAGCTGAGCTGGCCAGTCAGGCTTGAGGACCGAGCCAAGTCGAGTTCGAGCTGAGGTCAGCTAGTGGCCAAGCGGAGGCCAGCTCGACTCAATTCGACTCGATGTACACCCCTACCCACTAAGCATCGTAAGAGATTTCCAAGGTTGCGATTAACCACCTTAGTTTGGCCATCAGTTTGGGGGTGGAATGCAGTAGAAAACTGTAAATGTGTTCCCATCATGTGTCAATGTGTCATAATGTCTTCCAAAAATAGCTTGTAAATTTGACATCACGGTCAAACACTATGGTCTTAGGTAAACCATGGAGACGGACCACACCATCGAAAAAGACTTTAACAATATTAGACGCACCCGAAGTTTTAGAACATGGGATGAAATGCGCCATCTTAGAGAAGCGGTCCACAACAACAAAAATGGAATCGTGCTTTTAATAGTCTTGGGAAGCCTAAGCATGAAATCCATGCTAATGTCTTGCCACGGAGTATGTGGCATATGTAATGACATATATAATCCAGATTTTTTCTTTTGCTGCTTCGCCATCTGACACGTTCTACACTGTCCTAAAATTTTGGCGACATCTCACTTGAGACTTGGCCAGTAGAAACGATCATCTACGAGGGAAATAGTCTTATCGCGGCCAAAGTGGCCAACTATCCCTCTCGAATGAAGCTCCCAGACGAGGAATTCACGGAGGGACGTATGAAGAATACATAAACGATTTCCTTTAAAAAGGATTCCATCTCTTAACATGAAATCCCTCGCACTTTGTTGATCACTCAAGAGTGACAAATAGGTATCCCCAAAATCTGGACATGTGAGGTACTCATCTCTCAGTTGCTAAAAGCCGACAACTCCTACACTAGAGAATTGAGCAACGCCACTTTACAACAAGGGCATCAACTAGCTTATTCTCTACTTCGGCCTTTTGTTTTAAGACAAACGAATACTCTTGAAGGAATGCAACCCACTTAGCATGCCTTAGGTTAAGTTTCTTCTGAGAGTGAATATAACGTAAGGTCTCATGATCAGAGAATAAGACAAATTTCTGCTATAGGAGGTAGCGGCGCCAATGTCTCAAACACTGCACTACCGCATAAAATTCCTTATCATAGGTAGAGTATTTTTGTTTTGCCTCATTCAATTTCTCACTGAAATAGGAAATAGGATGATCCTCTTGGCTTAGGACTCTATCTATACCAACACCAGATGCATCACATCACACGCAACTTCAAAGACTTTAGAAAAGTCAGGAAGGCGCATGACGGGAGCTTCAACCATCTTGCCCTTAATTTCTTTGAAAGCCTTAACTGCCGCTTCGACCTCACGAATTCTCCCTTCTTCATACACTCTGTAATAGGAGGCATAATCGTGCTAAAACTCCTAATGAACCAATGATAGAGTGTGGCTAAGCCATGGAAGCTTCGCACTTCATGGATGTTCCTCGGTTTAGGCCAATCAACTATGGCCTTGACTTTATCTGGGTCTGCACGCATTCCTTCTGCTGACACTATAAACCCTAAGAACACAACCTGACTAGACATGAACAAATACTTTTTAAGGTTAGTGTATAATTTCTCCGCCCTAAGGACGCTACAGACCAACTTCAACTGTTCAAGGTGTGATTCTCTAGTGGTATTATAGATCAGGATATCGTCGAAGTACACCACTAAGAATTTCCTCTTGAACGGTCTCAAGACCTAGGTCATCACCCGCATGAAAGTGCTGGGTGCGTTAGTCAAGCCAAAAGGCATGACCAACCACTCATATAGCCCATCCTTCGTTTTAAAGGCTGTCTTCCATTCATCACCGGGGCGTATACCGATTTGGTGATATCCACTCTTGAGATCTATTTTGGAGAAAATGGTGGATTTAGTTATCATGTCTAACATGTCATCAAGTGTCGGAAACCTATACTTGACCGTGATTTCGTTAATGACTCTACTATTCACACACATGTGTCAAGTGTCGTCTTCCTTACGTGTTAGTAAAGCAGGTACGACACACAGGCTCATGCTCTCCTGGATGAAACCCTTTCGCAAGAGCTCATCTACTTGCTTCTTCAACTCTGCATACTTTGTAGGGTTCATCCTATAGTGAGGAAGGTTTGGTAGAGTCGACCTAGGGACAAGATGAATGACATGCTGGATATCCCTCATGGGTGGCAACTCATCCGGCAAATCCTTAGGGAATGCATCTTTGTACTCCTCTAAGACCGGGGCTACCTCGTGGGTAACCCTCCTGGTACCTCTGGTGTAGCCTCTTAAGCCACTAAGGCATACACCGTAGAATCCTCCTCAGTCTCTCTTTCAAACTCTTTAGCCGTGATGATGTGGAGAGACTTGGGTGTGGATTTTCTCACTTCTTTAGGCTCACTAGCCTTCTCACCTTTCTTCTGTGCAGTGTTTTGTGGTGGCGTAGGATTAATTTTGATCTTCTTGCCGTTACGCATGAAGGTACACGCATTAGAACGGCCGTAGATTGTAACGTCATTATCGAATAGCCACGATCTGCTTAGGATGATATGACCTACATCCATGGGCAACACATCACACTACATGGACTCCTTGTAAGACCCGAACTCGATGGGTACAAGACATTGATGGGTGACAGGAAGGGAAAGTCTTGTCTACCCATGAGGCTTTGTACGAGTCAGGATGAGGGGTGGCCTCTAACTTAGACGGCTTAAGATGCTGGTGGAAATTACATTTTGGCAACTCCCACTATCCATTATCACTTTACAATTTTTCTCGCCACACTTAACAATCGTGTAGAAGATAGTGTTGCGATGCCAATTAACACTACTAGTTTGGCCTAGCACACACCTGACAACTGCTAGTGTGGCATCATCACCCACCTCATCCTCATCACTCAATGACCCTAAGGCTGATATTCTTCGACTTCAGAGTCGCCCTGATCATACTCGGTATTCTGGGAATCGTCAATGACTAAGGCTTTTCCTTTGCTCTTAATGGGGCACTGAGTTGCAAGATGACCAATATTCCCACATTTGTAGCATCGCACATTCTGTCCTCCACTTGGACCAATACCAAGGACACCTTTTCCCTTGTCATCTCTAGGCTTAGGCGGAACATTCGCCTGCGCCCTGGGTTGATTGCCAATGTTGGGTCTAGTTCCCTGAGAACCAATCCTAACATTAGAGTCTCGGGAATCGGACCATCTTGTGATAGGAGTCTTCAAATACTGCTCTAATTCCTGCACTACTTGGTACATCTTGTCCAAATCTGTCACGGGACGAGCCCAAAGCTCACGCTGAAGATTCGATCGAAGGCCTGTCTTGAAACGCGTGAGCTTTACTAGAGGGTCTTCCTCAATGTCACATCACATCATGAATTCCTCAAATTTCGCAATGTATTCCGTGACAGGCATGGATCATTGGCGTAAAGATTACCATTGTTCCAGGAGCTTCTGGTGATAAGAGAGAGGGAGGTACCTCTCTCTTAGCATAGTTTTCATCTTGCTCCATTCGGTAACGGGAGCTCCTCCCACCCATTCAATCTTATGCTCTTTATTGGTCCAATACATTTTCGCTTGCCCCACAAGCTTCATTTTGGCAAACCGCACTTGTTGGTTCTCTGACATCTCATGCCACTCAAAAAGTGGTCCATGTCAGCTAACCAATTAAGGAATGCCTTGGGGTCAAAGTGACCATCAAAGCTCGGGGCATCAATCCTGACATTCTTCATGGCTCTCTCGTCAGGATCAAAGCGGTTTTGATATGCCCGTTCTCTACCCACATGCCCACTATTGGTGGGGTTTGTCTAAGGGCTGGCTTCTCACAAACACCACCTGCCTGCGACTGCACATTTCCCCCAACGGTGGGGTTCTCCCTTTGGGATGTCTTTAATTGCTCAAGTCGGTCAGTTTTTGTTCGTTATTTTTGTTGGATGTCTCTATGGCAGTTATCTTTTGGAGTAATTGAGCGAAGGCGATCGCTTAATTGCTCGTTACTCATGATGGGGTGTTGGCCAAAACCCTTACCACTTCTAGTGTGCATACACCAAAGACTCAAACTCGATTTTCCTAAGCCCGACTCTAATATTTGAACATACCTCAATATGGATGTATGATCCTATTTCTATACGATGTATGAATTCTGCAGATTTTCAGATTTAACTAGAATGAAAATACAAATCTGGAAATTCAGATTTATATCTCACAGGACTCTGAATTTGAAAAATCAGGTTCGCAATTTCTGTGGGATGTAGATTTGGAATAATCTAGATAATCCTAGATGAGAAAACAGATGATCCCAAGTTCAGATAAGTCGATATAACAAAAACCTTGCAAAACCTAATGCTTTGATACCAAATTTGATGCAGGACGGTCTGAACTAGAATGCATGTGCGAGCACAAAAATTATCTAGTGAAATAACTAAGCAAATCAATTGAAATATTTAACATTCCACATCATAGTAAAGATAATAACAAAGGAAATATGCAATGGTTGCAGACCATCATCGCAATCCTGCTGTACCGTATTCAAATCATGCGTGGATTGGATCCGACAAGGGATGGGACCTCCCGATCTTGCATGGTTTCAATCTAATAATCAACGCAGCTTCTTTAGTCCAGGAAATCAAAGGATTTCTGGAATAGGGATGGCTGGAAAATCTGAGAGGGTTGGCATCAATTCTCAGATTTTCAGGGTCAATAACAATAAAAAAAATACTAGGCATAGAAAGAGAAGAAGAAGGTTGGAGGGCTAAAAATAGAATTTAGAAGAAGAGAAGAACTTACCACAGAGAGAAAGGGGAAGAAGGCACCAAGCTTTCATTAAGAAAACATTATTAGGTTTAGGGTAGAAAGAACCCTATTTATAAAATTCGGATTTAAAAGAAAATGACTAAACTACCCCTATAACAAAAGAAAATAAATGCGCAAAACAAAGCTTTCAAAATAAAAAATAAAAAATCCATGCGTAACAGATCAGTCTTCTAACTCATCCTACACGTGTGTCCTCCTAATGTGGGGCCTTCAATTAATCCAGGGACACGTGTAAGGTCTTCAAAATCCTCCTTGGTTGTGCCACGAACCATTATCGAGCCATAAAGATGTATTTGTCGACCGCCTTCATTTTTGATAAACTTTGAAGGGTCTGATGTCCTCATCACTTAATTTGGATAATTTAATTTCACTTACTTGTACGCCGCATGTGCAATTTTAAAAATAATTAATTGGTTGTGTTTTCACACATCTTCTTTGATTTATACATTATATGAATTGATTTTGATTGTAATTGCGCACTTCCATGAAACAACGCATGGATTAGGAAACATATCATGCGCACTTGTTTTTTCTGATCTTTTGATTTTTAAGTTTCATTAAAAAATTCAAATAATTTCTCAATGTTTCACCATGATTCCCAAAAGCAATGATACATTATGCGATACATTCGATATTTCCCATGCGTAACCCATATCCCAAGGGTGCGATACATCCGTCATTAATGATATGGAAAATGTTGTCAACTAGTTGGTAGTGGTTATAGACGAATGTCATATCTTTTCTTCCATTGTCAACCAATTTTTCGACATTCTTCTTTTTTCTAATATATTCTAAGATGAGGTCGATGTAATGCGCAACACATGGTGACCATTACAAATGTGTTCTCTTCTCCATCAATTTTTATTTATTTATTTATTTTTCCGGCTCCCTTGTACGTTGCTTCATTATCAGTCACTAGTTGCACCATATTTTCATCTCCAATCTCATCAACTACCTTATTCATAGGGCTGAATATATAATCCACATTCCTTGTTTCCTCCAGTGCATCGATCAATTTATGGAATATTGTACCCAAGTGGCACGCACCATGAAATTAATCATGCTACGTCTGGTTGGGCTAGTCCAACCATCGCACGTAACAATGCATCTTCTGATTTACCATATGGGTTTGAAGGTGGCCACGTATGCCTTTACGTCCTCATATTATGCATCTGTCCACTTTCCCCGTAATGTCACTCATGAGCTGTGGGTGCCTCACTCCTTTGCCTGCCTTTGGCGCTACATCAATCACCACTTGCCAGTAGGGAGTTGGCAACATTTGGAGCCATGTTGCCATGCATGATTATCTTGGTTGTTGTCTTACCATCTACGATGGAACTTCTAGATGAATGGTATGGATCTTCCAATGGTGAGGAGAAACGGGGAGCAGATTGAGTGAGACTGTCCTCTCAAAGTAAGATGATCTTTGACTTGTTTTTTCAGCTCAAGTATATAATTTTGAACTGAAGTTCTTGATTCCAAAATATCTTTCTGTATGTTTAAAACAATTTCCATTGAGGGCCCGTTTGTTTTCTAATTTCATCTGAAATGCAAAATGAGCCATCATTATTATTTCTAGGTGTTTGTTTAAATAAGAATTATGGCTCGTAAATCGAGAGACAAATACACTTGTAAAGAAAGTAGGTAAAGTAAATTGTGAAAATGTACCATTGTTACAGTGATTTTCTGGGTGAAACAAAAAATGTAGCAGAATCATCTTTGCAGTCAAATATAAGTGATGTCACCACACAGTTGCCAGAGTAAATAATCACTACCCATTTGCAGCCATTTACTGTTTAACTGGAAAATCAAACAGGCCCTAAGGTGAATTGTGGTTTATGTAAATCGGTACAATTACAGTGGCGAAATGCCCTTTCAATAAAGGCATAAAAAAAAAACACGTGTGCATGTGGCTGCAACAGATTCAGTCATCATTCCATGTTGAAATGAACATGTAAGTTCACCTAACTTTGTTTGTTGTCCCTTGCAATCATATGCGTGCAAATGGCTAATAATGTTGATCATATTGGCTACGTTATAAACATTCATGCCAATCAGCATGATATGTATGCATGTCCACTTTCTGGTTATCTGTGACTAGATGTCTTCTTTGTGACAGTTTGTAACTTTGTACTGACAGTCTTTAATTCTGATTTGTATTTTTTTTTTTTGGTCAGGTGCAGTTGAGTACAAACTATTTGTTGGTTCACTGAACAGACAAGCCACGGAAAAGGAGGTTGAGGAAGTAAGTTTCACATACATTGAATAATCTTGCTTTACCGTAACCAAAGTGACATATGTCGTTCTCTGGTACTTGTCATGGAAGTTTCTTGGGATGTATCTGCAAAATCTCATTAAAATAAAATTACCAGAACTACAAAAATTGGAGAGAAATAAAGTGATGAAAATTGAAGAGAGCGCAGAAAAATAAAAAATTCCATTTTAACTGGAATGAAATATGTAAGGACCGTGAAAATGTCATGATTATATTGTGACATTTTCAATTAGCAATGAGTTGAAAATATCGTGGTATTTCCAATTACCTACTGCATGGAGATCTTGATGTTGCCAAGTTATCATCAATCCTTTGTGTACAAGAATAAATATTGCTTCTGCTAGTGGGTGCGTGTTGTTCAAAAATACAGGAACTTCTTATTTCATTGGGTGCTCAAGTAATTCTGAACTCTTACCTTCTAGCCATCTGATGCAGCAAAACTTTGGACCAACTGAATCTGAATACGCAGGTACCAGTTTTGGGGTGAAATTCTCACAGGCATGCCACATGATTGAGCAACAAATAAATTCAGGAACCATTGTTATAAACTGAAGAGCCAACTGGTAATAAGATGTGCATATTGGCCAGAGATTGTCACTTCAGCCCACTGATTATTGAAGTTGATTCAGCCAATGTCATCAAGTGGCTCAAATCTGGCCTGCAACCGTGGAGGTTCACAAACCTGATGGTGGAGTTTCATGATGTATGTGAGAACATTTCAGTCTCATTCTCCCATGTTCACTGTGAGGCAGACTTGGAAGCTAATAGTCCCATGAAGGGAGCTAATTAGCATGCTATGCATAGCAATGATCTGGTCAGTGGGATGGGTTTATATGCATGTTTGTTTTAGGGGCCTCGAGTGGGGCAGCAGGGGATTTTGCTGTAATCTATTTCTGGTTTCCAGTTTTTGTTTGTTTGTTACTCTCCTTCAATAAAATTTTGCATCATCCATGAAAAAAATTATTTCATCTGGGCACATGATGTGAAGAGCAGCACATGCTTGAAGGGGATAGAACAGCAAATGCTAGAAAGGGAAGCAACTCATGCTGTAAAGTCAACTCATTCATATGACCATCAGGGTTTAGTGCAGACTACGCAGAGAAATTGAAACCAATCGAAAAATAATAAAGTTTATGTCCATATAGTTGGGAGTGGTTGCTCTTTTTTTTTTTTTTCTCCTGGTGTGGGCTTTATATAGGCTATCATCGGGCCTTCTAAAACATTCTAAATTACCCTCTACTTGATTCCCTATTACAGCATAATCTAATTACATGCCCTAAAAGTTACTCTCGAATTGGTTCTCTATTACAAGAAAGTCCGCGCTGTAAAAGATACTCTCTAATTAAAGAAACTGGGTATTAGAGATAAAATACCAAAAAGAACTGCAAACTCCCAGAGTGCAGCAACCATTCTGAAAATACTCCTGCCGACTGTAGTTATTTCCAAAAATTACCGCATGTCCTTGTTTATTACAGGAATAGGAACCAGTTTGTCATGTCAGCTCCACAGGTCTACCATCCAATGGAGAGGCCAATTGGATTTGTATGCTCCACAGTCCAAATAGAGCTCTCAATATTACAGATCAGTCGGATTTGACCCAGATCACCAATCAGGTCAATATGGACTTCGTATTATCTGAGTTGTATTGGTTTCTGTCAGAAGCGATATGGGTTACCGTACTGATATGGGATGGAAATGTAATGATATGGTAATGAAACATACTGATATGGGACATGTTGTACAGGTTTGTCCCAGAACACCGAAACTACTACTTAGATCCAAAAAGTTGATTGTTTCCAAAGTTTCAATTTGGAGAATTGGGTTGTCCAGATTCTCATTCTGTACCACATGATCTCTAATCATTGTCTAGATAATCAATGAGTTTTTTTATCAGGACCCTTGGAAGGGCCTAATTTGGATGAATTGAAATGTCTTAATCTTATTGTCAATACGGCCATATTGTATCTGTATCAGCTTGATACGATATGTGATATGGGTCATATCAGCCCCAAGGCAAAAAATGGGTCGTATCGCCTTGTATCGGGTGGTACGGGTTGTATCGGCACTGATATGGGTCCAATAAGGCCAATACTTGCGTATGCGGGCCAATATGGTAAAGGCCCAAACTTGAAAATTTTGTTTTCAATTATTATCTGATTTTCCTCTTCTTTTTCCAAACAATCATAGAAGAAGCTTAAAAAGTTATCTTAGATTAGATCTAGGCCTATTTTGCTGATCAAAACAAAAGATTCGAGTGGGATTTGAAGAATCAAAGCGGAACAAACCATTATGAGAAAAATTAGGAAAAAGGGTAAACCATCTCTCTCTCTCTCTCTCTCTCTCTCTCTCTCGTATTTTCATCTTCGTTTTGTTGTATTTCATTGTAATGGCCCCTAATTCACCAAATTATGCTTGATTTGCATTCAATTCAAGCCCATTTGGTTGACTTTCAACAGGTCAACTTGACAAACAACATTCTTACCAAAGAATGGTGTGATATACCTAGGGCTGAAAGTCGGGCGAGTTGGGTCTGGTTGGTGCTCAAACCTTAGCCCAACCCAAGGTTCCTATACCTCAACCCTAACCCAACCCAACCCCGGGTTGGGAATTCTCAACCCAAGCCCAACCCAAGCGGGTTCGGTCGGGTTGATTGGGTGGATATGTGCTAATATTTTCATGATTGGATTAGTTTATTATATTTCAATACACGTCTTATTTTTTATTTCTATGATTTTATTAATTATATATGTAGTTATTTATCATAAAGAACTTTATTTTTACTAAACAAACAAGCTAAAATATAGGACAACTACTCATTTAAAAGTCGTGTTGTGTAGCACCCAATCTATTTGGGAGAGAGAAATCTAGCATATCTTGTTAGCTTGAGTCATTGGAAAGGATGTGGACTAATGAGACCCGACAACATCGGAATTTCCTATGTCTTCAACACAGACGATCCACACTTAATTATAATTTATAACTTATATATTGATCGGGTTCGGGTCGGGTCGGGCAACCCAAGACCCCAACCCGAGCCCGACCCAAGTTTTATCGGGTTGGTGTCTGTATAGCCCAAGCCTGAGACCGGTCTTGATACATCTTGCCCAAGCCCAACCCAATGTCGGGTCGGTCGAGTTGAACCTGCCTAACTTTCAGCCCTAGATATACCATTGAATACATGTTCAAAACATAAAAAAAGATACCTTACCCCCGCCCCGATATGTGCGCTCATATCATATTGGTTTTGGACCAGTCTGAGACACTCATCAATACTAATACTCAAAACCATGCGATCAGTGGCCAATCGTTTATCGACCAGCAATGGGATCACTTTGCGGTCTCCCATTGGATGATCAAACCATGTCCAATCATTGTCTTTCTTTTTCTGTTTTAATACTTCTATTCCTAGTGTCTCCTTAAAAGGAAATACAGTCAACTATCTTTTGTTTGGCCTATCTTTAGACCAAGATGAGGATTGTTGGGGAGGCCTATATGTTGTATCCTTAGATGAATTCTCATCGCCTTTTCTCGTATTTTTGTTCCTTTTGGGTTTTTCTTCTTTTTAGTATAGTTGAAGTTATAATTAAAAAGAAAGAAAAGAAGAAGATGAAAAATAAAGAAAAAAGATGTTGTGGACAATTGCTTCTTTGTTTGTTGGGAAAATTCATATTCAGAAGCCTTATCCCAAGTAATTGGGGTGGCTACATGCAGTGTTCGAATTATCTCCGATATTATCTTTATCTCTAGCTCAGCAATACCGATAACGCCGGAAGTATCAGAAATTTCAGGTATTAGCAATGTATTGCTAAGTATCGCCAACATATCAATATGGCTATTGTAATTGCCAATATTTTCAACTATGTAAATTCTAGGTGTCGCTTGTATTGCCAATGCATTAATATCGCCAATGTATCACCAATATTTTCGACTATGTAAATTCTAGGTAATGCTTGTATCATAACTGTATCAACGATATTTCAATAATATCGCCTATGTATTGATATCATCAAAATTTTGTTTATTAGAAAAAAATTATTTCAAATTTTTTTTTTCATGGGCACATGGTTGTATGTAGTGTTCAATTTGTTGGTGAAATATCATCAATGTTGTTGATGATTTCCAATTGTTGATGATTTCTTGGTGAAATATCATGTGTTGTTGATATTTTGCAATATCGATGGATGTTTGGATGGTTATATAGGCCGGATGGGATGGTTGGACTGATTTCTTACAACAACGCATGCTTTTAAGGCCCCATTACATAGAAATTTATTATGTATGCATTCTTTTTACATTTTTTTTTTTAATTTCTAAATATGCAAACATATACATCTTAACATCTCCTGAAGTTTCGCTGAAAATTCCACTGTTTTCCCATGTTTCCCCGCATTTCCAGTTATCAGCGATATCGATATTGTTTCCGTATCCCTGGCCAGCGAAACTTGTAGCGATATCGATACTTCGAACACTGCCTACATGAATCTTTCCACCATTCCACTCAATCAAGGGCCATAACTTCAGTTAGACCTTAGGTCAAGTCTTTTCCTTGTACCTCCACTGATGTTCTTTTGGGCCTCCCCTTGCCCTTTTTGCATTGTGTTAAAATGCGATCGCATATGCGCATATTGTGGATCAGATCGGACCAATGTGCAATCACATATGCGAATATGTGATCGCATACTGCATATGCAATTGCATATTTCCTAACAATTTTTTTTTTTTTCCAATTTGTGGCTCTTTTGTCTATAAATAGGCACTCATATCCCCTCTATTTTTAAATTTTTTTTTTTTTTAAAGCATGTTTATTTTTTATATTTTGTAAGTTGTGCTTGTTTTTTGTAAATTATATTTGTAAAAATTAAGTTGTAACTTGTGAGTAGTTTCAAGTTATCCATTTATCAATAGAATTTCTATATTTTATTCCAAGTGGACGTTGAGAGCTAGGGTCCCAAACGCTTTCATTTGGGAGTAGTTATCCATTAAATTAAGTTGTAAGTTATCCATTAAATTAGTTGTAAGTTGTAACTTGTGAGTAATTTTTGAAGCTGGTCTCCGACCATGGGCCTATCTTACTCCAAGTGGATGTCGAGAGTTGGGGTCCCAAACCCTTACATTTTGAGCTAAGATGGCTGGAGCTGGAAGGGTTTAAGGAGCTGTTTAAAGAGTGGTGGCAATCCTTTCAGGTGATGGGCGGAGCAGGGTCAAGATTCCATAAGAAGCTTAAGCTTCTAAAACAGAAAATGAAGGACTGGAGAAAGGACGTCTTGTGAGCTAAGGAGCTTAAGAGAGCTAGCCTGCTGGAGGAGTTCCATGCCATTGATTTGGAAGAGGAAGGGAGAGCCTAGCGTGAGGAAGATCAAGCAAAGCAACTGGAGGTTCTAATGGAATACCAAGCTCTTAAGGGAAGAGGAAATCAAATGGAGACAAAGGTTAAGAGCCCTGTGGCTGAAAGAAGGCGACAAGAACGCACAATTTTTCCGTAATATGGCGTTGGCAAGAGCTAGAAGAAACAAAGTTACCTCCCTTCTTGTTGATGGCAAAAGAATCGAGAAAAGGGGAATGGTACGAGAAGCGATAGTGGGCTTTTATGAGAAGCTTCTGTCAAAGGAACAATGGTGTAGACCACGCTTAGATAACCTCCTGTTTGACTCTCTGGACGAACCTCAAGTCAAGGACTCGGAAAGATTGATATTGGAAGCTGAAATCAAGGAGGTAGTGGACAGCTTGGAGGGTGATAAAGCTCCTGGTTCGGATGACTTTCCCCTAGCATTTTTTCGAGTCTTCTAGAGTGTTGTTGGTGCGGCCGTCATTGCCTTCATATCCAAAATTTTCGAAGATGCCCTTTCGAGGGAACTTGGGGTTACTTTCATAGCGATTATCCCCAAAATTGAAGGAGCTGAAGGTTTCAATGATTTTTGGCCTATTAGCTTCATAGGCAGTCCATATAAAATCTTGGCCAAGATTTTGGCTACGAGGTTGCGCCCAATGCTGGGGTTCGTGGTTTCTAAATCTTAAGGGGCTTTCATTTCGGGAAGGTAAATTTTGGACAACGCTCTCATCACTCATGAATGCATCAATTCCAAATTCAAAGAAAAAAAGCCGGGAATTGTTTGCAAGTTAGATGTGGAGAAAGCTTCTGACCACGTTGAGTAGGAATTTCTGGACTACATGTTGGGCAGACTTGGATGTGGAGAAAAATGGAGAATTTGGATTCACAGATGCATTAGTTTGTCTTCCTTCTCGTTCCTCATCAATTGGTCGCCCAGAGGATTTTTCAAGTCATCAAGAGGCCTTCGCCAAGGAGATCTCCTATCCCCTTACCTCTTCCTGAAGCTTTTAGCCGGTTGCTAGCGAAGGGGCATGAGGTTGGTCTTATCAACGGTTTCAAGATGGCTCCTTGGGTTTCGCATCTCTAGTTTGCGGATGATACCATCATATTTTGTGTTACTGATCCTATTGCGGTGGATAACCTTTGCAAGATTGTGGCCTATTTTGAAGCGGTGTTAGGACTTAAGATTAACATAAGCAAAAGCGAGATGTTGGGCATTTACGTTTCGGACAACGAGCTTCATGTTCTGGCAACTGTATTTGGATGTAAGGTTAGTTATTTCCTGACCACATATCGTGGCCTTCCTCTTTGCATTGGAAAGCCTATGAAGCACCTGTGGCTCAAGGTATTGGAGAGGGTGGACAAAATGCTGTCTAAGTGAAGGGTCTATCTCTCTCCTTAGGGGGTCGCTTAACTGTTATTAAAGCAGCTCTCTCCAATTTGCCCCTATACTTAATGTCATTATTTAATTGCCCAAAGTCCGTGATGGCTAAGTTGGATCGCCTTTGTAGGGATTTCCTTTGGAAAGGAACAGAAGATAGCTTCAAATTTCACCATGTAAACTGGGAAGATGTGTGCAAGCTGATAGCTTGGGGGGAGCAGGAATCCGAACTCTTCACATTATGAATCAGGCTTTGTTGGGTAAATGGTTATGGCGATTTGGAATTGAGGAAGGGAGATTCTGGCATGAAATCGTTGCGACCAAATACGGTCTAAAGGATGGAGGGTGGGAAACTAAGGACTCTTCTTGTTATAGATCTTCTCATAGTTGGAGATCCATTATGGCGATTAGAAGGGAATTTTGGGAGGGGGTCTCATTCTCCCTAGGTAATGGTGCTAAGATCAATTTTTGGAAAGATACGTGGCTTGGTAATACCCCCTGGAGATAGATTATCCCCGTTTGGTGAACCTTGTGACCTCTACTAATCTCAAAGTTGAGAACTATTTCACTCTATCGGGCTCGACGGCCAATTGGATGCCACCCTGTAGAAGATTCCTTTAGGAGAATGAAATGGAGGAGCTCCAATCCCTCCTAGTGCTCCTTCAGTTCGTGGTTCCTTTGGGAGACTGATTCTGTGACATGGTTCATGCATCCTTTGGGGACGTTCACGATCAACTTCTTCTATATGTATCTCTCTTCTCTTGTGACCCCTCCTCCAGGGGCCTTCGCTTTTCACTTCTGGCACTTCGGGGCTCCCCCAAAGGTAGTGGTGGTTTTATGGCTGGTTGGCAGGAGCAAAGTGTTACCTATAGATAACCTCTAAAAGCGGGCTATGCAGGGTGTGCCAAATCGGTTACGATCGGGCGAACCTGGCGATACGACGTGAAATAACGGTGGGACCGTTACGCGATACGTGGTCAAACGGCCGTTATAAATTTTACCAGACCATGCCGTTATGTTACTGAGCCATAACGGTCGTTACGGACCTAACTACTGTTATTTGCCCCGAAAAAAACAAAAAGAAAAAACATACCTTTTTTCCTTTCTTTTCTTCTTTTTTCTTTCTTCTTCTTCTTCTTCTTCTTCTTCTTCTCGAGCAATTGCTATTGTAATTTCATTGCCTTCATGGTTGGATGTTGCCATTGCCAAAGAGCCTTCTTCTTTCTTCTTCTTCTTCTTCTTCTTCTCTCTCTCTCTCTCTCTCTCTCTCTCTCTCTCAATCTCTTCTTTCCCGCTTTCCGTCTTCTTTCTTTTCTCTTTCTTTCCCTCTTTTTTTTTTTTTTTTCAGCTTCCAGCATTCTTTTTTTTTTTTTTTTTCTTTTTTTTTAAAGCATCATTGTTAGTATACGTGTCACGCAAAGACGATCACGACCCTCCTCGAGCTCGAGTTAACGAACGGTTCAAAGGAGATCAAAGTTATATGGGCTCCACAAAGTTGATGTATTTATTACATCTACACCGTTCATCAATTTTCAGAGATCATTTTAAAGCACCCCCCAAAAAATGAATTATATCCAGAGATCATCTGGACCACACCAAAAATAGGAACAGAAATAATGATTTTTACGGTTAAAAAATTAGTAGGGTGCACCGTAACATTTATTTTCCATCCAATTTGACCCAGGTGAGCCCCACCATGATATATATATATTTTATCCATATTGTCCATCCATTTTGCCACATTATTTTAGGTCAAGATCCAAAAAATTAGTAATATCCAAATTTCAGGTGGACCACACCATAAGTTAATGTTATAGGTTATAGGTTATGGTCCATCCATTTTTTATTTTTATTTTATTTACACATTTATTTTAGTCCTTTATATTTTTATTTTATTTACACATTTATTTTAGTCCTTTTTTGAAATTTCGAAAAATCATTTTTTAATGATTATTTTGCTGTTTTAATGATGCCATATGATGTGTTAATCATAGTAGAACATGTTAATGTGCATTTTAGATATTTGGGGTGCTATTTTATATTTTTTAAATATTTTTTTCTATTTACGCATTTATTTTAGCCCTTTTTTTGAAAATTTAAAAAATCATTTTTTAATGATTATTTTGCTGTTTTAATGATGCCATATGATGTGTTAATCATAGTAGAACATGTTAATGTGCATTTTACATATTTGGGGTGCTATTTTATATTTTTTAAATATTTTTTTCTATTTACGCATTTATTTTAGCCCTTTTTTGAAAATTTAAAAATCATTTTTTAATAATTCTTTTGTTGTTTTAATGATGCCATATGATGTGATAATCATAATAGAACATGTTAATGTGCATTTTACATATTTGGGGTGCCATTTTATATTTTTTTAATATTTTTTTCTATTTACGCATTTATTTTAGCCCTTTTTTTGAAAATTCAAAAAATTATTTTTTAATGATTATTTTGCTATTTTAATGATGCCATATGATGTGATAATCATAGTAGAACATGTTAATGTGCATTTTACATATTTGGGATGTCATTTTATATTTTTTTAATATTTTTTTCTATTTACGCATTTATTTTAGCCTTTTTTTAAAAATTCAAAAATCATTTTTTAATAATTCTTTTGCTGTTTTAATGATGCCATATGATGTGATAATCATAGTCGAACATGTTAATGTGCATTTTACATATTTGGGGTGCTATTTTATATTTTTTTAATATTTTTTTCTATTTACGCATTTATTTTGGCCTTTTTTTAAAAATTCAAAAAATCATTTTTTAATAATTCTTTTGCTGTTTTAATGATGCCATATGATGTGATAATCATAGTTGAACATGTTAATGTACATTTTACATATTTGGGGTGCCATTTTATATTTTTTTTTCTATTTATGCATGAATTTTGACCTTCAAAAATAATTGCAAACACCTAAATGTAAGATATTTTCATATTACATTCATTCTAATATATCTATCATTGATAGTAGATAGTTAGAAAATTAAATATATGAATTTTGTAGTCAAATTCAAAGTTATCTGGTTCATAAATTCATCGACAACTGATACAACTTATCACCAAAGAGTGGACCGTTACACCACTATAAATATGTTCCAATTTATAAATGAATGCATATTTGAAATGCTTAGAATATTCTGGATTTAATTCATATTTTTTCATATTTTTTTGACAAAAAAAAAAATTTGCGCCGTTACGGGCGTTATACAGATCGTTACGCTATCAGATAATCGGTTTCGGAGGGCACCGTTACGCCAACCGATACCGATACGGGATACCTTGGGGCTATGCCTATACCCAACATGTGTTGCCTATGTGACCATGATGCCAAATCCGTGGACCATCTCTTTCTTAGCTGTCCCTTTACAGCTAAAGCACGAGCTCTGTTTTTGTCCATCTTTGGTGTTTCTTTAGTAATGCCTAAGTTCGGGTATGGGGCTTGCAAAAAGCGGAGGCCAATCTAGAATTTGATTCTTTCGGCTATTCGGTGGTCTATTTGGGGGGAGCGGAATAGGCTATGTTTTTATGACTCTGCGGGCTCTATGGTCTATATAGTGCTGCATATTAAATCTCTTATTTTGGAATGGGCGGTGGCGCTGAATGTTGATATAGACCTTGTCAAGTCTATTTTTGGGTTGTAAATTGTTGGAATCCTTTTATCTTTGTTTTCTTTTCCCGCTTACCTTGCAACGGGCCTTTAATAAAATCATCCATTATCCTTCAAAAAATATTTCTATATTCGAAGTTTTTAATAATTAATTCTCTTAATGTAGCTTGTTGACTGTTTTGTTAAAATTTATGTAATAATATTAGTAATTAAATATATAATTTAATGAAACACTCAAACTACAATGGAATAAGTAAAATAACCCAATTCAATCATGCGTAATAATTAGGCAAGTTTTTCCTATTTTCTTAGAATTTTTTTTTTTGATTTTTTTTTTTTCAAAATTTTTATTTAAAAAACAGAAAACTATGTGATGCCATATGTGATTATGTGATCGCATATGCGAACATCATATGATGTTTGTATGCGATTACATATGCTATTTGACAACATTACCTTTTAGAGCCTTCAACTTGCACCAACTCACTCCTAACTGGCAGTTCTGTCTCCGTTGCCCATGACCAACCCAGCTAAATCTACTTTCCCTCATCTTGTCACCTATTGGTGCTACTTCTAAATTCCCTCAAATGCATTAATTTCTCATTCTATCCTTGTCTTGCCACTCATCTATCGCAACATCCCCATTTCAGTTACATTCATCCTATGGTCACGTTGTTCCTCGTCTGCCCAACATTCTGCCCCATAAAGCATGTTAGGCCGTCTTATAGCCATTGTACAAAATTTCCCTTTTGGTTTGAATGGTACATGCAATTAGATAAAATTCCAAAGGGGCATCTCCATTTCTTCCACCCCGCCTGAATTCTATGGGCAACATCCTTCTCAATCTCTCCACATTTCTATTTGCCATAATTTCCTGATGCGTTTATTTATTTATTTATTTTCTTTTTTGAACTCAACTTCATCTATTTAATACTGCTAATGCACCCTTGCAGAACAATATTATCGTGTGAGAGCTTTGCGATTGTTCTGATCCATATTTCTATTACAGATCTTTTCTCCTTATGGTCGTGTCGAAGATGTCTATCTCATGAGAGACCATCTAAAGCAAAGTCGTGGTATGCTGTGTACAGTCTCCTCTCTGTTTTTTTTTTATTGTGCTGTATTCTCATGATGGCTTTTATCTTACTGTATCTGATATGCTTGTTTACATAATTTACATAGGATGTGGATTTGTTAAGTTTTCAAATAGGGAGATGGCAGAAGCTGCTATAGACGCTCTTAATGGAACCTTCAGGATGAGGGTAAGCTTGCTTTACTACTAGAATATGGTATTGCTTTTCTTCCAATTTTTTCAAAGGTTTTGCATTAATTTACTTTTTTTTTTTTCCTGCTATTTAGGGTTGTGATCAGCCGTTAATTGTTCGGTTTGCTGATCCAAAGCGGCCTAGGGCTGGAGAATCAAGGTTTATGTTTGCTTGTTTGTTTTCTTTCATTTGTTTATTAATTTTATTTTTTATATGGGCTTGTAGTATGCACCTTATTGGTTAATTATATGTTTCAGGTTTGGCCCTGCATTTGGGGGTCCTGGTTTTGGCCCTCGATCGCAATCACCATTTGAAGTCAGGTCTGTTTCACTTATCATTGTGACATTTAAGGCTTTTCCTCCCTGCCTCTTTTCTGTCTTTTTAAGTCTCTCTTTGGTACTATACCACTGTGTTGATACTTCTCTTATTGCAGGCCAACATCCAATCTTGGTGATCTTATGGGAGGGCGTTTTCCTCCCAACCCTTGGCATCCAATTAGTCCACGGGATGTTGGACCTTCTTCCCAAGCTAGTACTCCTGCATCTGGAAGTCATTTGGCTGCTAGGGTTGGTACTGAGGCAATGCCTTCAACCACAGTAAGAATCATACAAGTTCATTGCGTAACACTGTTTTAGTCATAAGACTTGCGTATTCAGCTGTTATAGTTTGCTTGTTGATTTGAATGAGAACTTCTCTTTCTTCCTGTCAAAATCTTAGGTGGGTTCTTTTGGAGTCCTTGGTGGCCCTACAAATGGCTCTCTTCAGGGGCTTCCAGCTACAACATCCTCCACACAACAACAGGTAGCTAAAAAGACTATATGGTCTCAAGTGGAGGGTGTGCGAAGTTTCTCTACTCTTGATCTTGTCCAATTGGGGCCCATGGCTTGGTGTCCCAGAGTATTGATCTAGGGGGATCCTAAATCAAAAGGCAACACCTCTAGTGTCTTTTGTTGAAGGTTAAGCAAAGATTTATTAAAAGGGAGAGAAACTAAACATGCAACAATCTCAGTGAAAAGCAGACTAGAGAATAGAAAACCAAACAATACATGATCAGTAAAAGGAGAAAGAAGACTGAATGAAAACGAAAACACAGCAACAGAGGGCCCGTAAGGGAGATGTTTTGGTCTCAATCAATAGGTTAACTCGGACAACACCCCCTTTGGCCACGTCAAGCTGAACTGCCTTTGAATTGGCTCCTCTTTCAACATGATGAAATTCCACTTGATGCACTGCAATCTTCCAAGGACAAGCCAGTGGAGATCCAGCCAATGGCATTATGAGAAACACCTTCCAATGGCCGGAAATAGACTGAATTGGTCTAATATCTTAACAGCTTGAAGCAAACTAGAAGCCTCTGCCATATTGGAATCCCCAATGCCAATTGGACCAGAAAATTCAAACAGCTGCTCACCATTCTGATCCCAAACAACGCCTCCAATGCCAGCCACACCCGGATTCCCAAAAGAGCAGCCATAAAAAAAAAATAATTTTTACTAATCCAGCAGGAGGTGGAATCCATCTGGAGTTAGATTTTGGACCTTTTTTCTCTTAAAAAGGAGCACCTCCCAATTTGAATGCAAAAGGGCACTAGGATGCATCTAAAACTATCATCCGCCCTTGAACATTGAAAGAAAAACTTGAAGATACGATTTGCAATTGAATTCAGGAACAATGATTTGACGCTGAATATTCTGGCATTTCTTTCATTCGATATCACCCAAAGAGTAACCTGGCAAACAGCGTTCCACAACATACCTCCTATTGGACCCCAAGCCGAGTCTGTCCATCCGGCAACAAACTTAATCACAGAATCCGGAAAGACACACTATTCCTGATCTGCTAATCACTTCTAAGTTCGAACCATATCACCCAAAGAGTAACCTGGCAAACAGAGTTCCACAACATACCTCCTATTGGACCCCAAGGTGAGGCTGTCCATCCGGCAACAAACTTAATCACAGCATCCGAAAAGACCCACCCTTATTTCTGATCTGCTAATCACTTCTAACCATAGCACCCAAAGAGTAACCTGGCAAACAGAGTTCGACAACATACCTTCTATTGAACCCCAAGCTGAGGAGGCTGTCCATCTGGCAACTAAATCACAGGATCTGGAAAGACCCACGTTATTCCTAATCCGCTAATCACTTCTAACCATACCTTCACAGCTATAGGTTGAGAAATAGATGGTTAATTGATTTTTCATCATTGCTGCACATAATGCCTGTTTGGAGTACTTGGACCAGGCCTCTGAAGATTGTCAACAGTCAGGATCTTACCAGAACCACAAGACAAGCAAAACCTTTTACCATAAGAGGAACCACAGCCTTCCAAATCTTCAACAAGTAAAAAGAAGACACTTTCTGGTTCTCATGGAGAGAAACAGGTGATTTGACAGAAAACCTACTGTCTAAACATGGGGTCCAAATTCTACAATCCACCCAAAACTGTGGAACATACAGTTTTTGCAGGGAGTTTAAAAGTTAAGTAGAATACTATTTCTTTGCCTTTAAGGTTTCTTCTTGAAGTAAGGCATCGAACAATGTTGTTGCTTGAGCTCTGGAAACATTAACTAACCAATGTCCCCCTTTGATTTGAAAGCAGATATAGGTCCTCAAGACATTCTGCAAAAGAAGATTTCCCACACCAAATAGCTTCCCAAACTCTGAAAAAATTGAGCAGAACTCCTGAGTCGAAGACACTATCCTCCAAATAAATGAACCTTAAGCACAATATCCCATCCATTTGCCCCCGTCCCATATTTGTGAATGAGCACACCCCTTGTCAGTGAAGAGTCACTGTTCCCGAGCTGCCACCACCACTTTCCTAGAAAAGCCAAATTCATGATTCTTACATCCCTGATTCCCAAGCCTCCATTATGTAGAGGCTGATAGATATCCTGTCATTTGGCCAAATGGAATTTATGAGCTTCATTACTATTGCCCCAAAGAAACTTTTTCTGAATCACCTCCAGTCTAGCAGCATCTGTGACTGGAAATCTGGAAAGCATGTAAACAAAGAGGCTGGAAAGGACTGTTTTAAGAACAGTAATTCTCCAGAGACAATATTTTCCCTTTCCAAGTCACTGATTTCTTCTCATACCTCTCATTAACAGAGTCCCAGCAGCTTACACCTGCGCGGCCTTGAAGGATGGGGATGCCAAGATGCTTCACTGGAAACTGAGGCACCTTGCACCCTATAATTGCTGCAATCCCATCCACTACAATTCTGTCAATATTGATGCCAGAGATGGAACTTTTAACAGATTTACCCAGAGACCTGACTCCACATGAAAACACATAAGGATATCTTTGAACATGATTGCTTCACTGATTTTGCCATTTGTAAAGTGCATGGTTTCATTAGCATATTGAACATGAGATAAGGTTAGAATGTCATAGTCCATTGACATGCCCTCCAATCAAATTATCACTGGCTGCCTTTGATAGGAACTTAGACAGGACTTCAACTATGGAAAAGAGCAGAGGAGATAAAGGATGCCCTTGTCTAAGATCCCTCTCTCCTTTGAAAATACCTTTTGGAGAGCCATTAATAATGATTGAAAACCATGGATCTGTGAAGCGGGCTCTGATGCAATGCTGCCACTGGCTCCCAAAGTCCACACCATCAATATTATGGAGGAAATCCCATTTTGCACTGTTATAGGCTTTTTTACCATCAATAATATGGAGGAAATCCCAGTTTGCACTGTTATAGGCTTTTTTAAAAATCAACTTTGAACAGAAAACCCTTACTGGCCTTACTGGCTCTCTTAGTGTAATCATCCTTCAGTTCATTGGCTATAAATGGGCCATCCAATACTGATCTACCTGCGACAAAGACAGTTTGAGGAGGAGAGAACTTTTCTAATAACATTCTGGAGCCTATTAGCTAACACTTTGGAGCCTATTAGCCAACACTTTGGAGCCTATTAGTCAACGTTTTGAAGCCTATCAGCCAACACTTTGGAGCCTATTAGCCAACACTTTGGAGCCTATTAGTCAACGCCTACAGTATCTCCCTGATTGGAATGTATTGCCATCCTATATCTATGTTTTACTGTTGAATGTGGGCTGTTTCTGTATTTTCTTCTTAACCATATATTTGTAGGCCTCCCATTAGGAACTAAAATTTATTCTATGAGGGAGATTTTTCTTTTATTTTTGGAATCCCCCATCCATGGTGGGGCCCATTAGATCATAGTCTGGATTGGCGATCCATGGGTCCACTTGCAAGATTTGAGGATGCTGTGCATACTGCATGTCCTGTGCTCAAGGATTTATAATGTCCAGTGACAAAATAGTTCTTTTTTCTCCTCATGATTATTCGATCATATGGAATGTTGTAAAGCTGAAGTTCCATTTAAAAATGACTGATTTCACACTTTATAAACCTGTTTTATTTATTTTTTATTTTTTTTATTGTAGAGTTTCACTCCGTCTACTGCATCAATTCAGTCCTTCAGCCAGCAAATGTCGCCACTGCAGAAGCCATTGCAATCTCCCCAACACTTGCCACCCTCCATGCAATTGTATCATCAACAACCTTCAGCATCCTTCTCACAGACCCAAACCTCGTGGACATCAATGCAGCAGCTTGGCCAGCTGCAAATCCCACCTTCAATTAGTCACCACTCCTTTGGTCAAGTACTCCCATCACAAAATCTATTTGGTATGAGTGGAAAGTTGCCTGTTTCTCAGCCTCAGATTCTGCAGCCCGCTGCTTCTGCTGCTCTGCAAAATCCCTTGAATCTACAGCAGCAAGGAATTCCTGCCGCCGCAAACCAACAACAGTTGCCTGCCTCTTCCATCCAGCAACTGATTCTGCCTATCCAACAATCACCATCCCAGCAGGTAGCAGTTCAACAGCAGACACACCCGTCAAGCATGCAATCCCCTCAACAAGCATTTTCTCAGCTGCAACAACAGTTGCATCTAATGCAACCATCTAGTCAAAGTCTAATCCAGCAGCAGAATACCCAGACTGGTAAACCACAGGTACCACAATTTTAGATCAGTATCTTATGGTGCCTTTCTAAAGTAGTCATGTTTGTGCTTTGAATTCAAGTGCTTTAATAGTGGAATTTTTGTTGCCAGTTTCATTTGTTTTTAACAATCCTTATATTCTTTTGTTCAGTCTCCATGGACTGGAATCATGCCACAGATGAGTGCCAGCAATCTGGCTACTGCTTCAGCTTCTGTTGCACCATCAACAATATCTGCTGCTCCAGTGATTCCTGTCAGTGCTCAGGTCGCTGTTCCTCTAACCTGTAATTGGACAGAGCATACCTCTCCTGAAGGATTTAAGTACTATTATAACAGTGTGACTACTGAAAGCAAGGTAAGAGTCGTGCCTTTTTCTTGGCGTTTACCATCAAGTTTCAATAATAGCAATCATTGTCACTGATGGCCATAAAAATACATATGTAGTGGGAGAAGCCCGAAGAGCTTACACTATTTGAACAGCAACAGCAACAGCAGAAACTTCAACAACAACATCATCAACAAAAATATACAGTTCCACAGCTTCAATCCCAGTCACAATCCCAGCCTCTTGCACAGATCCAGTCAACCCAACAAATTTCTCAAATGCAACAGCTACAGCCTCAAATTCAACTCAAGCAGCAGCAGCAAATGCAGCTCCAGCAACCTTCGTTATCTTCATCTGTCGGTACCTTATAACCTGTTTTTTATTATTATTTTACATGAAAAGTTACTTTTGCTCACATCATAATTGCAATAAATTGGCATTGCAGTATCAGGCTTCTACTGCAGTTGGTCATCAAAATGTTAAGGTAAATTCCATAATGTATCTAACTAAATAAAAAATTTCAACGATGTTCCAATGTCATGATGAATTTGTAGTGGAGATGCCTTTGTGAGATAATCATTAGAATTCTGTTAGAAATGTATGCATTTCTTTGGAGCGGTGGAGGATTAGCAGTGGGCATTCACGTTGATGTGATTGTTTTAAGTTTTAACATCCCATGTTGGTAACTTGGTTGGAGATTCTCCTGTCTTTACATCCTTTGCTCAACTCGTTGTTACAATATACAGGTGAATATCAATAGGCAAATGGAGTTGACATGGTTTGTCATTTTTGGATCACGTGATCTGGCTATGCTTGTTTTCTTTGTGCTGGGTCTCTGAAAAATTTCATACTTCCATTTTGGCTATGTGGTTAGGATCATACGCTATGCGCTGCCACTTCTATGCTATAGCATTTTTATTATATTATAGTGTTGGATGCTATATTACACATATGTAATAGGTTTGCTAATCTATAACTAGTTGCTCATTCCTACAACTTTTTGGCTAATTTATTCCTAAGGCTCTTTTGAGGAATGCTGAGGGAGTGTTTTTTTTTGTTGTTTTTAGAGAGAGAGAAGTCCATGACTTCACAAAAGTAAGTTTAGACTGCATGCTAATTTTGCCAAGCTATGATCGTAAGAAGGGCCAATTACCTATTACCTATGCTTCTATGCAGCATTGTTGCACCCCCACCATCATCTCAGCCTTATCCCAACCATTCCACACTTTTCTCTTACTGTATCTGATTGAGCTGGCTTCTTCATTGATTGTATTATTAGGTGCATGACTTGGTTTTACTCTTCTGCAACCAAAAAATCTGCACTGATTGCTTGTTCTTCTACTTGACCATAAATTTTTTTTGCAACCAAATAATCATGATATAGAAACTAGTTGCATCCAGTGTTAGAATTATCTCTGATATTATCTTTATCTCCAGCTCAGCGATACCGATAACACTTGTAGCAATACCGATAATGCTGGTAGTATAAGAATTTTCAGGTATTAGCGATGTATCGCTAAGTATCGCCAACGTATCAATATTGCTAATGTAATCGTCAATATTGTCAAATATGTAAATTCTAGGTGTCTCTTGTATTGCCAATGCATCAATATCGCCAATGTATCACCCATATTTTCGACTATGTAAATTCTAGGTAATGCTTGTATCATAAGTGTATCGACGAAGTTTCAATAATATCGCCAATGTATTGATATCATTAGAAATTTGTTTATTAAAAAAATTATTTCAAATTTTTTTTTTCATGGGCACATGGTTGTATGTAGTGTTCAATTTATCATTGATAATATTAATAATATCTCGATATTATCGATATCACAACGTGCGATATTGAGACCATAATCTTTTGTTTCCTTTCCAATTGCTGATGCTTTCTTAGTGAAATATCATGTGTTGTTGATATTTTGCAATATCGATGAATGTTTGGATGGAAGGTTGGATGGTTAAATAGGTTGGATGGGATGGTTGGACTGGTTTCTTACAACGACACATGCTTTTAAAGCCTCATTAAATGGAAACTTGTTATGTATCCATTCTTTTTGCATTTTTTTTTTTTTTTTTTAATTTCTAAATATGTAAATATGTACATGTTAACATCTCCTGAAGTTTCACTGAAAATTCCACCATTTTCCCCATGTTACCCCGCATTTCCGGTTATCAGTGATGTTATCGGCAATATCAATATTGTTTCTGTATCTCTAGCCAGCGAAACTTGTAGCAATACTGATACTTCAAACACTGGTTGCATCAGATCAATACCTAAACTGGTCATTGGAACTGGTCAGTTTGCTTCGATTCACCTTACCAATTAGATCTATACCCTCTTTCAATCATAAATAACACATCTCATGGTTTGGAACTTTGGATCCAATATTTGAAACAGATTCTCTGTTGCAAGATGATCCTTCCTAGCTGTTTAACAACTCAGAAAACAGATTTTTTTGTCCTCGAATTAATTAATTTTACTTCACATTGTCCTCTGATAACCAAAACAATGTATCTTTTGGGAAATAACTTCTGTTATTTTTGCCTTGCATTGTTTACATATGATACTCCGAGGAATTGAGAGAAAGCTGCATATTCTTTGTATTAATATTTCAATACATTAATGAAAAATACACTAAGGTCGATAGTTTCTTTAATAAATATGTTTGATTTTGATCATGATTGTGGGATTTTGCAAGGGCTAAATCAAGGACCCATTGTCCCATTTCATCATCATATCAGCAGTGGTTATAAGTAGAACAATGTAGTTGGGTCCAATCAAGGCCTTCATGGTTGAGGGCTGGGGACTTGATATTTCTACATTCCTATTCGTGCTTGGGATGATGCTGCCACTCAAAAGATGGGCTCCTGTGTAAGGGGGTTTTGGTGGTGGATCCGAAAGTTGTTGCAGGGAGCTTGAAATTGTTTGGGTTTGGATTCCGACTAGGGAAGATGTTTGAGTGAAGGTGTCAATTGAGCTACAGGCCAGAGGAAGACTGCACCAGTTGATCGTGAGAAGAATTACCGTTCATTATAATCATAGGTTGACTGATCTTGATGTTGGTAAATGCAAAGCTGGTTACCAGATTCTGACTGGAAGCGAAGAGGATCACACAGAGGAGACAGTGTAACACTGACTTGGAAGTGTGGAATACACGTGGTGAAACTGTGGGGAAGGCTTATAGTTGATAGCTAAAAACCAGACTACTTCAATTCCAACCCAAGAGTAGTTTAGGAAATGTGCATTTTATCAAATTCTAGATTAGGTTCAGAACTTGGAGGAATTCCTTACCTGATCCCGACTGGAAGCGAAGAGGATCACACAGAGGAGACACAAGTAACACTGACTTGGAAGTGTGGAAGACACATGGTGAAACTGTGGAAGGCTTACACTTGATAGCTTAAAACCAGACTACAATTCCAACCCAAGAGTAGTTTAGGAAATGTGCATTTTATCAAATTCTAGATTAGGTTCAGAACTTGGAGCACTTGTGGATGATGAACAAGTTCTTTCTTTGATCTTCCAAAGAACTTCTTCTCCTTCTTATAGGTCACATAGAGAATGGATTTGGCATTTGGATATTATCTGTATCAATAACCTGGCCAATCATTCATGATTGGTAATGAGATCATGTATTCAACAGCATAACATGACTTGTATGTCCATGTCAACCAATATCAACATCAGCAGGTATCTATCTTTACAGATAGATCCATCAGAACAATTTGTGAAGGGAGTTAGAAAAAGTTTTGGAAATGTGCATATGATCAAATTCTAGATCCCAATACCTAGAAATCACCTTTAAATTCTCCAACTGTATCCAGTCTACTTGCAAGAACAATATGATGACGTTGGGTGGAAGGATTTTATACAAACAAGACTAGAAGAAGAAGAAAGTAGGATAGATCGCTTATGCACAAACAAATTTGGAGCTTGGATTTAGCGTTTTCACCCTCTCCAAAGACAAAAAAAAGCATGAGTGTGTGTATGTATGTGTATATACATGTAGTTGTACGTATGTATGCTTATGTATATACATGTAGTTGTACGTATGCATGCTTGTGTATATACATGTAGTATGCAAGAATTAATGAATGAATGCATTTATGTATGTACACGCAGAGGGAGGGAAAGAGGAAACAAAGCTACCACCAAACATGAGAGCTTGCGTTCTATCCCAATTTATAATTGCTTGCTAAAAAAAGGTTTAGAGGAATTTAACACTGTTGAAATTTGTTCTTACATAGTGGACAAATATAAATCAGCCCCAACTGCTTAACCTCCTCGGATTGCTTAATGATTAGCCTTGATGTCTAGTCCATTTCATCGAGTGGCTCAAGATGTCATATGAATGTCTTTCATGCCTTTTAAATGTGTAGGAAGTTTTTCCCAAAATATCATAGGTCCTGAATGTAGGACTAGACTTTTTAAGAAAATGCATTTGACACATCCATTGACACTACATAATACCAAATCATATTGTACTACAAATTACTAATGGAAAAGAAATCAAGTAATGGTGCGTTACCTTAATTTCATTCCCAGACAGATACCATGCCACTTGGTGAGCAATGTTTTAATTATTGACGATATTAGCCGATATATCCCACGATATATCTTGTATCCCACCTTTGTGATACGAAATGCACATGTAGTGCCGACATATCCCACATGTTCGATCTAGCGAGCATTTTCAATTTTTGATCCTTTTTTGTTGAAATTATGTTAAATCAGTGTCAAAGGGTTATAAATCCACTGGTTCTTCATGTTTTGCATGAAAAATCATGGAGTTGGAGTTTTGATTTCGATATCCATTGGTTCTTCATTTTCTCCATGTTTTTTTTTCCCCAAAATTTCCCTTCAAGCAACTGTCAATTGCAGACTAATTTTGAAGTATTTAGGCATATTTGATGAAATGATCATCACATATACTCTAATTTTGAAATTTGAGTGTAGGTGGTCCGATTTGGAAAAAATTTGAATTTTTTCCAATTTCTCCCAAATTCCTCGCAATGTTACACTCTAAACATGAAATCAAGCATGTATGAGGGTTGATCTACTGATTTGTTAAGTCCTTCAAATTTCGAAAAATAAATTTTTTTAATTAAATATTAATAAAAAAGTTTATTAAATTTTTTTTTTTAATTTCCCTTCAACCAGTTGCCAATTGAAACTAATTTCGAAGTATTTAGGAGTGTTTGATGTAATGATCATCACAAACACTCTAAATGTTATGCATTCAATTTGAATATAGTTGCATTAGCTTAGTCTGACAACGCATAACGTAGGACCTTATACAAGGGAAACCCATTATGTGCACTTCTTTTTTTAGATGTTATGATTTAAAAGTTTGTATTAAGTTCTTTTTTAGCAATCCCTAAAGTTTCATTAAAAAATTCAACCATTTTCCCTATGTTTCCCAAAAAGTGCGATAAATTACCCGATACAAATGATATATATCATGTGCGATAACCGATTTGTATCTATATCCTAAGGATGCAATACTTAACGCGATACTGATATTTTGAACACTGTCTGTGAGGTTGACAACAATGTTTTAAGTATCGACGATATCGGCGGATATATCCATGATATATCTTGTATCCCACCTGTGCAATACAAAACGTACAAAGTAGTGAGATATATCCCACATGTTCGATTTGGTGAGCATTTTCGATTTTCAATCCTTTTTTTTTTTTTTTTTTCTGTAAATCATTTAAAATTAGTGTCAAATTGTTACAAATACAAGATTTTTTATGTTTTGCGTGAAAAATCATAGATTGGGAGCTTCGATTTCGAGAACATGAAAAATAAGAGATTGGGAGCTTCAATTTTGAGATTTGAAGGAGATGGGTTGAGTAGTGGAAAATTGAAAAAAAAAATAAAAAAATTCTAATTTCTCGCAAATCGGTTGCGATCTTTGTATCCAAACATAAAATCAAACATGTATGTAACTTGATCTAGTGATTCTTCTTTTGCTTTTGAATGTATGACTTGTGTTTCCACGCACCTTCTTACAATTATAAATTGTATGAATAGACTTTGAATATACTTGCATCAATTCATTTAGACAGCGCATAGATTAGGACCCCATACAAAGAAAACCTATTATGTGCACTTGTTTTTTGTAATGTTTTGATTTATAAGGGCCTGTTTGGCCAGCTGCATTAGGTGGTATTAAGGTGGATGAAATTATAGAAGTTACAATAGAAGTTACTATGTTTGGAATGTATACATTAAAAAGTAAATCCCAGGATTTACTATCAAATTGCATTTGGATTGAACCTGGATGAAGCAAGAATTCATCATCCATGGGATTAGTAATCCCATCTCACACTTTCCAACACAAGACTCATTTTCCAAAGTCTACAAAGTTAATTTTAATCCCATCTCACACTTCTTCAAAACATGCCAATCCGAATTTCAAAGTGGGATTAGTAATGCAATCCCATTTCATACAACTTAATACCACTGTCCAAACAGGCCCTAAGTGTGTATTGATGTCTTTTTTAACAATCAATGAAGTTTCATTGAAATATTCGATCAATTTCCCAATGTTTTCCCATGTTTCCAACAACAACGATACATTACGTGATACAACCGATATATTGCATGCGATAACTTATACATATCCGTATCCAAAGGGTGTGATACGTAACATGATACCGATATTTTGAACACTAGTCAAAAAACGCCTCGCGACATTTATCTGTTATCTACCATCATCTTTGACACGTAATTCCTGCTACTGTAGTTGTTGATCACCAACTTGCATGCTATCTCGTTCACTATGCAAGTTCTCATGAAGGCATTGGTGCTTGTCCAATCTTCTACCCCTATAATCTTCTCTTCATTGCTACCTCATCTAGATTTCCTTCATTTCATCCATCATCTATCTTATTCTCTGTCAGCTGAACTTATCCTTGAATTTCCTTTTTGAACACAAAAGAACAATTCCCAACTTTGAAACACTTATACTAATCCATATAACACCAGAAGGTGGGATCCACTTTCTTTTCCTTCATTCACCTTTATTTAGGGTTTGGTGTGTTCAGATTCAAAAGAGATTATATCAATCCCTTTCACAAACTTGTGGGAAGATTTCGAGGTACCCAAATCCTTATTTCTTATACGATCTCCAACATTCAATTGAAGTTGGTAAGCCCATCTCCTTCAAATATCAAAATCGAAGCTCCCAATCTTTGATTTTTTATTTTCTCGAAATCTAAGCTCCCAATCTATGATTTTTCATGCAAAACATGAAAAATCATGGATTTGTAACAATTTGACTCTGTTTTAACATGATTTAGAGAAAAAAAATGATTGAAAATTGAAAATGCTCACCGGATTGAACATGTGGGATATATCCCACTACTTGTGCGTTTTGTATCGCACAAGTGGGATAAAAGATATATTGTGGGATGTATCAGCCGATATTGTCGATACTTAAAACACTGAGCGTGACCACTATCTAAGTCCGATAGGGAGGGAATCATCTTGTAGAAGGAGCTAACTAAAAACCAACCAAAACTATGGACTTTCCAAACCATTTCTTTCCTATCGTCAGTAGGAAGGACGAAGCGAAGCCAGTCTAATAAAGATAAGAACTCTACCTCTGGATCCGTCAAATCCCCACTACAAGGAGGGGTCTAACACATCGAGGAGCTCGTTACCGAAATGCGGATATTCCAAATAAAAAAAATGATAAATACCCGAAAAAATATTTTTTTAAAAAAAAACCTAGAAAAACCAACGACTTTATGAAGCTAAAATTTTCATATACAGAGAGAGAAAAGAAAAGAAATTTCAGACATCACATTATAGAAACCAAAAACACCAAAAAAGAAAATTCAAAAGATAACTGAATCTCAAAAGAGAAAAATGCATGAATTGGTTTTTTTTTTTTTTTTTTTCTTCCTTTTTCATATACCTAAGATGAGAAAAACAACAATTTAGGGAGCAACCAAATGTGTCTTCATTTCAAGATCCAAGAAACAAAAAACAGGCCGATCTTCGTTGGTTGGCTCTAGTGGGTTCTTTATTGGCTTAAACTCGACTTCAAATTCGATCATGTAACCATGGCTTCCACCAGCCATAATGACAACACCGTCGACCAGTCCTCCACCTTTGGCTCTACCAGCAGTTCCTCCTCTGATTTTGACCCCCTTCGGTACTAAGCATTCCTTCTTATCCTAAACAAGCAATGGAAATTCAATCAAAGCTCTAACTCTAATGGGCCAGGCAAAGTTGATGAGCTTTCAAACATCTAAGTCCAAGCCCGACCCTATTAAGAAACAGGCTTGATTTTTAAGCACGAGCCTGGCCCGAGGTGGGCTAGGTCCAGAAGGTCTACGGGCCAACCGAGCCCATTGATAGCCCTAATAAAAAGGCTAGAGAAATATTATAGGGACATCCTTAGAGGTCACAACAAAGATATTGTATCATCATACAAAATTTTGAAAGTGAAAAACAGAAAGAAAAGAAAAGGAAACAAGAAATGTGGGAGTAGGTATCGAGTATATTAAACAAAGAAAATGGATCTAGTTTGAGTAAATGGGAGTAGGCATTGGTTTGAATAAAATGCAAGCTCGGTGGGTTGCCTTCCCTTGGGCTCCGAAACCTCAATTTCAGTGGTTTCTCCTTGGGTGATTGGAGTCCCAATTTTGTTTGTAAAAGGCTACATAAATATCGTAGGAACGTCCTTGGGAAAGCTCACAACAAAGATCTAGTATCATCATATGGAGTTGTGTTATTATCATTATCATCATCATCATCCAAGCCTTATCTCAATTAAATGGGGTTGGTTACGTGAATCCTGTTATGCCATTCCACTCGATCAAGGGCAAGACCTTCAGTTAGAATAGTTAGAACATAGGTCATCAAGTTTTTCTTACTACCTCCATCCACGCCGTTTTGGGCCTTCCCCTTGCCCGTCTCCTTTTGATTCACAACTCTTGGTCTATATAGAGTTGTTTGAAGTGGGGAAAAAGAATTTAAAAAAAAAGAAGAAAAAGAGACGTGGGAATAGGCATTGGGCAAATTATATGCTCGTGTTGCTGCTTCTACTCATATTTCAAAAAAAAAAAAAAAGTGGATCCAGTTTGAACTATTGATTTATGTAATTGGAAGTAACCAATTAGGTTCACGACGAGCAGCATGAAAAAGCCTGGGCTCACTTACGGATAGTGGAAATGAAAGTAGATGAGTTTCGACTTTCGAGTGAATGGATACTCTGAGATAGAACGAGAAAAACAGAAATAAAGAAATTGGGATCTAATATTAAAAGGGGGTGAAGGTTAGAGGAGGAACCAAAAGCTTAATGGAGTTGAGTGTTTCAAAACAAATAGGGAACTAAGGATGATCTTTGGGAGGTTGATTAAGATGATTGGTTGGCTGTGTGGGCGGAAAAACCTGTAAAATGGAGGAACGTCCAAAAAGTGTTTGGGAAGTGTATTTCTAAAAGGAATGGGGTATAGGGTGGCAGTGTGAGACAATTCTTCTTTAGGGGCTGACTTTGTGCATGGGGTGGTCGCAATACAGAATTTGGCAGTTGGCCCATAGGGTTTTGTGTGTGTTGGTGTGTGTGGCTACTCATGCATGTGATACTCACACATGATAATAATCGATTGGTAATAAATAGTTATGAGTGTTATGTGGATTCATTGAAGGTGTGGTTTGGTGGGTATGAAATATGCAAAATAACCTCTCTCTCTCTCTCTCTCTCTCTCTCTCTCTCTCTCTCGTGCAGAAGATGAAGATTTCATTAAAGCATAATAAACATCAAAACAGTAAACAGCGGTGGAATGTGACCTTACCATCACTCTACAAGACATGCTTAAGTCTTAAAAACAGAAAATTAGATCAAAATGCCTGGGATCATTCTTTGGGTGAATCCCATTCACCTCTTAATGATGCAACCAAGGATCCTGAGAATTTGGGGAGATTGATGACCCATCCCAACACCATGGATGCGCTGTAAAAGGAGAGCAGCATCTGAGACAACTTTATCCAGTAAAAGCCTCTCATTTTCTCTTTCCAAATTCCCCAATTGATTTCAAAGGGGATCAGTGCCATATATTCTTTTACCATGTTTGTACAATGGGCTTGAGGTCCATCTAACAAGCACCTTGAAAAGGGATCCATCCATCGCTCAACTGACTCTGAATTGCGTAAATAAGTGATCCCGGATATTTCTGGCTGCCTGGCAATACAAAATAGTTGATCCACTGATTCCTCGCTATGCCTACACATACATGTATTGGCCGTTGCTATATACCTCGTCTTTAGATTGTCCATTGTAAGAATTTTATTGGAGGTGGCTATCCACACAAAAGCTTGGATTGTTGGAGTGGGGGGTGATTATGGTGTCCTGAAGTACATAGTTCAGCAAATATAGACTTGGAAGAGAATCGGCCATTCGTCTCCCACTTCTAATATTTGGTATCCTCACTCAAAGTATCGGTACTGACCTCATGAAGGATACTCATCAAAGATGTGAAGTCTCCAATTTCCTCATTTAGGTTTCTTTGGAAGGAGATTTTCCACACCACGGAGTCCCCCAAGAACTCATACTTTCACCTCTCTGTCCATCTCTAGGGAGAATAAGGATGGGAATGCATTTGTCAATTTTGAATTCCCTGTCGGTCCTTCCAATATATAATTCTAGAGCCTCCATCCGCCAAAAATCTACACCCTTCCTCTATCAAGCTGCCCACTTTCTCTGGGATCCGATTACCGGTTTGATCAGATCTCCTACCAATGTGACTTATCGCTTTCCACACCGGTGATCTATGTATTTACCATTTACTACTGAATCACCATATTCCTATAGATAACCTCTCTCCACAATGCTCGTCTCTTCTCCAAACCCCCATCATTTTGCTGTGAGAGTCCAATTCTTTCCCTTAGTTCTTCCTAGCTCAAGACCTCCTTTCTCAAAATTTGCACCTCTACGTAGTTCACAAGGTGGAACTTATGCCCTTCTTCACAGCCTTCCCAGAGTCTTTTTGAATCTTCTCCATGCAGTCATCCATATACATGATAATGACAATCATTATTGGCTTCCAGGGCCCACAACACCAAGAGATAGGTCACCTTGTGGTACATGATTGTATCTTTAAGGATACCTAAATTTACATTGATATAGTTGGCAATGGCACTTGTATTTACTGTAATGATGATTCATGTTTCAGTCTTTCTTGCAAGTTGTAGGAAGAGCTTTTAAAATTGTGTAGCTTATTATGCCTGTGCACTGCTTTAGCCAATGGTAAAATTGCATCGAAATATTTTAATTTCTTGAAGACAACAATTTGTCACGTGCATAACTCGCTGGCACTTGGGGCTTACTCAATATTACTATATAGAGAAGTTTTAGGTACCTCAGTTTTATTAAATACTCACAGGAAGAAACAATACTTGTAACCAATTATATTTTCTGTATCATATATGATCCATGAAAGGAATGATTATTCTCTGCAGAACTTGCTAGTGATGTTACACCTGAGACGTTGAAAATCTTGATTTTGTTAGGACTTGGGAGTGCATATAACACCACATGTTAAGGAATTTCAGTTGTTTTCCATCTGAGAGTATATTTTGGATTAGCTCATAGAGGAAGCTTCTATGCGATTAATGGACAGTGTTTTTGCTAACCTGTGGGTGTTCTATTGTTTTACAGGACCTTGGTTATGCACAATTACAGGCATCCAACAGTTCAGTCACTGAAACTGCTCGCTTTCAACAGGTATCCAATGTTAGAGTATTCATATTTTCATCTGAATTCAAGCTTTAGCTGTAGTGTCCTGATATCAGCCATTTGTTTTGCTCACTGTTGCAGGGACTACAGGCTGCACAAGAGTGGATGTGGAAAAGCAAGCCTGCAGGTTTGTTCCCATTCTTTTGTTGGCTATAATTCCATCTCCCATCCGGGCTGAGCCTCAAGCACATGTTGTTAATACCTAAGGTTCACAATGTCTAGGCCGCTGGTTCAATCCTACGTGCCCTCTCCAAATCAAAATAAAGTCATATTTTCAAAATTTTCCAAGAGTAAAATGTCTTTTTCTGTTTGTAAGTTAATAATAGATGCTCTCAAGTTACCATTTTATTAGTGTTTGCATGGAAGCGGTGTTCGGTAAACGTGTTGGTTCCCTGCTGTTCTTTGCAGCTAACAACTTGAGCATGTCCTTTTCTACTTTTAGTCTGATGGTGACACATGTATGCGCACCAGTTCCAACTTGGGTCCATGTGTTTATTATCTGGTACGAGTCAAATCTATGTTTTTGTGTGACCGGTGGGGTTATTAGTTGGGTTGGGGGGTTAGTACTGGTTGGATCGTTTTGGTATGCTAATTTGTCAATGTGAGTCTTCGCTGTTGCCAATTCAAGACATGGGTATGAGTAGGTTGATGTCTGTTGGGCAACCATGTATAGAGCTTTTGTGAATTTACCTTTTAAAGCCAACCCCAAATTGCTGTGAGAAAGGATGATCTTTTGGCTTTAAATGGTAGATTTGTGAAAAAATTTTAAACAGCACGCAAGCATGTTTTCAGAGTGGGGTATGCATATTCGGAAATTCTCCCTCAAACACCGCTTACATGCAAGTAGTCATGCCCACACCATCACCAAATTGCCGTGAGAAAGGCTGATCTTTTGGCTTTTAATGGTAGATTAGTGAAGTGAAAAAATTTGAACAGCATGCTGGCCTGTTTTCAGAGCGGGGTATGCATATTCGGAAAATCTCTGCCTCGAACACCGCTTACATGTAAGTAGTCATGCCCACACCATCACTGTTTCTCTCCCTCCCGCCGCCAACCGACCGAAACAACGAGAAATTGCCCCTTCTAAACCCTTTCCCTCCCTCTGCCAAACGACTGAAACTACAAGAAATTGCCCCTTCTGCTTGTTTTGTCTGGCAATTGCCCCTTCTAAACCCTCTTTTGCTTGCTTTGACCTTTGAGGTGTGCATGGATTGGTTGGGTTGAGGATGAGTACTAGGCGGGACTGTCTTGGCATGCCAATGTTGTCAATGTGAGCTTCTGCGATTGGCTGTTCTAGGGCACACGTAAAAGAAGTAAGTTGATCTCAGATGGGCAGCCATTTGTAAAATTTGTGCGAATTTATCATTTAAAAAGACAGCCCTAAAAGTTGCTTGGGAGAAATGCCCCTCTTTGGCTTTTAAATTGTAGATTAGCTAGAGCTTTAAGAATTACTGCCCACCAGACATCTACCATCTTCTTCTTCTTCCTGTGCTCTAGAACCAGCCATGGAAAAGGCTCACGTTGGCGGTACTGATATTCCATGACCCACAGTCCAACTATGACATGGACGCTTCAAAGGGCGAGCAAATGATTGTGTAGGGGAAATTGTCAGACAAACTATACCAAGCACGAAGGGGCAGAAATCTACTACCAGTGCATCCCTGAATAATGGGCAGATCTGAAGACCAGAGCATACTATACAAACACTCGCTCCTATCAATGTAATAATACCTCTTGTTTGGAACGTGATTCCTATAACACTGACTTGAAACTAGGTGAATCAATGAGATTTCAAATGGGTTGCAAATCAACTGGTCTCTTCTAAGTTGACTTCCTAGCTTGATTGCTTAACTTGTAATGTTTCTCTCTCTCTCTCTCTCTCTCTAATTTTTTTTTAAAGAGAATTGATTTCAGACTCATGATCTTAGCCAAGGAAGAAAATGTCCATAAGCAGAGCATCATGGGCTGCATGAGCTATTTTATATATTTTATCTAAATGCAATCATTTTCAATATTTATCACGACTGTTGATATTTTTAATATGTCAGTTTCTTCGAGTAAGGTTTTTTTTTTTTTTTGTTTGCTCCACTCCCCCCCACTAAAAAAAAAAAAAAAAAAACCGTCTGTATCTTGGTTTTTTGTTTCCTTGAAGAATACTTACTCGCTGAAAACTCGTGCATCTCCAGGTGCTTGACGCGGAATGGCATTGGTGGTGGGCATGTTGCCAGAAAATGTATGGCACAGAACATCCATGATTGGGGCAATCTGACCCCACTGCTCTACTGAATGTTAAGAGGAAATGTAACATGAATGCTCTTTGATTTTCTCTCATGAAGAGAGGTTTTACTATAACATTTTACCCTGGAGACCTGTTTGGAATCATGGGAAAAAAGGAAAAAAAATGAAAAAGAAAGAGAATTAGAGTGTTTCCCATGAAACTGGGAAAGAAAAGTTTGTTTCTCCTTTTTGTTTCCCCATTTTCAGGTCTGGTATTTTGCAAAGATTAATTTGCATGGAAATTTTACTTGCTTTTTTTTTTTTTGAAAGTTGTTGAGAGGTGTGTCCCCATTGGTACATGTTTCACTTGGGGGTGCTTCAAGATGGAAGGTGCGTTGATATCACATTGGCGCATGAATACGTGCCACATATGGCATATGAGGCGCACTGGCACTATGGCATGGGCTGCATTGACACGTGTAATGTGGGGTGCTTGAAGATGGACAAGATCATTTGGCACATTGGAATGTGGTGAACAAGCGAAAGATGTGGATTATTGCACATGTTGGGTGCAAGTCAAGGAGATGGAAAGGAAATAGGCTTTGTGGGAAAGGAAATGAGGCTGATTCAAAGCTCAAGTTGCCCACGCCACAAGAAACAGTGGTCATAAAACTTCTCCACCTTTGAAAGGTTATTTCTTCCTAGGGCCATAAAATTGTTTATTTCTAATCCAACCTGTCTATAAGGTCACACGGATATGGATAAGGGAAAAACACAAAATATCAGCTTGATCCAAAGCTTGTGGGGCCCACAAGAAGTTTTCAATGGTAGGCGTTCAATTCCCACTGTTTCCTATGGCCTGACACACCCGAGCTTTGGATCTGAGGGCTCAGGCCCTGAAATCAGCTAGCAGAACAGATGAAGGGCATGGATAAGCCATATACATCACGGTGGACCCCACATGAAATTTACACCCCTCAATTTAATTTTAGTGTTCAAGAAGCAAAACGTGGACATCTGCCTAAAGAATGGTGTTGGAATCACTGTAGTAAATAATTATTACCAATTTACATGTATTTACAATGGTGAATTGGAAAACAAACGGCCCCTTAAATAATTATTACCAATTTACACGTATTTACAAGAGGTTTCTGCAAATTCCAGTGTCAATACTATGCCATTTGTAAATAACCACTTAAAAGTTTGCCGCATTTGGCATTTGATTAGGTTTTAATAACTTTTGTTGGTAACCGTTATAAAATGATAAAAATGTTCACATGGGACGGTACAAAAAAATTTCTGCTTGCGAGTATAATTCCCTTAATTCTCCTTAATATGGAACATATCATAAAATAATTTTAATAAGATTTTTTCCTTCTTTTAGCCCCAAAGAAGGATTTTAGGAAAGTGTAAGTTTTGTTATTTTCTTAAAATATGCCTAAAAGGTTAATGACCATTAGAAATAACTAATGGAAAGTAAGCATTGGCAATACCCATGGATTAATAATGTGGTTATTTGCAAATATATTATTTTAATGCCCTATTATTTAGGTAGTTATTTGCAAATATATTATTGTAATACCCTATCATTTAGGTAGTTATTTGCAACCCGGCACAAAAAAAAAAAAAAAAAAAAAAAAAAAAAAAAAAAAAAAAAAAAAAAACCATGGATAGAAAACTCGAGGAAAAATTCCAAACAGGTTCTGAAATGGCTCTCTCTCTCTCTCTCTCTCTGAAAATGCAGACAGGAAACTAAGGAGAACTAACGAGCTCGAAAGGAAATGAAATGGGTCTTACTCTCTCTCCTGAGATTCTCTTCCGCAATGTTCCATGTTTATTATCAATAATATTGACAAAATTATCAGTATTGCCGAGTGAAACTAAAGAAATTTGCAATATTTCTAGGTTCCGGCAATATCACAGTGATATATCGTCATGTATCACTAATGTATTGAGTACAATAATGCCAAGTATCAAGAGTTTCAGCGATATTATTGCCTAGCCTCCTATTTTGACAAGCAACATGTGAAAATCAAATTTAATTTATTTTTTTAAAGAGGAAAATATTCAAAAAAAGAAATCAAGATATTTTTTAACTTTATTTATTTTTAAATTTTTTTTTTTTTCTCTTTTTCCAGTTTCTTCTAAATTTAGGTTGGAGGGGGATTTCAGCACCTCATCTCCATAATATGTGGATCAAATCTCCAATTTGAGGGTGAAAATGTGATCAAGAGCTGGAACCAAGAAGGTACGAAATCATCCATACCATTGATTTCACTTCTAATCCATGACCATGCATGATTCTAATGCATTGTTGTGGATTTGAAAGAGAGATTGAGAAATTAAGATTGAAATGGAGGAAGTTTTTATTTTTCCTTATTTTCTTGCCCAAATTAAGGTATTAGGGACCCAGTTTTTAACCTGATGACGAGGGTGGGCTGATCCATCCATTTATGTTGGTCTCTTTTTTATGTTTTTTGATTATTTATATTTTAAAAATGAAGAAGAAACTATTTAATTTGTAAAAAGTAAATTCACCTCTTTTTTTTCTTTTTTTTTTTTGTTTTTAGATTTTTTTTTTCTTTTAATATCTTTTATGGCTCAAATGGTTGCATTTAATGGTAGAAATTAGTTGGTGGAAATCATTTTTCTAAAAAAAAAAATATTTTTTAATTTGAATTTTGTTTAGATTAGTTTTTTTTCTAAAAAAAAAATATTTTTTAATTTGAATTTTGTTTAGATAAATGGTTGTATGTGTGCATGCATGCAGGCTTGGAGGATGGTTGGATCATGGATGTGCGTTTGTATGTATGCATGGATGGATGGACGGTTGGTTGGATGGATGGTTGTGTCATTGTACGTATGCATGCATGCATCAATCAATGATGGGTGGATAGATATGGATGGTTGTATGGTTGGATGTTTGGATGTTTGGATGAATGGATCATCATGCATGTGTCTATGTTTGTATGCATGCATGCATCGATCAATAGATGGGTGGATAGATGGATGGTTGGATGTTTAGATGAATGGATCATCATACGTGTGTTTATTGTATGTTTGTATGCATGCATGCACAAATAGTTGGATCGATTGATGGATGGATGGATTGATGGATCATCATGCATCATGTGTTTGCATGCATCGATGGATTGATGGATCATCATGCATCATGTGTTTGCATGCATGGATGAATTGATGGATCATCATGCATGTGTTTGCATGGATGGATGGATGGATGGATTGATGGATCATCATGCATGTGTTTATGTATCTTCGTATGCATGTATGCATGGATGGTTGGATGGATGGATAGTTGAATGGATGGATCATTATGCATGCGTTTATCTTTGCTTGTAGGTATGCATGGATGGATGGTTGGTTGGTGTAACGCCTTGGATTTTGTAACCTGAGTTTAGTACTTATTTTCCGAAATATTGTGTGTTAACTTTTAACATAGCCCACATTTTGCCATAATTTTTTTTTTTTTTTCCTTTTTATAAGTGAACATTGTAACGGAAAAAAGAGAAATCAAGCATAAAGGAAAAGTCCATATATACATTCCAAATGCATAAGATATACAAGTGGCTACCGATAGAGCTCATACAAACCAATGTCTTAAGATTTACAAATATAGGAAAGCACAAAATCAATATAAATGAAATTTAAAATCTAGAGCCACGAGGTCATCCAGCTCCTCATGCTCCACATGAGCACCGACTTGCATATCATTTACGTCTCTTCCAACAACTGGATATGGTTCGATAACATCAATAGCTATCCTAGTGAGGTATACCTCTAACACCCTGCACTTCTGATACACAGGTGTTACCATTTAAACCCATAACAATGGATGACAACATTTGACTAATAGACAGCTTGAATCCAACCGATGCAGGATGGGACTTCCAGTCATCATTAAAGCCATCCATCAGGGGCTGCAGGAGCCGAGTTGGACTCGACACTAATCAGAAAGGTAAACTCAACAAACACTTCAAATTAAGGCAGCTCATAGATTACTTAATCAAGTCATGTTGGGACAATGCACTTACCATAAACTCTTGAGGATTTTTTTAGTAGCCAACCAAGCACTCAAAGCCTCTCAAACCCTTGTTTAGCCGTCGAGACGAAGTCCCAGACCAATACGACCGTTGGGTCGAGATGTATGGGCCAAACAAGACCTGAAATGTGCAATACGGCCCACCTGGGCCCCGCATTCGCCCCAAACTGGGCCAGGACCCCTAAATGGGGCCCCTAAGACAACTAGACGGAGTGGATTGATCACAAACATCACGGTGGTCCCCATACAAGTTGCGTGTGCACCTAGTGCACATGTCCACGAAGTGCACCGGTCGGGTCGAATGGGTCAGACCGACGTTGACCCGACCCACCTTTAAAAAAAACAGGATTTCCTTCCCGCTGTTTTGAAATTTGAATCTGGTGGACTTCAAGCTCCAAAGTGGGCCACCTTGGATACTTTCTGGACAATCTAAACCATCCATCTTGCTCATGGGGTCCGTCCAACCAAAATCGTATAAGGGTTCGGGCCCATGCATAAAAATGGAGAAGTTGGGACGGAACCGTTCATTACTTCACATACGGCTAGGATCCTCCAATGAAGGACCATCAGATGGCTTAATGTGCAATCCAACGCCGGTTTATCCAGGGGATTACCGACGTCCACTCGCCCAAGCAAGAGGATGCTCTCTCATTGCCAAAAACGGCCGGGCAAATTGGAAAACCAAAAAGGGAGTATTTCTCTTTCAGAAAATATAACACCCTGAAAATCGGGGGTCGAGCATAAACTTAACTCCCGAGTTCCAACGCATCACTTATGCAACAAAATGAATGATGATTGAATGTTGTTTGTATTAGAGTAGTGAACATGAGTGAGATTAAGCCAAAACAACATATCATACTCCAGAGATAGTTAAATTGTAAGAGGAATACTGTAATAGATAGATAAAATATATAAACTATGGTGAGTCTCCAGAGTGTGATAAGGTTACCAGGTTAATGAATTACAAGTAGAATTTCAAATTATACCAAGTTGTGGAAGTGTAATGTCTTCTATTCCAAATATCATAGCCCCGTCAATACAATACCAGGTCTTCATAGACCTGTCAGAGACTTACATGTAGGAGAACTCCTCCTCAACATCATAGTAGTAGTCCGGCTCTACTTCATAAGCATCGCCATCACCTGAAACTCAAACAATTCTGGTTGGTGTGTACAACACCGTCCCGTAACGTGAGAGTGAATGATCAACTCAGTGGAATAATAAAGCATAGGTTAACATGTTATCAAAACAGTCAAGCAGTAATAATAAAGTAGTACAATCAACAATTTTAAATACTCTTATTAATGCAAGTATGAATGCAGTCATGATGTATGCCCTTGCCAAACCACCCTCATGCGACACCATCTTACGTTCGCGACATGTATTCATCCCTCAGTGCTCCACATCTTCCAGGCACATGCAATGCATGATGAGCATGATTACCAAGTCGTTATTAGTCCATTTCAAACAGCAGGATTGGGAAACTAAGGTACCTCCCTTGTATCATTCCTAAACATGATCTATTCTAGGGTTGTCAGTCCTAGTTAATCTCATACGATAATGTGTTTCTAGGTCGCTGCAGAGGCTGCCAGGGCTGTTACGCACAATGGTTACACCACTCCCCCATCACCTCTTTAACGGTTCATCACTATACAGATACAGGCCTAGTTCATACTCTATACACCGCGGCAAAACTCTAAGGCTCACCGCAAATTCAGAGTATGCTCGAGGTCACTACAAAGGGCTGCCAGGGCTGTTACATGCATTCGTTGCACCACTCCCCCATCACCTTATCAATGTAGGCCGACAACACGAATATAGTGTCCTATACCACCATAATCGGCTCACGAGTCTGGTTGCTCAATGGACACTACGGGGAGGCACGTGGCCCCAGCGTAGGCCGACGCTCGACCATGGTGTCCCACACCACCATGCCCAGCTCATGAGTCTTAGTGGATCGAGGTACCATGGTTAACGGGATTTCACTGGTAAGTTTGGTACCCTAGGTTCAAGCAAAGGCGTCCAAACATGGTGAACATACATAAGACAGATCGGGTTGCTTGACGAGCTCGACTAGCTCGAGCGCACAACAAGTTAAACGATATGAAGCGCATAAGCACTTCGCGTGGCCAACCACTATCGCCAACCGAAGTACGACTCGGGTTCGTCGAACACATCTCACTTGGCAAATGAATCTCAGTCACGAATTCGATCCCATTACCGACTGCCTGGACTATACAATAGCCCCAATCACATTCAATTGCAGATAGGTAAAGCAGTAATGGATCAAGATTTAAATCATACAATCAAAGTCTGGTATTATCCGTTTAGGGCTGCCAGGGCTGTTGCACGGAATCGTTACACCACTCCCCCATCACCCATGACGGATCATACAATGTAAACATGAATTTAAACATACGCATTACATAGATAAAATCATACAATCAGTTGAGCATGTTATGAAGTACAACACAAGCATGAGTTTGTACATATTCAATTCCTAATTACACAGATATCTAAAGAAAGCATACACATAGTTACAGGAATTGAGAATCATATCTCAACGCCCTTATACATTACAATTTACTAACTATTACTCATTCAACATCTCAACAAATACTTTGGACTACCTACATCAACATACATGACATGTTGATCACATAGGTATTAGGCCAAATCCTTTCACTAGGGAGCTGCCCCAATTATAACACGCGTGCACCCACGACGGATTGTCATGGCAAGCAGGAATCCAAGTTCCATGTTCATTCAGCCATTTCCACAACCACTTGGGCTACACGTTTTAACATATATAGTATATATTGGCCGTGGTGTGATTTAAGGCAAATCCTTTTGTCAAAGGGGTGTCGCCTATACAACAATCATGTATCCATGACAATCAGCCATGGCGAGCACGAATGCGAATTCTATATTCATTCGGTCATTTTCACAAACACTTAGAATACACTATTTCAACATACATAGTGTACATTAGCAAAACTTATATTAGGGCGAGTCTCTTCGCCAAACAAGTATTTTATCCATATATAATATATTCATACAGCAAATAATCATGATAAACACATTTCCAAAATTTATACGTATACGGTACTTTCTAGAATACACTATTTTAACATACATAGTGTATATTAGCAAAACATGTATTAGGGCGAGTCCTTTCGCCAAATAAGTATTTTATCCATATATAATATATTCATACAGCAATTAATCATGACAAACACATTTTTAAAATTTATACGTATACTGTACTTTCTACAAATACCTAGAATATGTAAAATTCCATATTCTACATCTTTAATCGAAACGGAAAACAGACAATACTTTATACATGTGCAATTGCATGCAGATCATGAATCTATCATTATTTGACATTGAAAGCATTGAAAACCATAACCTATACATCTAAAGTCAACACCTTTTGTCGTAGAATCGTAACGGAGTCGATAGGTTTGCTAAGCTTCCGTATTCGGCAGTTTGGTAACCTATAGAATGAAATAGGTTAGCTATTTCATAACCTACAACCTACACAACCCCAAAATAGATTAGGGTTAGGGTTTCTTACATAGAAATGAAGTCGGTATCGCCGGAAAAGCAATGAGAATGGGGTAGTGCAGCTTGTGTAGCGGCAGGGGATAGTAGTAGGGAGATTCTCCCACATCTCTCACTCTTTCTCTCTCTTCTCTCTCTCTTCTCTCTCGAGGGTTTCTCTCAAATTCGTATGGCTATGAGAGAGAGGGTTCTAAGGTCTTTATATAGCCTAAAAACACTCTGAAATAGACTTGTGGACAAGGTATACTTAGGTTATAACTAAAGCAAGCCAGTTTCAGCTCAACGGAGCACTTCTGGCGGGCCTCCTTGAGCCAAAGGTCGGACTTAAGCTCACAGACGATGGATCTAGGTGGAGTTACATTTTCGTTTCGGTCGAATTTCCAGATCGCACGTGGCGGACCAGTTTCAGTTCAACGGTCAGCGAAAGTCGATCGGGGATTTCAAGTACACTGACCTGTGTTAGAATTTTTCCCTGATTCGACGGTATAATCTGGTCAGATTCCGAAGGTCTGGTTGCTTAATACGGATCCGCAAGCGACAAGTCTCATATTACTATTTGAGATATTTATTTTTAAAGAAAACCAAGTGTTCTCACACTCCTCGCTCCGGACTCAAGCGAACAGCCATGGGACACTGTCTGGATTTGATTTCCGAGATGGTTGTCAAGCCCAGCAAGGCGGTCCTAATTCCTTAACTTGGTATTATTCGGACTTCCGATGTGTGGTCCAGATCTGATACGGAGTTTCGGGATGCTCCCGAGAACAGTCGGGTAATGAGATTGATCCTAGATTTTAGGGTAACCTAGCGTCAATGATTCTACAAGTTTTGGGTCTTGCAGATCGTATTTAAAGCGATTCAAACAGATTTCACGGCTACTCTAGTCTAGCACTTAGTTAACTTTGTCAAATTTCTAAAGGATTTAATCCTAAGTGATTTCTGGTCGAGGTGGTACCTGGTCCTGTAAGATTTCTGTCTGAGGTGGTACCTAGGCCTTTGTAGTTTGTATATAAGGTGATCCAAGTTATAATACTTAGCTAGTTTAAGATAGTGTCTAGGGTGAAAGTACTTAGAAAAATTGAAAGAACAAGGTGGTAAAGGGTGGGATTTGTGAAGGAAATGGGTTCAAAAGCGGTTTTAAACTTTGGGATTGAGTTCTGACAGGTTAATAAGGTGTTAGCATCGACCCATTGCCTAAGGAGGTCTAATTTCAGGTTGGCAAAAATCTGGGATGTTACAATCTACCCCCCTTAAAACAAAATTTCATCACCGAAATTGCCTAAGGGTAATAAGGAAAGATTTAATTATTTTATTTGCCTAAGACTTATTGATTCCAAGTTTCTACGCATGGTAGGGTATATACTAGCCTAGTTCATTTTAGTCTACCCCCCTTAAAACTTATTTCTTTATCCATTTCTCATACCCTGATGGTTTGCTACAATTTATTTCTTTACTTATCTGGAGTCTTGACGATAATTCCCAACAATTTAGAGTAAGATAGCTATTTTCAATGTTTGACCAACACGGAGAGACGGTTATAGTGGGCTTGATTCCGATACATCGATCATCTACCGGGCCAGGGTAGAAAGCTCATTGTATCCCTTCTGAATCCTGGTGGATCCTGGTCTTCTGCTCATCAGCAGTGATTCTATTGGTAGTCGCCTAAGATTGAGAATTGGGTCAAGCCGCAAATGCTTCGCAGTTGTATATTTCAGTAACTCCGTAGTCCAATCACTCTAAAAACGCAGGGAATGTCCATCATTGAAAGGTTCAAATGTCCTATTTCTTGGGTTGCCCATTGGTCTAAGAGAGTCCTTGTTATTATCTATGTCCAAGGAAATGATGAATCAAATCTTACTAGATCATCCTAAAACGGTTTCTCATGGTAGAACTTGCTAGGGCTCCTATAATGTTCGTATTCAACGAGCACAGTTTCGATCCTGGGCCAGTGGGGTAGGGTCCACCACGCTTTCGCTGCACCACCCAGATCAAAGAGGTGCATTGATTTGACCTAACTACATCTATCGGTCTCTGGCATTCTCTAATGTAACCGGTAGTCTAGTTAATCCATAGGTGTAGTCCAAAATCTATGCTCATACGCTAGATGATTTCACATCATTTCTAATACAAGGAAGGGTTTTATCACTTAGGGTCAAAGTTGCCTAATTGGAATTGAGTCGCCCGAAATTAAATTTAACTATGCTCGAGCACTACACACATGCTCATACCAGCTAAGAGGGTCTTAAGGTTCACATTATAAATTGTTGGATTTCTCATACATTTAGGTCTTTCGAAATCTAGGATTACCATTTTAGGTCCAAAACTCCATGGGCCTATTTGGCCAATGGTCTTAAGGTGTATTTAATGGGCTTGCATTACTAATCCCTCCTCGGGATTGAGAGTGGCATGGTTGGTAGGAGGGTGGGTGGGGATTAATTTTAATGGTATAGGCTATGGAAAATAAGCCTTATGTTGGAAGGTGTGAGAGGGGATTTCCAAATCCTAGGATAACGAATCTCTAAGTGTACTTGGAAAGGAAAATTTCAGGATTTACTTTTAATTACATACACTCCAAACATGGCATTGGAAAACATGGGATACAGCCAATCCAAGGACAATACCTAACACATGCATTTATTGTTACTTTTACAATTCTAGCCACCTTAAACTCACCTAATGCAATTTGGCCGAACGGGCCTTAAACGTCCTCAAACATCTAAAACATTCTACCAACTACTACACCCATTAATATGAAAACATAAACACCCTAAGACGGTAACCCATGCAAACTACAAGATAACAGTATGGATGATTTGGCCTTCAAGAAAATGGCCGTACAAGCTCGGATAGAGCCATGAAAAATGAAGGAAAAGGGGAAAGAGGGCTGGAGTCTCTAACTCTCCACGGATTTAAGCCTCAACAGAGGTTGTACAGGCCCAAGAGACAGAGTTCGAAGAAAGAAAGTGAAGAGATGGGAGGGATTGAGAGCTTACACGATTTGAGCTTCAAACGGGGGGTGTAGGAGCTTAAATGAGAGAGAATAAAGAGAGTAGGGGGTGTGTTGTTATAAACGATGGAAGTGAACGGGTTATGACAGAGAATGACAGAATGGGTGATTGGAGGGGCGATTTTTGCCAAAAATCAGAAGTTTGAAAGAGAAAAGAGAGCTTGGAGGGGTGATTTGCGAAGGAGGTATGCCATAGGAGGGTTTTAGTCGACGGCCCATACATCAGGGGGTTCCCCAACCTCCCAAACATGATCGGCCCGACCGGCCCGCCCGGCCGGGCCCGAACTCGGCGAGGCCTCACCGACTTAGGGAGGACCTCGCTGAATTTTGGAGTGATTGGTGATGCCTCGCCATTTGGGTGAGGTCCTCGTGATTCCTAGGCCCTAAAAATGTGTGGGGCCCACCCTGGGTCCCTCTGGAAGTACTCCGTTTGACCCCCGACTCCATTTTGAGCCGTATCGGGGCTAAATAGTAAACCAGAATGATTTTATGTGATGTGTAGCATATGATTTTGGGGTAGGAGGCGCTAATCTATCCAACTAACCCATTTATTTCATGAGATTCCATAATTTGAATGGTCAAAAGTCCAATTTCTACATATATTTACTATTTATAGTAAATTTTTGTTTAAGTATTATTCTCCATCATTTATACGTTAGGATTTATGTCTAGCATGAAAGGACTTAGAAAAAGTTGAAGAATGAGGTGGTGAAAGGAGAGAATTTGAAGGAATTGGATAAAAGGGGTTTTAGGCTTTGAGATGAAGTGTAAGGTGTTGTGGTTGACCCACAACCTAAGGACATTCGTTTCTAGGAAACGACTCAAATCCGTCGACTGATGGCCTAGAAGTGATTCAGGATCGTTTCGCGTGATCATGGGTGTGTACGGGCCCAATCCTAGAACCGAGACCCACGTTTGTGGTCCAAAAAGTGGGCCTCACATTGATCAAAGGCTCCATTTGGTCCACTCAAATGGACCAAATCATGCCGAAATACCCTGGGCAGTGATCTGCCATTAACGGTTAGATCATCTTTCCCGTTAACCCATCTGATCCTGATCACGAGATGGGCCCCACCAGACCCAAAAAAATTGTACTTTTTGATAGGCTAGGATATCAACAACCCATCCCTAGGATCGGATTGGTCCCATGCATAGCCATCACAGTAGTTGCTAGGGAGTTCTTTCTCAACCGTTGGTAACTTCTCTCCTTGCTTATAAATAGGGCACTATTGCCCTCAGCTTTCACACCAGAGAAGGAAAGGAAAAGAAAGAGTGAGGGAAAGGAAAGAGAGAGAGAGAGAGAGAGAGAGAGAGAGAGAGAGAGAGAGAGAGAGAGAGAGAGAGGGGTGTGGGTGCGTGCATTCCATCCCCTGTTCGAGTCAAGCTCGACCTAGGCAGGTAACTCCTTCCCCTCTAACCTCTTGAAGCTCCAAGCCAAGCTAAAACCAAAACTTCATCAGGTTTTGTTCAAAGCTGAAAATAGCCCCCTAATAGGGCTTTGATTCGGGCTGCAAGCACCCCACCAGCAGGGCCATACAGAGAGCTAAAAATGGGCTCTATCTGGGCTCTGAAATGAACTGAAATGGCCTGTAAGTGGCCCATGTAAGGAGCTGAAAACGGCTCTCAACAGGACCTTGGTTTGGATTGAAATAAGGTCCCAACTAGACCCTGATCTGAGCTGAGAAATGAGCTGAGTTTGGGGCCGTGCATTGGACCAAGAACAGCCTTCCAGCAGGGCCGAGAAATGGGCTTAAGGTAACTCTCAGATGGGCTGAAACCAAGCCTCTATTAGGCCATGCAAACAGCCTGAAATCTAGTAATCCCTAGGCCGTGGAAATGTTGTAAATAGGCCCTTAGTTGGGCTGGAGGTTTGGCAGAGGATAAGCCCTTATATGGGCTCCAAAATGGGTTGTCATGGCCTGTAGATGGGCCTAAATTTGGACCGGAATTAGGTCTCAAACAGGCCCTGATTCTGGTTAGAATTCACGCCGTCAGCAAGCCGTGGCAGGGGGCTAAAAATCAGGTGGGCCGCACCTTAAAAATCAGGTGAGCCGCACCTGAGCATATACTCAGTGGGCCGCACCACATTAAAAAGGTGGGCCGCGCCTGAGATATATCTCAGTGGGCCGCACCACACAAGGCAGTGGGCCGCACTTGGTCTTACTGCTGGTGGGCCAGACCATCAGCTGACCACTCATACATGAGGTGGGCCATACTTTCTCAGTGGGCTATGCCACAAATCACAATGGGCCACACCATAGGTTCTAGTGGGCTGCATTTGAGGCCTGCTGATGGGTCGAGACAACCCATCCTGCTTGGGCTATCAACAAGGACGCTGCTGGGCCAAAAAAGTGGCCTAGCCAAAAGGAAGTTCAAGTGGCCTTTGGGCCAGGACGAGGCTAGCTCAGCTGCCGTTGGGATGTTATTAAAGAAAAAAAAGGCTGGTGGGCCAAAAACCAGCTGGCCCACCTCGGAGTTATGATGTGCTGGGCCAAAAACGGCCATCCTAGCCCAATTCCTGGGCATTTATTGGGCCTAACAGACTGGGCCCAGTCAAGCCTAGTTCAGGCCTTAAGTATGGGAAGATTTTAGGCCCAATCTGGGCCACTTGTTGGACAAATTCTGGTGGGCTTGGTCACTTTAACGTAGGCCCAAATAGCCCTAATTATGGGACCCTTCTAATCCACACAACTTCATTGCATTAACCTTGGGAATATTTGACTATAACCTTAGGAAATCGTTGCGTGATTTGAGCCACAAGGTGTGCATGGGAACGTGAATCAAGGACGGTTATACGACCCTCCAAGGTGATGACTTCTCCCCTTGGGTTTTTTATCTCCAAGCTAGGCTAAGGATATCTTTATAGTAAAACTGATTGACAAACAAGGAACGGGGAATCATTCGGGTAGTTGTTAAAATTTATGCACTATAAGTAGATTAATTCTTGGTCGGTTTGCCTAGGAGTATGATTTAGAACTTATTTGAATACTTGAATAATCTAACTCATGCCTTAGACTGATTAGAGTTGGTTAGAATAAATTATTTAGTTAGCTTATTACATGTCTTGGAAATAAACTATATGTTTAGTTTACTTGGCACTTAGTGGGGTGTTTGATTAGCTTTCTATAAACACCCCACCCAAGCCATCATGAATAAGGACAATCTGGACCATGATCAACAACCTGAACTCGAAACCCTAATCTAAAATCATACCCGAACCCGAAACCCTAATCTAAAACTGTACCCAAACCTGAAACCCTAAGTTATTAGAACCTCCCAAATCTAGAACCCATTTAGAGCCAAGACAGCCTAGAAATACACCCAGCCGAGCCAAAAACCCGAAAAAGGGACCAGCAGACAAACCAGCATGCCACACGAGGACCGCACATGCGAGCCCGGCCTCGGTGGTAGTTGGACTACCGCCGGCGGTACTCCGATTACCTCCGCTCGCCGAACGCATGTGTCCTCCGAGCAACAGGTGTCCCTTAGCTCGAAAGTCAACTTTCCTACGAATTTACCCTTATAGGGTTTACCATTTACCATTTTACCAACTCAAGATCCAATGGGAATGTGCCACGTTGAACTTCTTTCTCCCCAACCACTCACAAGCTGCCATGTCATCTTTTTTACCCTTAACTACCTACCATTTACCAAAGGACCATTGGAGAAGGCTATAAATAGCCCTCTCCTCTCCTCATTTCAACAACAACATCTTCTCATCTAAGAGAGAGGGAGAGAAAGAGAGAGTGAAGAAGAGAGTGAAGGACAGGGAAGGAGTTTCCAAGCCTTTGAAATTTTTAATCTTTTAAACCACCCCCTAGCCTTTCCTCTTGGCCTTTCTCACCCTTTTAGCCTAGCCTAGTTTGGTCATGGTTCAGCCCATGCTTTAGCCTATTCAAATTCAAGCTAAAGATCCATTTATTTAATATGCAAGCATTCATCATGACATCTATTCCCTTCCCAACCCCTCTGCTTCTCTAGATCTCTAGTGAACGTATCCTCTGTGACTTGCCTTGCATCGGATCCCGTCACATCAGAAATTTCTAGTGATCTAGTCCACTTTTCTTTACCTTTTTTTTTTTTACATAAGCATCATCACATCTGCCTTCTAGACACATTATTAAAGTATGCTCTGTGTCCTGCCGAAATCTCGGATCTTACCGCATCAGAAATCCACGTGTGCCTAGTCCTATTTCGACCAAATCATTCATCCCTTGAGATTTTTGTACCACACTAAGTAGAGACCGTACATTTTTATGGGAAAAGAGGGTGCCTAACACTTTCCCTCTTTGTAACTGAGGTCTCTTACCCATAATCTCGGATCGTAGATCAGGAGTTAATCTAAGGTAGGAGAGTCTTCGGATTTCTCCAACCTTATATATTCCACGGGTTCTAGCCGAATCCGGGATTCTGAGATTAATTGCGAGTGGCGACTCCAACATTCACAAATTAGTCTAATCACCCCCACCACCAATACATTAATATATAAATTAACGTGGGCGCCAATTTCCACTATCTACAAAATGGCGACTCCACTGGGGAATGCTAGCTTTCACTAGCTGTAACACCCTGAAAATCGGGGGTCGAGTAGCAACTCAACTCTCAAGTTCCAAAACATCACTTATGCAACATATATGCTTATGATTCAATGTTGTCTATGTTAGTGCATTAATCATGAGTGAGATTATACCAAAATAGTAATTCATACTCCAGATCAAGTTGTAAAATGCAAGCGGAAGACTGAAAGACATAAATACACGTATATAAGTTAAAGATCACAATCGGTCTCCAGAGTATGAATACATCACTGAGTCACCATATACATGTAATAGTCTCAAAAATCAAAATGTCAAAATAGTACAACTACAATGATAATCCCTGTAGCCCCGTCAATCCGGATAGCCTAAGCGAAGCCAGCGGAGAACTGCATATAAGAGAACTCGTCCTGATCATCGTAGTAGTCAGGCTCCGCCTTAGGGGTCACACTGTCATCTGAAATCAAGACAGAGTCTGGTTGGTGTTTAAAACACCGTCCCGTAACGTGGGAGTGAGTGATTAACTCAATGGAACAATAAAGCAAAGGTTAGCATGTTATCAATTCAATCGAGCAGTAATGATAAAGCAGTAAATCACACATCCCTAAGTACTCTTGTTAATGCAAGAATGGAATGAATGTATGATGCATTCCCTCGCCTACGCTCCCTCAGCGACTTCATCTCACGTTTGCGCATTAACAACACTGCCTCAGTGCTTGACCTGCTACGCCTGAACGCATGCGTAATGCAGTGCATGCATATGATTACCAAGTTCTTATTAGTCCTTTTCATACAGTAGGGTTGGAAAACTAAGGTACCTCCCTTATATCATTTTCCAAGTGATGATCCATTCTAGGGTCGTCAGTCCTAGTAATATCATACGATGTGTTCTAGTTCACTACAAAGGGCTCATCACCACGATGCAGTGTAGGCCTAGTTTATACTCTAGTTGCTAGTAAGGCTCGTCGCCTCAGCGTAGGCTCAGAGTATGCTCGCGGTCACTACAAAGGGCTCGTCACCAAATCAGTGTAGGCTGATAGCTCGAATACAGTGTCCCAAACCACCGTATTCGGCTCACGAGCTCTGGTTGCTCACTGGTCACTACGGGTGGACTTGATGCTCCAGCGTAGGCCGACAGCTTGACCACAGTGTCCCATATCACCATGTCCGGCTCATGAGTCTTAGCGGATCGAGGTACCAAGGTTAACGGGGTTTCACTGGTGAGTTCGGTACCTTAGGTTCAAACAATAGCATCCATACATGGTGAACATACAATAGGCCAATCGGGTTACTTGGCGAGCTCAACTAATACGAGTGCACATCGAATCGATTGACATGGAGTGCATAAGCACTTCGTGTGGCCTAACCACTGCCGACGACCAATACACAACTCGGGTTTGTCAAACACGTCCTACGTGGCGAATGAATCTCAGCCACGAACTCAAAGACTATTACCGATTGCCTGGACTATACCGTAGTCCCACACACATTCAATGTTAACAACTAAGCATGTGAAGAGGTCAGAACAAGAATAACCAAGTAGTTCAAGCATGTTATCAAGCATGGTATAAGATGTAACATGAACAAGAATCCATACACATGCATTTTGAAAATAAAGCGATTAAACTAATCAACTTACATGAAGGAAATCATACACATCACTAAGGTAGTTGAGAATCCTATCTCAACACCTACTCAAGGCACTACTATACTAAGTACATATACAAGCATTTTCACAAACACTTAGACTACACTTAATAGCCTACATAACATATATTGGCCCAAACACGTATTAGAACGAATCCTTTCGCCAAAGAGTCGTCACACGCATAACTAGTATATACACATGGCAGTAAATCATGGCAAACACATTTTTAGATTTTATACATATACAATATTTTATACACATACAAGGAATACGCTGAATTCTACATAATACGTACATAACTGAAACACAAAATAGACTTCGCATTATACATGTGAAATAACACCCAGATAATGAATCTATCATTATTCGACATTGAAAGCGTTGAAAACCCGTAACCTAAGCATCTATAGTCCGCACCTTATGCCGTAGAACCGTAACGAACTCGACAGAGACTCTAGGTCTTTGTCAATGATGAAATGTCAACCTATATCACGAGTTAAGTCAGCTATCTCGCCACTTGCAACAATTGAAACCCTAGAACAGATTAGGGTTAGGTTTTCTTACCAAAGAACAAAGTCAGAATTGCCGGAATAGTGATGTGATAGTGACGGTCAGGCACATAGAATGGCAGGATAGAGCAACAGGAATCTCCTCCCACTTCTTTCACACTTTCTCTCTCTTTACTCTCTTCTCTCTCTTAGGGTTTTCTCAAATTCGTATGGAGTGAATGAGAGAGGGTTTAAGGTCCTTATATAGGCCTAGAACTGATGGAAATGACCCCAGGGCCATGGTATACTTAAGTTATGTCCAAAGGGAGGCTCTTCCATCTCAACGGAGTACTTTCGGAGCCCCCCTTGAGCCAAAGGTCGGACTTAAGCTCCCTGACTATGGATCTAGGTTGAGTTAAGTTTTCATTCCAGTCGGGTTTCCAGATCACACATGGCGGACCAGTTTCAGTTCAACGGTCACCGAAACTCGATCAGGGTTACAAGTACGCGGACATGTATGAGAAATGTTCCCTGATCCGAGGGTCTATTTGGGTCAGATTCCGACGGTCTGATTGCTTATATCTGGCCCGCAAGTGACAAGTCTCAGATTATTTAAATTAGACTTAATTTTCTAAAGAAAACCACGTTTTCTCACACTCTTCGCTCCGGGTTTAAGCGAATAGCCTCGGGACACTATCTGGAGTTAATTTCTAAAATGGTTGTCAAGCCCAGTAAGGCGGTCCTAATTATATAATTTCGTAGTAATCGGACTTTCGACGTGCGGTCCAGATCTGATATGGAGTTTCAATGTGCTCCCGAGAGTAACTGGGTAATGAGATTGATCCTCGATTTTAGGGTAACCTAGCGTCCATGATTCTACAAGTTTTGGGTCTTGCAGATCGTATTTAAAGTGATTCAAGCGAATTTCATAGCTAATTTAGTTTAACACTTAGTTAAACTCATCTAATTTCTAAAGGATTTGGTCTTGAGTGATTTCTGCCTGAGGTGGTACTCGGGTCTTTATATGAAATTTTCTGAGACATTACACTAGCTGAGACCCGACTCGAAAGCTTATAATACTTTACTCTCAAGGGACATTCACTACTATATTTTTTAAAAAATCTTTGGCTTACACTTTTTTAGGCACAGATTCAAACCATGACCACTCGATCCCGTGCAGCTATGACCTCTCAAGCTACCCATGAAGAGGAACCGACAGCCCAGCCAGCTCTCGAAAATCAGCACCCGCACCTATACCAACTCCTGCGCTGTTACCTTCAGCAGCTCCAACAGACCCACAAGCTAATACAACCATGCAAGAAGTGGCCTAAAGTCTCAAAGCAATGCAAGAGCTACTACTTCGCTTGGTACCGAGTGCCACTCCGAATACACAGGCAACCCAGCCTAGTATACAGAAACAGTTCAATCCTTCAAACTCCTTTTTCTTTTTCCCTCATTCCTCCAATAAATCCTATCCTCCCTCTCCTAGAGGAGTCAGCACAAGATCAACAACAACCAGCAAACGGGAGCAACCCTCCCACACATCATTACTCAAACAATCAGGTTACAACATCCGTTCCCCTTAACGGAAACTGCAGACAAGAACTGGGGGATGCTCATGAAGGGGGCCAGTTTCGAGTCCAACTCACTCCCTTTAACAGGAGTAACATTCCGAAATTGGCAGATCCCCCATGCGGGAGCCATTTTCAAACATCACACCCTCTTCCGAAAGGGAGCGGTGTTCAATTTCAGCTACCTCCTGCCATTGGGAGTCCATCTTCTTTCCAACAACCTCCCATTTTCAATCCATATGAAGAGGAAGCAGCATAAGCCCTACAGCAAGGGCAAGATATCCGCCGCAAGGTAAGTCTGAAATCGAGAAATTACGAGAGCAGTTACAAATGATGAAAAATCAACTCTAGAGGCAATAAGGAGTGGATCACCCATCCACCAAGTTCAGAGATTTGTGTCCCTTCCCTGATGCTCGGGTACCTCTAAACTTTGAGGTACCTAAATTCAAAAGATATGATGGTAGCGGGTGCCCCACAGTACATCTAAAAGCATTTTGTTAGGAACTTAATGCGATAGCAGGGAATGATGAAGCATTAATACGGCTCTTCCAGAAATCTCTTAAGGGTGATGCTTTGGATTGGTATATCTCACTAGATAGCCATCATATTAGGACTTGGGAGAGGCTCTCCCAGGCATTCATTGACAAATTTTCGTACAATTTGAACATGGCTCCGAGAAGGGTAGATCTGGCTGCCTTGAGACAAAAAATTGATGAATCATTGTCAACATACGTGGGACGATGGCAGGCCATGACAGCCTGAATGAGAAACCCCATCGACGACGAACAATAAATATCCATGATCGTTCATTCAGCAAATCCCATCATTTTAGGATATTTAATCTCGTACCCATACGTAAACTTCTCTTAGCTCATTCGAGTTGGAGAACAAGTGGAAGCTGGGATCCGAGCTGGAACCATTTCCCCATGACCACACCAGGCCCTCACAATCAAAAGAAACAAAGTTGAGGGGAAACCCGTTGGATATGGGAATGAAAACGGCACTGCTCTCGCACAACGCACTACGGAGGTTAACAATATCGTCAACAACACTCAAGGCAATCAGTACGCTCCATAACCGGAGTCACAGCAAGACAGGCAGCACCAGCCACAATTAAATAGACAGTACCAACCACAACAAGCCCAACAGGGATATCAGGCACAACTATCTCAACAACAATAGCAATAGCCTAGGGGGAATGCGCAAGGCCCTTACAAACAGGCATTGTTAGGCAGGAAGTTCACCCCTTTAGCACAAACATACAGTCAGGTTCTGACAATGTTAATGCAAAAACAACTTTTGACACTGCTCCAGCCTCGACTTCCACCTAATCTCTTACCACCTGGTTATAATGAAAATCAATATTGTGCATATCACCAGGCTCCTGACCATTTAACGGACTGCTGCTTTGCTTTGAAACATGCGGTCCAAGATTTAATCGAAAGCCAGAAGATTGCTATCACCCCGTAGGCTAGCAACATGGCTCAAGCCAACATTCTCCAAAACCCCCTGCCATCACATCAAGCGGGACTCAGCACATCCAGCACCTCTACCATCAACCACATTGAGGGAGGGAGATCCACGTACTCCTCTCCACATCATTTCATACAAGCAATCATGCCGAATACAGTAAATCGGACATGAGGATACTGACAGGCGCCATCGCCTGGGCCACAAGTATTCCTTGAAGCAGCACCAACAACATGGCCTCTCATATTCCTTAAAGCAGCACCGACAACGCAGCCTCTCGTCCTCGAAGCAGAACTTAACAGGTCACACCCTCAGCATCTCATCCTCTAAGGGGCACATTCAACTCCATCCTCGACAAATCCAAAAAGGTCAAATTCTGAACCCCTCTTCCAATAGGCCTCCCTGGTCTAGCCTCGCTAACCTTACAAGGAGCACTCCTAGTTCAAACACCAAGTTTCCTAATGCCTCACCAACTAGCACATGCTCGGGGGATCCCTTCCACACACCAAGAGGAGGAAGAAAACCCCATCGTCAAATCCCACCAAGATTCGATCACACTTTAAGAGAAATCATCAAGTCCACCACAAACGGTCTTGGCAGCAAATTCACAGCCTCAGGATCCAGTGATATATCTAGAAGGAAGGATGGTTCCCTCCTATAACACAAAGGAAGTCCTATAGCATTACCCAGAGTGCGCTGAAGTGGGTAATAATGGAAGGCATTTCAGGAGAGATAATCAGAACCCAAATGAAGGCTGGGGAACTATAATAGGAACAACACACAAAGATGACACCGCTTACGACATAGCAGCTCAGCTCAAGTCCATTCCTGCACAAATTTCTATCTAGGAACTCTTATGTACATCAAGATCACACCGACAGATCTTTGTAAAGACCTTGAATGATGTACACATCTCTCCTGATGTACCTCCTGAAATGTTGGAAAGAATGAACGGACAACTCCTCGCTCCGCCAGCCATTACCTTGTCCGATAATGAGTTGCCACCCGAAGGTCGCAAACATGGGCGCTCATTAAACAAAAGTGTCCATTACCTTCTCCGTTAAACATAAGGGCCCTCAACAAAGCAAGCCCTAAAGATGACTTTCCTCTACCTCACATCGACACACTGGTAGATAACACTGTCGGACACAAGATCTTCTCTTTCATGGATGGTTTCTCCAGTTACAACCAGATCAAGATGGCCATCAAAGATCGAGAAAAGACTTCATCACACCATGGGAAACTTTCTGCTACTAGGTCATGCCCTTTGGGTTAAAGAACGTATGAGCTACATATCTGTAACGACTAGAAAATTTCTGTACAATGGCTCGAGTACCACCTCGACCAGAAATTACTTAGGATTAAATCATTTAGAAATTTGACAAAGTTAACTAAGTGATAAACTAGAGTAGCCAAGAAATCGTTTGAATCGCTTTAAATACGATCTACAAGACCCAAAACTTGTAGAATCATTGACGCTAGGTTACCCTAAAATCTAGGATCAAACTCATTACACGTCTACTCTCGGGGGTACATTGAAACTCGGTATCAGGTCTGGACCACACATCAGGAGTCTGAATAATACGAGGTTAAGGACTTAGGATCGCCTCGCTGGGCTTGATAACCATCTCGGAAATCAAATTCAGCCAGTATCCCACGGCTGTTCGCTTGAGTCCGGAGCGAGAGAGTGTGAAAACACTTGTTTTCTTTCCAAAATAAATATCTTGAATAGTAATCTGAGACTTGTTACTTGCGGACATTTTGTAAGCAACCTGACAGTTAGAATCTGACCCAAATACACCCTCGGATTAGGAAAAATTTCATAAACATATCCATGTACTTGGAATTTCAGATAGAGACCCGCTGACCGTTGAACTGAAACTGGTCCGCCACGTGTGATCTGGGAATTCGACGAAAATGAAAACTTAACTCCACCTTGATCCAAGGTTGGTGAGCTTAAGTCCGACCTTTGGCTCAAGGAGGCCCACCAGAAGTCCTCTGTTGAGCCGAAAAAGTGCCGCTTTGGTTATAACCTAAGTATACCTTGTCCACAAGTCTATTTTAGAGTGTTTTTAGGCTATATAAGGACCTTAGAACCCTGTTGGCCTACGCTAGGGCCACGTGCCTACGCTGGGGCCACGTGCCTCCCCGTAGTGACCAGTGAGTAACCCGACTCATGAGCCGATTATGGTGGTATGAGACATTATATTCGTGCTGTCGGCCTACATTGATAAGGTGATGGGGGAGTGGTGTAACCTTTGTGCGTAACAGCCCTGACAGCCCTTTGTAGTGACCTCGAGCATACTCTAAATTTGCGGTGAGGCGACGAGTTTTGCCACAGTGTATAGAGTATGAACTAGGCCTATATCTGTATAGTGATGAACCATTAAAAAGGTGATGGGGGAGTGGTGTAACCTTTGTGCGTAACAGCCCTGGTAGCCTTCGCAGCGACCTAGAAACACACTATTGTATGAGATTATTTAGGTTTGACGACCGTAGAATGGATCATGTTTGGGAATGATACAAGGGAGGTACCTTAGTTTCCCAATACTGCTGTTTGAAAGGACTAATAACTACTTGGTAATCATACTCATCATTGCAATGCATGTGCCTGGTAGATGTGGAACACTGAGGGATGAATGCATATCGTGAACGTAAGATGGTGTCGCATGAGGGTGGTTTGGCAAGGGCATTCATCATGTCATTTCATACTTGCATTAAATAAGAGTAGTTAGGATTGTTTGATTGTACTCCTTTATCATTACTGCTTGACTGAATTGATAACATGTTAACTTATTCTTTATTATTCCACTGAGTTAGCTACTCACTCCCACATTATGGGACGGTGTTTTACACACCAACCAGACTCTGTCTCAGGTGTAGATGATACACCGATTAAGGAGGCTGAGCCAGATTACGATGAGGACCAGGACGAGTTCTCATACATGCAGTACTCAGACGGATTTGCTTAGGTTGACTGGATCGCGGGGATTTTAGGATATATCTGTTTTAGTTGTATTTTAACCTTTTGATTCAGAAACAATATATGTATATGGTTACTCAGTTTGTGTTCATACTCTGGAGATCGAGTTGGTTTTGTTTCTTCACATACCTTATATATACAGTTTCAGTCTTCCACTTGCCTTTATACAATTGATCTGGAGTATGCATTACTGTTTTGGTATAATCTCACTCATGTTTATTGCACTGACACAGACAACATTCAATCATCATCATCTATGTTGCATAAGTGATGTTCTGGAACTCGAGAGTTGAGTTGCTACTCGACCCTCGAATTTCAGGGCGTTACAATATCAGTGAGCCATGACTGCCTTATTCCACGATATGATAAACAAGGAAATGGAGGTCTATGCAGACGATATGATCGTTAAATCTCACACAATCGAAGGACATTTCGAAGACTTCAAGAAGCTCTTCGATAGCTGGATAAATTCAAGCTCCGGCTCAACCCGCAAAAGTGTGTCTTCGGCGTAACCGAAGGCAAGCTGTTAGGCTTCATTGTCAGCAAAGATGGCATACGAGTGGACAAGACCAAAGAAATCATTGAAATGCCACCACCCAATACTGAAAAAGAGATTCAAGGCTTCCTCAGAAGGATCCAGTATATCAGCCAGTTCATCGCGCAGCTCACACAGATCTGTGAGCCCATATTCAAGCTTCTAAGGAAGAATTCGCCAAAGGAATGGAATGCCGATTGTCAAATGGCCTTCGACAAAATCAAGAAGTACCTGCTAAATCCTCCAGTGCTCATGCCACCTATCCCAGGTAGGCCACTATTGCTGTATATCTCTATCGTGATAGAAGCAATCGGATGTGTCCTCGGCCAACACGACGACACAGGAAGAAATGAGCAAGTGATCTACTACCTAAGCCGACGATTCACAAGTTATAAAGCCAAGTACTCCAGCTTAGAGAAAATATGTCTCGCCATGGTCTAGGCAACACAACGTCTACGACAGTACATGATCGCTCACCCAATCCTTTTGCTCGCTCGTATGAACCCGTTGAAATACTTGTTTGAAAAACCTGCACTAACAGGAAGGATCGCAAAATGGTAGCTACTGCTTTCATAGTTTGACATCACATATGTCACTCAAAAAGTAATTTAGGGACAAGCACTGGCCGATCACTCAAAAAGTAATCAAGGGTGGGACCCAGGGCTTTTTAGGGCCTAGGGGACAGGAGGATCTCGCCCATGGGGTGGGCCCTCAAAATTTGGACAGTTGGTCGGCGAGGCCTCGCCGGAATTTGGGCTGGGCCGGGCCCGCGGCTCAGGCCGATCGACTTTGGGGGTATAAGGACCCCCCTGACATGGGTCCCGTTCATTCTCCCTCTCCTAAACCCCTACTTCCTTCACAAAACCCACCTCCAAGGCATTTTTTCCTCTACACTTGCTGTTTTCTCTTCGAAATCACCCTTTTAATCATCCTCTCTACTAGTTTTGACCAAACCCATCCATTCCCATCGTCCACAATAGTCCTTTCCTCTCTCCCCTCTCCGTTTCTCTTGTTTGAGCTCTCACACCCCCAAATGGAGCACAAAAATCGTGTGAGCTTCCTCACCATCTGATCTCTCCATTTTCTTTCTTAAATCCCTATCATTTGGGCCCCTACAACATTTGTTGGAACCCAAGTCAGTGGAGAACCAATCCTCCAGCCCTCTTTCTTTCCATTCCTTCCCTTTCCATGGCCTTTCTCGCAATTGTTTCGGCCATTTTCTCCATCTCCACCATCCTCTCTCTTATGGGTAAGAGAAAGAGCGCCGCTGATGAGGCTGGGCCTAGTTACCCTACACGATCAAGGCGTCCGAGAGACACCACCGCTAGCTCGAGCTTTGCCCGAGAATTTTGAACGAAGCGGGATCTTGATCCCCGGATCCCTGCTGAATGAGCTCAGTTGGCGGCACTACCTCATGGAGTTTATGAGGACTGTAGGGTTCTCTTTGAAGCCCAGGTGGATGGACGACTCTTCGGTGAATACTACTTGTTCGAGCAAGTGGAGGCGGCCCACTAGGGTCTGCTATTTGAAGCCAGAGGTCGCGCCAATCCTGGTACTGTCTGAGTCTTCTATGCCAACATTCGTGAGCCTACACTGGAACCTTTGCAGTTCCGGCTCTTAGTTGGGGTGGATCTGTTTGTCACTGTTGATGTGAGAGTGATTGCGCGGCTTATGAATATGCCCCTTGGTGACGTACATGCTAGCGAACAAAATCTAGGGACTGCTCGTGAAAAGGATCGTCGCACACGTTACCTTTGTGGTGGCCGACTGGTTGAGTGGCAGCCGAACAAAAGCCTGCTAGCATCCCACATGTCAGATGACTTTTGCCTACTACATCACATCTTCACATACAACCTCTATCCCAGACACAGTAATAACAGCGAGTGCACGCGACTCATGGTAGACTTTCTGTACCAAGTGGGGCAGAGGGTGAACTTGTGCGTGCCTACATTCGTGTTGCGCAAATTGTGAGTATTGCACGCTTCACCAGGAGCTCTGATTCGCTTCCCTTCGGCCGACTCATATGCAGGATTGCACGGGAGTTTGGCTACAGTCTGGGGGTGGAAAGGCCAGCACAGATCCACCAAATCGACGAGAGTACTCTCCATCAGATGGAACTTGGGGCACGGCGACGACAGGCCCGACATGTGGAGAGTGAGGATGAGTTGGTGAGCGAAGAAGAAGAGAGTGAAGATGGGAGTGGCAATGAAATAGAAGAAGAAGAAGAGGAACCTGAGGCCCAGGATATAGAGGAGAGTTCACCTCCTGCGGCTCAGGAGCAGAGCACCGATCAGTCTACTATAGATGCATGTTTTGCCCGTCTGGAGGAGGGCCAAGCGGCCCTGCAACAGGAAGTCAGGCGGGTCCAAACCAAGCTCAGCAAGGTATCTCGTACCTTGAAGGCCATCCTGTGCTGTCTACAGGACAAGAATGCCCCTCCTCCATCGCCTGATTCGGATGCCTAGCCATCCTTACTGCTGATTTGTAGTTGTTTGGTTTTCTCTGTAGTAGGTTTATGTTTCATGTTGATGATGTAGTAGTTAGTAGTATGTTTTAAGTGTTTGTTGTGGATGTAATTGGCTCACATGTAATTTCTGTCATGATTCATGTAACTCTGTATTCCATGTATTATAATAATTTTGGGTAAATGAAAAGCATGCAGCCTCTTTTACTATGAGATGTGTGGAATGCTTAAAGTGCTTGTATAATGTGTTGTTATGCTTTATCTCACAAGCGATGTATCCTATGTTGTATAGGGCATGCCACAGAGATCTACGAGAAGCACAACACCCCTCTTACTCACTGACTCTATAGACCAGACTCCTTCCCGCAGGGGTGGTCCTATGGGCCCGGGTTCTAGCTCTGATCAGCCTCCTGCTGGTCCTACTGGTGGACTGCCACCTTATACACCCCCGGTTCGCGAGCAGCACCGGGCATCCTCATCTACACAGCATGACCCACAGGCTGCTCCACCTCCTGACAGGTTTGAGCAGATGATGATGCTGATGCAGCAGCAGCATCAGCAGCTTCTTGCGGTCTTATCGGCTCAGGGTGGCAGTGCGGCTCCACCTTCACCATCTACATGACCAGAGACCGCAGAGCCTCCTGCTCAGGCTGAGGCTATACCTCCCCCTGCGCCTGCTGTACCCCCTACTGGAGATGTTGGTACTTGTGGCCTACTCGAGCGATTCTAGCGCTTGAGGCCTCCCACATTCATGGGTTCTCACAGACCCGAGGAGGCTGAGTTTTGGCTAGACCGCATCTCCAAGATGCTACGGATGCTGCACTGTACTGAGGCAAAGCAGGTCGAGTTGGCCACTTTCATGTTCAAGAGGGAGGCCAGCTTGTGGTGGGACAGTATGCTGCGGTCTGTCGCAGTACACTATGTGTGGACTTGGGCAGCATTTGAGTTTCGGTTCCACGAGAAGTATGAGTTTTTACGCCTCAGGCAGGGAGGCATGACTGTTACTGAGTACGAGCATAGCTTTACGGAGTTGGGCCACTTTGTCCCGACCATCCTGGTTGATGAGCAAATGCGGATACGCCATTTTTCTGGGGGTTTGTTACCTGATATACGGTCGAAGATGTGCTGTATCAGTATACCTTCTTATGCGGAGCTGGTTCACATGTTTATGATGGCCAAGCAGGATGCTGATCGTCTGACACGTTCTCATGGTACTATGGGTACGAGACCACGACCAGAGATGCAGAGCAGGCCTTTCTTAGGCAAAAGGCCTCGTATCGACTCTCCCCCCAGGGCCGCGGCACTAGTAGTTCCGATGTGGTGCCCAAGTGTGACCTGTTCTTTCTGCGGGAAACTGGGTCATCCTGCAGAGAGCTGTTTTTCTCGTATGAGGGCTAGCAGGTTCTCACCACCGCAGAGGCTGGATCGCCCTCACCCTCAGGCCATATCAGTTCCACCTCGACAGACTACCCCTGCTCATCCATCCTTAAGACCTCCTGTACCACGCTTCAAGCCGCCTCAACGGCCCTTGGTTTCACAGCCGAACCGTTAGCAGCAAGCTCAAGTAAATATGCTTGTTGCTGAGGCACCTAAGACATCGATTACAACCCCGATGGCTTTTGAGGGTACGACCACATTTTAGGTACTTCCATCTCCTTGTTGGTGGACACTGGGTCCACTACTTCTATTATTTCATGTGGGGCAGTTAAGTGTCTAGCTTTACATACTACTCCCACGAAGGGAATGAGACTCACTATGGCTACTGGGACTTTTTTGGATGTCACACGGGTGTGTGATAGTTGCTCCGTGGATTTAGGTAGCAGAACAGTGCTCATCGACCTCATTGTTGCTCCATTATGACATTACGACATTATCCTCGGTATGAACTGGCTAACTAAGATGAAGACAGAGATAGATTGTGATACTCGGGTCGTGACGGCCTATAGATCGGATGGCACAACTTTCACGTTTTCAGTGCAGGTCAGTTGGCCCTGCCGTGTTGAGTGTTATACTGCTTTATTAGAGCTGATTGATGGTCCAACATTAGAAGATACACCGATGGTTCGGGAGTTTACAGGTGTGTTTGCGACAATTCCTGGTTTGCCTCCTCGGCGTGAGATCGACTTCACCATTGATCTTACACCTGGTGTGACACCTATCTCATTGTCGACTTATCGTATGCCTCCATGTGAGATAGAGGAACTGCAGAGACAGATTGACGAGCTAGTAGAGAAGGGCTTCATACGACTTAGTGTGTCCCCTTGGAGAGCACCTGTACTATTTGTGAAGAAGAAGGATGGGTCGCTACGGTTATATATTGATTACCGTAGGTTGAACCAGGTCACAGTGAAGAATAAGTATCCTTTGCCCAGGATAGATGATCTGTTTGATCAGTTGAAGGAGGTGAAGTATTTTTCGAAGATTGATCTGCAGTCAGGGTATCATCAGCTGCGCGTCAGAGATGAGGATGTGCAGAAGACGGCTTTCAGGACATGCTTTGGGCACTACGAGTTTCTAGTGATGTCGTTCGGTCTTACGAACGCACCGGCCGTGTTCATGGACCTGATGAACCGGGTACTTTGGCCATTCCTATACCGATTTGTCATCGTCTTTATTGATGACATTCTGATGTACTCTACGAGTCGGGAGGAGCAGGAGGAGCACCTGAGAGCGGTGTTGGATACGTTGAAGAAGAGCTAGTTGTTCGCGCAGTATAAGAAGTGCAACTTCTGGTAGGAGGAAGTCAAGTTCCTCGGAAATGTGGTGTCCAAGGATGGGATAGCAGTGGAACTTGCTAAGGTAGCCGTGGTTTAGGATTGGCAGCAGCCTGGCTCGGTTACCAAAGTGAGGAGTTTCCTTGGTCTGGTAGGGTATTATAGACGCTTCATTCGGGATTTCTCAAAGATTGCCAGGCCATTGTCTTAGTTGACATGAAAGGACCTGAAGTTCGCCTGGAATGAGAAGGCAAAAGCAGCTTTCAAGGAGCTGAAGGACAGGTTGACGTCCGTCCCTGTGCTAGTATTGCCAGAGCAAGGGGTTAAGTACACGATATACACTGACGCGTCTCGTGTTAGTTTGGGTTGTGTCCTTATGCAGAAGGACAGGGTGATTTCGTATGCCTCGAGACAATTAAGAAAGCACGAGGAGAATTACCCTACACACGACCTGGAGTTGGCAGCTGTCATCTTTGCATTGAAGCTCTGGAGACATTACCTCTACGGAGAGGAGTTCGAGCTTTTCCGTGACCACAAGAGCCTTAAGTACATATTCACGCAGCGAGACTTGAATATGAGACAACGACGATGGATGGAGGCCTTGAAGGACTTCAAGTTTGAGGTTTCCTACCATCCGGGTAAGGCGAACCTTGTGGCAGATGCGTTGAGCCGCAAGAAGGCTATAGCATTTGCGGATCCGTTGATGATAGCAGAGTGGGACATGGTTGAGTTCGTGCGAGACTTGGAGCAGAGACTCACCATGGAGGAGCCATTTGAGTGTGTTGCGCATGTTCGGGTGCGACCACTTGTTGATGACAGGATCATTGAGGCCCAGAAGGGCGATGAGCGGTTGTCTGAGCTTCGAGAGCAAGCTAGCGACACCGAAGACTCCGATGGAGAGTTGATTCAGATGGGGGTCTACGATTCCGTGGCCGCCTATGCTTTCCTGACATGCCTAACTTGAGACATGAGCTTCTCGAGTCTGTCCATAACTCGAAGCTTGCGATGCATCCTGGTAGCACGAAGATGTACTAGGATATAAGACGGTCGTATTGGTGGGATAACATGAAGGCCCACATCGCTGAGTTCATTTCTCGTTGTCTGACATGCCAACAGGTCAAGGCAGAACATCGCCGACCTCCTGGAATGCTTCAGCCCATGCCCGTAGCAGAATGGAAGTGGGACTTCATTTCCATGGATTTCATATCGGGGCTGCCGAAGACAAGGAAGGGACACGATTCCATCTGGGTGATTGTGACCGGTTGACCAAATCAGCCCATTTTCTCCCTATCAGAGTCACGAACTCTGCAGACGAGCTGGCTAGATTGTACATCAGAGAGATCGTCCGTCTGCATGGAGTTCCTTTAGAGATCGTGTCGGACAGATACACTAAGTTCACATCTATCTTCTGGACTCTTATCCAGGAAGCGATGGGTGTGAAGTTGAAGTTCAGTACGGTGTTTTATCCTCAGACTAACGGGCAGACAGAGCGGGTGAATCATATCCTGGAGGATATATTGCGAGCATATGTGTTGGACTTCAAGGACAGTTGGGATGACTGTCTTCCTTACGCAGAGTTCGCCTACAACAATAGCTTCCAGACGAGTATTGGTATGGCACCATATGAGGCCCTGTATGGTCGTCCTTACAAAGCACCACATTGTTGGGCTGCGGTTGGCGAGCATAGTCTGATTGGCCCAGAGTTGGTACAGGCGACCACAGAGAAGGTCGACATTATCAGGCGTCGACTTCTTACAGCGCAGAGCAGGCAGAAGAGTTACGCCGATAAGAGGCGGCGACCGCTTGAGTTCGAGGTCGGAGATCATGTATTCCTCCGAGTTTTCCCTATGAAGGGAGTCCTTCGATTTGGGAAGAAGGGGAAGCTCACACCGAGGTTTATCAGTCCATTTCAGATCCTTGATCGAGTGGGTGCTGTGGCATATCGTCTCGCTTTACCTACACCACTTGCGACTGTACATAACGTATTTCATTTATCTATGCTGAAGAAGTACGTTCCTGATCCTTCACACATTATCAGTTAGGAGCAGGTACAGTTGAGTAAGGATGCTACATATGAGCTGCGTCCGACGCGTATACTTGACAAGAAGGAGTAGGTACTGTGTAGCAAGGTCATTCCACTTGTGAAGGTACTATTGACGCATCATTCAGAAGAGGAGGCTACGTGGGAGACAGAGGCCGAGGTTAGAAAGAACTACCCTTAGATTCTCGAGGAATGTAAAAAGGTACAAATTTTGAGGATGAAATTTTAATTTAAGGGGGGTAGATTGTAACGACTTGAAAATTTCCGTACAATGGCTCGAGTACCACCTCGACCAGAAATCACTTAGGATTAAATCCTTTAGAAATTTGACAAAGTTAACTAAGTGCTAAACTAGAGTAGCCATGAAATCCATTTGAATCATTTTAAATACGATCTACAAGACCCAAAACTTGTAGAATCATTGACGCTAGGTTACCCTAAAATCTAGGACAAACTCATTACACGTCTGCTCTCAGGGGCACATTGAAACTCCGTATCAGGTCTGGACCGCACATCGAGAGTCCGAATAATACGAGGTTACGGACTTAGGACCGCCTCGCTGGGCTTGACAACCATCTCGGAAATCAAATCTAGCCAGTATCCCACGGTTGTTCGCTTGAGTCCGGAGCGAGAGAGTGTGAAAACACTTGTTTTCTTTCCAAAATAAATATCTTGAATAGTAATCTGAGACTTGTTACTTGCAGAAATTTTGTAAGCAACCTGACCGTCAGAATCTGACCCAAATACACCCTCGGATCAGGAAAAATTTCATAAACATATCCATGTACTTGGAATTTTGGATAGAGACCCGCTGACCGTTGAACTGAAACTGGTCCGCCACACGTGATCTGGGAATCCGACGGAAATGAAAACTTAACTTTACCATGATCTAAGGTTGGTGAGCTTAAGTCCGACCTTTGGCTCAAGGAGGCCTGCCAAAAGTCCTCCGTTGAGCTGGAAAAGTGCCGCTTTGGTTATAACCTATGTATACCTTGTCCACAATTCTATTTCAGAGTGATTTTAGGCTATATAAGGACCTCAGAAACCTCTCTCTCACAACCATACGAATTTGAGAGAAACCCTAGAGAGAGAAGAGAGAAAAGAGAGAGAAAGAGTAAGAGAAGTGGGAGAATCTCCCTACTACCATTCCCTGTCGCTACACAAGCTGCACCACCCGATTCTCATTACTTTCCCGGCGATTCCGACTTTGTTTCTAGGTAAGAAACCCTAACCCTAATCTATTTTGGAGTTATGGAGGTTGTAGGTTATGAAATAGCTAACCTATTTCATTCTATAGGCTACCAAACTGTCGAATACGGAAGCTTGGCAAACCTATCGTATTCGTTGCGATTTTACGGTGAAAGGTGTGGAGTTTAGGTGTATAGGTTATAGTTTTCAATGCTTTCAATGTCAGATAATGATAGATTCATGATCTGCATGCAATTGCACATGTACAAAGTGCCGTCTATTTTTTATTTCGATTAAAGATGTAGAATATGAAATTTTACATATTCTAGGTAATCGTAGAAAATACCGTATACGTATATATTTTGGAAATGTGTTTGACATGATTATTTGTTGTATGAATATATGATATATGGATAAAATACTTATTTGGCGAAAGGATTTGCCCTAATACATGTTTTGTTAATATACACTATGTATGTAGAAATAGTGTATTGTAGAAAGTACCGTATACGTATATATTTTAGAAATGTGTTTGCCATGATTATTTGTTGTATGAATATATAATATGTACGTAAAATACTTGCTTGGCGAAAGGACTCGCCCTAATACATGTTTTGTTAACATATACTATGTATGTTGAAATTGTGTATTCTAAGTGTTTGTGAAAATGCTTGTGAGAGTAAGTGGTTGGATGATGGTGCCTTAGGTAGGTGTTGAGATGGGATTCTCAACTACCTTAGAGACCTGTATGATTTCCTCCATGTGGTTGATTACTTTAACCGCTTACTTATGATATATATGTGTTTGTGTTGCCTGTTTATATAGTGCTTTATAACATGCTTTATGACATGCTTGTTAACTTGCTTGAATTACTTTGTTTAATATGCTTTACTCCACATGCTATGAATAAGGATTGAGTTTGAGACTATGTTTATAGTCCAGACAATCGATACCAGACTTGAGATCGTGGTCGAGATTCATTTCGCCATGTAAGATGTGTTTGACGAACCCGAGTCGTACTTCGGATGACGACAGTGGTTAAGCCACACGAAGTGCTTATGCACTTCATGTCGTTCAGTTGGATGTGTGCTCGAGCTACTCAGGCTCGTCAAGTAACCCGATATGTCTAATGTATGTTCACCATGTTTGGTCGCTACTGCTTGAACCTAGGGTACCAAACTTACCAGTGAAATCCCGTTAACCATGGTACCTCGATCCGCTAAGACTCATGAGCCGGGCATGGTGGTATGGGACACCGTGGTCGAGCTGTCGGCCTACGCTGGGGCCACGTGCCTCCCCGTAGTGACCAGTGAGCAACCAGACTCGTGAGTCGATTATAGTGGTATGAGACACTATATTCGTGCTGTTGGCCTACATTGATAAGGTGATGGGGGAGTGGTGTAACCTTTGTGTGTAACAGCCCTGGCAGCCCTTTGTAGTGACCTCGAGCATACTCTAAATTTGTGGTGAGGCGACGAGTTTTGCCACAATGTATAGAGTATGAACTAGGCCTATATCTGTATAGTGATGAACCGTTAAAAAGGTGATGGGGGAGTGGTGTAACCTTTGTGAGTAACAGCCCTGGTAGCCTTTGCAGCGACCTAGAAACACACTATCGTATGAGATTATCTAGGTTTGACGACCATAGAATGGATCATGTTTGGGAATGATACAAGGGAGGTACCTTAGTTTCCCAATACTGCTGTTTGAAAGGACTAATAACTACTCGGTAATCATGCTCATCATCGTACTGCATGTGCCTGGTAGATGTGGAGCACCGAGGGATGAATGCATATCGTGAACGTAAGATGGTGTCGTATGAGGGTGGTTTGGCAAGGGCATTCATCATGTCATTTCATACTTGCATTAAATAAGAGTAGTTAGGATTGTTTGATTGTACTGCTTTATCATTACTGCTTGACTGAATTGATAACATGTTAACCTATGCTTTATTGTTTCACTAAGTTAGCTACTCACTCCCACATTACGGGACGGTGTTTTACACACCAACCAGACTCTGTCTCAGGTGTAGATGATACGTCGATTAAGGAGGCTGAGCCAGATTACGATGAGGACCAGGACGAGTTCTCATACATGCAGTACTCAAACGGATTTGCTTAGGCTGACTGGATCGCAAGGATTTCAGGATATATCTATTTTAGTTGTATTTTAACCTTTTGATTCAGAAACAATACATGTATATGGTTACTCAGTTTGTGTTCATACTCTGGAGATCGAGATGGTTTTGTTTCTTCACATACCTTATATATACAGTTTCAGTCTTCCGCTTGCCTTTATACAATTGATCTGGAGTATGCATTACTGTTTTGGTATAATCTCGCTCATGTTTATTGCACTGACACAGACAACATTCAATCATCATCATCTATGTTGCATAAGTGATGTTCTGGAACTCGAGAGTTGAGTTACTACTCGACCCTCGAATTTTAGGGCGTTACAATATCAGTGAGCCATGACTGCCTTATTCCACGATATGATAAACAAGGAAATGGAGGTCTATGCGGACGATATGATCGTCAAATCTCATACAATCGAAGGACATTTCGAAGACCTCAAGAAACTCTTCAATAGGCTGGATAAATTCAAGCTCCGCCTCAACCTGCAAAAGTGTGTCTTCGGCGTAACTAGAGGCAAGCTGTTAGGCTTCATTGTTAGCAAAGATGGCATATGAGTGGATGAGACGAAGACCAAAGCAATCATCGAAATGCCGCCACCCAATATTGAAAAAAAGATTCGAGGCTTCCTCAGAAGGATCCAGTATATCAGCCAGTTCATTGCGCAGCTCACACCGATCTGCGAGCCCATATTCAAGCTTCTAAGGAAGAATTCGCCAAAGGAATGGAATGTCGATTGTCAAATGGCCTTCGACAAAATCAAGAAGTACCTGCTAAATCCTTTAGTGCTCATGCCACCTATCCCAGGTAGGCCACTATTGTTGTATATCTCTATCGTGATAGAAGTAATCAGATGTGTCCTCGGCCAACACGACGACACAGGAAGAAAGGAGCAAGTGATCTACTACCTAAGCCGACGATTCACAAGCTACAAAGCCAAGTACTCCAGCTTAGAGAAAACGTGTCTCGCCCTGGTCTGGGCAACATAACATCTACGATAGTACATGATCGCTCACCCAATCCTTTTGCTTGCTCACATGGACCCATTGAAATACTTATTCGAAAAACCTGCACTAACAGGAAGGATCGCAAAATGGCAGCTACTGCTTTCATAGTTTGACATCACATATGTCACTCAAAAAGTAATTAAGGGGCAAGCACTGGCTGATCACTTAGCAGTGCACACTCTGCCTGATTACCAACCACTGAAGACCATCTTCCCTGATGAAGACATCCTCAGGATTGAGGAAGAAGAAGAAAGAAAGGCGGGGCAGTGGACGCTCTTCTTTGATGGGGCTGTAAATTCAAAAGGAAGTGGAGTAGGCGCCATACTCTACTCTCCCGATGATGTTCCAATTCCTATATCTAGGCGACTGGCATTCTAATGCACCAACAACGTAGCTGAATATGAGGCAAGTATTGCTGGTTTGAGAGAAGCTATCGTCCTCAACGCGAAGAAGTTTCAAGTCTTCGGCGATTTACAACTCATCATCCATCAAACGAATGACGATTGGAAGACTAAGGATGAAAAGTTGATCTCCTGTCATGTCTATCTGGAGAATTTAACCAAGGAATTCGAAGAGATCACATTCTCTTACATGCCCCGAGCTAAGAACCAATTTGCGGATGCCTTGGCAACTCTCGCCTCGATGCTGGAAATCCTGAAAGGATCTGCTGAATGGGAACTTACTGTTAAACTTCAGGATGAACCCGCATTCTACTTGCAGATAAATGAAGCTGAAACTCCTCCGAATGATCGGCCATGGTACACAGACATCAAGGAATACCTCGAGCATCAGAAGTACCCAGAAGGAACAACATCAACTGGTCGTCGCACTATCCAGCGGCTAGCGGCCCAGTTCACGATCACGGGGGGTATCCTTTACAAGTAATCCTTCAACCAAGTCCTTCTCCGTTGTGTGGATGAAATAGAAGCAGTATAAGTCATGTTAGAGGTCCATGAAGGACTATGCGGTCCACACATGAACTGACACATGATGGCAAAGAAGATCCTACGACTCAGTTATTATTTGCTGACAATGGAGACAGATTACTGCAAACATGCCAGGAAGTGTTTCAAATGCTAGGAGCATGCAAATCAGATCCATAGACCTGCTTCCGAACTCTATAACTTGACGGCATCATGGCCCTTCTCTGTATGGGGGCTGGGCATCATCGGTAAGGTCATCCCCAAAGCTTCAAACGGGCATGAATACATCCTGATGGTGGTAGATTACTTCACCAAGTGGATAGAGGTAGCATTATACACTACCATCGCAGCATCTCATGTGGTCAAGTTTATGAAGAACAACATCATTAGCCGCTATGGGGTCCCTCAGGCCATTATCATAGACAACGGAACTCCATTCATCAATAAAATGATGGGTGATTTACTCAACAAGTTCAAGATCCAACATCATAGGTCCAGTCCTTATCGTCCCCAAATGAATGGTGGGGTCGAAGTTGCAAACAAGACTATCATCCACATACTGGAGAAAATGGTGAAGACATATCGCGACTGGTCAGAGATGCTTCCTTACGTACTCTGAGTCTATCAGACGTCTATACGGTCTGCTACAAGTGCAACTCCATATGAGCTCGTATATGGAATGGAAGCAGTGCTACCCATTGAAATTCAAATCCCATCACTTCGGATATTGCTGGAAAGCCAAGTCGAGGAAGGCGAGTGACAACAAGCAAGGTACGATCAACTGCATTTGACAGACGGAAAGCGCATACGGGCGCTAAGCCACTCCCAATGTTATCAAAGAAGGATTGCTCGGGCCTACATTAAGAGGGTTCAGAAGAGAAGTTTCAAAGTCGGCAACATGGTCATGAAGCGTATCTTACCGCCACACCTATCAGATCCTAGAGGAAAGTTTAAACCTTCATGGGATGGACCGCTGATCATTCGAGAAGTACTCCCAGGAGGTGCTCTTCGGCTCACCAATCTGCAAGGAGAAGATCTTCCCAAGCCCATCAACGCCGACAACGTGAAAATCTATCACGGGTAGTTGTACCTAACCTTGTTAATGATTATAATCACTAAGCTGTACCCATTACTCCCCCAACAAAAGCAACAAAAAATACCTGCCCGTCATTTCTCCTAAAAAAAATAAAAAAAAAGAAGAAGAAAAGACAAGAAATCTCACAAAAAAAAGAAAGAAGACCGAGAAGGAGATAGGTCCATCCCACATCCCCAAACAATCTGATCAAAAGCAACTTACGACTGTAATCAAAGACAAGAACGGGAAGTTAACCAGTGGGCCGGCTATGAAGGAAGTCTCTCTGTCTCTCCCGACACTCCAAAAGAAAAAAGAAAAAAAAAGAAAGGCATGCCTAAGCAAAGAGAGCGATGTGAAAACCCGTAAGGGCGCCTCGAGTAAAAACAACAGGCATGAAGCTAACTTGGTGAAAACTTGAAAAGGCACCAAGGGTAAAAATAGCACGGCTGCCAAGGGACAGGTAAGATAAAAAACCTGGGATGTAGTGAAAATCTGAAAGGACGCTATGGACAAAAATGACGGGAAGAGTCGGACGTAGTGAAAACCTGAAAGGGCGCTACGGGTAAAAATGACAATTTTTTTTAAAAAAAAAAAAACAAAAAATGAAAGTGCAGGTACAAAAGAAGCCTAAGCAGCAAACACCGCAACGAGATACAAGGAAAGATCAACGTTGGATAAGTACTCTATCAAACTTTGCTCAAATCCAAAGGACGCGAGCCTGAGCACCCTCTTAGGGAGCCAAGATCCCAAGAGAACAACCTAGACTACTACATACAACGTGGGCTGGGCCCAATAGTCTGATCCTAATCATCCAAAACACAAATCCAAACACAAGCAAGCACTGACAAATTTGGCTCAAACAAAATCTTTCATTCCTTTAAAGTCCTTTTATAAGTACATTACTTTCCTTTTCTGCTTTCTTCTCTCAAAACAAAAAACAAATTTTTTTATATACATACGGGACAAGCAGTTGATCAAAACTAGAGACCCCAGGTAAGCTCCTATCTCTCGTACATCAACAATCTCTGCCTAAGCCTCTCTATCTCCATGCGCAGGTAAAAGGTCTCATCCTTCTCCAGGCGATGTGCCGCGAACATGCTCTCATCGTATCGTCGTCCCACTGCCAATCGACAGGCCATATCCTCACATGTATGAGGAAGGACAGCGATCTCAGACATCAGGTGACCACATGTGGCAAGTAAGGACAGATCAATGAAGGGCCGCTCCTCGAAGGCCTTTAACGAATCATCAACACATGAAGAGGATGAAGCAGTATCGCTAACTATATCCTGATCATTGGCCTCATCGGCTAAATTCTAACCAGGGACTTGACGATAAAGCGACTTCTCGACCACCCACCGTTGGTATGACACTGTCGCCAAGGGAGGAGTCCAAGACTCAAGATCCAAAGCTGTCGCATCTAATGAGCCCTGCCAGGAAATCTAGACTCATCGATTCAGGGCGATCAAATCAGAAGGAAGAGGAGCATGTCCAAATTCAGAAAAGGCGAAATCTGGGATATCCTGCCAAAAGCCAAACTGCTGAAGGAAACGAGTGGGATGATAAGAGCAGTATCCTCGGAGACCTAGCAACAACAGAGGAGTACGAGCGGCGCTACAAATCAAGGGCGTCCGACCAAGCCACGGAGCCTCCCAACTAATCTCTCATCCTCGAAGCTGAGAAAGCATGCAACGATAAAGCGATTCACTAGCCTCGGCACCAAGGGGAAGGCCATCAATCAATACAAAGAGCACATCATCATGGTGGGAATCGGGCCACACAATTAAAGGAGTCATACAAAGATGCTCCCACAGCCACACCTGGAGAACATATTAAGCTCAAGTTGCAAGTAAATAACAAAGCAGAAGAAATGAAAGAGGACGAGAGCAAAGAATACCTGAAGAAATGAGCAGCAACCCCGGAGGATAGGGGTGTGTCCGAGTGAGCATTCAGTCAGCCCTAAAAAGAGCTCCGCCAGTGCCACAGAAATGATACTCCTACGGAACAGAATGCGGCAGAATACATCCAGTAAAACTGCCGACGATGACTGCCACCAGCCTGAGAAAAGTAACTCAGCCAAGACACAGAATATCAGTGCATTCAAACACTGAAGCTAGCGATCTGACCCAGGGCCTCCTCGGGCAGTAGAACAATGATCATACCGAGCTCTAATGAGAGCTTACCTGTCCTACCCTCTGCAGTCGGAAGAGCAGTTGGAAAAGAAAACCAGGAGATCAGATTAACGGGACTAACCGGCTCAGACGAGGGAACATAAGGCTCCCGGGTGAGAGGAAGACCGGATAAGCACGCAAACTCCTCCAATGATGGGCCCAGCTCCAAATCATTAAAGGAAAATAAGTTCAATGATGGAACCCAATCGTACAACGTCGCGCTCAACAGTCGCCAATCCAGGCGAACTCGGTGGAAGTGAAGGACTTCTCAGAAGCCCAAGGAACCCAACTCAAAGATCTCAGACTCAGTCATGCTCTCAACCTAGAAGTACAGTCGCTTAGAACAGGTACTGCGTGGCTGCAGTCGATAAGTCCGGATAGGCATGCCCTTTACAATATGGAATCTAGGATCCACAGGCGAGTCATCAAAAAAGGGCATCCCCTCATCCAATAGGTGAATCTCATGATGTCGAAAAAAGCCTGACTCCCCCATTGCATCTCGAAGAGCATCCTGAAAAGCTGCAACAGGTGACCCTGAATCTCCAACGACCGCCACATCAGGAGTAGTCTGGAAAATAGATGCCCAGGAGCGGCAATGCCTAAAGCATCCCAGTAGCTGACTGGACTAGTATCCTGATCTCTGACAACAGCTGCCTATCCCATTATTTCCTCGAAATCTGCACAAAAAATCTGACCTAGGCCATCCACAAGGAGTCCATCACTTGTCAGATCCAAACCGTTCAAACCACCAAGGTGAGGCCCGCCACCCATCTGGACCCGATCCAACCCATCCACATCATCCACCACCCTTCCAACATCATCTCCACCATCTAATGGTCCATCCATGCCGACCACATCTAATGGCTCACCAAACATGAGACCATCGAACCTATTAAATCCATCCATCCTCATCACATCAATATCCACAAACCCTGGTGGCCCATCTGGCGTAGATCCACCAAACTCATCCATCCCATTCAACCCAACCTCGTATCCTCCATTAATGGTGGTAGGAGTCATGTCATAAATGACATTGATCTCCCCAAAAGAACTCACTACACAATTATCCACCTTCACCAATCCACCCATAAATGAGCCCTCACCATCATAAATGGAGGATGATGCTTTATCAACCCCTCCACCATTTATGGACCCACCAACACCTCCAATGTTTCCAGCCATAATAAAGCTAAAGGAGAGAAAAAGGACAAAGGAAAGAAGAGGACAAAGAAAAGAGATAAAAAAAGAGGAGAAGGGGACAAAAGGGAGTGATCGAACGGTCTGAGCAAGAAGAAAATAACCAGGAAAAGGGCTAGAGAATGTACAGAGAAGAAACGGGCTTGCAGGAAGAAAAGATGGATGGAAGCGGTAATCGAATTACCGCTAGTGGTACTTGGAGTACCGTTGCAGGTACTGACACCACTGTATCATTGCTGCACCTGACAAGACAGGAGGAACGAACAAAAATTAGCAGGCGGTTGTCCGACTACCGCCTGGGCCCACTTTTTGGAGAGATCAATGCAGGGTCCACTTTAGAAGGCCAAGACGGTGGAATATACATCTGAATGCCCGAATGAGATTACAAAGTCATCATGAACAATCTAAGAAAGAAACATTAAGCAACTAAAATTTAATATAAACAGAGGATTACATAGCTAGTGATGCATGATCACATGATACAATGGAGTTAGTCATCGTCCAGGAGATAGGCATCAGTATCCTTCCGATGAAAGTGAGGCCCCAAAAGCCCCCCTCCAGCAAAACACGCACCATCACCCAGAGTGTAGCCAGGCTGCAAAATCGGGCCAATACCATACTGCTCGCACCAGGAGCCATACTCTCTCATTGGATCAATGAAAGTGCTGACATAAAAACCCTTCAATGCAGCAACCAGTTCTCGCTTAGGCATCGACCTCCAATCAGAAGGACCAGATGATGGACTAAGTGGAACCAGTGGACTACCAGTCAACTGCTAGAAGAGTCTCTCTCCGAGATACCACTTCGTCACATGAGGATCTTCTAGGATGTGGCGCCGTCGTGAGGCCTGAAAAGCCTCTTGAGCTCCACGGGTAAGTGCCACATTCAACTGGAGGTATGGCCTGGCCCAAAACTGCAGGAGAAGAGAAAAATCAGAGGCAGAAAGATAAGCAGAAAGTAGACAACACATGGGTAACACAGGGCAAGATATCACTCACATCATCAGGGACAAAGGCATCTACATTCGACCACCAGGCGAGATCAGAAAACATACTCGTACGGCTGTGGTTATCTTTATACCATAACATTATACGTGGAAAAGGAGGTGAATGGTCAATCAAAGTGGGTGCCAGGTGGGAAAAATGATTTTAAAAAAAAGTAAACCTACGCAAAGCCGCAATCAGAAAAACGTAACATACCATCCCCAGGAAGAATAATGCAGAAGGGATATCTAAAAAAATACCTTGATGACTGGATAAAAACCAGTCAAAGATCGGCTAATGTAGCGGCTGACTTTGTCCAGCCCTTCATACAAATGGGCAAGGAGGGTTGCATTCCAGTTGTACGACGTGGGAAAGGTGATATCAGCCACAAGCGATAACAGACGGGAACTCATCAGCTCGTTCCTGTGATAGAAAATCATTGCCCCTATGGTGTACAAAATCAAAGCATGGACTTTCACCATGGCCGCAGCCTCAGTCTCAGGGATGCGCCTAACAAAGTTCGAGGACAGCCAAAGTAGTTTGAATCGATGGTCGAAAAAATCTGAAGCATCCGACACCATCCCCAGCAGCTCCATTCAGTCATCATCAGAAGGTACCGGAAGATCCTCCTCAAAAGTAACAGATCCTCCGTCATACCGAAGACCCAACTGCATATATATGTCATAAGGAGTAATTCTCCACTCCCCAAAGGGTAAATGGAAGGTATGAGTCTCGGCGTGCCATCGCTCGGTCAAGGCAGATAGAAGGGACATGTTCGTTTTTCTTAGACGAACCCAAAATAGGATGGCGAACAGAGTGCGCTCCTATACCTCGAAGAACAGAGGCTGTGGATCATGAAACTAATCAGGCCAATGTGTCCTAACCCCGCATCCCCGTAGAACAGTAGGTGTGCCACCTTCCTGGGCCACATCAGAGAGGTGTCGGCCCTCTCGAGGTACATAGCAAGGATCGACCGATTGGCGAGAAGGACTGGCCTCATTCCTACCACGGCGAGGCATGCTGCACAAACAGGGTTCGTAGGTAAGTATCCTTCTCACCACAAGGTCAGGGGACCCCAGTCTAAAAGTACAAGTCAATGGCCAAAAGTTAAGAGTCCAAATCAAAGTCAAAGAGATCAAGGGGCAAGTCAACGGTCAAAGCCCACTTTCAAGGTCCATGTCTCCAAGGCCCATTTCCCAAGGCCCATTCTCAAGCCCCATTTTCCAAGGCCCATTTCTCAAGGTCCATCCCAAAAGCCCATTCTTCAAAACCCAATCTCAAGGCCTGCCTTTCAAAAAGCCCAAGCCATTTCTCAAGGCCCATAGAGTCCAATGAAATCACATCTAGGGACCACATCTCCAAATCAAGGTCCACCTCAACTCAGCCAAATCAAAATCATGATTTGGGGCCCACTCAAGGAAAGTCATCCAAACATCAAATCAAATAAATCACATGGGATGTACCACAAATAGTGGCCTGCCATCAAGATCCACACCATCCAAACTGTTCAAGCAGGCCCCAAAGCATCCATCCTAAGGTCCAGATCATCCAAAAAAACCTAAAAAATATAAAAATATAAAAAGACAAAAAAAATTCCAAATATAGGAGTGAGGCCCCCTTTCTTATCACACCTCACTCTAACAAAACAAAAAATAGGAAAACAAAAAAAATCCATCCAACTACTTGGCTCAAAACAGGAAAATCCAGCAAAATTCAACGGTTAAGATCAGGTCAAGACAATCCAATGGTCCCGATCATGGTCCTCCCAAAGCCTAAGAGGAGATCCAAGCCCATCAATGGTTCCTCCAAAAAAAAATGGTCCAGTGAAATTTGATCAAGCACCTGAAAAATGAAGGAGAAAATGGAGCAAAATGAACACCAAAGGAAGCAAAATCACCACTTAAAAACCTTCCAAGGAGCTTGTAAGACCCGTATCCTAGTTCATACTGTTCCGATGAATCCCGTGATCCTTTCCGTCGAAGTCCGGCAATCCGCAACCGATAATCGATGTTGCGCACGACCATAAGTCGTATCCCTTAGATTCAAGTCGGTTTAATCCGAGACCTGTATCATTGCGACTGCACCGTCGCCGCGGTTCCAACGCCGTGACTCGCGCACCGATCCGATACCCAGGTCAGAAGACGTGGGCCGGCGTTTATTTTGAAGAAATGCCGTGCTTTCTCGATCCCAAGAGAATCTCTACACAATGTCAAATCAATCATCACATCAATTAATCAATCACTTCAATGTCAAGTACACATCACCTTTCTCCACAAGTAAAGCAACCCATGCTTTCTCTCACCAAAGTCAAACCATCTCTCACTTCACCTATCCCTCACCTCACATCACTCACCCATCACACCCATCACCTCTCCTTATCTCTCTCTCTCTCTTTCCATTCACATTTTCCAAGCAACCCCAAAGGAGAAAAAAAAATCCCACGTTGGGAGCTCTTCCATGAGAGAAAACAAGCAAGTGTGAGGCCCACCTTTTCCATTCCAAAACCCTTCATCCTAGCCATCCATTTCCCATCTCCACCATCAAAGAGGAGCACAAGGAGATATGCTTCCCAACGGACCAAGAAGATCAAGTGGTGGGGTGCTTTGATAGGATAGATTTCTATGTTTTTATGATGGGCCAAGTGAGGCCTACCGATCAATGGTATGGATCTCACTTGGGACCCTAAGATGTGGCCAATGGCCCACTTTGATTACCGTTTGATGTATGATGGAATGCAAGGGAGGGCCCATAGTATTGGGGTCCCTACATCACATGTGTGTCCCACTTTCTCTCTCTCTCTCTTTCATTTTTCTTTTCTTGTGATGTTATGATTGTGTGGCCCACTTGGATGGACCCCACAATAGGGCATGTATTGGATCCAAACCATCTTAGGTGGGGCCCACTTTACATACGTATTGTAACCACACCAACCTCCATGTGGTGGCCCACCTAAACTAGGCCCACCTCGAATGTATGTGTTCAGTCCAGCCATCCAGCGTCCCTGGACGTTGGACGTGGGAAGGAAAACACAAATGTTAGCTTGATTTTCAAGCCTTGGAAGTGGACCACTTGTATAGGACCCACCTTGATGTATGTGTTCAATCCACACCGTCCATCTTATTTACCAGCTCATTTTAGGCATTGGGCCGCAAAGTGGAGCTGATCCAACTTTCTCGTGGGCCATGCCTTAGCTAACAGTGATGTTCACCATTTAAAGACACCTAAATCTTTCTACACGCCGAAAAATACCCTATATTGGTCTTGATGGACTGGTATCGGGCTATGGAAGCCAGTGGTTGGGGTGGATTTGACCGAAGCGGGCCCCACATGTGAAAAACCTTAGAAAAAAAACAAATAAATAGCAGCATGTTGCTGCTGTCTCTGACAGAGAGTGGACGCCTGGCATCCTAGCGTCCACAAGCAGGGACCCACGGCTCTAGCTGTGGGCCCCACCATGATGTTTCCTTTATCATCCAACCTGTTCATTAGGTAGGCCGCTTCTTGAAGTGGGCCCCCTATGAATTTCAGCCACATCCAGATCTCAGGTGGCCCACACCACAAGAAACAGCGGTGATTGAACTCTACCATTGAAGTCCTTTTTGAGCCCACAGGAGTTTTGGATCAAGCGAAAATTTGTCTTTACCCTTCATCCAGGCCCGTGTGACCTTATGGATGGATTGGATGGCATATAAGTAACATGGTGGGCCCCACCTGGAGCCCATAGTGATGTATGTGTTTAAATCCCACTGTCCAGGTGGACGGTGGGAGCCCACTGTGATATATTTGTTTTATCCCCACCGTCTCCTGGACGGTGGGGGTGCATGTGTGTGCATGCGTGTGTGTGCGTGTGTGTGTGGGTGTGCACGGGTGTGCATGCGTGTGTGTGCGTGCGTGTGTGGGTGTGCATGTGTGTGGATATATATATATATATATATATATATACATGGGGGTGGGCCTTCATGTGGGCCCACACCATGATGCATGTGCTGCATCCACTCTATCCATCCATCTTAAAAGCCCATTTTAAAGCATGGGCTGAAGAATGAGCTTGACCCATTGTTTGGTGGGCCCTACCCTTGATGCATGTGTTACATCCAAACGACCCAACCATTTGGCAAGCTTCTCTTAATGGGCTCAAGATTAAAAATAAGATAGATCTATAGTTCAAGTGGACCCCACCTTGGTACGTGTACGGGCCCATTTTGATTTATTTGTGGCCATCCACTGAGGCCACCTTGGTGTATATATAAGGCCCATGTGATCAGGCCCATTTGATGTATTTAAGGCCCATTGAGATGTATCCAAGGTCCATGAGTTATAGCCCCTTTGCAATGAACTTAAGGCACATTAGTACGGCCCAATTGGTGTGGCCCATTTGATATATATAAGGCCCAAGTGATTAGGCCCACCTTGCCATAATTATGGCCGTTATTGAGGCCCACCTTGATGTGTATTTATGGCCGTTATTGAGGCCCACCTTGATGTGTATTTGTGGTCGTTATTGAGGCCCACCGTCATGTGTATGAGGCCCGTTGTTGAGGCCACCTTTACATATAGGAGAACCACGTTATAAGCCCCATTTTGATGTATCTTAGGGCCCATGGGTTGAGGCCCATTGTGATGTATTCAAAGGCCCATGGGATATGGCCTATTGCAATGTACATAAGCCCCTTTGATGCGGCCCACTTGATTTATAAAAGGTCCATATGATGCGGCCCATTTGATGTATCTAAGGCCCATGGGTCGAGGCCGAACAGGATGTCCTTAGTGTCCATTGCCATGAGCGATTCTTCCATAGTGTGTGTAATAATGTTTGATGACAGGTCATGCCTTGCGAGCAATGTTGGTTTGACGTCCACATTGTAAGAATAATATTGGTTAAATGTCCGCATTATAACTCTCCCTAGGGTCCATTAGTAGGCTCATACTTGTTGATAGTCCACCACTTTATAACATGCTTAGTGCACTTCCATGATTCATACGCATACACATCATATGTATGCTTGATATGAGAAATGTTTATCATAGCATAAGCCGTTGGGCTGAGACATTTATGGGACTTCTTATGAGACGGAGTGCCCCACATGATCGCGTGGTACGCGTGAGATTTCTGCATGATTGTACGGTGTGACTCATGCATCTCGCATATGTGTGACTTGATCACTGCACGCCCTAGCGACATCAGGGCCATGGCCTCCACAGGCACATCTTGGATGGTCGTATCGGATACCGGAAATACTTTGTTCTAGCACTGTGGGCACTTAGGATGTCCTTGGGTGAAAGTCCCAGAACCTTTTTGGTACCAGGGGATGCTCCAACGTCTAGACCGAGTGAAAACCCGAGCGCCCGAGTGCTGAATACCAGTAGGCCGCATCTCCCACTGTGTCGTGGTCGGTTGGAAGGGGGTGTGGCCTTATCCGCCTGAGTGAGGGGGCTATAAGCTAGGCTGAGTTTGACCAGCTTGCAAATGTGTCCGCTATCGACGAGTCGGGTAGGTATTGGCAGACTACTAGTCAGGCGGATAGTGTGGTCTCTTCCACTTGCTTGACTGTGCAGCTAGGGAGGAGGCAGTCAGTGTGAGGTGTATTAGACTCCAGTGATATCCAGAGAGGAACTGTACTGATATGTGTACTTGATGAGTACTGGCACGCTTGTATTGCATCTCGCATATGACATTTGGCTACATAGGCCTCGCATCACATGGTCTTGGTATGGCCGATAGCATTCATACCTTGCATTACATAGCTTTGGTATTGCTGATAGCATTCGTGGACTTACCGCATATTTTCACATTACTCTAATATTGTATACTTGGCACTTGCCTTACACACACTTTCACCACCCTCTAAGCTTTTGTAAGCTTATGCACAATAGATGCGTCCAGGTGGCGTTAGGTTGTAGCAGTGTTGAGCTCAGAGAGTGCAGCAGTCTTTTGGAGCTTTTGGAGTTTTCTTTGATATCTTCATATTGTATTTCTCTTTCTGTATTGTACTCAAAGTTTTTGATATAGTGGATATGTGGTGTTGTTGTTTTGTGACTTGGTTATGCTTGTGGTTATGCTCCATTACAAAAAAAAAATAAATTCATACTGAAAATCCTCCTTGTAGGATCCCAGGATCGAAATCTGGCGTATGGGTGCTGGGACCCGAGAATGGGGTACTACGGAGGCTGTCGGTGCCGGATTCGGCGATCGGGAATTTTGTGAGCCCAGTTTCCGAGTTCGGGGTGTGACAGAGCTACAATGGTGTCCTTGGAACGGATTTAGAATAAGGAGATATAGAGAAGGAGACCACACCCATCGAACCAGTGTCCACTAAAACCGGCCGAATAAAGCGAGCGACGCATGTAATGAGCTGCTTGCTTGCGTGGCGATCCGACCGCCGCCTGTCAGATTCCCATGTGATAGGGGGCCGGTCCCCTATAACATGATGTGATGACTGATCCTCTCCTGGATCCACTGGACAAAGCCTAAAGGGTAGAGAGGAAAAGATTCTCCCATAAAAGGTAAATTCCATCTCAAAATCTCGTGATAAATTCAATTTCTTGCGAAAAAGTGAGAATCTCAATAAATCATATCTTGAAATTGTTGGAAAATACACAAAAACAAAAAAAGGGAAAAAGAAAATACAAATATACTACAATAAAATGCGCCATTAATTTATTAGTGGAGGCCATCTGACTATCTGAGATGTCCAATAAAAACTGGACGATCACGACCATCTGTGAGATCGGACTGATTTTAAAAAAAAAATTCAAACCTTTAGCCCCATTAATTTATTAGTGGAGGCCATCTACTATACAATAAAAATTGGACGATCTCGACCATCCGTAAGATCGGAAGGATCTTTCCAAAAATAAAAAAAATTCTAACCTTTAGCCCCAGTCATTTATTAGTGGAGGCCATCTACTATACAATAAAAACTGGACGATCTCGACCATCCGTAAGATCGGACGGATCTTTCCAAAAATAAAAAAAATTTAAACCTTTAGCCCCAATAATTTATTAGTGGAAGCCATCTGACTTTTTACAAAAAAAAAACTGAATGATGATGCCCACTTGCGAGATCGAATGGATATTTCCCAAAAAATCTAAAAAATATTTTAAAATAAAATCTCCAAGGAATCTAGTTCCAAAGAGATTAGTTTTTAAACAAAAAGCTTTCAAAAAAATGCGTGCGGCGCATAGTATACTGAGGAATCCTCCATATTTTCCAGTTGTGGTCAGTGCAAATTGCTAAATAAGATTCGGTCTCCCCCGGTTTCCCCGGAGGATAATCGAATCCGTACATGATACATGTATGATTGGCTTGATCTCTATATTTGGACAGTCGTACGAATGCTAGTAGAAATGAATGGATCTATCTCTGAAAAAAATAATCATACTCAAAGTGGCAACAATCCATTGTAACCAAAGTATCAGAATCAGAAGATTGCATGGCAAAAGATTACTTGCACATACCTAGTTTGGGATGTTCACAAAATTTGATCAAGTCCAAGTTGGCGTAGTGAGTTCCCCGTAAGGCCGCACCAACGCACAGGGCAGCTAACCACTTTGACGATCAAATGGATCGAATACTCCTAAGGTGATTACGTAGCAAAGGAACGATAGACCAAACAGTACAGAAATCCTCATAAAGTCACACTAACGCGGAGTGACCCTACTTTTCAGACTTACCCTCCAATGCTATTAACAATCCGATGTGAAAAGATTGTGATTGGTGACCCGTAATGCTGCACCAAAGTGCAGGGACAATCACAATGTTTTCCTCAACCCTCACGATATATGCAAGTCATCTCTTCTCCAAATAGTCAACAGACAATGATACAATGACAAGCAACAGATTTGAATCACTATCTTTTCTGATTAGAAGGGTGGTGTGTCCACTCGCTTTGGCCTTCAGTTACTCACGAACTTGGCCAAAGAGGGGCATCTGTAAACACCCCACCCAGGCCATCATGAATAAGGACAATCTGGACTATGATCAACAAGCTGAACCCGAAACCCTAATCCAAAACTATACCTGAACCCGAAACCCTAATCCAAAACTGTGCTCAAACCCAAAACCCTAAATTCTTAGAACCTCCAAAATCTACAACCCATTTAGAGCCAAGACATCTTAGAAATACACCTGGTCGAGCCAAAAACCTGAAAAAGGGACCACCGGACAAACCAGCACCCCACATGAGGACCGTACGTTCGAGCCCGGCCTGAGCCGGGCCTGGGCGGTACTCCGATTACCTCCGCTCACCGAACGCGTGTGTCCTCCGAGCAACAACTGTCCCTTTGCATGAAAGTCAACTTTCCTATAAATTTACCCCTCTAGGGTTTACTATTTACCATTTTACCAACCCCAAGAGCCAATGGAAATGTGCCACGTGACACTTCTCTCTCCCCAACCACTCACAAGCTGTCGTGTCTCTTTTTAACCCTTAACTACTAAAGGACCATTGGAGAAGGCTATAAATAGCCCTCTCCTCTCCTCATTTCAACAACAACATCTTCTCATCCAAGAGAGAGGGAGAGAAAGAGAGAGTGAGGAAGAGAGTGAAGGAGTTTCCAAGCCTTTGAAAGTTTCAATCTTTTAAACCACCCCCTAGCCTTTCCTCTTGGCCTTCTCACCCCTTTAGCCTAGCCTAGTTTGGTCATGGTTCGGCCCATGCTTTAGTCTATTCAAGTTTAAGCCAAAGATCCATTCATTTTACATACAAGCATTCATCATGACATCTATTCCCTTCCCAACCCCTCTGCTTCTCTAGATCTCTAATAAACGTATGCTCTGTGACTTGCTGCACATCAGATCCTGTCACATCAGAAATTCCTAGTGATCTAGTCCACTTTTCTTTACCTTTTTTGCATAAGCATCATCACATCTGCCTTCTAGACACATTGTTAGACGTATGCTCTGTGGGCTGCCGAAATCTCGAATCTTGCCGCATCAGAAATCCACGTGTGCCTAGTCTTATTTCAACCACATCATTCATCCCTTGAGATTTTTGTACCACACTAAGTAGAGACCATATATTTGTACGTGCAAGAGGGTGCCTAACACCTTCCCTCTTTGTAATCGAGGTCCCTTACCCATAATCTTGGATCCCAGATCAGGAGTTAATTTAAGGTAGGAGAGTCTTCGGATTTCTCCAACCTTACATATTCCGTGGGTTCTATTCGACTGTGGGATTCTGAGATTAATTGGCTAGTGGCGACTCCAACATTCACAAATCAGCCTAATCACCCCCACCACCAATACATTAACATATAAATCAACGTGGGCGCCAATTTCCAGTGTCTATACTTAATTAAATGTCCTAGAAATTAGTTGAAGTACTTGATTAGCTTGACTCAAAGGCTTGCTTGGGATTCATTAGAACGTCGATTAGTTACTTGAGCACACGATCTAGAAAAATTGTTTTACTAAATTACTCAAGTATGGGAGTCACTTGAATTGTTTCCTTTGAAATATATGCTTTAAAGATTGTCGAGTTATGAACACCTGACTTTTGAACTTTGTGTATATTTGAGCCTTACTTTAAATGTTGAAGCATGCCTGAATCTCCATATGATTGCATTGGTTGTAAGTCACACATTAATTGAAAACTCTTTATGGAAACCTCTAGTTAAAGAGAGTCCGTGCTTAGGGTATAATGGAACAGATTGTAGTGAGATTAAGCCCTCAACATGGTGGTTATGGATGGTGGTAGTTTAATTCATGGGATTTACCACTTATTGAGTGATTCCATCTACCCGATTATGGAATGACATTTTTCACATTTGCTATTACCGTTGTTTACTCGAGATTGAATCATATATACCATCTCACTTTAGTCGCTCTATTTAATGTTTCTAATATTCATTCCCAGTCGGCTTACGATGGTAGTTTCCCATATACGGAGAATTGATTGACCACGTGTTGATGGGTCCTATACACACCCTAAGGCAGTATACTCATGGGCTGGGGATGGTGGTCATGGGACACTATGCTCGAGCTGTCGACCTACGCTAGGTGATGAGCTCCCCATAGTAACCGTGAGTTTCATTAAAACTGTTGATTGTAACTAGACTAATAATGGTTGGGTTAATCATGCATGCATAGCATTCGGACGATGACGAATGAGTAATTCTAGATGTTGTAGCACGTACCCTTCATCGTGGTATGCTAGCTCCCAAACTATTGACTATCGGTCCACCCTCGGTGAGTTTGGCACTATACATGTACTATGTACTCTCGCTGGTGACCGGCCACATACATGGGCTTTGCCCAAAAGCCAACTGGATGAGCATCCCCAGTTGAGGTGCACTCATACATCCATGTATATAATAAGATTGCATCTTGTCATGTTTTGTATGTCTCATTATTTTATGCTATACTTGTCTAAGGCGATGATGTGAAATCTTGAGGGGAAATCTATAAGATCTCCGTCTCTTGCAACATCGCTTGTATGCACACGTGTCCTAGCTTGCACCGTTGATAGACCGTACATTGCACCCTAGTGCACTTAGAAAACTTAAGACCTCTGTCATGTGGACCGCGTCGTCGCTGTGGTCACCACGGTGAAAACCGTATGTCAATCCAACGCTCCATTAGTAAGATATGACTTGTCGAATCCATGACCCAAATTACGTATCCTGTAACGCAAGCAATATTTATTATGATAGGCCTATTGGATTTAGGCCCATGTGGGCCTAAAGCCTACTTTTAAAACATGAAAATTACCACCAAATAGGACAATTGCTACATGACAAAACTATGAGCTAACACATGTAAGACAAGCAATATAAGATAAAATTGGATTCTATCCCAAAACCCATCATTAGCTTTCTCCCCATGCCTTAGAAACTAATCATGGCTCATGTCCACCTCATCCTATACATGCATCCAATGCATGTCTTACTTTGTGCCACATCATTTCAAATAACCAATTGCAATATTCCACTTCATCATCCACCATGCATCACCTACAACCCACAACCCTTATCCATCCATTAGCCAATGCATGTCTAGATTTCCTCCACTTTGGCCAATGCATGCTTAGTACCATCCACCTCATCCATCCACTACCCATACCTTACACCACCTTCCACCTCACTTTTAGCACCAATGAGACTCCATAAACTTGCCACATCATCTTGCCACCTCAACCCTCAATTCCCTATATAAGAGTAGGATCCCTCTTGCACTTATTCTTTTCCTATACTTAGAAAAATTCTGAGATTTTAAGAGAGAGTGAGAGAGAGAGGGGCCAAGGGGGGGCCCACCATCAATCCTAGATGGAGTGGACCGCACATCATCATCCAACCATCCATCCATTTGAGGTGAGTCTACTCCCATCCTTCCGTCTTCTTCATCCTCCTCTTTCTTCTTCTTTTTATTTTCTTGATATGTGTGGGCCCCATTGGTGTGGAGTTCTTGCGTGCATGTATTTATGGCTATGGTGGTTAGCAGGTTGGCCCACGTTAATATGGCCCACAATGATGAACATTAGATCTATACCCTTCACATGTAATTTCGTTTTTGTATCTGGACAACAACTTGTAAAATTTGTATAAAACCAAATATGCTAAGATTAAATTTGAAATTTGGAAATAATATTAAACACAATATGGGATAACTCTGGTCCAAATTTCGTAGTCTTCCAACGATCCAATCATCATTGGCATCAACTTTACTTGGCTGCTATCTAGCAGCACATGCAGGATTTCAATTTTCCAAAAACAGACCCACTTTTAATCCCTTTAATGAATACATTAGATATATATGTTCCATTGGATTCGTAGAAAATAGAACTAGCTTTCCAGCAGTATATAATAAGCCTTAATTGGAGTTCAGACGGCTGAGATCTTGGCCTTATACGAAAGATGTATTTGAGGGCTTGTTATGAACATTCTTGTGCGGTCGATATCCATGATTCCAACGGTCGATGCATTTGATATTTGTTTCTAACTTACTTGAGATAGTAAATAATCATATGTATGGTCCCTATGATCAAATCTTTTCATGATAAAATTTAGAAAGTTCTGAACCGACAGATACTTCTGTAAGGATATACCTTAAATTGTTTTGTATGGTCCAGATGGATCCAAGGCTCTGTATGGTTGGAAATCTATATACAGCCTAAATGATGTATTAATAAACCATCCATTGGATGGGATTTTCCAATTGAGGATCTGATCATAGAGATTTGATCAATTCATTTCATGTACTACTCGATGTGTATGTTGGATCTATGTTGTACATAACATTCATTCTCTTATTGACACACTTGGGTGTGGGATCACTTGTGATTTATGCATTTTATTAACTCATCCAATCTAGAAATCCATGCATATTTTTGTGTATCTCTTATTTATGGTTTGCTAGCATGTGGGCCCCACTTGTCATTGAATCTATTTCATTTCCTTTGCACTTTCTGTTTGCAGAAAATTTCCAAGTACTTGACTGTAGTGCATGTAGGCCTCATTGACACCTTGTAGCGGGCCCCACACTCTGTAGTTAAGGGTCCCACTTTAGGGAATGTTTAATCCTTATATAAGTGAGCTGGGATGTCCCACCTTTTTATCAAGAATGATCCCTAAGTGTATGGAAGTTGGGCCCTAAGTTGTGACAGACCCCATTGCTGAAAATTGTCTGATTATTTGTGTTTTGTACCAACTTTAGGCCTCTATGGTAGACCACACATTGGAGGTTTGAGTAGGCCACTACTTGGAACCTCTAACCTACACTAATGAAAAGATAAATAATATTTTAATTGGGCCAAATTAGACCTTACATGATCAGGGAGTGGATCTCAAAATGGGGCCAGGTATGGTTGTGCAGAAAATTTAAGTGCCTATGTTTGGCCCTATACCAAATATTACATGTGTACAACCAATTGGTCCCAACTTTTTTTTTAACACACACACACACACACATCCCACACACTCACGCTAGTGGAATTTCACCACCCATGGGTACTCGAACCCTTGACCGGGAGTTTGAAACTCCTGAGAGCCTACCACTCGAGTAAGAGTAAGGAACCCCAACTTATAATTTGTGAAGTGAATATATAGTACAACCAAGGGCACCTGATGGCACACTGAAAAGTGGTCCCTTGTGATCATGGGATATACTCAAAATTGGGCCAAAACTAATTCTGCATTATATTTCCTACACAGTTTCTCCAAGTACCCATGTTTAGGCCATCACCGTAAATTGTACTCTCCCAACAAATGAGGCCTGCTTTATAATTTGTAAAGCCCATACATAGTGTAACGTCTCAAAAAATTCCGTACAAAGACCCAAGTACCACCTCAGGCAGAAATCACTCAGGATCAAATCCTTTAGGAATTAGACAAAAGTAACTAAGTACTAAACTAAATTAGCTACGAAATCCGTTTGAATCACTTTAAATACGATCTGTAAGACCTAAAACTTGTAGAACTATTGACGCTAGGTTACCCTAAAATCTAGGATCAATCTCATTATCCAGTTGCTCTCGGGAGCACATTGAAACTCCGTATCGGATCTGCACCGCACATCGAAAGTCCGATTGCTGTGAAATTATATAATTAGGACCGCCTTGTTGGGCTTGACAACCATCTCAAAAATTAAATCAAGATAGTGTCCCGGGGCTATTCGCTTGAGCACGGAGTGAATGTGTGAGAAAACTTGGTTTTCTTTAGAAATTAAATCTAATTTAAGTAATCTGAGACTTGTCGCTTGCGGACCTGATATAAGCAATCAGACCGTCAGAATCTAACTTAAATACACCCTTGGATCAGGGGAAATTTCATACACATGGCAGTGTACTTGTAATCCTGATCGAGTTCCGGTGACCGTTGAACTGAAAATGGTCCGCCACGTGTGATCTGGGAACCCAACTGGAACGAAAACTTAACTTGACCTAGATCCAAGGTTAGTGAGCTTAAGTCTAACCTTTTGCTCAAGAGGGGGATCCGAAAGTGCTCCGTTGAGCTGAAATAGATGCCCTTTAGACATAACCTAAGTATACCTTGGCCCTGGGCCTATTTCTGGTAATTTTAGGCCTATATAAGGACTTTAAACCCTCTCTCATTCACTCCATACGAATTTGAGAAAACCTTAGGAGAGAGAAAGAGTAAAGAGAGAGAAAGGGCGAGAGAAGTGGGAGGAGATTCCTGTTGCACTATCCTGCTATTCTATGTATCTATCCATCACTACTGTATCGCTTTTCCAGCGATTCTGATTCTGTTTTTGGGTAAGAAATCCTAACCCTAATCAGTTCTAGAGATTCAACTAGTGTAAGTGATGAAATAGCTAACCTATTTCATGCCATAGGTTGTCGTTCTACCATTGATAAAGACTTGGTGTTTAAACTGAGTCCGTTACTCGCTTCTACGGCATAAGGTGCGGACTATAGATGCTTAGGTTATGGTTTTCAATGCTTTCAATGTCGGATAATGATAGATTCATGATTTGGGTGTTATTGTACATGCAAAATGCGATGTTCGTTTTGCGATTCAGTTATGTATGCAAATTGTGGTGTTTAGTGTATTCGTTATAGTTGTAGAAAATACTGTATACGTACAAAATATGAAAGTGTGTTTGCCATGATTAATTACTGTGTGTATATGCTAAGTATATCGGTGAAAGAATTTGCCCTAATACCTGTTTTGGGTCATATACGTTATGTATGTTAAATAAGTGAAGTCTAACTGTTTGTGAAAATGCTTGTATGAGTAAGTACTTAGGAGATAGTGCTTTAGGTAGGTGTTGAGATAGGATTCTCAACTACCTTAGAGATGTGTATGATTTCCTCCATGTAAGTTATTTAATTTAATCGCTTACTTATGAAATGTATGTGTTTGTGTTTCCTACTTACATTGTGCTATATAACATGCTTGTTAACATGTTTGAATTACTTTGTTAATTCTGGTTTGACTACTCCACATGTTTTCTAGTTAAGGATTGGATGTGATTGGGGCTATTTTATAGTCCAGGCAATCGGTAACAGGCTTAAAGTCGTGGCTGAGATTTATTCACCACGTAGGACATGTTTTACGAACCCAAGTCGTACTAGAGTTATCGGTAGTGGTTAGGCCACACGGAGTGGTTATGCACTTCATGTCGATCAACTTCTGGCGCGCTCACCATAGTCGAGCTCGTCCAATAACCCGATTTGCCCGATGTATGTTCACCATGTTTGGACGCTACTGCTTGAACCTAAGGTATCAAACTCACTAGTAGAATCCCGTTAACCTTGGTACCTCGATCTGCTAAGACTCATGAGTTAGACATGGTGGTATGGGACACCGTGGCAGAGCTATCGACCTACGCTAGGGCGACGAGCCTCCCCGTAGTGACCAGTGAGCAACCCAGACTCATGAACCAAATACGGTGGTATGGGGCACTGTATTTGAGCTATCGACCTACACTATTTTGGTGACGAAGCCGTGATGGATGATGTGGGAGTGGTGTAATGATTTCATGCAACAGCCCTGACAGCCCTAGACATGCCCTTTGTAGTGACCTCGAGCATACTCTGAACTTGCGTAGAGGCGACAAGCCTTTCTGTAGTAAGCAGAGTATACACTAGGCCTGTACTGATTTGGCGACGAGCCCTTTGCAGCGACCTAGAACCGCAACATCGTATGAGATTTACTAGGACTGACGACCCTAGAATGGATCATTGTTTAGGAAATGAAATAAGGGAGGTACCTTAGTTTTCCAACCCTGCTTTATGAAAAGGACTAATAAGAACTTGGTAATCATATGCATGCACTGCATTACGCATGCGTTCAGGCATAGCAGGTCAAGCACTGAGGCAGTGTTGTTCGTGCGCAAACGTGAGATGAAGTCGCTGAGGGAGCGTAGGCGAGGGCATGCATCATACATTCATACCATTCTTGCATTAACAAGAGTACTTAGGGATGTGTGATTTGCTGCTTTATCATTACTGCTTGATTGAATTGATAACATGCTAACCATTGCTTTATTGTTCCACTGAGTTGATCACTCACTCTCATGTTACGGGACAGTGTTTTAAACACCAACCAGACTCTGTCTTGATGTCAGATGACGGTGTGACCTCTGAGGCGGAGCCTGACTACTACGATGATCAGGACGAGTCTCTTATATGCAGTTCTCCGGTGGCTTCGCTTAGGCTATCCGGATTAACGGGGCTACAGGGATTATCAGTGTAGTTATACTGTTTAACATTTTGATTTTGGACTATTACATGTATATGGTGACTCAGTGATGTATTCATACTCTGGAGACCAATCGTGATCTTTGACTTATACACGTGTATTTATGTCTTTCAGTCTTTCGCTTGTGTTTTACAACTTGATCCGGAGTATGAATTACTGTTTTGGTATAATCCCACTCATGATTAATGCACTAACACAGACAACATTGAATCATAAGCATATATGTTGAATAAGTGATGTTTTAGAACTCGGGAGTTGAGTTGCTACTCGACCCCCGATTTTTAGGGCGTTAAACATAGAGCTATCGGGTGGTTATTTTCTTTCACCATATGTAGGCCCACGTGATCATGAATCTGACTCTAAAATGACCCAGAACCAACTTTACACCAAAGGTCCGTTTGATATAGAATTCATCTAGGCCACATTAACGGGGTTCACCACCTTCCCAAGGTATTTAATACAACATCTAAACTATGGAAAAGAAACCGTTGGTGCTGGTGAGCCCACAACCTTAAGTGGGCCATCCAGTGTGGGTTGTCTTGTTTGTGTCATTCCTTTCATCTGATGAGGCCCACCTAGCATGTTTTATAAATGGGTGTTAAATAAGTTGTAAAATATATGTAGTGGACAGCCTTGCTACCCAATTTCTTTCCCTGGGTCATATGTGGCACCGGGCCAAACCAAATGAATTAAAACTAAGGCCCAGTGGGCCCAATCCTAAAAGGAACACGTGGGAGGATAAAGCCCATCATGGTAAATATTCTTAGGCCCATTAGGTAGGCCAATTGCTTAGTGGGCAACATGCCTTGCACACTACCGCTAGTCAATTAGGTCATACTTAAAGGGGCTCCATTTGGATTATATAAGTTATAATAGACAAGCCTTAATATTTACTTGTGAATGAGGTACATGAGCCCAACACAATGTGGAGTCTGTGCAATGTTAGCATGTGAGTCTTATGTTTGGGATTGTAATTTTATCTCTTATTTGATGTTGGAGTTGTGGGTCCTGGTTGTGTTATGGGATCTACCTTAGAGGTATGTATCCATGTACACTTCCCTTGGTGTGGGACCGTTGTCCACTAATAAACCAAACCTAGACCTAAGTGGGCCATACCACAAGAATGTTAAATCAATAGAAATCCCATTAACCATACTTGTGGAAAAATGTGGGGCACAATCATGTGTTGAATTTACACCTTTAGCTAGTGGGACCCACTTAGTTGTGGAATTAGATTCACTCCATTGAAAGCCTTATAGTTGGAAGTCTATGCCTTTTAGTTGGCCTATTGGTTCATTAAGTGGGACTCACACTAGACATACATGACCCCATGCATTACATGTAATCCAAGGTCAATGTGGAACTCACATTAGGTAGGACGCACCTAGTGATGGGTGAAATGATGATACATGTATGGTAACATGATAATGATGATGGTGGGTTGTTGGTTGAAATGATAGATATGATTTAATGAATGGTGAATTATGACATATGCATTGATGATGGATGAGTAATTATTCATATTACTTATGATATTTCTTATGTTAATCATGAAGTGAAAATGATCCTCATGGTGATGATGATGATATTATGTATTTATATGTATGATGACAAAATATGCTAGTTGACCACCATGCTTGATATCCAAGTGATAATAATGTACGTATTGATTGTCATGATGATGATGTGGATAAGATAACCATATTTTACTCAATGCATGGATAATGATAAATAAATGATGTTGGTAGACGTAAGGATAACCTTATGCATGATAGACAACTAATGCCTAGGGCAAGTATAATGATAGTATTGGATAATGGTCATGATATTGATGATGCATGTGAATCCCTATATGCTATGTACTCTATGCACATGATTGCATGATATAGGTTATGAGGATAAATTTGATGTTAAATGATGTCTATGATAATGATGATACATGTTAGAACTTGTGTACCACCATAACCTATGCACCTTATGTATGTGCGTGTTATAAGAGCCCTGCTGGCCATTTGTTAAGTATTCACAAGAGGTATAAGGCACGCAGTGTGCTATTAAAGACACTTAAATGTATGGACCTTTGCGTCACATTGGCTATTCTTGCATTTAGGCTGATTATTGTTTATATCTGATAGTCATGCTAGTGTACCTAGTCTAGTAGGACAAATTGAGAATATGTTTAGTATAACATCATGTTACATGCCCATGTGCATCATTCATATGCTTGTTATGAGGAGTGACTGATCATAGCATATGCCATTGAGTGAATTGTTTATGCGACTCCCTGATAGATAGAGTTACCCCACATGAGCGCATGATACTTGTAGGATTGATGTATGATTGGATAGTGTGATTCATGTACCTTGTATTGTATGATTTGATTGTTGTACGCCCTAGCGACATCAGGGTTGTAACCTCCGCAGGCATAGTGCAGATGACAAGATTGGACACCTAAAATACTTGTTCTAGCACAGGGGCACAATAGATGTCCTGGGGTGAAAGTCTCCAAACCTTCTTGGTACCAGAGGATGCTCCAACGTCGAGACCGAGTGGATACATGAGCGCATGAGGGCCGGATACCAATAGGTCGCATCTCTCACTGTGTCGTGGTCAGTTGAAAGAGGGTGTGGCCTTACCTACCCGAGTGAGGGGGCAATGACTAGGCTGAGTCTGACCCAGCTTGAGGAATGGGTCTGCTATCGACGAGCCGGGCTTGATATTGGCAGGCGGATAGTGAGGTCTCTTTCGCTTACCCAATTGTGTGCTTAGATGGGGCGGCAAGTTGGTGTTGAGTGTACTAGACCCCAGTGATTATCCAGAGAGGAACTGTACTGATATGTGGATTTAGATGAGAACTTGCATGCTTGAGCTGCATCTTACATATGAAATTTAGCCAGGTGGGCCTTGCATCTCATAGCCTTGGCACGACTGATAGTATTCATGTACAGTACTGACATTGTGACACCCCGTCACTGTTACACACTTGGACGGGCACACATGGGCTGATGCTGATGTGGACGAGGCCTAAGAGCCCAGGCGAGCTACCAGTGGTTGGCAGACTATTGTGTTGGTGGGCTACTGTGCATACAGTGGGACCGAACCTTGTTCCACATCGGGAGCACTGTGGTGGTTATATGTGGACTTACTGAGCAGGAGTTGCATACTTAACATTTGACTCATTCATTTATTCATTCACTATCCACTCAGGCTGGTGGTGCGCAACCAAGTCATCATGTGTACCTCTGTAATGGCCAGGATTTTGGTTGGGCGCGCGACCAACCTGAGATATAGGAGTTTACCTCATTGAATCTAGTTATCCAAATTTAGGTATGGGATTGGTTTGGATAAAAGTTCCGTGTGATGAACACCGCAGCTTGCGATACCACGTACTATCATCCTAACTACACGCACTAGCTTTGTCATTTCTTTTACATTGAATGTTCTGTAGTGGAACATGGAATTTACTAGCTTGTACATGATGATTGACTATTCTCATGATTTACATTGTTAGTCCGAATATTATGCCTAAAATTGATCATGATTTATGATAACCTGATGAACTTTAATATTATGCTTGGTTGGTAACATACTCACCTATGATAACATGATTGGTTGATAATATGCATGTGGTTGTTTTGGATGTCTTTACGGGAGTGCCCCGATAAGTCATGTTTTACTCCCGGCACGCAGTAGACTCACGAGCTATGGTTTCCTCATACAGATTATTTACACCTTTTTTTTTTCAGGATATGTTTAGCAGCATGGTGCGTATAAGAGTTATAGAGGATTTGTTATCTCTTCTCTCTCATTGTTGAGCTAGTGCACCATCATATGTGTGATATGTTGACTAGGTTCATTTCTTGGATATGCATCAATATGATGTATAAAAGGTGTAACCGCCTAATCAGATTAACCATTCCATTAACCATTTCAAAACAAAAATTATACTGAAAATCCTCCTTGTAAGATCCTAGGATCGGAATCTGGCATATGGGTGCCAGGAGCCGATAATGGGGTACTACAGAGGCTGTTGGCACCGGATTCGACGATCGGGAATTTTGTAAGCTTGGTTTCTGAGTTTGGGGCATGATAAAATTACACTGAGCTGGCCACTCATTCATCAATGTTCCATCGTATAGAAGATGCAGGTATAGGTGCAAGCGGATGTGCAGTGGATTCGGAGGCGGCGACAATCGAGGAAGAATTTTATAACGAGGAGCCGCACCAAGAAGTGGCTGTATATTATGACTTGAACCAGTAGATTCAGTTATGATAGTTTTTTTTGGACATTTAGTTTTGTATATGGGCCCCAGCTGAGTGGCCCACGATATTGCTTTTAGTTGGGTTGCATTTATACTACGCTTAGTTTCCATTAATCACACTTTGATTTGGTTGGATTATCTTTTGATTATTATTTAATACCCGGGTTTTCAGGAAATGAGTTGTATACTCGGGTCCTAAAAACCGGGGCATTACAATACCCCACGAGATTTACCAAACCATCACAATAGTTAAATATAGTTTACAAAGATAGGTTTACACTAAACTATTCATAATGATCATAACAAACGAGATTACAATTCATCAATGATAGTTTTAAAATAAGAATCATACAAAACAATTTATAATGCAAACTTATTTAAATGCATGGATGTATGCACATGCACATTACCCTGGGGATATTCATCTAGCTGGCTTTGGGCAAAAACCCATGAGTGGGGTAAAACCCACATGTAATCTTAAGTAGTTAGTCACCAGCGAAAGTATAACAAATACATGCTCAAGTAACAAGCTCACACATAATTAAATGTTAGTAAAATGCATTGGTCTTTCTAAACAATCAACTAGGGACCCAATAATGCTCGTGTGCCATGAAATGCGTGATTAGCCTAACCATTATTAGTCCAATTACAAATAGGCATTTTAAGGAAGCTCAAAGGTCATTATGGGGGCTCATCACCTAGCATATGCTGACAACTCGAGCATATTATCTCATACCATTATGCTTGGCTCATGATACTTTAGCAAGTAAGATTCTAACAAACTTAAAAAATTATAAGTAGTGATTGAAAAATAAAAAATTTAAGGCATTTCATTTATATAAACCTCTACAACTACTGGCTTATCATGATACAAGGCTTGTCATGATACAACGGTAGAACTTACCATCACAAGTTTGTAAAAAGTAATCCAACAAAAGCCACATTGGGTAGAAAGTCCATTCAAGGACACGACAAACATGGATTAACCCAAAAGCCACATAAGCACAATGATCCATGAGATGGTAAGTCTACAGCCCAATTTCCATTTAATCCATTTCACAAATGGCTACTAGTTCGAGGAACATCCAATAATTTCCAACAAGCCATAACCAATTCAACATATATTATCGATAACAAATATACATGTAAACTATTCATCTTAAACCATAAGAGATAAATTTGAGATCCAAACATATTAGAACATTCGAATTGAAATCTAAACATCAATCCTAGATAAAGAATTATTCAAATAGAAACTAACATTTATCATTCATTCCACTAAATACTATATTGAGCAAGTTTTTTTTTTTTTTTTTTTTTTTTTTTTTTTTTTTTTTTTTTTTAACTAACTAACTATCATAATATTGGAAAGCTTAAAGGGTGCTCCTCACCTTCAAGTCGAATTCGCCTTGACTTATGTAACTCGATAGTGTGTGGATTTAAGAGGATATTTGGGAACAATGAATTCCCTACATTCAAATTAAAATTAATGATCAATTAAATCTAGGTTAGCAATAATTCAAATTCTAATGACAACATAGGTGAATTTACGTACCGAAAGGGTTCGATTTGGGTTAATCTAAAACAAATCTTACTTGATCGGAATAGATCTACATACGAGGTTAGAAAATTAATCTCCTTAAATGATATTAAAGTCTAAAATCAAATATTCTCAAATTAGATTAAACTATAGAACTAATTGTCCATAAATTATTTCACTAGAAATTTCATTAGAGATAATCCATAAGAATATCAATATACCTTAATTACCTGAGGCGATTCGACCCGATTTCAACCCCAATCGCGACTTAAACTCCACACTCCAGCTGTTACGTGATTTAACTATATTAGCCCCAAAATCATGTCTCTACCAACTCAGTGGCTGAGTCATATTCGACTTACTTTGATTCGAAAGGGAATTGATCTAGGTGTGGAAATGTTAATTTCACAACTCACAATATAATTACATAATTTAATCTTAGATTGAGTAATAATCATTAGAAGATCAATGTACCTCAACCAACTGAGTTAATCTTGACTCGAGTTCCAAATCGGTCCGAACTCGATCGAGAATCGATTCTCTGAGGCTTGACAAGGTTATGATCTGACCAACCTGATCTCAGTGCTTGCCAAATACCATACGAGTCCAACATATCAGACTCAATCCTACTAGAATATGCCTAGATGCATGAGGTGTGTGGTGACTTAGCGAGTTAACTCACTAAACCACCATATTCATCTTCTTCTTTCTCTTCTTCATGTTTTCTTTTCCTATTTTCTCTTCCTTTTGCTTTCTTTCCTTTCAAAATTCAAGTCCAGTAGGGTTACTGGATCCAACCATGTTCAACTCAGTAACTGCATCGAGTTGTGACTCAATATCTTTCTCTCTCTACCTCTCTTTCGTGTCCTTCTCTATTTCTTTTCTTCCTCATTTTATCTGGTCCAACAATGGACACCAGACCCGACTCCACTTAACATCAATTGACTCACCATAACCCAGTCCGACTTGACCGAGTTTAGCGAACTCGGAACTTGACCTGCAAACCTCTCTTCTCCTCATTTTCTTCCTTACTCTCTCTCACTCTTTGCTGGGATGTCTGACAATTGGACTCAACTGGACTGAGTCGAGACATACATGACACGGTGAGTTGACATTGGTTTACTCGGACTCTCCTTACCGTTTTCTCCTCTAATTTCTCTTCTTCTCCCACTTTCTTCTCTCTAATTTCTTCTACTATAATAACTGCTAGGATAACCCGAGTCTAGAATTGACCAGAGTTGCAACCCAACCAAGACCGAACTCAGTCGACTTGGAGGATAACCCAACTAGACTCGGTTCAAGTTACCTAGTGCGGCAAGAAAACGTCGCTCTCTCTCTCTCTCTATATATATATATATAACTTTCTATTTTTATAATTGGATGCCCTAAAAAGTAGCCTTTTATAGGCTTCTCTAATCTGATTCTAGAGCTTTTGAATATAACTAATCGAAAGATTAGTTACGGTGTTAGGGGTTTTTAATAGTTAAGTTTGAGGTGATGCCCTCATAATCTATTTGCATGGCTAAAATCGAACATTATAGATGGTCACAACATGACCCACTAGAGGGACGCCTCTGGTTAGAAAATGCCCACATCATGGTTATAAAATTTGGCGACTAATCATTTTCTTCTATGATGGAAATATGCACCGATTTTTTTGAGGTGATGTGCAATGACAAGTTCATGATAAAGGACTCAAAGGAGGCATGAGATTACTTTGATAAGTTGGCTAAAAATGCACAATCACGTGACACAACCAACAAATTGAGTAATTCCAAGTTGAACCCTAAGGAAAAAGGGGGAATATACGTCCTCAAGGAGGAGGATAATGTAAATGCAAAGGTTGTTGGCCTCACTCGAAAAGTTGAAGCCAATGAACTAAAGAAGATGGAAGTGATCCAACCTACCAATGCAGTTGTGGAAAGTGTATATGGCATATGTGAGAGTGATGCACACCCTACAAAGGATTGTCCAACAATCCCAACTTTTCAGGATGTGTTGCAAGCTCAAGTGAATGCCATGAATGCCTACTAACGCCTGTTCAATGTGCCTAACTCTAACACATACAGTCCTTATTGGCGAATCATCCCAACTTCAGTTGAAGAAATGGGCCAATTGTTAATGCAAACACTCCTCCTCAAGAACCTCCCCCTGCACCTCAAAGTACACCACAAGTGCAACCACAAAAGAGGACCCTTGAGGACACGCTACAAGCATTCATCCAAGGGCAGATGTAATTTAATCAAACCACTATGCGGGCAATAAGTGATCTTGAAATGTCGGTTTCGTGGATTAAATCACACTTGACTATTAAGGAGGAATGGACCTTTCCCGCCCAACCTCATCCTAACCCAAAAAGACAATACAAAGTGAGTGATTCGAATCCTCCTAACCCACATGTGGAACAAGCCAAGTCCATCACCACTCTTTGAAGTGGTAAGGAAGTAGACAAGACGATATAGATGAAGGCTGACACACCTAAGGATTCTGAAGATTTGATAATGACGATTGATCAATCCTTACTCAATATGATAAAGAGCCAGAGCATAAACACAAGCCCGTGGCTTTGTTTGCCCAACAACTAGTCTCATCAAAATTCCCATCAAAGAATTGAGACATCTTGGAGATTTTCCAACAAGTCAAATCATCATTTCCTTGCTGGATGCGATTAAGCAAATTCTCTCATATGTTAAGTTTCTTAAGGACCTTTGCATGGTTAAATGCAAGTTAAATGTGAAAAAGAAGGCCTTTTTAATAGAACAAGTGAGCACGATTATCAAGGAAAATGTTCCCCCAAAATATAAAACCCAAGTTGTAAGACATGTATCCTAGTCCATACCATTCTCTAGGCTTCCGCGGTCCTCCCGGTTGAATTTCGGCAATCAGCGATTTGTTATCAGCGTTTGCGATCGATCATGAGTTGTGTTTCATATATCAGAGTCGGCTCAACTCGAAACTTATACCCTTACAACCGCACCGTCGCCGCGGTTCCGATGTCACGTATTACACGCTAAGGCGATACTCGGGCCAGGAGATGTGGGCCCACATTCAGTTAAAAAAATGCCGCGTGTTACAAATCCAAAGAGAGCATCACATCAATCCCATCAATCAGGTATACATCACACATTAATGTCAAGTACAACCACCCTCCTCTAAGTCAACTCCTTCTTACAACAAGTACACACCCTTCACCCATCACCATCCATCTCCCCATCACTCACATCACCTCCTCTCTCTTACACCTCTCTCTCATCTTTCTCATTCTCCAAAAAAAAAAAAGCAATCCACGTCTCAACCCTCCATGAGAAAACTAGGTGTGGCCCACCTTTATACCATCCTATCCCACCCTCCATAATTGATCTCAACCGTTGAAGTCCATCCATTGGGGTTCTAGCATGCATTGGCGAAAGAAGGAAGGGAAGATCTAACTATGGGTGCTTCTCTCTCTTTCTCTCTCCTTCCTTTATTTTGTGGCCCACTCAATGAGTTATGTGATGTCCAACCGTCCATCAAATGGACCCCATGGCCGTCCAAGCCATGTGCGCCCTACCTTATGGGTGATGGGAAAACACAAATATCAGATTGATCTTAATCAAGTGGGCCATGATCAAGTGGGACCTACCTTGATTCACGTTGTCTGTGAAGTGTGAACAGACCGTGGGACGTGCTAACAACCTATGGATGTTGCACGTGAAAAAAAAAAATGAAATGTTAGCTTGATTCAAAGTTTTGGGTGAGCTGCTCATGTAAGTCCCACCTTGATGTATAAACCAAATTCATGTCATCCATCTTATTTCTCTACTCATTTTAGGCGTTGAGCTGAAAAATGAAGCTAATCTGACTTTCTGGCGGGCCATAGCATAGAGGATAGTATTTTTTACCATTAAAATACACCCTAATGTTTTTATACACCAAAATACCTTGGATATTGGGATTGTTTGGCTTGTCTTGAACAGTAGGAGTCAGTGGATGGAGTGGATTCACCTGATGCGCACCCCACCTAGGAAAAACAATGAAAAAACTCCTTTTTTTTTTTTTTTTTTTTAAATATGCAAAGCTAAGGCAGCAGCGCCTGCTGCTGACGTCCTCAGCAAGAGTCCTCTACGCTGAGGACGGGTCAGGGACGTGGGTCCCACTTGTAGGCCCCACCGTGATATGTGTTGGGTATCAACACCATGCATTTGATGGAGGCCCTTAGGGCAGCGAGCTACCCCTAAAATCAACCATATTTGGAACTCAGGTGGCCCACGCCATAGGAAACAGTTGAGTTGAGTGTCTGCCATTGAAAACCCTTTTGGGTGTCACGGGAGTTTTGGATCATTGTGAAATTTGTTTTCCCTTTCCCTCTGGGTCTGCGTGACCTTATCAACAGATTGGATGGAAATTTAACGTTATGGTGGGCCCCACGTGGGACCCACCTTTAAAGGAAGCTGATTGACCGGTGTATCTACAGCAACTATATGGCTGCTATATTGCCGTCAGCAAGTGTGAGGCCCACCTTATATATTATCCATGCCAACCCATCCGTCTACGGGCCCTATCATGAGGAGTGTGTTAAATCCAAACCGTCCAGCGTTCTGGACAGGTGGGACCCACCCACGTACGTTAAATCTAATCCATCCATCTAGACGCTGATGCATGGCCTCCCTTGATCTATGTGCTGTATATGTCCTACGTGGGACCCACCTTTAATTTACGTTATCTGCACCATCGAAACGTACCTGGATGGTGGATTTGGAGGGTATTTATATATATATTATCCTTTTATAGTATTTAATATAAAATACATTAAAATATGTGATTATGGTGGGCTACGTACGTGGGACCCATGTGATATATGTGATTTGCATCCAGGCCGTTAGTCTAGGGCCTGGACGCTGGTCCTATTAAAAGGATATAATATTATATATATATATATATATATATATATATATATATATATATATATATGATGTGCATATATCATTATAATATATTATATTATATTATATATACATATGTGTGGTGGGCCCCATGTGGGACCCACCTGCTGGACAGATTGGCGTGCCGAGGACGGCCCCCACCATGATGCATGTGTTGTAATCCCTACCATCCATCCCTTCATGTGGTGCCATGGTGATGTCTGGGTCGTAGCCGCACCGTCCAAATGGTTGGACCGTGGGCCCCACAATCTGATGTATATGTTGCATCCTAACCTTCCATCTAGTTGGCTGAATGCGAAGACGTCAGCAAGTCTAGTGGGTCCCATGCATGATGTATGTGATGTTAATCTACACCGTCCAGTTGTTTGGACAGTGGATACCACCATGATATTTGTGTTTTATCCTCACTATCCATCTGGACATTGGGATCCACCCTGTTGTACGTGTTTTAGCCATACCGTCCATTTGGGACGTGGACCCACCACTAATGCATGTATTACATCTGAACCATCCATCCATTTAGCAACTCATCTCAAGCTTGAGACTAAAAATAAGATAGATCCATTATCACCTGGACCACACTGCATAATAGTGGGATTAAATGTCTACCATTGCAACCCTTGGGTCACAGAGGTTTTGGACCAATATGAAATTTATTTTTCCTCTCAGTCCAAGTTTTTGTGACATTATGAACTAACTGGATGGACAATAAACGCTATGGTGGGCCCCTTTAAATTTTAACAGTGGAAATCATTATCACCACTATTATTTGTGGTATGGTTCAGACAATCTTTTGATCTGATTCGTTGTTTGGATAATGCTTTAAAATGATCTTTATCGATGGATGAATGGTCCGGCCCAAGTAGTGTGACCCACTTGATGTTTATAAGGCCCATTGATGTGGCCCAAGTAGTGTGGCCCACTAGATGTTTATGAGGTCCATTGGTGCGGCTTGTTGATGCGGCCCATTTGATATTTATGAGGCCCATTGGTGCAACCCGTTGATGCAGCCCACATGATGTATATGAGGCCTGATGTGGTGTATTATGGCCCATGTGTCAAGGCTTATTGTGATGTATGTGCGGCCCATGAGTGAGGCCCATAAGTGATGTATATTGGGCCATTGTGTGAGGCCATGGGCCCACTATATATTATATTTGACTCTAAGTGGGCCACTCCTTACAAGCAATGTTGGTTTAATGGTCACATTGATGGGCAATGATGGTTTAAAGTCCACGTTATGACCTTCCCTTAGGCCTTATTTGGGTCATTCTCATCGAGGCCGATTATCGATCGATTCTGATTGTCGTGGCCGATTGCCGATTCTAATTGTCATGACCGATTAGCGATCGAGGCCAATTATCGTGACCGATTTCCGATTCTAAGTATCAAGGCCGATTATCATTACCGATTGCCGATTTTGAGTATCGAGGCTGATTATCGATCGATTTCGGTTGTCGTGACCGATTGCCGATTCTGACATCGAAGCCGATTATCTATCGATTCCAATTGTCGAGGCCGGATATCGAGGCTGATTGTCGAGGCCCAATGTGATGTATAGGTGGCTTGTATTTGAGGCCTGTTGTGATGTATATTCAGCCCGTGTTTAAGGCCCAATGTGATGTATATGAGGTCTATGTGATGAGGCCCATTATGATGCATTTGAGGGTCAGGCGATTGAGTCCATAGTGATGTATATTAGGTCCATGTGAGAGACCCATCGTGATGTATATTAAGCTCTTGAGTGAGGCCCATGATGTTGTATAGTAGGTCCTTGTGTGAGGCCATGGGTCCACTATATGTTAGGCTCTATGTAGATCGTTCATTGGGGGCAATGTTGGTTAAATGTCCACATTGTCGAGGCCGATTATTGATGCCGGTTATTGATACCGATTATGAGTATGTGACAACATAGCATCATGATATATGCTATACACATCATCTACATATTTGTTATGAGATGTGGTTGATCATTGCATATGTCATTGGGCAGATTGTTATGAGACACCCTGATAGGCGGATGTTATCTCACATGAGCACACGATATGCCTAGGATTGATGCATGACTGGATTGTATGACTCATGCATCTTGCATTTTGTGTTGTGATTACTGTACGCCCTAGAGACATCAGGGTTGTAGCCTCCACAGGCATATTGTGGACGACAGATGGGACACCGGAAATCTGTTACTAGAATCGGGTTGCCATAGATGGCCCTGGGTGAAAATCCTTAAACCCTCTTGGTACCAGAGGACACCCCAATGTCAAGACCGAGTGGATACATGACCACCTGAGTGCCAAATACCAGGAGGTCCCGTCTCCCACTGTGTCGTGGTGGATTGGGAGGTGGTGTGGCCTTACCCGCCTAAGGGTGGGGGGCATAGCTAGGTTGAGTCTGACCAGCTCGTAAATGGGTCCACTATCGACGTGCCAGATAGGTATTGGCAGACAATTTGTCAAGTGGATAGTGAGGTTTCTTACGCTCACTTAGACTATGCTCCTGGGAGAGGGGCAGTGCCATTTGGAGTGTACTAAACTCCAGTGATGATCCTAGAGATGAACAATATTGATATGTGGACTTATTGAGCAAGAGTTGCATATTCATTCATTCATTCACTATCCACTCGGACTGGTGGTGTGCAACTATTTGTTACGTATACCTTCACAATGGCTTAGATTTCGGTTGGGGCGTGCGACTAACCTGAGATTAGGAGTTTACCTCATTGAGTCTGACTATCTAAATTAGGTATGGGACTAGTTTGGATAGAAGTCTCTTGTGATGAACCCTGTAGCATGCGATACTATGTACTATCATCCCAACCTCACACTCCAGCATGGTCATTCCATTCGCACCGCATATCTCATTACATCCACGGCATATGACATTTCGGGTTGCTATACTTCTGTATTTATATGACTTGTTGCTATATTTCTGTATTTATATGACCTAGATGAGGATGATGGTATTCGTAGCTCTTCTGAATTGCATATTGTATAGTATTCTCGATATCTAATATCTGGTTCATTATGTTTCCGTATTATATAGCCAGTTTACATCACTTTCTTATTATATGACATTGGTTTACTGTGTCTTTTTTATCACATATCCTGAATGCGGTTGATAATATCTTTATGAACTTGTCAGTATTTTTTCTTATTCTAATATCGTTTGATCCATGATCTTACCAGTATTTTCGATATTGTATGATTATGGCAATGTATTGAATACTCGGCACTTACCTTGTGCACACACTTACACCATCCTCTAAGCTTTCTATAAGCTTATGCATGATAGATGCGTGCAGGTGGCTTTAGGTTGCAGCAGTGTCGAGCTTAAAGCATGCACCTGACTTCTAGAGCTTTTGATTTCTGACATATGTATTTTTCCTTTTAGCATTGTACTCAAATGTTTATATTAGTGGATATATGATGATGTTGCCTTGTGATTTGGGAAACTTGTGATTATGCTTCTTACGAGATAAATGTACGTTGGAAAAATCCTCCTTGTAGGATCCCAAGATCGGAACCTGGCATATGAATGCTGGGAGCCGAGAATGGGGTACTGCGGGGGCTGTCGGCACTGGATTTGACAATCGGGATTCCTGTGAATTCGATTTCTGAGTTTGGGGAATGACAGAAGTTGATATTAGAGCATAACTTGGGAATACCTGAAGAAAACTTCACATATCTACTGATAGCTGCCCTACACTGTATGATTGTTGAGAACTTAGAATGGTTAGTTCCCCAAGTTCGAATAACTTGGAGATTCTTTTTTTACATAGCCTTATGAGACTGCATAGTCCGAGGTTCAGTAGGATCATTATAGTGTTGGTGATGCGTTTTGGGAGGGCGAGGTTAAGATTAGAGAATGTTATCTCTATTTGTTTATAGATTGATTATGCCTTGTATATGTTTATCTCAATGCTTCCTCTTCCCTCGCTTTGTCCTGTGTGATAGTAAATTTCAAGGACAAAATTTTTATTTGGTGCGGAGAGCTGTAAGACCTGTATCCTAGCTCATACCGTTCCATAGGCTTCCGCGGTCCTCCCAGTCGAATTTCAGCAACCCGTGATCTGTTATTAGCGTTTGCGAGCAATCATGAGTCGTATTCCATATATTTGAGTCGGTTCAACTTGAAACTTATACCCTTACAACCGCGCCATCGTCGCGTATTACGTGCCAAGGCGATACCAGGGCCAGGAGATGTGGGCCCACGTTCAGTTAAAAAAAAAATGCCGTGCGTTGCAAATCCCAAGAGAGCATCACATCAATCCCATCAATAAGGTACACATCACGCATTAATGTTAAGTACAACCACCTCTCCTCTAAGTCAACTCCTTACAACAAGTACACACCCTTCACCCATCACCATCCCTCTCCCAATCACTCACATCACCTCCTTCCCTCTCTTACACCTCTCTCTCATCTCTCTCTTTCTCCAACAAAAAAAAAAACAAGCAACCCACGTCTCAACCCTCCATGAGAAAATTTGGTGTGGCCCACCTTTCTACCATCCTATCCCACCCTCCATGATCGATCTCAACCGTTGATGTCCGTCCATTGGGGTTCTAGCATGCATTGGCAGAAGAAGGGAAGATCTAACTGTGGGTGATTCTTTCTCTCTCTCTCTCTCTCTCTCTCTCTCTGTCTCTCCTTCCTTTATTTTGTGGCCCACTCAATGAGTTATGTGATGTCCAACCGTCCATCAAATGGACCCCATGGCCATTCAAGCCATGTGGGCCCTACCTTCTGGGTGATGGGAAAACACAAATATCAGATTGATCTTAATCAGGTGGGCCACGTCCATGTGGGACCCACCTTGATTCACATCGTCTGTGAAGTGTGAACAGATCGTGGGACGTGCTAACAGCCTCTGGACGTTGCACGTGAAAAAAGATGTCAGCTTGATTCAAAGTTTTGGGTGGGCTGCTCATGTAGGTCTCACCTTGATGTATAAACCAAATCCATGTCGTCCATCCTATTTCTCTGCTCATTTTAGGCGTTGAGCTGAAAAATGATGCTAATCTAACTTTCCGGCAGGCCATAGCATAGAGGATAGTATTTTTTACCATTAAAATACACCCTGATGTTTTTATACACCAAAATACCTCAGATATTGGGCTTGTTTGGCTTGTCTTGAACTGTATGAGCTAGTGGATATAGTGGATTCACCTGATGCAGGCTCCACCTAGGAAAAACCACAGAAAAACACCTTTTTTTAAAAAAATTTTTGCAAAGCTAAGGTAGCAGCGCCTGCTACTGACGTCCTCAGCAACATCCTCTACGCTGAGGACGGGCCAGGGACGTACGTCCCACTTGTAGGCCCCACCGTGATATGTGTTGGGTATCAACACCATGCATTTGATGGAGGCCCTTAGGGTAGCGGGCTACCGCTAAAATCAACCATATTTGGAACTCAAGTGGCCCACGCCATAGGAAACAGTTGAGTTGAACGTCTGCCATTGAAAACCCTTTTGGGTGTCACAAGAGTTTTGTATCATTGTAAAATTTGTTTTCCCTCTTCATCTGGGTCTGCGTGACCTTATCAACAGATTGGATGGAAAGTTAACGTTATGGTGGGCCCCACGTGGGACCCACCTTTAAAGGAAGCTGATTGCCCGGTGTATCTATAGCAGCTATATAGCTACTGTATTCCCGTCAGCAAGTGTGAGGCCCATCTTTTATATTATCCACGCCAACCCATCCATCTATGGGCCCTATCATGTGGAGTGTGTTAAATCCAAACCGTCCAGCATTCTGGACAGGTGGGACCCACCCACGTACGTTAAGTCCAATCCGTCCATCTGGACGCTGATGCATGGCCTCCCTTGATCTATGCGTTGTATATGTCCTACATGGGACCCACCTTTAATTTACATTATCTGCACCGTCCAGATGTATCTAGATGGTGGATTTGGAGGGTATACATTTATAATATATCCTTTTATAGTATATAAAATAAAATACATTAAAATATGTGATTATGGTGGGCTACGTACGTGGGACCCATGTGATATATGTGATTTGCATCTAGGCCGTTAGTCCAGGGCCTGGATGCTGGTCCTATTAAAAGTATATAATATTATATTATATATATATGATGTGCATATATCATTATAATATATTATATTATATTATTTATATACAAGTGTGTGGTGGGCCCCATGTGGGACCCACCTACTGGACAGATTGGCGTGCCAAGCACGGCCCCCACCATGATGCATGTGTTGTAATCCCTACCATCCATCCATTCATGTGGTGTCATGGTGATGTTTGGGTTGTAGCCGCACTGTCCAGATGGTTGGACGATGGGTCCCACAATCTGATGCATATGTTGCATCCTAACCATCCATCTAGCTGGCTATATGCAAAGACGTCAGCAAGTCCAGTGGGTCCCATGCATGATGTATGTGATGTTAATCTACATCATCCAGTTGTTTGGACAGTGGATACCACCATGATATTTGTGTTTTATCCTCACCATCCATCTGGACATTGGGATCCACCCTTTTGTACGTGTTTTAACCATACCGTCCATTTGGGACGTGGACCCACCACTAATGCATGTATTACATCTGAACCATCCATCCATTTAGCAACTCATCTCAAGATTGAGATTAAAAATAAGACAGATCCATTATCACTTGGACCACACTGCAGAATAGTGGGATTAAACGTCTACCATTGCAACCCTTGGGTCACAGAGGTTTTGGACCAATATAAAATTTATTTTTCCTCTCAGTCCAGGTTTTTGTGACATTATGAACTGACTAGATGGACAATAAATGCTATGGTGGGCCCCTTTAAATTTTAACAGTGGAAATCAGTAACATCTTGAAATTCGAGGGTTGAGTAGCAACTTAACTCTCGAGTTCCAGAACATCACTTATGCAACATAGATGATGATGATTGAGTATTGTCTGTGTCAGTGCAATAAACATGAGTGGGATTATACCAAAATAGTAATTCATACTCCAGATCAATTGTATAAAGGCAAGCAGAAGACCGAAACTGTATATATAAGGTATGTAAAGAAACAAAACCATCTCAATCTCCAGAGTATGAACACTAACTGAGTAACCATATACATGTATTGTTTCTGAATCAAAAGGTCAAAATACAACTAAAAGATAAATCCTGAAATCCCCGCGATCCAGTCAGCCTAAGCAAAGCCGTCTGAGTACTGCATGTATGAGAACTCGTCCTGGTCCTCATCGTAGTCTCGCTCAGCCTCCTGAATCGACGTATCATTTACACCTGAGATAGAGTCTGGTTGGTGTGTACAACACCGTCCCGTAATGTGGGTGTGAGTAGCTAACTCAGTGGAACAATAAAGCATAGGTTAACATGTTATCAATTCAGTCAAGCAGTAATGATAAAGCAGTACAATCAAGCAATCCTAACTACTCTTATTTAATGCAAGTATGAAATGACATGATGAATGCCCTTGCCAAACCACCCTCATGTGACACCATCTTACATTCGCGATATGCGTTCATCCCTCAGTGCTCCACATCTACCAGGCACATGCAGTGCGATGATGAGCATGATTACCGAGTTGTTATTAGTCCATTTCAAACAGCAGGATTGGGAAACTAAGGTACCTCCCTTGTATCATTCCCAAACATGATCCATTCTAGGGTCGTCAGTCCTAGTTAATCTCATACGATGGTGTGTTTCTAGGTCGTGCATAGGTCCTGTACATTACGCACAATGGTTACACCACTCCCCCATCACCTCTTTAACGGTTCATCACTATATAGATACAGGCCTAGTTCATACTCTATACACCGCGGCAAAACTCCAAGGCTCACCGTAATTTCAAAGTATGCTCGAGGTCACTACAAAGGGCTGCCAGGGCCGTTACGCACAAAGGTTACACCACTCCCCCATCACCTTATCAATGTAGGCCGACAACACGAATATAGTGTCCCATACCACCATAATCAGCTCACTAGTCTGGTTACTCACTGGTCACTACAGGGAGGCACGTGGCCCCATGTAGGCCGACAGCTCGACCACGGTGTCCCATACCACCATGCCCGGCTGTAACGCCCTGAAAATCGGGGGTCGAGCATAAACTCAACTCCCTAGCTACAACGCATCACTTATGCAACAAAATGAATGATGATTGAATGTTGTCTGCATTAGTGTAGTGAACATGAGTGAGATTAAGCCAAAACAGCATATCATACTCCAGAGACGGTTAAATTTGCAAGCGGAAGACAGTGATAGATAGATAAAATATATAAACTATGGTGAGTCTCCAGAGTGTGATAAGGTTACCAGGTTAATGAATTACAAGTATAATTTCAAATTATACCAAGTTGTGGAAGTATAATGTCTTTTATTCCAAATACCATAGCCCCGTCAATACAATACCAAGTCTTCATAGACCTGTCAGAGAGTTACATGTAGGAGAACTCCTCCTCAACATCATAGTAGTAGTCCGGCTCTGCTTCATAAGCAACGCCATCACCTGAAACTTAAACAAATCTGGTTGGTGTATACAACACCGTTCCGTAACGTGGGAGTGAGTGATCAACTCAGTGGAACAATAAAGCATAGGTTAACATGTTATCAAAACAGTCAAGCAGTAATGATAAAGCAGTACAATCAAACAATCCTAACTACTCTTATTTAATGCAAGTATGAAATAACATGATGAATGCCCTTGCCAAACCACCCTCATGCGACACCATCTTACGTTCACGGTATGCATTCATCCCTCAGTGCTCCACATCTACCAGACACATGCAGTGCGATGATGAGCATGATTACCGAGTAGTTATTAGTCCATTTCAAACAGTAGGATTGGGAAACTAAGGTACCTCTCTTGTATCATTCCCAAACATGATCTATTCTAGGGTCGTCAGTCCTAGTTAATCTCATACGAAGGTGTGTTTCTAGGTCGCTGCGAGAGGCTATGTCGGTCACATTAGCACAATGGTTACACCACTCCCCATCACCTCTTTAACGTTCATCACTATACAGTCTGAGGCCTAGTTCATACTCTATATATCGCGGAAAACTCTAAAGCTCACCGCAAATTCGGAGAGTATGCTCGAGGTCACTACAAAGGGTGCTGTGGAACATAACACGCATTCGTTGCACTACTCCCCCATCACCTTATCAATGTAGGCCGACAACACGAATATAGTGTCCCATACCACCATAATTGGATCACGAGTCTGGTTGCTCACTGGTCACTACGGGAAGGCACATGGCCCTAGCGTAGGCCGACAGCTCGACCACGGTGTCCCATACCACCATGCCCGGCTCATGAGTCTTAGCGGATCAAGGTACCATGGTTAACTAGATTTCACTGGTAAGTTTGGTACCCTAGGTTCAAGCAGTAGCGTCCAAACATGGTGAACATATATAAGACAGATCGGGTTACTTGACGAACCTGACTAGCTCGAGCGCCCGTTAAGTTGTACGACATGAAGTGCATAAGCACTTCGTGTGGCCTAACCATTGCCGATAAGCAACGCACGACTCGGGTTCGTCAAACACGTCCTACGTGGTGAATGAATCTTAGCCACGAATTCGATCCCATTACCGACTACCTGGACTATACAATAGCCCCAATCACATTCAATTGCAGATAGGTAAAGCAGTAATGGATCAAGATTCAAATCATACAATCAAAGTCTGAAAACATCTGCTTAGGGCTGCCAGGGCTGTTGCACGCACTCGTTATACCACTCCCCCATCACCCTTGATGGATCATACAACGTAAATATGAATTTAAACATACGCATTACATAGATAAAATCATACAATAAGTTGAGCATGTTATGAAGTACAACACAAGAATGAGTTTGTACCTATTCAATTCCTAATCACACAGATTTCTAAAGAAAGCATACACATAGTTACAGGAGTTGAGAATCATATCTCAACGCCCTTATGCATAATAATTTACTAACTATTACTCATTCAACATCTCAACAAACACTTTAGACTACCTACATCAACATACATGACATATGTTGATCACATAGGTATTAGGCCACATCCTTTCACTAGGGAGTTGCCCCAATTAAAACACGCGTGCACCCACAACGGATAGTCATGGCAAGCAAGAATCTAAGTTCCATGTTCATTCAGTCATTTCCACAACCACTTGGGCTACACGTTTTAACATATATAGTGTATATTGGCCGTGGTGTGATTTAGGGCAAATCCTTTCGTCAAAGGGGTGTCGCCTATACAACAATCATGTATTCATGACAATCAGTCATGGCGAGCACGAATGAGAATTCTATACTCATTCAGTCATTTTCATAAACACTTAGAATACACTATTTTTCACATACATAGTGTATATTAGCAAAACATATATTAGGGCGAGTCCTTTCGCCAAATAAGTATTTTATCCATATATAATATATTCATACAATAAATAATCATGGCAAACACATTTCCAAAATTTATACGTATATGGTACTTTCTACAAATACCTAGAATATGTAAAATTCCATATTCTTCATCTTTAATCGAAACGAAAAACAGACAACACTTTGTACATGTGCAATTGCATGCAGATCATGAATCTATCATTATCTGACATTGAAAGCATTGAAAACCATAACCTATACATCTAAAGTCCGCACTTTTTGTCTTAGAATCGTAACGGAGTCAATAGGTTTGCTAAGCTTCCGTATTCGGCAGTTTAGTAACCTATAGAATGAAATAGGTTAACTATTTCATAACCTACAACCTACATAACCCCAAAACAGATTAAGGTTAGGGTTTCTTACCTAGAAATGACGCCGAAATCCTCAGAAAAGCGATAAGAACGAGGTGGTTGAACATGTATAGCAGCAAGGAAGCATGGCAGGGAGATCCTCCCACAACTCCCACACTTTCTCTCTCTTTTCTCTCTTCTCTCTCAAATTCGTATAGCTGTGAGAGAGAGGGTTCTAAGTCCTTATATAGCTTAAAAACTCACTAAAATAGACTTATGGTTAAGGTATACTTAGGTTATAACCAAAGCGACGCAGTTTCAGCTCAATGGAGGACTTCTGGTAGCCCCCCTTGAGCCAAAGGTCGGACTTAAGCTCACTAACACAGGATCTAGGTTTAGTTAAGTTTTCGTTCAAGTCGGCTTCTCAGATCATGCGTGGCGGACCAGTTTCAATTCAACGGTTGGTGGCTCTCGATCGGAGATTCCGAGTACATGGATATGTTTGGAAAAATATCCCTGATCCGAGGGTGTAATTTGTCCTGATTCAAGTCTCAGGTTACTATTTGAGATATTTATTTTGTAAAGAAAACAAGTGTTCTCACCCTCTCACGCTTCGGACTCAAGCGAACAGCCGTGGGACACTGTCTGGATTTGATTTCTGAGATGGTTGTCAAGCCCAGCAAGGAGGTCCTAATTCCTTAACTTCATGTTAATTGGACTTTCGACGTGCGGTCCAGATCTGATATGGAGTTTCAATGTGCTCCCGAGAGCAACTGGGTAATGAGATTGATCCTAGATTTTAGGGTAACCTAGCGTCAATGATTCTACAAGTTTTGGGTCTTAGAGATCGTATTTAAAGTGATTGGTGCTAATTTCACAGGTACTCTAGTTTAACACTGGCTAATTCTCGCCTAATTTCTAAAGGATTTAGTCCTAAGTAATTTTTATCTGAGGTGGTACCTGGGCCTTTGTAGTTTGTATATAAAGTGATCCAAGTTATAATACTTAGCTAGTTTAAGATAGTGTCTAGGGTGAAAGTACTTAGAAAAATTGAAAGAACAAGGTGGTGAAGGGTGAGATTTGTGAAGGAAATGGGTTCAAAAGCGACTTTAGACTTTGGGATTGAGTTCTGACAGGTTAATAAGGTGTTAACCCATTGCCTAAGGACGTCTAATTCCACATTGGCAAAAATTCGGGATATTACACCGACTTATGAGTCTTAGTGGATCGAGATACCATGGTTAACGGGATTTCACTGGTAAATTTGGTATCCTACGTTCAAGTAGTAGCGTCCAAACATGGTGGACATACATAAGACATATCGGGGTTACTTGACGAGCCTGACTAGCTCGAGCGCACGATCAACTAAACGACATGAAGCGCATAAGCACTTCGTGTGGCCTAACCACTGTCGCCAACCGAAGTACGGCTCGGGTTCGTCAAACACATCTTACGTGGAGAAATGAATCTCAGCCACGATCTCAAGTCTGGTACCGATTGTCTGAACTATAAACATAGTCCCAAACTCAATCAATCCTTATTTAGAGCATGTAGAGTAAAGCATATTAAACAAAGTAATTCAAGCAAGTTAACAAGCATGTCATAAAGCATGTTATAAAGCATATTATAAAGCATGTTATAAAGCACTCTATAAACAGGAATACAAACACACATATTTCATAAGTAAGCGGTTAAAGTAAATAACCAACATGGAGGAAATCATACACGTCTCTAAGGTAGTTGAGAATCCCATCTCAACACCTACCTAAGGCACCATCATCCAAACACTTACTCTCACAAGCATTTTCACAAACACTTAGAATACACAATTTCAACATACATAGTGTATGTTAGCAAAACATGTATTAGGGCGAGTCCTTTCGCCAAGCAAGTATTTTACGCATATATAATATATTCATACAACAAATAATCATGGCAAACACATCTCTAAAATTTATACGTATACGGTATTTTCTAGAATACACTATTTTTACATACATAGTGTATATTAACAAATCATGTATTAGGGCGAGTCCTTTTGTCAACTAAGTATTTTATCCATATATATTACATTCATACAACAAATAATCATAGCAAATACATTTCCAAAATTTATACGTATACGGTATTTTCTACGAATACCTAGAATATGTAAAATTCCATATTCTTCATCTTTAATCGAAATGAAAAACAGACAATACTTTGTACATGTGCAATTGCATGTAAATCATGAATCTATCATTATCTGACATTGAAAGCATTGAAAACAGTAACCTATACACCTAAAGTCCTCACCTTTCGTCTTAGAATCGTAACGAATCAGCTAGGTTTGCTAAGCTTCCGTATTTGGCAGTTTGGTAGCCTAAAGAATAAAATAGGTTAGCTATTTCATAACCTACAACCTTCACACCCCAAAACAGATTAGGGTTAGAGTTTCTTACCTAGAAACGAAGTCAGAATCGCTAGGAAAGCGATGAGAATGGGCTTGTAGAACGGCAGGGAAAAGGGTAGGAAGGATCTTCCACAACTCTCACTCTTTCTCTCTCTTTTCTCTCTTCTCTCTCTAGGGTTTCTCTCAAATTCGTATGGCTGTAAGAGAGAGGGTTCTAAGGTCCTTATATAGCCTAAAAACACTCTAAAATAGACTTGTGGTCAAGGTATACTTAGGTTATAACCAAAGCGAGCCTTTTCTAGCTCAACAGAGGACTTCTGGCGGGCCTCCTTGAGCCAAAGGTTGGACTTAAGCTCACCAACCTTGGATCCAGGTGGAGTTAAGTTTTCATTTCAGTCGAATTTTTAGATCACGCGTGGCGGACCAGTTTCAGTTCAACAGTCAGCGGATCTCAATCTGAAATTCCAAGTACATGGATATGTTTATGAAATTTTTTCTGATCCGAGGGTGTATTTGGGTCAAATTCTGACGGTCTGGTTGCTTATAAAATGTCCGCAAGTAACAAGTCTCAGATTACTATTTGACATATTTATTTTGTAAAGAAAACAAGTGTTCTCACACTCTCTCACTCCGGACTCAAGCGAACAGCCGTGGGACACTGTCTGGATTTGATTTCCGAGATGGTTGTCAAGCCCAGCGAAGCGGTCCTAAATCCTTAACTTGTATTTTTCAGACTTTCGATGTGCGGTCCAGACCTGATACGGAGTTTCAATGTACTCCCGAGAGCAGTCGGGTAATGAGTTTGATCCTAGATTTTAGGGTAACCTAGCGTCAATGATTCTACGAGTTTTGGGTCTTGCAGATCGTATTTAAAGCGATTCAAACGGATTTCATGGCTACTCTAGTTTAGCACTTAGTTAACTTTGTCAAATTTCTAAAGGATTTAATCCTAAATGATTTCTGGTCGAGGAGGAACTCGGGTCTTTGTACAGAAATTTACGAGTCATTACAAAATCATTATCACCACTGTTATTTGTGGTATGGTTCAGACGATCTTTTGATCTGATTCATTGTTTGGATAATACTTTAAAATGATCTTTATCGATGGATGAATGGTGCGGCCCAAGTAGTGTGGCCCACTCGATGTTTATGAGGCCCATTGGTGTGGCCCAAGTAGTGCGGCCCACTCGATGTTTATGAGGCCCATTGGTGCAGCCCGTTGATGCGGCCCATTTGATGTTTATGAGGCCCATTGGGGCAACCCGTTGATGTGGCCCACTTAATGTATATGAGGCTTGATGTGATGTATTTATGGCTCTTGTGCCAAGGCTCATTGTGATGTATGTGCGGCCCATGAGTGAGGCCCATAAGTGATGTGTATTGGGCCATTGCTGAGGCCATAGGCCCACTATATATTATATTTGGCTCTATGTGGGCCACTCCTTGGGAGCAATGTTGGTTAAATGGTCACATTGATGGGCAATGATGGTTTAATGTCCACGTTATGACCTTCCCTTCAGCCCATTCTCATCGAGGCCGATTATCGATTGATTCCGATTATCGTGGCCAATTGCCGATTCTGATTGTCGTGACTGATTGACCGATTAGCGATCGAGGTCGATTATTGTGACCGATTGTCGATTCTGAGTATCGATGCCGATTATCGTGACCGATTGCTGATTCTGAGTATCGAGGCTAATTATCGATCAATTCCGATTATCGCGGCTGATTGCTGATTCTGATTATGGTGGTCGATTGACCGATTAGTGATCGAGACCGATTATTATGACCGATTGCCAATTCTTATTATCGAGGCCGATTATCGATCGATTTCGATTGTCAAGGCCGATTGTCGAGGCCCAATGTGATGTATATGCGGCCTGTATTTGAGGCCCGTTGTGATGTGTATTCAGCCCATGTTTAAGGCCTAATGTGATGTATACGAGGTCTATGTGATGAGGCCAATTGTGATACATTTGAGGGTCAGGCGATGGAGTCCATTGTGATGTATATTAGGCCCATGTGAGAGGCTCATCGCGGTGTGTAATAAGCTCTTTAGTGAGGCCCATAATGTTGTATATTAGGTCCTTGTGTGAGGCCATGGGTCCACTATATGTTAGGCACTATGTGGGTCGTTCCTTGGGGGTAATGTTGGTTAAATGTCTACATTGTCGAGGTTGATTGTTGATGCCGGTTATTGATACCGATTATGAGTATGCGACAGCATAGCATCATGATACATGTCATACGCATCATCTGCATGTTTGTTATGAGATGTGGTTGATCATTGCAAATGTCATTGGACAGATTGTTATGAGACTCCCTGATAGGCAGAGGTTATCTCACATGAGCACACGGAATGTGCATGATTGATGCATGACTGGATTGTATGAATCATGCATCTTGCATTGTGTGTTGTGATTACTATATGCCCTAGTGACATCAGGGTCGTAGCCTCCACAGGAATATCGTGGATAACCAGATGGGACACCGGAAATCTGTTACTAGCTTCGGGCTGCCATAGATGTCCCTGGGTGAAAATTCCTAAACCCTCTTGTTACTAGAGGAGACCCCAATGTCGAGACCGAGTGGATACATGAGCGCCCGAGTGCCAAATACCAGGAGGTCCCGTCTCCCACTGTGTCGTGGTGGATTGGGAGGGGGTGTGGCCTTACCCGCCCGATGGTGTGTAACGACTCGAAAAATCTCGTACAAAGGCCCGAGTACCACCTTAGGCAGAAATCACTTAGGACCAAATCCTTTAGAAATTAGACGAGGATTAACTAGTGTTAAACTAGATTACATACGAAATCCGCACTAATCACTTTAAATACGATCTGCAAGACCCAAAACTTGTGGAATCGTTGGCGCTACATTACCTAAAAATCTAGGATTAATCTCATTACCCGGCTGCTCTTGGGAGCATCACGAAACTCCGTATCAGATTTGGACCGCACATCAAAAGTTCGAATAATATGAAGTTATAGAATTAGGACCGCCTTGCTGGGCTTAACAACCATCTCGGAAATCAAATCCAGATAATGTCCCGGGACTATTCGCTTGAGCCCGGAGCGAGAAGTGTGAGAAAATATGGTTTTCTTTAGAAATTAAATCTAATTTAAGAAATCTGAGACTTGTCACTTGCGGGCCAAATATAAGTAATCAGACCGTTGGAATCTGACCCAAATACACCCTCGAATCAGGGAGCATTTCCCATACATGTTCGTGTACTTGTAACCCTGATCGAGTTTCAGTGACCGTTGAACTGAAACTGGTCCACCACTTGTGATCTGGGAACCCGACTGGAATGAAAACTTAACTCGACCTAGGTGCAAGGTCGGTGAGCTTAAATCTGACCTTTGGCTCAAGGGGGGGCTCCAGAAGTTCTCCGTTGAGATGGAACAACCTCACTTTGGCTATAACCTAGGTATACCATGACCCTCGGTCTAATTTAGTGAGTTTTAAGCCTATATAAGGACCTTAAACCCTCTCTCATTCAGCCCATACGAATTTGAGAGAAACCCTAGGAGAGAGAAGAGAGAAAAGATAAAAGAGAGAGAAAGTGTGAGAAGAGTGAGAGATTCTTCCTGATACTCTACCTTGCTATCCTACATGCTTAACCATCACGATCTAATCACTTTTTCAGCGATTCCGGCTTCGTTCTTAGGTAAGAAACCCTAACCCCAATCCGTTCTAGGGTTATGATTGTTATAAGTGACGAAATAGTTGTTGGTTGCCATTCCACCGCAGTCAAAGGCTTACCGATTCTATCAAGTTCTTTACGCTTCTATAGCGTAAGGTGCGGACTATAGACATATAGGTTATGGTTTTCAAGGCTTTCAATATCGGTTAATAATTTATAACTGACAAGGGTGCTATTACATATGCAAAATGCGGCGTCTGTTTCGTTATACGAGTTTACATGAACTATGTAGAATACAGTGTATTCTATGCATATGTTGGAATGTTTGAATATGTTTGGAATTTGGATTTGTGCTTAATATGTTTATTTGTCGTGAATATATGCATAATACATGTGCGATAACTCCTTAGCGAAAGGACTTGCCCAAAATCACGTCACGGTAAATATACATTATATGTGACTAAGTGTGTAGCCCAAGTGTTTGTAGAAACGTTTGGATGAACATGGAGCTCGGATTCATGCACACCATGGTTATCTGTCATGGGTTTATGCACGTGGTATATGGGATAACTCCCTAGTGAAAGGATTTGGCCTAACACATGTGTAATCCTCATACATCATGTAAGGTGATGTATGTAGTCTATGTGTTTGTGAAAATGTCTGAATGTGCTAGTGATCACCTAGAATACTCTGTAGGAGGATCGAGATATGAATCTCGGTTACCTCAATTATGTGTTTGATTTTCTACATGTACGTTACATTGTAATGTCTGTTTTATTTCATGAAGTGAATGTGTGTGAAATCTTGTTTGTGTTGTATTTCATAACATGCTTCTTTGATTGTAAGAATTGAATTACTTGTTTATTCCTGCTTTGACCATCTCATATGATTCTCGTTGAAATGGAATGAAGTTGGGACTATGATTTAGTCTAGACAATCGGTAACGGGATTGAATTCGTGGTTGAGATTCCTTCGCCACGTAGGATGTGTTTGACGAACCCGAGTAGTACTTCGGTTGGCGACAGTGGTTAGGCCACGCGAAGTGCTTATGCACTTCATGTCATCCAACTGGTTGTGCGCTCATGCTAGTTGAGCTCGTCAAGTAACCCGATCTGTCTAATGTATATTCACCATGTTCGGACGCTACTGCTTGAACCTAAGGTACCAAACTTACCAGTGTAACCCCGTTAACCTTGGTACCTCGATCCGCTAAGACTCATGAGCCGGGCATGGTGGTATGGGACACCGTGGTCGAGCTGTCGGCCTACGCTGGGGCCACGAGCCTCCCCGTAGTGACCAGTGAGCAACCCAGACTCGTGAGCCGAATATGGTGGTATGGGACACTGTATTCGAGCTGTCAGTCTACACTGATAAGGTGATGGGGGAGCGGTGCAACGAGTGAGTGTAACAGCCCTGATAGCCCTTTGTAGTGACCTCGAGCATGCTCTGAATCTATGGTGAGGCGACCACCCTTCCTGTAGTAAATAGAGTATAAACTAGGCCTGTATTGATAAGGTGATGGGGGAGCAGTACAACAAGTGCGTGGAACAGCCCTGACAGCCCTATACAGCGACCTAGAACCGTATCATCATATGAGATTATCTAGGACTGACGACCCTAGAATGGATCATTGTTTGGGAATGATATAAGGGAGGTACCTTAGTTTCCCAATACTGCTGTATGAAAAGGACTAATAACAACTCGGTAATCATGTTCATAACATAGCACTGCATGTCCCTAGCGTTGTGGAGCACTGAGGGATGAACGCATGCCGCAAACGTAAGATGGTGTCGCACGAGGGAGCATTGGTGAGGGCATGCATCATGACTGCATTCCATTCTTGCATTAATAAGAGTATTTAGGAGTTTTGATTGTACTATTTTATCATTACTGCTTGACTGAATTGATAACATGTTAACCTATGCTTTATTGTTCCACTGAGTTAGCTACTCATTCCCACGTTACTGGACGGTGTCGTACACACCAACCAGACCCTATCTTAGATACAGGTGTTGACGAGACGCAAGAGGCTATGCCTGACTACTATGATAATCAGGACGAGTTCTCCTACATGCAATTCTCTGGAGGCTTCGCTTAGGCCATTCAGATGACGGGGCTACAGGGTTTACCATTATAGTTGTACCACTTTTTTTGGTATTTTGATTTTGAAACTAATGCATGTATATGGTGACTCAGTAAGGTGTTCATACTCTGGCGACCGATTGTGACATTTCTGGCTTTATATACATTTATATACATCTTTCAATCTTCCGCTTGTGTTTTATAACTTGATCTGGAGTATGAATTACTGTTTTGATATAATCCCACTCATGATTAATGCACTAACACAGACAACATTCAATCATAAGCATTTACGTTGCATAAGTGATGTTTTGGAACTCGGGTGTTGAGTTGCTACTCGACCCCCAATTTTCAGGGCATTACAAGTTGGTATCAGAGGATGATTTGGATTAAACCGGACCTGGGATATGGTCACACGACATATGCTATCACCTTTCGACTTAGGTTGGTGCGAGAAAAACGTAGAAACAGTCTTAGGTATCCCGATTTCGCCAATTGGCGAAGTTCACTGAAATCGGTTATTTTGTTTGAGTCTGTACTCAACCGTGATCGCATGAGTCGACTCCAAAACACTTCTGGACCGTCAAACGACGGGTTTAGATCACAACTCACCCCATCCCAGCCGTCAAAAGTCGGTAAATACAAGTATGTATCAGAAACTTCCCAAACGACCTGAAACAACTCAAAACGGAGTTGTGCGCCTACCCACGCTAATCCAGAGGGACCCAGGGTGGGACCTAAACCTTTTTGGGGCCTAGGGGGGCAGGAGGTCCTCGCACAAAAGGCGAGGCCTTGCCAGTTTATCTAGGGAGTGGTGAGGCCCTCGCCGGTTAACGGGCTGGCCCGGGCGGGCCGCTTGGGACGATGGTCTTTAGGGCCTAGGGTGATCCCCTGTGTAACGCCCTGAAAATCGGGGTCTAGCATAAACTCAACTCTCGAGTTCCAGAATATCACTTATGCAACATACATAATAATGATTAAATGTTGTCTGTGTTAGTACAATAAACATGAGTGAGATTATACCAAAACAGTAATTCATACTCCAGATCCATGTATAAAATGTAAGCGGAAGACTGAAAGGTGTATATAAATATATGTAAAATAAAACATTCTCGATCTCCAGAGTATGAACACTAACTGAGTCACTGTATATATACATGTTGGTTCTGATCAAAATGTCAAAATAGTATAACTGAAATTATCAACCCTATAGTCCCGTAGCACTGGACAACCTATGCGAAGCCTCCAGCGAATTGCATGTAGGAGAACTCCTCCTGATCATCATAGAAGTTGGGCCCAGTCTCCTGTGCTCCAGTGATACCTGCATCTGATACAGTGGTCTGGTGGGTGTTTTAAAACACCGTCCCGTAACGTGGGAATGAGTGACCAACTTAGTGGAACAATAAAGCATAGGTTAACATTTTATCAATTCAGTCAAGCAGTAATGATAAAGCAGTACAATCAAACAATTCTAACTACTCTTATTTAATGCAAGTATGAAATGACATGATGTATGCCCTTGCCAAACCACCCTCATGCGACACCATCTTATGTTCGTGGCATGCGTTCATCCCTCAGTGCTCCACATCTTCCAGGCACATGCAATGCTATGATGAGCATGATTACCGAGTTATTATTAGTCCATTTCAAACAGCACGATTGGGAAACTAAGGTACCTCCCTTGTATCATTCCCAAACATGATCCATTTTAGGATCGTTAAACCTAGATAATCTCATACGATATTATGGTTCGAGAGGCATCGCGAAGGCATCGCAAAGGGCTCGTCACCCGTCAGCATGGATACAGATCTCACCGTATGCTACTCAATTGCTGACCGTCAGCTCGAATACAGGTCTCACCATACTCGGCTTAATCGTTGGCCGTTAACTCGAATACAGGTCTCACCGTACTCGGCTCAACACAGACTCTAGTTACTGTGAAGGGCTCATTGCCAATCACAGATTTTAGAGTATGCTCGAGGTCACTCCACTAACGTCCTACCAACTGGCAGTCTATTTTCGAAGCCCGACCAGTCCACTTATTGACAATGGGACTAAGATGCAACCCGACTGAGGACCACAACCAGGCTACGTCAGTGTAGGCCGACAACTCGAATATAGTGTCCCATACCACCAAATCGGCTCACGAGTCTGGTTGCTCAATGGTCACTACGGGGAGGCACATGGCCCCAGCGTAGGCAGACAGCTCGACCATGGTGTCCCATACCACCATGCCCGGCTCATGAGTCTTAACGGATCAAGGCACTAAGGTTAACGGAATTCCACTGGTAAGTTTGGTACCCTAGGTTCAAGCAGAGGCATCCAAACATGGTGAACATACATTAGACAGATCGAGTTACTTGATGAGGTCGACTTGCACGAGCGCCCGTTGAGTTGCACGTCATGAAGTACATAAGCACTTCGTGTGGCCTAACCACTGCCGACAAGCAACGCACGACTTGGGTTCGTCAAACACATCTTGCATGGCGAATAGAAGCCAACCACGAGCTCAAATCTATTACCGATTGCCTGGACTATACAATAGCCCTAATCACATTCAATTGCTGATAGCTAAAGTAGTAATGGATCAAGATTCAAATCATACAATCAAAGTCTGACACGGTCCGCTTAGGGCTGCCAGGGCTGTTGCTCACACTCGTTACACCACTCCCCCATCACCCTTCACGGCCTTAACATGAATTTAAACATATGTATAACATAGATAAAATCATAGGTCAGTTGAGCATGTTATGAAGTACAACATAAGCATGAGTTTATACATATTCAATTTCTAATCACACAGATATCTAAAGAACTCATACACATAGTTAAAGGGATTGAGAATCATATCTTAGCACCCTTATACATTACAATTTACTAACCACTACTCATTCAGACATTTCAACAAACACTTTAAACTATATGCATCAACATACATCACATATGTTGATCACATAGGTATTAGGCCAAATCCTATCACTAGGGAGTTGCCCCATTTATAACACGTGTGCACCCACGATGGATAGTCATGGCAGGCAGGAATCCAAGTTACACAATCATTTAGTCATTTCCATAAACACTTGGACTACACATTTTAACGTATGTAGCTTATAGTAGCCGCGGCGTGATTTAGGGCAAATTCTTTCGTCAAAGGGAGATCGCCAATACAACAATCATATATCCATGACAATTAGTCATGGCAAGCACGAATGAGAATTCTATACTCATTCAGTCATTTTCACAAACACTTAGAATACACTATTTTAACATACATAGTGTATATTAGCAAAAGCATGTATTAGGGCGAATCCTTTCGCCAAACAAGTATTTTATCCATATATAATATATCAATATAGCAAATAATCATGGCAAACATATTTCTAAAATTTATACATATACGGTACTTTCTACAAATACCTAGAGTATGTAAAATACCATATTCTTCATCTTTAATCAAAACAGAAAACAGACAACACTTTGTACATATGCAATTGCATGCAGATCATGAATCTATCATTATCTGACATTAAAAGCGTTGAAAACCATAACCTATACACTTAAAGTCTGCACCTTTTGTCGTAGAATCGGAAAGAATTCGATAGGTTCGCTAAGTCTTTGTCTACGGCAGTTTGACAACCTATAGAGCGAAATAGGTTAGCTATTTCATAACCTACAACTATCAAAATCTCAAAACAGATTAGGGTTAGGGTTTCTTACCTAGAAATGACACTGAAATGAGAGAATAGCCTAAAAACTCACCGAAATAGACTCCAAGTCAAAGTATACTTAGGTTATAAACAAAGCGCTCCTTTTCCGGCTTCGGAAAGTGATTAGAATGGAGCAGTTGAGCTTGGATACGGCAGGGAAGAACGGCAGGGAAGAATCACCCACATCTCTCACACTTTCACTCTATTTTCCTAGGGTTTTCTCAAATTCGGATGGCTGAAATGAGAGAGGGTTTAAGGTCCTTATATAGCCTAAAAACTCACCGAAATAGACTCCAAGTCAAAGTATACTTAGGTTATAAACAAAGCGCTGTTTCCTTTTAAGAAGTGGCTCAACGGAGGACTTGAATGGCGCAGCCTCCTTAAGCCAAAAGTTGGACTTAAGCTCACAGACACCGGATCAAGGTGGAGTTAAGTTTTCGTTTCGGTCAAATTTCCAGATCACATGTGGCAGACCAGTTTCAGTTCAGCGGTCAGCAGGTCTCGATCTGAAATTCCAAGTTCATGGATATGTTTATGAATTTTTTCTTGATCCGAGGGTGTATTTGGGTCAGATTCTGACAGTCTGGTTACTTATAAAATGTCCGCAAGTAACAAGTCTCAGATTACTATTTGAGATATTTATTTTTAAAAAAAATCAAGTGTTTTCACACTCCTTGTTCCGGACTCAAGCGAATAGCTTGGTGGGACGGCAAGGAAGAACCCACATCTTGTCTGAATTTAATTTCCGAGATGGTTGTCAAGCCCAGCGAGGTAGTCCTAATTCCTTAACTTTGTGCTATTTGGACTTCTGACGTGCGGTCCCGATCTGATATGGAGTTTCGAGATGCTCCCGAGAGCAATTGGGTAATGAGATTGATCTGAGATTTTAGGGTAACCTAGCGTCAATGATTCTACAAGTTTTGGGTCTTGCAGATCGTATTTAAAGTGATTGAAACGGATTTCATGGATAATCTAGTTTAACACGTAGTTAACTTTGTCAAATTTCTAAAGGATTTAGTCCTGAGTGATTTCGGTCTGAGGTGGTACTTAGACCTTTGTAGCAATGTTTAGTTTAAGTATTGTTCTTCATCACCTAAACTTTAAGATAGTGTCTAATGTGAAAGTACTTAGAAGGATTTAAAGAACGAGGTAGTGAAAGGTGAGATTTGTGAAGAAAATGGTTTGAAAAGGGATTTGAGGCTTTAATTGAGTGTTTGAGAAGTTAAACTGGTGTTAGGATTGACCCATTGCCTAAGGACGTCTAATTCCAAGTTGAAAAAAATCTAGGCTGTTACAATATACCCCCCTTAAAACAAAATTTTGTCCCCAAAATTCGGTAAGGGTAATGAAGAAAGATTTAATTATTTCTTTTGCCTAAATTTTATTGATTTCGAGTTTCTACGCGTGGTAGGGCATATACTAGTCTGGTTCATTTTAGTCTACCCCCCTTAAAACTTATTTCTGTATCCATTTCTCATATCTCGATGGTTTGCTACAATTTATTTCTTTACCTATTTGGAGTCTTGACGACAATTCCCACTTATTTAGAGTAAGATAGTTGTTTTCATTGTTTGACCAGCACGGAAAGACGATTGTAGTGGGCTTAATCCCGATAAATTAATCATCTACCTTACCAGGGTAGAAGGCTCATCGTATCCCTTCCTAATCCTGATGGATCCTGGTCTTCTGCTCGGCTAAGCTAGTGAGTCCGTTGGCAGTCGCCCAGGATTGAGAATTGGGTCAAGTCATGAATGCTTCGCAGTTGTATATTTCAGTAACTCCGTAGTCCGATCACTCTAAAAGCTTAGGGAATGGCCATCGCTGAAAGGTTCAAATATCCTCTTTCTAAGGTTGCCCTGTAGGTCTTGGTTTAAGAGAGTCCTTATTATAATCTATATTCAAGGACAAGGTAAATCCATGTCCTAATAGATCATCCTAAAGAGGTTTCCAAGAGTATAGAATTGGCTAAGGTTTCTATTAACATTTGTGAATACACTAACTCTATTTATTGTGACCTAACTCGTAACTATTGATAAGTCTAGTAGTACGAATTAATGTAATACTTGAACCCTAATTGTCTTTATTCCAGTAATTTCAACGTTAACGATCTAAGGAAGGTTTAACCCCTAGCTAGTGACTATCTAGTGACCTACCCTATTGGCAACACGAAGTTGTAGAAATTCTTCATTTCAACCCTCCTATTATTTATAATATAAGTGTCACCTCTAGTTACTGTATTACTTTTGTAGTAATCTAGTGTTAGGCCTTTTTCTTTCATATGAATTGGTTTAATAGACTCAATGTTTACCATTAGGAAAAACAGGTGTACCTTGAATGCGGGCAGTGACCTCAAAGGCCAAAGGCGCTGCAGCTACGGACTTAGGTGTCTCAGTGGCAAGCGCGTGCACACGGGCTCGTTGAGGATGATTTGGTTGCGCTGCCATAGTTCGTTGAGGTGGCCTACTCTGAGGTACAGACGAGCAGTAAAATGGCTGCACTGGTGGTGCAGGTCGTAAGGGTGGAGCCGATATATCACGTGGCGGCAAACGGTCGGTCTTCTGAGGTGGCGTAATCCCGTTGTCTTTCATCTTGGTAAAACAAAAGGGGTCAGTGTGTCCCCCTCTGTTGCAATACGTACATCGACGTTTTGCTCGCTTTTGCTGGGTCAGCAGAGCCTCAAGCCTGGGAGGCGAATCTTCAGGTGGCCTCTTGCCGAGGATAGGCCTGCTCTGCGTCTCAGCAGGACGTACAGGTGGTGAAGATGGAGTCGCACTACCACGCTGAGATAGGACCGCCAAAAGCTGCTGGTGCTGGTGCTGCATCAGCATCATCATCTGCTCAAACCTGTCAGTAGGTGGAGCAGACGTGGCTCATACGGTGTCTAAGAGGATGCCTGGTTCTGCTCGCGAACCAATGGTGCATAAGGGGGTAGTCCAACTGTAGGACCAGTGGGAGGCAGAGACTCAGGTATAGTCCTACGATCAGGGCCCAAACTAGGGTCTTTGCGACCATCACCCTGAGAATGAGCCTGGTCCATCGTATCAGTGAGTAGGAGGTGTGATGTGCTCCGTGTATATTTTCGCGGTAGGCCCTATACAACATAGGGTGCAACGCATGTGAGATGAAGCAAATCAACCCAATACACAAGCACTTAAGCATTCTACACACTCTATAGCAAAAGAAGTTGCATGCTTTTCATTTACCCAAAATTGTTACAATACATGGATAACAAAGTTACATGAATCATGACTGAAGATGCATGTAAGCTAATTACAACCAAGCTTGAAACACTTAAAACATACTACCAACTACTACTACATCCATCAACAAGGAAACATAAGCTGCCTAATGCGGTAACTGTATCTGGTGTAGAGGTTGTATGTGAAGATGTGATGTAGTAGACGGAATTCGTCTGCCATATGGGACGCTAGCAGACTCTTGTTTGGCTGTCATGGAACTAGCTGGGAACAAAGGAACCGAGTGCGGTGATCCCTTTCACGAGCAGTCCCCAGATTTTGTTCGCTAGCATGTACGTCACCAATGGGCATATTCATAAGCTGCGCAATCACCCTCACATCAATAGTGGCAAACAGATCCACCCCAACTAAGAGCCGGAACTGCTATGGTTCCAGTGTAGGCTCATGAATGTTGGCATAGAAGGCTCGGACAGTACCATCATTGGCGCGACCTCTGGCCTAAAACAGTGGACCCCAATGGGCCACCTCCAATTGCTCGAGCAAGAAGTATTCTCCGAAGAGTCGCCCATCTACCTTAGCTTCAAATAGCACTCTTCGATCCTCATACACTCCATGAGGTAGTGCCGCCAACTGAGCTCTCACAGTAGGATTTCATGGATCAAGATTCCGATTCATCTGCAACCCCCGCTCAATGTACAAGTTCGCCGGGGCGACTAGGTCGCCTTGAACGTGTAGGGCGACTAGGCCCAGCCTTATCAACGGTGCTCTTTCTCTTTGCCATGAGAGAAAAGATAGAGGATATGGAGAAAATGGTCGTAATGACTTCAAAAAGGGTCATGGGAAGCAAAGAACAGAGAGAGAAGGGGCTGATTTCTTTGGTTCCCCACAAACTATAGTCCCAACAGGCATTGGAGAGCTCCAAATGACAGGGAATGAAGAAGGTAAAAGGGAGAAATGGGATAGGTTAGAAGGCTACACGATTTTTTAGGCAAAAGAAGAGGATTTAAGAGCTTAAATGAGAGAGAAAGGAGAGTATATGCAGCAAGGGAGATGGGTTTCAAATGAGTAGTGACGGTGGTGCACGAAAATGAAAGAGGAAGTGATTGGAGGGGTGGTTTTGTGAAAATTTTAAAATTTTTGTGAAGAAAGGAGAGCTTGAAGGGTCATTTTGTGAAGGAAGTAGGGTTCTGGGAGGGTAGAAATGGATGGGAGGCATACCAGGGGGTTTATAAAACCCCCAAAGAGGATCGGCCCAAGCCGTGGGCCCAGCCCAGCCCAAAATCCGGCGAGGCCTAGCCGACAGGGAGAGGGCCTCGCCAACCACTGATCCAATTTTTGAGGGCCCGCCCCATGGGCGAGAACGTCCTACCCCCTAGGCCCCAAAAACCCTGGGTCCCACCCTGGTTCCCCCCATATTAGCGTGGGTAGGCCCACGACTCTGTTTGAACATTTTCGGGTCCAATTTGTAAACTGAAATGATTTTATTGAACATGTAATATATGATTTTGGGGTAGGAGACACTATTCTATCCAACTAACCCATTTATTTCATGAGATTCCATAATTTGAATGGTCAAAAGTCCAATTTCTACATAAATTTACTATTTATAGCAAATTTTTGTTTAAGTATTATTCTTCATCATTTATACATTAAGTTTCATGTCTAGTATGAAAGGACTTAGAAAAATTTGAAGAATAAGGTGGTGAAAGGAGAGAATTTGAAGGAATTGGATAAAAGGGGGTTTAAGCTTTGAGATGAAGTGAAGTGTAAGGTGTTGTGGTTGACCCACAACCTAAGGGCATTTGTTTCTAGGGAACGACTCAAACCCGTCAACTGATGGCCTAAAAGTGATTCGGGATCGTTTCGCGTGATCATGGGTGTGTACGGGCCCAATCTCAACAGTTAATTTTGGTCAGTTTCGCCGTTCGGTGAAATTGGAAAATCCTAAGTTAGTTTCTACGTTCCGTCGCTCCCTCCTAAGTCAGATTGTGTCAGAGTACATCGTGGGAACATAACTCAGGTCCGGTTTAATCAAAATCATGCTCTGATACCAACAGTAACGTCCTGAAAATCGGGGGTCGAGCATAAACTCAACTCTCGAGTTCCAGAACATCACTTATGCAACATAGATAATGATGATTAAATGTTGTCTGTGTTACTACAATAAACATGAGTGAAATTCTACCAAAACAGTAATTCATACTCCAGATCCATGTATAAAACGTAAGCGGAAGACTAAAAGGTGTATATAGATATATGTAAAACAAAACATTCTCTATCTCCAGAGTATGAATACTAACTGAGTCACCGTATATATACATGTTGGTTCTGAATCAAAATGTCAAAATAGTATAACTGAAATTATCAACCCTATAGTCCCGTAGCACTGGACAGCCTATGCGAAGCCTCCAGCGAACTGCATGTAGGAGAACTCCTCCTGATCGTCATAGAAGTCGGGCTCAGTCTCCTGTGCTCCAGTGATACCTGCATCTGATACAGGGTCTGGTGGGTGTTTTAAAACACCATCCCGTAACGTGGGAATGAGTGGCCAACTCAGTGGAACAATAAAGCATAGGTTAACATGTTATCAATTCAGTCAAGCAGTAATGATAAAGCAGTACAATCAAACAATTCTAACTACTCTTATTTAATGCAAGTATGAAATGACATGATGTATGCCCTTGCCAAACCACCCTCATGCGACACCATCTTACGTTCGCGGCATGCGTTCATCCCTCAGTGCTCCACATCTTCCAGGCACATGCAATGCTATGATGAGCATGATTACTGAGTTATTATTAGTCTATTTCAAACAGCAGGATTGGGAAACTAAGGTACCTCCCTTGTATCATTCCCAAACATGATCCATTCTAGGATCATCAAACCTAGATAATCTCATACGATATTATGGTTCGAGAGGCATCGCGAAGGCATTGAAAAGGGCTCGTCACCTGTCAACAACGATACAGATGTCACCATATGCGGCTCAATTGCTGGCCGTCAGCTCGAATACAGGTCTCATCGTACTCGGCTCAATCGCTGGCCGTCAGCTCGAATACAGGTCTCATCGTACTCGGCTCAATCGCTGGCCGTCAGCTCGAATACAGGTCTCACCGTACTCGGCTCAACTCAGACTTTAGTTACTGCAAAGGGCTCATTGCCAATCACAGATTTTAGAGTATGATCGAGGTCATTCCACTAACGTTCTACCAACTGGCAGTCTATTTTCGAAGCAAACCGACTGAGGACCACAACCAGGCTACGTCAGTGTAGGCCGACAGCTCGAATATAGTGTCCCATACCACCATAATCGACTCACGAGTCTGGTTGCTCAATGGTCACTACGGGGAGGCACATGGCCCCAGCGTAGGCAAACAGCTCGACCACGGTGTCCCATACCACCATGCTCGGCTCATGAGTCTTAGCGGATCAAGGTACCAAGGTTAATTGAATTCCACTGGTAAGTTTGGTACCCTAGGTTCAAGCAGAGGCATCCAAACATGGTGAACATACATTAGACAGATCGGGTTACTTGACGAGCTCGACTTGTACGAGCGTCCGTTGAGTTGTACGTCATGAAGTGCATAAGCACTTCGTGTGGCCTAACCACTGTCAACAAGCAACGCACGACTCAGGTTCGTCAAACACGTCTTGCATGGCGAATAGAAGTCAACCACGAGCTCAAATCTGTTATCGATTGCCTGGACTATACAATAACCCCAATCACATTCAATTGCAGATAGTTAAAGCAGTAATGGATCAAGATTCAAATCATACAATCAAAGTCTGACACGGTCTGCTTAGGGCTGCCAGGGCTGTTGCTCACACTTGTTACACCACTCCCCCATCACCCTTCACGGCCTTAACATGAATTTAAACATATGTATAACATAGATAAAATCATAGGTCAGTTGAGCATGTTATGAAGTACAACATAAGCATGAGTTTATACATATTCAATTTCTAATCACACAGATATCTAAAGAACTCATACACATATTTAAAGGGATTGAGAATCATATCTCAACACCCTTATACATTACAATTTACTAACCACTACTCATTCAGACATTTCAACAAACACTTTAAACTACATGCATCAACATACATCACATATGTTAATCACATAGGTATTAGGCCAAATCCTTTCACTAGGGAGTTGCCCCATTTATAACACGCATGCACCCACGACGGATAGTCATGGCAGGTAGGAATCCAAGTTCCATAATCATTCAGTCATTTCCATAAACACTTGGACTACACATTTTAACACATTAAGCTTATAGTGGCCGTGGCGTGATTTAGGGCAAATTCTTTCGTCAAAGGGAGATCGCTAATACAACAATCATATATCCATGACAATTAGTCATGGCGAGCACGAATGAGAATTCTATACTCATTCAGTCATTTTCACAAACACTTAGAATACACTATTTTAACATACATAGTGTATATTAGCAAAAGCATGTATTAGGGCGAATCCTTTTGCTAAACAAGTATTTTATCCATATATAATATATCAATATAGCAAATAATCATGGCAAACACATTTCTAAAATTTATATGTATACAGTACTTTCTACAAATACCTAGAGTATGTAAAATACCATATTCTTCATCTTTAATCGAAACAGAAAACAGACAGCACTTTGTACATGTGCAATTGCATGCAGATCATGAATCTATCATTATCTGACATTGAAAGCGTTGAAAACCATAACCTATACACGTAAAGCCCGCACCTTTTGTCGTAGAATCGGAAAGAATTCGATAGGTTCGCTAAGTCTTTGTCTACGGCAGTTTGGAAACCTATAGAACGAAATAGGTTAGCTATTTCATAACCTATAACTATCAAAATCCCAAAACAGATTAGGGTTAGGGTTTCTTACCTAGAAATGACACCGGAATCGCCGGGAAAGTGATTAGAATGGAGCAGTTGAGCTTGGATACGACAGGGAAGAACGGCAGGGAAGAATCTCCCACATCTCTCACACTTTCTCTCTCTTTTCCTAAGGTTTTTCTCAAATTCAGATGGCTGAAATGAGAGAGGGTTTAAGGTCCTTATATAGCCTAAAAACTCACCGAAATAGACTCCAGGTCAAAGTATACTTAGGTTATAACCAAAGCGCTCCTTTTCCAACTCAACGGAGGACTTCTGGCGGGCCTCCTTGAGCCAAAAGTCGGACTTAAGCTCACAGACACCGAATCAAGGTGGAGTTAAGTTTTCGTTTCGGTCGGATTCCCAGATCACGCGTGGCAGACCAGTTTCAGTTAAACGGTCAGTGGGTCTCGATCTGAAATTCCAAGTTCATGGATATGTTTATGAAAATTTTCCTGATCCGAGGGTGTATTTGGGTCAGATTCTGATGGTCTGGTTGCTTACAAAATGTCCGCAAGTAACAAGTCTTAGATTACTATTTGAGATATTTATTTTTAAAGAAAATCAAGTGTTTCACACTCCTCGTTCCGGACTCAAGCGAACAGTCGTGGGACACTGTTTGAATTTGATTTCTGAGATGGTTGTCAAGCCCAGCGAGGTAGTCCTAATTCCTTAACTTTGTGCTATTCGGGCTTCCGACGTGCGGTCCCGATCTGATACGGAGTTTCGAGATGCTCCCGAGAGCAACTGGGTAATGAGATTGATCTGAGATTTTAGGGTAACTTAGCGTCAATGATTTTACAAGTTTTGGGTCTTGCATATCGTATTTAAAGTGATTGAAACGGATTTCATGGATAATCTAGTTTAACACGTAGTTAACTTTGTCAAATTTCTAAAGGATTTAGTCCTGAGTGATTTCGGTCTGAGGTGGTACTTAGACCTTTGTAGCAATGTTTAGTTTAAGTATTATTTTTCATCACCTAAACTTTAAGATAGTATCTAATGTGAAAGTAGTTAGAAGGATTTAAAGAACGAGGTAATGAAAGGTGAGATTTGTGAAGAAAATGGTTTGAAAAGGGATTTGAGGCTTTAATTGAGTGTTTGAGAAGTTAAACCGATGTTAGGATTGACCCATCGCCTAAGGACGTCTAATTCTAGGTTGGGAAAAATTCGAGCTGTTACACCCTGAGGTGTAGGCCGTGGCTTAAAACCCTCCCAAACACTTACCTCTTTCACAAACCACACCCCCAAGCTCTCTTTTCTCTTCCAAGTTCCTGATTTTTGACAAAAACCGCCCCACTAATCAATCCCTCTCCCATTTTCATGCATCCTCTCCATCACCTTGCTGTAAACCCTTCTCCATTGCTGCCTACCCTCTCCATTCTCTCTCATTTGAGTCCTTACATCTCCCATTCGTGGCTCAAAATCGTGTAAGTTCTCTAACCCATCTCATCTCTTCCTTTTCTTTCTTTAATCCCTGTCATTTGGGCCTTTACAACATCTGTTGAGGCTCAAATCCGTGAAGAACCAAAAACTCCAGCCCTTATTCCCCCTTATCTTCACTTTCCATGGCCTTCTTTGAGTTCATTGCGGCCATTTTCTCAATTTCCACCGTCCTTTCTCTCATGGAAAAGAGAAAGGGGGCCATGGATGAGGCTGGGCCTAGTTACCCTATGTGTTCAAGGAGGCCGAGAGGCACCACCGCAAGCACAAGTGCCAATCGGGAGTTTCGGACGAAGCAGGATCTTGATCCCCGGACTCCTGCTAGAAGGGCTCTGTTGGCGGAGCTGTCTCATAGAGTTTATGAGGACCATTGTGTCCTTTTTGAAGCTCAGGTAGATGGGCGGCTCTTTGGAGAATATCCTTTATTCGAGTTCCTGGAAGGGGCCCATTGGGGTCCACTATTTGATGGTGGGTCTCGCGCCAATGCGAGCACTATCTGAGCTTTCTATGCCAACATTCACGAGCCTACGCTTGAACCCCTGCAGTTCCAGATCCCATGTGGAAGGGATCAGTTGGCCACAGTTGATGTCAGATTGATATCTCGGCTTCTGAATGTGCCCCTTGGCGAGGTACATGCTAGCGAGCTGAATCTGAGGAGTGCACATGAAAGGAATCACCGCACACATTTCCTTTATGGCCGACTCGTTCAGTGGCAGCGGAACAAAAGTCTTCTAGCGACCTATATGTCTAACGACTTCCGTTTGCTCCATCACATCTTCACGTTCAACGTCTACCCTAGGTGGAGCAATCGCAGTGAGTGTACGCGCCTCATGGTGGATTTTCTGTATCAAGTGAGGCAGAGAGTGAACCTGTGTGTTCCTACATTCGTGTTGCGACAGATAATCAATACTGCATGCTCCGCTAGAAGGACTGATTTGCTCCCCTTTGGCCGACTCATATGTAAGATTGCACGTGAGTTTGGCTACAGTCTTGGGGCGGAGATGCTGGTGCCGATCCATCACATCGATGAGACTACCCTCAACCAGATGAATATCGGGCCACGGTGACGCCAAGCTCGACTTGAGGAGAGCGAGGATGAGACAGAGAGTGGGGAGGAAGAGAGTGAGGAAGAAGATGGAGCTGAGATAGAAGAGGAGGAACAGGAAGAAGAAGAAGAGGAAGAGGAGGCACAAGATACAGAGGAGAGCTCACCGCCCATGGTACCAGAGCAGGACGTTGATCAAGCTGCTAGGGATGCTTGTATAGCCTGACTTGAGGAGGGTCAGGCGGTCTTGCGACAGGACATTATAGATCTTCAAGGCCTTGTGAAGAATAAGTTCAAGAAAGTAACTCGCGTGTTGAAAACTGTCATATGCTGCCTGAAAGATAAGGGTGCCCCTTCTCCATCGCCAGACTCGGATGCCTAGTCATCCATACTGTTGTCTTGTAGTTTGCTTTGGTTACCGCCTTAGGATGTTTATGTTTTCATGTTGATGGGTGTAGTAGTTGGTAGAATGTTTTAGATGTTTGAAGCCTTGGTTGTATTAGCTCACATGCATCTTCTGTCATGATTCATGTAACTCTACATCCCATGTATTGTGACGATTTTGGGTTAAATGAAATGCATGAAGCTCCTTTTGTTATCGAATGTGTAGAATACTTGACAAGTTGGAGTTGTACTTGACAATTGTGAACTCCTTCCACCCCTCCACCATTACTCCTCTAAACCCATCTCTTACTCCTCTTAGCCTCACCATTTCACATTCACATGAGCACAAAACCTAACTTTTGTGTCTCATAACCTTCCAAACCCACAAATCCCATCCCACCTTCCTTCCAAACATGTCATTCCCAATCCCGAAGTGGGATTAGCAGTGCAATCCATTTAATACAACTTAATACCACTGACCAAATAGGCCCTTAGAGTTTTGGAACTAAAGTTGGTACTCTTAGATTTTAAAGGATTTGACAGTGTAGGAAATTCAATAAATTGATAACGCGAACCCTAGGAACACCTTAGCTGGTATGAACATGTGTAGTGCTTGTGGGCAGTTAAATTCAAGTTTGGGCAACTCAATTCCGATCCAACAACTTTTGACCCTAAGCGATAAAATAATTTCTTGTATTAGAAATGGCATGAAATCATTTAGCGTATAAGTATGGACTTTGGATTACACCTATTGGATCACCACTACTCCTAAATTAAGACTAGGCTACTGGTTACATTAGGGAATGTCAGAGACCGATAGACTTAGTTAGTCGGCTTGAATTAGGTTGGAGTGAAAGCTCATTCTTTCGTTGAATCCCCCTAATACTATAGGCTTCTTTAATAACTCTTAGGAAGGTTGTTGATTAGTAACTATTCACACTCAGAGGAAACTTATATATCCCTTGGATTTAACATTAGGTCAAATCAATGCACCCCTTAGAAATGCCTTCTTAAGGACTTATTACAATCAGGAACACGAAGTAAAGAACCTACATATAAGTGAAGTATTCATGGTTTGAATCGAATTTTTAATCCTGGTAGTTACCAATGAACTCTATGCTCTGATTAAGTAGAAGGTCAGGATTAACTAGGATTAAGAACTGATATGATAAATTTCTCTGTCATGGCTAGGCAGAAGGTCTGTGTATCTGACTCAGACCCACTACATAACTTTCCTTCCGTGTTGGCCCTACTACTTACAACCAAAAGTTTATAACTTCGTCTTTGAGAAGTGTTAGAAAAGTAAAGTCAATAGAGACTTTTCTTTTTAGGCCCAAGAAATTTCTCAAATGGGCAACAGACAGTTAGGAATTAGGTCCCGAGTCATAGACCATTCGGGCATCCATGTTGTGCATATGAACTTAGAAAGATAGCCTGTTCGTTAACTTCTTGTGTCCCAACACCTTATGTGCTAATAATGTATAGATTATCTTACAGTATCAAACTAGACATGATTAAAGAAAGTAAGTCGGGACCTTAACAAAAAGGGTCCTCCTTGGGTAGAATTAGACATCTTGCCACAAACTCATACTCGTCATTGAAATCAACCACAATGCCCATTATCTTTAGCTCCTTTCTATAACCATATGTACCAATGCTACAGTACACATTAGTGATGGCCGTTTCCCATTCCGTGTCGAGGATAGGTCCCAAATTACGCCTTGTTCCGACATACGGATCAGGATATAAATCCTTGAGCCTTGAGGGTGAGAATAATTTTAAGGGGGATAGAACATTAAGAGCCTAATCTAGTAAGTCAATTTATACATCCTTTGAATAAAGTGGCGCAATGGAAACATGGTTGGCCTCTGCCCCACTGGCCCAGGATCGAAGGAAACTGATCCAGGTTGACGTCTGCCCCTGTGCTAATATTGCCAGAGCAAGGGGTTAAGTACACTATATACACTGACGCGTCTCGCGTTGGTTTGGGTTGTGTCCTTATGCAGAAGGACAAGGTGGTTGCGTATGCCTCGAGATAATTAAGGAAGCACGAGGAGAATTACCCTACGCACGACCTTGAGTTAACAGCGGTCATATTCGCATTGAAGCTCTAGAGACATTACCTCTACGGAGAGGAGTTCAAGCTTTTTTGCAACCACAAGAGCCTTAAGTATATATTCACTCAGCGGGACTTGAATATGAGGCAGCGCTGATGGATGGAGACCTTGAAAATTTTCAAGTTCGAGGTTTCCTACCATCCTGGCAAGGCCAACCTGGTGGCAGACCCGTTGAGTTGCAAGAAGGTTATAGCATTTGCGACTCCACTGATGATAGCGGAGTGGGATATGTTGGAGTTCGTGCGGGACTTTGAGCAAAAACTCACAGTGGAGGAGCCATTCGAAAGTATCGCACACGTTCAGGTGCGACCACTTATTGATGATAGGATTATTGAAGCCCAGAAGGGCGACGGGCGGTTGTCTGAGCTTCGAGTGCAAGCTAGTGATGATGTGGACTCCGAGTGGAGAGTTGGCATAGATGGGGGCCTACGATACCGTGGCCGCCTATGCGTCCTAGATATTCAGGACTTGAGACAGGAGCTTCTCAAGACTGCCCACAGATTGAAGCTTGCGATGCATCCTGGTAGCACGAAGATGTATCAGGATATGAAGCGGTCGTATTGGTGGGACAATATGAAGGTTCATATAGCAGAGTATGTTTCCCGTTGTCTCATGTGTCAGCAGGTCAAGGCCGAGCATCGCCGACCTCCTGGACTCCTTCAGCCCATGCCCATAGCTGAATGGAAGTGGGACTTCATCTTTATGGACTTCAACTCGGGGCTACCGAAGACGAGAAGGGGTTATGACTCTATTTGGGTGATCGTGGACCGGTTGACTAAATCGGCTCATTTTTTCCCTATCAAAGTGGCGAACTCTGCAGACGACTTGGCTAGGTGTACATCAAAGAAATAGTGCGTCTGGATGGAGTTCCCTTAGAGATCGTGTCGGACTGCGACACGCGATTCACGTCTATCTTCTGGACTCGTATCCAAGAAGAAATGAGTGTGAAGTTGAAGTTCAGTAATGCGTTCCACCCACAGACAGACGAGCAGACGGAGTGGATAAATCATATTTTGGAGGATATGCTGCAAGCTTGTGTATAGGACTTCAAGGACAGTTGGGATGACTGCCTCCCGTATGTAGAATTCGCGTACAATAATAGCTTTCAGGTGAGTATTGGCATGGCTCCATATGAGGTCTTGTATGGGTTCCCTTGCAGAGCGCCGCATTGCTGGGTAGAGGTTGGCAAGCTTAGTTTGGTTGGCCCATAATTAGTACAGGCGACCTCAGTGAAGATCGACATTATCAGGCGTCGACTCCTGACAGCCCAGAGCAGACAGAAGAGTTATGCCGATACGAGGCGGCGACCACTTGAGTTTGAGGTTGGAGATCATGTATTCCTCAGAGTTTCCCCTATGAAAGGAGTCCTTCGGTTTGGGAAGAAAGGGAAGCTCACACTGAGGTTCATTGGTCCATTTCAGATTCTTGATCGAGTGGGTGCCGTGGCATATCGTCTCGCTTTGCCCGCACTACTTACAGTTGTACACAACATATTTCATGTATCTATGTTGAAGAAGTACATTCCTGATCCTTTACACATTATCCAATGGGAGCTGGTACAGTTGAATGAGAACGCTACATATCTACTGCGCCTGACGCGTATCTTAGACAGGAAGGATTAGGTATTGCGTAGCAAGGTCATCCCACTTGTGAAAGTGCAATGGACGCATCATACTGAGGAAGAGGCTACTTGGGAAGCTGAAGCCGAGGTCAGAAAGAACTACCCTCAGATTCTCAAGCAGTACGAAAAGGTACTAATTTCGAGGACGAAATTTTTCTTTAAGGGGGGTAGATTGTAACGACTCGAAAAATCCCGTACAAAGGCCCGAGTACCACCTCAGGCAAAAAATCACTCACGACCAAATCCTTTAGAAATTAGACGAGGATTAACTAGTGTTAAACTAGATTACATACGAAATCCGCACTAATCACTTTAAATATGATCTGCAAGACCTAAAACTTGTGGAATCGTTGATGCTACATTATCCAAAAATCTAGGATCAATCTCATTACCCGACTGCTCTTGGGAGCATCACGAAACTCCATATCAGATCTGGACCGTACATCGAAAGTCCGAATAATACGAAGTTATAGAATTAGGACCGCCTTACTGGGCTTGACAACCATCTCGGAAATCAAATCCAAATAATGTCCCGGGGCTATTCACTTGAGCCCGGAGTGAGGAGTGTGAGAAAATATGGTTTTCTTTAGAAATTAAATCTAATTTAAGTAATCTGAGACTTGTTGCTTGCGGGCCAAATATAAGCAATCAGACCGTCGGAATCTGACCCAAATACACCTTCAGATCAGGGAACATTTCCCATACATGTCCGTGTACTTGTAACCCTGATCGAGTTTCAGTGACCGTTGAACTGAAACTGGTTCGCCACGTGTGATATGCGAACCGGACTGGAACAAAAACTTAACTTGACCTAGGTCTAAGGTCGGTAAGCTTAAGTCCGACCTTTGGCTCAAGGGGGGGCTCCAGAAGTGCTCCGTTAAGACGGAACAACCTCACTTTGGCTATAAGCTAGGTATACCATGACCCTGGGTCTAATTTAGTGAGTTTTAAGCCTATATAAGGACCTTAAACCCTCTCTCATTTAGTCCATACGAATTTGAGAGAAACCCTAGGAGAGAGAAGAGAGAAAAGAGAGAGAAAGTGTGAGAAGAGTGAGAGATTCTTCCTGATACTCTACCTTGCTATCCTACGTGCTTAACCATCACGATCTAATCACTTTTCTAGCGATTCCGGCTTCGTTCTTAGGTAAGAAACCCTAACCCTAATCCGTTCTAGGGTTATGATTGTTACAAGTGATGAAATAGCTAACCTATTTCATTTTGTAGGTTGTCATTCCACCGTAGTCAAAGGCTTAACGATTCTATCAAGTTCTTTACGCTTCTACGGCGTAAGGTGCGAACTATAAACATATAGGTTATGGTTTTCAAGGCTTTCAATGTCGGTTAATGATTTATAACTGACAAGGGTGCTATTACACATGCAAAATGTGTCGTCTGTTTCGTTATACAAGTTTACATGAACTATGTAGAATATAGTGTATTCTATGCATATGTTGGAATGTTTGAATATGTTTGGAATTTGGATTTGTGCTTAACATGTTTATTTGTCGTGAATATATGCCTAATACATGTGCAACAACTCCTTAGCAAAAGGACTTGCCCAAAATCACGTCATGACAAATATACGTTATATGTGACTAAGTGTGTAGCCCAAGTGTTTGTAGAAATGTTTGAATGAACATGGAGCTCGGATTCATGCACACCATGGTTATCCGTCGTGGGTTTATGCACGTGGTATACAGGACAACTCCCTAGTGAAAGGATTTGGCCTAACACATGTGTAATCCTCATACATCATGTAAGGTGATGTATGTAGTCCATGTGTTTGTGAAAATGTCTGAATGTGCTAGTGATCACCTAGAATACTCTATAGGAGGATCGAGATACAAATCTCGGTTACCTCAATTATGTGCATGATTTTCTACATGTACGTTACATTGTAATGTCTGTTTTATTTCATGAAGTGAATGTGTGTGAAATCTTGTTTGTGTTGTATTTCAAAACATGCTTCTTTGATTGTAAGAATTGAATTACTTGTTTATTCCTGCTTTAACTATCTCATATGATTCTCGTTGAAATGGAATGAAGTTGGGACTATGATTTAGTCCAGACAATTGGTAACGGGATTGAATTCGTGGCTGAGATTCCTTCGCCACGTAGGATGTGTTTGACGAACCTGAGTTGTACTTCAGTTGGCGACAGTGGTTAGGCCACGCGTAGTCCTTATGCACTTCATGTCGTCTAGCTGGTTGTGCGCTCGTGCTAGTTGAGCTCGTCAAGTAACCCGATCTGTCTAATATATGTTCACCATGTTTGGACGCTACTACTTGAATATAAGGTACTAAACTTACCAGTGTAACCCTGTTAACCATGGTACCTCGATCCGCTAAGACTCATGAGCCGAGCATGGTGGTATAGGACACCGTGGTCGAGCTGTTAGCCTATGCCGGGGCCACGAGCCTCCCCTAGTGACCAGTGAGCAACCCAGACTCGTGAGCTGAATATGGTGGTATGAGACACTGTATTCGAGCTGTCAGCCTACACTGATAAGGTGATGGGGGAGCGGTGCAACGAGTGCATGTAATAGCCCTGACAGCCCTTTACACGACCTAGAACCGCATCATCGTATGAGATTATCTAGGACTGACGACCCTAGAATGGATCATTGTTTGGGAATGATATAAGGGAGGTACCTTAGTTTTCCAATACTGCTGTATGAAAAGGACTAATAACAACTTGGTAATCACGTTCATAATATTGCACTGCATGTATCTGGTGTTGTGGAGCACTGAGGGATGAACGCATGCCGCGGACGTAAGATGGTGTCGTACGAGGGAGTATTGGCAAGAGCATGCATCATGACTGCATTCCATACTTCCATTAATAAGAGTATTTAGGAGTGTTTGATTGTATTACTTTATCATTACTGCTTGACTGAATTGATAAGATGTTAACCTATGCTTTATTATTCCACTGAGTTAGCTACTCACTCCCACGTTACGGGACGGTGTTGTACACACCAACCAGACCCTGTCTTAGATGCAGGTGTTGACGAGACGCAGGAGGTTGTGCCTGACTACTACGATGATCAGGACGAGTTCTCCTACATGCAGTTCTCTGGAGGCTTCGCTTAGGCCATTCAGATGATGGGACTACAGGGTTTACCATTATAGTTGTACCACTTTTTTTGGCATTTTAATTTTGAAACTAATACATGTATATGATGACTCAGTAAGGTGTTCATACTCTAGAGACCGATTGTGACGTTTCTGGCTTTATATACATTTATATACATCTTTCGGTCTTCCGCTCGCATTTTATAACTTGATCTAGAGTATGAATTACCGTTTTGGTATAATCCCACTCATAATTAATACACTAACACAGACAACATTCAATCATAAGCATTTATGTTGCATAAGTGATGTTTTGGAACTCGGGTGTTGAGTTGCTACTCGACCCCCAATTTTTAGGGCGTTACAAGGGGGCATAGCTAGGTTAAGTCTGACCAGCTCGTAAATGGGTCCGTTATCGACAGGCGGATAGTGAGGTTTCTTACACTCACTTGGACTGTACTGATGGGAGAAGGGCAGTGCCATTTGAAGTGTATTAAACTGCAGTGATGATCCCAGAGATGAACAATATTGATATGTGGACTTATTGAGCAGGAGTTGCATACTCATTCATTCATTCATTTACTCTCTACTCGGGCTGGTGGTGCGTAACTATTTGTTACGTGTACCTTCGTAATGGCCCAGATTTCGGTTGTGGCACGCGACTAACCTGAGATTAGGAGTTTATCACATTGAGTCTGACTATCCAAATTAGGTATGAGATTAGTAAGTGTTAAAAGTCCCTTGTGATGAACCCTATAACCTGCGATACTACGTACTATCATCCCGACTTCACACTCCAGCATGGTCATTCCATTCACACCGCAAATCGCATTACATCCACAGCATATGACATTTTGCGTTGCTATATTTCTGTATTTATATGACCTAGATGAGGTTGATGGATTCGTAGCTCTTCCGAATTGCATATTGTATAGCATTCTCGATATATAATATCTAGCCCGTATTCTAGCCCGTCCCATTCCATAGGCTTCCGAAGTCCTCCCAGTCGAATTCCGGCGACCCACGAACTGTAATCAGCATTTGCGAGCGATCATGAGTCGTATCCCATATATCAGAGTCGTCTCAACTCGAAACTTATACCATTACAACCGCGTCGTCGCCGCGTATTACGCGCCAAGGCGATACCCAGGCTAGGAGATGTGGGCCCACGTTCAGTTCGAAAAAAAATGTCATGCGTTGCAAATCCCAAGAGACCATCACATCAATCCCATCAATCAGGTACACATCACGCATTAATGTCAAGTACAACCACCTCTCCTCTAAGAAAACTCCTTCTTACAACAAGTACACACCCTTCACCCATCACGATCCCTCTCCCAATCACTCACATCACCTCCTTCTCTCTCTTACTCCTCTCTCTCATCTCTCTCATTCTCCAAAAAAAACAAGCAACCCACGTCTCAACCCTCCATGAGAAAACTTGGTGTGGCCCACCTTTCTACCATCCTATCCCACCCTCCATGATCGATCTCAACCATTGAAGTCCATCCATTGGGATTCTAACATGCATTGGCAGAAGAAGGAAGCTGTGGGTGCTTCTTTCTCTTTCTCTCTCTCTCTCTCTCTCTCTCTCTCTCTCTCTCTCTCTCTCCTTCCTTTATTTTGTGGCCCACTCAATGAGTTATGTGATGTCCAACCGTCCATCAAATGGACCCCATGGCCGTCCAAGCCATGTGGGCCCTACCTTCTAGGTGATGTGAAAATACAAATATCAGATTGATCTTAATCAAGTGGGCCACGTCGATGTTGGACCCACCTTGATTCACGTCGTCTGTGAAGTGTGAACAGACCGTGAGACATGTTAACAACCTATGGACGTTGCACGTGAAAAAGAAAAATGTCAGCTTGATTCAAAGTTTTGGGTGGGCTGCTCATGTAGGTCCTACCTTGATGTATAAACCAAATCCATGCCGTCCATCCTATTTCTCTGCTCATTTTAGGCGTTGAGCTGAAAAATGAAGCTAATCTGACTTTCTGGAGGGCCATAGCATAGAGGATAGTATTTTTTTACCATTAAAATACACCCTGGTGTTTTTATACACCAAAATACCTCGGATGTTGGGCTTGTTTGGCATGTCTTGAACCGTAGGAGCCAGTGGATGGAGTGGATTCACCTGATGCAGGCCCCACCTAGGAAAAACCGCCGAAAAACACCTTTTAAAAAAAAATTGCAAAGCCAAGGTAACAGCACCTGCTGCTGATGTCCTCAGCAGCGTCCTCTGCGCCGAGGATGGGCCAGGGACATGGTCCCACTTGTAGGCCCCACTGTGATATGTGTTGGGTATCAACACCATGCATTTGATGAAGGCCCTTAGGGCAGCGAGCTACCCCTAAAATTAGCCATATTTGGAACTCAGGTGGCCCACGCCATAGGAAACAGTTGAGTTGAACGTCTGCCATGAAAACCCTTTTGGGTGTCACAGGAGTTTTGGATCATTGTGAAATTTGTTTTCCCTCTTCATCTGGGTCTGCGTGACCTTATCAACGGATTGGATGGAAAGTTAATGTTATGGTGGGCCCCATGTGGGACCCACCTTTAAAGGAAGCTGATTGGTCAGTGTATCTATAGTAGCTATATAGCTGCTGTATTACCGTCAGCAAGTGTGAGGCCCACCTTATATATTATCCACGCCAACCCATCCATCTATGGGCCCTATCATGAGGAGTGTGTTAAATCCAAACCGTCCAGCATTCTGGACGAGTGGGACCCACCCACATACGTTAAATCCAATCCATCCATCTGGACGCTGATGCATGGCCTCCCTTGATCTATGTGCTATATATGTCCTACATGGGACCCACCTTTAATTTACATTATCTACACCGTCCAGATGTATCTGGATGGTGGATTTGGAGGCTATATATATATAATATATCCTTTTATAGTATATAATATAAAATACATTAAAATATGTGATTATGGTGGGCTACGTATGTGGGACCCACGTGATATATGTGATTTGCATCTAGGCCGTTAGTCCAGGGCCTGGACGCTGGTCCTATTAAAAGTATATAATGTTATATTATATTTATATATATATGCTGTACATATATCATTATAATATATTATATTATATTATATATACATGTGTGTGGTGGGCTCCATGTGGGACCCACCTGCTGGACAGATTGACGTGCCAAGCACGGCCCCCACCATGATGCACATATCGTAATCCCTACCGTCCATCCATTCATGTGGTGCCACCGGGATGTTTGGGTCTTAGCCGCACCGTCCAGACGTTGGCCCCACAATCGGATGCATATGTTGCATCTTAACCATCCATCTAGCTGGCTGAATGCGAAGATGTCAGCAAGTCCAGTGGGTCCCATGCATGATATATGTGATGTTAATCTACATCGTCCAGTTGTTTGGACAGTGGATACCACCATGATATTTGTGTTTTATCCTCACCATCCATCTGGACATTGGGATCCACCATGTTGTATGTGTTTTAACCATACCGTCCATTTGGGACGTCAACCCACCACTAATGCATGTATTACATCTAAACCATCCATCCATTTAGCAACTCATCTCAAGCTTGAGACTAAAAATAAGACAGATCCATTATCACTTGGACCACACTGCATAATAGTGGGATTAAATGTCTACCATTGCAACCCTTGGGTCACAGAGGTTTTGGATTAATATGAAATTTATTTTTCCTCTTAGTCCAGGTTTTTGTGACATTATGAACTGACTGGATGGACAATAAACGCTATGGTGGGCCCCTTTAAATTTTAATAGTGGAAATCATTATCACCACTGTTATTTGTGGTATGGTTCAGACGATCTTTTGATCTGATTCATTGTTTGGATGATACTTTAAAATGATCTTTATCGATGGATGAATGGTGTGGCCCAAGTAGTGTGGCCCACTCGATGTTTATGAGGCCCATTGGTGTGGCCCAAGTAGTGCAGCCCACTCGATGTTTATGAGGCCCATTGGTGCGGCCCGTTGATGTGGCCCATTTGATGTTTATGAGGCCCATTGGTGTAACCCATTGATGCGGCCCACTTGATGTATATGAGGCCTGGTGCGATATATTTATGGCCCATGTGCCATGGATCATTATGATGTATGTGCGGCCCATGAGTGAGGCCCATAAGTGATCTGTATTGGGCCATTGTGTGAGGCCATGGGCCCACTATATATTATATTTGGCTCTATGTGGGCCACTCCTTGGGAGCAATGTTGGTTAAATGGTCACATTGATGGGCAATGATAGTTTAATGTCCACGTTATGACCTTCCCTTAGGCCTTATTCCGCACATTCTCATCGAGGCCGATTACAGATCGATTCCAATTGTCGTGGCTGATTGCCGATTCTGATTATCGTGACCGATTGACCGATTAACGATCGAGGCCGATTATCGTGACCAATTGCCGATTCTGAGTATCGAGGCCGATTATCGTGACCGATTGCCGATTCTGAGTATCGAGGCTGATAATCGATCGATTCCGCTTGTCGTGGCCATTGCTGATTCTGATTGTCATGGCCGATTGACTGATTAGTGATTGAGACCGATTATCGTGACCGATTATCGAGGCCGATTATCAATCGATTCCGATTTCAAGGCCGATTGTCGAGGCTGGATATCGAGGCTGATTGTCGAGGCTGAGGCCCGTTGTAATGTGTATTTAGCCCGTGTTTAAGGCCCAATGTGATGTATATGAGGTCTACGTGATGAGGCCCATTTTGATGCATTTGAGGGTCAGGCGATGGAGTCCATTGTGATGTATATTAGGCCCATGTGAGAGGCCCATCGCGATGTGTATTAAGCTCTTGAGTGAGGCCCATGATGTTGTATATTAGGTCCTTGTGTGAGGCCATGGGTCCACTATATGTTAGGCTCTATGTGGGTCATTCCTTGGGGGTAATGTTGGTTAAATGTCCACATTGTCGAGGCCGATTATTGATGCCGGTTATTGATACCGATTATGAGTATGTAACAATATAGCATCATGATATATGTCATACGCATCATCTACATGTTTATTATGGGATGTGGTTGATCATTGCATATGTCATTGGGCAGATTGTTATGAGACTCCCTGATAGGCAAAGGTTATCTCACATGAGCACACGGAATGCACAGGATTAATGCATGACTGGATTGTATGACTCATGTATCTTGCATTGTGTGTTGTGATTACTATACGCCCTAGCAACATCAGGGTCGTAGACTCCACAGGCATATCATGGATGGTCAGATGGGACACCAAAAATCTGTTACTAGCATCGGGCTGCCATAAATGGCCTTAGGTGAAAATCTCTAAACCCTCTTAGTACTGGAGGACGTCCCAATGTCGAGATTGAGTGGATACATGAGCACCCGAGTGCCAAATACCAGGAGGTCCCGTCTCCCACTGTGTCATGGTGGGTTGGGAGGGGGTGTGGCCTTATCCCTCTGAGGGTAGGGGGCATAGCCAAGTTAATTCTGACCAGATCGTAAATGGGTCCGCTATCGACGTGCCGGATAGGTATTGACAGACTATTGGCTATGCGGATAGTGAGGTTTCTTATGCTCACTTAGACTATGGTGCTGGGAAAGGGGCAGTGCCATTTGGAGCGTACTAAACCCTGGTGATGATCCTAGAGATGAACAGTATTGATATGTGGACTTCTTGAGTAGGAGTTATATACTTATTCATTCATTCATTCACTATCCACTCGGACTGGTGGTGCGTAACTATTTGTTTCATGTACCTTCGCAATGGTCCAAATTTTGGTTGGGGCGTGTGACTAACCTGAGATCAGGAGTTTACCACATTGAGTCTGACTATCCAAATTAGGTATGGGACTAGTAAGTGTTAAAAGTCTCTTGTGATGAACCTTGTAGCCTGCGATACTACGTACTATCATCCCGACTTCACACTCCAGCATGGTCATTCCATTCGTACTGCATATCGCATTACATCCACGGCATATGACATTTCGGGTTGCTATATTTCTGTATTTATATGACTTGTTGCTATATTTCTGTATTTATATGACCTAGATGAGGTTGATGGTATTCGTAGCTCTTCCGAATTGCATATTAATAGCATTCTCGATATCTAATATCCGGTTCATTATGTTTTCGATTACATAGCCGATTTACATCGCTTTCTTATTATATGACATTGGTTTACTGTGTCTTTTTATCACATATCCTGAATGCGGTTGATAATATCTTTATGGACTTGTCAGTATTTTTGCTTACTAAAATATCGTTTGATCATGATCTTACCAGTATTTTCAATATTGTATGATTATGGCATTATATTGAATACTTGGCACTTGCCTTATGCACACACGTACACCACCCTTTAAGCTTTCTATAAGCTTATGGATGATAGATGCGTGCAGGTGGCTTTAGGTTGCAGCAGCATCGAGCTTAAAGCATGCAGCTGACTTCTGAAGCTTTCGATTTTTAACATATGTATTTTTCCTTTCAGCATTGTACTCAAATGTTTATATTAGTGGATATATGATGATGATGATGATGATGTTGCCTTGTGATTTGGGTAGACTTGTGGTTATGCTTCTTACGAGATAAATGTACATTGGAAAAATCCTTCGTGCAGGATCCTAGCATCGGAACCTGGCATATGAATGCAGGGAGCCGAGAATGGGGTACTGCGGAGGCTGTCGGCACCGGATTCGGCGATCGAGATTCCTGTGAATCCGATTTTCAGGTTTGGGGCGTGACAGAAGTTGGTATCAAAGCATAACTTGGGAATACCTGACGAAAACATCACATATCTACTGATAGCTGCCCTACACTGTATGATTGTTGAGAATTAGAATGGTTAGATCCCCAAGTTTGAATAACTTAGAGATTTTTTTTACATAGCCTTGCAAGATTGCATAGTCTAAGGTTCAGTAGGATCATCATAGTGTTGGTGATGTGTTTTGGGAGGGCGAGGTTGAGATTAGAGAGTCCTATCTCCATTTGTTTATAGATTGATTATGCCTTGTATATGTTTATGTCAATGCTTCCTCTTCCCTTGCTTTGTCCTGCGTGAAAGTAAATTTCGAGGATGAAATTTTTATTTAGTGCGGAGAGTTGTAAGACCCATATCCTAGCCCATACCGTTCCGTCGGCTTCCATGGTCCTCCTGGTCGAATTTCGAAGTCTCGCGATCTATTATCAGCGTTTGCAAATGATTATGAGTCATGTCCCATATATCAGAGTTAGCTCAACTCAAAACTTATACCCTTACAACTGCGTTGTCGCAGCAGTTCCAATGTCGCGTATTACGTGCCAAGGTGATACCTAGGCCAGGAGATGTGGGCCCACGTTCAGTTCAAAAAAAAATGCCGCACGTTGCAAATCCTAAGAGAGCATTACATCAGCTGGTATTTAAAATGAACCGGTAGGGGCCAAGCTTTGAAAATTTACCCTTATAGACTCAAATCCTCTACCATTTAGCATCAAGCCACTGAAGCTTGACCTAAAACCATTGCCACCTAAGATGAAGTACTTTATTTGGGTCATGGAGACATCTATCCAGTGGTGATTTCTTCCTACTTGGATAATGAGTAAGCGACCAAGCTGATTGCTACTCTTAAATACCACAAGAGTGTCATAGGATGAACTATTGCGAATCTCAAGGGAATTGACCCCTTGATTTGCACTCAATGAATACACCTAAAGTAGAATGTCAAAACATCAAGGCAACCACAATGCCGATTAAATCTAAACATGAGGGATGTGGTTAAGATGGAGGTGTTGAAACTATTGGATGCAGGTATCATCTACCCTATATCCAATAGTTAGTGGGTGAATCTAACTTAGGTGGTGCCTAAGAAGTTTGAAATTACCATCATAGCCAATGACAATAATGGACTCGTGCCAACTAGAGTTACCACTAGTTAGAGAATGTGCATTTACTACAAGAAGCTGAATACCATCATGAGAAAAGACCAATTTCACTTACCTTTGTTGATCAAATTTTGAAAAGATTGGCCGGTCATTCCTACTATTGCTTCCCAGACGGGTACTTGGGCTACAATTAAATTGAGATAATCATTGAAGATCAGGAGAAGACCACCTTTATGTGGCCCTTTGGCACCTTTGCTTATCGAAGGATGTCATTCATGCTATGAAACACTCCTGTGACATTCCAGAGATGCATGCTTAGTTGCTTTTCAGACATGGTTGAACAGTTTCTGAAAGTGTTCATAGACGACTTCTCCATTTTTGGAAGTATGTTTAACAAGTGCCTCAAGCATTTGAATTTGGTTTTAACAAGGTGTGAAGAGAAGAACTTTGTCTTAAATTGGGAAAAGTACCACTTCATAGTTAAAAAAGGAATTGTCCTTGGACATGTAATCTCGTTCAATGGAATTGAAGCGAACAAGGCCAAAATGGATCTAACTGCTAATTTTTCGACTCCCAAAAGCATATGTGACATTCATTCTTTTCTATGTCACACAAGATTTTATAAGAGGTTCATTAAGGACTTTAGCCAAATCTCTAGACCATTGAGAAATCTCCTTTAGAATGATGTCCCATTTGAGTGGACTAATTCATGCTAGGAGGCTTTTACAAAGCTAAAGGATATGTTGAAAACCGCACCAATCATGCAACCACCCGATTAGAGCATTCCTTTTGAAGTCATGTGTGATGTTAGTGACTATGCTATTGGGGATGTGTTAGGCCAAATGAAGGATAAGAAACCGTGTGTTATCTATTACTCAAGTAGAACGTTGAATGGTGCTCAGATAAATTACTCCACAACGAAAAAGGAACTCATTGTCATAGAAATTTAGATCTTACTTAATTGGATATAAAAAAATATATATAATTTTCACTGGCCATGCAACTCTCAAGTATCTTCTCTTAAAGAAGGATGCTAAACCCCTTCTTTTGAGACGGATCCTCCTACTCCAAGAATTTGATTTAGAGATACGTGATAAGAAAGGAGTATAGAACGTAGTAACGGACCACTTGTCTTGACTGGTTCTTTCATATTCCATTGAGAGTTCACCAATTAAAGACACTTTCCTAGATGAACAATTATTTGTTACTTTCCAATTACCTTGGCATGCTGACATAGAAAATTATCTTGTAATAGGTAAATTGCCGATCCATTGGACATCGCATGATAAGATTTTTAGTCGAGGTACATAGCTTTTTTTGGGACGATCCTTATTTGTTTAAATATTGTTTATATCAAATTATTAGGAGATGTGTTATTAATAATGAATACTTTAGTGTCATCTCCTTCTGTCACTCACAAGCATGTGGATGTAATTTTTTGAAAAAGAAAACCACTGCTAAGACTCTTCAATGTGGGTTCTATTGGCCTATGATGTTTAAAGATACTCATGAGTTTTGTAAAACATGTGAACAATATAAAAAAATATAATGAATGCCACGTAGAAATATGATGCCTGAAAACTCAATCTTAATTGTTGAAATTTTTTATTGTTTGGATATCGATTTCGTGGGACGTTTTCCCACATCTTTTGGATACCTTTACATTATCCCAGCTGTGGATTATGTTTCCAAATGGGTGGAGGTAATTCCTTGTAGAACTAATTACCACAAAGTAGTTTATGGGTTTTAAAAGAAAATATCTTGTCGAGACTTGGAACGCCGAGATCTATAATCAATGATGGTGGGTTGCACTTTTATAATAGGTCATTTGAGAATTTAATGAAGAACTATGGTATTACACACAAAGTAGCTACACCCTATTATCCACAGACAAGTGGCCATGCTGAAGTTTTCAATAGGGAGATTAAAAAGGATATTAGAGAAAATTGTGAATCCATAACATAAGGATTGGTCTTTATGGTTAATTGATACATTGTGAGCTTATGAAATTGCTTTTAAAACTCTTATTGGAATGTCTCCCTGATATAGCGGTGGAGACCGCTTGAGTTGAAGTAGGAATATGCCAATATGTCCTAGAGGGGGGTGAATAGGACTTTTTAAAGATTTACGAGTTATTCAAAATCCTATCACTCTAATCCTATCATGTATGCAATTCTCAGGATTACTCAAATGTAGCTCTACTGGCTTCCAAGCCTTGTAGAGGATCCAATCACAACCTACTTGTAAGATAAACAAGTTGTAGACAAGGTTGTAAAGGATATGACTGTGTGTGTGTATAAGGTGTGATCTCAGATAATCAGATATAAAGGCATGTAAGGAAATCACATAAATGAAAGACAATAATCATCTCAAACACATTCATTTTTATAGTGGTTCGACTACTTGTCTACTCCACTCCCGGCTGTCGCACTCAACCCTTGAGTGTACCGAAATTCACTAAGGATGTTTCCCAGGGTTCACCTTAAACCTAAGGTTTTAAATCAGGTTCACCTTCAACCTTTATAGAGGTTTTACGCGGTTCACCTCAAACTCAGAGTTTTACTGGTTCACTCCTAACCAGATGTTTATGCACTCCATAGAGCAAGGGTCCACACGACGCACCCGGATTTTAGACCACATAGGTCAAGGACCTACACAAGGACCTAACAGTTTATGCCCTACACAAGAGCAAGGGTCCACTCTATGCACCCACAACGTACACTCCCACCGGAGGCCTCCTATGAGGGCTTCAAAGGGTGAGAACCACTTAAGACCCAATCCTAGAAAGGAATGATCACAAGTGTCCTCTTAGACTCTAGATACTTACAGATAAGTTGATGAGTCCCGTTAAGCACAACGGCGAAGATCTCCTCCTCCTTGTTGACGAAGAGTCTTCTGCTCCCTTGATCCGCAACATAAAAGATATACTAAGACTATGCTTAGGGTTAGGTCAAAGGGAAGATTGAATCCTACTCTCTAAAGATTTTCCTGTTATGAAGATAGAGTAGATCCAATCTTATGCATTCAAGGCATCCCAGCATAATGATTTGCCATTAAGGTAGTAGCTGGAGGATCCTTGAACGCAGAAGTTCATTCCCCAATCCACTCTATTGAATATCAATGGTGAGGGTGGATCGGAGGATGAACTCCCTTGAGAGAAAAGGCTTTAGGTATAGGATATAAGTTGAAACACTCAAAAGCTCTCTTCTTTCTCTCACAGTAACAAAAGACAAGTCCTCTATAAATAGGCAAAGAGTTCCAACGGATATAAAACGGTCACATTTATGACAGAGTTCGATATCATCGAGCAAGTTCGATATCATCGAGCGTATACTCCAATAGCATCGATGGTCTACTCGATGACTCGGACTCGATGTCATACGCTTTTGAAACTCTTTGCCAATAGGTCGATGAATCGAAGCTATTGTCGATGTCATCGGATTTTAAACACCGATTCCATCGATGACAGGTTCGATCCATCGACACTTGAAGAATGAGAGAGACTTAACTTTGAGATATTTCAGGTTTTCATGAAAGATCAGGGGAACCGTCGAGGTCATCAAAATTTGAATGTCGATGACATCGAGATCAGAGTCGAGGCATTGATAAATCCAGCTAATTTGTCTTTGATCTTGCTGGACAGATTATGGCTTCGTTCGATGCAATCGATCAGGTGTCGATACCATCGATATTTGAATATCGATTAAATCGAAGGGCCCCCGATCATAGTTAAAAATAACCTAAAATAACTGCTGTAAGAAATGCCCGCCCACTGTCGATATCATCGATGGACCTCCGATCTTATCGATATTTGATTTCAAATCATATCGAACGGTCATCGATATATCGAAGGAATGTGTGATTTTCATTAAAAAATAGGGGCGCCGGAAATCTGCCTGTCAATCTTATCGAGCCACTCTCGATGGTCTCAAGATTTGAATATCGATGATATCGATATGTGTATCGATACATCGATAATTCGTCCAGATATGTTGTGAAGTTGCTGGACATATTTAGTGCTTTTATCGATGATATCGATAGGTGTATCGATATATCGATAAATCTGTCCAGATGAATATTTAGTTACTGGACATTTTGGTCCTCTTATCGATAATATCATTAAAGTATCAAGGACATCGACAGTGCATATCGATCATATCGAGGGTGGTTCGATAAAATCGACAAAGCGAAAAAAACTTAGAGATTTTCTTATTTTGCAAAAAGTTTTCTCACCATAAAACGTTAAGATGTCTATCTTGTTTTAAGGGTTTTAATCACCTGGTGTTTTGGGACATGAGAAGTGAGGCTATGATTTACCTATTGCGAGCTTCCACATATCCCGTTAAGGCAGCGCTTGAAATAATCTTCCTATCGAATTCAGCAGCCAGTCTGACTCACCATACACGTAACTTGACAAACTAGGGCACTAGCAGGTGCACTTTCACTCCCTATAGACTCATCTTTGGGAAAGTTTGTCACTTACCGATGGAATTGGAACATAAGGCATACTAGGATATAAAGAAGTTAAATTTCAACATTTACAAAGCTAGCACGCTGCATAAACTTCAACTTGTGGAGTTGAAAGAAATTAGCAAAGATGCATATGACAATGAAAGAATTCATAAGGAGAGGATAAAAGTGTTCCATGACAAGAACATTTTCAGGAAAACATTCGAACTTAATCAAAAGGTCCTCCTTTATAATTCTCGTCTTCACCTCTTTCCTTAAAAATTACAATCCAGATGGATCAACCCATTCATAATAAAGACTGTTTATCCTTATGGGGCCATGGAAGTTGTGAATCTTAAAAACGGTATTGTGCTCAAGGTAAATGGTCAAAGACTAAAACTGTTTGCAAAAAAAGTAGTTCCAGAAGAAGTGTCCATATCTCTGGAAGATCCTATATACCGGGATTGATCTCCTAGTCTAATGGAGATCATTTCCCTTGTTTTTTTTTTAGGATTTAGTTTCTTTCAGTAGAATATGATGTTTTGTTTTATAATTTTTAGTTGTTGAAGTACCAATCTTTGAAGTTTGTTATTGTACGTCATCTTTTAAGTACTCATTCCACCTACTTCTCTTTATTTTGTTGTTCTCATATTACATTTATTGCATATATTTTATATATTGAGGACAATGTAGAATTTAGGTTGAGGGGTGGGTTTCCTTAGGATTTTTTTTTAAGCCGAAAATTTTAAAATTTTAAAATTTTAAAAGCAGATTTTGATAATTTTAGATTGTTTTAAGAGATAAATTGGAGAGTTAGTATTGAACAATTATTGAAGCCTAGATTCTAGTTACTTAATGTATTTTTAGATTAAGTTCATTTTAATGATATTTAGTTAAAAAGTTTTAAACATTGATTGAGTCATCAATTCACTTGCCATGTCTAACTTACATATTAGACCTTAGTTCGATATTAAATTGTTGAAGTGATAATTATTAATAAATGTTAAAAACCAAGCCTGGAGAATTTATCCATCATGTTTATTGAGAAAAGTGAAAAAGAAAGAGTATTACCCAACTAAAAAAATAGTTGTCATCGAAAAGGGCTACTTATTGACGTTCATGAGAGAAGAAAAGAAGAAGAAAAAATGAGATAATAGGGTGAAAGTCGTCGATGGAAAAATAAAAAACTGGAAGAGTAAAGTGTTGAGCTGTAAGACAAGTTCTGGTTCAGGTTTTAGTTGATTTGTTTATTTCTTTGTTTATCATTATAGACATGAAAGTAAAAAAATTTGGATTTGTGGTATTATTAAGTCGGGACTACATAATACATTCATGAAATTCAATATTGGGAATTATTCAATTATATAATCGTTACTTTGAATTTAATTAGGATATTTATTAAAGTACTTGAACTTAGGTGAACAATATGTTGTGTTTGATTTGGTTCTCTCTGGATTGGTTTAGTTTGAAATTATTTGAGATTACAGGATTGGTTTCTTTTTAGAATTGTTTTTTAATTCAGAATTTCTTGCATGTTTTGCTCGGGACTAGCAAAATGCTAGTTGGGGGTGATAATATTTAAATATTGCATATTTATCCTCTCAATTACACTACTTTCCATGCATTCAAATTGCTTAATTGATTAATTAACATTTATTTTGTACATGCGAGGTAATCCAAAAAATAAAGAAAAAATCATGCTTAAGGAGAATTGGAGCTCAAAAGAATAATCAAGAGAAGACTTGAAGATTTGGAAGTCATTAATAAAGAATTCATATGCCAAAGATCCAAGAAAACTAAGTACAAAAGATGAAAGACTGAAAAATCACATAATTTAATAACAAAATTAACAGACTATTCAGTCTCATCTGAGATTAGCTTAGTCTGACCAAATGTGTATAGAATAGTCCAACAACAAACTATGATTTTCAAAAATAATTCAGCTCGACGCTTAGGTACAACCGAAGTCGGGTTCGATGGCACCGAAGGAGAGTTCGGTGCAACCTAAGGAAGACAGAGATTTTGGAAGAAATTTGAAGAAATTTAGTTGCAACTGAGAGATAAATTTGGTGTGACCGAAGTGATGTTCGGTGTCATCGAAGGCTATAATCAATGCAACCGAAGCATAACAAAAGTACAAAAATTAAAATCGGTTCTAAGTCTGTTTTAAATTATTCTATTTAAAGGGGTATTTTAAGCTATTCTACGTACGAATTAGGGATGAGGAGAGAGACTTAAGAGTTGTATAGCTTCTTCAGAATCAACATTCCTTCTCAATCCTTTGGTTTTATTTTATTTTTCTAGTTTATTTTATAATTTATTTAAGATGTTAATCATGCTTAGTTAATCTCTTAGCTAAGGCTAAGTGTCACACCCCAAACTCGGTAATCAGACTCACGTCGGTTTTAGCCGCAACAGCCTCCTTAGTACCCCATTCTCGGCTCCTGAGGCAGGTTCCGATCCTGGGATCTACAAGAAGGATTTCCATAACAATATAATCATTTCTAATACGAGCATACCCAAGATCACAACAAGTATATCTGAGAATAACAAAGGCACACATCACAAAATCAACTATGAAATTGAACTTTTTTAAATATCCATAAGGTCCAAAGGGACATACATAAGGTGATAGAAAAGGAGAGAAAAGTGAGCAACACTGGAGTCCTCAAGCTCAACTCTACTCCAAGCTCTGCCGCTACGACGCCTTCCTAGGATCTCCTGCACACATCAATCGTGCATAAGCTTATAGAAGCTTAGAGGGTGGAGAAAGCGTGTGACAATGGCGCACAGAAGAATAACAGGAGGTACTAGAAGAGAAACATACTCAATAACAATATCACTAGCCTTACCATGGCTTATCATGAATACGATGCAATGAGTACTGGGTGCCATACCAAGGCGATACATGAAGGGGCTTATACAACCGATGAGAATGCGATGCAAAGTAATGTATGATCAATCCATATATCAAGTATATTTTCAATCATAAGAAAATCACCGGGGTCCATTACACTGTTGAATGACTGCCGCTCTACACACCCACACAGTCAAATGAGCGTAAGAGACCTCACTACCCGCCTGTGGACAACCAATCACCAACAAGGCCCGACAGCAGTGAACCCATTTAAGAGCTGGTCAGACTCAGCCTAGCAATGCCTCCTCACACCAAGCAGGTAAGGCCACAACACTACCCAACCGACTACATGACAGTGGGAGTCGCAACTTAGCGGAATAAGGCCCTCGTGCACTCACAGTTCCCACTCAGTTATGGCATTAGGACAGATCCTTAGTACCATAGAAGTTTTAGAAATTTCACCCATGGGCATCCTATGCACCCGGTATGCTCAAGTAATATTTTCTGTGTCCACATATACAGTCATCCACGAACATCCATATGAAGGCGAGGCCCTGATAAAGTAAGGGTGTTATCATCATGAAATGCGATGTAATCTTCCATCCCAAGGAGGGTCAAGGTCTAGGTACATAGACAGGTGGTCTAAGGAGAAGTGAAGTCTTCTAGTGGGGGCCTAATACTTTGGGGTGACCCATAAGCTAAGGGAGTCATAAAGTCTTAATGGAGGAAACGGTCCTAGATAGGCCCAAGGTGGACCTTCAACCACCTATAAGGGCCTTATGGGCCTACCTTAGGGCCACCAAGGAAGACATCCAATCTTAACTGGGTCCCAAAAGGTAGGCCGCTACACATATAAAGTAAGGTCCAAGGTCCAAGTAATTTATGGCCTAATAGGTAATACACAAAGCCCAACTCATAGGCAATATGGTGGGCCCTCAAGCAAGGTTTGGGCCCAACCATAAAGGTTATAAACCCCCATATTGTGATGGACCTCATGGGCAGCCCAGTAGTTCAACCATATGGGCAAATTTCACATTTAACACAAGTAAGTTGGGCCTTACTTTTTAGCCCTAGTACCAGGCAAATTTAGTAGGCAGTCAAAGGCCCAACTACTTGCATATTATAGCCCATAAACCCATCACAATGGGTAGAAGAGTATAGGCCCAAAAGTCAATGGGCCTACTTAGAATATTCTAATCCAAAAGTGCCTAAGGAATTAGTCAATTAACCGTATACAATGTTCCAATAAAAACTCAACTTGGGTGGGCCTTAGATGACACTAATTACACCCAAAAATACTGAAAGAAAGTGGCAAGAAAACTGGTTAAATCATCCTCAAATCTAATGGGCCATGCTGCCACAAAAACAACATTTATGGGCCTATCTAGAAAGTTCCATGCATAGGTAGCTCTATGGGCCTAGGTATATGGCACAAAAACTTATCTAAAGGGCGCCAATTGAATGCTACTGAAGGAGAGGATAATAAAGTCCCATATGGACCCCACATAGATGAACGGTGGAATATAAAATACATTAAAGTTGGCCAATAAAGTGGCTTGAACGGCCAACCAAGGCTGGATGTCCCAGTCTGGTGGGCCAGTCCAGGCCGCACCACAAACGGTACAGAGTCCCATTGGCCCTGAAATTTTGCAGGTTGGTACTTCCATAGGTGGGACACACCTCCACAAAATTTTGTGATTTTTTGGGATAACTAAAAGTATTTTAATTAATTTAAATAAAACAGACTATCCAGAAAATCTGGTTAATCTGGATGTCCTAACATAGTGAGCCGGTCCAGCCCTTGCCACAGTGTGCACAGGGGTCCGCTGACCCTAAAATTTGGTAGGTAGATCCTACCATGGATGGACCACATTCCTGTAAATTTTCATAATTTTTGGATACCCAAAAATATTTTAATTAAATTTGGGATTACAGACTGTCCTGGGTGAAATGTTGCTGGAATTATAATTGTCCACATGTTTAAGACCACATGGGGTGGGTCCGGGGCCTCCAAAATTCCTAAAATTTAGGCCTAAGGTCCCTTATCAAGCTTATAACAAGGTGGGACCTAGAAAGATGGCCCACCATCAGTAAAAGTATTTTTAAAATTTTAGTTTTTAAGGGACTATGCTGCTAGACAACACAGCAGAAATTTTTGGCAGTCCACTATGTTAGCCCACCCTTTTGGATGCCCAAATGGGGTCCATTGGGGCTGAAATTTGGTATGGTTGTACGTGGGTCATGCAGCTACAAGAATCATATATTAATTTGTATCAATCTTCTCAGAAAATGACCAGAAATTAGGCCCCAAGGTGGCCCAAAAATTTGTCCAGACAGTTTCTGGACAGCAACAATAGGTTGGAAAGAAATAATTATAAACAGTATTTAAAATGGGATTTAATCCCATAAAATTAGAGAATGGACCTCCCTAGTGGGCCCCACAATTATCCAGACCATCCCACTATCCAAAATACCTTTACATGTTCCCCAATTAGTTGGATTTTGAGGCCACATGTCATAGGGTGGGATGTTGTGGGCATACTCCCTTGTTTGGATGGCTGGATTTTTGTTAGCCGACAAGGTGGGCCACACACCATGATCAGGGATGAAAACAAGGGAAAAGAAGAGAAGGAAGGGCAATCTAGCGGTAGGGAAGGGCTCCGCCACTATTGAGCCCTCCCAAGAGTAATCCAACCACACATCATACATAATATACATCTACAATATGAATCTCACACATGCATGGCAAAAAAATAAAATGAATGGTGGGGATGCCATTCCCACCATGATCCTAAGGTCTAGATGACCTCATCATGTAAGGAAATCAAAGGATCCACCATGATGGGGTCCATAAAGGAAAGCTCCATGCATGGGACATGCATGCATAGGGTGGGCCATTTGACCACACCTATGGGGACGTGTGGGATCTCCACCATTGATTGGTGGGTCCTACACTCCCATCAAGAAGAGAAGAAGGGATCTAAACTAAAAAATCATATTACACCATAAAGAAGCACCCACCCCTTGGATCTCCAAGCTTTTACCACCACTAAGAACCTCAAGCTCTAAGGGTTATGATTTTATGGCCAAGATGGGATTATGATAGTGAGATGGAGTGGAAATGGGGAAGAAAATACGCTGGAAAAGAGGGGAGAAGGGACTGGAAGTTTTGTAAATGGGAGAGGAAATGAGAGAATGAGAGTATAGAGAAATGAGAGGGAGAGGAGAGAAATTGCTAGAAAAGAGAGAGAGAGAGAGAGAGAGAGAGAGAGAGAGAAAGAGAAGCATCATGAGTTCTCTCTCCTAGGATAGGAAACTCCATCATAATGCTAGGGTGATATAAACAATGCTCATAGACTCATAGGCTTGGAGTAAGGATGGGTAGTGTGGGTAGTGGGTGGTGTAGAAGATGGGATTTAGGTAGTGTGTGTATGTGGTGTGTGTTGGAACTTGTGCAAAAAGGGAGTGGGGCCACATGCACTACTCCCAAGTGGGCCACATGATCATGATCAAAGGCTAAGAATGCTCAGGTCGATATTCCAAGATGCACATGTCAGAATCATGTATGAGACACGGTGTTGGAACAACGACGATGATGCGGATGCAATGGCATAGGTCTCGGGTTGATCTAAGTTAGGTCTACATGACCGAACTCCAGAATGACCGCAAACACTACCCGAAGCTCGCGGGTCACCAGAATTTGACTGGTAGGATCATGGGACCAAAATGAATGAGATGCATACTCACACACACATGTACACATACAAACTCGGGTTGGGTCTCACAATCCTCCCCACTAACAAAGAAATTTTATCCTCGAAATTGATAAAACCGGAACAACAAAATGCATAAACATCATCATATATATATATATCATTAATCATGAGAGAAAGCGATGCAATCAATACAAGCAACCAATCATCGAACAAATGGGGATAACGCTCTCTAATCTCGGCCTCGTGTTCCCAGGACGCCTCGGCCTCCGAATGATGACCCCATTGCACCTTCACCAAGGGAATGACCTTTGTCCTGAGGACCTGCTCCTTCCGATCAAGAATACGAATCAGCTGGTCAATGTAAGAAGCATCCTCGCGGACCTCAAGTGGCTACCAATCAATCACAGGAATAGTATCCGACCCACACTTCCGTAACATAGAAACATGAAACACGTCGTGGATCGCGGACAACTCAGGAGTAAGGCAAGCCTATAGGTCATAGCGCCTACACGCTCGGTAATCTCAAAAAGTCGAATGAATTTCGGGGAGAGCTTACCCTTCACACCAAAGTGAACCACGCCTTTCATAGGTGAGACCTTGAGATATACCATGTCCTCGACTGCGAACTCAAGGGGTCAACGCCAACGATCAGAAAAACTCTTCTTCGGGCTCAGAGTTGTGTACATCCTCTGCCTGATAACATCAATAGCCTCTGACGTCTGTTGCACAAACTCGGGACCTAAGAGACGACGCTCTCTAACCTCAGCCTAATAACTAGGAGACCTACACGGTCTGCCATAAAGTGCCTCAAAAGGAGTCATGCCAATAGTCACCTGGTAGCTGTTATTGTACGCGAACTCGGCAAGGCGCAAATACTCATCCCAACTACCTACAAAGTCATTCACGCAAGCTCTGAGCATGTCCTCAAGGATCTGGTTGACCCTTTTAATCTGCCCATCCGTCTGCGGATGATAAGCGGTGCTGAGACGCAAAGTGACGCCCAGTGCCTACTAGAAACTCCTCCAAAACTTAGATGTAAATCTGGAGTCTCGATCTGAAACGATCGAAACTGGGATGCCGTGTAGTCTCAGTATCTCCTTAATGAGCACATTTGCAAGCCGGTCCATAGACCGGGAGGTACATACTGGATGAAATGGGCCGACTTCGTTAGACGATCGACAATAACCCAGATGGTATCGTGACCGCGCTGAGTCCTCGGTAAACTTGTGATGAAGTCCATCGATATGTGCTCCCACTTCCACTCTGGAATGCTCAACGACTGCAAGAGACCAGGGGGTCTCTGATGATCGGCCTTGACACACTAGCATATGTTACACTCAGCCATAAAACTAGTAATCTGGCGCTTCATCCCCTACCAAAAATACTGCCTCCTCATATCACAATACATCTTCGTAGAGCTCGAGTAAATAGTAAGCCTCGATCGGTGTGCCTCGATCATCAAATCATGACACAACTCTGACACGTCCACGACACACAATCGGCCTTTGAAGAGTAATCCACCATCGAAACTAATCTGCCAGTTTGACTGCTCCACGGATGCGGCCTCTGCTCGGTACTCCTGAAGTGACTCGTCCGTCTACTGAGCCTCGATCACCATAGCCACCAAGGAGGGTTAAATCGACAAGCTCAAAAACTGAACAATGGAAGACTGCAGACCGAAGTCAAAGTCATACTCTGAAACATCCTCGAGCATTTGCCACTCACGCACCATCATCTACGCCACCAGGCCTCGTGGCTGACGGCTGAGCACGTCCACCACCAAGTTTGCCTTGCCCATGTGGTACTGAAGATCAAAATCATAGTCCTTCAACGGCTCCATCCATCGCCTTTGACGCAGGTTCAACTCGGAGTGCGAAAATAGATACTTCAAGCTCTTATGATCCGAGAAGAGCTCTAACTTGACCCCATATAGATAATGCCTCCACACTTTCAGTGCGAAGATGACTGCTGCAAGCTCCAAATCATGGGTGGGGTAGTTCAGCTCATGGACCTTGAGCTAGCGTGAGGCATACGCCACTTGCTTCCCGTACTACATCAGTACAGCACCCAAGCCAACTTTAGGGCATCAGTGAAAACAACAAAACCTTCACTCCCATCAGGAAGAGTGAGAACAGGAGCGGACGTGAGGCGGTCCTTCAACTCTATAAATGCCTCATTGTACGTGTCACTCCAGATGAACTCGACGCCCTTTCGCATCAACCAGGTCAACGGTGCTGCAATACAGGAGAAACCCTCGATAAATCGTCAGTAATATCCCGCTAGACCAAGGAAGCTACGGATCTCAGACGCGTTCGTGGGCTGGCCCCACTAACGCACTACATCAACCTTCGAGGGGTCCACAGCGACACCCTCCCTCGTCACTACATGACCGAGGAACTTCACCTCCTCCTACCAAAACTCGTACTTCTCCAGCTTCATATATAGCTGGTGGGCACGAAGGGTCTCCAACATAATCCGCAAGTGCTCAACATAGTCCTCTCGGGTCCTCGAGTACACAAGAATATCATCAATGAATACTACCATGAACTGGTCGAGGAACGGCTTGAAGAATATGGCGGGTGCGTTGGTCAATCTGAACGACATGATCAGAAACTCAAAGTGACCATAGCGCATCCGGAAAGCCGTCTTCAAAATGTCCTCCTCTCGGACCCAAATTTGATGGTAGCCAGAGCCCAAGTCTATCTTAAAACAATACTGTGCACCCTGCAACTGATCGAACAGATCATCAATACGGGGAAGCGGGTATCGGTTCTTGATGTTGACTCTGTTGAGCTCACGATAGTCCACACAGAGCCGCAACGAACAATCCTTCTTCTTCACAAACAACACCGAGGCTCCCCAAGGTGAACTGCTGGGATGAATGAAACTTAGCTCCCGGAGCTCATCCAACTGCTCCTACAGTTCCTCAACTCCAACAGTGTCATCCGGTAGGGGGCCTTCGAGATAGGCGTGGTACCGGGCACCACATCAATCTGAAACTCCACTTGTAGAAGCAGCGGCAAACCCGGGATCTCTTGGAATGCATCCGGGTACTCACAAACAACTAGCAGCTATTCAATACACCCTACCACAGAATCCTCGACGACAGAAGCCAAGAAATTAGATAAAAGCTCTCCTTTGGGCTCGGCGATGAACTGAAATACTGGCAAGCCTGGAATGTGAAACGTAACTGTCCTCACGGCATAGTCTAAGACAGTCCAATACTCCACAAGCTAGTCCATACCTAGAATAACGTCAAATCCTATCATCAGCATCATGAACCGATCGACGAGAAGAAACATCTCACCCACTAACACTGAGCAAGAAGGACAGCGACGGGTTAGTACAACAGACTTCCCTATGGGAGTTGAAACGACCAAGGCCCCAGACACGAACTCTGACGGAATACCGGTCGATCGGTAAAATTGCTCAGCCACAAAAGAATGGGAAGCGCCAGAATCAAATAAAACATGAGCAATGCAAGAAGAAACAAGAAGAATACACTCAACGACTCCACCGGTCGATGATCAGGGTCCCTGGCCTGGCGCGTCAATGAGAATAAAAGTGGACCTGAGCCGAGAAGAGAAACGGGTAGGGGAAGCAAATCGAAAAGATCTGTGGATCAGGAATGCGTGTACTGCTGAGGCCGCACATACACACTCGACCCAGGGACTGGACATACGGATATCCCCTCTACTGGAGCAACTGGTGCTGTCTCTACTGAGGAGGTCTGCCTGGCTGCCTGGCTGCTGTTGAGGAGGAGCCCTAGGAGCAGGGGCTGGAAGCTGCGCTCTCTGCTACTGTTGCTGCTACTAGTGAGGATGAGGAGAAGGCAACTGTGGTGGCCTCTGCTACTGAATGGGGAGAGGGCATTCACGCCTCCGATGCCCGGCCTGTCCATAACCAAAGCAAACACCGAAAAAGGGGGCCAGAAGATAAAGTGGTTGGCGGTGCTGATAATGATGAAGAAGCTACTGACTGAGCCGTGGGCTGTCATACCCTGATCTGCCCCTCCATCTCTACTAACGGTACTACTTGGAACTACCGGCTGGAGCTCTCCTCTTATGGTCTCCACCGGAACTCTGCTCTCTCGACCTCTGGGTCATAGCCCAGCCCTCCTTATAAACTAGTGCCCGATACAGGACCTGGTCGAGCGTCTCCAAAAAATGCCCTACCACACGGCTGTGAAGGGCAGGACTCAAGCCAGTCACAAAACGATGGGCCCGCATCTTCTCATCGCTGGTGAGATGAGGAGCAAATCTAGACAAAATTAAGAAATGGGCCTCATACTAAGATAGTGACAAATCACCCTGCACTAAGATCTCAAACTCGATTACCTGCTGGATCTGAACATGCTCGGCGAAGAATTTCTGGTCAAAATGGACCACAAATTCCTCCCAGGTCCAAATGAACTGAGGCCCGACCATCCTAGATACAGATGACCATCAATGACGGGCCTCACCCTGAAGAAGATAAGTTGTAAGGGAACCTCTCTGATCCGCAGGACACTACATAGGGTCAAAAATCCTTGTAATCTCAGTGCATCATGCCTCAGTGGCAGAAGGGTTAGGGTCACCACTAAACCTCGGGGGATCATGCTGCCGAAACTCTCAAGCTATCGCACTCATACATGGTAAGTCAGACTGCCCAGAAACCTCAGTGGTAGCAGGCTGTCGGGTCTGCAACGCAGTGGCATAAAGCTGCATCAGCTATTGGAAATGCTCGGCTCCTATAGGCACTGTCAGAAAGCAGGAGCGACACTCGCCTCGGGCGGAGGTATGAGTGTGGCCGACGGAGCAGGAGCCTCTGTAACCGAAACAGCAGGCTAAGGAGGGGGAACCAGTGGGGGAACTAGTGCAACCGAAGGAATAGACGCTATAGGCTGGATTGAGACCTTTGAAATCAGATCCTCAACAACGGAAGCAGGATGTGCTCAAGTAGAACGGGAATCTTGGGTGCCTCGTCCACGGGCACCACGACCACGGCTACGGGTGCCATGTCCAGGCAGCATCGTCTACAAAATAATGACGATGTAAGGAATCAGGATAATTACAGGCTTAATACGGAGTGAAAGGAAGGGTCTAGGGACACCACTTGTCCTATGCTCTGAGTAAACATGTGATGTTATCCCGAGTTATTCCAGAATTACTTGCTATGCTCAGATACCAACTCATGTTACACCCCAGACTCTGTAATCGGACTCACGAGGAACCCGATGGCCAGTTCTGGCTGCAACAGCCTCCGTAGTACCCCATTCTCGGCTCCTGAGGCAGGTTCCGATCCTAGGATCCAACAAGGAGGATTTTCATAACAATATAATCATTTCCAATACGAGCATACCCAAGATCACAGCAAGTATATCTGAGAATAACAAAGGCACACATCACAAAATTCACTATAAATTTAAACTTTTACAAATATCCATAAGGTCCAAAGGGACATACATAAGGTGATAGAAAAGGAGAGAAAAGTCAGTAACCCTGGAGTCCTCAAGCTCGACTCTACTCCAACTCTGCCACTGCGACGCCTGCCTAAGATCTCTTGCACGCATCAATCGTACATAAGTTGTAGAAGCTTAGAGGGTGGTGAAAGTGTGTGAAAATGGTGCACAGAAGAATAGCAGGAGGTACGAGAAGAGAAACATGCTCAATGACAATATCACTAGCCTTACCAAGGCTTATCATGAATACAATGTAATGAGTACTGGGCGTCATACCAAGGCGATGCATAAAGGGGCTTATACAACTAAAGCGAATGCAATGCAAAGTAATGTCAGTGCTCATGATCAATCCATATATCAAGTACATTTCCAATCATAAGGAAATCACCAAGGTCCATTACACTATGGAATGACTGCCGCAATACACACCCACATAGTCAAACAAGCATAAGAGACCTCACTACCCGCCTGTGGACAGTCAATCACCAACAAGGCCGGACGGTAGTGTACCCATTTACGAGCTGGTCAGACTCAGCCTAGCAATGCCACCTCACACCAGGCAGATAAGGCCACACCCCTAACCAACCTACTACACAACAGTGGGAGTCGCGGCCTAACAGTATAAGGCCCTCATGCGCTTATAGTTTCCACTTGGTCACAGCATTGGGACAGATCTTTAATACCATGAAAGTTTTAGAAATTTCACCCACGGGCATCCTATGCACTCGGTATGCTCAAGTAATATTTTCGGTGTCCACATATACAGCCATCCATGAACGTCCCTGTGGAGGCGAGGCCCTGATAAAGCAAGGGCGGTATCACTATGAAATGCGATGTCAATGCATGAGTCATATATACAGATCATGCACTATCTACAGGCACTCAATGCACACAAGGGGAGAAACTCCATCCCTCAATGACCACCATACAATGCAATCGATTCACACAGATGATCCATCTGGGCCATAATGAAGAAAGTGTACTACCTGTAGAATATGTAATCCTCCATCCCAATGAGGGTCAAGGTCTAGGTACATAGACAAGTGCTCTAAGGAGAAGTGAAGTCTTCTAGTGGAGGCCCAATACTTTGGGGTGACCTACAAGATAAGAGAGTCATAAAGTCTTAATGGAGGAAACAGTCTTAGCTAGGCCCAAGGTGGACCTTCAACCACCTATAAGGGACCTATGGGCCTACCTTAGGGCCACCAAGGAGGACATCTAACCTCAACTGGGTCCAAAAAGGTAGCTCGCTGCACATATAAAGTACAATCCAAGGCCCAAGTAATCCATGGCCTAATGGGCTATACACAAATCCCAACTCATAGGCAATATGGTGGGCCCTCAAGCAAGGTTTGGGCCCAACCATAAAGGTCATAAACCCCCATATCGTGGTGGGCCTCATGGGTAGCCCAGTAGTTCAACCATATGGGCAAATTTCACACTTAAGACAAGTGAGTTGGGCCTTACTTTTTAGCCCTAGTACCAGGTTAATTTAGTGGACAGCCAAGGGCCCAACTACTTGCATATTATAGCCCATAAACCCATTAGCATAGGTAGGAGAGTATAGGCCCAAAAGTCAATGGGCCTACTTAGAAGGTTCTAATCCAAAAGGGCCTAAGGAACTAGTCAATTAACCACATATAATGTTCCAATAAAAACTCAACTTGGGTGGGCCTTAGATGAACACTAATTATACCCAAAAATATTGAAAGAAAGTGGCAAGATAATTGGTTAAATCAACCTCAAATCCGATGGGCCATGCTACCCCAAAAACAACATTTATGGGCCTATCTAGAAAGTTTCATGCATAGGTAGCTCTATGGGCCTGGGTATATGGCCTGAAAACTCATCCAAAGGGTGTCGATTGAATGCTACTGAAGGGGATGATGATCAAGTCTCCTATGTACCCCACATGGATGAACAGTGGAATATAAAATACATTAAAGTGGGCCCATAAAGTGGCTTGAACGACCAACCAAGGTTGGATGCCCTAGCCTGGACGTCCCAGTCTGGTGGGCCACTCCAAGCCGCACCACAGATAGTACAGAGGCCCGTTGGCCCTGAAATTTTGTAGGTTGGTAATTCCATGGGTGGGCTACACCTTCACAAAATTTCATGATTTTTTTGAATAACTAGAAGTATTTTAATTAATTTAAATAAAACAGATTATCCAGAAAATCTGGTTAATCTAGACGTCCCAACGTGGTGGGCCAGTCCAGCCCTTGTCATAGTGTGTACAGGGGTCCGTTGACCCTAAAATTTGGTAGGTGGGTCCTACCATGTGTGGAACACATCTTTGTAAATTTTTATAATTTTTAGATACCCAAAAGTATTTTAATTAAATTTAGGATTCCAGACTGTCCTGGGTGAAATGTTGCTAGAATTATAATTGTCCCCATGTATGGGACCACATAGGGTGGGTCCGAGGCCTCCAAAATTTCTAAAATTTGGAAATAAGGTCCCTCATCAAGCCTATAATAAGGTAGGACCCAGAAAGATGGCCCACCATCAATAAAAGTATTTTTAAAATTTTAGTTTTTAAGGGACTATGCTACTTGACTATACAATAGAAATTTCTGGCAGTCCACTATGTTGGCCCACCCTTTTGGATGACCAAATGGGGTCCATTGGGGCTGAAATTTGGTATGGTTGTAGGTGGGTCATTCAGCTACAAGAATCATATATTAATTTGTATCAATCTTCCCACCAAATTACCAGAAATTTGGCCCTAAGGTGGCCCAAAAATCTGTCCAGACAGTTTCTGGACAGTAATAATAGGTTGGAAAGAAATAATTATAAACAGTATTTAAAATGGAAGTTTGGCCCAGAAAATTAGAGAATGGACCTCCCTAGTGGGCCCCACAATTATCTAGACCATCCCACCATCCATAATACCTTTGCATGTTCCCCAATTAGTTGGATTTTAAGGCCACATGTCATAGGGTGGGATGTCATGGGCGTCCTCCCTTGTTTGGATGACTGGATTTTTGTTAGCCTACAAGGTGGGCCACACACCATGATCAAGGATGAACACAAGGAAAAATAAGAGAATGAAGGGCAATCTGGCCCTAGGGAAGGGCTCCGCCACTATTGAGCCCTCCCAAGAGTAATCCAACCACACATCATACATCAATATACATCTAGAATATGAATCTTACACATGCATAACAAAAAAAAATAAAATGAATGGTGGGGATGTCATTCCCACCATGATCCTAAGGTCTAGATGACCTCATCATGCAAGGAAATCAAAGGATCCACCATGATGGGGTCTATAAAGGAAAGCCCCATGCATGGGACATGCATGCATAGGGTGGGCCATTTGGCCACACCTATGAGGACGTGTGGGATCTCCACCATTAATTGGTGGGTCCTACACTCCCATCATGAAGAGAAGAGATCTAAACTAAAAAATCAGATTACACCATAAAGAATCACCCACCTCTTGGATCTCCAAGTTTTTACCATCACTAAGAACCTCAAGCTCTAAGGGTTATGATTCTATGGCCAAGATGGGATTATGATGGTGAGATGGAGTGGAAATGGGGAAGAAAATGGGCTGGAAGTTTTACAAATGGGAGAGGAAATGACAGAATGAGAGTAGAGAGAAATGAGAGGGAGATGAGAGAAATTGCTAGAAAAGTTTGAGAGAGAGAGTCATCATGAGTTCTCTCTCCTAGGATAGGCAACTCCATCATAATGCTAAGGTGATATAAACAATGCTCATAGACTCATAGGCTTAGAGTAGGGATGGGTAGTGTGGGTGTGGGTGGTGTAGAAGATGGGATTTAGGTAGTGTATGTGTGTGGTGTGTGTTGGAACTTATGCAAAAAGGGAGTGGGGCTACATGCACTACTCCCAAGTGGGCCACATGATCATGATCAATGGCTAAGAATGCTCGGGTCATTATTATAAGATACACATGTCAGAATCATGCATGAGACGTAGCGTTGGAACCATGGCGACGATGCGGATGAAATGGCATAGGTCTCGGGTCGATCCGAGTCGGGTCTATGTGACCAAACTCAAGGATGACCGTAAACACTACCCGAAGCTCGCTGGTCGCTGGAATTTGACTTGTGGAATTTGACCGGTAGGACCGCAGGACCAAAATGAACGAGATGCATACTCACACACACACATGTACACATGCGAACTCGGGTCGGGTCTCATACTAAGGGATAAACCTTTTGATGAATATTTGATGTTTAATTCGTATCTTCAATGAAAGTTAAGGTTTTTATGTTGAATTGTGAATGGGTATAGTTGAATTTCTAGATTGGAGAAGAAATTAATCTGTAAAGTTGTTTGATCTATTATTATCTCCTGGTATATTAGATGTTTTCAATTTCCTACGATGTGATTACCTAGATCTTCATTAGATATCAAGCCTATTATGATTCTAATATATGTTGGATGTTTTATTGATATTAATATGTTATCTTCTGATTAAAACGGATTGGAATCCAATTCTAATTGAGTTATCAACTCGAGAAGACGAATTGAATTTAAAGTCTATTGATTGGGGATTCCTGGATCCTTTGTCCTTTTTATAATTGTTTTTACAACTCTTCTATTCCACTGGATAAAAAACCAAGACCAACCGTTTTTCTTAGAATAAATTCTTAGTATATTCTCACCAAATTTCCTATGAATAGACCTCAATCTTACCAAGTTATTACTACCTCACAGCCCTATACTTAAGGTAGTCAACCCTTGGGTTTGATTATTGATGAGGAGCATGATGACGATGATGATGAGGTGTAGACGTATTCCAAGTAATATGTTACAAAGTAGGATAAAAGGGAGTATAAATGGGCAAAGTGTGAGTCCTTGACATTATGGTGGGATACTAAGCAGAGGAGATGACTTGAGGAGAATAGACCGTCATTTGGAGCCTCTAAACGGGAAGTTAGTATGAGCAGTAAAGGAGATGAGGGCAGTAGCAAGGTGGTGAGGGAAGTAATAGGGGTGGAGGTGTTTCAGGTAGGCATGGTGTAAGGCTATAATGTATAAAGCACTCTTGTTTGTCAAATTTCGATGGGACAAAACAACTTATGGAAAGTTCACCTTCAAGTGAATCAAGATGAAAAGTTCACCTTCATGTGAATCAAGATGGAAAGTTCACCTTCAAGTACTAGCCATGAAGTTGAAAAATGCAAGCTTAAGTACAAGTCATGAAGATGGATTGTTCAAGCTAAAATGAATTCAAGTTCTACTACACTTCTAGTAGAAGATCAAGCTCCACTTTTGACTGCACTTCAAGTAAAAGATCATTATGCACTATTGAAGATTCAAGTAGAAGATTTAAGCTTTACACTTTAATGTCCAGTTTTTCCAGGTATAATTGACCCTAGAAAGACCTTAGACTCAGGTGCTTTCAAATGATAAACTTATATGGGTTTTTATACTTTGGTTAGGCTTTTGTTCAACCAGTCTAAGCTGTGACTCGACCAGTCTAAGATAGTCTTCGACCAGTCCAAGTTTGAAATCCAAAAATCGGATATTTCTGATAATTTCTCGACTAGTCAAATAAACTACTCGACTAGTTGAAGAGGCACCTTCGACCAGTCGAGTGGTGCTCGACTCGAAGTCCAACAACTATTTTTTAGCGCCTTCGACCAATCGAAAGATTGTTTTATCCGATCATGCCCAAATTTTGAAATTTGATTAGATCTTAGACGAGTCGAATGAGACCTTAGATGAGTCGAAGCAACATCATTTCAGCCTATAAATAGAGGCCTTCTCTCATTCCAAAATTACCCATCTAAGCTAAGAAAAGCCTTCACTTAGAAAAAGAGAAGTTCCCACTATCATCAAGCTATTACACGGTATTTTATATTTGTTATATATATGTAACGCCCCGAATTTCGAGGGTCGAGCAAAGGCTCAACTCTCGAAATCCGTTGCATCACTTATGCAACATAGAAAATAATGATTAAATGTTGTCCGTATTAGTGCACTAAACATGAATGGTATTATACTAAATCAGCATATCATACTCCAAAGTTGATTAATTTTAACAAGTAGAAGACTGTGATAAATATGTAAGGTGTATAAGTGGATATGAACCCCAGAGTATGATCATGTCACCAGGCTGAATAATGACACGTATAGTTCCAAATTTTACAAAATGAATAAGTGCGATGTTCAACTAGTCTATATTTCTATAACTCTAGCCATGCAACTCCAGGTCTACATAGACCCGCCAGAGAGTTGCATGTAGGAGAACTCCTCATCGTCGTAGAAGACCGTCTCCAACTCGTAAGCCGCATCATCATCTATAACTACAACAGAGTCTGGTTGGTGTTTTAAAACACCGTCCCAGAGTGGGAGTGAGTGATCAACTCAATGGAGCTATAAGGCAAAGGTTAACATGTTATCAATTCAGTCAAGTAGTAATGATAAAGCAATACAACAAGCATTCCTAAGTACTCTGGTTAATGCAAGGATGATATGTATTAATGATGCATGCCCTCACCTGCACTCCCTCTACGACATCATCTTACGGTCGCTCATGCTAAACTCCTACTGTGCTCAACTCCCACGCCAAAGGCACGTGTAATGCAATGCATGGTCATGTTAGCCAAGTTCTTAATTAGACCTATTCATACAGTAGATTTAGGAAGCTAAGGTACCTCCCTTTATATTATGTACCCAAACAATGATCCATATAGGGTCATCAATCCTAGTTAATCACATACGATAGACAAGTTACTGGGCAACGTCACCTCTTATTTAAAAACAGTGGACAGGAAAATTCAGGTTGCTACGGGAGGCTCGTCACCTCAATGTAGGCCTAGTTTATACTCGAGGTCACTGCGGGAAAGGCTCATCACCTTGGCGTAGGTTGACAGCTCGAATACAGTGTCTCATACCACCATATTTGGCTCATGATTTTGGGTTGCTCACTGGTCACTACGAGGAGGCTTGTCACCCCAGCGTAGGCCGACAGCTTGACCACGATGTTCTATACCACCATGCCCAGCTCATGAGTCTTAGCGGATCATGGTATTAAGATTAAACAGGCCTTTCATTGCTAAGTGGTACCTTAGATTTAAGCAGTAGCGTCCATACATGGTAAATATATATTAGGCCAATTAGGTTACTTGATAAGCTTGACTGGTACGAGCGTACGTTAAATTGATTGACATGCAGTGCATACGCACTCCTCGTGGCCTAACCACTGTCGATAATCACCATGCAACTCGGATTCATCGAACATATCCGTTGTGGCAAACTAGTTCGGCCACTGATCGTAAACCGTTACCAATTGCCTGGACTACGTATTAGGCCCGATCATACTCAAACACAATAGGCATTCATATGTGATAGTCAAACAACATGTGACAACCAATGCAATTGTAAATCTCATTTGAGTATTTTAACAAACACATAGTACACATGTTGTCATACATAGGCATTTCATCCATAAATCACGTAATAGCAAATTAGGTTACATGAAGGAAACAATAACAATAAATGAGGTAATTGAGAATCCTATCTCAAAACCCTCATTAAATACATTTCAACAAGCATTTTTTCATTCAAGCATTTTATCAAACATTTAAACTACACATATCAACATTCATGTAATAAATTTGTTATAACACATATTACAGCAAATCCTTTCACAAGGAGTTACCACACATACAATGATCATGAATTCTCAATCAATAATCATGGCAAGCACAAATCATGATTTCATATTCATTCAAACATTCCATCAAACACACGGAATGCATTATATTCAACATAGTTCATATATATGTGTAATATACAAAAAAATATCGTATCTAAATACATGTGATAGCAATCAAGTCAATCATAAATTATTAACTGACATTGAAAGCTTTGCAAACCATAACCTAAACTTTTATAGGCCGTACCTCTCGTCGGTATGCCGATTACGAACTCGGTTCATACACTACGCCTTTGCTTACGGCACAACGGCTACCTATAGCATGAAATAGGTAAGTTATTTCACCGATCTACCTATTTAGATACCTAAAACAGATTATGGTTAGGATTCCTTACCAAAAAATGGAGTCCAAATCGCCGGTATAGCTACACGGAAGAGGGGATTCAGTACGTGGAGTGGCGGGAATGAATCTCAGCAACAAACCACAACTATCTCTCACTTCTCCTTACCTTCTCCTTCTCTTTTCTCTCTTCTCTCTACTAGGGTTTAGGAAATTCGTATGTAATGAGAGAGGGGTGGGTTTAGGGTCTTATATAGGCTCAGAAGTGAAGCTAATGCCCCAGGGCCATGGTATACTTTGGATATGGCCAAAAGACGTCTGTTTCGAGCCAACGGAGCTCATCTGGAGGTCCATTGCCTGCATACGGTCTGGAAAAAAATTTCCTGACAATGGATCTATGTCAGGTTAAGATTTCGGTCCGATCAAATTTGTGGATCGATCGTGGAGGACTAGTTTCAGTTCAACGGCTATCGTCACTCGATTAGGGCCACAAGTACACTGACATGTGTAGGGAAATTTCACAGATCCAAGGGTGTAGTTAGCTCAGAATCTGAGGGTCTGAAACCTTAAATTTGGCCCACAAGTGAACGGCCCAAATCACTTAAATTTGAGTTCATTTTCTAAAGATATTCACGTTTCTCACACACTTTGCTCTATGTTCAAGTTGTGCGTTTCTGGACACTATTTGGATTGATTCCCACGATGGTTGTCAAGCCCAGTAAGGTAGTCCTAACCTTATAGTTTCACAATAATCGGGTTTTCGACGCGCGGTCCATGTCCGATACGGAGTTTCAATGTGCTCCCATGAGCAACTGGGTTTTAAGATTGATCCTAGGTTTTTAGGTAATGTAGAGTTAATGATTTTATTGGTTTTAGGTCTTGTAGTTCTTATAGAAAGTGGTTCAAGCTAATTCCACTGATTATTTAGTTTAGTACTTAATTAATTTTCGTCTAATTTCTAACAGGATTCGGTCCTTAGTGATTTCTACCAGAGGTGGTACTCAGGTCTTTGTAAGGATTTTTTAGAGACGTTACAATCTATCCCCCTTAAAGAAAATTTTTGTCCTCGAAATTAGTACCTTTTCGTACTCCTTGAGAATCTGAGGGTAGTTTTTACGGACCTCGGCTTCTGTTTCCCAAGTAGCCTGTTCCTCAGTGTGATGTGTTCACAATACCTTTACAAGCAGGATAACCTTATTGCACAGCACCTGTTCCTTCCCGTCTAGGATACACATCGGTCACAGTACATAAGTAGCATCCTCACTCAACTGTACCTGCTCCCATCTGATAATGTGGGAAGGGTCAGGAATGTATTTCTTCAACATTAACACATGAAGTACGTTATGCACGCCTGCGAGTGGTGTGTGCAAAGCAAGGCGGTATGCTACCACACCCACTCAATCTAGAATCTGGAATGGACCGATAAATCGACGCGCGAGTTTTCCCTTCTTGCCAAATCGAAAGGCTCCCTTCATGGGGGAAACCTTAAGAAACATATGGTCCCCAACCTCAAACTCTAGCGGTCGCAGTCTCGATCGGCGTAATTTTTTCTATCTGCTCTGTGCTGCCAAAAGTCAACGCCTGATAATGTCGATCTTCTTTGAGGTCGCCTGCACTAACTCAGGGCCAATCAAGCTCTTCTTGTCAACCTTTGCCCAGCAATGCGATGCTCGACATGGGCGCCCATATAAGGCCTCATAGGGAGCCATGCCAATACTTGCTTGAAAACTGTTGTTATAAGCGAACTCTACATAAGGAAGACAGTCATCCCAACTGTCTTTGAAGTCAAGCACACATGCACACAACATGTCCTCTAACACCTGATTGACCCGTTCCATCTGTGGGTGGAATGCGGTACTGAACTTCAGTTTCACACCCATTGCTTCCTGGATACGAGTCCAGAAGATAAATGTGAATCGCATGTCTCGGTCCGACACGATCTCCATAGGAGCTTCACGTAATCATACTATCTCCTTGATGTACAACTTGGCCAAAGCGTCTACTGAGTTTGAGACTCTAATCGGGAGAAAATGAGCTGATTTCGTCAACCGGTCCACAATCACCCAAATGGAGTCATGTCCCTTCCTTGTCTTCGGTAACCCTGAGATGAAATCCATAGAAATGAAATCTCATTTCCATTCAGCTATGGGCATGGGCTGAAGTAAACCAGGAGGTCGGCGATGCTCGGCCTTGACCTACTGGCACGTGAGATAATGGAACACATAATCTGCTATCTGGGCCTTCATGTTGTCCCACCAGTACGAACACTTCATATCTCGATACATCTTCGTACTACCAGGATGCATCGCCATCTTCGAATTGTGAGCAGCTTCAAGAACTTCCCTTCTCAAGTCATGAAGGTTTGGGACGCATAGGCGGCCACGGTAACGTAAACCCCCATCCATACCAACTCTCCATTCTGAGTCTTCACTGTCGCTTACCTGCTCTCTCATCTTTGCTAATAGTTCATCATCTTTCTGAGCCGCAATAATCTTGTCATCAATGAGTAGCTGCACACGAACGTGTGCGATGCTCTCGAATGGCTCCTCTACCATAAGCTTCTGCTCGAAGTCTCGCACAAATTCTACCATGTTTCATTCATCGATCATCAGCGGAGCTACAAATGATATCATCTTCTTGCGGCTCAACGCATCTGCCACAAGGTTGGCCTTGCCAGAATGGTAGGAAACCTCAAACTTGAAGTGTTTCAAGGTTTCCATCCATCGTCGCTGCCTCATATTCAAGTCTCACTGTGTGAATATGTATCTGAGGCTCTTGTGGTCGCAAAAGAGCTTGAACTCCTCTCCATAGAGGTAATGTCTCTAGAGCTTTAATGCAAAGATGACAGCTTCTAGCTCTAGGTCATGTGTATAGTAGTTTTCCTCGTGCTTCCTCAACTGTCGCGAGGCATAAGTAATCACTTTGTCCTTCTGCATCAGAACACAACCCAAACTAACACGAGACGCGTCGATGTATATCGTATATTTGACCCCTTGCTGTAGCAATACTAGCATGGGTGCAGATGCTAACTTGTCCTTCAGTTCCTGAAAGGCTGCTTCTGACTTCTCATTCCAAGCAAACTTAAGATCCTTCCGAGTGAGCTGAGACAATGGTCTGGCTATCTTGGAAAAGTGCCTAATGAATTGATGGTAATAACCTGTCAGGCCAAGGAAACTCCTCACTTCAGTAACTGAACCGAGCTGCTCCCAATCCTGAACTGTGGTCACCTTAGCAAGGTCCACCATTATTCCTTCCTTGGACACCACATGTCCTAGGAACTTGACTTCTTCCTTCCAGAAGTCATATTTCTTATACTAGGCAAACAACTGGTATTTCTCGAGAGTATCAAAGACTGCTCACAGGTGCTCTTCGTGATCCTTCTGACTCTTGGAGTATATCAGGATGTCATCTATGAATACGATAACGAATCAGTACAGATATGGACGAAACACCCGGTTCATAAGGTCCATGAACACGGTGGGTGCATTTATGAGTCTAAATGACATTACAAGGAACTCGTAGTGCCCAAAGCTGGTTCTGAATGCTATTTTCTACACATCTTCATCCCTGACACGCAACTGGTGATACCCTGACTATAAGTTGATCTTAGTGAAATACTGCGCCCCTTTCAACTGATAGAACAGATCGTCTATCATGGGCAAAGGATACTTGTTCTTCACTGTCACTTGGTTCAACCTGCGATAATCAATACACAATCACAGTGAACCATCCTTCTTCTTCATGAACAACACGGGTGCTACCCAAGGAGATACACTCGATCGTATGAAGCCTGCATCCAACAGATCATCGATCTGTCTCCTCGGTTCCTTCATCTCACATGGAGGCATGCGATAAGTTGGTAGAGAAATAAGTGTCGTACCAGGCACTGGATCAATGGTAAAATCTATCTCACGTTGAGGAGGTAATCTAGGTATCTTCCTGAACACGTCCGCAAAATCCTTAACTACTAGCATGTTCCCAAGTGTCGGACCACCAACATTGTCTAGCAAGGTAGCATAACAACTAATGCGGTAGTACTAACTGACCTGAACCGGGAATGTAAAGGTCGTGCCCTCAGATCTATAGGTTATCACCACCCTAGCATCACAATCGATCTCTGCCTTCATCTCGGTGAGCCAATCCATACCAAGGATTACATTGTAATGACATAGCAGGGCAATAATCAGGTCGACAAGTACTATTCTGCTCCCTAAGTCTATCGAACAACCCCTACACATCTTGGTAGTGTCTGAGAAAGTCCATGTGGCAGTAAAGAGTCTCAACCCAACCAAAGGACTAGTTTTCAACCCCAGTCGCTTGACTGCTGCACATGATATTATAAAGATAGTGGACCCGGTGTCTACCAATAAGAAGATTGGTGTACCTTGGATATGTGTTATGACTTTGAAAGCCAGTGGTGCTGCAGTTGCTGTCTTAAATGCCTCAGCTGTAAGTGAGTGCACCCGAGCCTGTTGAGAATGATTTGGTTGCGGTGTCATAGGTCATTAAGGTGGCCTAAATTGAGTTACAGGTGGCCTGTAAGAAGGCTATGCAGGCAGTGCTGATCGTAGAGGTGGAGCCGAGATAGTTAGTGGCATCCAACGATTAATCTTCCGAGGGGGCATGAAGTCGTTGTCCCTCATCCCGGTGAAGCAATAAGTGTCAGAATGGCCCGACCTCTTGCAGTAGGTGCACCATACATCAGGTCGCCCAGACTATGTCTATGGAGCCATAAACAGAAGAAGAGAATCTACACATGGCCTCTTGCCGAGGAATAATCTGCTCGACAAATCTGGTCGAGGCCTCGGAACTATGGGCACGCCCGTACGGGATAATTTGTCCCCATCCTGCTCAGCTCGCAGAGACATGTTCACTAACTCAACATAGTTGGGTATGCTAGCGCAACACATCTTCAAGCATATCTCGGGTGGCAGACCCTTAAAAAATCGCCGTATTCGTATCGGCTCATCTGCTAATATCAAAGGAGCATATCTGGCCAGCTCCGTGAACTTATTCTCATATTTCACCACAGTTATCCCTCCCTGTCGGAGGCGAAGGAACTCACCCTCCTCATTATAGTAGGTGAGAGGGAAATACTTCCCGTGGAAGCATGTCTCAAAAGCCTCCCATGTCCATATGTAACCAGGAACAATAGTCCGAAGAATGCTGTCCCACCAGAGACTGGCTTCCTTCTCAAACATGTACGTGACCAGCTCAACCTGCTCTGCCTCAGTGCAGTGTAGTGGCTTCAACATCTTAGAGATGCAGTCAAGCTAATACTCGGCCTCCTCGGGTCTTTGAGTACCCACAAAAGTAGGAAGTCGGAAGCGCTGAAATCGCTCGAATAAGCAGCTGGCACCCATGTTTCCAAAAGGGTGCACAGGTGGTGCAGGTGGAACTACGTTCATGTTCTAGGCAAGGGCCCCTGCTATGGTGGTCTAAATCTGCTACTGCTACTGCATAAGGAGCACCATCTACTCCAACCTATCAGGAGGAGAAGCCGCCTGAGGCATATGTGGCATCGAGGTAGACGCACGGTTCTGCTCAGGAACCGGTAGTGTAGAAGGTGTTGGCCCATTAGTGGGGCTAATGGCCCGTTGTGAATCTAGCATAGTGTTACTGTTAGGGCCCAAGCTGGGGATTGTGTGGCTATCGCATAGGGGAGGTGCCCCGTCACTCGATTCGTCAAGTGCAAGACGTGTCATGCTCCGAGTGTTCTTAGGTGGCATTCCCTACATACAACATAGGGTGCAACACGCGTAAGACTTAGCATAAGAACATACACTCATCCAAGCATCATTCGCATTCCAAACCAAAAGAAACTTCATGCATTTTATTTACCAAAATTGTCACAATACATGAGATATAGTCTTACATGGATCATGACAGAAGATGCATGTGAGCTAATTTAAACAAGCTTTAACCACTAAAATACATTAACAACCAACCAAGCCTAACAAGCCTAGTACAAAAGAAAACCAGTAACAAAGCAAACCAGAAGACAACTACACATATGACTAATCGTCCGAATTTGGTGATGGTGGAGGAGCACCCTTGTCCTGCATGCAGCACAGGAGAGCCTTTAAGGTACAAGACACCTTCTTAAACCTCTGCTTCATGTAGGCCTGACTTTCTTTAAGTTTCACCCGGGTCTCTCTGACCTCCTGTCTCAGGGCCACTTGTCCCTCCTCAATCAGAGCCAAGCGGGTCTCTATGGCAGCCTGATCACGGTGATGCTCATGTGTAGCAGGAGGAGGTCCCTCATCATACTCTTGGGCCTCCTCTTCATCTTCCTAATCCCCCTCTTCATCACTTCCTTCATCTCTTCTGCCTTCCTCACCACTTCCTCCTTCTTCGTCACCACTTTCTTCCTCACCTTCACTTTCCTCGACATCTTTGCTCTCTTCTTCTATAGCATCGCTCTGTTCCTCAAGTCGGGCTCGGCGTCGCCTAAGGCTAATGCCCATGTTGTCGAGCGTGTTTTCACTGATAATGTGGATTGGGGCGACGTCATCCATATGGAGTCGAAAATAGGAGTGGTGGGCAATTTTGCATACCAGTCGATTAAAAGGTAGTGAGGAGCTTTCCCTAGTACACCGCGCAGTGTTAATTATCTGGGATAGGACAAGAGTAGGCAGGCACACTTTCTCTCCCTGCCCAACCCTATACAAGAAGTCCACCATGAACCTTGTGCATTCGGTGCAGGTACTCCACCTAGGATACACGTTATACGTGCATATGTAGTGGAGCAGGCAGAAGTCGAGTGTCATCTTGGATGATGCGAGGCTATTTTCCCACCTCCAACGCTCGAGCTAGCCACATAGGAATTGTGTGCGGAATCTTTTCTCTCGCTCACTAGTGAGGTTCTTCTCACTGGCGTGTACCACACCTCTTTCCACTCCCATAATGTGGGTAATCTCGTCCACACCAACTATAGCCTCCTGCCTTCCCAAAGGGATAGAAAACTGGAGAGGCTTTAACAGTGCATTCTGAATGTGGGCATAGAAGGCTCGCACAACGCCTTCACTTGCATGGGTGTTTCCCTCAAATATGGGACCCCACCCATTGTCCAGGAGAAAGTCAATGACTAGATATGTCCCAAACAACTTCTCATCGACATGTGCCTCAAATATGACCTTACGGTTACAGAACTTACTAAGCTTGATGTTCGGCAGTAGTGATCTCTCCAACAGAACTCGAGGATTGAGGTCCCGCTTGGACCTTCGTTCACGCTCGGCACTCGTACTAGCTTTGGCGTCCACCCTCTTCGTAGTACGACGTGGTCAGCTCGGCCCAGCCTCATCTGGGGCCGCTCTCTTCTTTGCCATGAGAAAAAAATGCATAGAGAGTGAGGAGATGGTGGCGACAGACTTAAAAGGGGCCCTTGGAAGCGAAAATGCTTGAAGGATGAGAGGGATTAGTGGGCTTTTGGAGGGTTTGAAACACAAAAGGAGAGCCTTTGTGCTCGATAGATGGAAATAGGAGAGAAAGGGAAATGAAAATGATAGTTTCAAGGCAATGTAGGTGGAGGATTTGGAAGATTATGAGACACAAAAGGGGGCTTTTGTGCTCAAATGAGTGAAAATATTGAAGGTGGAGGGATGGAATTGAGGAATGGGAGGGTAATGATGAACAAAATAGGAGATTTGAGGGTTAGAAGTGTATGGAAAAAAAGATTTGGGTGGGAAAGGGAGCTTTGGAGTGTTCAGGAGTGAAAATGGAGTAGAGGGGGTTTGCAATAGATAAAAACAACCCCAAAAAGGGTTGAAAAGGATGGTGGGGTGGCCTCACACGTGTGACAGGGCCCACATGGCTAAACGGTGGGCGGTGTGCCGTCGACCGGGCGGTGCCGCCGCCCGGGCGCTGTGAAGCTGGGCGGTGCACCACCGACCGGGCGCTGTGAAGCCGGGCGATGCGCCGCCGACTAAGAGGTGCCACCGCCCGGACTCTGGACCGCCAGAAGTGACCCCGCCTGGGGGCGGTGTCCACCCCTCCTCGGGGTGCCGAAAACAAGTGGGAACCCCACTAGGTCCCTCTGTAAATTACTGGGTGGCCCCCACATCCGTTTGAGGCACTTTTAGTCTTCAGCTCGCACATGTTCATGATTTTGACGTGTTTTTGAGTGTGAGATTCACCTAATTACTGCCTGAACTCATCGATTGACGATCAATAAGGGGATTGAGATTGTTTTATGTGATCTCAGGTGCATACGGGGCGTATTTCGGCTGTCAGTTCCGCCCGTCGGTGAAACTAGGAATCCTACGTTCATTTCTACATTTTTCTCACCCCCACCTAAGTCAAAGTACGTCAGTGTGCGTCGTGTTACCATAACCCAGTCCAGTTTAATCCAAATCATGATCTGATACCAACTTGTAACGCCCTGAATTTTGAGGGTCGAGCAAAGGCTCAACTCCCTAGATCCGTCGCATCACTTATGCAACATAGAAAATGATGTTTAAATGTTGTCCGATTAGTGCACTAAACATGAATAGGTTTATACTAAATCAGCATATCATACTCCAGAGTTGATTAATTTTAGCAAGCGGAAGACTGTGATAAATATATAAGGTGTATAAGTGGATATGAACCCTAGAGTATGATCATGTCACTAGGCTGAATAATAACCCGTATAGTTCCAAATTTTATAAAATGAATAGGTGCGATGTTCAACTAGTCTGTATTTCTGTAACCCCAGCAATGCAACTCCAGGTCTACATAGACCCCCCAGAGAGTTGCATGTAAGAGAACTCCTCCTCGTCGTAGAAGACTGGCTCCAACTCGTAAGCCTCATCATCATCTGCAACTACAACAAAGTCTGGTTGGTATTTTAAAACACTATCCCAGAGTGGGAGTGAGTGATTAACTCAATGGAGCTATAAGGCAAAGGTTAACATGTTATCAATTCAGTCAAGTAGTAATGATAAAGCAATACAACAAGCATTACTAAGTACTCTGGTTAATGTAAGGATGATATGTATTAATGATGCATACCTTCGCCTGCACTCCTTCTGCAACATCATCCCACGATCGCGCATGCTAAACTCCCACTGTGCTCAACTCCCACGCCAAAGGCACATGCAATGCAGTGCGTGGTCGTGTTAGCCAAGTTTTTAATTAGACCTATTCATACAGTAAATTTGAAAAGCTAAGCAACCTCCCTTTATATCATGTACCCAAACGATGATCCATATAGGGCCATCAATCCTAGTTAATCACATACAATAGGTAAGTTATAGGGCAACTTCACCACTGATTTAAAAATAGTGGACAAGAAAATTCAAGTTGCTACAGGAGGCTCGTCACCTCGGCATAGGCCTAGTTTATACTCAAGGTCACTACGGGAAAGGCTTGTCACCTTAGCGTAGGCTGACAGCTCGAATACAATGTCTCATACCACCATATTCGGATCACGAGTTTGGGTTGCTCACTGGTCACTATGGAAAGGCTCGTCACCCCAGCGTAGGCCGACAGATCGAGCACGGTGTCCCATACCACCATGCCCAGCTCATGAGTCTTAGCGGATTGTTGTATCAAGGTTAAACGGGCTTTTCACTGGTAAGTGGTATCTTAGATTCAAGCAGTAGTATCCATACATGGTGAACATACATCAGGCTAATCGGGTTACTTGACAAGCTTGACTGGTACGAGCGCACGTTGAATTAATCAACATGGAGTGATACTCACTCCTCGTGGCCACTGTCGATAATCACCGTGTAACTCAGATTCATCGAACGTATCCGTTGTGGTGAACTAGTTCGGCCACTGATCGTAAACCATTACCGATTGCCTGGACTACGTATTAGTCCCAATCGCACTGAAACACAATAGGCATTCATATGTGATAGTCAAACAGCATGTGACAACCAATTCAATTATGAATCTCATTTGAGCATTTTAACAAACACATAGTACACATGTTGTCATACATAGGCATTTCATGCATAAATCACGTAGTAGCAAATTAGGTTACATGAAGGAAACAATAATAATAGATGAGGTAATTGAGAATCCTATCTCAACACCCTCATTAAATACATTTCAACAAGCATTTTCTCATTCAGGCATTTTATCAAACATTTAGACTACACATATCAACATTCATGTAATAAATTTGTTATAACATATATTATAGCAAATCCTTTTACAAGGAGTTATCACACATACAACAATCATGTATTCTCAATCAATAATCATGGCAAGCACAAATCATGATTCCGTATTCATTCAAACATTTCATTAAACACATGAAATGCATTATATTCAAAATAGTTCATATATATGTGTAATATACGGAAAACATCATATTTAAATACATGTGACAGCAATTAAGTCAGTCATAAATCATTAACTGGCATTGAAAGCCTTGAAAACCATAACCTAAACGTTTATAGTCCACACCTCTCGTCGGTACACCGATTACGAACTCAGTTCGTACACTACGCCTTTATTTATGACACAACGGCTACCTATACGATGAAATAAGTTAGCTACTTCACCAATCTACCTATTTGGATACCTAAAACAGATTAGGGTTAGGATTCCTTACCCAAAAATGGAGTCAAAATTGCCGGTATAGCGACACGAAAGAGGAGATTCAGCACGTGGAGTAGCGGGAATGAATCCCAGCAACAGACCACAACTCTCTCTCACTTCTCCTTACCTTCTCCTTCTTTTTTCTCTCTTCTCTCTCCTAGGGTTTAGGAAATTCGTATGGAATGAGAGAGGGGTAGGTTTAAGGTCTTATATAGGCCCCGAAGTGAAGTCAATGGCCCTAGGACCATGGTATACTTAGGATATAGCCAAAAGACGTCTGTTTCAGGCCAACGGAGCTCATCTGGAGGTCCATTGCCTGCATACGATCTCAGGAAAGTTCCCTGAAAATGGATCTATATCAGGTTAAGATTTTGATCCGATCGGATTTGTGGATCGACCGTGGAAGACCAGTTTCAGTTCAACGACTATCATCACTCGATCAGGGCCACAAGTACACTAACATGTGTAGGAAAATTTTCCTCATCCAAGGGTGTAATTGGGTTAGAATATGATGGTTTGAAACCTTAAATTTGGCCCGTAAGTGAATGGACCAAATCACTTAAATCTGAATTCATTTTCTAAAGATATTCGCGTTTCCCACACACTTCGCTCCAAGTTCAAGTTGTGCATTTCTGGACACTATTTGGACTTGATTCCCGCGATAGTTGTCAAGCCTAGTAAGGTGGTCCTAACCTTATAGTTTCGCGGTAATCGGGCTTTCGACGCGCGGTCTATGTCCAATACGAAGTTTCAATGTACTCCCATGTGCAACTGGGTTTTGAGATTGATCCTAGGTTTTTAGGTAATGTAGAGTTAATGATTTTACTGATTTTGGGTCTTGCAGTTCGCATAGAAAGTGGTTCAAGCTAATTTCGCTAATTATTTAGTTTAATACTTAATTAATTTTTATCTAATTTCTAAAAGGATTCGGTCCTTGGTGATTTCTGCCAAAGGTGGTACTCAGGTCTTTGTACGGATTTTTCCAAGACGTTACAATATATAGATATATATATATATATAGCTTTTGTTTTTAATTCCTTGATCTCTTTTTATGAATCATACATTTTAAAGAGAATAATCATTCTTCTTTTAAGATCTGAAGAATTCAAACAAGTAGCCTGTGGTTTAAATTAATTTAAAATTAATTTAGAACCTAGAACTCTTGTTCGTGTTACTGGACATTAAACAGTCTACTTCAAGTGAAGTGATTCTACAGACTACATCAAGAACGTCTTCAAAGAGAAGATAAGTATCATTCTATATATTCATATTTTGGTTTCTTTGAGATATCCAGAAAATCTCAGGTATTGGTTTTGATTGAGATCGCCAGAAAATCTCAGCGTGGGGTTTTTGTTTGTGATAGCCCTTCTAAAATCACAACTGAAAGTACCCTGGTTTGTCAAGTTCCATGAGTGTTGAGTCAGATTGTCTACAAAGCCTGATAGGAAGATCATTTTAAGCGTCTGCCTCAACCGGATGTGTGCAAGCTCGCCACAGGTAAATTTAAAGCCTCGCATCCCTTGTCCCAAAACACTAGGTGAATAAAACCCTTAAAAACAAGTTAGAAAAGCATAAGGTTTTTAGGTGAGAAAACTTTTTCAAAATAGAAAAATCTCTAAGTTTTTCTTGCCTTGTCGATTCTATCAAAACACTCTTGATATGATCGACCTGCGTTGTCGAGTCCTCGATGCTTCATCGATGTGATCGGAAAGAGGACTAAATATGTCCAACAACTTCACAACATAACTGGATGAATTATCGATGTATCGATACACCTATCGATACCATCAATACTCAAATCTCAAGCCCATCAATAGTGGCTCGATAAGATCGACAAGTAGATTTTCGGCGCCCCTGTTTTTTTAGAGAAAATTTTGAATCTCTTCGATATATCGATGCGCCTTCCGATATGATCTGAAATCAAATATCGGTAAGATCGGAAGTCCATCGATGATATCAACCGTGGGCGCATTTCTTTCAGCAGATATTTCAGGTTGTTTTTAACTTTGATCAGGGGCCATTCGAGGAAATTAATATTCATATGTCGTTGATATCGAGGCCGAGTCGATTAGATCGAAACTGGACACAAACTGTCCAGCAAGTTTACTGGTAAATCTATTGGATTTATCGATGCATCAACACTACCTTCGATATCATCGATATACAAATTCCGATGACATCGGCTGACCCTCGATCATATCCTAAAAACCTGAAATATTTCATTTAAAGTCTCTCTCATTTTTCAAGTGTCGATTGATCGAACCTACCATCGATGGAATCAGAGTTTCAAATCCAATGATATCGACAGTGGTTTCGATTCATCGACCATCTAGCAAAAGATTTCAAAAGCGTATGACTTTGAGTTCAAGTCATCGAGCAGATCATCGATGTTATCGAGAGTATACGCTCGATGATATCGAACCTACTCAATGATATCGAACTCAGTCATAAATGTGACCATTTTATATCGTTGGAACCTTTTGCCTATATATAGAGGACTTGTCTATTGCCACTGGGAGAGAAACTAGAGAGAGCTTTTGAGTGTTTAACCTTAGATCATATACCCAAAGCCCTTTCTCTCAAGGAAGTTCATCCTCCAATCCACCCTCATCATTGATATTCAATAGAGTGGACTAGGGAATGAACTTCCGCATTCAAGAATCCTCCAGCTACTACCTTAATAGCAAATCATTAAGCTGGGATGCCTTGAATGCCTAAATGATTGGAACTACTCTATCTTCCTTATAGGAAAACCTTTAGGGAGTAGGATTCCATCATAACCTTGACCCAACTTGAAGCCAAGTAATGATATATCATTTTGTGTTGCGGATCAAGGGAGCAGAAGACTCTTCGTCAACAAGGAGGAGGAGATCTTCAGCATCGTGCTAAATGGGACTCATCAACTTATTTTTAAGTGTCTAGAGTCCAAGAGTACACTTGTGATCATTCCTTTTTAGGATTGGGTCTCAAGTGGTTCTCACCCTTTGAAGTCCTTAAGGAGGCCTCCGGCAGGAGTGTACGTGGTGGGTGCGTTGTATGGACCCTTGTTCTGTGGAGAGCATAAACATTTGGTTAGGAGTGAACCAGTAAAACTCTGTGCTTGAGGTGAACCGTGTGGAAACCTCCAGTAGGGTCTTACGGAAGATCCTTGGCCAGTGTGCCTAAAAGTGGGTGCATTGTATTGACCCTTGCTCGTGAGAGCATAAACAGTCAGCCTCAGTGTAGGTTGTAAAGGTTGAAGGTGAACCTGATTTAAAACCTTAGGTTTGAGGTGAACCACTGTGAAACCTCCTTAGTGAAATTCGGTACACTCAAGGGTTGAGTGCGGTTACCGGGAGTGGAGTAGACAAGTAGTCAAACCACTATAAAAATGACTGTGTTTGTGATTGCTCTTCTTCTGTGTTTGTGATTCATGTCGATACATTCATATTTATATATCTGATCACACCTCACACACATTCATAGTCATATCCATCATAAACTAAGTTATATATTGCTACTTCTTGAATAATTTGTGATTGGATCCTCTACTAGGCTTGGAAGCCAGTAGAGTTACTTTTGAGTAATCGTAATATATGTCTGTTGTTAGGATTAGTGTAATAGGATTTTAAAATAAATCATAAAAACTTTTAAAAGTCCTATTCACCCCCCTCTAGGACATATTGGCGTATTCGTTCTTCAACTAGTGCGGTCTTCACCGTAATTTCAACAACTATATAGGTTTTAAGGTAAACCTGTGAAAACCTTGTTTATTAGTGAATGTCAATATCATGTGGGTTGTGATTATTGGGAGTAGAGTAAGTGTGGCTATTTCAGAATAGTTGGTGTACACACTGAACCACTATAACTCCTGGTGTTTGTGGTGAATGTTTAATTTTTGTATCTGTGGTGAATGATTGTAATTTATTTATGCATATGTGGTGAATACTTGTAATAGATAGCTCTCTTGTCTCTTGCTTAGTTTGGGATCTTGATCCTTACAAACGTTCGTGAAATCATGTTGTCCTACCTAAAAGTTTGTTTTTGGTGTAAGGTTATCCTACGAACTAAGTTTGAATCAATTTTTCAATATTAGTACTATTGAGATCTGTGATTTATTCTGATTTACTTATTTCTTTAGTCTTTAAGTTTTATTTGGCATAGTCCTATTCACCCCCCCCCCCCAAACCTCTAGGACTATTAGCTCACCTTTTTTAAGTGGTATCAGAGCTAAGTTTCTCATATTTTTAGATTAAGTTCCTTGAGTTTAAAGATCTAGAGCTTTCATTATGTCAAATTTTGATAGCTTGTCTATTACTAGGCCACCACCTTTTGATGGCTCTAACTATGCATACTGGAAAACCAGAATGAGGATTTTTCTAAAATCCTTAGATGAAAGCATGTGGCAAGCCACAGTAACTAAATGGAAACCACTTATATCCGAAGTTCTAGGCGGTGATGGAATCAAATCTTTGAAAGAAACTCCATTTTATTTGTGGACTACACCTCAGAAAAGCAAAAGCAGTGCAAATGTTAAGGCCTTAAATGTTATTACTTGTGCTCTATCACCTGATGAATTCAAAAGAATCATTTCATGTGATACAGCTAAACAAGCCTATGATATTCTTGAAATGACACATGAAGGAACTACTATAGTCAAGAAATCTAAAGTTCAAATCCTCACTACAAAATTTTAAGAAATTCGTATGGAAGAAAATGAAACCTTCACGGACTTATATACGAAATTAAATGATATAATAAATTCTATGTGGGGTCTAGGAGATAGAATCTTGGAAAGTAAGGTTTGTGCTAAAATATTGTGATCTCTTCCTGAGAGATTCAATCCCAAAGTAACTACTATTCAAGAACTAAGAGACACTGATTTAATGAAGGTTGAAGAGTTAATTGGTTCTCTACAAACGTATGAGTTAAATTTTAAAGCTCTTAAAGGTAAGTCCATTGCTCTTAAATCATCTAAATCTGTTTCAAAAGATAACTATGATAATTCTGATGTTGAAGATACAGAAGATGATATGACTTTACTTGCTAAGAAATTTTACAGAATTTTCAAAAATAAGAAAATATCAGATTTTCAAAAATAAGAAAATATCAGATTTTCAAAAACCTTCTGAGAAAAGAAAAGGAAAATCTAAATCTTGAAAATCTATAAAAGACAGTTAATGCTTTAACTGCCATGAATACGGGCATTTGGCGAAATAAATGTCCTAAAAGGATAAATAAAAAAGAAAGGGCATGTTAGCTACTTGGGATGAATCATCCAACTCTAAAAGTACTTCTGAGTCAGATGAATCGGAACAAGAAATTACAAATGAAGTAAAAGCCCTAATGACTATAGCCAAAGTCACCTCCTCAGATAGTTGTAACTTATCTGATTATGATAATCTCATGAGTGACCTTGAAAATGAGAATGAAGATGATCTTCAAGACGCCTACAATGCCTTATACAAGGAAAGTTGCAAAATTCCTGTCAAACTAAAAATTCAAAAGGAAAAATATCTTAAACTAAAGAAGAACTTGAAAACAATATTTTGAAAAAATCTCATCTTTCTGATTGTTTTGAAAAAATAAAACTTGATTTAAATTTCAAAAACCTCAGAGTTTAAAAAAAAAACTCAAAATTGAAAATGAGAATTTAAAACTTGAAGTTTCTTTTCTTTTGAGTTCTAAGGATACTTGGAGATATGCCCATAGATACCCTAAGCTGGAAAAATTATTAACCGCATCCAGAAAATGTGGCGATAAATCGGTTCTAGGATATATTAAAGATCACTAAAAAATAAAAATGCATCTCCTATATTTGTAAAAGGTGAATTCTCAAACTCAAAAGGTAAGAATTTGAGAAATTATAACCAAAATGATTTCAAAAATGCAAAATCTTCTCAAGCTTCTAAGATTAATTCTAATGCCATTAGCTATAGAAATCAAAGATATAATAAACATCCTTTAGCTGAAAAAATAGTTGATTCACTCAAAGAGCTTCTTAAATCTAACTCAAATAAAATCAGAATTAATAGAGAGAGAAATTCCAACTCTTATAAACAGAGAAAACCCTATGGAACTCCCAAACTCAAAACCATAATGAAATGGGTTCCAAAAGTTACATATCTTGTTGCCCACAGCCTTCAAAGCTTCTAGCCATTTAAAATGGTACCTGAACAGTGGATGTTCAAGACATATGACAAGTGACAAAGAGATATTCACCAACTTCAAAGAAATGAATGATGGTTCGGTTACCTTTGGTGACAGAAGCAACTGCAGAATTATAAGTCAAGGTACTATTCAACTCTCTAATCTTCCTCCTTTTGAGAATGTTTTATATGTTGAAGGTCTTAAACACAATCTCCTAAGTATTTCACAAATCTACGATAGTAAACAAAGTGTAAAATTTACTAATCACGGATGCGAGATTACAAATGAGAAAGGTTGTGTGATATTAAATGGACATAGGACTTCTAAAAATTGCTATATTATCAATGAGTCATGCTCTTCTAACTTTTCATGTTACATGGTCCAAATAGATGAAATGGAACTATAGCATAAACGTCTTGGATATGTTAAATACCGAAATCTTTATAGATTGAACAAAATAGATCTTATTACCCAAATTAAAAAGCATTGAAAAGATATGTGGCGCATGTCAAATTGGTAAGCAAACTAGAAGTTGTCACAAGAAAGTGAACTCCTTATCCACAACCAAACCTCTTGAACTTCTCCATATGGATTTGGTTGGACCAACAAGAACAGAGAGTAATGGTAGAAAGAAGTATTTTCTGGTTATTGTTGATAATTTTACCAGATTTACATGGGTAGCGTTCATGAGAGAGAAATCTGAGACTCTCGATGAAGTCAAAGAAACGAATTCAGATTGAAAAAGAAGTAAATGTAATCAAGATCAGAAGTGATCATGGCACTGAATTTGAAAATAGCAATTTTGAGAAGTATTGTACTGATCATGGTATATCACATTGTAACATCCCGGATTTTTGACAACCTGGGATTAGACGTCCTTAGGTAATGGGTCACTCCTAACACCTTATTAACTTATCAGAACTCAATCCTACAGTCTAAAATCGCTTGTGAACCCATTTCCTTCACAAATCCCACCCTTCACCACCTTGATCTTTCAATTTTTCTAAGTACTTTCACCCTAGACACTATCTTAAACTAGCTAAGTAGTATAACTTAGATCACTTTATATACAAACTACAAAGGACTAAGTACCACCTCAGACAGAAATCTTATAAGACTAAATCCTTTAGAAATGAGATAAAGTAACTAAGTGCTAAACTAGATTAGCTACAAAATCCGCTTGATCCATTTTAAATACGATCTACAAGACCCAAAACTTGTAGAATCATTGACGCTAGGTTACCCTAAAATCTAGGATCAATCTCATTACCCGGCTGCTCTCGGGAGCATCCCGAAACTCCGTATCAGATCTGGACCGCACGTTGAAAGTCCGAATAACACGAAGTTAAGGAATTAGGACCGTCTCGCTGGGCTTGACAACCATCTCAGAAATCAAATCCAGACAGTGTCCCATGGCTGTTCACTTGAGTCCAGAGCGAGGAGGGTGAAAATACTTGATTTTCTTTAAAAATAAATATCTCAAATAGTAATCTGAGACTTGTCGCTTGCGGGTCAGTATTAAGTAACCTGACCGTCAGAATCTGACCTAAATACACCCTCGAATCAGGAAAAATTTCATAAACATATCCATGTACTCGGAATCTCCGATCGAGATCCACTGACCGTTGAACTGAAACTGGTCTACCACGTGTGATCTGGAATCCCTACTAAAAGAAAAACTTGATTAAATAGAGATCCAGCGTTAGTGAGCTTAAGTCCGACCGCTCACAGAAAAGGGGCTGCCAGAAGTCCTCCGTTGAGCTGAAACAGATGCCTTTTGGACAAAACCCAAGTATACCTTGACCTTAAGTCTAATTTAGTGAGTTTTTAGGCTATATAAGGACCTTAGAACCCTCTCTCTCATAGCCATACGAATTTGAGATTTGAGAGAGAGAAAAGAGAGAGAAAGTGTGGGAGATGTGGGAGAGTCTCTCTGCCCTTCTTCCCTGCTGCTATCCATGCTCCACCACTCCGTTCTAATCACTTTTTCGGTGATTTCAGCTCCATTTCTAGGTAAGAAACCCTAACCCTAATCTGATTTGGGGTGTTAATAGTTGTAGGTTATGAAATAGCTAACCTATTTCATTCTATAAGTTGCCAAACTGCGGAATACGGAAGCTTAGCAAACCTATCGACTTCGTTACAATTCTACGACAAAAGGTGCGGACTTTAGGTGTATAGGTTATGGTTTTCAATGCTTTCAATGTCAGATAATGATAGATTCATGATCTGCATGCAATTACACATGTACAAAGTGCTGTCTGTTTTTCGTTTCGATTAAAGATGAAGAATATGGAATTTTACATACTCTAGGTATTTGCAGAAAGTACCGTATACGTATAAATTTTGGAAATGTGTTTGCCATGATTATTTGCTGTATTAATATAATATATATGGATAAAATACTTAGTTGGCGAAAGGACTCGCCATAATACATGATTTGCTAATATACACTATGTATGTAGAAATAGAGTATTCTATAAAGTACCGTATACGTATAAATTTGGAGATGTGTTTGCCATGATTATTTGTTGTATGAATATATTATATATGCGTAAAATACTTGCTTGGCGAAAGGACTTGCCCTAATACATGTTTTGCTATTATACACTATGTATGTTGTAATAGTGTACTCTAAGTGTTTGTGAAAATGCTTATGAGAGTAAGTGTGTGGATGATGGTGCCTTAGGTAGGTGTAATACGTATAAATTTTGGAGATGTGTTTGCCATGATTATTTGTTGTATGAATATATTATATATGCGTAAAATACTTGCTTGGCGAAAGGACTTGCCCTAATACATGTTTTGCTATTATACACTATGTATGTTGTAATAGTGTACTCTAAGTGTTTGTGAAAATGCTTATGAGAGTAAGTGTGTGGATGATGGTGCCTTAGGTAGGTGTAATACGTATAAATTTTGGAGATGTGTTTGCCATGATTATTTGTTGTATGAATATATTATATATGCGTAAAATACTTGCTTGGCGAAAGGACTCGCCCTAATACATGTTTTGCTATTATACACTATGTATGTTGTAATAGTGTACTCTAAGTGTTTGTGAAAATGCTTATGAGAGTAAGTGTGTGGATGATGGTGCCTTAGGTAGGTGTAATACGTATAAATTTTGGAGATGTGTTTGCCATGATTATTTGTTGTATGAATATATTATATATGCGTAAAATACTTGCTTATGAAAGGACTCGCCCTAATACATGTTTTGCTATTATACACTATGTATGTTGTAATAGTGTACTCTAAGTGTTTGTGAAAATGCTTATGAGAGTAAGTGTGTGGATGATGGTGCCTTAGGTAGGTGTTGAGATGGGATTCTCAACTACCTTAGAAACATGTATGATTTCCTCCATGTGGTTAATTACTTTAACCGCTTACTTATGAAATATATGTGTTTGTGTTTCATGTTTATATAGTGCTTTATAACATGCTTTATAACATGCTTTATGACATGCTTGTTAACATGCCTGAATTACTTATTTATTTAATTCTGCTCTGTTTACTTCACATGTTTATGTTGTATTCCATGATATCCGTGAAGGGTGATGGGGGAGTGGTGCAACGTTTCCGAGCAACAGCCCTGGCAGCCCTAAGCGGACAATATTGGATATTTGATTGTATGATTTAAAATCTTGATTCATCACTGCTTTAACTATTCTGTAATTGATTGTGTTTGGGGCTATGATTATAGTCTAGGTAATTGGTAATGGGATTGAATTCATAGCTAAGATTCTTTCACCACGTAGGATGTGTCTGACGAACCCGAGTCGTACTTCGGTTGGCGACAGTAGTTAGGCCACGCGAAGTGCTTATGCGCTTCATGTCATTCAACTTGTTGTGCGCTTGAGCTAGTCGAGCTCGTCAAGCAACCCGATTTATCTTATGTATGTTCACCACGTTTGGACGCCTCTGTTTGAACCTAGGGTACCAAACTTACCAGTGAAATTTCGTTAACCATGGTACCTCGATCCGGTAAGACTCATGAGCCGGGCATGGTGGTATGGGACACTATATTCGTGCTGTCGGCCTACATTGATAAGGTGATGGGGGAGTGGTGTAACCTTTGTGCGTAACAGCCCTGGCAACCCTTTATAGTGACCTCAAGCATACTCTGATTTTACGGTGAACCTTAGAGTTTTGTCGCGATGTATAGAGTATGAACTAAGCCTGTTTCTGTATAGTGATGAATCGTTAAAGAGATGATGGGGGAGTGGTGTAACCTTTGTGTGTAACAGCCCTGGCAACCTCTGCAGTGACCTAGAAACACAATATCGTATGAGATTAACTAGGACTGACGACCCTAGAATGGATCATGTTTGGGAATGATACAAGGGAGGTACCTTAGTTTTCCAATACTACTGTTTGAAATGGACTAATAACAACTCGGTAATCATGCTCATCATTCATTGCATGTGCCTAGAAGATGTGGAGTACTGAGGGATAAAAGCATGCCGCGAACATAAGATGGTGTCACACGAGGGAGGGTGTGGTGAGGGCATCCATCATAACTGCATCCATACTTACATTAATAAGAGTTGTTAGGAGTGTTTGATTATACTGCTTTATCATTACTGCTTGACTGTTTTGATAACATGTTGACTTATGCTTTATTATTTCATTGAGTTGATCACTCACTCCCACGTTACGGGACAGTGTTCCGAACACCCACCAGACTTTGTCTGATTGCAGATGGCGATTCTACTTCTAAGGCGGAGCCGAACTTTTGTGACGACGAGGACGCTTCCTCGTGTATGCCATTTCCTGGCGACTTCATGTGAGCCGTGTCTTGATCGACGGGATTACAGAGATGTCTATATGACACTACACATTTGGTAATTTTAGATTTGTACTTGTAATTCATTAACCTGGTAACCTTATCACACTCTGGAGACTCACCACAGTTTATATATTTTTCTATCTATCATAGTCTTCCGCTTACAATTTAACTGTCTCTGGAGTATAATATGTTGTTTTGGCTTAATCTCACTCATGTTCAATGTACTAATACAGACAACATTCAATCATCATTCATTTTATTGCATAAGTGATGCGTTGGAACTCGAGAGTTGAGTTTATCCTCGACCCCCAATTTTCAGGGCGTTACACACATGAATTCTCTACTCCTAAAACACCTCAATAGAATGTGGTTGTTAAAAGGAAGAATAGAGCGCAACAAGAGATGGCCAATGTGATGCTAAATAGTATGAATTTACTAAAAAACTTATGGGCTGAAGCTATTAATACCGCATACTACATAATAAATCGTGTGTATATTAAAAAATCAAAAGATAAAACAACCTATGAGTTATGGTTCAATAAGAAACAAACTGTCAAATACTTTCAAATTTTTGGAAGTGTTTCATATTATGTGACGGGGAAAATTTGGGGAAGTTTGAAGCCAAGAGTGATGAAGGAATATTCTTGGGTTATGCTCTGAATAGTTGAGCATATTGTGTTCTTAATAAAGGAACAGAAGTGATCCAAGAATCTATTAACGTTGTAATTGACGATCACCTGATCACACCCACATAAAGTCTAGATGATGATGAAGTCAACTTTATCCAGAAACCTAACTCTTCATCTAATTCAGTTAATGTTGAACTAAGATCAATCAAAGACCATCCTACTGATCTGATATTAGGTAATCCTCTTACTGGTGTGCGAACAAGAAAATAGTTAGAGAATATTTGTAACTACGTTTACTTCACTTCTCAAATTGAACCATCTAATGTTAAAGAAGCACTTGCCGATGAAAATTGGATTGTGGCCATGCAAGAAGAGTTAAATCGATTTGTAAGAAATGATGATTGGTATTTGGTTCCCAAACCATCTGATAAACATATAATTGGAACCAAATGGATCTTTAAGAATAAATTTGATGAAATGGAAAATATGATTAGAAATAAGGCACGACTGGTTGTACAAGGTTACACTCAGATAGAAGGAATTGACTATGATGAAACCTTCGCACCAGTTGCACGCTTAGAATCTATTAGATTATTTATTTCTATTGCTTGTTATAAAATTTTAAAATATATCAAATGGATGTCAAAAGTGCATTTTTAAATGGTGATCTACATGAAGAAGTTTATGTTGAACAGTCTGCGGGTTTTGAAGACCCTAAATTCTCAGATCATATATATCATCTCAAAAAGGCGCTTTATGGTGTAAAACAAACTCCCAGGGCATGGTATGAGAAGTTGACTAAGTTCTTACTCAGTCACAACTTTATCATGGGAAGTGTTGATAAAACATTATTTGTTAAAAAATATAATGAACACATATTAATTGTACAGATCTACATTGATGATATTATTTATGGATCTACAAGCACTAACTTGTCCATTGAGTTTGTAGAGCTTATGAAATCCAAGTTTGAAATGAGCATGGTTGGAGAATTGAATTACTTTCTTGGTCTACAAGTAAAACAACAGGAAGATGGTATTTTCATTTCTCAAACTAAATATGTTTTAAATTTGGTAAAGAAATTTGGATTTGAGAACAGTAAAAAGTTTGATATCCTATGAGTACAACTCTCAAACTTTCAAAGGATGAAATAGGTAAAAGTATAGACTCTCACTTATATCGAAGCATGATTGGTAGTCTCTTATACTTAACTGCTAGTAGACTAGATATTGCTTTTAGCATTGGAATCTGTGCTAGATATCAGTCTGATCCAAAAGAATCTCATCTCATTGTTGTTAAACATATAATTAGATATGTCGCAAGCACTGCTAATTTTGGTCTATGGTATCCTCATGATACATCTTTTCAACTAGCTGGATATACCGATGCTGACTGGGCAAGAAATATTGACGATAGAAAATCTACCAGTGGTGGATATTTCTATGTAGGAAATTGCTTAGTTTCCTATCACAACAAGAAATAAAGTTTTGTATCTTTATCTATAGCTAAAGCTGAATACATTGCAGCTGGTAATGCTAGTACCCAGCTAGTTTGGATAAAAAGAATGTTAGTTGATTATGAAATAGCGTAAAATACAATAATTCTGTATTGTGATAATTTCAGCCCAACCAAGATTTCAAAGAATCCTATTCAACATTCTCGTATGAAACATATAGACATTAGATTTCATTTTATTCAAGAATTGGTTAAGGATAAAAGCATTTCATTAAAATATATCCAGACTAAAAAATAGCTTGCTAACATTATGACTAAACCACTTGATAGGAATAGATATTCCAAATTAAAACATAATATTGGTATGTGTACTTCTAATTGATTAAATCATGTTGTTTATTATTTGCATGTTTTTTTTATGAAAAAAATTAGTTTTTTATCAGATGCTTGACGGGTCGAGTATGTCTTCGACCAGTCGACCCTCGACGAGTCGAGGACCACACTCGAATGGTCGTGGATCTCGGGCTTGTTCATTAAAAGAGGGAAAAACACATTTTTCACCCTGTTTCTCTCTTTTTCCTCGACTAGTCATGGCTCCACTCATTAAGCTCATCTCCATAGAGTCATTGTAAGTGGTTTATTTTTTATTTCCTTCTAGATTTGGGTTCTTTTATGCTAGTTAATCTTCATTTTGTGATTGATTTGAGATTTGCATCCTTTCCATATAGGGTTTTTAGGCAAAAATCTGATTTAAGTCAAACCCATCATTTCTATCTTCTTTTGTAAACTCTATATGGAGCATCGGTCTAAGAGGAAGGCTTCATGCAAGGGCCCTAGTGGCTCCTCCCCCCCGAATGACTTTAGTTAGGGTGAGAACTCTGAGAGCTCCCAAAGAAGATTCAGAGCAAGTAAGGGATCTCTGTACTAGAGATATAATCATAGAAAGGACTGTAAATCTTGATCACATTGCTCCATTCATACTTTTGCCCATTCTATCTGCCATCGGTTAGAAAAAATATTCTGGGTTGGGGAGGAATGGCATACCGCTCCATAACTCAAGGAATGTATGCTTCAATAGGAGAATTCTCTTGAAAACCTTACATTTTCTATTAATTTTAGAGAATGGACATTTCCAGTTGATAGGCACCTAATTTCAGGATTGCTTGATGTGAATGTAAATGATAAAGGCATAACCATTCCTCCACTTACTGATAGAACGTATGAATCTGAGCATTGGGAAATTACCCGGAAACTGTCTATTTAATGCTGAATGGAGTTCTGGTAATGCTCTTCGTGCCACCCAGATGATTCCAAGATTCAGAGTACTTCATCATATTTTTACATCGAATGTGTATCCTCATTTCGGGAATAAGTCTGAACTTACTCCCTTTATGACTCGTGTTCTTCATGTCATTTTCATCTGGCTTATTTATCTATCTTCCATCTTTGATATGTTACTTGATTATTCAATTTCGTATTCATCCGGGTCATGGTTTTATACTGTTTGCATATCTCATGATGACTCTTGTTATCTATTGCAATGTTGTCATTCCTTCGACTGAGGCACCTGAGGCGGTCCTACCTTTTAATAACACAAACATTCACAAGATGAATTTGGGCTACCTTCTTGATCAACAAGATGAGGATGAAGTAGAAGAAGAGGAAGTGCCTTTCCCTGAAGACACGTCTATGGATGACATTTTTATTGAGCTAAAATCAGATGATGAAGCTGATCCTGATTTTCAGCCTTCTCAGGTTGATGATCGGCTTAGATCTTTAGAGGAGAAAGTTGTTGAGTTGAAAGTATCTCAGGATACTTTGGCTAAAACTCACAAAGTTTCAATGAAATACAAGCGCAAATATTTTCGTTACATTACCAAATGACTTCACCAAATTGATCCTTCTTTACCTCCTCCATCTTCCTCTGAGTCCGATTAGTTTACTTGTTATGCATTTTCTAGCTACTTGTGTTGTAATAACTTTTATTATGTGGTTGGTTGTCTTGCTAACTTTTGGATTATACTCTCTCTATAATGCTTTCCTTACTCCTTTTCTGGACTGAATTCTAATCTCTTAGTTCAGTTATGCATTTTCTAGTTCTTATTTTTCAATTATACTGTGTTCACATGATCTTTCCTTTGTTAATTTGTGACAAAAAAGGGGAGAGATTACTTAGAATCTGATTGGATTGATGAATATGATTGATGAATGTATGAATAGAAAATGTTGTTGGAGTTGTGTATTGGAAGTATATGTTATAATACAGGTGTTATACAAGCAACGAGAAGCTCACATTGAGGGGGAGTAGCATTGAGGGAGAGTAGCAGAAATGTTGCAAGAGCATTTTTAAAATCTTGTACTAAGTGTTTTGTCACGAATTTGACAAAGGGGGAGATTATAAGTGCTATAAAGTATAAAACACTCTGGTTTGTCGAATTTCGATAGGACAAAATGTAATGCCTCGAAAAAATCCGTACAAGGACCCGAGTACCACCTCAGGCAAAAATACCTAAGGACCGTATCCTGTCGTAATTTAGGCAAAAATTGGTAAAGTACTAAACTAGATAATCTATGGATTAAGCATAGGCCACCATTTCCACAAACGAGAAGGCCTAAAACCATTAATACCACTGACTCAATACTACATAAAGACCTAGGAGAAATCCCAAGAGCCTGTCGCTCTCGGGAGTACATTGAAACCCCGTATCGGACCTGGACCACACATCGAAAATTCGATGACCGCGAAACTATAGTGTTATGTTCGTCCTGCTTGGCTTGACAACCATCGTAGGAATTGAGCCCAGATAGTATCCAGAAACATACAACTAGAGACCTAAGTGAAGTGTGTGATGAAAGTGCCCTGGTTTGTCAAGTTACGTGAGTGTTGAGTTAGAGTGTCTACAGAGCCTAATAGGAAGATCAATTCAAACGTCTGCCTCAACCGGATGTGTGCAAGCTCGTCACAGGTAAAACTTAAGCCTCACATCCCATGACCCAAAACACCAGGTAAAGAAAACCCTTAAAAACAAGTTAGAAATCATAGGGTTTTTAAGGTGAGAAAACTTTTTTCAAAATAGAAAATTTTCTAAGTTTTTTTCACCTTGTCGATTTTATCAGAACATCCTCGATATGATCAACCTGCTCTGTCGATGTCCTCGATACCTTAAACGATATTATCGATGTGAGGACCAAAAGTGTCCTGCAACTAAATATTCATCTGGACGGATTTATTGATGTATCGATACACCTATCGATATCATCAATATAAGCACTAAATATGTCCAGCAACTTCACAACATATCTGGATGAATTATTGATGTATCGATAAGCTTATCGATATCATCGATATTCAAATCTCGAGTCCATCGAAGAATGGGTCGATAAGATCGACAGGAAGATTTTTGTCGCCCTTGTTTTTTAATGAAAATCTTAAATTTCTTCGATATATCAATGATCTTCTGATATGATCTGAAATCAAATATCGATAAGATCGAAGGTCCATCGATGATATCGATCGTGGGCGCGCATATCTTACAGCAAATATTTCAGGTTGTTTTTAACTATCATCGGGGGCCATTCGATAAAATCGATATTCAAATATCGATGATATCGGCATCAGGTCGATTGCATCGAGCAAGGTCATAAATCATCCAGCCAGCTTAAAGACAAATCCGCTGGATTTATTGATGCATCGACTCTGATCTCGATATCATCGACATTTAAATTCTGATGATCTCGACGGTTCCCTGATCATTCATGACAACCTAAAATATTTCAAAGTCAAGTCTCTCTCATTTTTCAAGTGTCGATGGATCGAACCTGTCATCGATGGAATCAAAGTTTGAAATCCGATGATATCAATAATAGTTTTGATTCATTAACCAATTGGCAAAGAATTTCAAAAGCGTATGACATTGAGTCCGAGTCATCAAGCAGACCATCGATGCTATCGAGAGTATACGCTCGATGATATCGAACCTGCTCGATGATATCGATCTCTATCATAAATGTGACCATTTTATATCCGTTGGAACTTTTTGCCTATATATAGAGGACTTGTCTTTTATTGCAATGAGAGAAAGAAGAGAGAGCTTTTGAGTGTTTCAACTTATATCTTATATCTAAAGCCCTTTCTCTCAAGGGAGTTCATCCTCCAATCCACCCTCACCATTGACATTCAATAGAGTGGATTGGGGAATGAACTTCCGCATTCAAGGATCCTCCAGCTACTACCTTAATGGCAAATCATTAAGCTGGGATGCCTTGAATGCCTAGATGATTGAAACTACTCTATCTTCCTTATAGGAAAATCTTTAGAGAGTAGGATTCCATCATAACCTTGACCCAACCCAAAACCAAGTATTTGTAACATCCCGAATTTTTGTTTACCTGGAATTAGACGTCCTTAGGCAATGGGTCTATCCTAACACCTGATTAACTTCTCAACCACTCAATTCAAAGGTCTTAAATCCTTTCTTTCAACCATTTCTGGAAAAAACCTCACCTTTCCTTCACAAATCCCACCCTTCACCACCTTGATCTTTCAATTTTTCCTAAGTACTTTCACCCTAGACACTATCTTAAACTAGCTAAGTGGTATAACTTGGATCACCTTATATACAAACTACAAAGGCCCAAGTACCACCTCAGACAGAAATCTTACAGGACTAAATCCTTTAGAAATTTGACAAAGTTAACTAAGTGCTAAACTAGATTAGCTATGAAATCTGCTAGAATCGCTTTAAATACTATCTGCAAGACCCAAAACTTGTAGAATCATTGACACTAGGTTACCCTAAAATATAGGATCAAACTCATTACCCAATTGCTCTCGGGAGCACATTGAAACTCCGTATCAGATCTAGACCGCACATCGGGAGTCCGAGTAATACGAAGTTAAGGACTTAGGACTGCTACGCTGGGCTTGACAACCATCTTGGGAATCAAATCTAGACAGTGTCCCACAGCTATTCGCTTGAGTCCGGAGCGTGAGAGGGTGAGAACACTTGTTTTCTTTACAAAATAAATATCTCAAATAGTAATCTGAGACTTGTCGCTTGCGGGTCAGTATTAAGCAACCTGACCATCAGAATCAGGCCAAATTACACCCTCGGATCAGGAAAAATTTCATAAACATATCCATGTACTTAGAATTTCTGATCGAGATCCGCTGACCGTTGAACTGAAACTGGTCCGCCACGCGTGATCTGGGAATCCGACTGAAACGAAAACTTAGTTATACCTAAATCCATAATCTGTGAGCTTAAGTCCGACCTTTGGCTCAAGGGGGGCTGCCAGAAGTGCTCCGTTGAGACAGAACAGGGCCACTTTGGCTATAACCTAAGTATACCTTGACCTGAAGTCTATTCTGGTAATGTTCTAGCCTATATAAGGACCTTAAAACCTCTCTCATTTAGGCCATACGAATTTGGGAGAAAACCTAAGAGAGAAAAGAAAGAGAAAGTATGAGAGAAGTGGGGGAATCTCCCTGCCACTTTACCCTGCCGCTACTCAAGCTACACCACTCATTTCTAATCACTTTTCCGGTGATTTCAGCTCCGTTTCTAGGTAAGAAACCCTAACCCTAATCTGATTTGGGGCTTTGGTGGTTGTAAGTTATGAAATAACTGACCTGAATCATGTAATAGGTTGCTAGATCATCGTAGGAGGAAACCTAACCAATCTAGCGAGTTTATTTCGCTTCTACGGTTTAAAGGTGAGGACTTTAAGTGTATAGGTTATAGTTTTGAATGCTTTCAATGTCAAATAATGATAGATTCATGATCTGCATGCAATTGCACATGTACAAAGTGCTGTCTGTTTTCTATTTCGATTAAAGATGAAGAATATGGAATTTTACATACTCTAGGTATTCGTAGAAAGTACTGTATACATATAAATTTTGGAAATGTGTTTGCCATAATTATTTGTTGTACGAATATATTATATATGGATAAAATACTTATTTGGCAAAAACACTCGCTCTAATACATGTTTTGCTAATATACACTATGTATGTTGAAATAGTGTATTCTAGAAAGTACCATATACGTATAAATTTTAAAAATGTGTTTGCCATGATTATTTGCTGTATGAACATATTATATATGCGTAAAATACTTGTTTGGTGAAAGGACTCGCCCTAATATATGTTTTGCTAATATATACTATGTATGTGAAAATAGTGTATTCTAAGTGTTTGTGAAAATGACTGAATGAGTATAGAATTCTCATTCGTGCTCGCCATGACTAATTGTCATGGATATATGATTGTTGTATTGGCGATACCCCTTTGATGAACTAAATCACGTCACGGCCAATATACCTATATATGCTAAAACATGTAGCCTAAGTGTTTGTGGAAATGACTAAATGAACATGGAACTTGGATTCCTACTTGCCATGACTATCCGTCGTGGGTGCACGCGTGTTATCCATGGGGCAGCTCCCTAGTGAAAGGATTTGGCCTATTACCTATGTGATCAACATACGTCGTGTATGTTGATGTATGTAGTCTAAAGTGTTCGTTGAAATGTCTGGATGAGTAGTAGTTAGTAAATTATAATGTATAAAGGTGTTGAGATAGGATTCTCAACTACCTTTGTGATGTGTATGATTTCCTTCATGTAAGTTATTTAGTTTAATCGCTTACTATTTTATGAAACGTATGTGTTTGAATTTCCTGTTTGCATTATGTTTTATAACATGCTTGTTAATATGTTTAAATTACTTATTTATTTAATTCTGCTCTGATTACTTCACATGTTTATGTTGTATTCCATGAAATCCGTGAAGGGTGATGGGGGAGTGGTGCAACATTTCCGTGCAATAGCCCTGGCAGCCCTAAGCGAACAATATTGGATATTTGATTGTATGATTTGAAATCTTGATTCATTACTGCTTTAACTGTTTTAAAATTGATTGCGTTTGGGGCTATGATTATAATCCAGGCAATCGGTAATGGGATTGAATTCGTAGGATGTGTCTGACGAACCTGAGTCGTACTTCGGTTGGCGCAGTGGTTAGGCCACGCGAAGTGCTTATGCGTTTCATATCGTTCAACTTGTTGTGCGCTCGAGCTAGTCGAGCTCGTCAAGCAACCCGATTGATCTTATGTATGTTTACCATGTTTGGACGCCTCTGTTTGAACCTAGGGTACCAAACTTACCAGTGAAATCCCGTTAACCATGGTACCTCGATCCGCTAAGACTCATGAGTAGGGCATGGTGGTTGGGACACCGTGGTCAAGCTGTCAGCCTACGCTGAGGCCTCGAGCCTCCCTGCAGTGACCATTGAGCAACCAGACTTGTGAGCCGATTATGGTGGTATGGGACACTATATTCGAGATGTCGGCCTACACTGCTTTAATGGGTGATGGGGGAGTGGTGCAACGATTCCGTGTAATAGCCCTGGCAGCCCTGACCATACCCGGTGTAGTGACCTCGAGCATACTCTAAATCTGCGATGAGGCGACCAGCCTTCCTGTAGTAACAGAGTATAAACTAGGCCTATATTCATAAGGTGATGGGGGAGTGGTGTAACGATTTCGTGTAACAGCCCTAGCAGCCCTTGCAGTGACCTAGAAACACACCATCGTATGAGATTGTCTAGGACTGACGACCCTAGAATGGATCATTGTTTGGGAATGATATAAGGAAGGTACCTTAGTTTTCCAATCCTGCTATTTGAAATGGACTAATAACAACTCGGTAATCATGCTCATCATGCATTATATGTGCCTAGAAGATGTGGAGCACTGAGGAATGTAAGCATGCCGCGAACGTAAGATGGTGTCGCATGAGGGAGTGTGTGGTGAGGGCATACATCATGACTGCATTCATACTTACATTAATAAGAGTAGTTAGGAGTGTTTGATTATACCACTTTATCATTACTGCTTGACTGCATTGATAACATGTTAACCTATGCTTTATTGTTCCACTAAGTTGATCACTCACTCTCACGTTACGGGACGGTGTTCCGAATACCCACCAGACTTTGTCTGATTGCAGATGGCGACGATACTTCTGAGGTGGAGCCGGACTTCTGTGACGACGAGGATGCTTCCTCGTGTATGCAATTTTCTGGCAGCGTCATGTGAGCCGTGTCTTGATCGACGGGATTACAGAGATGTCTAGATGACACTACACCTTTGGTACATTTTAAAACTGTACTTGTAATTCTTTAACCTGGTAACCTTATCACACTCTGGAGACTTACTATAGTTTATATATTTTTCTACCTATCACAGTCTTCCGCTTACAATTTAACTATCTCTGGAGTATGATATGCTGTTTTGGCTTAATCACACTCATGTTCACTACACTAATACAGACAACATTCAATCATCATTCATTTTATTGCATAAGTGATGCGTTGGAACTCGGGAGTTGAGTTTATGCTCGACCCTCGATTTTCAGGACATTACAGTATTGGTACATCACTCTATGTTGTGGATCAAGGGAGCAGAAAACTCTTCATCAACAAGGAGGAGGAGATCTTCGGCAATGTGCTAAACGGGACTCATTAGCTTATTTGTGATCATTCCTTTCTAGGATTGGGTCTTAAGTAGTTCTCACCCTTTGAAGTCCTCAAGGAGGCCTCCGGCGGAAGTGTACGTGGTGGGTGCGTTGTGTGGACCCTTGCTCTGTGGATAGCATAAACATCTAGTTTGGAGTGAACCAGTAAAACTCTAGGTTTTAGGTGAACCTGGTAATACCTTAGGGTTTGAGGTCAACCGTGAAGAAACCTCCTATAGGGTCTTATGGAAGATCCTTGGCCAGTGTGCTTAAAAGTGGGTGCGTTGTGTTGACCCTTGCTCGTGAGAGCATAAACAGTCAGCCTCAGTGTAGGTTGTAAAGGTTGAAGGTGAACCTGATTTAAAACCTTAGGTTAGAGGTGAGCCATGTAAAACCTCCTTAGTGAAATCCGGTACACTCAAGGGTTGACTGCAGTTACCGGGAGTGGAGTAGACTTATCGTCGAACCACTATAAAATGACTATGTTTGAGATTATTATTTTTTTGATTATGTGATTTGCTTTAATTCTTCCTCATCTGAATATTTGATCACATCACACACACCTACATAGTCATATCCATCATAAGCTAGCTTGCATACTGCTTACTTCTAAGATAGTTTGTGATTCGATCCTCTACTAGGCTTGGAAGCCAGTAGAGTTACATTTGAGTAATCCTGATATTTGCATGATCACAGGATTAGTGAAGTAGGATTTTTAGATAAAACATAAAAACTTTAAAAAGTCCTATTCACGCCCCTCTATGACATATTGGTATATTCCTTCTTCAACTAGTGCGGTCTTTACCGCCATTTCAATTGGTATCAAAGCAGGTCTCTCCTTAAGGGCTTCACTGCCTAGAGAGTGATCTTGACTGAAGTTGGAATATGGCCAAAGGAGAGGGCTCATCAGTCACTAAACCTCTAGTATTTGACGGCTCAAACTATGCATACTGGAATGCTAGGATGCACTACTTTCTGAGATCTTTGGATCATGACGTTTGGGATATAGTTGAAAGTGGATACGTGCCACCAACTGAACAAATCATACTTGATAGTGGCACAATAATCACAAAGCCCAAATCTAAAGAAAAGTGGATAGCATTCGACAAAGAAAGGCAAACATCTAAAGCCAAGGCTATAAATGCTATCTACCGTGTCGTGTCGCAAGATATTTTCAATCAGATAAGTATGTGTGGGACATCCAAGGAAGCATGGGATTTATTGAAAACAACCCATGAAGGCACAAGCACTATGAAGAGGTCCAAACTATAATTCTGACTTCACAGTTTAAAAGTCTCAGAATGGAAGAGCATGAGACGTTTATGGAGTTTTTCACCAAGTTGAATATTATTTGTAACTCCATGGGTGGATCGGGAGAGAAAGTTCCGGTACCGAAAATTTGTAGGAAAATTCTAAGATCCCTACCGGAATGATTTAATCCCAAGGTTACAACAATTGTGGAGTGTAGGAACATAGATGAAATGAAAGTAGAAGAACTGGTAGGTTCCCTACAAACTTTTGAACTACACTTCAAACAAACCCAAAAATCCAAAAATACTGTCCTAAAAACTTCAAATAAAATAATTCATGAGGACAGTGAAAGTGAAAAGGAAGATGAAGATAAAGAAATGGCCTTGCTGGCACAAAAATTCATAAGATTCTTTCAGAAGAATCGTGGCCATCCATCTAGAGGGAGAAAGGTGAACTATAAACCTCCTGTAGGCAAATTTAGTAAAAGAACCAAAGAACCACAATGCTACACCTGTCATGAGTATGGACACCTGTCTACTGAATGCCCAAATAGAAAAACTAAGGGCAAGGCTATGGTTGCCACGTGGGATAATACTGAGGAATCAAATTCAGAATCTAGTGACTCGGAAAGTGATGGAGATCAGAAATCATTGAAAATACTCATGGTCTCCGCTACTTCAATCATTCCCACCAAATCTGAGAACGAGAAAGAACAACTAGCCACTGAATCATTTTCATCTGACAATGAGGAAATTGAAGAAAAAGAAGAAGAAAAAATTGAAAAGGATAAACTACAAGATGCCTATAATCAACTTTATATTCATAGCATCAATATCTTTAAAAGACTCGGAATAGCGGAGAACAAAGGTAAGTTGCTGCAAAAGTATTTGGATAACACATTGGAAATCAACACACAATTAATAAATGATCTACAACAATATCATCTGGATAATGATAGACTTGAAAGAATTAATATTTTTCTTAAAAACAAGTCTGATAAACTGAACAAATAAGTTGAACTGCTAGAAGATGAGAATAGACTTCTTTTAAATGAAAATCATACACTCTTGTTTGATCTAGAAGAATCCAAGAAGATAGCCAAGATAAACTACAAGTTTTCCCCGAGTGGCGAAAAACTAGAAAAACTGTTAGGAATGGGAAGACCTGGAAAGGATAAAAGCGGTCTTAAATATGAAAGAAATAAATTGAAGACTGGAAATGCAGCTCCAAGAACTGAAAAATCTGCTGCTTCTGGAAGCAAAACCAAAACAACTCCAGCATGTTATTTGTGTGGTGATTTAGGTCATTATAATTTTGAATGCATAACTCCTAGGAGGACTTAACCTAACTCTGGTCAGAATCATGTTAACAAATTGTCAACCAGAGAAATACAGAACTTCAAGAGTCCTCTGAAGGATATGGATAGAAACAATGCTCTTACACCATCACTCAAATCGGTTAACAAAATGAAATGGATAAGAAAGAAATAGTTCAGACCAAGCAATAGAATCTGAACATGTGCTTAAATGAAATTTTTAGCATAAAATGATATATCCGAGGTTCAAATGTTTATAATTTTATTGTGTACATAATTTTTGTTGAAGTATACTATTGATAGATATACGAAAAATATACTTGAAGATCCGTCTGAATGCTGAAAACTGAAAATCTTCATCTTCAGTATGACTATCGATATGACATTTTCGATCTATCGATAGAAGGTCGATATTATCGACGATTCCTAAGGATATGGATTGTCGGGTGGCCAAGAATGATATCGAAGACAGACTCGATAGAATCAATAAGCAACCTCTCGATATTATCGATACAATGGTCGATCATATCGGCAAATGCTGCCCGATAAAAAAGCCAGCGAAACGAAAAAGGGGGCAATTTTCTCAAGGGTTTCACTGTCACCTTCTCTGCTCGATTCTCTCGACCAAATCAGTTGGAGCCACAGGGGACTACTCAAATCATTTTATAAATCCGGTAATACCCTTCTAACACGTCAAGAGTCCTTTCTCTTTTGGGTATTTGTCATTTTTTATCATTTTCTTTGTTTTTGTCGTCTTTCCCAAATTGTTCAACTTTCTATTTGTCATATGGGAAAGGACAAAGGGGTAGCGTCCATCCCTGGGGAATCTTCAATAGCCAATCGACAAAAGGTACTCGCCTCGAGAGTCAGGGTAAGGGCCCCGGAAAGTGAGATCCCCACACGGCAGAGAACAAGACAGACCCCACATGGTGGGTCCCAGACCGAGTCTCAGGCACCACCTCCTCCAACTGGAGCAAGTTAACAAACACCCAAATACATGGGCAGGAAGCACATACAAGAGAGGAGGGTAGACAAGGAGTGCCTCAAACCATACAAATTGGAACCCCTGTTTGCTGCAATAGATTGGCTACTTGTTCTGAACTTTGGTGGGTCCTTCCAACTTGAGAGAACACGCAACTTCCTTGCTGTGTGTCATTCACCAGTGGCTGACCCTCCTTCGTTCATGGTATCTTTGGGTGGTGATGATGCGTTTATCACGCCGGCTACAATAGCTAAAACTATCGGACTCAACATGGTTTCAGAAGGTATCCCAAAGATGGATCTTGATAACATGGAGATTCGATCCAGGGTTACTAAGTATCTTTGCAATGGTAGGGACATCCCCTGGCATCAAGGGAATGCGTTAAAAGCCAGGTATATGGATCCCAGATTTCGGATCTTGCATGGTATCTTCACTACCAACATCTATCCCAGAAGTACCAACAGGTCCGATCTCACTGGCCTCATGACCATGATCGTATACTCAGTTGCTAGAGGATCAAAGATCTGCCTTCCATCTCTAATTGTTTCTCAGTTGGTAAACGCCATCCACACATCTAGGGACCTCCATCTGCCGTAACCCTGGATTATTAGCATGATATGCGACAAAATCAGGTTCCCATCAACTATAGATCCGGTACTCCCGCTCCAAGTTTTCAATAAAAGAAATATTCGAAAAATGGATTTGGAGTTTCACGAGTACAAGGAGAACCCTGAGGAAGAAATCCAGGCGGAAGAAGTTGAAGGAGAAGGTGGCGATCCCATGGAAGGAGCTCAATGGTTGAAGATGCACCTCCTAGACCTGATCCAGCTCCGTCCACGTCGTCAGCCGGGTATGGCAAAAGGTTCAAACTGGATAGGATTGGGGCAATCCAGAAGGACATCCACTCAGTCAAAGAAAGGCTTACAGTCTTGGAGAGAACGGTTCAAGGAGTGCAGAGCATGGTACAACAATTGGTGGATCTAATGACGTGCCGACGGGACGACAAGATGCTATCTCACTCTACCCCATAAGGCCGGTTCATGCATGCTATCAAACACACTTTACTCTTATCTCGTGTTTGAACATCAGTATCTTTTTGGATGTTCTTCGCTATCATTGGTGTGTATTATAGCCTTCTAGATGTGCACAGTTTTTTTTGGGTTGTATATGCCTACTGCTGGGCTAATGTTGATGGATGTTGTTAGGTGCCCATATATGGGCTTGATTATTTTTTTTTTGTTACAGCTGTGTGGAGCAGTATATTTTTTTGGGTTGTACTGAACATTGTTTTTGGCTTAGGATTTACTGCTGTCTGTGGTAGTTTTGGTTCTTTTATGGCTGAATATAATGCTCAACCTTTTTCATGCCATATTTGTGTTACGTTCCCCCGGTTTATCAAGTTATGGATTGCATATGAATGAAAACTGCTATATAACTGCTCTAAAATGCATCCATAAGTTCTGAAATTGATGTTTGTTTAAATTGTATTACTTATTAAACATCACTTGATCTGCTTCTACCTGATTGGTTCTCCCAAGTATTTCAAGCTTCAGTCAATATCACCTGAGATTTCTTTATCAATGACTGACAAAAAGGGGGAGAACATTTGCAAACACCCCAAATAGAAAATTGTGTATCTATTTATATTGTTGCAGGTGTTATGGGAGCAGTTATATCAAGCAAGGGGGAGTTTACAAGTAAGGGGAAGCAGCTACTAGTTGTGTACATGAGGTAGAAATTGTAAAATTGTGTAAAAGCATGTACACACAATTTAGGGTGTGTTTGTCTAGAACATTCTAGGGTGTTTTGGGGATTTTATCACGTAATTGACAAAGGGGGAGATTGAAAGTGCCCTAGTTTGTCAAGTTACATGAGTGTTGAGTCAGAGTGTCTACAGAGCCTGACAGGAAGATCAGTTCAAGCGTCTGCCTCAACCGGATGTGTGCAAGCTCGTCACAGGTAAAACTTAAGCCTCACATCCCATAACTTAAAACACCAGGTGAAGAAAACCCTTAAAAACAAGTTAGAAATCGTAGGGTTTTTAAGGTGAGAAAATTTTTTCAAAATAGGAAAATTTCTAAGTTTTTTTCGCCTTGTCAATTTTATCGGAACATCCTCGATATGATCGACCTACTCTGTCGATGTCCTCGATACCTTAATCGATATTATCGATGTGAGGACCAAAAGTGTCCAGCAACTAAATATTCATCTGGATGGATTTATTGATGTATCGATACACCTATCGATATCATCAATATAAGCACTAAATATGTCCAGCAACTTCACAACATATCTGGATGAATTATCGATGTATCGATAAGCCTATCAATATCATCGATATTCAAATCTCGAGTCCATCAAAAAATGGCTTGATAAGATCGACAGGTAGATTTTCGGCACCCCTGTTTTTTAATGAAAATCTCAAATTTCTTCGATATATCGATGATCTTCCGATATCTGAAATCAAATATCGATAAGATCGAAGGTCCATCGATGGTATCGATCGTGGGCGTGCATATCTTACAGTAAATATTTCAGGTTGTTTTTAACTATCATCGGGAGCCATTCGATAAAATCGATATTCAAATATCAATGATATCGGCATCAGGTCGATTGCATCGAGCAAGTTCATAAATCATCCAGCAAGCTTAAAGACAAATCCGCTGGATTTATCGATGTATCAACTCTAATCTCGATATCATCGACATTCAAATTCCGATGATCTCGACGGTTCCCCGATCATTCATGAAAACCTAAAATATTTTAAAGTCAAGTCTCTCTCATTTTTCAAGTGTCGATGGATCGAACCTGTCATCAATGGAATCAAAGTTCGAAATTCGATGATATCGACAATAGTTTCGATTCATCAACCAATTGGCAAAGAATTTCAAAAGCGTATGACATTGAGTCCGAGTCATCGAGCAGACCATCGATGCTATCGAGAGTATACGCTCGATGATATCGAACCTACTCGATAATATCGATCTCTGTCATAAATGTGACTGTTTTATATCCGTTGGAACTTTTTGCCTATATATAGAGGATTTGTCTTTTGTTGCTATGAGAGAAAGAAGAGAGAGCCTTTGAGTGTTTCAACTTATATCTTATATCTAAAGCCATTTCTCTCAAGGGAGTTCATCCTCCAATCCACCCTCACCATTGACATTCAATAGAGTGGATTGGGGAATGAACTTCTGCATTCAAGGATTCTCCAGCTACTACCTTAATGGCAAATCATTAAGCTGGGATGCCTTGAATGCCTAAACGATTGGAACTACTCTATCTTCCTTATAGGAAAATCTTTATAGAGTAGGATTCCATCATAACCTTGACCCAACCCAAAGCCAAGTATTGGTACATCACTCTGTGTTGCGGATCAAGGGACCAGAAGACTCTTCATCAACAAAGAGGAGGAGATCTTCGGTAATGTGCTAAACGGGACTCATCAGCTTATTTGTAAGTATCCAGAGTCCAAGAGGACACTTGTGATCATTCCTTTATAGGATTGGGTCTTAAGTGGTTCTCACCTTTTGAAGTCCTCAAGGAGGCCTCCGGCGGGAGTACACATGGTGGGTGCGTTGTGTGGACCCTTGCTCTGTGAAGCGCATAAAAATCTGGTTTGGAGTGAACCAATAAAACTCTAGGTTTTAGGTGAACTTGGTAAAACCTTAGGGTTTGAGGTCAACCGTATAGAAACCTCCTCTAGGGTCTTATGGAAGATCCTTGGCCAGTGTGCCTAAATGTGGGTGCGTTGTGTTGACCCTTGCTCGTGAAAGCATAAACAGTCAGCCTTAGTGTAGGTTGTAAAGGTTGAAGGTGAACCTGATTTAAAACCTTAGGTTAGAGTTGAACCATGTGAAACCTCCTTAGTGAAATCTGGTACACTTAAGGGTTGAGTGCAGTTACTGAGAGTGGAGTAGATTTATTATCGAACCACTATAAAACGACCGTGTTTGAGATTGTTATTTTTATGATTGTGTGATTTACTTTAATTCTTTCTCATCTGAATATTTGATCACATCACACACACCTACACAGTCATATCCATCATAAGCTAGCTTGCATACTGCTTACTTCTAATATAGTTTGTGATTGGATCCTCTACCAGGTTTGGAAGCTAGTAGAGTTACATTTAAGTAATCCTGATATTTGCATGATCACAGGATTAGTGAAGTAGGATTTTTAGATAAAATATAAAAACTTTAAAAAGTCCTATTCCCCCCCCCCCCTCTAGGACATATTGGCATATTCCTTCTTCAACTAGTGCAGTCTTTACCGCCATTTCATGTGAGAAACACGAATATCTTTAGAAATTGTAATGAAACTCCAGTGAATTGGGTCATTCGTTCATACGCAAAATTGAGGATTTTGGACCGTCAATTTCTGGCCAAACTTCACTCATGGGAAAAGGAAATTTCTCTGCACGTATCCGTATACATGTGGCCCCGATCGAGTAAGTATGATCGTTGATCTAACACAAGTCCTCCATGGTGGATCAGCTTATCAGATCGCACTAAAATCGCATCCTGGCACAGATCAATTGTCAGGGAACTTACCCTATGACGTATGTGAGTAGAGGGCCTTCCTATGAGCCCTGTTTGTTAAAAACAGCTACCCAAATTATATAAACCATGTATATAGTGGCCCTGGGGCCATTTACATCACATTTGGGCCTATATATAGCCCTTATACCACCTCACCTCTCTCTCATACGAATTTCTCCAAACCCTAGGAGAGAGGAGAGAAAAGAAGAGAAAAGAGTAAGGAGAGAAGAGAGATCTTGGGAGATTGTTGCAGTGTTTCTCTTCCACTACTCAACGAACTAAATTACTTTCCCGTTTTACTACACAATCCGCTTCGGCTACGATTTTGGGTAAGAAAACCTAACCCTAATCTTATTATAGAGATCAGGCTGATTGTTTGTCAATCTAGCTAACCGTTTACGTTATTTAGGTGCTCGACGTTCTGTATTCGGGAACGTAGAATTCAAACTGAGTCTGAATCGAGTATTCCAAAGAAAGGTGTGGACTATAAACGTTTAGGTTATGGATATCAATGCTTTCAATGTCAGCTAATGATTTATGTCTGACTTGATTGCTGTCATATTGTCTTAGATACGTCGTTTTCGATATAATATACATGTGTTAACTATGTTGAACAAAATATGCCTCTCATGTGTTTGTTGAAATGTTTGAATGAACATGTAAACATGATTTGTACTTGTCATGACTACTAATCTAGGATTCATCGTTGCCATATGTATGCTGACCTCTCTATATAAGGATTTGCAAAAATATATATTGTAACTAACCTAGTCTATGTATTTGGTGAAGTGTAGTCTAAGTGTTTAATGAATTATCTGAATGAGAAATTGTTGATGATTTATATGTATTACGAGTGTTAAGATAGGGTTCTCTCTTGCCTTATACATATGTATAGTTTCTTTCATGTAATCATATTCGCCTCTATGCAAAGATTGATAAAATACTAGTATTTGGTAACATGGTCAAGGTGTTTGATGAAATGCTCAAATGAGGTTTTCACTTAAATTATTTGTTAAATGCTGAATTGATTATCACATGTATTTAATTGTTGCATCTGAGTAAGATTGGGGCTACAAGCTAGCCCAGGCAATCGATAACAGTTCATGTTCGGGTGGCCGAATTAGTCTCACCACATTGGGTATATTTAATGAATTCATGTCGCACGATGATTATCGACAGTGGTTAGGCCACGAGGGGTGCTTATGCGCTCCATGTCGATTAAGTCAGCGTGTGCCTGTACCAATCAGATTTGCCTAACAAACCGATTGGCCTATTGTGTGTTTACCATGTATGGACACCACTACTTGAATCTATAGTACCCCTTTCCAATGTAAAGACCCTCTCTAACCATAGTACCACGATCCGCTAAGACTCATGAGCCGGGCATGGTGGTATGGGACACCGAGGTCAAGTTGTCGACCTACGCTTGGGTGACGAGCCTCCCCTTATTGATCAGTGAACAACCCAGACTCATGAGCCGAGTATGGTGGTATGGGACACCATGTTCGAGCTGTCGGCCTACGCTGAGGTGACGAGCCTCCCCGTAGTGACCGCGAGTATAAACTTTGAATTCGCCTATCGACTGCTTTTCCATTAGGAGTGATAAACTACAACTTGCCTATCGTATGTGTTTAACTAAGATTGACGACCCTAGATGGATCCTTCGGTTTGGGTTAATAATATAAAGGGAGGTACCTTAGCTTCTCGAACATGTTGTATGAATAAGCTTAATTAAGTACTCGGTTAACACGGTCATGTATCGCATTGCATTAGTTAGGATGTGCTTTTGGAGAGGAAGGTGCACTTTAGGAAGCATTGTCATATGCAAAATTGGTTGTCGGAGTCAGTTTTGAGGGAGCTTTGTGCGAGGACATACATCATTACTTGCACACCATTCCTACATTAACAAGAGTAATTAGGAAGTGATTGTTGTATTGCTTTATCATTACTGCTTGATTAACTTGATAACATGTTAACCTTTGCCTTATAGTACCACTGAGTTAATCACTTACTCCCACCCTAGGACGGTGTTTTAAAACACTAACCAGACTCTAGTTTAAATGCAGGTGATGAGGAAGTCTATGCGACGGAGCACGACTTTATGGATGAGGAGGAAGAGTTCTCCTACGTTCAGCTCTCGGGCAGGTCTATGTAGATCTCGTACCGATGTGCAGGGACTACAGGGATTTTTGGCTTAGTGGAACACATTTACTTTTCGCATATTGTATATTTTGGAACAACACATATATATATTCATCCCGATTACATACTCATACTCCGGAGTTTGTAAAACACTTTTATATTTAAATACATATGCTTCAGACTTCCGCTTGCTTAATTTAATTATATCTGGAGTATGATATGTTGTTTCGATGTAATCTCACTCATATTTAACTCATTAATACGGACAAAATCTGAACATCATTATCCATGTTGCATAAGTGATGTGCTGGATCTCGGGAGTAGAGCTTTGCTCAACCCTCGAAATTCAAGGCATTACAAAAAATAACTTATGGAAAGTTCACCTTCAAGTGAATCAAGATGAAAAGTTCACCTTCAACTGAATCAAAATGAAAAGTTCACCTTCAAGTACTAGCCATGAAGTTGGAAAATGCAAGCTTAAGTACAAGTCATGAAGATGGATTGTTCAAGCTAAAATGAATTCAAGTTCTACTATACTTCTAGTAGAAGATCAAGCTCCACTTTTGACTGCACTTTAAGTAGAAGATCAACTATGCACTATTAAAGATTCAAGTAGAAGATTCAAGTTTTACACTTCAATGTCCAATTTTCCCAGGTATAAGTGACCCTAGAAAGACCTTAGACTTAGATGCTTTCAAATGATAAACATATATGGGCTTTTATACTTTGGTTAGGCTTTAGTACGACTAGTCTAAGCCTTGGTTCGACTAGTCTAAGCTATGGCTCGACCAGTCTAAGATAGTCTTTGACCAGTCCAAGTTTGAAATCCAAAAATAGGATATTTCTGGTGATTTCTTAACCAGTCGAGTAAACTGCTCGACCAGTCGAGGGGTGCTCGACTCGAAGTCTAGCAATTATTTTTTAGCACCCTCGACCAGTCGAAGCCCATGCTCGACCAGTCGAAGAGGGCCCTCGACTAGTCGAGCAGGGCTTTCAACTAGTTGAAAGATTATTTTATCCGATCGCGCCCAAAATTTGAAATTTGGTTAAATCTTAGACCAGTCAAAGCAACAGCATTTCAGCCTATAAATATAGGCTTTCTCTCATTTCAAAATTACTCATCCAAGCTAAGAAAAGCCTTCACTTAGAAATAGAGAAGTCCCCACTATCATCAAGTTATTGCACGGTATTTTATATTTGTTATATATATATATATATAGCTTTTGCTTTTAATTCTTTGATCTCTTTTCATAAATCATATGTTTTAATGAGAGTAATCATTCTTTTTTAGAGATCTGAGGAATTCGAACAAGTAGCATGTGGTTTGAATTAATTTAAAATCAATTTATAACCTAGAACCCTTATTTGTGTTACTGGACATTGAACATTCTACTTCAAGCGAAGCGGTTCTACAAGCTACATCAAGAACGTCTTCAAAGAGAAGATAAGTATCATTTTATATCTTTGTATTTTGGTTTCTTTGAGATATCTAGAAAATCTCATGTATTGGTTTTGACTAAGATAGCCAGAAAATCTCAGCATGGGGTTTTTATTTGTAGTAGCCCTTCTAAAATCACAACTATATAAGTTTTAAGGTGAACCTGTGAAAACCTTGTTTATTAATGAACGTCAATATCATGTAGGTTGTGATTATTAGGAGTGGAGTAGATGTGGCTATTTGAGAATAGTTGGTGTACACAGTGAACACTATAACTCCTGGTGTTTGTGGTGAATGTTTAATTTTTTTATCTCTGGTGAATGATTGTAATTTATTTATGCATATGTGGTGAATGCTTGTAATAGATAGCTCTCATGTCTCTTGCTTAGTTTGGGATCTTGATCCTTACAAATGTTCGTAAAATCAGGTTGCCCTACCTAAAACTTTGTTTTTGGTATAAGGTTGTCCTACGAACTAAGTTTGAATCAATTTTTCAATACTAGTACTATTGAGATATGTGATCCCCCCTCTAAGACTGTTAGCTCACCTTTTTCACATGGCTTATGACACACTCAGAGAGCTCATATTATAAATGCACCCATTGCTAGTATAATGTAGAGGAGACTTAAAAACATGGAGCAAGAGGGGTCTCAAGGAGGCTTTGGGGACCGTCATACCAAGATGGTTCATTTCAAGCCTCATACTAAAAGGTACAACAACTAGCTCTCACTTTCACAATGTGATCGACATTATGTAGCGTGTTGAAATAGATGTGAAGCTTCCAACCCAAGGAGACCTTAGGGTCTACCTCCATGATGAGTATAAGATATAGGCTTTGGAACTAAACTCAAACCGAACTTGTAGACATATAGGGTGGTAGTCATGCACGATGGGTGGTCAGGACTCACAAAGTTATCCATTATCAAATTCATGATGTATTGTAGAAGGAAAACCATTTTCTTTAAATTTGTTGATGTCCGTCCACAAAGGATCACCCCTATACATACAACCTTTTGAAGGGAGAGATTAGATATGGGGTTAGAGAATGTAGTGCAAGTTATAATAGATAAAGGTAGTGTGTTCATGAAGGTGGAGAAAATGTTAATGAAGAAAACAATATCTATTGGCCCAATAAGCAGCTCATTAATTGACCTGATGCTCGAGTTGATGGGGTAGAGTGAGAAAATCAGGAATACCATTGAGGTGACGAGGAGGGTGTAATGCCCCAAAATTGGCACTTGAGAACGAAGACTCATATCCCAAGTTCGAGGGTGTTAACACTATGATTCTCTGGTGCATTAACACCAACTCTAGTAATGCCCCAATTTTCGCCGCTGGAGTACGATGCCCTCACAACAGAAACCCAGCTTTTACACTAGGAAACACCGCACATGGGGCTATCTCCCACGTGTCTACATAGTGAGAGTAACATTCATTCCAAATACAAAATAAATCAAAGTAGCACATATCAATCCAATGGATATCAAGGGGTAAGCAGAGGTGACTAAAACCATAAAGCCATTAGGCAAAACATCCAATGAAAGTGTATGAATCCAAAATGTGTCCATAAGGACCACCACAAATCATGAACAATCCCTAAAATTGTGGTAATGTGTTGCAATGCGTCTAAGTGCGGAATATGGTGGAGCTATAGAATGTAGGCTAATTCCTAGAGGAGGGGTGATTAGGAGCAATTAAAAATTATACCTATTAAAAACACTAATTGCCTAACTTAAACTAATTTGCAATTAAACTAAGTAAGACAATATAACTCCAAGGATTTTAAGCCATTAGAGGATCCAATCACATAGGCTACACTAGATATGCATATAAGATAGTGTATATGAGCATGTGGGATGTGCTACCTATCAATCACTAAGCATTTATCTAATAATGCTAGCATGGTGTAAACATTCAGAATCATAAGCATAATTAAACAATTGCATAAATGACAATCCTAAACACGATCATATATAGGGATTCGGCTATATGCCTACTCCACTCCCGATGGATGCACTCAACCCATGAGTGTACCAGATTTCACTATCGGAGGTTTTAAATTAGGTTCACCTCAAACCTTTATAGCCCTACACAAGGACTCTACAATTTATGCCCTACACAAGAGCAAAGGTCCTGCACAAGAATCTAAACTTTATGCCCTACGCAAGAGCAAAGGTTCTACATAAGAACCTAGACAATTTAGGCCACACATGTCAAAGTCCTACACAAGAACCTGAGGTTTATGCACTACACGAGGAGCCAGGGTCGTAATCCCAAACCCAACACATTTACTCCCGCCGAAGGCCTACAAAAGGACTTGGTTTAGTTTCTCCCTAGCTTAACCAACAACCTTGGTCCTATACAAGAACCACGAGATTTAAGCCCTATGGAAGAGTTAAGATCCTATGAAAGAACCTATGTGAGTTTTAATACAAACTCTTGCACTCGAACCTACACAAGGAAGGAGTACAACAATGGACTCTAAAAGTGACAACTCACTTGTCTGATCGAGCCTTGCTTATTGCGCCAATGGATTGTTTGATCTCCTCTCTCTCGTGCTTCAATCATCTACCCAGTGCTCCCTCAATTATGTTGCTACAGCTTCACACAGCTTCAGCTCCACGATCAATCACCTTGCTAAAGATGCTCCTCCGAGATGCCCAAGGTGATAGAAGTGGGTCGAATCTCCTACAATTAATAGATAGTTGGTTTCCTAGGGGATTCAACTAGATAAGCCCCTATAAGATCTGGACAATGATTTACCAAGATGCTTAAGTTCAATTTCTTGAAAATGAAGGAGTTCAATCACATCTCCAATGGAGAGGTTGGAATTCTCATTAGAGTTGAAATCTCAAGGGAGATTGCTTGAAACTCATAGGAATAGAGGCATGGGGTGAGGGATTTGCCTATTAGATCACCTTACCTTTAGTTACTCCAAAAACCCATGAAAAAGTCCAAGAGCCGAATGCCCTTTATAAAAAGTTTTGAGCTCCAACAGTAAAAAAAACAAGCAAAAAACGGCTCTTTCGATGCCATCGAAGGGTCTTCGATGTCATTGAAGGGTTCCCCGATCCCCTCGAATAATTCAAAAAATATGGTATTTTCTTGTTGGACAAACCTGGACCGGTTTCGATGTCATCGAACTATCCTTCAACTGCATCAAACATCAAGCTTCGATGCCATCAAGAAAATCAGAAAAAAAAAATCCACAAACCTTACTGGACAATCTCTGGATCTCAACGATGCCATCGAGGGGTCTTCGATGCCATTGAAATATAAGTTTCGATGTCATCGAGAATTCCAGGAAGAAATCTGGTTTAATTGTTGGACATTTTCTAACTCTCAATCGATGTCATCGAGGAAGCTTCGATGTCATCAAAACATAAGTTTTGATGTCATTGAAGGGACCTCGATGCTATCGAGAATTTCAGAAGGAAATCCAATTGGTTGTTGGACATCCCTAACTCTTGATCGATGTCATCGAGTAGGTCTTCGATGCCTTCAAAGACTATTTGATGGCAGGTCGGTGCGATCAAACGTGAATCGAATTCTATTGTTTGGGCTTATCTTTTATACAGTAACCTTGTTTATCATATTTTTCTTGGTCTCCTAAGGCTAAGGGATGATCAATTTATTATTCATATTGGGTCATGATCATCTAGAGGTGATAGGGTCATTTTGGGTCAAAGGTTAGGGTCACCAAGGCATCTCTTTTACCTGTTGTAGCTCCTTGATGCTCTAACTTTCTCCACCAGATCTATTAGGCATCCTAAGCTCCACACCTCCAACTACCTACATTAACTATTATTTTTAAAATTTGAATCATGAGTGGCCAACTTAGTGAGAAATCCTCCCAAGTTTACATAATGACATATTAATCAAGTATAGTTTCAAAAAAGTAAACCATGCAAAAGAATAACTATTATAATGCAATCTTATTTAAATGTATGAATATATGAATACACATCCAGTTGGCTTTTGGAGGTAGCCATCAACGAAAATATCTTTAGGTGCGTGCCTTATCAATGAATACCCAACCACAGTAATAACAATGGCTAAGAAACAATGAAAATACATCAACTAAAGGTACGTGTTATCACAGTATCTAGCCCACAACAAAAGTAGTTAGCCATCACCAAAAGTAAACTATGTTCTAAAAATGGTTAGTAAACCAAAACGGTTGTTCGAATAGTGGACTAGGAGCTAGTGAAAGTAAAATAAGTACGTGTTACCATAGCATCTATCCACCCGATAACGCCCGCGTGCTATGTGAAATTATATGGAATAGGATACCACGACTACATGCGGAAGCTTGGCAAAGCTAAGGAATGATAGTTATGTCCTAGAGGGGAGTGATTAGGACCAAATAAAAATTATGCCTTTTAAACATAACTTCTTAACTTCAACAAATGTGTAAATTAAACTAAGTAAAATAATTTAACAATAAGGCTTCCAAGACATTAGTGGATCCAATCACATGGACTACAGAAGATTTGACATTCAAGCAACTAATCTATAAATAATAGTGTACATATTTGTGTAGGATGTGCTACCTATCATATCCTAACATTCATCTAATCATGCATACATATAATTAAACATTCATCACATAAGCATAATTAAACAAGTGCTCAAAGACAATCTCAAAAACAAGCATATATAGTGGTTCAGTTTTCCTACTCCACACCCGGCAAACCCACTTAACCCATTAGCGTACTGGATTTCACTATTATGGGTTTTAAATCAGGTTCACCTCTAAATTTAACAATCCTATACATGGATCGACTCCCTCAGAGACTTACATGGTTTTCTATAGGCTTACCACGAACCTCAGTCCTAATCCAAGGACCTATATTTACTCCCACCAGAGGCTCTTTTAGAGACTAACACGTACACACCTGTGTCTGATGATGAAAAGGCCGAGCTCTAAGTCCTAGAGGGGGGTGAACAGGACTATGTCAAATAAAAAATAAATGCGGAATACAAAGATAGATAGCACAAATAAATAACAACCTCAAATGCACTAGTCTTGAGAGATTGATACAAACTGGTTCTAAGGACAACCTAACACCAAAAACCAAAAGCTTATGGCAGGACAACCTTACTAGAACGTTGGTAAGTATCAAAAACTCAAACCAATAAAGAGGCAAAGGAAATAAACTAAATTATTACAACATTCACCACAAGTGCATAAAGAAAATTACAACATTCATCATCACACATACATCACATCCATCATCCAAACTCCGAGAATTATAGTGGTTCGTGTGTATACACCAACTGTTCGCAAACAACCACACAACTACTCCACTCCCAATATCCACACCGACAGGATATTGGCTTTCACTAAGAAATAAGGTTTTCCAAGGTTCACCTTAAAACCTTTACAATTACGTTTTTCAAATGGGCTCAAACAATCACAAAAACCCCACAATGAGGTTTTCCTAGTTGAATCTCACAAACAAAAATTGTAGAAAATGAAATTATACTTATCTAAAGATTCTTCTTCTGATGTAGCCGGGTAGAACCAATTCGATATAGTCGTAGATGTTAAATGCCTAATCTCACAAATGAAAGGGTTCCAAGTCTAAATGATTTTTAAATTAAATTAACTTGGGCTAGCTTGATTTGATTTTGAGCTCAAAAGGGTAAATCACAATTCCCCTTTTTAATACAATAGAGTTGAATACAGAGATCACAAAATCAAATACAAAAAGCTATAAAAAGAATCTAAAATGAATAAGTAACAGCTTCATAATTGTAGGTACTTATCTCTCAGAGTGATGACTTGATTAAGCTTGGAATGAATGAAAAACTCTGAGATTTACCCTCTATTTATAGGTAAAAATTTTGTTCCCTCGACTGGTCTAAGGGTTGGTTCGACTGGTCGAAGTACCAACCAATGTTCAAAATTTCTGGCACGATAAGATAAACCCATTACTCGACTGGTCGAGTGGCCTGCTTGACTAGTTGAGCAATGCACTCAAATTTGGTTGAGGGGGAAAAAGCTTCTTTGGACTTTGAGTCGAGCCCGCACGACCGGGGTCAAGACTGTTCACTCGACTGGTCGAACAGTGTCCATAAATGGTCAAGCCACAACCAAAAAATATCCAAAAATTCTCAACAAATCTTGGACTAGTCCAGAAACACTTTGGACTGGTCGAGCCCATGCTTGGACTAGTCGAACAAAGGCTAGGACTAGTTGAAGAAAAGCCTATAAACTTATACATCAACCCAAATTCAATATGCAATAAATATGACCTAACCTATGGTCATTCATGTCACGCCCCAAACTCAGAAACCGGGTTCGTAAAATTCCTGATCATCGAATCTAGTGCCAACAGCCTCCGTAGCACCCCATTCTCAGCTTCCAGCACCCATACACCAGATTCTGATCCTGGGATCCTATAAGAAGGATTTTCAACGTACATTTTTCTCATAAGAAGCATAACCACAAGTTTACCCAAATCACAAAGGCAACATCATCATCACATATCCACCAATATAAACAGTTGAATACAGTGCTGAAAGGGAAATACATATATATCGAAATCAAAGCTCCAGAAGTCCGCTGCATGCTTCAGCTCAACGCTACTGTGACCTAACGCCACCTGCACACATCTATCATGCATAAGCTTATAAAATGCTTAAATGGTGATGAAAGTGTGTTCAAGGTAAGTGTCAAGTATGTAATACAATGCCATAAATCATACAATATCAAAATAAGCGAAAAAACTGACAAGTCCATGAGTGTTATCAGTCGTACCAAGACTATGTGATGTAAGGCATGAATGCTAACGGCTATATCGAGGCTGTGTGATGCAAAAACGTAATAAACCAATATCATATACTGAGGAAGCAACGTAGATCAGCTATGCAATGCGGAGACATAGTAAGTCAAATATCATATACTAAGAATGCAATGCAATATGCAAATCCTGATGAGTCTAAGAATACCGTCAGCCGTATCTAAGCCATATAAATGCATAAACATGGCAACCCAAAATGCTAAATACCGCGGATGTAATGCAATATGTTGTGCGAATGAAATAACCAAGCTGGAGTGAAGTTGAGATGATAATACATAGTATCGCAGGCTATGGGGTCCATCACAAGGGACTTATATCCAAACCAGTCCCATACCTAAATTTGGATAGTCAAACTCAATGTGGTAGACTCCTGATCTCAGGTTAGTCGCATGCCCCAACCAAAATCCTAGCCATTATGAAGGTACACAACAATGGGTTGCACACCACCAACCCGAGTTGATAGTGAATGAATGAGTAAAATGCCAAGCATGCAACTCCTGCTCAATAAGTCAACATATCAGTACCATATATGTCTGGGATCATCACCGGGGTCTAGCACAGTCCAAATCAGATTGCAGCTACATCGCGCGTAACAAGGTGAGTGGAAGAGACCTCACTATTCGCCTGCCAATATCATGCCCGGCTCGTCGATAGCGGACCCATTCCTCGAGCTGGTCAAACTCAGCCTAGCTTTGCCCCCTCCTCTTGGGTAGGTAAGGCCGCACCCCCTTCCAACTGACCACGACACAGTGGGAGATGCGGCCTAACGGTATACGGCTCTCATGTGCTCATGCATCCACTCGGTCTAGGAGTTAGAGCAACCGCTAGTACCAAGAGGGTTCTGGAACTTTCACCCAAGGATATCTATATCAACCCATGTAGAACAGATTTTCGGTATCCCATCTGGCCATCCACGATATGCCTTGGAGGCTACGGCCCTGATGTCGCTAGGGCGTATGGTAATCATAATCACACAATGCAAGATGCATGAGTCACACAGTCCAATCATGTATCAATCCTGCGCATATCGTGTGCTCATGTGGGGTAACTCCGCCTATTAGAGAGTCTCATGAGCAACCTACCCTATGGCATATGCAATGGTCATCCACATCTCATAACAAACATGCAGATGATGCGTATGGGTATGTATCATGATGTTATGCTGTCACATACTCATAATCGGTATCGATAACTGACATCGATAATCGACCTATTAAAGGGCCTAAGGGAAGGTCACAATGAGGACATTTAACCATCATTGCCCATCAATGTGGACATTTAACCAACATTGCTCCCAAGGAGTAGCCCATATAGAGTCAAACATATAGTGGGCCCATGGCCTCACACAAGGGCCTAATATACATCACACTGGGCCATAAATACATCACATTGGGCCTCATCAATGGCTACAATTACATCACAATGGGCAACATACAATCACAATGGGCCACATACAATCTCAATGGGCCTTACACAAGGGTCTCATACATCAAGTGGGCCGCATCATATGGGCCTTATACATCACATCGGGCCTCATCATATAGGCCTCATATACAACACATCAGGCCGCATCACATGGGCTTAATACACATCATTATGGGCCGCATCACATGGGCCTAATACACATCACTATGGGCCGCATCACATGGGCCTAATACACATCATTATGGGCCGCTCACGTGGGCCTAACACATCACTATGGGCCGCTCACATGGGCCTAATATACATCACTATGGGCCGCATCATATGGGTCTAATACACATCACTATGGACCGCATCACATGGGCCTAATACACATCATTATGGGCCGCTCACGTGGGCCTAACACATCACTATAGGCCGCTCACACGGGTCTAATACACATCACTATGGGCCGCATCACATGGGCCTAATACACATCACTATGGGCCACATCACATGGGCCTAACACGCATCACTATGGGCCGCACACACGGGCCTAACACGCATCACTATGGGCCGCTCACACGAGCCTAACACACATCATTATGGGCCACATCACATGGGCCTAACACATCACTATGGACCGCTCATACGGGCCTAACACACATCACTATGGGGCACTCATATGGGCCTAATACACATCACTATGGGTCACATCACATGAGCCTAATACACATCACTATGAGACGCATCACATGGGCCTAATACGCATCACTATGGGCCGCTCACATAGGCCTAATACACATCCCTATGGGCCGCTCACACGGGCCTAACACACATCACATGGGCCTCGAAATACAACTCAATGGGCTACGCCAAAAAGAGCCATAAATACACAGCAGGTGGGCCCTACACATGGGCCTAATATACATAACAGGTGAGCCCTGCACATGGGCCTCATACACATCAAGTGGGCTTCATCAATGGGCCGCACCAATGGGCCTCATATACATCAAGTGGGCCGTATCAATGGACAGTATAAATAAGACAAAAAAATTAAGGTGAGCCCCATAGAAATTGTTGATGTCTCCAGCAGTTATATAGCTGGTGTGAAATGCACCAGCCAATCTACTACCATCAGGTGGGTCCCACGTGGGGCCCACCGTATCATTATATATATATATATAATATTATAATAATAATAATTATTATTATTATTATTATTATGGACATCTAGTGTCCAGGACCTGGATGGCCTGGATGAAAAACACATAGATCATGGTGGTCCCCACCGTCCAGACCACTGGACGATGTGGATCAGCATCACGTGTGGGTTCCACACAGATTGACAGTATAGAAATAACACATACCTCATGAGATGGGGCCCTAGAGGTTACTGTCGTCAATCACAGTAACTATTGTGTACCCCCAGCAGATAAACGGTTTAGATATAATACATGTCATGGTGGGGCCCACAGAATTTGCAGATGTCAGTACAACAGTTATTTGTTACAGCTGCTGGCCCTCCATCCATCAAACGGATGGTTTGGATATGAAACAGATGGATGGTTGGATTACAAAACAGGTGGACGACATTGATGAAACACATGCATCACAGTGGCCTGGCACCATCTAGCTAGTCCAGACTGTCCAGATGGTCTGGACGGTGTGGATGAAACAAATACATCATGGTGGCCCCTGCACAGCACCATCCAGACCATCTGGACGGTGTGGCATAGAGGTACATCACGGTGGCCCCTGCATAACACCGTCCAAATAAATGGATGGTGCAAATGTAAGGCATAAATCAGGTGGGTCTCACTGTCCAGATCTGTTGGACGGTGTGGATTTCTCACACACACCAAGGTGAGCTCCACCGTGATGGATGGCATACACGCATCAGGTGGGCCACACATGTCATCAATACAAAAAAATGAGAAAAAAAAGGAGAGAGGGAAAAGAAGGGAGAGAAATCAGTTGTGGGAGGGGCCCCGCCACTATGGGCCCCTCTTTACAATGCATACATCAAGATGGGTCCCACCATAAGTGGGCCCTCAAATAAAAATCAAGGGTAAAAACCCTAAAATCACCCATCGTTCTAGCTCCTTCTTGGCTCTATGAGATCCCTAGCTCCTTGGCTACCATTATGATGGAAGATGATGGAGATTGGACGGTGGAGATGGGAGATGAGGGGGGTAGGAAGATGGGCCACACCAATCTCTTCTCATGGAGAGCTTGGACAGTTGCTTGCTTGGGAGATGGGTTTGAGAAAGAGAGAGAGAGAGAGAGAGAGAGAGAGGGTTGGGTGAGTGATGGAGTGATGAGTGAAGTGAGTGATGGGTGTACTTGATGGGTGGAGAGAGAGAGAGAGAGTTGACTTTAGGGGTTGCTTGGGGATGAGGCATGTACTTGACATGTGAGGTGATGTATACTTGATTGATGGGATTGATGAGATTGATATGATGTTCTCTTCGGTTTTGCAAATGCTCGGCGTTTTCCTCGAACTGAACGTGGGCCCACACCTCCTGGCCTGGGTATCGCCTCAGCGCGCGAGACCCGGCATCGGAACCGTAGTGATGGTGCGGTCGCTAGGGTACAAGTCTCAGGTCGAGACAACTCTGAGATGTGGGATACGACTCAGGATCATGCACAAACGCTAGTTAAAGATGCGGGTTGTCAGAATTTGACCAGGAGGACCGCGGAAGCCTACGAAATGGTACGGTATAGGATACCGGCCTTACAATTCATACCTTGATTGTGAGTTTAAAACATCGAAACATCGATCACTTCGGTAACTCAAAGTACATGAAGCTTATCCTTGAAGTCTTGAACTTGAGCTAGACTTAAGCTAGTGATCTTGAACTTTAGCTTGAGCTTCAAACTTCTATTCTTGTACTTGAGCTTGTAGTCTTGAACTTTGTCAACATTTTTCAACTTGAATATGTAAAAAAGTTCGACGATGATGTGAACAACTCAAAATGCATGAAGATGATCTTTCCAACGTATCAAAACACGATACAGATTCTAAATGGTTTGGCACAACAAAATTTGACAAATCCGGGTGCTAGATTTCCAATATAGCACTTACAATCTCCCCCTTTGTCAAATTTGTGACAAAACCAACTAAAGAATCATGCACCAATTCAATAAAGAATCATGCACCAGTAATGCTACTACAACTCACTACAACTCCCTCACAGTCCAATACTCCCCCTCAATCTAGGCGAAGTGATTCGTAGAGTGCCTGTATTAATCAAATACACATCCAATATATATATATATATATATATATATATATATCTTCACAATCACACATCCCCAACGATCATCATATACATACACCATCAAGAATCATAGTACATTTCTCCCCCTTTTTGTCACAATATGACAAAGGAAAGAAAATGAAAGAGAGGATTGAAGAAAAAATATAAGAGAAAGTATGATTTAAGAGAGTGAATAGCATAAACATGTCCATTGATTAGTATCAAAATATCATCATGAAGCATAATAACATGTTCAAAATATTATCATGAAGCATAAACCAAACATGTCTAAGAACTATTCAAGCACGAGTAAAGATAAGAGTTATTACAAACTCAATATAAATAACAACTAGTCAGAACCAGAAGATGGAGTAGGAATAGATGGATCAATTTGATGTAATCCCTTGTTAATACGCCGAAGGTATTTACACATATATTTGAATTGAGTCTCTTGGGATACATGCAAATCTTCCACCTTCTCCTCTAAGGTTCTCAACCGCTCATCAAAATCAGATGGTTGATAATCAGGATCAGCCTCAGAATCATATTCTAATTCATCAAAGATATTATCCATAGTCACATCATCAGGGGGTAGTGCTTCTTCCTCTCTAGCTTCTTCAGTAGCTCCTCCAGCATCCCTATCAACTTGGCTAGGAGCCAACTTCAGATTCATCTTGTTAATGTTGGAATTGTTAAAGGGAAGATGGGAAATAGGAGCTTCTCCAGTTGGCATGATCATAAGACAATGAGTAGCAAGGGTGGTCATCAAGTAAGTGAAAGGTATATCACTATGGCTCGAATGGAGATGAAATTGAATTATCATATAACAAATTAGAGATGGAAGATACACTTGAGTACCAGAAATAACAAAGTAAAGAATACGCACCATGAAAGAAGTTAATTCAGTCTTGTTACCAAATCTCGGGTAAACATTCGAGATAAAGATACGATGAAGAACTCTGTATCTGGGTAACATATGATTGGATCGGAGCGCAATCCCGAAATTCCAATCCGAGTTGATGTTACATAAATCTCTGGTTAACATTAGTTTTTCTGATTCAGTCAATCTCGCAACCAATGTAGATATTGGTATTCCTTCATCATTAACAGGAATGTCCATTAAACTTGAGATCAAGTGACGATCTACGGAAAATGTACCTTCTCTAAACATAATAACGAAGGTTAAATCTTCAACAGACACATCACTAATGCATGCGTACATGGCCTGGGCAATGGACTGATATGCAGGTCTGCCCCAATTCAATATGTTAGCCCATCCTACAGCCACAAGGAGGGGAATGATATTAACAGGACTCAAATGGTTACAATTGACCATCCACTCAAAAATGATGTTGCGAAGATGAATTTCCCGCACATATTCTGTGTCCACTTTGGGTGGTCGAAGAGTACACACCAAAATCGGTGTAGAACAGGAAGAAGGACCACAAGTGGTTCTCTTCTTATATCTACCTTACATTGCAAGAAACAAAAATAAAATGCAAGAAGGATTTAAAAGTTTCACATAAATCAGATTTTTTGCTAGAAATGCAAAGACACTACTAGAAATCTTGAAATAAACCTTAGAATCAAGCAAATAGAAGTGAAAAGAACCAAAATTTGAAAGGAAAATGCAAAAGATGCACTAACCAAGTTACAATCGAAGGTGGGTTCGATCGGTCGTGAAAGGGCCTGGAGAAGATGAAGAGAGTGAAGAAAAAGTAATTTTACTCATCTTAAAAGCACCCTACACACGCTACTCGACTGGTCGTGAACATACTCGACCGGTCGTGCCACGACTGGCCGAGTGTGTACTCGACTGGTCCTGTAGACCCAAAAATATATAATTTTTATTAATTTTTAAAATCTAATAAATTTGTAAAAATAACAATATACAATATGATACATGAAGACACAATAATCTCAAATCACATTACACATAGCAATATCCATTTTCAATTTAGCGAACGTGTTTCTGTCAGGTGGCTTTGTGAAAATATCTGCAAGTCGATTTTCAGTTTGAACATAATCCAATGAAATAATCTTATCTTCCACTAACTCACAAATATAATGATATCTAATGACAATTTGCTTAGTTCGTGAATGCTGGATGGGATTTGTAGAGATGTTGATCGCGCTAGAATTATCATAATAAAGAACCATAGTATCTTGCACAAATCTATAGTCATTTAACATCCTTTTCATCCACACAAGCTGAGTACATGCATTTCCGGCTGCAATATATTCAGCCTCAGCCGTGGATAGCGAAAAGGAACTTTGTTTCTTACTATGCCATGAAACTAAACATTCCCGACATAAAAACATCCGCAGCTAGTAGACTTTCGATCATTTACATTCCCAGCCCAGTCAGCATCCGTATAACCTGCTAACTAAACATTAGTATCATATGGATACCAAAGGCCTAGATTGGTCGAACTTGCGACATATCTCATAATTTGTTTGACAACAATCAGGTGAGATTCTTTAGGATCTGATTGATATCTAGCACAGATACCTACGTTAAATGCTATATCAGGTCGACTCGCAGTTAAATATAATAAGCTACCTATCATACTGCGATACAACTTAGGATCTATACTTTTACCTGTTGCATCCTTGGAGAGCTTAAGAGTCGTACTCATAGGAGTATCGAAGTTTTTGCCGCTCTCAAATCCAAAATTCTTCACCAAGTTTAGAGCATACTTGGTTTGAGAGATAAAAATCATGTCTTCAAGTTGTTTCACTTGTAAACCTAAAAAGTAGTTCAATTCTTCAACCATGCTCATTTCAAACTTGGACATCATCAATTCTGCAAACTCAGTAGTCAAGTTAGAACATATAGAACCATAGATAATGTCATCAACATATATATGTACTATAAGTATGTGGTCATTGTGTTTCTTTACAAACAATGTCTTATCAACACTCCCCATTTCAAAGTTACGACTTAGTAATAACTTAGTCAGCTTCTCATACCATGCCCTGGGAGCTTATTTTAAACCATATAATGCCTTTTCAGACGATAAACATGATCTGTGTATTTAGGGTCTTCAAAACCCTTAGGTTGTTCTACATATACTTCCTCATGTAAATCATCATTCAAGAAAGCACTCTTGACATCCATTTGATAGATTTTGAACTTTTTGAAACAAACAATAGATATAAATAATCTGATAGATTCAAGACGAGCTACTGGGGCAAAGGTTTCATCGTAATCGATGCCTTCTATCTGAGTGTACCCTTATACAACCAGTCTTGCCTTGTTTCTTATAATATTTCCTAATTCATCAGATTTATTTTTAAAGAGCCACTTAGTTCCAATTATATGTTTATCATTAGGTCTAGGAACCAAATACCATACATCATTCCTTACGAATTGATTTAGTTCATCTTGCATGGCTATTATCCAGTTTTCATCAGTAAGTGCTTCTTTTATATTGGCTGACTCAATTTGGGAAGTGAAGCACACATAATTACATATGTTTTCTAATTGTCTTCAAGTGCGCACACCATTGAGAGGGTTCCCAAGTATTTGATCAATTGGATGGTCTTTAACTGACCGCAGTTCAGTGTCATTTTGACTGGATGAAGAGTCTGGTTTATCAAATAGACTTCATCATCTTCTAAACTAGAGATGGGTGTATTCAAGTGATCATCTATAACCACATTAATGGACTCTTGAATAACACCGATTCTCTTATTAAGAACTCGATACGCTCGACTATTTAGAGCATACCCTAGAAAAATCCCTTCATCACTTTTAGTGTCGAACTTCCCTAAATTTTCACGATCACGTAAAATATAGCACTTGCTGCCAAAAACTCGAAAGTATTTTACTGTGGGCTTCTTATTGAACCACAGCTCATATGCAGTCTTATCATTAGATTTTTCTAGTATAAACACGATTTATTATATAGCATGCAGTGTTCACAGCTTCAGCCCATAGATTTTTAAGTAATTTCATGCTATTTAACATAACATTGGCCATTTCTTGAAGGACACGATTTTTTCTTTCAACAACCCCATTTTGTTGAGGTGTCTTGGTGCAGAAAATTCATGCGATATCCCGTAATCGCTACAGAACTTCTCAAAATTGCTATTATCAAATTCCAATCCATGGCCACTTCAGATTTTTGAAACATTTGATTCCTTCTTAGTTTGGATACGCTTGAGTATCCTTTTCACTTCATCGAGAGTTTCAAACTTCTCTCTCATGAAAGCTACCCATGTATACCTGGTAAAGTCATCTACTATTACCAGAATGTATTTCTTACCGCCTCGACTCTCCATTCTAGTAGGTCCAACAAGATCCATGTGGATGAGTTCAAGAAGTTTGGATGTGGCACTGGAGTTCACTTTCTTGTGAGTATTTCTAGTTTGTTTCCCAATCTGACATTCGCCATAAATTTTATCCACTTTCTTTAACTTGGGTAGACCTCTTATTAATTCGTCTTTTCTCAGTCTATAAAGATTACGGTAGTGTACATGTCCTAGGCGTTTATGCCATAAGTTGGTCTCATTGGTCTGAACCATGTAACACGATAACTTACTTGAGCTCGAATCACAAACTATATAGCAATTTTCAGATATTCTGCAACCAGTTAATATCACAGAACCTTTCTCATTACAAATTTCACACCCTTGGTTAGTGAATTTGACACTATGTTTATTATCGTAAATTTGAGAAATGCTTAAGAAATTATGCTTAAGGCCTTCTACAAATAAAACACTCTCAAATGGAGGAAGATTAAAGAGTTGAACCGTACCTTGGCCAATAATTCTGTAGTTGCTACCATCACCAAATGTGACTGAACCATCAGTCATATCTTTGAAGTTAGTGAACAAATCTTTGTCACCTGTCATGTGTCTAGAGCAACCACTATCTAGGTACCACTTTGATGGACTCGAAGCATTGAAAGCAGTGTGGGCAACCAGACAAGAAACCTTAGGGACCCATTTCATTACCATTTTGGGTTTAGGAACATTGTTGGTTTTTCTACGCCTGTAGTTGTTATAAGTTCTACCATTCAAGTTAGATTTCAGAAGCTCCTTGAGATCCACAATTTTCTCAGCTAATGGGTTATAATTCTGATTTTTATGATTGATATGGTTAATATTCGGTTTGGTAGTTTGAAAAGTTTTAGGATTTTTAAAACTATTTTGATTTAGACTTTTCCCTTTTGAGTTGGAAGACTCTCCTTTAACAAACTTAGGAGGAGTAATCTTATTTTTTAGAGACATATTTTTATCATAGCCCAGACTAGATCTATCTCCACATTTCCTTAATCCGGTTAGCAATTTTTCTACTTTAGGATCACCCTGAGCATACCTCCAAGTATCCTTCAAACTCAAGAGAGAAGAGACTTCTAGTTTTAATTTTTCATTTTCTGATTTAGATTTTCAACTTGGGACATTTTGAAATCTAAATCACATTTAGCCTTTTCAAAACAATCAGAAATATGCGATTTTTCTAAAACTAGGTTTTCAAAATCTTCTTTTAACTTTAAAAACTTTTCTTTTTGAAGTTTAAGTTTTACAACTATCTTACAACTTTCCCTGTATAGGGCATTATAGGTATCTTGTAAATCTTCATCGTTTTCAGGATCACTCCTTAGATTTTCATCATAAGTTGAATCACAACTGTTTGAGGAAGTGACTCTGGCTAGAGTCATTAAGGCCAAGACCTCATTGGAAGACTCAGGTTTAGAATCATCTGACTCAGAAGAAGCTTCAGAGCAAAACGATTCATCCCATGTAGCCAACATACCTTTCTTCTTAGGTTTATCCCTCTTTGGACACTTGTTTGCCAGATTCCCGTATTCACGACAGTTGAAACATTGGATGTCTTTAATAGATTTTCAATTTTTATATCTACTCTTTTTCTTTTCAAAAGGTTTTTGAAAATCTACTCTCTTTCTTCTTTTAAAAATTTTATAAAACTTCTTGGCTAATAGTGTCATATCATCTTCTGAAATTTCACAATCAGAATTACTAGCATTATCTTGAGAAATATTTTTAGAAGACTTAAGAGCTATAGACTTACCTTTAGGAGCCTTAAAATTTAACTCGTAGGTTTGTAAAGAACCAACAAGTTCTTTAACCCACATATTATCCGTATCATAAAGTTCTCAAATGGCAATGACCTTAAATTGAACCTTTCAGGCAATGAGTGCAGTATCTTTACACAAACTTTACTTTCTGGGATGCTATCTCCAAGATCCCACATTGAATTGACTATGTCATTCAATTTAGTATAGAAGTCCATGAATATTGTTTCACTTTCTTCCATACATATTTCCTCAAATCTAGTGGTGAGGATTTGAAGTTTAGATTTCTTGACTATAGTCATACCCTCGTATGTCATTTCTAAGATATCTCAGGCTTACTTTGCAATATCACAAGATATAATTCTTTTGAATTCATCTGGTGATAATGCGCGAGTGATTGCATTTAAAGCTTTGGCATTGGCACTACTCTCATTTTTCTGAAGAGTGGTCCATGAATAATAAGGTGTAACTTTAACAGATTTAGTTCCATCAGTGCCTAGAACTTCAGACGTGGGTGGGTTCCATCTAGTCACTGTGGCTTGCTAACGCTCTCATTAATGGACCTCAAAAAGATCCTCATCCTGACTTTCCAATAAGCATAATTGGAGCCATCAAAAGGTGGAGGCCTAATAATAGAGAGGCTATCAAAATTTGATATATTATAAGCTCAAGATCGGTTAGCTTAAGAAATGAATCCAAATAAAGATTGAGTTATTAGGCTCTGATACCACTTGAAAAGGCCGAGCTCTAAGTCCTAGAGGGGAGGTGAATAGAACTATGCCAAATAAAAAATAAATCCAAAATACAAAGATAGATAGCACAAATAAATAACAACCTCAAATGCACTAGTCTTGAGAGGTTGATACAAATTGAGTTCTAAGGACAACCTAACACCAAAAACCAAAGGCTTATGGCAGGACAACCTTACTAGAACGTGGGAAAGTATAAAAAACTCAAACCAATAAAGAGGCAAAGGAAATAAACTAAATTATTACAACATTCACCACAAGTGCATAAAGAAAATTACAACATTCATCACCACACATACATCACATCAATCATCCAAACTCCGAGAATTATAGTGGTTCGTATGTGTACACCAACTATTCGCAAACAACCACACAACTACTCCACTCCCAATATCCACACCCACGGGATATTGGCTTTCACTAAGAAATAAGGTTTTCCATGATTCACCTTAAAACCTTCACAATTGTGTTTTTTAAATGGGCTTACACAATCACAAAAACCCCACAATGAGTTTTTCCTGGTTGAATCTCACAAACTAAAATTGCGGAAAATGAAATTGTACTTATCTGAAGATTCTTCTTCCAATGTAGCCTGGTAGAACCAATTCGATGTAGACGTAGATGTTCAATTCCAATCTCACAAATGAAAGGGTTCTAAGTTTAATGATTTTTAAATTAAATTAACTTGGGCTAGCTTGATTTTATTTTGATCTTAAAAGGGTAAATCACAATTCCCCTTTTTAATACAATAGAGTTGAATACAAAGATCACAAAATCAAATACAAAAAGCTATAAAAAGAATCTAAAATGAATAAGTAATAGCTTCACAATTGCTGGAACTTATCTCTCAAAGTGATGACTTGATTAGGCTTGGAATGAATGAAAAACTCTGAGATTCCTATTTATAGGTAAAAATTTTGTTCCCTACACTGGTCTAAGGGTCGGTTCAATTGGTCGAAGCACCAAGTAATTTTCAAAATTTCTAGCACGATAAGATAAACCCGTTACTGGACTGGTCGAGTGGCTTGCTCGACTGGTCGAACAATGCACTCGACTGGTCGAGTGGGACCAGAAAAGCTTGCTGGACTTTGAGTCAAGTACTGTACAACTGGTCGAGACTGTTCACTCGACTGGTCGAACAATGTCCACGACTGGTCGAGCCACAACCAAAAAATTCCTGAAATTTCTTAACAAATCTTGGACTAGTCGAGAAACACTTTGGACTGGTCAAGCCAATGCTTGGACTAGTCGAACAAAGGATAGGACTAGTCGAAGAAAAGCTTATAAACTTATACATTGACCCAAATTCAATATGCAATAAATATGACCTAACCTATGGTCAATCTAGGGTATTCATACCTTGATTGTGAGTTTGAAACATCAAAACATCGATCGCTTGGATAACTCAAAGTACATGAAGCTTGTCCTTGAAGTCTTGAACTTGAGCTAGACTTAAGGTAGTGATCTTGAAGTTTAGTTTGATCTTCAAACTTTTATTCTTATACTTGAGCTTGTAGTCTTGAACTTTGTCAACGTTCTTCAACTTGAATATGTAGAAAAGTTCAACGATGACGTGGACAACTCAAAATGCATGAGATGATCTTTCCAACTTATCAAAACACGATACAGATTTTAAATGGTTTGGCACAACAAAATTTGACAAATTCGGGTGCTGGATTTCCAATATAGCACTTATAGATGGCTTACACAATAACCTAATCGAGTTTGGTAATAAAACTCTTACACTTAATCCTACACAAGGAAGGAGTGTACATGGACTCACTAAATGACAACTCACTTATCGGATTGAAACTCGTTAATGCTTTGTTAAGGCTTCAACTTCAAATCAACTACCTTATATGTTGTGCTCCTTTAAGGTGACCAAGGTAATTGGAAGTTGGGTAGAATCTCATACAACTAATGGGAAGTTGTAATGCTTAGGGGATTCACCTTGATGGACACTCTAGAGATTGATAAACACTAGGATTTATCAATACAAATGGTATCTAAACTGTAGAGAAGGCTTGGGATCATGGTATTTTTGTAAAGGAGCTTGGAATACTTATTAGAGTGAAGAATCACTAAGAAGAGAGTATGTATCTCATTAGGATAGAGCCTAGGATATTTGGTAGATCATGAGATGTAATAGGGTCTCTAAAATGCTAAAATCTATTATTTTCATAAAGATCTGGTTGCTAGATTTATAAGAAAAAGACTCCAATGGATCTATAATGGCTAGTTTTCGGTCCGACCGAAGTTGGCTTCGGTCGCACCAAATTAGCCTGTGAAAAAATCATAGAGGTTGCTCGACAAATTTTGGGGCCTTTTGTCCAACCGAACATGACCTCCGATCTCACCGATTTCAGCCGAAGAACTATTCGGCTAAAGCCAAAGCTAGAGCCGAAATACACTATTTTTTAAGAAGGCTTGCTGACCATTTTTAGTCATTTTTAGGTTGACCTAATTTACAGTTCTGTGGCACTGAGTCCAGTAGAATCTTGCTTGGTGGAGCCAAATTAGGATTAACAAGCCTTTTTATAGTCGTTACAACATAAATTCTATATATAAAAAAAAAAAAGGCATTAGATTTTTGGGCAAGAGGATGAGTTTTTGGTGCAATAGAATCTAGGTGATTCCTCACTCATATCCCTCATGCTAAGCTTCTAAACCAATGAGATCGAAGTGATATTATTGAGCTTTATCACTCTAATGAGAATTCAACCTTAATTATGAAGATGAACTTGATCTCCACCCTGTACTAGAGATTATACATGAACTTATAGTCAAAACCTTGTCTAAATCCCCTAGAACACCCATCTAGGTGAATCCCCCTTGGAAAACAATAATCCCTTTAGTTATTGGAGATTCTATCATCCTCTCATCACCTTGGTCACCTTATAAGTACATCACATGTAAGGTGTTTGTTCGTAGAGCTAAACCAAAGGCATCGACGAACGTGGCAGCAATTGAGAAGCTAATTCAAGCATGTGAGAGCATTAAAGAAGCATTTCAAGTAAAGCACTATAAATGAGCTCAAACTAAAAAGTAAAGTTCTTAATTATAGAGTTCATTCACACTCTTTCCTTGTGTAGGATTAAGTGTAGAGTTTGTGACCTAAACTCGAATATGTTCTTATGTACGATCTAGGCTCTTATGTAGGGCCGAAGTCACCAGACACGGATATGTACGTGTTAGTTTCCATGGGAGCCTCCGACGGAAGTGTATGTAGAGCCTTGGATTAGAACCATATTCACTGGACATGGGTTCGTACGTGTTAGTCTCTATAGGGAGCCTCCGGCGGGAGTGTACATAGGGCATTGGATTAAGACCGCTAGTGATTGTTGGTTAGTCGATAAGCAACAACTGAAGTCTCTTATGGGAGCCATCAATAAAGGTGAAAACTGAACTTGCACTTGGTGGGTCCACGGTCTATGGGCAAAAACTTGATGGATGTAAGAAATGAAGTTTACGACCTAGAGGGGGTGATTAGAACCAAATAAAATTATACCTTTTAAACACAATTGCCTACTTAAACTAATATAAAAATTAAATTAAGTCAATTAACTCTAAGGCTTCCAAGTTATTGAGGGTCCAATCGCATAGACTACAAATGAAATGTCATTCAAGCAACTAGTCTATATATGATAGTGTACATGTGTGTGTGAGATGTGCTACCTATCAACTCTTACCATTCATCTAATCATGCATACATATATTTTAAACATTCAATCACATAAACATAATTAAATAAGTACTTAAAAGACAATCCTAAATATAAGCGTCTATAGTGGTTCGGTTTCCCTACTCCACTCTTAGCGGGTACACTCAACCCATGAGTGTACCGGATTTCACTATCAGATGTTTTAAATCGGGTTCACCTCTAACATTTACAATCATACATAAGGATCGGCTCCTACAAGAGACTCTACATGGTTTTCCATAGGCTCGCCATGAACTTCGGTCCTACACAAGAACCTACCCACAAGAGACTTTAATTAGTTTTTTATTAGCTAACCAATAACTTCAGTCTTAGTCTAAAGACCAGTGTTTACTCCTGTCAGAGGCTCCCATGGAGACTAACACATACACACCCATGTCCAGTGAATTCGACCATACACATTGTAACACCCTGAAAATCGGGGGTCGAGTGTAACTCAACTCCCGAGTTCCAACGCATCACTTATGCAACATAATTAATGATGTTTAAATGTTGTCTGTATTAGAGCAATAAACATGAATGAGATTATACCAAAACAGTAATTTATACTCCAGATCAATTGTATAAAAGCAAGCGGAAGACTGAACTATATATATATATATGTATGTAAAGAAACAAAATAAACGTTTCATTCTCCAGAGTATGAATCCATCTGAGTCACCATATACATGTCTATTTTATAAATAAAACGTCAAAAATAAAACTAAGTACAATCCCTGTGAAAACCCGTCGGTCCTGGCAGCCTAGTCGAAGCCGCCAGAGAACTGCATATACGAGAACTCCTGGTCCCTCGTCATAATCAAGCTCCGCCTCCAGAGTCATCGGCTCGCCTAAACACGAGACAGTCTGGTTGGTGTGCGCAACACCGTCCGTAACGTGGGAGTGAGTAGCTAACTCAGTGGAACCATAAAGCATAGGTTAACATGTTATTAATGCAGTCAAGCAGTAATGATAAAGCAGTAAATCAAACACTCCTAGTTACTCTTATTAATGCAAGTATGAATGCAGGAATGATGGATGCCCTCACCGACATACTCCCTCATGCGACACCATCTCACGCTCGCGGCATGCTTTCATCCCACAGTGCTCCACATCTTTCAGGCACATGCAATGCATGATGAGCATGATTACCGAGTTTTTAATTAGTCCATTTCATACACGATAGAGATTGGGAAACTAAGGTACCTCCCTTGTATCATTCCCAAACATGATCCATTTAGGGTCGTCGGTCCTAGTTAATATCGACGATGGTGTGTTTTCTAGGTCACCGCAGAGGTCGCTGTGGGCGTTACACACAAAGGTTGCACCGCTCCCCATCACCCCTTAAACGATTCATCACAATACGTAAACAGGCCTAGTTCATACTCTATATATCGCGGCGAACCCTAAGGCGCACTGCGACTTTGAGAATATGCTCACGGTCATTACAAAGGGTGCTGTGGTCATTTACGCACAAAGGCGCACCACTCCCCATCACCTTATCAATGTAGGCCGACACGGCGCGAATATAGTGTCCCATACCACCATAATCGGCTCACGAGTTAAGTTGCTCACTTGGTCACTACGGGAGGCACGTAGCCCGGCGTAGGCCAACGGCTTGACCACGGTGTCCCATACCACCATGCCCGGCTCATGAGTCTTAGCGGATCGAGGTACCATGGTTAACGGGATTTTCACTGGTAAGTTTGGTACCCTAGGTTCAAACATTAGCAACCAAACATGGTGAACATACATAAGACACACGGGTTACTTTACGTGTTCGGCTAGCTCGAGCACACAACAAGTTGAGCGATATGAAGCGCAGAAGCACCTCGTGTGGCCAACCACTATCGCCAACCGAAGTACGACACGGGTTCGCCAACACATCATGTGTGGCGAAACGAATCTCAACCACAACTCCAAGTCTGATACCGGATGCCTGGACTATGGACATAGTCCCAAGCTCAATCAATTCCTAACCATAGCATGTGAAGTACCGCATGATAACATGGTAATTCAAAAACACTAGCAATCATGTTATAAAGCATGTCATAAAGCATGTTAATAAACAAGTTACAAAGCATATTCAAAAGCATGTTGTAAAGCACTATACAAATAGGGATACAAATACATATATTTTATAAGTGAGTGGTCAGAGTAAACAACCACATGGAGGGTATCATACATGACTTTAAGGTAGTTGAGAACCCCATCTCAGCACCTACCTAAGGCACTAACACTTAAGCACTTACACTCACAAGCAATTTCACCAACACTTGGAATGCACTATTTCAACATACATGACGTATGTTAGAGGAAAGTGCACTAGGGTTGTCCCTTTACCAAACTAGTATTTTATACGTATATATCATATTCATATAGCAAATAATCATGATAATTACATCAATAAAATTTATACGCATGGGGTATTTTCTAGGATACCCAATTTCGACAAACATAGTATTTATAAGGGAACTTGTATTACAGCGATTCCTTTCGCCAAGCAATTATTTTATGCGCACATAATATATTTATACAACAATTAATCATGACAAACACCTCGCTAAAATATACATGTATACGGTACTTCTTACAATACCGTATTTCTACATACATAGTATTTATTAGTAAACATGTATTTAGGCGAATCCTTTCGCCAAATAAGTATTTTATCCATACGTCATATATCCATACGAAAAATAAACATGTCAAACACATTCCCATAAAAAATACGTATACGGTATTTGATAAGAATACCTAGAGTATGTGAAATTCTAAATTCTACAATTTTAATCGAAACAAAAAACGGAAAGCACTTTGTACATGTGCAATTGCATGCAGATCATGAATCTACCATTATCTGACATTGAAAGCGTTGAAAATCGCAACCTATACACCTAAAGTCCTCACCTTGCCTCTTGGAATCTCAACGGATCAGCAAGGTTTGATGGGCTTCCGTATTCGGGAGTTTTCTAGCTTAAAGAGGGAAATCGGTTAGCTATTTCATAACCTGCAGCCAACACTCCTCAAAACAGGTCTAGGGTTAGGATTTATTACCTTAAAACGGAGTCGGTGTCGCTGGGAAAATGTCAAGGAAGGGGTGGTGCAGCCCGTGGAGTGATTTGCAACAGTAGGAGGAAGATTCTCCCACTTCTCCTAAGCTTTCTCTCTCTTTTTCTCTCTCTCTCTAGGGTTTTATCCCAAATTCGTATGGCTGTGAGAGGGGCTATTCTAAGGCCCTTATATAGCCTAAAACCTCCCTGGAACAGACTCCGGTTCAAGAGGTACGACTATTATAAGCAATTCGGCGCTTTTCCAGCTCAAAAGAGTGTTTCTGGCGGCCCCCCTTGAGCCAAACGTCAGACTTAAGCTCACAACTCATGGATCTATGTGGGATTACGTTTTCGACTCGATCGGATTCCCAGATCACACGGAGCGGACCACTTTCAGTTCGACGGTCAGTGGGCCACGATCTGAAATTTCCAGTACATGTAAATGTACCTGAAATTTTTCTTGATCCGATGGTGTAATTTAGTCCGATTCTGATGGTCTGGTTGCTTAATACTGATCCGCAAACAAATGGTGCCAGATCACTATTCAAGATATTTATTTTGTAAAGGAAATGGTGGTTTTCACACTCCCTCGCTCCGGACGCGATCGAATGGCCGTGGGACATTGTCTGGACTTGATTTCCGAGATGGTTGTCGAGCCCAGTGAGGCGGTCCTAGTTCCTTAACTTCGTGTTAATCGGACTTTCGATGTGCGGTCTAGACCTAATACGAAGTTCCAAGTCATTCAGAGAATAGCTAGGGTAATGAGTTTGATCTTAAACTTTAGGGTAACCTAGCGTCAATGATTCTATAAGTTTTGGGTCTTGCAGATCGTATTTAAAGTAATTCTAACGGATTTCATGGCTAATCTAGTTTAGCACTTAGTTAACTTTGTTAAATTTCTAAAGGATTTAATCCTAAGTGATTTCTGGTCGAGGTGATACTCGAACCCTTGTACGAAAATTTACGGGTCGTTACACACATGAACCTAAGTCCTACACAAGAATTTATTGAGTTTGGGTCCTAAAATTTTATCCTTAATCCTATACAAGAAAAGAGAGTACACAGACTCTTACAAATGACAACTTACTTGTTAGATTGACCCCCTTTATAACACTATCTCAGGCTGCATGATCAATGATCTCCTATGCTTCAATCAGCTCCCTTTTACTCTCTCGATCATAATGTCAATGCTTTACCAAGGCTTCAGCTCCAAAATCAAATACCTTACATGTAGTGTTCCTTTAAGGTTACCAAAGTGATGGGAGGTTGGGTAAAATCTCCTATATAACTAATGAAAAGTTATGATGCCTGGGAGATTCACCTAGAAGGGTCTTCTAGAGAATTTAAACAAGGATATACCTATAGAGGTTGAGTCTAAACTATAAAAAATGGTGTAAATTAATTTCAATATTAAGTTTAGAATCCTCATTAGAGTGATAAATCTCAAGAAAATTAACCAAATCATATGGAATATGAGGCTTAACATGTGGGATTAAATTGGGGATTCACCTAAGCTTCAATTGCACAAAAAATCCTCTAAAATGCCCAAAGACCAGATCTCCTTCATAAAGAAATCGAGTTCCAGCAATCATAAAATGAGCAGAAATGGCTAGTCTTTGGTCGTACCGAATTCGGGTTCGGTCGTATCGAATAGACAAAAAAAGTAGTTGAATAGACTTGTGAACTTTCGGTCGCAGTGAAGGTGTTCTTCATTTGCACAAAAATTGGTCTCCAGTGACATCGAAGGTGGGACTCGTTCACAACCGAATTACTCAGAATTCTGCCCCAACCCATTATCTTGTTTTAGCCATTTTCGGTCAGATCGAAGGTGGGTTTGGTGGGACTGAAGGTTGTTGAAATTGTGCGATTTTTTTTAAAAATACGAGACCCTTAAAGTCAATCTAAAGATGTTCAATTTAGGCTCATATGGCTTAAAGGATGATCAATAAAAGGTTTACATATTAGGTTTAAGATCATCTAGAGGTTTAAGTTGTTTTAGGTCAAGAGTTAGGGTCTCCAAGGAAACGCGTTTACCTGTTCTTCGCTCCTTGATGCTTCACCTTCACTTGTGTCTTCGATCTTCAGCTTCCAAGGGTTCAACTGACTACATGACACATGGAATCAGGTGATTGACAAATTAGATGCATAAATCAGTACCAATCGAGTGCGTCATCTCTTAGAAAATTTTAAAATAACTGGGTTAAGGCTCCATCATCTCCAGCCACGACATTAAGCTCACCAAAAAAGCTTTCAAATGCATGGTTAGGCACACAGTACCGTCATATTTATGGAATTTGGGCACCTCAAAATTGCTCGGCACCCTGGCATCCAGGAAAGGGCACAAGTCCCCTGAATTTGGTGAAAGGGAGTTTGACTCCATGTTGCCTCTGGAGTTCGCTACGCATGCCTTGAGTTGTTCCTCGAAATGCCCTTGGATTTGGTCAATCTCATATGGCTATGGAGGGATGACAGTGTCCCTCGAGGAGCTTGGTTTATCTCTTCCGCATAATGGTCCACCTCGGTGGTTAGACCGGGAAAGGGGGTAGGTTAGAACTACTTAGGTACAATTGGTATTCCAATTATGGGTTGAGTCGGCATTTTCGGGGCGTGCCTGAGTGATCAACAAAGGCCGACCTTGGCTAGGGTGGAGCTGCGAAGGCAAGATGGGTACGGGTGATGCCTAGTCTGCATAGAACGGGTTTCTGTTAGGCATGTTTGGTGGGGGTGGATTGGATTGTGAGTGGCTAGAATGTGCCTATTACGGTGCAGATGGGTCTTCATTCGGAGGATGGAATGTAAGTGGGTATTGAAATTGCACCTAATTCACATCATGTGGGATCCGTTGGAATTAATTGATGGTGAGGTCGGAGAGACCCAGATGGGTCATGGGCGATTGTGCACTGTGAATGGAGTGGGCATCCCTATCTTGTAAGAGGCGGTTTACGAGTTCCTCTATCCTAGTCATGTTTTGGGCCATATTTGCTAGCGATGGGGTGGTCACTGGTGGAAAGGCTTGTGACCTAGGTGAATCGGGTGGAGTAGCTTGGTTGCTTTCTTATGCTAACATAGTTGCTTGAGTGCAAGTGCGAATGATGCATTGATATGCTGGTGTTGACTTTGAAGGATGATGGACTCGCAAGTTTCCCTTAGGTGCAATGATTGTTGACTATCTTACCTTTCCCTTTGCCAGTTTTCTCTTTCGTATCATGTTTTGTTAATCAATAAAGATGGAATGTGACATGCATGGCTTGCAAATGAGGGGATTGGTGCGGGATTGGAATGTAGAATGCTCATAAGAAAGTAAAGGGACCAGTGCAAAACTAGAACGCATAATGCTCGTAGAAAGACTAGTGCAGAAATAGAATGCATAATGCTCACAGAAAAGTAAATGGACCAATGAAGAATTGGAAATTTAACAAGTTAGTTAGTATAGGACCAATATACACTGGATGTTAGCGGGTTAATCAGTTAGTACATGACCAGTATGTACTGGATGTTAGTGTTACAAATATCATGATTTTCCTGAAAAATTGCACATCCCTTGTTTTAGTCGGACCTTAGGATGGTAAGTTTTACAAGTCCCCAATGGAGTCGCCATTCTGTGAACACCCTCCCCTTGATACGCATGCGCGCAGTACTGGATATGTGACACGTGGTGGAAGATTGCCTTTCACGGGATGGTGTTGTCATTATTATACGTAATTGATCTTTTTGGGGTGATAACGGCACAATGTATATGGTTTGTTTATCTTGTCTTGGCTCCATTGGTTGTGCAATACTTTTCTAAGGGTAGACTTTAAATGTTGCATTTAAAAGACTAGAGTCACCACTGGCCGATTAGGCTGTGATGTGCCCACAATCGTCTATAATCCGTGAGCTTACCTTATGTAACATTCCGAAATTTCACGTCCAGAGTTTATACTCATGCTCGAGAAAATCGGGTGTTAATAATATATAAACCTGGATGCTTTTAAAAATCGCACCTTTTTTTTCATTTGGACATTCATAAAGGTAGCATCACAAGAATAAAATCAATTGTATTGTTTATATTTCATCAAAGTAAAAAAGAATAATCAAATGCCTTCCTATGGGAAGTTTATTACATTTATCGAGTTCGCAGGAGAAGTATAAAACTAAATCATATATTGTCTTCTCATTCTTTCAACAAAATCTTCATTAGGGAGAATGTTCACTAAGTCTTCAATTTGTACGTCACCTACATAATTTGTACAATTGGGAGAGGGTCAATACCCTACTCATAGTGATGGTTATCCTTTAAGATTAACAGTAATTCAAGAGATTTATAAAAACGATGTGAATGTTCTGATACGTCAAGCACTCCACACTATAAGAGGTATCAATGCGCAATCAATCTATATGAGATGCATGCCTAGCAAAGTATATGTGGTATATCACACTTAGCAATCGCCACAATGTGGAATATAATTAGAGTTATCCGACTCGCTCTGCATCCCATACTACGAAGATTCGCTAGTATGTCTCACGCTTAACATGGTTTTACGCGGTTGACCCAAGACGGCCACAACACATAACCAAGTGAATACGCCCCCAGAGATTGGAGCGACTATTTATGACAACCAACCCCCCCCCCCCCCATAGAAAGGAATTGATGTACTGCATATACAAAACGACTCACGTACACCAACTAGGGCAATATTAACCCGAGAAACATGGAATTACGTGTCGCCCCATGGCCGCTACTGAAAATGCATTATGTCTACGATATTTAATCAATCGTTAGAGGAGGGATTCCCAACATAGTACTTGCATCAAGAGAGAATTCCTTTATCAAGACACCTGTCGAGCCCTTAAGGAAAAAGGGGCGAGTGACAATAACCAACTCGAATAAGAGGCAGGTGACGAAGGTCAACTCGAATATGAGGAGAGTGGTTAAAGCCAACTCAATAAATAAAAGAGTGGCGACGGCCGATTCTTTGATGAGAAGGGTGGCAACGGCTAACTCCATAATTAGAAGAGCGACAACCGTCGATTCTTGGATACGGAGAATGGTAGAGCCAAATCAATGGTAAGGCAAAGGCAAGGCTTATATCCATAGCCTCCCATGAATCTAAGAAAGCCTCTTACAATGGATATCATGTAAAATCTCGAAAGGGCCCATAATTGATAATAATAATTTAAAATGAAAACAGAGGGAAAGTAATGGAAATCTGAGGACATATAAAAGGCATGTAAAGGACAAGTGAGAAGGCAAGATAAAATGCATCAACTCAATTATATCAAAAGGTACGTGAAAGGCGTGATTAAATAGCATGACGGCATAAAAGGGCAGGATAATATATCAATTTAAATTAACGTAAGCTTAAAGGATAAAAACCTCACCTTTGATTGTCGGCTCGTCTAATCCCAATTGAAAGTTCGATCACACCTTAAGGTTTTATTCTTATCATAGTATACATGGTTAAGTACAAATTAGATTTCTGTAGTATTGTCTAAGGGAAAGTCCCATTTTTAAATTCTTATTTTGATCGTGCCATTAGGCACACTGATCCACCGAGTTGACTCGGTTTGACTTGATAAGCCATTCACACATATTGCTATTTTGGAAACAAGAAAAGGGAGGAAAATCAGAAAAGGAAGAAGAATGGAAGGGAGACGGAACCTGTCTGCTCCTTCCAAACCGGACTCGGAACGTCTTCAGCAACTCTGAATCTTGGCTGGGAAGGCTGAAACTCTTTCTTCTAGTTGTCGTGGAGCTTTGCAGGCGACTGGTTTTTCTCTCCCGTTTCTTCCTCTCCCTCTCTCTCTTGTTGTTTCTTATGAGTGCCGGGCGAGGGCCTTTTATAGTGTTTGGGGAGGTTGCTAGGTCGGTTGCAGTCCTTGCACCGACCCTGTTTACGCAGAGGAAAAATCTAGAAATTCTCTTACGCAGGTCCCTGTTTTGGTGCTGCGAAACTTGGAAACCGACTTGCGTCGGATCGGAGTTGGGCTGGCTGATCGTCCCGGCCTTCGAATCCGACTTCGTGGATGGGGTCGAGACTCACGTCTCATGAGTTTGGACGGTCAGGATCAGGTTCCTGATGCCCTACTTAAACGTTCATTGCACCGGATCGCCCGGACCTCTCGCAGTCCTCGTATCACGGATTGCGATGATACTTGTGGGACCCATATTCTCTGATGGTTTGGGAAATCCACTCCCTACATTGGCATTATCTTGAAATCTTGGACCAAGAGAAGGCGGTATGGATCGAATCAGTAGTGGCCCGCTGGATCTCTCTCACTGCCGTCTATCTTACCTTTGAATGTGTGGAAGCCATCCTTGCTGCTTCTTTAAAATTTCTCCCCCTAGACCTTTATCAGATGACCGGTTGGAATCTAATGGACGGTCCGGATCGGACGGTTGATCCGAGATGGTGGCCCATCTGAGACGTCCGCAATCCCTCTGTTTCTCTTTCGCAGCGGGAACACCGGAATTTGAATTTCCTTTGAAATTGCGGGTCAAACGGCGTTTGACCGGTCTGTTGGCTCGGTACACAGCGATTGTACACCCGCTGTGTACATCGACCGCGTGAAGTGGGGCCCAAATTGATGTTTCAGGGCAATCCACTCCGTTCATTCGCTTTATCCTCTAATCTAAGAGGTTAGGCCCAAAGTAGAAGCATATCCAAAGATCAGGTGGCCCCAGATCAATGGTTCCTAGCTGATCTTTACCATTAGGTCAGTTTTATGATAATCCAAGGGTTGTAAGTTTACATATACGGTTAATTTATGATATAAGGACATGGTGTAAAGTTCTGTATTAAACGGGTTGTGGGAATCATGAGATCTTGAATTCAGGGGTCTATATTAATGGCAATTTCATAATATCACTGCTATAGGAGTTTTGTGAAATCTAATGGTTTTAGATGGTTGTAGGCATGTTTCCTAGTACTTCCTATAAAAGAACTTACATATAAATTCTTATGGATGAAGAGCTGGAATAGCCGGATTGGTATCATACACACGTTGAATCTTATGTTAACACTCGAGGACTTTCGATGCTCGAGTATCGAAAAGTTTGGAGGATTACACCTTGAGCTAGGGAATCATGAAATTCCCCCGCCTGAATGACTCTTGATATTTAGTCTACGCCCTAGGTAAGGGTCACAGTTATGAGAGAAGATGATGTTAGGCCCCTTCTCTTGCCCGCACTTACATGCGGTCTCTACCTTAACGGATGTGTAGTTTTTAGAGAAATTGTATATCTACAAGAAATGCCAGCCATATGGCCATGCTTCACATAACCCTACGAGAGGTTGGGCAGGTAAACAAAATAAGAAATAAACAAGTAAGAAATATAAAAGATCCTGACCTTGTTTTACAAAGTCGAGGCCCTGGGCAGGCAAGCAGAATAAGAAATAAATAAGTAAATGTAGTAAAAAGAAATGACATTAGCAGAAAAAGAAATGTGCATAATGGACTACGTTTTGAGCTTGATTGAGATGTGAGAAAGAGAAAAAGGAAATCAAACACCCATTTCTTATATCAGAAAAGGGATAATCAGACATCCATAATCTTGTCTCTACTCCTGATGTGATAAGGTAGACTTCGCTAAGTTAGATTGTTGTTGCTTGCTAAGGCAGAACCTAGGCATAAGTATAGTTGTTGTAGAGGAGCTTGGGCAGAAAAACCCCTACGTTGCTGGGAATGGAATCCAAAAAAACTAGAAAAACTTCTATATAATTCCTTCTGTTGTTTCTGCCTCCCCTAGACAGGGGACAAATGCTTGTTTATATTTGGCAGCCGAAGGACACTTATCGAAAAATTTTCATGTAAGATCTATCAAAAATTTGACAGAAAATCCCGCCATAAGATTTACAATGCCAAGTGGCCATTGGCTAATGAATAATCGATGGTTTATTTCCCCTAGGGTGGGGTGTCTACACTTAGCCTTCCCTTAGCCTCTCCCATAAACCCCCTTGAGGTCGTCCGAGGAGTAGGGTTTTGATCAAAGAGTTTAATCATCTTTTCTTAAAGATAAGTGCTAGAATTATATCTTCCCACCTCCCATCTCTAAATAGGGTCCGTCACCTTGTGATTCAAATTCTACAGAGTAGGGTTAGGGATCTAAAAGCTTCGATCATCTTCTCCTCTAGAACAATGCCGAAGTTTTTCATTTCCCACTCATATCTTTAGCGCCCTTGGTTGATCTGAGCAGATCATTTTTTCTTCTTTCATTTACATTTGTAATGCCCTGAAAATCTGGGGTCGAGCAGGAGCCCAACTCCCGAGTTCCAACACATCACTTATGCAACATAGAAAATGATGATTAAATGTTGTCTGTATTAGTGTCTTAAGCATGAATAAGATTATACCAAAACAACATATCATACTCCAGAGACAGTTAAATTACACGAGTGGAAGACTGTGATAGATGTATAAGATATATAAACTGTGATAGATGTATAAGATATATAAACTGTTGTAAGTCTCCAGAGTGTGAACATGTTACCAGGTTAAATATATACATGTATACTCCAAACTGAACAAAATGAATATACATGGGTGTTCCTAAAGTGCAGAATAACAAGTGTAATGACGTCTAATCAGCATCCCTGTAACCCCGTCGATCAGAACATGGTCTAAACTTTAGGATTAGTTTCTAATATGAAAGTACTTAGAAAAATTTGAGGAATAAGGTGGTGAAAAGTGAGATTTTGAAGGAAATGAGTTAAAAAGGGATTTGTGGCTTTAGGATTGAGTTCTGAGAAGCTAATTAAGGTGTATTGATCGACTCATTGCCCAAGGACGTCTAACCCCAGGTTGGCAAAAAATCTGGGGCGTTACAACATTGATTTACATCTATTGTGTTGTTACGTTATACTTCTCATACAACCCCCACTATATATTTTATTTTATTTTATTTACTTATTTACTTTTAAGCAATACTTTAGAGTTGAGATCTAAAATATCCCAAATCCAAATACCATAGAGTAGAGATCGAACATTTGTATGCGTAGAGAAGAGAAGGGTGCCTCACACCTTCCTTCTCTATAAGCAAGGCCCTTAGAATTTATGGATATAAACCATATGCAGAGTCATCCAAATCTAGATTGTTCTTCTCGACCCTTTGGTAATTGTGGTCCTAAGTGTCTAGCTTACCGTAGATTTTGAGATTTAGCCAGTGGTGACTCCAAACACCCATTTAATTCCATACATGCATAAACACATCATCTCCTAGTGCGAGCTGTCACAACACATTTCCCACAGATTGTCATATCACACCAAACATGAAATATCCAGATTGTTCATCTTAGCCATTTGGTCATCGTGGTCCTACATGTGTGTAGCTTGTCGTAGATTCCAAGATTTTTGCCTTTGGTAACTTCAAACACCCATTTCATTCCACACATGCACAAACACACCATATCCTAGTGTGCTACACTGCTACACGTGTCCTACAGATTGAAATATCATGCCAGCCAAGCCATACAGATCATCCATCTTGATCCTTTAGTCATTGTGGTCCTATAATGTCTATCTTGCCATAAATTTGGAGATTTTGGCCAGTGGCGATTCCCAACACCAATTCCATTCCACACATGCACAAGCACACCATATCCCAGTACTCCCCCGCTGTGGCACTTGTCCCACATATAGTCATGCGCATTTTGGGAATACGAAAATGTGTGTACTTAATAATGAGCAGTTAAGATTTCACTTGTAAATGCCACTCAATGGTTAAGATTCAAAGATTTAACCCTGTTTCCTTCACTTCTTCTATGTGAGTAGCCCATACGTAGTGAGCCCACAATTGAAAGTACCCTTGTTTGTCAATTAACATGAAGGTTGAGTCTTAAAGTCAAGTGAGCCCCAAATGAAAAATACAAGACTGAAGACTCATCAAGTTAGGAGGTTTAAGTGAGATACAAAGGTACACTATACCTCACAAACATAACAAAACCCCTCCATTTATAAAACTCCTTAAAACATGGACCATATTTGACCAATACCATGTAGGAACATCCTTGGCTAGTATGTTAAAAACCTAAGTTAATAGCTTTTAGAGTTAAAAGTTCATTTGTAAATCCTACTTCTGTTGATGTCATCAAAGTGACATCGAAGACAGCTCGATGTCATCAAAAAATGAGCTTTATCTGTCTAAAAACCAAACTGAAATTTTTTGGAAATTCTCAATGACATCGAAGGATGTTCGATGACATCGAAACTTAATGCTTGATGACATCGAACCCACTTCAATGTCATCATAAATGGCTCAAAACACTCCAGTAAGCTTTCAAGGAAAATCACAAACTCTCGATGACATCGAAGTTAATTATCGATGACATGAAAGCAGGCTTGATGTCATCGCAAATGGGATCTAAACGTCCAGAGAGTTTTTAAAGGAAATCATGAAATCTTCAATGGGATCAAAGACTCTTCAATGTCATCGAAGTTCAAATTTTGATGACGACTTCTGTTTTTCCGCTGGGTTGGTTTAGCTATTCCTTTCTATTGAATCGATGACATCGAAAATGACCTGATTTTTTCTAACAAAGTTATTGACATATATGCTGGCCAGATCAATGGCATCGATACATCCTTCGATGACATTGAAGGACCTCTTTGATGACATCGAAGGTTGTTCAATGTCATCATAAATCACCCAAACTGTCTAGCAACTCAGAGTATTTTTTTTAAAGAAAATCTCGATGGCATCCAGTCATCCTTCGATGACATCGAAGGTTGTTCAATGTCATCATAAATCACCCAAACTATCTAACAACTCAGAGTATTTTTTTTAAAGAAAATCTCGATGGCATCCAGTCATCCTTCGATGACATAGAAGAACGCTTGATGACATCGGTCAAAAACTGTCTAGCATTTATTTGAATATCTTTATGTTGGGTTCAATGGGATTGAAGAATGTTTGATGACATCGAACATGTTAGTTTTCTATCTGTTTTTTTACCATTGAGATTTTTCTCTTTAAATCATTTGGGGTTGCTTACAGGGTTTTCCAGTGAGCATTGAAGAGAGCTTTGAGAGAGTTATTGTAGGAGTAAATACCCTTTCTCTCAAGCCCTCCTTCCTTATAGGAGTTCATCATTCAATCCATGGCCTAAAAGCAATCATTGTGTCATTCATTGCTTAGATTGAACTATGAACTCTAGCCTTCATTGATGATCTAGTTACCTTCTAAATGACGGATCTTTAAGATGGATTCATTAAATATTTTGCTTAGGGAATCCATTCTGGGTCATAAAGACCCATCATTAACTAGATAGGATTTACCCAAAACCGCTTGACCTAACAACCTCGTCATCAACATTGGAGCATCTACAATTGGTTGCGGTTCAAGGGAGCTGAAGACTCTTCATCAACTTGAAAGATCTTCATCATTTATGTTGAATGGGGCTCACTCACTTTTAGGTAAGTACTCAAGTACATCTTGTGTCTGAAAACCTTTCCTTATATATGAATGGGATTCAAAGTTTTTTCGTTCCTCAAACTCGCCAAGCCCTTTCATAGGAATCCGAAGGGAGAGTACGTATAATGTCCTTGTGTAGGACTATTTTGAAGTTCTTATGTAGAACTTGTTACCCTTATGTAGGACTTATCAAGTGCCTTGTGTAGGCAATTTTAGTAACCTTTTGAAGGTTGTGAAGGTTTATGGTTAACCTAATTTAAAACCATTAGATAGTGAAATCTAGTACACTCTAGGAGAGAGTGGGTCAACCGAGAGTGGAGTAGGCATGTAGTCGAACCACTATATATCTCTTTGCAATGTGTTGAATGATTTACTTCATGTTTTGTGTTAATTGTTCATTGCTATGATTTACTCATTTTTTGCATAACACATGTTTGATAATATGTCACAACGATGTATATCACTATCTTGACTTTGTATTGCGCACTTATTCTTATATAAATCTCTTTACTTGAATAATTAGAAGTAAGTTATTGTGAAAAGAATAGTTAAAATTTGAAAAGTCCTATTCACCCTCCTCTAGGACAATTAGACATATATTTAAGCTTTGCTTAAAGCGTTTAGCCACAATTTCAACAATGACTCTCTTCGATGAATGTAGCCCGCATGAAAAGATAATTGTGCAACATTTTGTAGGGTAAACCATATTGTGAATGAAAAATCCACTTTATCCATTGGGTGAGAACCATTATTTGAACTATACATTCCATGATCATTTCCCACGCGTGAATATGGTGGGCACTATCACTTTCATGGCATTTCTTTCTTCTGGTTGAGGTGATTACCTGATTGGGGTGCAATATCGGTTTAGACGAGAAAATGCATGTCATTTGGAGTCGTCACTAGTGCAATGAAGATTAAGATTTACAATTAGCTAGAAACCATTGAATCACTTTCAGAGTTGGAGAATTGTGAGATTTCCCAACTTGAGTAACTCTTGCGATTAGTTTGCGACCGTATATTTTGAGTAAGGTCCTCAATGATGGAAAATGAAGAGGTTATGCACATTTTTTTGCTCAAACAACGTGCAACTTCTACTTTATGAGATTTAAGAATTTTTCAAGGATTTGGTAAAATTTCGGTGCAATTACATCCGACCTTGTTTCACAAAACTTATAGGGTCAAGGCAAACAATCGAGGAAAGGTGATCTAGCCTCTCTTTGTAGATTCACTGGTTCAGGGTAGACAAATGAAAGGAAAATGACAAACTTGGCCTTGCTTCGTATACCCAAGGGCTTCGACTAGGAAAATAAAAAGAAAAGGACAAACCTAGCCTTACTTCATAGAGTTGAGAGCTCTAGACAAGTAAATGAAAAGTAAACCTAACATTATTTCATAGAGTCGAGGGCTTCGGGTAGGTAGCAAAGTAGAAATGGATAGGGAAACTATTGTAAAGTAAATGCCAGAGGAAAATAAACATTAAAGACATGATTAAGATATGTGGAGTGGAGTACAATTTGGATTTAAGATGTGAGGGAAAAAAAAGAGAGAGACCTAACACCATTTTTCTACAAGAGGGATGGTCAGTGTAGACACCCCACCTAAAATGAGGACAAGCCACTCTTTAAGCATCAACTTAACTTCAATAAATTGTCTCCTAGTGACATTGAAATCATTAAAAATCCAAACGGATCAAACTGGGACCATACTCGACACGTGCCGGAGACAACCAATGACCCGATCGGCTAACACCAAACTAATAGAGATTCGGTCATGGCCGATCATCCGAACTTTAAAACTCTAGAAACTCTCTGTTTATAGCAATCGATATGCAAAAAAGGATCAAACGAACTCTCTCTACCCATGCATCACTATTTGTAGCACTTAGTCTTCTTAAATAGCATTGTGTTGAGGCGTGAGAGGTCATATCTTCAAATTTGAGGAAAGTACAGTCATCCTTGTATACAAAGTGGCCATGGTATTACTAAGGGCAAATTATAACTGATCAAGATGATTTATAATTCATTGGAAAGGTGGTCAAATGATCTTTCAACAAACTTAAGTTTCTTTTAATCCGGGTTATGATGAGGAAGATCGAGCCCATTTATCAAAACCACGCATTACCCAGTGACTAAAGCTAAAAAAACTCTAGCCGCACTTTAAACTAGTCAAACGAGATCTAATTGAAGTAATTTCAGTAGCATTGAAAACCCTATCAGATGATATTTCTAATGATCTTAAGGTCATCAAAAACAGACCATCGGTCAAATGACAAACAACCAATTTCATATACTCGATGAACATACTTTTGGTATGCCAAAAGGGGTTCAATCGAAGTGATTCTAGTCTTGGTAGAAAGCTTATCTGATTATCTTTCTAACGAGACTAAGATTACTGAAAATGGATGAACAATGAATAAAATACGAGCATTTAAATATTTTACATAAAAGGATAAAAACCAATATAACTACGTGTGTGTGTGTATATATATATATATATATATATATATATATATATATATATATATATATATATATATATATAAAGTAATCATTACCTTTTGTTAATGTAGAAATCTGGTTAGCCTCCCTAGAACTTCATGTACCTGTAAAAGGGACGGACAAAGGAAACCATGGCTAGTACAGGGGACCCTCCAATGCATAAATCAGGTAGGGAATCTGGGTCTAATTGACTAACGGGTTTTAGGCTAGAAATTGTGTGTACCCTTCACCATTAAAGACGCTCTTATTTATAGTTGAGGAGAGGCAGTAGCGTATGAGGGGTCTCCACATTTAGCCGCCCATAATAAGATTCGGGTCATACTATAAGTCGTAAGGATCTCCCTAGATACTCGACCGAGATCTCGGGTGAATCCGTATTGTGTTAAGCTTTCTAGATTTTCGACTAGGATCTTAGATGGGCATAGTCGAGATCAGGTTGGATCTATTAGAGGGCGGGCCTTACCAACCTGAGATATACTGACCTGTCTTCTTTGGCGAGTGGTCAACCACTTGAGCCATGGTGTAAGACCGAGCCTGACCTTGAACTTATGTCGAGATCGTCCCTATACTTAGGCGCACTAGAGTGGAGATTGAGCTTGGGGTCGGACAAATAGTGGTCTTGGCTTGTCGTAGTTAATGCTGGTTGGCCCCGACTCATCCACGAGGGTAAGTGAGCCATGTCTTTGTAGGTTTCTCGAGGGAAGTCATTCTCCCGTCTTGAGTTATCAAAGTTAGTCCATTTTTACCCATAACATTAGTCCCCCTTGCTCTTGAGCAGCCTTCAGGTCCTCGGGGATCAAGTCATTGTGGGTTGACTTGTTCTTGGCGTCGAGTAGGTCGGGAGGTTCGAAAGGTCAGGTCATCCTGCCGTTTATGGCATATGATAGAAAGGTGGTGAGCAAACGCATCGAAGTGGATTCCTTAATGATGATCACGTATCTTAGGAGCAGTAGTTGTGATGGTGTCGTTTGGTTGTCGAACGAACAGTTGGATGCCAGCTGTCTGTGGATCAATGCCCGAGCTCGACCTCGAGGTGAGCGTTGGCCAGGTGGCTCCTAGGGAGGGTGTTTGCATGCAACGTTGTGGCTTCTCGTACTAAGGCATTAATTGCAGGTCATGAATGCACTAATTTGGGTATGGAAATAAAAAGGGGGAAGAACACTCGGCTCCTCACTTCCATTCTGCTCTCTGCTCTCTACCAGACTAAGCGATTTTCAGTAAGTCAAAAATCTTTTTTCTTCCCCTCTTTCTGACAATATTCGCTTCTCCGACCTATTTTTTCCCTGTTCTAGTTTTTGTAGTGCTTCTTTTCATGTTAGCCTTGGTCAGGATGTCGGACTTGTCTGACAATTGGTCGGTGTTGGGAGCTTTTCATAACGATTTATACCATTCCCTTTAGGACACTCAGATGAATAGACCAGTCCCCTCCTTGGAGCTGGAAGGCAAGGAGATGGAGTTTCAGGGAATTAGCGAGGAGGGAGTTCGGTCAGGGCCAGGGGGTCCCTCTGCTGGGTACCTTCGGGTCCACTATGACAGAAGCTGACCTGGCCTGATTGAGGAGGGATTATCAGATCCCTAAGTCGTTGGTGCTTAAAGTACCTAAGAATGAGAGGTACTAGGTCAACCTCGCGAGGGTGAGCTGGTCGTTTATGTTGTGGCTCTACAATGTGGTCTTCATTTACCCTTGCATCTCGTAATCCAAATAGTTGTTTCCACCTTGAGATTAGCTCTGGGTCAATTGATCCCGAATGCCTAGAGGTCATTAATTGGGACTTGTGTCCTTTAGCAACAGCTCGGTCATCCTGAACAGTCTTTAGATGAGTTCATGTATTTGTACAGGGTAAAAATTAACTTTGTGAACTTAGGGTGGTACTATTTTTCTACCTAGGCCAATCGGGGTCAGGCCCTCATCATTGGCAACCCTTTATCCAACAAAGGATAGAAGGATAAATGGTTCTTCGTGCCCAGGGAGTGGGCAAACCGGGCGATCGGTGTTCCCACCAAATTTACAACTCCAGGTCGGGCATTGTTGAATTAAAGTAGATTGGGTATGGTTCAAACTTGTGTTGATTTTCATTTTTTATTCTTGCAACGGGCTTTCCTTACGTATAGCCTGAGCTCTCCTCATCGCAGCTTCAACGCATTGCTTGCGCGAGATTGTTGAAGCCCGCCCAGAGGAATTGGAAGCAGTTAACTACCCTCAAGCTCTCTTCCACGCCGATATAGCCCGGGTCGCTCCGAGGTCACCAGGTATGTCATGCTTAGTTGAGTTTACTCACCATTTTTTAGTTCAGTTCGTTAACGTATTATCATTATTGTTCTTGCAAATATGTCCAGTAATCCTCACCCTTCGAAGAGGATGAAGCTACCTTCCACGGCCGAGGTAGAGCAGCTTAGAAAAGTGGTGAAGGAGGGGGCTCTTCGCTGGAGTAAGGCGCTGACCAGGATTACAGCACATCTTTTTAGGATCCCGGCTCCTGTTGAGCAGCCCAGAGCCACCTTGGATGAGGTGCCCATTACTGCTACTGTTGATGTTGAGGTTGCTGCTCTCGCACTGGAGGGTGTCCGCGAGGGGGGGTCTTCTGCTCACGGGGTTAAAAGAGTAATTCCTACTGCTCACGAGGGAGAGGGAGGAGCTCATTCTACCCTAGACAGTGGGGCTCCTGCCCATGATGCAGAGGGTATTGGGTCGACTTTTGAGTGGGGCCCCTAGCGAAGCTTGACAAATGGACGTCTCGTCATGTGGACGAGCGGGACATCACTGCCTTGTCGGCTCTCCACTAGATGGATGTGTTGCAGGATATGACGATCTCTCTTTTGAAGGTAAGTCCCTGATTGTCCTTTGAGTCTTACTTCCTTGTATAGTTTGTTTTTAACTTTGTTTTTATTTTCAAGTGGCTCCTGCTCTCTTGTCTACCCAGTTGGTCTTCCAGGAGGTCAGTCGTGGTTACGAAAAGATGGAGGCCGATCTTCAAATGATGACCTCTAAACAAAAGGTCGTGGCGAGCACTAGGGATGCCATCGTGGCTCAATTAGAGGCTTTCTGTAACGACTCGTAAATTTCCGTACAATGGCCCGAGTACCACCTCGACCAGAAATCACTTAGGATTAAATCCTTTAGAAATTTGACAAAGTTAACTAAGTGCTAAACTAGATTAGCCACGAAATCCGTTTGAATCACTTTAAATACGATCTACAAGACCCAAAACTTGTAGAATCATTGATGCTAGGTTACCCTAAAATCTAGGATTAAACTCATTACCCGACTGCTCTCGGGAGCACGTTAAAACTCCGTATCAGGTCTGGACCGCACATCGGGAGTCCGAATAATACAAAGTTAAGGACTTAGGACCGCCTCGCTAGGCTTGACAACCATCTCGGAAATTAAACCCAAAAAGTGTCCCACTGCTGTTCGCTTGATTCCAAAGCGAGGGAGTATGAGAACACTTATTTTCTTTACAAAATAAATATCTCAAATAGTAATCTGAGACTTGTTACTTGCGGACATTTTGTAAGCAACCAGACCGTCAGAATCTGACCCAAATACACCCTCGGATCACGAAAAATTTCATAAACATATCCATATACTTGGAATTTCGGATCGAGATCCGCTGACTGTTGAACTGAACTGGTTCGCCACGCGTGATCTGGGAATCCGACTGAAACGAAAACTTAACTCCACTTACATCCAAGGTTGGTGAGCTTAAGTCCGACCTTTGGCTCAAGGAGGCAAACCAGAAGTCCTCCGTTGAGCTGAAACAGAGTCACTTTGGTTATAACCAAGTATACCTTGACCTTAAGTCTAGTTTGGTGCATTTTTAGGCTATATAAGGACCTTAGAATCCTCTCTCTCACAGCCATACGAATTTGAGAGAAACCCTAGAGAGAGAAGAGAGAAAAGAGAGAGAAAAAGTGAGAGTTATGGGAGATCCTTCCTAACCTTTTTCCTGCCGTTCTACAAGCCCATTCTCGTCGCTTTCCCGGTAATACCGACTTCGTTTCTAGGTAAGAAACCCTAACCCTAATCTGTTCTGGGGTGTGAAGGTTGTAGGTTATGAAATAGCTAACCTATTTCATTCTTTAGGCTACCAAACCGTCGAATACGAAAGCTTAGCAAACCTAGCTGATTCGTTACGATTCTAAGACGAAAGGTGAGGACTTTAGGTGTATAGGTTATGGTTTTCAATGCTTTCAATGTCAGATAATGATAGATTCATGATCTGCATGCAATTGCACATGTACAAAGTGCTTTCTGTTTTCTGTTTCGATTAAAGATGTAGAATATAGAATTTTACATATTCTAGGTATTCGTAGAAAATACCGTATACGTATAACTTTTAAAAATGTGTTTGTCATGATTATTTATTGTATGAATATAATATATATGGATAAAATACTTAGTTAGTGAAAGGACTTGCCATAATACATGATTTGCTAATATACACTATGTATATAGAAATAGTGTATTCTAGAAAGTACCGTATACATATAAATTTTGGAGATGTGTTTACCATGATTAGTTGTTGTATGAATATATTATATATGCATAAAATACTTGCTTGGCGAAAGGATTCGCCCTAATACATGTTTTGCTAATATACACTATGTATGTTGTAATAGTGTATTCTAAGTGTTTGTGAAATGCTTGTGAGAGTAAGTGTTTGGATGATAGTGTCTTAGGTAGGTGTTGAGATGGGATTCTCAACTACCTTAAAGACGTTTATGATTTCCTCCATGTTAGATGTTTACTTTAACCGCTTACTTATGAAATATGTGTGTTTGTATTCTTGTTTATATAGTGCTTTATAACATGCTTTATAACATGCTTGTTAACTTGCTTAAATTGCTTTTTTAATATGCTTTACTCTACATGCTCTAAATAAGGATTGATTGAGTTTGGGACTATGCTTATGGTCCAGACAATCCGTACCAGACTTGAGATCGTGGTTGAGATTCATTTCGCCACGTAAGATGTATTTGACGAACCCGAGTCGTACTTCAGTTGGCGACAGTGGTTAGGCCACGCGAAGTGCTTATGCACTTCATGTCGTTCAGTTGCTTGTACGCTCGAGCTAGTCAGGCCTTTCAATTAACCCGATATGTCTAATGTATGTTCACCATGTTTGGTCGCTACTGCTTGAACCTAGGGTACCAAACTTACCAGTGGAATCCTGTTAACCATGGTACCTCGATCCGCTAAGACTCATGAACCGGGCATGGTGGTATGGGACACCGTGGTCAAGCTTTTGGCCTACTCTGGGGCCTCGAGCCTCCCCGTAGTGACCATTGAGCAATCAGACTCGTGAGCCGATTATGGTGGTATGGGACACTATATTCGAGCTGTCGGCCTACACTGCTTTGATGGGTGATGGGGGAGTGGTGCAACGATTCCATGTAATAGCCTGACAGCCCTGACCGTACCCGGTATAGTGACCTCGAGCATACTCTAAATCTGCGGTGAGGCGACGAGCCTTCCTGTAGTAACAGAGTATAAACTAGGCCTGTATTGATAAGGTGATGGGGAAGTAGTGTAACGATTCCGTGTAACAGCCCTGACAGCCCTTGCAGCGACATAGAAACACACCATCGTATGAGATTGTCTAGGACTGATGACCCTAGAATGGATCATTGTTTGGAAATGATATAAGGAAGGTACCTTAGTTTCCCAATCATGTTGTTTGAAATGGACTAATAACAACTCGGTAATCATGCTCATCATGCGTTGCATGTGCCTGGAAGATGTGGAGCACTGAGGAATGCAAGCATGCCGTGAATGTAAGATGGTGTCGCACGAGGGAGTGTGTGGTGAGGGCATACATCATGACTACATTCATACTTGCATTAATAAGAGTAGTTAGGAGTGTTTGATTATACTGCTTTATCATTATTGCTTGACTGCATTGATAACATGTTAACCTATGCTTTATTGTTCCACTGAGTTAGCTACTCACTCCCACATTATGGGATGGTGTTGTACACACCAACTAGAGTCTGTCTCAGGTGTAGATGAGATGACGACTCAGGAGGCTGAACCGGATTATGACGAGGACCAGGACGAGTTCTCATTTATGCAGTATTCTGGTGGCTTCGACTAGACTGCCGGATCGACAGAACTTGCTGGGATTACTTCCCTAGTTGTATTTTTGACTTTTTGAACATAAAATAGATATATGTATATTGTGACTTAGATGGGTTCATATTCTGGAGAATGAAATGATTTGGTTTCTTTTACATACATATATATACAGTTCAGTCTTCCGCTTGCCTTTATACAATTGATCTAGAGTATGAATTACTGTTTTGGTATAATCTCACTCATGTTTATTGCTCTAACACAGACAACATTTAATCATCATTATTTATGTTACATAAGTGATGCATTGGAACTCAGGAGTTGAGTTATTCTCGACCCCCGATTTTCAGGGCGTTACACTTTCCAAGAAGCCTTATGGGTGTTGGGAGAAGATCGGAGAGTCCTGAGTACCCAGCTGGACGAGGCCCTTCTGGAGAGTGCTTCAAAACAGTTCGCATTTGAGGACCTGAAAGCTGAGAAGCTTAAGTTGGAGACCTCTCTTGCGGAGGCGGTTTCCAAGTCGACAGAGACTTCAACTCAATTGGTTAAGGTTGAAGCCTCTATTCCTGGGGTAAAGTCGGCAGTGGGGGCCTCTGAGGAGGGGACCAAGGAGCTCTAGGAGTACTTCAACATGGGGTTTGTCAGCCCGAGGAGTCCACCATCCGCACGATGACGCCCTGGTAGTGGCCATGACGATACCCAATCGTAAAGTGCACCACATCCTGTGGACACGAGTAGCCTGACCGACATCCTCTTCTCCATTGCTTTGACAAGATGGGAATCACGAGATCCCAACTTTAACCCATCCGAACTCCCTTGCTCGGATTCGCAGGAGAAAAGGTCAACTTCGAAGGAAGTATACAACTTTCGGTGACTGCATGGGAAGGAAGAAATTAAACAACAATGATGGTCGACTTTCTGGTCGTCGACTACCCCTCTGTTTAGAACGTTATCCTTCGACAGCCATCCATCAATGCCATGCGAGCAATAATCTCAACTTACCATCTCATGATGAAATTTCCCACCAAGTACGGCATTGGGCAAGTCAGGGGAGACTAACACGAGGTCCGCCAATGCTACTCCTCGGCATTAAGAGTAGGAGCGTGATAGATACAATGGTTGTAACTTCCCTTGACCCCCAAGAGGAATCACTTGAGAGAGGGTCTCTCGAAGAAGACCTGGTGGCTATTCCTCTTTGCGAGTTCGACTCGACCTGCATTATTCAGGTCGGTTCGCTGCTAGCCCCAGGTCCACAAGACGAGATCGTCAACTACTAAAGCAATACACAGACGTCTTCGCATGGTCCCATCAGGACATGCCCAACATCAAACCAGAAGTGATGGTCCACAAATTGATCACTGACCAATGAGACAAAAGCAACGGGCATTTGAACCCAATCAATATGTCATCATCAGTGAGGAGGTCGGGAAGCTCTTTAAGGTCGAATTTATTGAAGAGATATACTATCCTGACTAGATCACCAACGTCGTTCTGGTGAAGAAGGCTAATGGGAAATATCAGGTTTGCATTGACTACACCAATCTGAACAAGGCATGCCCCAAGGATAACTTCCCTCTCCCCAGGACCGACCAACTGGTCGACCGTTCAACAGGGTACGAGCTGCTTAGCTTCTTAGATGCCCACTCGGGCTACAATCAGATCGTTATGCATTCGCATGACAAATAGAAGATGACCTTTGTCACTTTCTGTTAAATCAATACCTGCATGAAGTCAGGAGCAATGAAATGAAATAATACTTTAATATATAAAAACTACCGCTACGCTCACAGTAGTCGTAAGAAATTACGGCTCCCATTGTGGTTACAAGGTCTATAAATAGACCCTTCACCACTCGTAATCAAAGAAACACATACAATACAGAGACAGAGAGAAAGAGAGAAACAAAAGGAGAAAAGAAACATGGAGTGAAAGAAGAAGAAAAAAAATAGAGAAGAAAGAGTGATTGGAAAATATAGAGAGGGTCTAAGTGTTGGAGTTCACTTGTAGGTGCTGCCCAAAGTGCCTTAAAGATTTCCAACATGCCAACATGCTGCCCAACATAGGAGAAAAAAAGGCCATCAAAGAAGTCAAAAAAGCTAAGAATTCGTCCATCTCTATTTAATTTGTCTTCCACTCCACACATTTCAATTACATCAACTATATCCATGTTTCATTCTATCTCATTTTATATTATTCTCCATCTTCCATTTTTCTTATTTCATTTATCTGCTCAGGATCTTAAATCTTGTGAAGCGAGGCTAGTTAGCATTTTTATTTTATTCACTATATTTTTACTTTATTTGCCTACCTGGGGCCACTTGGCTCTGTAATGTAACGTCAGATAACTTTATTCTTTTTTCCACCTGCCAAACCCTTATGGGTTATTCAAAGCACGACCAAATATAAAAATGTTGAAACTTCGTTGAATCCTCAAAAATTGTAAATCTTGTGAAGTAGAAACTGCATATTTTATGGGCGAAAAAGGGTATTTAATCCCCTACTTTTCTGTCATTGAGGCCCTTACTCAGAATCTACAGTCGCAAACCAATCATGAGAGTCGCTTGAGTTAGGGAATCGTGAGATTCCCCGATTCTTAAGCGATTTCACAATTTCTAGCCGGCCGTAGATTTTAATTTCCATTTGGCTAGTGGCAACTTCAAATCAAATGCATTTTCATACCCGAGTTAATAGCACACTTTGCCCACAGTAACAAAATCAATATCAAAGTCAAGGAAGTGAGGGCACCGCCATGCTGCGCGTACGCATGTACGGGGGAGGCATTCACAATTGAATATCCCCTATTCCAACCCTATTATGGACTTCATTAGATTCTTTTGCTGACAACTTTGTTCCCCTTAGATTTGGCAACTCATCGGTGTTTTCAGGTATTTTTGGACTCTCCGAAGACCTTGAAATTTTCTCTATTCCTATCTCTATGCTCCTTCTTTGGACCTCTAAGACCCCCATGTATCAGATGGCATATACTAACCTATAATGTATTTGTTTTCTTGCATGCATTGTCTCGTATATACTAAGTGTACGGTGTTATAGCATGTCCATATAATTGGTTAATATTTGATCTATCTAGGGATCTATCAATCAGGTCCGTGATTTTTTTGGGAGGTACCGCATACCGTTTTTATTTAACCTATTTGAATTTTTTATACTTTCTAGGTCACATATAGACGATTTTATCGAAGGAGCAATAGAGGTTTCTAAAGAGTGGATGATCGATCAAGATTTGATTTGTTGGGTTTTTGATTCACTGTAGGATCCCCAGCCCTTTATCACAACACACATGTCCTAACCCACATCATTGATAGACCATACACTATACCCAGCAACCCCATCTGAGTGATTTTTTCTCAAATGACCTTGATACCTCTGTCATGTGGACCGCGTCGTCGTTACGTTCGCCACAGCGAAAACCGTGTGTCAATCCAACGCTCCATTAGTGAGATACAACCCATCGAATCAACAACTAAAATTGCGTATGTTGTAACATGAGCAACCTTTATTGTACTAGACTCATTGGACTTGAGCTCATGTGGGCCTAAAGGCCAATTTATAAAACATAGGAATTATCACAAGATTAGAAAATCACTACATGACAAATAATGAGCTAGCACATATAAGACAATGCACTATAAGATAAAATTGGATTCAACCCCAAAATCCATCATTAGCCCTCTCTTCATGCCTTAAAAACTAATCATGGCCCATGTCCATATTATCCTACATATGCATTCAATGCATATCTTATTTTGTGTCACATCACTTTAAACAACTAATTGCAACACTCCACTTCATCATCCACCATGCATCCATTTGAGGTGAGTCTACACCCCTCCTTCCATCCTCCCCACCCTCCTCTTTCTTCCCTTTTTATTTTCTTGATATGTGTAGGGCCCACTGGTGTGGAGCCCCATGGGTGCATATATTACTATCCATGGTGGTCAACAAGGTGGCCCACGTCAGTATAGTCCACCATGATGAACATTATATCCACACCATTCACATGTAATCCCGTTTTTGTATCTGGACAACAACTTATAAAATCAACCATGTTAGGATCTGAGTTGAAACTTGGGAATAATATGAACCACAATATGAGCTAACTCTAGGCCACATTTCATAGCCATCTAACGGTCCAATCATCTGTGGCATTAACTTAACTTGGTTGTTGTCCAGTAGCACCCAGAGGGTTCTGATTTGCAAAAAATGACCCATTTTTGGTCCCTTTATTAAATCTAATAGAAAGATATATTCAATTGACTTTATAGAAAATTGAAGTAGCTTTCCAATGGTATATAATACGCCTCGATTAGAGTTCAGATGGCTGGGATCTTAACCTTGTATAAAAATGTATTTGACAGCTTGTTGTGACTACATATTGTGTGGGCTAAATCTGTGATTCCAATGGTCAGATGTATTTGATATTTTTTTAACATACTTAAGATAGTTAATAATCATATGTACGATCCCTATAGTCAAATTCTTTCATAATAGAATTTAGGAAATTCTGAACCAACAGATACTTATGTAAGGATAAACCTTGAATCGTTATGTGTGTTTCAGATGAATTCAAGGCTCTATATGGTTGGAAACCTATATACAGTCTAAATGATATATTCCTAAACCATCTATTGGCTCGGATTTCCCAATAAAGAATTTGATCAAGACATTTCACGTGCTCTTGTATGTTGTATGCATGTTGTCCATAACATTCACCCCCTTATTGTGGACCCACTTGGTAGTGGGACCACTTTTAATTTATGTACTTTATTGGTTTATTCAATCTAGACAACCATATATATTGATGTGTGTCTCTTATCTATGCTTTGTCAGCGTGTGGGCCCCACTTATCATTCTATCTATTTCCTTTCATTCGCACTTTTTTTTGTTTACTGAAAACTTCCAAGTACTTAACTATATTACATGTAGGCCTCTTTGACACCTTGTGGTAGGCCACACACCCTTTAGTTAAGGGTCCCACTTTGGACGATGTTTAATCCTTATATCAGTGAGCTATAATGTCTCACCTTTTTGTCAGGAATGATCCCCATGCATTTAGAAAGTGAACCTTAAGTTGCGACAGACCTCATTGATGAAAATTATCTAATTATTTTTGTATTTTGTACCAACTTTGGGCCTCTATAATGGACCCCATGCAGAAGATATGAGTAGGCCACCACTTGGAACCTTTAACTTATACCAATGAATAGATAAATAATATTTTACTTGGGCTAAGTCAGACCCCACATGATCGAGGAGTGAGTCCAAAAATGGGGTCAGGTATGGTTGTGCAGAAAACTTTGTGCAGAAAATTAAAATACATATGTTTGGCCCTACACCAAATATTATGTGTACATAATTAGTTTGTCTCATCTTATATTTTTTTAAGTCCAAATATAGGAATACCAAGGGCACCTAACAGCACGCTAAAAGGTGGTCCCTCATGATTATGGGACGTACTCAAACTTGGGCTAAAACTAATTATACACTGTGTTTCCTATACAGTTTTTCCAAGTACCCATGTGTGGGCCATCACCCTAAATTGTACACACCCAACCAATAAGGCCCGTGTAACGCCCCGAATTTCGAGGGTCGAGCAAAGCTCAACTCCCGAAATCCAACGCATCACTTATACAACATAGATAATGATGTTTAAATGTTGTCCATATTAGTGCATTAAACATGAGTGGGATTATACTAAAACAGCATGTCATACTCCAGAGATAATTAAATTATGCAATAAGCATTTCCTAACTACTCTTGTTAATGCAGGAATGGTATGTTGTAATGATGTATGCCCTCGCCTACACTCCCTCAGCAACTTCATCTCACGGTTGCCTATGGCAAACTCCTTAAACATGCGCTTCCTCACCAAAACACATGCAATACGATGCATGGTCGTGTTAGCCAAGTAATTGATTAGACTTATTCATACAGCAGATTTGAGAAGCTAAGGTACCTCCCTTTATATGATTAACCCAAACAGGGCTCTATCTAGGGTCGTCAGTCATAAGTTAATCACATACGATAGGCAAGTTGTAGGGCGTCACCCCTAATGAAAACAGTGGACAGGTAAGTTCAATTGATTATACTCGAGGTCACTATGGGAGGCTCGTCACTTGAACGTAGGCCGACAGCTCAAATATAGTATCCCATACACCACCATATTCGGCTCACGAGTTTGAGTTGCTCACTGGTCACTACGGGGAGGCTCGTCACCCCAGCGTAGGCCGACAGCTCAACCACCGTGTCCTATACACCACCACGCCTGGCTCATGAGTCTTAGCGGATCGTGGTACCATGGTTGAAACGAGTTGTTACATCGGTAAGCGGTACCTTAGATTCAAGCAAGAGTGTCCATATATGATAAACATACAATAGGCCAATTGGGTTATTTGATAAGTTTGATTGGTACGAGCGCATGCTGAATTAATCGACATGGAGCGCATAAGCACTCTACGTGACCTAACCACTGTCGACAATCACCGTACGTCTCGGATTCATCGAACGTATCCATTGTGGCGCGACTAGTTCGGCCACTCGATCAGAAACTGTTACCGATTGCCTGGACTACATAGTAGTCTCAATCATACTCAATGCAATAGGCAGTCACATGTGATAATTATAACAGCATTTAGCAAACAATTCAAATACAATAATCATTTGAGCATTTTATCAAACACATAGAACATGTTACTATACATATGCATTTCATCCATAAATCTCGTAGTAGTAATATAGATTACATGAAGAAATTTATACATATAAATAGGGTGATTGAGAATCTCATCTCAACGCCCTTATTAAATGCAATTCATCAAACAATTTCTCATTCAAATATTTTATCAAACACTTAGACTACACATTACTACATACATGTCCTAAACTAGTTATAACATATATGATGGTAAATCCTTTCACAAAGGAGTTGTCATACATACAACAATCATGTATCCTAGTTTAATAGTCATAGCAAGCACAAATCATAATTATCATTTCATTCAAACATTTCTACAAACACATGGAATGCATTATATATTCACATAGTTCACACACATGTATAACTTATTGAATACATCATAACTAAGATCATATGGTAGCAATCAAGTCAAACATAAATCATTGCAGACATTGAAAGCCTTAAAAATCATAACCTAAACGTTTATAGTCTGCACCTTTCGTCGGTTTGCTCGTTTCAAACTCGGTTCGAATCTTACACTTTCATCTACAGAACAATGGCTACCTAAATCACGAAAGAGGTTAGTTATTTCGTTGATTCCTCTATTTGGATTTCTAAAACGAGATTAGGGTTAGGATTTCTTACCCAAAACGAAGTTGGAATGGCCCATGTAGGTAGATGTAAAGATAATTCAACACGTGGAGTAGCAGGAAAGAAGTACTGCAACAAACTCCAAAGATCTCCCTTCACTTCCCACTCTTTCCTCTTCTTTTCTCTCTTCTCTCTCCTAGGGTTAGAGAAAATTCGTATGGGATAGAAATGGGGTGATTTAAGGGCATTATATAGGCTCAGAAGTGATGTCAATGGCCCCAAGGCCATCGTAACTTAGTTTATAGCCCAAAGGCATCTGTTTTGGGCAAACGGAGCTCATCTGGAGGTCCATTACCTATCTATATTATACAGTAGATTCCCTGACCATGGATCTAGGTCAGGATGCGATTTCAATGCATTTGGATAGGCCAATCACCCGTGGCGAACCCGTATCTGTTCAACGGTCATCGTCACTCAATTAGGGCCACAAGTATACAGATCTGATGGTCTGAAGTCTTCAATTTCACTTGCAAGCGAACGGTCCAATTCACTTAAGTTTTAGTACATTTTCAAAAGATATTCGTATTTCTCACATACTTTACTCAGGGCTCTAGTTGTGCGTTTTTGGATACTATTTGTACTCGATTCGCATGATGGTTGTTAAGCCCAATAAGGTGGTCATAACCTTATAGTTTCGCGGTCATCAAACTTTCGACGCACGGTCCAGATTAGATACGGAGTTTCAATGTGCTCCCGAGAGCAACTGAGTTTTGAGATTGCTCCTAGGTTTTTAGGTAATGTTGAGTTAACAATTCTAATGGTTTTGGGTCTTACCATTTATATAGATAGTGGTTCAAACTAATTCCGCTGATTATTTAGTTTAGTACTTAATAAATTTTCGTTTAACTTCTACAGAATTCGGTCCTTAGGGATTTCTGCTTGAGGTGGTACTCGGGTCTTTGTACGGATTTTTCCGAGACGTTATAGCCCACCTTATAATTTTTAAAGTCCATACATAGAGCTATCAGGTGGCTATTTTCTTTCACCAGATGTAAGCCCCACGTGCTCATGAATCTGACTCTAAAATGGCCTAGAACTAACCTTGCATCAAAAGTCTATTTGATATAGAATTCATGTGGCCACATTAATGGGGTCCACCACTTTCCCAGGGCATTTAATGCAACATCTAAACTATGGAAAAGAACTCGTTGGTGTTGGTGAGCTTAAAACCTTAGGTGGGCCATCTAGTGTGGGTTGTCTTGTATGTGTCCTTCCCTTCATCTAATGAGGCTCGCCTAGCATGTTTTGTAAATGAGTGTTATATAACTTGTAAAATATGTTGTGGACTGATCTTGATGCCCAATTGTTGTCTTAAGGTATGGATGGCCTTGGGCCCATCTAAATGAGGCAACCCTAAGGCCCAAGTAGGCCCAACACTAAGAGAAATCGTTGGGGAGTGAGAAGCCCACCATGGTAACTTTCCTTGAGCCCGTTGAGCAAGCCTATTGCTTAGTGGTTAGTATGCCTTGCACACTACCTCTAGTCAAGTGGACCACACTTAGCAACACCTATTTTATAATTCATAAGCTGGATAATTGGGCTTTTTCTTGGTTTGCTTATATATGTGGCTAGTGGGTCCAATATGATGTATGACATGAAAGATGTTAGCATGTTGTCCTTATGTTTGAGATTGTACATTTTTTCTAGTTGATGGTGGAATGTGTGGTTCCACTTAATTGTAGAGTTGGATTCACACCATTGAAGGCCTTGTAGTTGGAAGTTTATACCTTGGAGTTGGCCTAGTGGTCCACCAAGTGAGACTCACACTTGACCTATATGACCCCATGTCTTGCATGTAGCCCAAGGTTAATATGGAAGTCACACTAGGTGGGACGCACCTAGCAATAGTCAAGATGATGATACATGTGTGATAACATGATAATGATGATGGTGAGTTGTTGGTTGAAATGATAGATATGATCTAATTGATGGTGATTATGGTAGGGTTAATATCGATTATGGTGATGATTTAATGGATGGTAAATTGATGACATATGCATTGACAATGAATTAGTTGTTTGTGGTAGTTGTGACATTACTTATGTTAATCATGAAGTGGAAATGATCTTCATGCTAATGAAGACGATAGCATGTACATGTATATGATGACAAAATATGCTAGTTGATCATAATGCTTTACTTTATAATCGTTACGATGGATGAGGTTGATATCCTTGTTGATAATCATGGATGTGTTGATATTCATGATGATGATATGTGTATAATTACTATGCTTTGCTTGATATTAGTTACATTGGAGATGATATTGATATCAAAGTGACAATAATGCACACGTTGATGGTCACGACAATCTCATGCATAAAATAACCATTTTTACTTTATGCCTAAATAATGATAAATAAATGATGTGGGTGAACATAAGGATAACCTCATGCATGATAAAAGCCTAATGTCTAGGGCATGTATGATGCTAGTGTTGGATGATGGTCATGATATTAATAATGCATGTGAATCCTTGTATGCTATGTACTTCATGCACAAGCTTATATGACTTGGATAATTCGGCGTAAAATGTTGGTATGACACCTAATGATTTTTATGGTGTTACATTAGTGATTGGTGCGAGGGTTACACTGAATGTTTGCTAATAGCATTTTATTTATGTTGACATGGTACTTGCTTTATATTGACATAGTACTTTCTTTATATTGATGCGACACTTATTTTATATTAGAGGTAGCATTGCTCTTGCATTTAAGTTAGCATTGCTTTATATTGATTTAACCATACTTTATGCTTAATACAGTATTACACATCTCATGCATGGTGCTTATGATTGTACGTTATCATATCTCATACGCATCATTTGTATGTCTGTTGTGGATGACGATTGTTCATAGTATATGTCGTTCGGCTTGAGACACTTAGGGGACTTTATATGAGACAGGGTCGCCCTGCATGATTCACGCGATACGCACAAGTTTGATGCATGCCTTGGATAGTGTGATTCATGCATTCTGTACTATATGTGACACATATATTTACTCCCTAGAGTCACCAGGGAGGTGGTCCATTGGCCTTGTTGTGGCTGGTGGATGATGGACACAGGTTACAGGGCGTCACAGGCGTCCCTGAATGAAAATCTCTAAATCATGTGGTACTAGTAGGACGCTCCAACGTCTAAACCGAGTGAATTCATGAGCGCATGATGGATGGATACCGGTAGGCCTCATCTCCCACTATGTCAGGGTCGGTTCGAAGAGAGTTTGACTTACCCACCTAGGTGCAGAGGGTTATATGCTAGGTTAAGTTTGACCAGGTCATGAAATGGGTTCGTTATCGACAGATCGAGTGGTTTTTGTGTACCACTAACGAGGCGAATAGTGAGGTCTTTTATATTCACTTAGTTTTGCGCGCGATGGGCAGCAACCAATGTCAGAAGTGTACTAAACTCTGGTGATGTTTTCAGATATGAACTATACTAAAATGTGAACTTATTGAGTAGGACTTGCATGTTTAACATTTGACTCATGCATTCATTCATCCACTATCCACTCATGCTAGTGGTGCATAACTAAATCTTTATATGCACATTCGCAATGGCCATGATTTCGGTTAGGTACGCGACTGACATGAGATCAGGAGTTTACTACATTGAGTCTAACTATTCAAATAAGGTATGAGACTGGTTTGGATAGAAGTCTCTTGTGATGAACCCCACGACTTGCTATACCATATATTATCATCCTTACTACACACACCATCTTTGTTATTCCTTTTCCATTGTATGCTCTATAGTAGAATATGGAATTTGATTATCTTCTACATGATGATTGGCTATTCTTATGATTCATGATCGTTCGTCCGAGTAGTACGCCTAAAATTGATCATATGATTTATGACAACCTAACTTTAATAATATGCTTGATTGATAACATGATCATGAAATTGCGATAAAACCGTTATTACTGAAGTATAGAAGTATGTCCAAGTATCCTAGAGGGGGGTGAATAGGACTTTTCAAATTTTATTTTCCTATAACAACAAAAAATGTCTAACTTTAAACAAATGAGTAAGGCAAAGTAATTCTATGGCTTCCAAGCCAATAGAAGGTCCAAAACATATACGCTTACACAATATTTACATGTAAAGAACAAGCCTATAAGCATTGTGTATGAAATAGTGTGTGGGATGTGATTTCTATCAATACTTATATATTTACTAAATCATGCATCATATTAATCATTTGATAAACATAACCATAATTAGATCAATGTACAAAAAGTAATCCCAAACACAATCATATATAGTAGTTCGGATACTTGTCTACTCCATTCCTAGCGGACACACTCTCTCCTAGAGTATACCAGATTTCACTATTCAATGGTTTTAAATCAAGTTAATCATGAACCTTCACAGCCTACAAAAGGTTAACTAAGGGACCTACACAAAGTTACCTTAAATGTCTAAACAAGACGACGAGTCCTACACAAGGACACAAACTAGGAGCCTACACAAGGTAACACATCCTTCACACGAACAACACGTCCTACATAAGGACAACATATTCTCCCGTCGGAGGCCTATAATTAGGTCTTGGCGAGTTTGTCACTCAAACTCTGAATCCCAATCTAACACAAGGAAAGGACTTCAGCCTCAATGAACTCTTTATACTTACAGATAAGTGAGTGAGCCCCTTTCTCGCACAATCTGAAGATCTTAATGTTGATGAAGTTCTTCAGCTCCCTTAAACTATAACCGCTTCGGATGCTTCGAGGTTGTGAGGTTTAGGGTTTTATTGTTCTTCTCTATTCAAATGATATGATTTAAATACATAGAGAAGATTCCCATGAGCTATGCATTCAAGAGTTCCAACACAAGGATTTACCTATGAAGAGGGCAGTTGGAAACTCGTTGAATGCTAAAGTTCATAATTTAATCCAAGCAATGAAGATATGAATAAATGCTTATGCCAAAGATTGAATGATGAACTCTAATGGGAAAGAGGGAATGAGGAAGAGGGTATAAACTCTTTGAAGCAACTCTCTTCGACTCTCTTAAACTCTAGCTCATTTTACAAGAAGCAAACCAAGTGCATTTATAAAGTTAAAATCTCAACGGTAAAAAAGCAGGCAATGTCGATGCTATCGAGTAGACTTTGATTCCATCAAAATTTAAAATTTGATGTTATCGAGCCTACTTTGATTGCATCGATTTCTTACATACATATATTCATTTTTTTGTAAAACAGATTCTGCTTGATTTTATCGATCACCATTCGATTCTATCGACATGCACTTCGATGTAATCGAGTGGTAATTCAATCCCATCGAATTTTCTTAAGAAAATTACATTCGGTTGCTGGAAGATTTTGTCCTGATATTCGATGCTATCGAATTTCGAAGTTCGATATCATCGAATGGTATTCGATGTAATCGAAGAGATGCATTTTCTTAGATGGTTTGTTGGACAAAATGTTCCTCATGTTCGATGTAATCGAGTAGTCGTTGATTCTATGGAGAACTTACTCTCGATGTGATCGAAGATGACTCGATTATATCGATGAACACTTAGAAAATGTTTTCAGTGTAGAGGAAGTGCCCTAAGTCGATGACAGCGAAGATGGTTAATTTCTATCAAAATTTGAATTTCAATATCATCAAACTCTATTCGATATAATTGTTATTTTTTAATAAATGGTTATTTTGTTGTTGGATAGAATAGGCCTATTTCTTTATGCACTCGAACCATGTTCGATATAATCGAAAATGTCTTCGATTGTAAATCGATACAATCGATTTTTCTTGTATAGTTCATGTTTTACTCCTTTAACATTCTAAGTGTTCAACACTTAGGCTTACCAAAGATGATTTACAATGTATTGGAGGTAAGACTAAGTTAAATGGGGTCATATACCTCAAGGGTTTGGTTAGGGAAGTGAGGCTTCATTTACCTGTGTGGAGCACTCGAGCTTCTTTTTAATTGAGGTCTTTATCTTGTAATCTTCATTTTGGGGCTCACTTAAAGACTGACTCAACATTCACATTATTTGACATACCAGGGCACTTTTAATCTCCCCCTTTGTCAATTATGTGACAAAATAACCTAACAAACCCTATGTTAGTACAATCAACTCAGTACATTACAAATTTACAACTGAATTGACTCTTGAGTTACTTGTAACTCACTCTTTGTTCATGCTCCCCCTAAGTTCCCGCATTAAGATTTGTAAAATACAAAAGCAGCAAACTTGGGAGTATGGTACTCCCCCTTTTTGTCAGTCATTGGCAAATGGTAATAAATGAAAGAAATGGGCCAATAAAACTGAAGTATGAAAATTTCAATTATATCCAAAGTTAGAGGGAGATGAATCACAATAATAACATATAAAGTAAGAACTTAGTGTGAAATAGGCATGCCATAAAGATTATACCTATATAAAACATAAATGGCATCATCATTTAAAAGTAACATATCGAAAAGATATCATCATTCATTTCATCCAAAAGACCTAGCCCAAGCTTGGGTAAAATTAATATCCAAAAAGACCAAGCCCTTCAGGGCATAAAACATCCAAAAATAAAATAAAATATATCATAATGCACTATCAAAAAGATATCATAGGCCGAACTGGGCTTTATCGTGATGGACCACCCTCATAAGGGGGAATATGATCATGTCGACTTAGGAGCAGCTCCGTGATGTGTTCTCTAGTGTGTTGAAGAGCGTTGAGGCGCAGTTTAATTCTGGAAAAACAGTTTTCGCATTATCGGATGCGTACTTCAACATTTGATTGTCCATGTAGGAGATTTCGAATGAGATCATTTTGGTGAAGGAACTGATAAGTGCTAACCGAAACTGGACTTTGTGTAGGTACAGGGGTGCGATAGGAGTCTCGAGCAATTGTCATGGGAGTGTTTTGAGCATCATCTCCACTGATGTCCTTATGGTTAGCTTAATACACATGTGCAAACACTTTTAGACTTATAAGTGTTTCCTGATTGAAGTAAACAGTAGAATATACAACATCATGGGTGTAAGACCCGTATCCTAGACCGTACCGTTCCATAGACTTTCGCAGTCTTCCCGGTCGAATTTCGGTAACCTTCGACCCTTAACCAGCGTTGCGCACGACACGATTCACACGAGTCAAGCGAGGTCGACTCAACCTAAGCGGTACCTTAGCGACAGCGCCGTCGTCGTCGCGGTTCGATGTCGCGACTCGCGTGCGAGGCGATACTCGGGCCGGAGAGATGTGGGCGCGTCCAGTTCAAGGATAAATGCCGCGCGTTGCAATCCCTAGAAAACATCACATCAATCCTATCAATCACATCAATCAAGTACCCATCACTCCCATCACTCAAAAGTACAACCACCTTTCCCTTAAAGTCAACATTTTCTTACAACAAAGTACATGCTTACATCACTCACCATTACTTCTCTCCCATCACTCTCTCTCTCTCTCCCATTTCTCTCTTATTTTTTTCTCAAGCAACTCCCACAAGCAATCGTCCATGGCTTCCATGGAGAGCAAGTGTGGCCCACCTTCCTATCTACCATCTCTACCATCCAAGTTCAATCTCAACCATTGAAGTCTATCCATTGGAGCTTTATATCGCATCGGTGGAAGGAGAAGTTCGAGATCTTGAGGTGGGTGCTTCTCTCTCTCTCTCTCTCTCTCTCTCTCTCTCTCTCTCTTCCTTGTTTGCGGCTCACCATGATGCATGCATTTTTATCCTAGCCATCCACCAAGTGGGCCATTTGACTTTGCCTAATTTGTGATACGTGTGATCGGTCGGCCACATAGGCCTAGTTGAAGGGAAATCACAAACATCAGCCTGGTCTTTGGAGTGGGGTGGCCCACTCACATGGACCCCACCTTGATTATGTGATGTATCCACACCGTTCATGTGGAGGTATCGTTTTAGAGCAGGGCCCATGGACCGTCCCAACTCACACTCGGCCTAACGTGGAGCATCTGGTTAACTCGTCCGGCTTATTCTCTAAATGCTTGTCTTTGTGGGGCCCTTTGTAGGGTCCCATCTTGACGTGTGCACCGAATCCACATCGTCACGGAAATCCGCGTGATATGTACACAGGTGCATCCGAGGGGCCCACATGATGTATCTATGCTTTCAACCATCCAAAGGTCCATCCAAAGACACACGGACGCCTTGGAGGCTGGGACGTGATATATTAACATATATATATATATATATATATATAGTGGCCACACGTGTGGACCCACTTAATATATGTATTATGAATGCTGAATCCGAGCCGTCCATATGCTAGATGGCCGGCAAGCTATCTTGAACTTAACGTCATCGGAGGCCGATCTCGACGTACGTGTTATATCCTTACCGTCCATTGGTGTAGACCCCATGTGAGGTATGTGTTATATGCCGTCTATTCGTGGGACTGTGTGGGAAGCGGCCTCGACCGTTCGTGTGATAATCGGCCAGTCTGTGGGGCAGCAATGTTAGCTGCAACGTTAACGAGTCTGTGGATCCCAACGGATGTATGCGTCTCTGCCATCCAGCCGTTCATCTACTGTGGGATGCCACCGTGATGTATCCGTTAACCCTGCCGTCCATACATCGGGTGGGACCCACCTTGGTGGATGCTTTGCATCCACACGGTGGGGCGCTATTGTGATGTATGTTGGAAACCACCCCGTCCTCGCATGGGATGTGGGGCCCATTTGATGACGTGTTGAGTGCACACGTTTATTTTGATGCGAAGTGTTTTCCACACCGTCCAGACCTTGGACAGTGGGACCCTCATCTGATGTATGTGCTCAAGCACGTCGTTCATCCATTTAAGCTCATGTGGGGCCCACCCCACACGTGCTGCATTTGTGGGATGGGACCCACCTTGAGGCATGTATTGTATATTACTCCGTCCACCTGTCTAGATGGCGTGGACCCCACTGCATGTATGTGCTTCATCCATACCATCCAGCCGTTTGGCGGAGATCGTTTTATGGCATTACATAGAGATTGAGGCAAATCCAGATCATTGGTGGGCCATGTGTGTGGACCTACCTTAGTGTATGTGTTTTATTCACACCGTCCATCATACCCACGAGATATGGGTTTTATTTTTCTTCCATACCATCCGTTTGTTCTGGATGGGCGGGACCTACCTTGATGTAAGTGTTTTAGCCACGTGGCCCATCCCACATGTGTGGGTGGGACCCACATTGATGTATCTATTATATTTGCACCGTCCAGATCTTCTGGACGATGGCCACCTGATGTAAATGTTTTATATCCCCGTCGTCCATCTATTTTGCAAGCTCTGTGGGGCCTACAGATTGCTCAGTGTTTTATCTACACCATTGTCCAAGAAGTGGGGCCCACTGTTTGTTTGGTGGGCCCACCTGATCTATACAGGCTCACCCTTGATGCATGAATTCTACTCTGCACCGTCCATTCACGTGGCCCCCACGTGATGTACATGTTTTATCCAAGTTGTCCATTGGATGGGCCCATTTGAAATGAACAGGGCCCACCTCATTGAAACATATTCGAGGCCCAGGTAAGAGGCCCCTTGAAGTATATGTGGCCCATTGTGATGTATTGGGCGCGGTCTATTGAAATGCATTTACGGCCCATGGGCGAGGCTCAATGTATGCGAGGCCCATGGGCGTGGCCCATTGTGGTGCATTTGAGGCCCTTGTATGAAGCCTGATGCGATGTATGTAGGGCCCATGAGCGGGGCCCGATGTGATGTATATATGGCTGTTACGTTGTGTATAAATCCCTTATGTGGGCCACTGCTTGGGATCAATGATGGTTTAACGTCCACATTGATGGGTAATGGTGGTTGACTGTCCACATTGTGACTTTTCCTTAGGCCTTATTCGATCGATCCCGATTGACGTGACCGATTTGTCGACTCTGACTATCGATCGGTGCGATTGTCGTGACCAATTTGCTAATTCTGATTGTCTTAACCGATTTGCCGATTCTGATTATCGATCGGTGCGATTGTCGTGACCAATTTGCTAATTCTGATTGTCTTGACCGATTTGCCGATTCGACTATCGATAAGTGCGATTGTCGTGACCGATTTTGCTAATTCGATTATCTTGACCGATTTCCGATTCCGAACTATTACGATTGTCGTGACCGCCGTTGCTAATTCGATTATCTTGGACCGTTCGCCGATTCCACTATCGACGGTGCGATTGTCGTGACCGATTTGCCGATAACTCGATTACCTTTACCGACATTCGAAATTTCGATTAACGTGATCGATTACCGAATTAAGGACTATCGAAGTGCGATTGTCATGACCGAGTACTAATCGATTGCCTTGACCGATGCCAACTTCGATCGACATGACCGAATTTCTGCAGGTCGATTATCGATCTATCCCGATGCTTGTGAAATTTCTGGAATTCGATTATCGATCGATCCGATTGTGTCGTGACAATTGCCGACTTCGATCGACGTGGACCGATTCTTTGTTACGATTATTGATTTATCCGATGGTTGTGACCGATTTGCGGGTCGATTATCGATCGATTCGATTGTCGTGATCGATCGCCGACTTCGATCGACTTGGACCGATTTTGTCGATTCGATTATTCATCCCGATGGTGGTGGACAGGTTTTTGCCGATTCGATTATCGATTGATTCGATTGTCGTGACCGATTGCGACTCCGGTCGATGTGGACCGATTTATCGATTCGATTATTGATCTATCCCAATAGTTGCGACCAGATTTCTTTCGATTATCGATCGATTCGGTGCCGTGGCCGAATGCTTGGGATTCGATTGCCGAGGTGGGATTGTCGTGACCTATATGATGTACATGTGACCCGTAGTTGAGGCCCGGTTATGACACGTAGTAGGCCCATGATGCATGATCCATTTGAGGTATTCGAGACCCATATGTAGGGCCCACATGTCATATATTTGAGGCCCATGGGCAAAGCCCATTGTGATGTGTTCATGGCCCATGGGTAAGGCTCATTATGACGTATTCATATAATGGGGCAAGGCCCATTGTGATATGTATTAGGCCCATGAGTAGGGTCCACATGTGTGTATATGTGGCCCTTGAGTAAGGCCCATCGTGTTGTATATTAGGCCTTGTATGAGGTCGTGGGCCCATTATATGTTTGGCTCTATGTGGCCATTCCTTGGGGGCAATGTTGGTTGAATGTCCACATTGTCGAGGCCGATGGTTGATCTGGGTTATTGATACTGGATTATGAGTATGTGTGACATAGCATCATAATACATGCCTACGCATCATCTGCATGTTTGTTATGAGATGTGATTGACCATTGCATATGCCATGGGCGGGTTGTTCATAGGGCCAGGCGGAGTTGCCCCATATGAGAGCATGATATGCACGAGGATTGATGCATGGTGGATTGTTTGACTCATACATCTTGCATTGTGTGTTATGATCATTGTACGCCCTAGCGACATCGAGTGTCGTAGCCTCCTGGGTATTTCGTGGTTGAAAGTTCTACATGGGGTGCTATAGATATCCCCGGGTGAAAGTCCCTAAACCCTCTTGGTTCCGAGAGGTTGCTCCAACGTCTGGCACAAGTGGATGCATGAGCGCATGAGGGCCGCATACCGTTAGGCGCGTCTCCCACGTGTCGTGGTCGGCCTGGTTGGGGGTGCGCCTTACCCCGAGAGAGGAGGGGCAATGCTAGGCGAGTTTGACCGGCTCGAGGAATGGGTCCGCTATCGACGAATGGGCCCGATATTGGCAGGACGAGATAGTGAGGTCTCTTCCACTCACCTTGTTGCGCGCGATGGGGCGTGCAATCGGTTTGGAGTGTAATAGACCCGGTGATGATCCCGAGAGGAACCGTACCGATACATGGACTTATTGAGCGGGATTTGCATACTCATACATTCATTTCATTCACTATCCACTCGGGTGGTGGTGCGCTTGACTAATTGTTGTGTACCTTCGCATAAGCGATGATTTCGGTAATACTAACTTACACGAGATCGAGTTTACCACATTGAGTCCGACTATCCAAATTTAGGTATGGGGTGGTTTGGATAGAAGTTTTTGTGATAAACCCCATAGTGGTGATACTACGTACTATCATCCCGACTTCACTCGACTTGGTCATTTCACTCGACCGCATATTGCATTACATCCGCGACATATGACATTTTGGGTTGTTATATTTCAGCACTTATTAGCCTAGACGGACTTAGCATGATTTGTATATTGCCTTGCATCCTCAACATATAGTATTTGGCTTACTGTCTTCGCATTGCATAGCTGATCTATATTGCTTCCTCAGTATATTGGCTATTATATTTTTTGTATCGCATAGCCTTGGTACGGCTGATAGCATTCATGGATTTATAGATTGCCAGTATTTCTGCTTACTCTGATATCGTATTATTCATGATCTTGCCTGTATTACCGATGTTATATGATTTATGGTATTGCATTGCATTCTTGGCACTTACCTTGTACACACACTTTCACCACTCACTAAGCTTTCTATAAGCTTATGCACGATAGATGCGTGCAGGTGGCGTTAGGTTGCAGCAGTGTCGAGCTTGGAGCGTGCAGCGGTCTTTTGGAGCTTGATTTTTGATTTATGTATTTCCCTTTCAGCATTGTACTTAAATGATTATATTAATGGATATGTGATGATGATGTTGCCTTTGTGAATTGGGTAATCTTGTGGTTATGCTTATTTTGAGCTAAATGTACATTGAAAAAAAAAATCCTCCTTGTAGGATCCCAGGATCCAAATCTGGCGTATGGACGCTAGGAGCCGAGAATGGGGTACTACGGAGGCTGTCGGCACCAGATTCGGCGATCGGGATTCCTGTGAGTCCGATCTCCGGGTTTGGGGCGTGACAATGGGTAGGTGGTAAACCCATGAATTTTGATAGCTTGCAAATGTGACTTGGAAATGGGAGGGTTGTACGATGTATGCCTTTGATTACAAGGATTAGTTGTCACAAGATAAAAGTGGGTAGACAAACTTGAATTCCTTGGTGAACATCATACAAGACATTGAGAACATATGGAGAGAACATATTTTCAAAAACTTCACAGGGATAAACATTGGTACTCAAGATATTGTGAAGAACTTTAAACGTTGAGTTTAGAGTTGTGGAGGACGGGAAGTTTCTCTTGTTCTTAGGGATCGTTGATCCATCACATAAAGCTCGAGTTACCTCTCCCCAAACACCGAGATGATTTAGAGAACGTTCAGTTGTGGGGATATGGGTAACTTTAAGCCCCAGAAGGTGGCCCAGCATCGTTGGAGTGATTTGCTTGGTGGAATTCATATAGTTGATGCTGATTGACGGTGGATCATCATGAGTGTCGTGACAGGAATTCAAAAACTGATGGATGAGGTCATATTGAACTTCTTCAAGATGGAGTATATTGTGCTAACTTATGGTTCCTATGAATAAATCAACCCCATAGGGTTCTATGTAGAAGGATTTGACCATCGTTCAAACACGATTTTTTTTTCCTGAGACATGTTTTGATGATAAGAAGAGGTGCGATTGGTAAGCCTTCATTTGGAGATTTCTCCTTTTGCAGGGGCCTTGCCTTTTTCTTTTACCATAACGTGTTGACAGAATTTGTTAATAAGAGTTAAGCAATAAGGACAATAACAAATACTAATAAAAATTCTATATCCTAAACGATATTCAAAGCAAAAAATTTAAGAAGGTGCATGAATATTTACTGAAGGAAATATATATATAAATACAAAAAAATAATAATGAGGCTATAAATCCTTGAATATGACAGTTAACTAGTGGGTTCACTTTGACAAATTTTAGACCGCACATACTCCAATAGAATTTTGAAGATCTCCAAATCTATTGGCATCCAGAGGCTTTGTCAAGATATCAGCAAGTTGTTGCTCGGTAGGCACATGTTCTAATATAATAATGTTGTCTTCAACAAGTTCACGTATAAAGTGATGCCGAATGTTAATATGCTTTATTCTATAATGTTGAACTGGATTTTTTGAAGTATTGATGGCACTAGTATTGTTGCAAAATAGTGTTATTGTAGATTATTCAATACCATAATCCAAGAACATTTGCTTCATCCATAAAAGCTGTGTGCAACAACTACCAGCTGGAATGTATTCAGCCTCGGCAGTGGACAAGGATATAGAGTTTTGTTTCTTGCTATGCAAAGATACAAGACAGTTGCCGATGTAGAAATACCAACACTGATTGATTTGCGGTCATCAAGATTTCCAGCCTAATCAACATCTGAGTACCAGGCAATGATGGTAGATGTGTCAAATAGGTACCGTAAGCCAAAGTTAGTAGATCCAGCCACAGACATTATGATTCTCTTAACCGCGAATAAATGTGATTCCTTAGGATTAGCCTGAAATCTGGCGCATGCACCAACAACAAATGCAATGTCTGGCCAGCTCGCGGTTAGGTATAGTAAGCTCCCTATCATGCTACGGTACTAGTGTTGATCCACACGTTGTCATTAGCATCTTTAGAACGTTTGAGTGTGGTGCTCATGGGAGTGTGATGTGAACGTCTAGATTTAAGTCCAAATCTTTTTACCAATTATTTTGCATACTTTAACTGACATATAAAAATCTCATTTAGCATTTGTTTTACTTGTAGCCCCAGAAAGAAGTTGAGTTCACCTACCATGCTCATTTCAAATTCAGATTTCAAAAGTTCAGTGAATTCATGAGCAACATATTCACAAGTGGATCCAAATACAATATCATCCACATAAATTTGGGCGATGAGTAAGGCATTCATGGTCCTTTTTGTAAATAGTATTTTATTAACACTTTCCCTACAAAATTGATGGTTGAGCAAAAATTGCGTCAAGCGCTTGTACCATGCTGCTTGTTTAAGACTATAAAGTGCTTTGCTCAAACAGTACACATGTTGAGGATATTTAGGATATAAAAATCCTTTTGGTTGTTCCACATATACTTCCTCCTCAAGTATACCATTTAGAAAAACACTCTTCGCATCCATTTGAAACAATTTGAATTTTAGTGCACATGCAATAGACATGAGAATTCGTATAGACTCTAGACGAGCTATGGGGGCAATGTTTCATCAAAATTAATGCAACCGATTTAAGAGCATCCTTGAGCTACGGGTCTTGCTTTATTTCTCACTACATTCCTAGATTCATCTGATTTATTTTTGAAGATTCATTTGGTTCCAATGATGTTTGTGTTTACTGGTCTGGGAACTACTTGCAACACCTCATTTCTCTCAAATTGTTGTGGTTCATCTTTTATGGTTGCAATCCAATATTCATCTTGTAGTGCTTCTACAACATTCTTTGGTTCAATCTTTGAGGTGAAGCAGAGATGACTGTAAATACCCTCAAGTTGTCGTCGAGTTTTTACACCTTCATTAGGATCTCTAATGATTTGATTTGGAGGATGATCCTTAATGAATGACATACTACTTGACGGCTGGGGTTCAAGAGAAGAAGTGGATTTGTCATTAGATTTACCTATTATGCAAGGTTTCACATCATCCTTTATTTCAATTGAGGGACCACTTTCATCATGAGGTTGGTCACTAACAACTACATTGACAATTTCTTAAATTATGAGTGTCCTTAAATTGTATACTCCATAAGCACGACTGTTTAAAAGATATCCAAGAAAGATACCATCGTCACTTTTAGAGTCAAATTTGCCTAGTTGCTCTCTGTCTCTAAGAATGTAACATTTGCTACCAAATACACGAAAATACTTAACACTAGGCGATCTCCCACACCATAATTCATACGAAGTTTTGTTTAGTCCTGTCTTAAGATATATCCTATTGACTATATAGCAGGTGGTGTTGACAACTTCGGACCAAAAGCTTTTAGCCGTATTCTTGCCATTAAGCGTTACCGAGCTAATTTCTTGCAACACCCGGTTCTTTTTTTCAACCACTCCTTTTGATTGTAGTGTTTTTGGGGTTGAGAGTTCATGTTGGATTCCATTATGATCACAATATTTTTGAAATCGATCATTCTCAAAATCCCCACCATGATCACTCTTTATGTGCTTTATATAATATCCATTTTCATTTCGGAGCCGTTTTATCGTTTTCAGGAATTCATCAATGCATCAGATTTTTCTCGAAGAAAGGCGACCCATTTAAATCTGGAGTAATCATCTACCACTATCAGGAAGTATCTCTTTTTGCCATGACTCTCAACTTTGGTGGGACCCACTAGATCCATATGTAACAAGTCAAGTTTTTGGAAGTTGCTATGGTGGTTGTCTTTTTGTGTCAAACTTTTATTTATTTGCCTTTGAGACAATCACCACACAAAATCTTTTCTTTCTTTCCAATCTTAGGAAGTCCTCTCATCAAATGTTTTGAGTATAGCTTGGCCAAGTTCCTATAGTGTATATGTCCAAGTCTGTGATGCCATAGCTTAGACTCAGTATCTAAAGCCATGTAGCGTCTCATGGATGAGACATCGTCTCCTTTGCTATCTATCACATAACAGTTATCACTAGTATGAAGACTTTTCATAATTAGTTTACCCACGAGGTTTGAGATCTTGCACATTTTTTTTGGAGAATGAAACTGAGTGTTCTTTGTCGCAGATTTGAGAAATGCTTAAAAGATTGTGTTTTAATCCTTTTACTTGAAGAACATTCTCAATTTTGGGTAACCTCGGCTTGACTATTATTCCGGTCACAGTCATATGTCTGAAGCAACTGCTTTCAAGATAACATTTTAAACCATTGTTTAGTTTAAGTGCAGTATAAATTACAAGGCAGTTGGATATGACATATAAATATCAAGGTACATCTAAGACGGTTTCAACCGAGGAAACTCTTTTCTCAATTATCCCTTTTGTTCAGCCCATTTGAGTCTTGGATCCACCTCATTTCCTGTCGTATGTCCTGTAATCAGTCCGAGCTCCCACAACGGATGGACGGTGTGGATTTCTCAGGAATATCACTGTGGGCCGACCTAGCATCCCAGCCTTGGAGCTTCCTCGCAGGAAATCCGCGTCCATCCTCTCATCGCTCCACGTGCGACACGTGCCATCCCGCTGGTAACTTAAAATCGGTAATTGGCATTAGTGGATGTTAAATAATACTAAAATAAAAAAAATAAAAGGGGGTGACGGAAGCGATGAGGGAGAGAGGGAGGGAGAGGGGGCTGTTGTCGTCGGTGACTTTGTGTATATATAAAACAGGAGAGGCGGTTTCTCTTTCCCCTTTTTCATCGTCAAAAGGGTGAAGAACGGAGGCGCTTTCCCTTCTCTCTCGCCACAACGAAAAAGAGAAAAAAAAGAAAGAAAGAAGATCAGTCTCTCTCTCTCTCTCTCTCTCTCTCTCTCTCTCTCTCTCTCTCTCCCTCCCTCTAAAAATCAGGTATTTTATTCTACTTTTTCTTTCCAGCAATGGAATTTGCTGTTTGATTCTGTTGAAATCTGGTGGATTTTAGTCGCATTGAAAATAAATTCCATTATCTTCCTAGATTTCTGCTTCGATTTCGATTTTTCTTCCCGTGTTTGATTTTGGATGGTCATTTTAGGGTTTGCTTTCTGGTTTCCTTTGTTTTCTCACTTTTCTTTTCAATTTTAGGGTTATTTACAAGGTTATTTGATTTTTGGGCCAGCGATATGTGTACTGTCTTTGTGTGTTGAGTTTGTGCAATTTGTGCGTGGTTGGGTGATTTACCGATTGATCTAATGGACCGCATGTTGATGGACCTCGCCCCCCAAAGTCCCCTCGATCGACAATCCCAGCCCTTTTGGTTTGCTGTCCGGAAGTTTTGTTTGAGAGTAAAAGTGTGGTTGCGGTCCGTTGAACGGGAAAGGGGCTGAGGAGTTAGATGGCTTGGATCTTGAATTCTGGGAGAGCGTTGGGGCTGGTTCCAATCAGATCAACTGGTGCAGGTTGACGGACGATGGGCCCATTTGCATTGAGTCAAGGCCTGAAGGATATTGTGCATATCCTTGCAAGGAGGATCATTTAAACCTTTTTCCCACATGAGTTGAGGAGGGATGGAAAATAGGGTTTCTCATCACGGGGGAGTATTTCTGGGATGGTTTCTTAGATTTGGTAGTTGTTGCTGTCATCTTGAACTTATTATGATAGAAACATAGAAACTCTTGCGTGATGTCCCCCCCCCCCTCTCTCTTAATATTTATTGGGAGTCAATTTGAAGAATGCCATTGGGATTATTATTGGAGTTTGATGGATGCCTATGCGTTGTATTTTACTTGAAAATTTTTTATTTTTTATTTGGGTTATTATGTTTTTTTTTTTCCTTTTCCTATAGGGATTTGGGCAATGAATACTTGAGTGCTTTTTTGAATTGATGGAGTATTACATGCAATAATAAAGCTTTGATATGCATACTTTAAATGCTTAGCAATATAGTTAAAAGGCGCTTGGCGCATCACCCTAGGCGCAACTTACCCTAGAATGCCTGAAACTCCTCAGCATTCCTAGGCGCCTGTGATTCCATCTGCATTTAAAAAAAAAAAATAATTTATTTTACATGACATATATATAGATATATGTATACACACACACACATGACACACACATACATGCATAGATGACACACAGACACACATAGACGACACACACATATGTTGTACAATTGTATACACACACATGCATACATAGATATTATATACATATACATTGATTGTTCAATAGTGTTAGCTCTCATACTAATTTTAACACATCAGAATGATACTAATTGTAGAGTTATAACGTTTTTTTGATAGAGTGTTAATAAATACATTTACTCAAACATTATCATGAATCCACAAAGCCCTAGAATTTTAGATTCCCCTAATTTCCAAACACAAAACTCTAACCCTAATTTCATAAAACTCCCACTTTCTCCTAGTTCAAAACTGCTTTGTTCTCACTTTTTTTTTTATAAACTGTTTGAGGGCCTTTCTTGTCTCAACTATTTTGACAACCTTGTTAACTTATTTGCCAATGTTCATTATGAAGCTGATTACAAGGCTGATGACTTGGCCAAGGATGGTTGCCGTAAAAAGTCCTTGTTTATTAATATGAGGGCTTAAACTATAAGTTCAGTGACAACCTTGTTGACTTACGTGTGCCTGAAACTCCTCAGCATTCCTAGGCGCCTGTGATTCCATCTGCATTTTTTTAAAAAAAAAAAAAAAATTTATTTTACATGACATATATATAGATATATGTATACACACACACACACATGACACACACATACATATGTACACACATACATGCATAGATGACACACACACACACACACATAGACGACACACACACATATGTTGTACAATTGTATACACACACATGCATACATATATATTATATACATATACATTGATTGTTCAATAGTGTTAGCTCTCATACTAATTTTAACACATCAGAATGATACTAATTGTAGAGTTATAACATTTTTTTGATAGAGTTTTAATAAATACATTTACTCAAATACCTTTAAAAAAAGTACATTTACTCAAACATTATCATGAATCCACAAAGCCCTAGAATTTTAGATTCCCCTAATTTCCAAACACAAAACTCTAACCCTAATTTCATAAAACTCCCACTTTCTCCTAGTTCAGAACTGCTTTGTTCTCACTTTTTTTTTATAAACTGTTTGAGGGCCTTTCTTTTCTCAACTATTTTGACAACCTTGTTAACTTATTTGCCAATGTTCATTATGAAGCTGATTCCAAGGATGGTTGCTGTAAAAAGTCCTTGTTTATTAATATGAGGGCTTAAACTATAAGTTCAGTGACAACCTTGTTGACTTATGTGCTAGTAGGCCTGTGTTATTTTCCCACGTTCATCATGAAGCTGATTCAGAGGCTGAAGGCTTGGCTGAGGGTGTCTATAGAGAGTCGTTTATTGATATAAGGGCTTAAGCCGGATTGGGCTTGTGGTCTTGGGTTGTCAAGTTCTAGCTATTTGCTTTGTGATCTTTTGTTTGTTGCCTTGTCCTGTATTTGTGCTTCTTTCCTTTCCTTTTTAATAATCCAAGATACTCAAAAGCTACTCTTTTGCTTAGTGAAACATGGATGAACCGTTGCTATTGTTGCAGCTTCGATCCTTGATTGATGCCAAATTAGATAATTTGTGTTGTGTTTGGTTTTTGGACAATCTTAAAGTGTTATTGTTAGTGGGGACCTTGGAAGATAGGATGGAGACCCACTTACCTGGGCATGGTTGCCAAGTATCTAAATGTTCTCAAGTGTCTAGCATGGCTACCTCTGAAAAATCTAGACACGATGATTTGATAAATAATGTAAAGAGGAACACGTTAAAACTCAAAGTCGTAAGGGAAAAATGAATTTAGATTCACTGGTCGGGAGCAATCTACTAAGATAAGTAGAAATGTTGTGCAATAATAGCCTAGACGGATGATAGTCTATATGAAAATCCTGGGGTGGACATCATTGCATGCCAACAACTCATAAAAAATTAGGTTCAATCAATATCAATTGGTAAAAGTGTAGTATAACTAAGAAACCATAAACATCATGCAGGATCCGTTTAGAGATATCATAGCATGTATGGACATCATGCCATGATATCATGGTGTGCCGTACAGGCCGTTACGGGGCCGTAAAGGCCGTTACGTAAAGCTAACGGTAGCAACCGTTACACATTACGGGGTCGTAATGGTCGTAACAGCCGTTATGGAAAAAAATGACCCGTAATTGCCGTTAACGGTACGTTACATCCCCTATAAAGGCCATAATAGCCCCATAATGGTCTATTACGGGACATATACAAGTTTTTCATATTTCTAATCAACATTACGGGGCAGATACAGGTTTTTCGGGTTTTTTTTTTTTTTTTTTCAATAAAAAAAAAGAGACCGTAATAGCCGTTACGGGGCTGTAACAACCATTATGCCTCGTATTGTAAAGGTAATGGTGGTGGCCACGTTTCTGTTATGAAACACCTTGCATGATATCTATTGCATCACAATAGGTTAAAAAAATCTATAAACCCTTCAGCAAATAACAAAACAAAATGAATAGCATGATTGACTTTGTGATGGTAATAGTAAAACAATCGATCTTCCATTCCAATTTTAAAAGGGGCATATGGGTGTACCTTTTCAATAATCTAGTGGCTTTGGAGGATTCTAATGGCTCCAATACCAAATTAAGGTAGCCCTAGATCAAACTAGAAGCAAAAGATTTGTATACACACCCCTTTTATTGACCAATTCTAACTCTTGATGCCACAGAATAACTCCAAGCAGTGCAATAATCAGCAATAATAGATGGATAACGTCAGCTTAAGGACAAAATGTGGAATCACTCCACAAAACCTAATGGAGTTGCTCCAATGGGGTTTCTAGGGCATCACACTGCTAGAATTTGAAACCCATTGCAAGGAAACAAAGAATAAACTGCTAAAATCAATTCATTCATACTAATCATTATACATTCTTAAAGTCTTATACATATACTATTTAATAATAAAAAATGCCTAAACTAGAAGCTTATTGGCTAGCATGAGTCTTTTCCTAAACTATCCCACTTTTTTCGGTAATAATAAACCCATCAAGTTGGGAAATAAACAGAGTCAAATTCATTCCTAACTCTATACGTACCAATCATGGGGCTTTGTTAACTGTATGATCTATATATAGGTCAAAAACTGATAACCAATTGTATACACAGAAATCCAATTAGACTTGTGGGCCCCACGTTGCAACTGGTGGCAATTTCGTCCATCATATTGGCTTCTTGGGTTCCATGATTGGACCATTTTGTGATTTTAGAATACTAATCGAGACGGTTGAGTTGGTCTTGATCAGTGTATTAAATAGCGTGGTAGCGTAGCGTGTAGCGTACGCTACGTAGCGTAGCGTACAAAAAACGCCAGTAGCGTATAAAATAGCGTTAAAAAAAAAAAAAAAAAAAAAATTGGTAAAAAAAAAAAAAAAAAAAAAACGTACCTTTTTTTCTTTTCTTTTCTTCTTCTTCTTCTTCTCCTTCTTCTTCTTCTTCTTCCTCTTCTTCTTCTTCTCACTTTTACTGTAGCGAATTGGCATTTTTGGCACTTGAACCTCCTCCTCCTTCTTCTTCTTCTTCTCTCTCCCTCCTCTCTCTCCCTCTCTCCCTCCCTCTTCTTTCCCTCTTTTTCTTTTCGGTTTCCTTCTCCCGTTTTTTTTCTTTTGAAATGAAGCAATTTGAATAGCTTGTAGGTATAGTCTTGTAGGTACGTGTCGAGCTAAGACGGCGCGACACTCCTCGAGCTCGAGTTGTACGAGCGGTTCAAAGTAGATCAAAGTTACATGGGCTCCAATGATGTATTTATTATATCTACACTGTTCATCTATTTTTAAATATCATTTTAGAGCATTAGCCAAAAAATGAATCGTATCCAAAGATCTGACCACACCAAAAATAGCTTGGCCGGGATGATGATTTTCACCAGTTAAAAAATTTGTAGGCCCACCATAACGGTTCAAAAGGTCAAAAGATGAATGAAGAGTCAAAACAAATTTCATATTGATCCGAAGTTTGTAATCCCAAAAGGGTTTCAATGGTAACGTTCAATCCCCCACGCTTTTTGCGGTGTGGTCCACTTGATAATTAGAGTATTATTTTTCGCGTCAAGCCTTAAGACGACCTCTTCAAATGAATAGACGGTTTAGATATAACACATACCTCATGATCAGACCTACAGGAATTTTGTGTGTCAAATGAATGTACTGGTAGCGTCACGCAAAATATTTGCAAAATTTTAATAAGATGTATACATGCCACATGGGCCCCACCATCTTGTATGTATTTTATCCATCTTGTCCATCCATTTTGCCACATCATTTTAGATTATGATACAAAAAATTAATAAGATCCAAATCTCGGGTGGACCACAACATAGGAAAGCAGATGGTTATAAAATGCTCACCATTAAAACTTTCTTAGGGTTCCTTTGTAATGTTTATTTTCCATCTAACTGTTAATAGGGTCACACTAACATGGATGAAAGGAAAACACACATGTCGACTTGATCTAAAACTCTTGTAGCCTAGATAAATTTTTAATGATAGGTTTAATTATCATTGTTTCCTATGGTGCGGTCCACTGAGCTTTGGATCTGCCTCATTTTTGGGCTCATGCCCTAAAATTATTTGGCAAAATGGATGGACGGTGTGGATATAACACATTCATCACGAGTGGAGTCTAAAAAAACTTTGACACTCGTGTGCTACACTTCACAATATGAGTCCTAACTAATTCGGGCCCTTAAAAAATTGTACACGGGACATGTATTAACTTAAAATTTACCAATTAAATTATGGACTGTAATTGCTAACTCAAAATGCCAAAATATTTTATTTTTTCTTACTATTTAATATTATATATATATATGTATATTATATATATATATAATATTTTTTTTAATTAAAAAATAGAAGTATTGTGTAGCTTACGCTACACGCTACGCTATTTCGCTACACGCTACGGAGGGTTGAACGCTACGCAATACGCTACCGCTATTTAAAACACTGGTCTTGATCCTCCGCCAGATCAATCTGGACCCTCAAATGGTCCAGATCTGCAAGTAGAATGGTTGGATGGTCCAGATATTCACTTTGTATGGTGGAATAATATCTGGTATTAAGTTGGGGACCGTTAGGCCTAATCTGGGCTAGGGCCTGATTTTGACCTACTGACAATGGTGCCGATTGTGGTCTCTCAGTGGATGATCGGGCTTTTGTTTTCATTACATCCAGTATGGCACACATTATCACCTAAGTAGTATCCTTTTGGGTGTCTCGGTCCCAACTCGGTTCAATTCATACCAAGCCTGAACAAGATGGACTGAATTGGGACTGATATGGACCGCGTCGGGATTGAGTTGGAGCAGGTTTTGGTCGCCACTGAACTCCGGTTGGTATTTATTGACACAACGACTATACGGATATACATATTTGTAACTGTATGATTTCAATAAAGTTTTCTATTGAGGGATGGGGGAAAATCTTGGCTTAAAATTTTTTATTCTCTCTCTCTCTCTCCATATTCCACCACAAGGGACCATCCTCTGAATAGTCTTGCCACTCTTCAAAAAAAGGACCATCCACCAGCCATCAAAAGTCTCTAACACTGAAGAACATATAACCCAGCTGATTCTAAACAGCATTCCTCTCACTTAATTCTTTATTCTTTGTTATTCTATTATGTTCTCAATTTTGTTTTTCATTTTTAAACATCATTCTGTGCTTCTTTCAGCCTTAATACGTGTGCATGCTGTTCTTTTGCAGATTGATATTGCAGGCTAAATGCTCCAACGCTGAAATTTTACGCAAAGTGTTTCATGAACATTTGATGGATGATGACTGTTCCAATGGATAATTCATCTGCTCCATCAGGGGAGCTTGTCGAACATCTTTTCAATAAGGTATTTGTCTAGATTATCTTTTGATCATGTAATAATTTGTTCATATAAATAGTGTGATCGTGGCATTCTTTTTATTCATATGAGTGTTGTGTTGGTTTCCTTTGCCTTGTTTATATATTCAGATCGAGTTTAATACATAATTTAGGACTATAATCAAACTCTTTGAAATCAAGGTGTCCTGTATCGGTATCGGTTGGCGTAACGGTGCCCTCCAAAACCGATCTGATACGGATCGAAAGTATACTTCTGCGGCGTAACTGACGTAACTTATGTATAAAAAATTTTTTTTTTTGCTAAAAAAATATGAAAAAATATGGATTAAATCCGGAATATTCTAAGCATTCTAAATATGCATGCATTTATAAATTGGAACATGTTTATGGTGGTGTAACGGTCCACTCTTTGGTGAGAAGTTGTATCGGATTGTTTGATGAATTTATGAACCAGATAACCTGAATTTGACTACAAAATTCATATATTTCGTTTTCTAACGATCTACTATCAATGATAGATATATTAGAATGAATGTAATATGAAAATATCTTACATTTAGGTGTTTGCAATTATTTTTGAGGGCCAAAATTCATTTGTAAATAGAAAAAAATATTTTAAAAAATATAAAATGGCACCCCAAATATGTAAAATACACATTAACATGTTCTGCTATGATTAACACATCATATGGCATCATTAAAACAGCAAAAGAATCATTAAAAAATGATTTTTCGAATTTTCAAAAAAAGGGCCAAAATAAATGCGTAAATAGAAAAAATACAAAAAAATATATAAAATGGCACCCCAAATATGTAAAATGCACATTAACATGTTCTACTATGATTAACACATCATATGACATCATTAAAATAGCAAAAGAATCATTAAAAAATGATTTTTCGAATTTTCAAAAAAAGGGCCAAAATAAATGCATAAATAGAAAATATATATATATATATATATATATATATATATATATATATATATATATATATATATAAAATAGCACCCCAAATCTGTAAAATGCACATTAACATGTTCTACTATGATTAACACATCATATGACATCATTAAAACAACAAAAGAATCATTAAAAAATGATTTTTTGAATTTTCAAAAAAAGGGCCAAAATAAATGCTTAAATAGAAAAAAAATATAAAATGGCACCCCAAATCTGTAAAATGCACATTAACATGTTCTACTATGATTAACACATCATATGACATGATTAAAACAGCAAAACAACTATTAAAAATTGATTTTTCGAATTAAAAAAAAAGGGCCAAAATTCATGCGTAAATAGAAAAAAATATAAAAAATATATAAAATGGCACCCCAAATCTGTAAAATGCACATTAACATGTTCTACTATGATTAACACATCATATGGCATGATTAAAACAACGAAAGAATCATTAAAAATTGATTTTTCAAATTTTCAAAAAAAGGGCCAAAATAAATGCGTAAATAGAAAAAAATATAAAAAATATATAAAATGGCACCCCAAATCTGTAAAATGCACATTAACATGTTCTACTATGATTAACACATCATATGACATGATTAATACAGCAAAACAACCATTAAAAAAAAGTTACCGTTATTCGGCCGATACGGGCCTGTAACGGCCATTACGCCCCGTAACGGGCTCGTATCGGCCGATACGGGTACAAAAAATAGTAACGGCCGATACGACCCCGAATCGCGTATCGGCCGTCACCATTACCATTACGTATCGGCCAATACGGCCGATACGTAACCGATTTGGCATTCCTTGTTTGGAATCATGCAAGTTTTTGTCCTTGCCACTAATCCTTTTCCTGTCAGCAGTTTGTTTGCATTTTAACTTGCATTCACTTATTTGATCAGCATGCTAAATTTAATGGTGTCATATTTTCATTCAAACATGAATCATATTCATTTTTGCATTTCATCTTAGGTGTTGTTTGGTAAACTTAAAAATAAAGTCTGAAAATTAATTTAGGTGCTGAAAACTTAGAAGTGGTGAATTTTAATACTTATAAGCATTGTTCGAATTATCCCTGATATTATCGAAATATCTCTGATATTATCTCTATATCTAGTTCAACGATACCGATAACACTGGTAGCGATATCGATAACACCGGTAGCGATACCGATAACACCGGTAATATAAAAAAATTTCCAGGTAGTAGCAATGTATCGCCAATGTATCACCAATATTTTCGATTATGTAAATTCCTGGTGTTGCTTGTATCGTCAATGTATCGCTATCTCCAATGTATTGCCAATATTTTTTACTGTGTATATTCTAGGTGTCGCTTGTAATGTATCAGTGATATTTCAATAATATCGCCAATGTATCGGTGTCGCCAAAAATCTGTTTCTAAAAAAAAATCCATTTCAATTTTTTTTATGGGCAATGGGCGATATCGAGACCACATTCTTTCATCTCCTTTTCAATTGTTGATGATTTCTCAATGAAATATCTTGTGTTGTCGATATTCTGAAATACTGATGGATGTTTGGATGGAAGGTAGAATGGTTGGATGGATTGATGTGATTGATGGGATGGTTGGACTAATTTCTTACAACAACACATGCTTAAGCCCCCCATTAAATGGAAACTTATTATATATGTATTCCTTTTATAATTTTTTATTCCTAACAAATGTGTATTTTAGCATCTCCTGAAGTTTCACTGAAAATTTCCACCGTTTTCCCATGTTTCCCCACCAATGTTTCCCTGCACTTCTGGTTATCGGTGATTTTATTGACGATATCGATATTGTTTCCATATACTCGGCCACCGAAACTTGTAGTGATACTGATACTTTAAACCTAGGTGTCCCGTATCCGTTACGATATGGCCGTATCGGCCGATACGTAACGGTAATAGCCAACACCGTTACCCGATACGGGGTCGAAATGGGCACCCCCCCCGATTCTTTGACCATAACGGCCGTTACGCCCGTTACGGGCCATAACGCCCGTTACTACCCCGTAACGGCTGTTACGGGCCAAAAGAAAGTAAGGAAAAAAGAAAAAAAAGGAAAAAAAACATACCTTTTTTTTTAAAATAATTTCTTTTTCTTCTTCTTCCTCTCTCTCTCTCTCTCTCTCTCTCTCTTTTCTTTCCCTCTTTTGATTTTCGGTTTCCCTCCCGTCTTTTTCGTAAGCCTTCTCTCTCAAAGGAGATCAAAGTTACGTGGGCTCCACAATGATGTATTTGTTATATCGACACCGTTCATCTATTTTTAGATATTATTTTAGAGCATTGCCCAAAAAATGAATCATATCCAAAGATCTTCTGGACCACACCAAAAATAGCAACGGAGATAATGATTTTCACCGTTAAACAATTCCTAGGCCCACCATAACGTTTATTTTCCATCCAATCTGTTCATAAGGTCAAAAAGACCTGAACGAAGAGGAAAAACAAAGTTCATATTGATCCAAAACTTCTGTGATCCCAAAAAGGGTTTTAATGGTAGATGTTCAATCCCCCACTGCTTTTTGCAGTGTGGTCCACTTGATAATTAGATCTGTATTATTTTTAGTGTCAAGCCTTAAGACGAGCTCGTCAAATGAATGGACGGTTTAGATATAATACATACATCATGATCAGACCCACAGGACTTACTGATGTTAACACATGTATGTCATTGACGTACACAACATAATCCGCTTTCAAAGAAATGTGCGTGGTAGGCTTTTGTACATGTGTTGCGTGGCCCCACCATGATGTATATATTTTATCCACGCCATCCATCCATTTTGCCACATCATTTTAGGTCATGATCCAAAAAATTAGTAAGATCCAAATCTCAGGTGGACCACACCATAGGAAACAGTGGTTATAGAATGCTCACCATTAAAAATTTCTTAGGGTCTACTGTAATGTTTACTTTTCATCTAACCTGTTAATTGGGTCACATTGACGTGGATGAAGAGAAAACACACATGTCAGCTTGATTTAAAACTTTTGTAGCCCCCAATAAATTTTTAATGGTGGACGTTTAATTATTGTTGTTTCTTATGGTGCAGTCCACCTGAGCTTTGGATATGCCTCATTTTTGGGCTCATGCCCTAAAATTATTTGGCAAAATGGATGGATGGTGTGGATATAACACATTCATCACGGGTGGGGCCCAAAAAACTTTGACACTCGTGTGCTACACTTCACAATTTGGGTCCCGCCTAATTCGGGCCCTTAAAAAATTGTACACGAGACATCTATTAACTTAAAATTTACCAATTAAATTATGGACTGTAATTGCTAATTCACCATGCCAAAATCAAATTGTTTGAATAATTTTAATTGTTAATTTGTAGACGCTTATTTTTTTAAATAGGGCCTTTTGATTTTTTTTCATGATTCACTATCCAATAAATGTCCACCAATTCATAAGTGGGATAATGCCAATAAATTGCATGAATTTGAGACTGATTTGGGGCATGGATTGGTCCTCCAAGTCAGCCCCAAATTGGCAACGCCATCTACCTGAATTTAATTTCATTTTTTTAAAGAACTATTGGGAGAAATGATATCAAATTGTTAAGTATATAAATTAGATATTTATAAAATTAAATATATGAATTTTGTAGTCAAATTCAAGTTATCTGGTTCATAAATTCAAAATTAAATATATGAATTTTGTAGTCAAATTCAAGTTATTTGGTTCATAAATTCATCAGGCAGTCCGATACAACTTCTCACCAAAGAGTGGACCGTTACACCACCATAAACATGTTCCAATTTATAAATGAATGCATATTTGGAATGCTTAGAATATTCCAGATTTAATCCATATTTTTTCATATTATTTTGGCAAAAAAAAAAAATTCAACCGTTACAGCCCGTTACGCCCCCGTATCGTCGTTACACCCCCCATATCCGTATCGGTATCGGAGGGCACCATTACGCCAACCGATACTGATATGGGATACCTTGCTTTAAACACTGCTTATAAGTACCGAAAAATCTGTTTTGTGATTTATCTGAAAAAAGTCTTGATATCTGAAATTAAGCACTTTTTTCACCAAAAAAAAAAAAAAAATGTTTGGTAAACACAAACCATAAAGGTCTAAAAATTGGCAATTTGTCATATTTGCCCCTATTGCCTCAATTTCTACCCAATATAGAGCATGAGACAAAACATGTTATTGCCATCCATCAAACTTCGCAGTCCTATGCCCAATTCAAACACATCTCATAAACATAATTCTTTGGTTGATAAACCATGTACCATATTCATATTGATGGAATAATCATAACCATTTGATTATTATTGTCCTTGAATTGGACCGCCAACAAGAGAAACACAACATCTCATATTTAATTGGTAAAGGTTGATATAAAGGTTAGGATCATCTAATATTTATTTATTTATTGTTATTATTATTTCGTAGTCCATTCACAATGGGCGCCATGTTGGCAGTATTATTGATCATGGAACCAATGGGCCCACCTGTACAAACAAAATCGAAAACATGACTCATACTTAGATGGAGCTTCATATAACTCCCCTTGTAGAAATATGAGTGGAGCATCATATTTGTTGAGAATTAATTCCGTCATTATTAGAAGTAATGCCAATCAGGTCGAAGCCAAGAGACGAATGGGAAAACCTGTCTAAAAATGAGGTGGTCTGCCTTGTTGAATGTGTGAAATTCACACAGTCCTACCTTTTGTCAGCTTAATGTAGGGCATGAGCCCAAAAATGAGGTAAATCCAAATCTCAGGTGGACCACACCACATGAAACAATGGAAATTGAACGCCCCTTATTAAAAGCTTCTCGGGGCCACAAAAGTTTTTGGATCAAGGCATCAAGTTGATGTTTGTGTTTTCACTTCATCCATGTTTGTGTGGCCTACTCAACATGTTGGATGGAAAATAATCATTACAGTGCCTCTTTTTGTCTCATGTCCTAAAATAAGTTGGCAAAATGAATGGACAGCGTGGATAAAACACTTACATCATGGTGGGGCACGTAGAGCACTATCATATATGCGTGTATGCCATCCGAACACCTCAAGCAATAAGTCCTGGGCCATCTCAAAAAATGAGATGGTCTACCTCGATGTCTATGTTAAATCCATGCCATCCCACCATTTTGTCAGCTTATTTTAAGGCATGAGCCCAAAAATGACCTAGATCCAAATCTCAGGTGGACCACACCATAGGAAAATGTGGTAATTGAACACCCACCATTAAAAACTTCTTAGGGGTCACATAAGTTTTGGATGAAGCTGATATTTGTGCTTTCCCTTCATTCAGGTCTATGTGACCTAATCAATAGGTTGGATTGCAAATAAACATTACAGCAAGCCCTAAGAAGTTTTTAATGGTAGGCGTTCAATCACCACTGCTTTCCTGTGGTGTGGTCCACCTGAAATTTGGATCTACTTCATTTTTGGGACTTACATCGAGGTGGGCCCACGGTCAGGGCAATGCCCACTAACGTGTTAGCCGGTAATACTTGTATTGTACGTGCACCAAAGTTGATCTATGTTGACGTGGAAAAAATTCAGTGGATCCACCATGATGTATGTGTTATATCCACACAATCAATCCATTTTGTCAGATCATTTTAGGGCATGATCCCAAAACGAGGCAGATCCAAGGCTCTAGTGGACCGCACCACAAGTGGTGGGTGTTCAATCACCACTGTTTCCTATGGTATGGTCCACCTGAGATTTGGATCTGCTTCATTTTTGGGTCCATGGGCTAGAATGATTTGGAAAAACTGATGGAACAGCTTGGATATACAGTGCATACATCAAGGTGGGCTCCACCATCAGGGAAACACCTATTAATGTGCTAGCTGGTGACAGCTAATCCACCCTATGTTATTTGGATTACATGCAGTAGAACACGACTCCTACATAGGTACCGTCTTTACATGGCAAAGTTCTGTGGGCCCCACCATGATGTATGTGTTATATCCACACCGTCCATCAATTTTTCAGGGCATTTTAGGGAATAGATGCAAAAAGAGACAGATCCAAAACTTAAGTGGACAAACACCACAGAAAACAGTGGGGATTGAACGCCTACCATTGAAAACTTCTTGGGGGCACAAATGCTTTGGATCAGAGGCTGAGATTTGTGTTTTCCCTTCATCCAGGTCTATTTGACCTTATGAACAGATTTTGATGGCAGATAAACATCACGGTGGGCCCTAGGAATGTTTCAACAGGGGCATCATTATCCCTGCAGGTTTCCGTGGTGTGGTCCACTTGAGCTTTGGGTCTGCGTCATTTTTTGGCTCATACCCTAATATATATAACACATACATCATGATGGGGCCAAAGAATTTGCCACGTCAACACGACTTCTATAGTGCGCAATTAGCTCATTGAAAGCTTGTGTAGAAGTTAAAAGAGCTTAAAGTTGTCATTAAAAAAAAATCTTATTCAAAATCATTTACCACATTCCGTGTTTAGTGTTAAAGTAGAAAGGAGGGGAGAGACTTAAAAAAATCCTAAAATTTCGGTGAAATTTCAAATTAAGTGCTTAATATTTTAGATTTACCAGACACTCTAAATCGGGAAAAATCACTGAAAAGAGCCCATTTCAGTGATAAGTGGTGAAAATAAGTTTTACCAAACGGGCCCTTTGTGTTTATATGCTATTGAGTAGAATGTGTTGAATGTACAATTAGTATTATTATTATTATTATTATTATTATTTGGTACATAGTTAAATATCTACACAAATGATAGATATTATGATTTTTATTTTTCTTTCAATGGGTTCGCGATATTGCATTTAGCAAGGATGGTCTTATCAAGGATTTTTGCTCATTGTTCATGAAATATTGCTGCCACTTGTTGACGACGTGCTTGTGAAGGCTGTTTTCCAATTTCTTGTGGCTATTGGCATAGTATTAATACTGATGAAAAGAGGCATTTTATTACTATTGTAGTTTTGTCATTGTTAATGATCAATTAAAAGTGCGCAACTTATTAGTAAGGATGGAAACAAAGTACAACAGGGATTAATTACATTGAATAAAGTCACATTTTCTACAACCTCCACGAGCACTGGTCCACATCCAAGGTCTCGCATGATGGACAACCCATATTCAAAGTGCCCAACATGGTGGATGATCCACATAGAAGGTGCACCCCATACAAAGGACGGTGGACATTAAGGTGGGTCCCACATGATGGGTGGCCCACATCAAGGTGGGCCCCCCATAATGGACAGTTCACATCAAAGGTCAGCCCCTAATGATGAATGGCCCACATCCAAGGCGGGCCCCACTTGATGGGCAACCCACTTCGAAGGTGGGCTTCACTTGATGAGCAGTGGACATTGAATGGCTCTGCGTGATGGACAATTAACATTGATGGTAGGACCCACATGATGGATGGCCTACATCAAGGTGGGCCCTAAATAATGGACTGTCCGCATGAAAGGTCAGCCCCTAATGATGAATGGTCCACATCGGGATCCTGCATGATGGATGGCCCATTTCGAAGGTTTGGCCCATGCAATGGACAGTCCACATCTAAGGTGGGCTCCACATGATGGATGGTCCGCACCGAAGGTGGGCTCCACATGATGTACTATCCACATCCAATGTCCAACATGATGGACGGCCCACAACCAAGTTGAGAGGCATGAAGAGGCGTTCCTGTTTAAAATGAAGTCGTAATTTTAAACTATCCCTAAAAAAAAGCTCTTGCTTGAATGTTTTACCACATGCTTATTTCAAATAAGAGCTTTATATGATTATGAAAAAGTGATTTTACCGAACGAGCTTATTGAAAAACAAGCGGTAGAAAAAAAAAATCTTAATTCTCTATTAGAGTAGCTCTTATTGGATTAGAAAAGAGATGCCAAATGGGCCGTATGTTTCTTTCAGAAGCTCATTTTCTTTTTAGTTTACTTGCTTCCGAATGTAAAAGATCCAACTAATCAAAGAACTAAAGATTGTTTGAGATCTTTTGGTACCTGGAGAACAACCAGTAAGGAATGGGGTGGGTCCCTCCTGTAGTGGCTGACCGTTGCCCTCAATCCAGTGTCACATGGGGCACCTCTGCCAGAAAATTTATTAATGCCAGAGCTTTAAACTTTAACTTCAATTGCATCTTCATTTCCAGTTATAAATGGAAGAAGTAAAATACCACATGATGTTGACATAAGATCACCACATCACACCATGCTGACACCAGATTGTCTGATGCTCAATTTTGCTTCAAAGTTTACCACAACCATCCGCAAGTGCACATCCTAATATGCTAATGTTGCACTTGGGATAATCATTTTGATATTCTACTCCCACCTTATTTCTGTTGATTATGAGATGGTTTGCTTTTCACTACCTTCTATCACCTGTAACTTTATGATTAACAATTGCATAATGTTTCCTTGTTTTTGTAGAATATTGAGTTGGAGAATGGACTTAGGATGGCATCCAAGGCAAAAGTCCCTTCAGATCCCAATGCATGGCTACAAATGCGAGAGAACTCTGAAGCCATAATCCTTGCGGATCATGATTTTTCGGAATTACATGAAATAGAACAAGGTCTGTGGCAGTTACACTACAAGCGAATTGAGGAGTTCAGATTGCACATTAATGCTGCTTTGGCATCCGCAGCATCAGTCACACCTCTCAGTGGGAAAGCTGTTGTGCGACCTGATCGATTAAAGAAAATCCGCTCTGTATTTAAAAGTTTCCTTTCAGAAGCAACTGGCTTTTATCATGATCTTATTCTGAAAATTAGAGCCAAGTACGGTTTGCCTCTTGGCTATTTTTCTGGGGTCCCAGAGAATCAAATTGCCCTGGCAAAGGATGGAAAGAAATCTGCTGAGATGAAGAAAGGCTTGATGTCCTGTCACCGTTGTTTGATCTACTTGGGTGACCTTGCTCGTTACAAAGGATTGTATGGAGAGGGGGATTCTGTTGCCCGTGATTATGCTGCTGCTTTGAGTTACTACATACAGGCTGCTTCACTTTGCCCTACAAGTGGGAATCCCCATCATCAGGTCTCTCATTCTTCTATGTTAGGATGTATGACATTTTGTTCTATGTTATTGCTAGCACCGTTTGTTGTAGTATTCTCTTCTCACAGCAAACATGGTAATCTTTTGTTACTAATCTTGAGCATTGGTAAATGTTTTTTTTTTCCCCTCAGCTTGCAATATTGGCATCATATTTGGGGGATGAATTAATGGCTGTTTACCGGTACTTTCGGAGTTTGGCAGTGGATACCCCTTTCTCAACGGCAAGGGACAACTTGATTATAGTATTTGAGAAGGTATTGTCTTTTGCATGTCTGGGATTGGTAGAGTAGATGTTTCTGTACCAATGGGGTATTCAATATCCTTATGACCTGATTTTAAGGTTTGAAAACTTCCACTCTTTGGAGAATCACTTTGGTCAAGCTGGTCAGTCATTTTCTGTGAAAAGTTTTAAGAGGTATATGTTGATATGAAATTTCAATAGTACCCGTTTACTATATGTTTTGGAGGAGAATTTGTTGGAAGTCTCTCCGATAGTGAAGTAGATGGAAACTTTTCTTTGTTGGTTGCCTTTGATAAGTGCTGGGGAGAGTTGGAGATTATGAATATGTAAGTTGAAGAGGCAATTTAAACTTATTTTTATTTTTATTTTTTTTAAAGGCAGCTTTAAAGTGGATGATTTGAGAGTTCAATATGGAAGTGATAAGCATTTTAAACTTCAAAACGTTAAATCATAAATACGTGTTTTATTCTTGAATAAGTAAAAATTCGTGTATAATATGTGAAGGGTTTCTATGTAAGTTGAAGTGCCAATTTAAACTTAATCCAAAAGAAAAGGAGAGCGGCTAATGGATAAGTGAAAGCCATTTTAAACTTTACAAAGATAGTTATATCATAAATACATAATATTATACATGAGTATAAAATGGGTATGAATTTCTTATCACGTATGACAAAAAAAAATATGCAACCAATGGAAAAGAGGTGAACATAGGTATTGTTAGTGAATTTGCTAATTATGGTGCTTACATCTGGATTCTGTAACTTATTCAGATCTTTTATCATTGAATCATTTTTTGCCTATTTGTTTTGCAGAACCGTCAGGGTTACTCCCAACTCACTCAGGATGCGAAAGTTTCTTCAGTCAAGTCTGTGCCTGTGCGAATGAGTGGGAGAGGAAGAGGGAGAGGGGAAATTAGAATTCCATCTAAAAATGGTAAAATGGTAACTGCACCTCTAAAAGAAACTGCATGCAGTATTCCAGAGACTTTTAAGGCCTTCCGTCTTCGGTTTGTCCGGTTAAACGGCATTCTTTTCACTCGCACGAGGTAATCCTACATCTAAAATCTGAATATTATAGGTTTCCAGTTACATGTGCTTTATGAAGTTAACAACTCGTTTTGTCTTTCCCCAAGCTTGGAAACGTTTGGAGAAGTTCTCTCTTTGGCAATCAGGGATCTGGATAATCTTCTTTTTTCTGGGCCTGAAGAAGAGCTAAATTTTGGTTCAGATGCTGCTGAAAATGGGCTTTTCATTATTAGGATGGTCTCCATTCTCATATTCACTGTTCATAATGTGAATAAGGAATCTGAAGGCCAGTCCTATGATGAAATCTTCCAACGTAAGGTTCTGCTTCAGAATGCATTTACCGCTGCCTTTGAGTTCATGGGCCATCTTCTCAAAAGATGCATGCAGTTACAGGACATCTTGTCAAGCTATTTGTTACCTGCTGTCCTAGTTTTCATTGAGTGGTTAGCCTGTCATCCAGAAATTGCAGGCGGTGATGTTGATGAAAAACAAGCGACTGCTAGATCATTCTTCTGGGCTCACTGCGTATCTTTCTTGAACAAACTTATACTGAGTGGACTGGTATCTATTGATGGTGATGGAGATGAAACCTGCTTCTCAGACATGAGCAGTTATGATGAAGAGGAAACTGGCAACCGGCTCGCACTGTGGGAAGACTTTGAGTTGAGGGGATTTTTACCTCTTGTCCCAGCACAACTCATATTAGACTTTTCAAGGAAGCATTCGTTTGCAAGTGATGGTAGCAACAAGGAGAAAAGAGCACGTGTGCAACGTATCCTAGCTGCAGGAAGGGCTCTCATGAATGTGGTCAAGGTTGATCATCAGGGAATATGCTTTGATAGAAAACTGAAGAGATTTGCTATTGGGATTGAGCCTCAAAGATCTGAGGATGACATGGTTTCTTCTCCTGTAGATGTGTCCATATCAAATGGTATGAAACAAGGAGTGGTGGTTGATAAAACAATGAAATTAGGAGTTATGCAATCAAAGGAACAGTTGTATATGGAAGGAGAAGAGGAGGATGAGGTGATCGTCTTCAAGCCCACGATAGCTGAAAAACATGCTGATATAGGGGCACCGAAATCAACCACTTATGAGATTCTTAAGCCTGTGGAATCTTCTGAAGGTGACTGGGCTAGTTATGCTGAAGCATTTTCCTGCCCTCCTAATAATCCTCTGCTGCAGACTGCTGCTTTAAATGCCGGTTTGGGATCATCAATGCCTTTTGCTAATGTGGTTTCACAGCCTCTGCAACAGATTTATCCAAGCACCACTTCTAAATTGATTGCGGAGCAACCAACCTCTTTTTCTGATGGACTGGGAAACTTGAGCATTGCTGGAAATGGACTTGTTGCTAAGTCGAGTTTGCAGGAAGAGTTTATCAGTTCACAGCCTCCTGCATTTTCACTTCCCTTTTCGCTTTCTGCAACTGGAAATGGACTTCAATGGAGTTTGCAGGAAGAGTTGAGTGTTTCACAGCCTCCTCCATTTTCACTTCCCTTTTCACTGTCTGCAAGTGGAAATGGACTTGTTTCTAAACCGAATTTGCAGGAACAATTGAGTGTTTCACAGCCTCCTGCATTTTCACTTCCCTCCACAATGTCTTCAACTGGAAATGGATGTGTGGCTAAATTGAATTTTCAGGAAGAGTTGAGCGTTTCACAGCCTCCTGCATTTCCACACCCCTTTCCAGTGTCTGCAAAGCTCAATACTGGGGGTATCATATCTCGACAGACTGGAGTTTCAGAAGCTGTGATACCATCAAAGCTTGATTCCATAATGCCTTCCAGTGCCAGTAATGATGATCCGATTATTAAGCTTCCAAACTTGCAAACAAGTTCAAGAAGAAGTCCAGTGAGCCGGCCCATTAGACATGTTGGTCCTCCACCTGGTTTCAACCCTGTTCGCCCTAAGCAATTAAATGGCTCCATGGGCTCATTGTTCAAGAATGAGCATCCACTGGTGGATGATTATAGCTGGTTAGATGGATATCAGTTGCCGTCATTTGAAGGCATAGAGCCTAAAAATTCCCTGATTCACATGGGACATACTCACCTTCATGTTAATGGTCACAGTGAGATCTTGACTGGTATGACGAGCTTTCCTTTTCCTGGAAAACATGTTCCTACTGTGCAGGCCCAAGCTGAAAATCAGAAGAAGTTTACTGATTATCAGCTCCTTCAGCATCTGAAGCTTTGTAGGGAACATCAGCTCCATCAAGGAAACCAACAGTCTGCTCCACTTCCAGAGCAAGATCAAGGACAGTCTCTGTGGTTAGGCCAGTTCTTCGTGAGAGATCCTTTGCATTAGAGAATACATGGTACAATTCTTCTTGCATTAGTCAGATCTCCATCTATATTTTCTTGTGCATCTGAGTTATCTCTACTACATTTGGAATAATTTTCTTCTCTGAGAAGTCTTTGACTGATTTTACATTTGGAATAATTTTATTTTCTGAGAAGTCTGACTAATTTTAGTCTCTCATTGTCAAGGTTATCAAGAATCTGTTAGGGTGATGTGATGATCAGCCACCTGCTGCTACTGAGTTCAACCTCCACCTTAATGGACCTTCCAATATTGTTAACTTTCTGTCAGAGCACAGATGGTTGTGAGAGCATTTGCAAGTACCTCCCTTTGTAACAGGTGAGTCTCTTCCTTATTCTGTTAAACATGTAATAAAGTGTACCCAATTAGTTGTTTTTAGATGATTATTAGAACTGGTCCTAAATTGTGATCATGCTTGCCTTTGTTTAGCTCATTGCTTGCAGGTTTCATGAATATAGGTATGTATTGGTTGGGTTGAATCAAGTTGCAGGGAGTCCACAACTAACCCATTTTATAACCAGGTCTGGAGTTCAGCCTCAAACTCAATCCAATAGTATATGCGTCGGTCAACTTGGATTGTGGTTGGGTCTTGGTTGGCTCTAGGGTAACAGTATCCAGAAACAACCCATTTACATATGGATTGGGTCTAAGTTGGGTTGCTTTAATTCTAATTCCCTACTTAATATAGAAATCCTTCAAGCATCCAACTACATGTTTTCTTTAGGCATGTTTTTACATTTTTGTTAATTACCTTAATTAAATGGGTCGTAATTGTTTCTAAATTAAATTTGCAGGGTTTGGGTCTATTTTTGGGTGGTCCAAATCCGATCACTTAAAAATCAGGTCCAGGGCTGGTTAGGTTGGGTCTGTTGTGAGAGGTTTGACACCTGATCATTTGGGTACTATTTTTGGAGCAGACCCAACCCCGTTTCAGATTCTACTGTTTATTATTGGGTCAGTCCAATGACTTGTCAGGTTGACGTCACCCACTTGCAGCCCTACTCATAATTGATTTGTCAGAATGGATTCCTTATGAATCAGTGTCGAGGTTTTGGGGAGCTAGTAATAATGTTCAAAAAAGTATTGAAGTCGCTATCATAATCAGAAACGGAAAACCCTTGTATCTGAAAATGAGGAATATATGATACATGGCCTCTATCTTTCTACGTTATACTCAGTACCTGGGTTTTCAGTTCTGAGAAGTGGAGGGCATGGTTCATCAATCCAGTGCATTCTTGTCCTGCCGTGAATAGGCCACGCCTTAAAAATTTCCTTGATGGGACAATCTTTGGCAATTCAATCAGTGACATACAGATGGGCTGCTGAGAAGAGAAATACAATATTGTTCCACATTGAACTGAAAATGGTCCTGATACTTGTACCTGTGATCTTCCAATCTGGGAGGGTTTGGGGGCATTCTCCATCCAAGGTGCAACTCAACAGTTGAATAGTACAGATTATTGAACATGAGCCCCATTTGGTAGGGTTGTAAACCCAGGGTTGTCAACCTGTGTATATTGCACAAGATGGGGGGCCACATCTCATATAATTTCTGTGAAAAGAGGTTCGAATATTCTTATACAAGTTGTTATGGTGCTATAGTGTTAATTATTGGGACCATTAGAGTGATTATGCCTATCATGGATTTATATTACTTTATTTGAAGCACAAAACACTATTGGATGTTTATTCATGTTGAGCCTAGTTAAGCCCTTCAGCTATGATGTTAGCTAGTTGCTTATATTTATTATTTTCACTTATATTTATAGTCTCCTGCTCATTAGATGAGCTGGTAGAGACGGTGGTTCAATCCCTTGCTGTGTTGTGTTTCAATTATTTATTATTAATTATTATTAATATTATTATTATTATTATTTAAAGTAGGAACATGAAAGTCATCACCTCAAGCTACAAAATTGAGGGGAGGCTAGAAACATTGTGGGTATAATTTTCAAAGGAAAATATTTAATCCACGAGGGTGCCCTAAAATCCACGAGGGATAAAGTAAAGAGAGCTTGTTTGGGCCCAGTGAGGAAGGATGGAAAGAAAAAAAAATGCATGTACTTTCAGATCATTTTCTCATTAAAACTGAATTGACTTCATTTTTTTTTTCTAAAACCATACATAACAAGAGATGCAAATTCATTTTCTTGTAGGTGTTTTGCATCATGACTAGGAATCCTGTAGTTCACTTGCAGCAACAGGGAACTCCAATCCTTATCAATTTTATCATGATATGCAGAGCTTTCCAGGCTAGGAGGGGGCAGCACTTTGGAATTCTGTGGAAGAAGAGCAAGTAATACTGCTCTGCTGGGTTTGGATGGTTGTGAAGTTTAGGTAATGGTGGACCCTGGAGTTTGGTTTTGTTAGAGGCTCTCTCCAGCAATATGAGGTTTCTATAGAACCTGGGTTGGGTGGTGAATTTGCGTTCTACTCTGTGCAGCTGTGGGGAGAGTCTGTCATATGGATGGTCGAATTGTGGTCAGAATTTGTTGGAGATGGAACTCATTGCTGTTGTCATGGTCAGCTGGCAGTACAGCTGAAATCTGGAGTTACGACACAACAGCCTAAGATTTTCTTAAATGATTCCTAGATGGAATTTGCTGGCTGTGGTGCTGAAATTGAGAGAGGAGCATGTATATGCTTAAATATGATATGGTTTGGGGTTGTTATTACCAATGTTACATTTTCCTGCTGTGGACTAAATAAGTCTCTTATAAGATGGCTTCTCATTTCTTTCTTTTCTTCTTTTCTAGTTGGAATTGGATTTTACTGCATCAGACGAGCTGGAAGTTCTATAATAAATTGTCATTAGTAATTTTTATAGCAGTTCATTTTGGTTTTCTTTTGTTTTGATTATGTTTGCATGCATCCTTTGATATTTGGGCTCTTAAGTGGACTACTGCTGCCGTAGAAAGTGGAGGGTAGGCGTGTCTTAGTGACTCGCCTATTTAATGTCTCAAATAAACACCTCTGACCTATATTGAAAATCCCCCTTACATCATCCTTTCAAAATTTAAGATTTGAAGACTCCTAAAAACTAATTACAGGGGCGGATTCAACCAAAACTGCAGAACAGGAGAGGTAAAAGCAATGCAAAGAGAAGTCCTTCCCAAGAGCGGTGAAGTTGAACAAAGCATGTTTCTTTTGGGATGTTTTGAGAATACAACTGTTGGCCTGGGGCGATGATTCAATGATCTGATCCGAACGCGTTTATACGATGCTGGAGTTTTAACCAAAAAAGCAAAGCTGTCTCCCATTTAGCAATAGATGAAGAGGCTTGGTTTGGATAAGCAGAGCATGGCATAGCATGGAGAGGGCTACTAGGCTGCAATCACCATTTGCCACTCTTACAGTTAAATAAGAAAATTGTCTCTGTCCAAATTTTCCTTCCAGTATATTGGTTGCATGTGAATGATTTTCGAGATAAATTAGAGTTAGGTTTTTGGACTCTACCCAGATGGGCCTTTGCTGATCAGATGTGTTTAGAATAAATAGCCTATCTCTACAACTCCAATGCGTACCAAACATGCCCCCTTATAATTGGTAGGAATATCATCACTACGTTTTGATGACATCCTGGAGTAGGTGATTGTTCTTCCCATAAGTAGTGGAATTATAAATTTGAAATCATAAGTGGCATGGATCATGTTACGAGATACTCCAATTATTGGTCTAGACCATCCATCATCTGGGTACCACCCTTGATCTGCACATACCTTTTAAAAAATCACTTTTGTATTATCGAAATAGATTGTCTAGTCATTTATCTACACCATCCATCATGTGGGTCACACCCTTGATCTCCCCATTTTGGAAAATCTAGGCCCTCCAACCCCACCTTGATTGCCCATCACTATAAAAATTATTTTTGTCAGATGGTCCTAATTGCCGGTTCAATGGTTAGGGAAACGGACCATCTATATTCATCATTACTAAAATGGTCAACTCATTGATGTAGGCCATCCATCACGTAGTTCCACCCTTCATTGCTCATCACTATATATATATATATATATATATATATATATATATATATATATATATATATATATATATATATATATATATATGTGTGTGTGTGTGTGTGTGTGTGTGTGTGTGTTCACATTTTTTTCCAATTTTACAACCATTCAATCAACGGTTACGAAAATGGATTGTCCATTTTGTAATATATCGAGCACACTACAAATGGTTCATTTGTTGCTCTTCATCGATCATATATGTTTCACTCTTCATTGATCATGACCTTAACGGTCTATCTAGTCCTTAAAAATGTTCTGACCATTATCTAGGCTATCCATTGTGTGGATCCTAAACTTGATCGACCTTCGTTGTAAACAATCACTTTTGCGAAATGATCCCGGTTGTCCGTTCATCATATAGGAAAATGGACAGCTCATATTAATTATTCTAAAATAGTCATATCATTGGTCTAGACCATCCATCATGTGGCTTGATTGCCCGCAAATTTATTATTATTATTATTTTGAAGACACAGGGTGTCTTGAAGTGAGACTAATCTCTACAGATACACCAATCACCCACAACCACGTGATTGCCCACAATTTTAAAATAAAATATTTTTAATGAACTGTTATTGTCATTTATTCAATGGTTGGAAAATTTTATAGTCTATATATTGGTAAACTATACACTTTTTACTTCTATATGCAATTCCTTCTTTATGCAAATTAATGGAATTAACAATGTATGAGATTTAATGGATGATAATCACTTCCAATAGAAGCAATCAAATCATCAAACATAAAAAGAAGTGACGAAGAATTTTTACATGAAAAACCCTCCGATGTGAAGATAAAAATCATGAGACAGTCGAGTGCAAATCCATTATGTTAGAGATAATGGAAGTATAATCATCAAAAGAAATACCTCTTAGATACCCAATTACATCACCCAAAATGTAGATTTCAAGCAATAACAAAATAGAGAAATTTTCTCACCAACTAAGGATTGTACAAAACCCTGATCCATAGCTTAAGTGGTAGACTGAGTGAAAGATACCTCGTTTTAGCACTGAAGTCTTGGTATCAAGTCCCTAGTGGGGGTGGCTAATAGTGATGTGTGAACTGACAGTGTGGTGTGTGAGACTCGTATCCTAGCCCGTACCGTTCCGCAGGCTTCCACGGTCCTCCCGGTCGAATTCCGGCGACCCTCGACCTGTATCCGATGTTTGCGCGCAATCTTAAGCCGAGTCCTACATATCGGAGTTGACTCGACTCGAAACTTATACCCTAATGATCGCGCCGTCGCTACGGTTCCAATGTTGCGACTCACGCATCGATCCGATACCCGGGTCAGGAGATGTGGGCCCCCCATATTTTTCGAATGAAACGCCGCGCGTTGCAGATTCTGAGAGAATCTCTATGTTAGGTCACATCAATCCTTCAATAAATGTCAAGTACACAACCTTACCAAGTCCATCCCTCTCCCATTCCCCCAAGTCAACTCTCTCTTACATAACCCATATCCATCTCACTCATTTCTTACCTCAAGTCAACAAACACCATACCATCTCATCCCATCACCCACCTCACCACTTCTCGCTCTCTCTCATTTCTAAGCAAACCTCATGAGACTCCAACGTCCAAGCAAGCTCCATGGATAGAGCTTTTGTGACCTACCTTCCTATCTCCCATCTCCACCATCCTAAGTCGATCTCAACCATTGAAGTCCATCCATTAGATCTCTAGCATGTAATGATGGAAGAAAAAGTCCAAGAAGATCTAAGGTGGGTGATCTACCATTGATTTGCATTTGAGGGCCCACTTGTAGGTGAGACCCATTATGATGTATATGTTGTAATTATGAGGGACCCATAGTGGCAGGGTCCCTCCACTCACTCTCTCTCTCTCTCTCTCTATCCGTTTTGATGAAGTGGGCCCCACTAATTTGTGCTTCATCCGCACCATCCCCATATCCATAGCTCAACTGGCAGACCGAGTGAGATACCACGTTTCAACACTTGAGGTCTTAGTGAGAGTGGCTAACATGGAGTGTGTGTACTAACGTGGGTATATACTAACAAGCTAACCTGGTGGGTCCCACATGCGTCGACTCACCTCATGTGTGCGTTGAATCCAACCGTCCATCAGTCTGATGTCCAGCCGCATGTAGCTGCTAGACCGTCAGCTAGATCTGTGGGCCCCACCACATGATGTATGTGTTGCATCACAACCATCCAATATGTGGGACCCGCCATCAGCCGTCCGTCCGGACGCTGACAGCGCTGACCCTCCCACTCCCCCTCACACACGTATGTGTGTGTGTGTGTATATATATATATATATATATATATATATATATATTATATTATATTATATTGGTGGGCCACACATGTGGACCCACCACGTTACATGCATCAGATATGCACCGTCCAGATTATCAGACTCTGGACGGTGGCTTTTCTCTACGCCTTATTGTATTATAATATAATATAATATATCATATTACATTATATGACAATATATTATATTATATTATATTATATAGGTTAAGGTGTGCCACTACGTGGACCGCACCATGATGTATGTTACATCTGCACCGTCCAGTTGCTGGACGGTGCAGCAGCCACGATGTCCAAGCCGTCCATCCATCTTGCTGGACGAGCCACCGTGATGTATCGTTCTTATCCACGCCGTCCAAAATTCTGGACGGGTGGGACCTACCCTGTATGTGTTATACCTACACCGTCCACCCAGCTGAAGTGCTGGCCACGTGTATGTGGACCCCACTCATCCACGCCGTCCCTTTCATCTGGACCATCCGTCCTTGTGGGCCCACACATCAGCTATATAGCTGATGTACTGACGTCAGCAGCCCTGTTGGGTCCCTCATGATGTATGTGTTAGATCCAACCGTCCATCCGCGCTGCTGGAGAGGCAACGCATCCACACGTGTGGAGCCTTGATGTATATGTTTCATCCCTGTTGCCCATGTGGGACACAGGTGATGTATGTGCCTTATATCTTGACCGTCCATGTGTGACGTGGCCCCACGATAATGTATGTAATCCACACCATTCGGCCCTAGACAGTGGGCCCACCTGTTGTGTAATCAAAGGGCCCAGCATGTTGTACGTGTTTCATCTATGCGGTCCACTTATGCGGCCTACCTTGATGATGTGTTGTATATCCGCTCCGTCCATGGGACGTTATGTATCTGTTTTATCCCTGCTGTATCCCTGCTGTCCATCTAGACCTCCGTGATGCAGATGTTGTATCTACAACGTCCAACCATCTTAAGAGATAATTTTATGGCTTGGGAAGAAGAATAAGACAGATATAGTGATCAGGTGGACCACACTGCAGAAAATAGTGGAGATTGAACGTCCACCGTTGAAACCTTTTTTTTTTTTTTTGGGTCACAGAGGTTTTGGATCAATATGATATTTGTTTTTCCCTTAATTCAGGTCTTTGTGACCTTATGATCAGATTGGATGGGGAATAAACTTTATGGTGGGCCCTGTGATTAGTTTAACCGTGAGAATCATTTTCTCCACGGTTATTTATCGTATGGCCCAGATGACCTCCCGTTATGATTCATTTGGATAACACACTAAAATGATCTCTAAAAATAGATGTATGGTGTAAGTTGCTCACCTAGAATGGTGGGTCCAATTTTACGATAATGATGCCCACCTCGATGTATTCTATGGCCCATCATGTTGTATGTTTGAGACCCATGCGATAGGGCCCACCTGCCTTGTATTTAAGGCCCATATGATGGGACCCAATGTGATGTTTATATGGCCCATGGGTTGTGGTCTGTGTGATGTATCTGAGGCCCATGTGTAGGGCCCACCTGTTGTGTATATGAGGCCTTAAGACGTAGCCCAATGTGATGCACATATAGTCCTTGTATGAGGCCCATTGCGATGTATATTAGGCCTTTGTGTGAGGCCACAAGCCCACTGTATGTTCGGCCCTATGTGGGCCACTCCTTGAGAGCAATGTTGGTTGAATGTCCACATTGATGGGCAATGATGGTTTATTATCCACATTGTGACCTTCCCTTAAGCCTTGACCGATTGATCATCGAGGCTGATTTCTAATTGTCGTGACCGATTGCTGATTCTAATTGACGTGACTGATTTGCCAATTCTGATTATCAATCGATCCTGATTGTCATGGCTGATTGCCAGTTCCGATTGACGTGACCGATTTGCCGATTCTGATTATCGATTGATTTCGATTGTCGTGACCGATTATCGATTGACGTGACAGATTTTCCGATTCCGATTATCGATCGATTCCGATTGTCGACGCTAAGTATCGAGGCCAATTCCGATTTGTCGAGGCCGATTATATATGCTGATTCCGATTGTCGAGGCTGATTGTATAGGTCGATTCCGATTTGTTGAGGCCGAGATTATAGGCTGATTCCGATTGTCGAGATCGAGTATCGAGGTCGATTCCAATTTGTCGAGGCCCATGGGCAAGGTCTATCGTGATGTATTCATGGCCCATGGGTAAGGCCCACTGTGATGTATTCGTGGCCTATGGGCAAGGCCCACTGGGATATGTATTAAGCCCATGATGCATGACCCATTTAATGTATTCGAGACCCATGTGTGGGCTCCACATGTCATGTATTTGAGGCCCATGAGCAGGGCCCACCTATTGTGTATATGTGGTCTGTGAGTAAGGTCCACTGTGTTGAATATTAAGCCTTTGTGTGAGGCTGTAGGCCCATTATATGTTTGACTCTATGTGAGCCATTCCTTGGGGACAATGTTGGTTAAATGTCCACATTGTCAAGGTCGATTATTGGTACCAGTTATCGATACCGATTACGAGTATATCATTCGATACCAATTACGAGTATGTGACAGCATAGCACTATGATACATGCCCACACGCATCATCTGCATGTTTGTTATGAGATGTGATTGACCATTACACATGTCATTAGGCAGGTTGATATGAGACTCCCCGATAGGCGGAGGTTATCTCACTTGAGCGCACGGCATGTGCAAGATTGATGTATGACTGGACTATATGACTCATACAACTTGCATTGTGATTATTGTATGCCCTAGCGACATCAGGGCCGTAGCCTCCATAGGCATATCGTAGATGGCCATATGGAACACCGAATATCTGTTACTAGCATCGGGCTGCTATAAATGGCCCTGGGTGAAAATCCTTAAACCCTCTTGGTACTAGAGGACGCCTCAACGTCGAGACCGAGTGCACACATGAGCACCCAAGTGCTGAATACCAAGAGGCCGCGTCTCCCACTGTGTCGTGGTTGGTTGGGAGGGGGTGTGGCCTTACCCGCTCGAGCGTAGGGGGCATTGCTAGGCTGAGTTTGACCAGCTCACAAATGGGTCTGCTATCGATGTGTCGAATAGGTATTGGCAGACTATTCGCCAGGCGGATAGTGAAGTTTCTTATGCTCACTTGGACTGTGCGACTGGGAGAGCAGTAGTGCCATTTGGAGTGTACTAAACCCCGGTGATGATTTCAGAGAGGAATTGTACTGATATATGGACTTATTGAGCAGGAATTGCATACCTATTCATTCATTCATTCACTATCCACTCGGGATGGTGATGCCCAACTGTCTGTTACATGTACCTTTACATGATCAGGATTTCTGTTGGGCGCGCGACTAACCTGAGATCAGGAGTTTACCACATTGAGTCTAACTATCTAAATTTAGGTATGAGACTGGTTTGGATAGAAGTCCTTTGTGATGGACCTCGAAGTCTGCGATACTACATACTATCACCCGACCTCACACTTCTACTTAGTCATTTCATTCACATCGCATATTGCATCCGCCGGCATATGACATTTTAAGTTACTGCATTTTTTGCATTTATATGGTCTAGATACGGCTGACGCTATTCGTGAACTCATCAGGAATTGCATATTACATCGCATCATCGACATCTGATATTTGACTCTTTATGACTCCTCATTCGCATAGTTGTCCTATATTGCGTATTCTGATATTGATTGACTCATGGACTTGTCCATTTTTCCACTTACTCTGTTATCATATGATTTATGATTTTGTCAGTATTTCTGCTTACTCTGATAATTCATGATCTTGTCAGTATTTCTGCTTATTCCGATATTGTACGATTTATAGATTACCAGTATTTCCGGTATTGTATGATGATGACATTGTATTGAATACTTGATACTTACCTTGTACAGACACTTACACCACCCTCTAAGCTGTGTATAAGCTTATACACGATAGATGCGTGCAGGTAATGTTAGGTTGCAGCAGTGTTGAGCTTGGAGCGTGCAACGGTCTTTTAGAGCTTGATTTTCGATTGATGTATTTTTCTTTCAGCATTGTACTCAAATGATTATATTAGTGGATATGTGATGATGATGTTACCTTTGTGAATTGGGTAATCTTGTGGTTATGCTTATTATGAGTTAAATGTACAAAAAAAAAAAAAATCCTCCTTGCAAGATTATAGGATTGGAATCTGGCGTATGGACGCTAGGAACAGAGAATGAGGTACTATGGAGGCTGTCGGCACTGGATTCGGCGATCAGGATTCCTGTGAATCCGATTTCCGAGTTTGGGGCGTGACAGGGTTTACTAACGCGCTAAAAAACATAAAAAAAGAAAACCTAAGGATTGTACAAAACTCCAACACAACCCTTGAAAAAGATAATGAAAGAAACCGATATTGTAGATGAACCCTCACGAACCTTGTAATGAACAAGCTCTTGAAGGAAAAAGACACATTGCCCATCTTCCTTCACCAACTCTTCTTTTTTTTTTTTTTTTTCTCCAATAAAGAAAACTCCAAATATGTTGCAATAAGTCTCTCTACGCAAAAAAATAAAAAATAAAAAATAAAAATCATTTTTCTCTAATTTTACTTTGTTTTGATAAAAGACCAAAATGCCCCCACTAGGGCCATGTGGACAAAAAAAAAGACTACTTGAGCCCACATTGTAAGTCTCACCTCTGCATGGGTGGGACCCCTAATAATCTCCCCTTTCCTAACTCATGAGGAGGGCTTCACCATGCCCAAATTTTCCATTCTTCTGCAAAACTTATGCTTTTCTTTAGGCAAGGCCTTGGTCATCATATTTGAGCCATTATTATCGGTATGAATATTCTCAAATTGTATCAACATTTCTTCAAAAGCATCTTGAATCCAATGATACCTTATATCTATGTGCTAGGACTTGGAATGGAGACTTAGATTTTTATCGAGGTGGATGACACTTTGACTATCACAATAAATAATATAATTATCTTGCATCAAGTTAAGTTCTTGAAAAAACCTTTTCATCCATAACATTTTATTTCAAGTTTCTGTCATTGCAATATACTCTTTTTCCATAGTAGATAATGCTGCATACTTTTACAATTTTGACTGCCATAACACTGCCCCCCTACAAAAGTAATCATATATCTTGATGTGGACTTCCTGGAGTCAATGTCTCCTGCAATATCCACATCTATGTAACCTTTAAACATAACTTTATCACCTTAAAAATATAAACACACCCACAATGAATCCTTGAGATATCTGAGAATCCATATAACTGTTTCTCAGTGCTCTTTGCTCGGATTTGTAAAAAGTAGGCTAATAACACCTACTGCATGTGCGATGTTGAGCCTCGTGCAAACAATGGCATACATCGAACTTCCTACAGCTAATGTGTAGGGAATTCTCTTCATTTTTTCTTTTTCTTTCTTACTTGAATGAGTTTGCTTACTTTTTAACTTGAAGTGACTTGCAAGTGGAGAACTAACAGATTTTACCTTGTCCATAAGAAATCCTTTAAACATTTTCTTAATATACCTTTCTTATGATAACCACAACTTACCAACCTTCTTATCACGAGAGATCTTCATGCCCACACTTTGTTCTGTGGGTCCTAAGTCTTTCGTAGCAAAGGACTTGCTTAACTCTTTTTTTAATCTGTCAATTTTGCTAATATCTTAACCAACAATCAACAAAGAGAAAAAGAATAATGAAATCATCATAAAAAAATTTCTTAATAAATACACAATAGTTTTAAGCGGTTCTTTTATACTCATGGTACACTATGAATGAATCAAACTTTTTATACTATTTCCTTGGCCCCGTTTTAACCCATGTAATCTCTTCTTGAGCTTGCAAACCATGTGCTCTTTGCTTTTTTACTTTGAAATCTTTCGAATACTCTGTATATATCTCTTCCTCCAAATCACCATTAAAGAATGTTGTTTTGACATATAGTTTATTAAATTCTAAATTCATGCTTGCAAACGAACTCAATACAATTTGTATGAATGACATCTTTATGACAGGTAAAAAAATCTCATCAAAGTCTGTTCTTTTGCCCAAATCATTTCACAATCAACCTTGCCTTGTACATTGGTTGTGAGTTATTCTCTTTAGTCTTCAACCTAAAGACCCAATTGTTCTTGAGCTCTTTCTTGTACTTTGGCAGCTTCACCAAGTCATAAGTGTGATTCTTATGCAAAAAAATCTCCTCTTATATAGTTATTAACCATTGTTTAAGCTTCTTGATAATCTTAGGTTCATCCTCATTTGTAAGCATGACATACTCATGAGGTGAGTACCTCTTGGATGGTTGGCTTGGTCTAGTAAACCTTCTCAACTGAGGCTCAACTGATAGTTTTTGAGGAGGCTGCTTCCCTTGTTTTTTCTATTCAACATCACTTGTGGGAACATCATTACCAACCATCTTTTCTTGGCCCTGCGTATCCCCCCCATCATCATACACCACGGGAGAAGGAATTAGATCTACATCAATTAGATCATTTGTAAAAAGCTGAGGTTTTCCAACCTTCTCAAAATCTTCAATTGTTTAGTCTTAAAAAAAGACTACATCTCTACTTCTGATCACCTTCTTATCAATTGGATCCAATAACCTATAGCCAAATTTTCCATCTACATGTCTTAAGAAGATACAATGTTTTGCCTTATCATCAATATTAGATTTTTTTTTTAATCTTTAAGAACATACACAAATGCTCGGCAACCAAACATTTTCAAGTATCCATAAAAAAGATTTCTTCTAGATCACATTCTTTCAACAATGTCTTCATTCAAATGGCTAAAGAAGATAAATTAATTAAATAGCAAGAAATTCACATAATTTATCTTCATTAAATAATTAAATAGCAAGTGGTTCGCATAGTTTCTTTCTAAAATGATCTTGGTAATTTGACATGTAAAAGCATACACCTTATTTTCTCCATAATAATGTAATTTATCATTTTCACTACACCATTGTATTTTGGACTCTTAGAAACAGATTGCTCAGTTGAATTTCATAGTCTTTGTAATACTACTCAAATGATCCAATATATTCGTTATCATTATTTGTGCATATACACTTCAACAATTTACTTATTTCCTTTTCCACTATAGTATGAAAGTGTTCAAGCACATCAAAGACTGGGCCTTCAGTCTTCAAGGTATATGCCCACAACTTTTTAGAAGCATCATTTATGAAAGTAACAAAGTAAAAAAACACCACCATGAGTATCAAAATAAACTAATTTCAAAACATATATTTTCCTCTGAGGATGATTTTTATGAAATGAAATATTTTGTTTTTTTTTTTTTTTCTATTTAAGTAATAGATGCAACTATTTAAGGGTGTACCTTTTATGTCATGAAAGTGTTGTTTTTTGGCGATGATTTGTATGCCTTTCTTGCTCATGTGACCCAACTACTTGTGCCATAGACCAGTAAAATAATCATTTTCTATAGTATTCACCTCAACCCTGCATAGTTATGCTTGCATCTTCTATAAAGTGCAAGATCTATAGCCATCATAAGAGACTCTTTCATAAGCTTTCACTGTCCATCACCAAAATGATTGTCACAGCATTCTTTATTCAATCTTCCTACAAAAATTAAATTAAGATGAAGACTAGGTACATGTCCTACATTTTTTAGAACCAACATAGAACTAACATTTATCTCAATATACCTTATTTAAGTAATAGATGCAACTATTTAAGGGTGTACCTTTTATGTCATGAAAGTGTTGCTTTTTGGCGATGATTTGTATGCCTTTCTTACTCATGTGACCCAACTACTTGTGCCATAGACCAGTAAAATAATCATTCTCTATAGTATTCACCTCAACCCTGCATAGTTATGCTTGCATCTTCTATAAAGTGCAAGATCTATTGCCATCATAAGAGACTCTTTCATAAGCTTTCACTGTCCATCACCAAAATGATTGCCATAGCATTCTTTATTCAATCTTCCTACAAAAATTAAATTAAGATGAAGACTAGGTACATGTCCTACATTTTTTAGAACCAACATAGAACTAACATTTATCTCAATATACATGTAACGTCCCAAATTTTCACCAACTCGGGTTTTAAAAAAACCTTGAAAATTTTCTTCTTAGAAATATTTTATTCAAGTCTATCTCTTTATCGAACCCAAGGGTTGACAACCCCAAGTGTAGGGCTGCGATGTAGTGATAACTTGGTGAGACGAAGGTCGAATCCACAAGGAATGGGGAACACAACCTAAAGTTAATTTAAGTCTAATGGTTTTTCCGAGTTTTTAATCAAGCTAGATAAAAAGAGTTTTAAAACAACAAATAAATAAAAGATTAAGGATCTAGGAATCCACTCATAGCAATCACAATATTCAAAACTGATTCAATGTATATCTCAATTAGAATCAAAGTTATATCGTATCCAATCGGAAGATAATTCAATTAAACCATTCATAAACACTAATAAGAATATGATTTCAATTGATCGATTCTCTCATGAAGCGCTTGGACATCAATCGCAGGGAATCAAAAACATCTAAAGCACCTAGAGGCGACACTAAATCAATTATATAGATTGATTCTGTAAGACCTGTATCCTAGTTCGTACTATTCCGTCAACTCCCGCGATCATTTTCGACGAATTCCGATAACCTGCGACCTATAATCGACGTTTGCCCGCGATCCTAAGTCATATCCTGTAAATATGAGTTGGCTTAATCCGAGACTTGTACCATTACGACTGCGCCGTCGCTGCGATTCCAATGCCGTGTCTCGTGTGCCAATCTGACGCTTAGATTATAAGATGTGGACTATGCATTATAATGGCCGTAGATCACATATTACGGGACCCACCTACTCCATGTAACACCAATCCCTAAGAAGTCATGAGGGTGATGGGCGACATCACCCTAGCTATAGCCACCATACCCTAGCTATAGATACCCTACCCTAGCTATAGCCACCCTACTTATCCCTAGCCCTTCTTACAAGCACTTATGGCTAGCCACCCTACCCCTAGCCCTTCTTACAAACATTTATTGCTAGCCACCCTCTCTTACAAGTAATCATGGCTTACCTAAGCTACTCTCTCTCTCATTTCTCAAACCCACAATCCCAAGCAAGAGAGGTGCACACGTCCAAGCTCTTCCATGTGAGAGAAAAGTGATTTTTGGTGGCCCACTTTCTCATCCATTTAACCTTCATCCTAGCCATTCAAACCTCATCTCCCTCCATCAAAGTGAAGTACAAGGAGATCGGCTTTCCAATGGACCAAGAAGATCGACGGTGGGTGCTTTATAGGATAAGTTTTTCATGTTTTGATGATGGACCAAGTGAGGCCTACCGATTGATGGTATGGATCTCACTTTGGACCCTAGGTGTGGCTGATGGCCCGCCTTGATTCTCATGATCACTCCATGATGGGGCCATTCTCCATGGACCCCATCATGATGTTTACTTTCCTTGCTTGAAGGTCATCTGGACCGTCTATTTTAGTAAAGAAGAAATCTCCACTGTTGGATTTTGATTTAATGGGCTTACATGTATTGGGACCCACTTAATGTATGATTGATTGTAAGGGAGGGCCCATAGTGTCGGGGTCCCTCCATGCGTGTCCCACTCTCTTTCTCTCTCTCTCTCTCTCTCTCTCTCTCTCTCTCTCCCCCTCTCTTTTTTATTTTCTTTTCATGTGATGATGATGTGGTTGTGTGGCCCATCAGGATGGACCCCTCCATGAGGCATGACTTTTATCCAAGCCATCTATAAGTGGGGCCCACTTTATATGCGTTGTACCCACACCATCCATCATGTGGTGGCCCTCCTGAGCAGGGCCCACCTCACCTACGTGTGTACCCAACCCGTCCAGCATCTAGGGACGCTGGACGTGAACTAGAAAAAAAACAAATATTAGCTTGTTTCAAGCCTATGGGGTGGCCCACTCATATAGGCCCCACCTTGATGTATGTATTCCATCCACGCCGTCTATCCTTTCCCTCAGGCCATTTTAAGCGTTAAGCAGAAATGTGAAGTTGATCTGAATTTCTGGTGGGCCATAGCATAGGAAACGGTGGTTTTCACCGTTAAAAATTCACTTGACTTTTTTATACCCCAAAACATATCGATTATTGGGCTTGTTTGGTTTGTCTTGAGCTATGGGAAGCAATGGCAGGGTTGGATTCTTCCTATGCGGGCCTCACACTCGAAAAACCTCAGAAAATAGGTTTTCAAAAAAAAAAAATAATAATACATGGCAGTAGATGCTGCTGCTGCTGCCAGAGGCGCAGGCAGCGCCTGTCGCATAGAGGGCGGGTGGCCGTGTAGGCAGGGACCCAGGACTCCATCTGTGAGCCCCACCATGATGTATATTTGTCATCCAACCCGTTCATTGGGTGGGCCCCCTCCAAAGGTCAGGCCAATCTGACGCTCAGGTGGCCCACATCATTGGAAACAGTGGGATTGAACGTCTGCCCTTGAAACCCTTTTATGGGCCACAAAAGTTTTGAATTAATGTGAAATTCGTTTTTCCTCTGCATATGGGTCCACGTGACCTTGTCAACGGTTGGATGCCAAATAAACATTTTAGTGGGCCTTAGGTGGGACCCACAGTGATGTATGTGTTTCATTCTCATCGTCCACCCCCCCCCCCCCCCCCGATTTATGTGTTCTATCCACACTATCCAGGGGACGGTGTGTCGTGCGTGTGTGTGTGTGTGTGTGCGTGTGTATATATATATATATATATCTATACATAAAATATTATGTTATATATAATATTGCATATATATATATTATATAAATTATATATATTATATTTCATAATATATACATGATGGTGGGCCTTCATGGAACCCACCATGATGCGTGTGTTGCATCCAACCCATCCAACCATTTTGAAAGATACTTTTTTTGGCATGATACAAAAAATGAGACAGATTTAGGATTAGGTGGACCACACTATAGAAAATGGTGGGTTTGACCGTCCACCATTAAAACGCTTTTAGGTCAGTGTGACCTTATGATCAGATTGGATGGGAAATAAATGTTATGGTGGGCCTTGAGGATTTAATGGTGGAAATCATTCTTGCCACTGTTATTTGGGGTGTAGTCCAGTTGATCTTTTGATATGATGCATTTGTATATATTATATATACTTTTTGATTTATTTGTGGCCCGTTATTGAGGCCTACCTTGATATGAATGTAAGGCCCATGTTACGAGGCCCATTGTGATGTATTCAAAGGCCCAGGGGTTATGGCCCATTGCAATGTACATAAGACTCATTGATGTGGCCCACTTGATTTATCTAAGGCCCATATGAGGCGGCCCATTTGATGTATTTGAGGCCTATGGGTCGAGGCCCAATGAGATGAATATAGGTCCATTGTAATGTGTGATTCCTCCATAGTTTGTGTAATGATGTTTTATGGTGGGCCATGCCTTGGGAGCAATGTTGGTTTGACGTCCACATTGTAAGAATAATGTTGGTTAAATGTCCACATTACAACTCTCCGTAGGGCCCATTGGTAGGCCCATACTTGTTGATAGTTCACCACTTTATAACATGCTTAGTATAGCTCCATGATTCATGCTCATACGTATCATATGTATGCTTGATATGAAGAATGTTTGATCATAGCATAAGCGTTGGGCTGAGACATTTACGGGACTCCTTATGAGACGGAGTGCCCCCACATGAGCGCGTGGGACGCGCAGGATTGCTGTATGATTTGACTATGTGACTCATGCATTTCGTATATATGTGACTTAATCACTGCACGCCCTAGCGACATCAGGGTCGTGGCCTCCACAGACACATCATGGATGGTCATATCGGATACCGAAAATATTGGCTCTAGCATTGTGGGCACTTAGGATGTCCTTGGGTGAAAATTCTAAAAATTTTTTGGTATCAGGGGATGCTCCAACATCTAGATTGAGTGGATACATGAGCACCCGAGTGCCGAATACCAGTAGGTCGCGTCTCCCACTATGTCGTGGTTGGTTGGAAGGGGGTGTGGCCTTATCTGCCTGAGTGAGGGGGCTATAAGCTAGGCTGAGTTTGACCAGCTCGCAAATGAGTCCGCTATCGACGAGCTGGGTAGGTATTGGCAGACTACTGGTCAGGTGGATAGTATGGTCTCTTCCACTTGCTTGACTGTGCAGCTAGGAAGGAGGTAGTCAGTGTGAGGTGTATTAGACCCCGGTGATATCCAGAGAGGAACTGTACTGATATGTGTACTTGATGAGTACTTACACGCTTGTATTGCATCTCGCATATGACATTTGGATACATAGGCCTCGCATCCCATGACCTTGGTATGGCCGATAACATTCATGCCTTGCATCGCATAGCCTTGGTACGGCCGGTTGTATTCATGGACTTACTGCATATTTTCGCATTACTCTGATATTGTATACTTGACACTTGCCTTGCGCACACACTTACACTACCCTCTAAGCTTTTTAAGCTTATGCATGACCGTTGCGTGCAGGTATCGTTGGACAGCAGCAGCGCTGAGGCTGGAGCACGTACCAAGCTATTTTGGAGCTTTTTGATCACCCTGTATTTCCCTTTCTACATTGTACTTAAAGATTTTGATATAATGGATATGTGGTGATGTTGTTTCGTGACTTGGTTATGCTTGTGGTTATGCTCCATTACAATTTTTTTTTACCGAAAATCCTCCTTATAGGATCCCAGGATCGGAATCTGGCGTATGGGCGCTATGAGTAAAGAATGAGGTACTACGGAGGCTGTCGGCACCGGATTCGGCGACCGAAAATTTTGTGAGTCCATTCTCCGAGTTTAGGGCGTGACAGATTCATTCTCTAATTCAGTCTGAACAGTTGTTAAATCAAAGCATTCATTCTATCTAAAGTGCACAACAAATCCAGAAATAAACAACTCAAAGACTTTAAAGTAAATTCAAATCAATCCAATCTAATTTCATTATTCAAAAGAATATTATTGAATCAAATAAACTAAACACCGGAATTAAACTACAAACTTCATCCCTTAGACTTAGCTAAGAGATTAACCTAACATGACTAACATCTTAAAAAAGAAAAATAAAATATAAACTAGAATTGTGGTGAAGAAGAAGGAGAAGGACGGATCCGTGGAAGCTTCGCCACCCCTAAGTCTTTCTCTAAAGCCCTAATTCATACATAGAAAAGTTTAAAACATTCCTTTAAATAGGAAAAATCTATATAGACTTGAAACAACTTCAATTTACGCACTTTTGTTACGCTTTGGCTGTAGCTGACGATAGCTTTCAGTTGCATTGAATTGTTATCTCCTTGCAACCGAATTTCTCCAATATTTGTCTGAAGTTTTTGTCTCTCTTAGGTCACATCGAACCCAGCTTTGGTTGGACTGAATGTCGAGCCGAATTAACTTTGAAAATCAATGTTTATTGCTGGACTGTTTCTTGCACTTTCTATCGGACCGAACCAACCTTAGGAGGCACCGGACAGTCTGTTTTTTCTGTTGTTGGACTTCGTAAGTTCTTAGTCTGTTCTCTCTCATTTACACTTGGTTTTATTATATCTTTGGCATATGAATTCTTCATTAATGACTTCCAAATATTAAATTCTTCATTATCTTCTTTTGAGCTCTAAATTTATCCTTTTAGTCTTCATCTTCAAGTTCAAAATCACATCACATGATGAAAACATATATAATTATATCGAATTAACACTTTTTTGTTAGCTTGTTAGTACACCCCACTGTCAGTTCACACTTCACTGTTAGCCACCCCCACTAGGGATCGATACCAAGACCTCAGTGTTGAAACGAGGTATCTTTCACTCAATCTACCACTTGAGCTATGGATCAGGGTGTATATCGAATTAACACTTAAATACCAAGAAAGTTAATGTAATTGAGAGGATAAATATACAATATTTAGACGTTATCATCTCTAAAACGAGATTACAAGGTTTTAAATAGTAAAATGTAACCCTACTTAAGAGTCCTAATTGTTAATAAACTAAAACTTTTCTAAAATAGTAAAGCTTACTAAAATTAGAAAGTTCTAATTTAATTATGCATGATGAGAAATAAATCTTATGAAGACTCTGAATACTAAAACTCTAGGATGAAAAAGATATGTCCGATCTAAAACTTAGTGGATTTTTTTTTAACAGAAATTTTGAATAGGAATGATTCATTTTTTTACGAATCAGAGCGATGCGACACACTTATGTCAGTTGGCCTTAAATTGCCTGTTCTAGTAGGAATGCATATGTTGTTCGTCCCGTAACTCATTCTTGATCAAAAGTTATGGCTAATCAACAAAATTTTTGAGGGTTTTGGAAACAACAATGCATGATCAACCATGAAAAATCCACAGTCGACCTTAAAATGGACAACAGTCCACGATTGACCTTTAAGGGGTATGGTCGACCGTGCCTAGCCCTTTGTGTGCGAGGGGGGGGGAGGCTTTTGTAAGCTTCATTTGTTTCATGCTTTTCACTTCTAAGAGCTTCTTTTCTCCCATAAACAAAACCCTAGCTTCCTAAATCCCCAAATCTTCCAAACATTTTTTTATTATACTCTTTTAAAAAAAAAAAAAATCTCTACCTATTGGGTGACTCTTCTCACATTTGGGGGCCGTGCATCTCAATCCTAGTCAATTTTTAGCCAGATCATTCTTATGTTGCTAGGTAAGAGGTTCCTTAGCTATTCCTTCTCCCATTTCTTTCATTTTTCATCAATTTGAGTTATTAGAGTTGAAGAACCCTTTCTTTTCTTTTGTTTTAGAAATCCTAATACTTGGATTTGCACATATCAGGGTTTGTGGGTCTTGATTGTTGATTGGGGGTGGTCTATGCTCTTGTGGGAGTTGAAATTGAGTATGGCTTTGTTAAGGTTCGATGGTATGCTGATTTCGGGCTTCGATTCATTGAATCAAGTTAAGAAATCATTCTAATTAAGCTAAGTAATCCAAAATCAATTGTCTAATGTTTAAATATGAATAAATCTAAGCCATTAACGATAAGTTTGTATTTTAATTTAGGTTTGAAGCAAAATTTTTAAATTTCTGACACTAGGGTTGCATCCAAGTCAAGGGCTTTTGGCTCTAAGGTGAATAACTATCCTTAACCTTCTTCTTTGCATTTTAGATGATTAAATGTTTTTGTATGTGTAATGAAAAAATTACTTTATTATTATAATCCTTATGTTGTTTGCGTTTGGGTGATAACAAGTTCGATGAAATGCTTGAATGATATAAAATTTCTAATATTATAACTTTTTTATGTTATTTGTTAAGTGGTGTTGATATAAATTAGATTGTAGTGATTCGTACATATATTCAACTGACTTACCCTATTATGGTACTAGTTTACTTCATGTTTACCTCGTGATCTAAATTATTGTTGTTGTAGATCAAGCTTTGTAATTTGTTTAAGTAGATGACCTGCCTTGAGTTAGCTACTCCAGGCTTGTTCAATTAATCGAGGTTGAATACGGACGACCAACATTAGTTGAAACTACGGGGTATGCTTTGCATCCAATGTTGGTTGGGCTGAGGTTCTCTGCAATTGATCGGATCTGTCTAATGTAGGTCTGATCATTGATATGCTTGTTGTGGTATAATACTCTATAGAATCTAGAATACTAATGTTCCTTTTGAATTTGAGTCCATTCATAACCGTTAGTGCGATGTGATCCTACAAAGACTCATAAGCCGGGCATAATAGTATGGGATACCGTGTCGGAGCTGTCGGACAATGTTGGGTGATGAGACCCCTGTAGTGACCAATGAGTATCAATGGAGGTGATATGTCATATTACGACAAGATAAATTTATTAGTAATATTGGTGATGAGCCATGTTACGATAGGATATATTGTTAGCGATATTGGTGAGGAGCCTACCATGCTATTGTTAGATTTGGGTGACAAGCCCTTTTTCATATTTGATGCTTGGGGAGTGACCCTTACCATTTACATATTAATTGGGCTCCATGCCATACCTTTGAAATTATTGATTACAACATATATTGGGTGATGAACTTTAAATTGGATTAAGGGATACTGATGATGAGCCGTTACATGCCACAACTAGCTATGTGATTCGGTTACGTGACTCGTGATATAATGATGATATCTTAATTTTATTAATATGCTTTTTGAATCTGTATTAATAAAAATTTGGCTAATCATGCATATCATAACATTTGTTGGTAATGATGATGATGATCCACATTATAATAGTATAAATATTTTGTGGATGATGGTGGTGATGAGAAATATTACGGTTGTTGATATTCCCTGGACATGTATATGCAAATCATGACATACACGCATTTAATTAACCAGATTTAGGAAATTATTTGTTATGTTGTGGTTTTATTAAACTAGTTTGAGCACTTATTGATATTCCCGGGACATGCATATGCAAATCATGACATACATGCATTTAATAACCAAATTGAGAAATTTTTTTACTATATTGTGCTTTTATTAACCTGATTTAAGTATAACATGCTTAGTATATGTGCGGGAAAGATATCATGATTGAGAATAATATACTTTTGAATATATACGTGCAGTGAACTTATTTATAACTAAATGTCTTGAGTTAAATCTTAGGGATATTTCTTCACTCTGTTAGCATCTAACACATTCCATTTGACATATGCATATGACTTAGGAATATGACCGGATGATGGTGCGGTCGAAGCACCTCAATAGATCTCTAGTTTATTCTCTTCTTTTGGTAGTTATATATCCTGTATATGTAGAAGTTATACTATGTCTTGTATAGTTCTCATCTGGGCGGACACTATTTGTAGAGTTGTACATTTTGGATATTAGCCCTATATTTTTGAGTTTAGTTACTTCTGCTTAATTTTTAATGTCATTAATTTAAATATTACTACGATTATTGATCATGGTTGAATGCTAACCGGTCTACGTGGACACGTGGGGACTTACCCACGTGCATTTTTACTAAGTTCACACCTGGGAACTCAGGATCGGAGTCTCCATACTCAGGTGCTGAATTTTTAGGCGTGACAAGATAGTATCAAGCGGAGTATTGAGATAACCAGGACCTTGAAAATGAGGATTATACAAACTACAATATCCAGATGTCGGGATGTATGAGATGAGGAATCTGAAGCTGAAAGGAATACCCCTAAGGTTGAGGAAATCCTTTGACAAAGAGACATGAATTCTAGACTCCTTTGAGAACTTTTAGGGTGACCGTTTGGATTTAGAAGCCATTTAGGCTCAGAGGGAGATTAAATACCCATTGGTTGAATGTTAGGTCCTATTAGCATGCTCCTTACAACTGTTTCCCTAAGGACTCGTTATGATCGGGAATACGACGTCATAGAATTATGGTCAAGTGAAGTGTTCACGGTTTGAATCGACTTCTAAATCTTGAGCAAATACTAATGGACTCAATGCCAGAAGGCCGGAATTTACCAGGATTAGGAAATAATATGAAGAACTATCTGCCCTGGTTACGTAGAAGATCGATGTATCCGGCTCAGACCTATTACAACCTTCCTTCCGTGTTAGCCCGACCACTAAAAACCAAAAATGTGTCACCTCACCCCTTGGGAATTATTAGGGATAGCCGATAGAACCTAAAAACTGCATTTAGGATCATAGGGAGAAGGGTGCCCACCTAGTAGACCATAAGACATAACCATAATCTAACATGGGGGTTTAGGCCCAAGACAATTTTCTGGTGGGCACCAGATAGTTAGAAAATTAGGTCCTAAATTACAACCCATTTCGACATATGAATTGAAACATATGTTCTCAAACCTTAAGGGTAAAAAATATCTTTAAGGGACTTATCAGTGTGGCACATCGGAAGCATGGTGGACCCATAATACACGGTTCTAGGATCGAGGAGAATTGACCCAATCGTATATATAACCTAGATCACTAAGTATAAGTTAGAATATATCACTAGCCTAATCGCGTAAATGACCTAAATGATGTAAGACTCGCCAAACCATTTTAGCGATGTGAATCATTAAATGTGGGCCCGACCATATGATTGTTAATGCTTTAAACTAGTCTTCTAAATTACCGATTCATGTCACTACGTAGGATCCAAGTCGTCCTCAAAACATTAGTAATGAGCCTATCGAAGGTAAACAATTAGAATTCAGAAACTAGACCGAGTCATATAAGTAGATCGATTCACTAAAAATAGACCCAACATTGGGTACAGTAGCACCAATGTACTTACAAATGGGGTCATTAAATACGAGCCTAATAGATGCATTACACAATTTCGGGGACAAAATTTTTTTAAGGGGGTAAATTGTAATGCCCCAAATTTTCACCAACTCGGGTTTCGAAAAAATCCTTGAAATTTTTTTTTGCTTGAAATATTTTATTAAAGTATATCTTTAAAACAAGATTAAATAGTAAAATGCAACCCTACTTAAGAGACTTAATTGTTAACAAACTAAAACTTTCCTAAAATAGTACAACTTAATAAAAATAGAAAGTCCTAATCTAATCACGTAGGATGATTCCTGGCATGATGAGAAATAAATCTTAAGAAGACGCCGAATAAAACTCTAGGATGAAAAAAATAGGTCTGATCTAAAACTTAATAAAAATAATAGATTTTTTGAAAAATAGAAATTTGAATAGGAATGAGTCATTTTCTTGCAAATTGAAGCGATGCAACACGCTTATGTTCGTTGAACCTAAATGGCCAATTCCAGTAAGAATTCATATGTTGTGCGTCATATAATTCATTTAGGATCAAAAGTTATAGTTGATCCATGAAAATTTTGAGGTTTTGGAAACAACAATGCATGATCGACTTTGAAAAATCCACAGTTTATCCTAAAATGGACTAGTCCACGGTCGACCATGGAGGTCCCGGCCTTTTTGTGTGTGTGTGTGTTGGGGGGGGGGGGTTAAAGTTCCTACCTATTGGGTGTCTTTTCTCCTGTAATTCTTATCGATTTCAAGCCAAATCCTTCATCCCTAACTAGGTAAGAGGCTCCCTAGATATTTCATCTCCTAAATTTATTTATTTTTTTCTTTTTCCAGCTATTTGAGTTATTAGGGTTGGAGAACCATTTATTTTCCTCTATTTTCAGAACCATAGCATTTAGGTTTGTAGGTGTCAATTGTTGATTAGGGGTTGTCTATGCTCTTGTGGGAGCCTGAATTAAGTGTGGCTCTGTTAAGGTTTCGATGATACACTGATTCCGGACTCTGATTCGTTGAATTGAGTTTAGGAATCATTTTAATCGAGCTAGGTAAGCCCAAATCTATTATCTAACGTTTAATTAGGATTAAATCCTAGCAATTAACTGTAAGTTTATACTTTAATTTAGTTTTGGAGCATTTTTTTCCAAAATTTTGACACTAGGGTTACATTCGAGTCAAGGAATTTTTGATCTAAGGTGAAGATTTACCCTCAACCTTCTTCCTGACATTTTAGATGATTAAATGTTTCTGTATGTGTAATGTAAAAGCTACTTTTTTATTATAATTCTTATGTTATTTGCATATGGGTGATAACAAGTTTGATAAAATGTTTGAATGATATAAAATTCTTAATATTAGAACTTTTCTATGTCATTTGTTAAGTTGTGTCGATATAAATTAGATTGTATTGATTCATACATATATTCAATTGACCTACCCTTTTATGGTACTAATTTGTTTCATATTTACCTTATGATTTGAATTATTATTGTTGTGAATAAAGCTCTGTAAATTGTTTAAGTAAGCAAATGACTCGTTTTGAGTTGACTACTCCATGATTGTTTAACTAACCAAAATTGAACATAGACGACCGACAATAATTAAAACTACGCATGATGCTTTGCATCTGATGTCAGTTTGTCGGGGTTCTCCGTGGTTGATTGGATCCATCTAATGTAGGATTGATCATTTATATGCGCATTATGGTATAACACTATAAAATATGGAATACTACTATTCCCTTTAAAGTTTTCTTTTGTTAACTTGTTTGAGTGTACTCATAATTGTTAGAACGATACGATCCTATCAAATACTCATAAGCCGGGCATGATAATATGGGATACCATGTTTGTGTTGTCAGCCTATGTTAAGTGATAAGTTGCCCGTAGTAAGCAGTGAGTATCATTGGAGATGATGAGCGTCATACTAGCCCACCTAACTTCCTATGATAAGAACTTGTTGTTGGGTGGTAGGACAACTTGCATCCTCTACCTAACAACTTTGAAACACGCCCCATCTCTTACAGGAATCGGATTGCATGCTGATCCTATGTCGGTGCTTTGTAGGGCCACCATGATATATGTGTTTTTTGTTGGGGGCCTTGCACAAAACCTTTGAATCTATCCTCCTGAAACAAACCACAATTATGGAATAATAATGCAATGAAAAACAATCAAAGCACAAACCACACCACACAAGAGATTTTTACGTGGAAAACTCTCAAAGAGGTAAAAACCACGGGACCTCGTCCAGATCAACAATCTACTATGAAGTAGAACGTTACAACATTCTTCACTCATGCAGGAGTTGATAAACAATAAGAGAAACAAAGAAAAACGGACAGATCTAACCAATTACGAGGACATAGAAGCGCTGCGATATAGATTGCACAGTAAATAACCTCCACGAGCATAATCTCCCTTCTATAAGTTTCCTCTCTCTCTTTTCCTCTCTCTCACACCTTTGATAGCCCTAAACCCTTTAACAAATCTCTTGTAAAGCTTTAGAAAACCCTCTTGTCCTACCTAGAAAGCCCTAGGTACCTCCTATTTAAAGTTTTAGGAAACTCCTTTCCGCATCCTAGTTGCGAAAGGACTTGCGACACGAAATTCGTGCAAAATCACGGAATGAATCTGCGTAACCTCGACTGGTCGTACTGAGTCCACGACTGGTCGAGCGCCACCCACGAATGCTCGAGATCATCTTTCGACTAGTCGAGCACCCCGGAGAAAAATATTCCATAGTCGCTGGACTTTGAGTCGTGCCACGACTCCACTCCACAACTGGTCATGCACCAGCCCTCGACTAGTCGAGCACGGGATAAAAATCTCATCAAATCTCTCCCTTTTTGTCCGAGGAGGGATTCACCTTCTTTAAGCTAGTCTGGTTTCTGCAAACCTCAAACTTGTCCTTGAGCAAAGCCTTGTTCATCATGTCTGACCCATTATCGTCCGTACGGACCTTCTCAAGCTGTAACACCTTCTGTTCCAAAGTATCCCTGAACCAGTGATACCGAATCTCTATGTGCTTCGACTTAGAATGCTGACTTGGATTCTTGCTTAAGTGTATAGCACTCTGACTATTGCAATAGACCACGTGTTCTTCCTGCTTCAGGCTAAGTTCCTGTAGGAACCTTTTCATCCAAAGCATCTCTTTACATGCATCTGTGACTGCAATGTACTCGGCTTCTGTCGTCGACAATGCTACGACCTTTTATAGCTTGCTCTGCCAAGAAATTGCTCCCCTTGCAAATGTGAACATGAACCCCAATGTAGACTTCGTGGAGTCTGTCACCTGCCATATCTGCATCTGTATAGCCCTCTAACACAGGTTTACCGTCACCATAACATAGGCTCAACCTGGATGAGCCTCTTAGAGATCTTGCAAGATCCATTTCACCGCCGCTTCAATGCTTTGTGCACAGATTGCAAGATAGATGGTGACAATACTAACCGCATATGCTATGTCTGGGCGTATGTATTGTACATCAAACTTCCTAGAGCTAACGCGTAGGGTATCTTCTGCATCTCTTCCACCTCTGCCTTCATCTTAGGACACTGCCTCTCGCTCAATCCGGAGTGACCATCCAGTGGAGTACTGACCGGCTTTGCTATATTCATATTAAACCGCTCTAGGACTTTCTCAATATACCGCTCTTGTGACAGCTAAAGCTTCCTGCTGCTTTTGTCTCTGATTATCTGCATAACTAGGATCTGTCTAGCTGGGCCCAAGTCTTTCATCGCAAAGGACTTGCCCAACTCCTGTTTCAGCTTGTCAATCTTTTTGATGTCTTTTTCCATGATGAGCATGTCATCAACGTATAATAGTAGAACTAAGAAATCACCATTTGAGAACTTGTGCGGGAACACACAGTGGTTCGACTCGTTATGTCATATCCATGCTTTAACATAAACGAGTCAAACTTCTTGTACCATTGCCGTGGAGCTTGTTTCAGCCCATACAAGCTCTTTCCTCAGCCTACACATCATATGCTCCTTGTCCTTGACTTCGAACCCCTCTGGTTGGTGCACGTAGATCTCTTCTTCCAGGTCACCATGAAGAAAGACAGTTTTAACATCTAACTGCTCTATCTCCAGATCCATGCTAGCCGCCAACCCAAGCAACAACCGTATGGATGTCATCTTCACCACTGGTGTGAATATCTCCTCGAAGTCTATACCTTTCCTCTGACCGAACCCTTTCATTACAAGTCTGGCCTTAAACCTCGTCTATGAATTCTTCTGCTCAATCTTCTTTCTGAACACCCACTTGTTGCTCAGAGCTTTCTTGCCCGTAGGCATTTCGCCATATCATAGGTGTGGATCTTATGCAAGGATTCTATCTCATCTTGCATAGCTTTCAACCACTCCCCCTTATGCTCGTCGGCTAGGGTCTTAGAATAATCTTCTGGCTCTCCCCCATCAGTCAGCGTAATGTACTCATGCGGCGAGTACCTCTTGGACGGTTGTCTGTCCCTAGATGACCTCCTCACCTGTGGCTCAACAGGTAGATCAAGTGGGGACTGCTCCCCTGGTCCATCTTCTGAAGGAACTCCCTCGTCCACTGCACCCTTGCTGTACTCCCCTGTCATCAGGCACCACAGGAGGAATAATCGGATCCATGTCCTCTAGCTCACCCGAACTAGGCTGATTCTTCTCTGGCTTACCAATGTCTTCTATATACTGATCGTTAAAGAAAACCACATCTCTGCTCCTGTCAAGCTTCTTCTCGGTTGGATCCCATAATCTATAACCTAATTTTTCATCACCGTACCCCAAGAACACACACTGCCTGATCTTTATATCGAGCTTGGACATCTCGTCCTTTAGTACGTGAACGGATGTCCTGCATCCAAACACCCTGAGATGACTGTACGATGGATCCTGTCCAGTCCACACATTCTCAGGTACTTCTCCATTCAATGGGGCTGATGGAGACCTGTTTATCAAATACACTTCCGTGTGCATTGCTTCTCCCCAGAATGTCTTGAGTAACTTTGCATGGGATAACATGCATCTGATTCTCTCAATAATGGTGCGATTCATTCGCTCAGCTATACCATTGTGCCGGGGGTCTTAAGAACCGTCTGTTCATGCCGTATACTCAGGGACTTGCAGTACTCATGAAAGCCACGAATGTATTCACCACCATTATCAATGCAGATGCACTTTAATGATCTACCTGTCTCTCTCTCGACCATAACATGAAACAATTTAAACATACCAAAGACCTCGTCCTTGGATTTCAAAGCATAAACTCAAACCCTCCTAGATGCATCATCTATAAAAGTGATAAAATACAATGCCCCACCCAAGGTTTTTGTCCTCATAAGACCACAAACATCAGAATAAACCAAATATAATGTGTGCACTTTATTAACATGAGAAACAGATTTAATAAATGAAACTCTATGTTGTTTCCCTGATAAATAATCAAGACAGGTTTTGAGAGGTATACCTGTCACGTCTGGAAAGAGCTGCTTCCTTGCTAGTAGCTGAAGCCATTTTTCACTCATGTGGCCTAAAATCCTGTGCCACATGTCAATAGTTGAGTCTTCCGCTGCGTTCAACCCACCCTTGCACATACTGACACTTGCCTTGTACAGGGTGTAACACTTCTTTCCTCTGGCTATGATCAACGAACCTTTGATGAGCTTCCAGCGCCCACCAGCAAATCGGCTTTCATAGTCATCATCATCCAACCTTCCCGTCGACATCAAGTTGAGGCGAAGGTCTGGGATATGGCTCACATCTTTGAGAACCAATGTGTAGCCCACATCGCTCTTCACACAAATATCACTGACTCCTACGATCTTCGATACGCCAGAATTTTCCATCTTCATGGTACCATAGTCACCCGACTTGTAGCTTGTAAAGAAGTTCCTGCGTGGAGTCGCATGAAAAGAAGCTCCCGAGTCTATCACCCAGTCGGTGTCCTGACTTGTAGCCGTGAGACATACATCATGATCTGCAGAAAGAATAACTACGACGTCGCCATCTGAAGCGACCACAGTGGAATCTAATTCATTTTCCTTCCCTTTTCCTTTCTTGTCGTTTTTAGCCTTATGACATTCATGCTTATAGTGGCCCTTCTTGTCACAATTCAAGCATTCAACATCTTTTCTGTTACTCAACTTGCCTTTTTGATTTATATCGGGCCTTCCCGCCCTTCTTGTTCTTTCCTTTCCCTCATTCCTGTGTCACAAGGGCCTCTTGCTGAGTAGACTTCTGAGACTTCCTCCTTGTCTCCTCATTGAAGAGACAACCGATTACCTGTTCTATGGATATCTTTCCGTCTGGCCTGGAGTTACTTATATACACCACCAATGTCTCCCAACTGTCAGGCAGTGAACTAAGCAATAGCAAAGCTTGCAATTCATCATCTAGGACCATCTTCATTAAGGAGAGTTGGTTCACTATATTGCTAACCTCATTCATGTGTTCGGCCACAAAACCACCATCCTTGAACTTGAGATTCACAAGTCGCCTTATCAGAAAATTTTTATTACCGGCTGTCTTTCTCTCATACAGCCCTTCTAATTTTAGCCATAGGCTAGCGGCTGAGGTTTCCGTAGACACATGGTGAAACACAGAATCATCCAACCATTGTCTAATAAACCCCACCGCCTTTCGGTCCATCCTCTTCCAATCATCATCAAACATATCCTTGGATTTTGCTGATATGCCTAAAATTGGAGAATATAGGTCCTTGCAATAAAGTAAGTCCCCCATCTTAGCCTTCCATATGGTCCAGTTAGAACCATTGAGGCTGATCATCCTTGATGAGCCACCTTCCATAATTCAAAATCGATCCTACCCGTTCAATGAACTTAGCTTTGATACCACTTTGTTGGGGGCCTTGCAAAAAACTTAGGATCTAACCTCCCGAAACAAACTAGAATTATGGAATAATAATGTAATGAAAAACAATCAAAGCATAAACTACACCGCACAAGAGATTTTTAAATGGAAAACTCTAAAAAATGTAAAAACCACAGGACCTCTCCCAGATCAACAATCCACTATGAAGTAGAACGTTACAACCTTCTTCACTTATGCAGGAGTGGATAAACAATAAGAGAAACAAAGAAAAACAGAGAAATCTAACCGATTACGAGGACATAAAAGCGCTGCAATATAGATTGCGCAGTAGATAACCTCCACGAGTATAATCTCCCTTCTATAAGCTTCCCCTCTCTCTCTCCTTTGATAGCCCTAAACCCTTTAGCAAATCTCTTGTAAAGCTTTAGGAAACCCTCTTGTCCTACTTAGAAAGGCCTAGGTACCTCCTATTTAAAGTTTTAGGAAACTCCTTTCCGCATCCCAGTTGCGAAAGGACTTGCGACACGAAATCCGCGCGAAATCGCGGAACGAATCTGTGTAACGTCGACTGGTCGTACCGAGTCCACAACTGGTCGAGCGCCACCCACGACCGGTCGAGATCCTCCTTCGACTAGTCGAGCACCCCGAAGAAAAATAGTTTACAGTTGCTGGACTTTGAGTTGTGCCACGACTCAACTCCACAACTGGTCGTGCACTAGCCCTCGACTGGTCGAGCAGGGCTCATGACCGGTGGAACATGGGACAAAAACTTTATCATTTTTATCTGCCGGTCTATTATTTTCCCAGTTCTATCTAGGACATGAGCCCAATAATGAAGTAGATCCAAGTCTCAGGTAGGCTACACCACATAAAGTAGAGGACATTGAACGCCTCCCAGTAAAGACTTTTTTGGGGCCTTTCCGTTCATCCTGGTCTGTATGACGTAATTAATAAGTTGAGGTTGAATGGAAAATAAACATTACAGTGGACGTCAGGAAGTTTTTAATTGTGGGTGTTTAAGGGCGCCACTACTCGAACCTAGAACCAATGATGTGGTTGGTACCCCGACTGTGGGGCCCTTCTTAATGTATGTATGGTATATCTATGATGTCCAACCATTTTTCCAACTTATCTTATGAAATAAAGCAGATAAAAATATCAGGTGGACCTCACCATAGTAAACAATGGTAAATAACTGTTAAAAACTTTTTATGGGCCACAAAAGTTTTGGATGAAGATGGTATTTGTGTTTTCCTTTCATCTAAGTTTGAATGACCTTATCAAGGGATGGGATGGCAATGAAACATTTGCATTGGGCCCTAGGAAGTTTTGGGCGTTCAATGACCATGGTTTCCTATTACATGGTCCACCTGAGATTTGTATCTGCTTCATTTTTAGGCTCATGCCGTAAAATGAGTTGGCAAAACAGATGGAGGGCGTTGTATGTACATAGAGGTGGGTACCACCTACATAGCTGGTTCCGGGTCCCAGTCAAGTCGCGTCTCACGTTCAAGCAGCAATCTTTCCAGTGGTGTGGTCCACCTGAGATTTATATCTGTGTCATTTTTGGACTTAGTGCCGTAACATGATCTTGATAAATATACGGATGAAGTGGATCAACAGATACATCATGGTGGGGCCAAATAACACCGACCAGTAGTGATGAAGTGGTTGGACGTGGATTTCCTGCCAAAGCCTTTCGCGGGAAGTTACTGCGCTAGGATGCTAGGTGGGGCACCGTTCATCTGTTATTGGAGCTATTTTAGGACATTTGACAAAAAACTTAGGTGGATCCAAGACTCAAGTGGGCCGGACGAGAGGGAAAATTAGGGAAAAAGTTTTCTACCGTTGAAACCTTCCTGAGGTCTACCTTGATATTTATATGCCATCCAAACCGTTTATAACGTCATTCCCACTCGGATGAAGTGAAAACACCAAAAACTTCGCCTAATATGAGACTTTGCGGCTATACAAATGTTTCAAGCGATGGTCATTGAATATACATTGTTTCCTCTCGTACAGACAACTTCAGTTTTGGATACACCTCAATTTTGTAGAATGTACTAAAATAACCTCCCGAAATGGATGAACGGAATGGATTTATCACAAACATCCCGTTGGGACCCACCTAGCATCCCAAAAAAGTTTTGTTTTGTTTTTTTTTAATAAAGAGTATGCGGCTGGTCACTTATCATTGTCCTCTCATATGCGGGCCCCATAAATTGGTCATGGAAAGTTAAGTACAACCGAACCACGTGGTAAGCAAGGCAATAAAACAATATTAGTGACCCTCATCCATAGCTCAAGTGGTAGACTGAGTGAAAGATACCTCATTTCGATCCATGGTTGAAAATGGTGGTAATTCTTACTTTTGGCACTCTTATGCGACTATCCAGACCATCCGATTGATACTGATTAAGAAATCCTTACCATCCAATTGATGGATATAGAATGGATGGTTAACAGTAAAATAGTGAACGGTCCAAATTCCAATATATATATATATATATATATATATATATATATATATATATATATATATATATATATATATATATATATATATATATATATATATGGTTAGTGTCTTATTTTTGGTCATGCTCCTTCCGCAGTTGGGTAAGTGATTTAGACAGCTGGATAGCTGTACAAGGAGACCATGTCCAAGTAAATACTCAAGAACGGTCCCATAAAGTCCTGATGATCATCAGGGATATTAATAGTGATGAGTTAAGATGCAGTCGGCTTCCTAGTTAGCCATATTTTTCCAAAGTATCATTGGTCAAATCATCCCAACCATCCAAATGGTGTATATCCAATGTATGTTTGTAAAAGAAAAACAATCAGCAGCTAAATTCAATGCACAAAACTACATCATTACGATTGTATGATCAGAGCCACTTGTTGAGTGGTCCACGATTTAGAACCGTATGGATCGCCATACAAGTACGACGCATGAACGGTTATTAGTCCGCTCCGTATTGAAAACGGTGGTGAGTTATAGGGACGCTGCCTGTCCCCAGCTCGGGATAGGCTAGGGCTCCGTGGGGCCACCGTGATGTATGGATTTTATCCACACCGTCCAAACTGAGGCAGATCTAAGGTTCAAGTGGACCACATCACAAGAAGCACCGTTGCCAATAACGTCCGCTGTTGAAATTTACCTACAGTCTACTGATGTTTATTTGCCATACAACCTATTCATAATGCCATATGGACCTGATGAAGGGAAAACACAAATATCAGCTAAATCAAAAACTTATGTGGCCCCAGAAAGTTTTCAATAGTAGGGGTTTAATCCCCATTTCGTGGTCCACTTGAGCATGGGATCTGCCTCTTCTTTTTTTTTTTTTCTTTTTTTTTTTTTTTTTTTTTTTTTATACTTATATACTAAAATTATCTTGGAAAAATGGATGAACGGTGGGGATAAAATCTATACATCACGTTGGCGCCTCAAAACCCCGGCGTTTTCGGAGCTTGGGACAGGTGAGGATAGTACTAGAGTTGTACACGAACCGAGTTAGATCGGTTAGCTCGCTCGACTCGATTCAAAAGAGCTCTATTCCTCGAAATTGAGTTCGAGCCGATTTGAGCTGATTTTTTGAGCTTGAAAATTTTTCAAGTGGAGTTCAAGCTTGCTCAAGCTCGACTAACTCGGACGGAACCCCAACTCGAATCGGACTAGCTCGGTGACTCGGTTATTTTGATATTGATGTTGATCATCAAGTGTTTGACGAAATGACTCAACAAAGTGTTGGCAAGTGGCAAGGAAGGTATGGATATGAAACAAATGCCCTTGTATCTTGATTTTTATGTTGCCTACTTATGTTTGACGAAATACCTGTAAACCGATGTTGTTGCTTTACATTCCTTAAGAAATTGAAGGTGCACTCCATGTGTTTGAGAAAATGCCGTGGAGGGTCGATCTTAGCTCTAGCTGGCCCGAGTTGCTGACCTAACCGAGCCGAGCTGGCTAGTCAAGTTCGAGGACCAAGCCGAGTGGAGTTCGAGCTGAAGTCAGCTAGCGGCGGAGCCAAGTCGGGCTGTGCCAAACTGGTGTACACGTCTAGGTGGTACCCAGACCGCCGCGGCCGAGTTATAGCACCTGACCGTTGTCCTTAACAAAGGAAAAGAAAAGAAAAAAGGACAAATTCTAATCCTCTATTGTTTTGTTTGTTCCGTTGGTATTATGCAGTCTGTACAACTCAAAGCAATGTTGTACACTTTAGAATCTACTTCTCTTACCTAGGTTTGTCATTTTCTTATCGTGGAAATTATGGGCGCCGCTTCGGTGGACCCATGACTATGGGACCCACCTTGATATATGTGCCTTACATCCACACCGTCTATCCATTTTGACTGATCATTTTAAGACATGATCCAAAAAGACAAAGAAGATGCACATCTTAGGTGGACCACACCACAGGAAACAGTGGAGAGTGAATACTCACCATTAAAAACTTCTGGTGGCCATTCGAATGTTTATTTGCCATCCTACCTGTTAATAAGGAGAATGATTTACCATTACAAACTTCTTGTGGGCTATAAAATTTTTAAATCAAGCTGATATTTGTGTCCCATGTGGTAAATAAATATTCAACTGGCCCCTCAGAAGTTTTAATGTTGAGTATTCAATTGCCACTGTTTCCTGTTGTGTGGTCCACTGAGGTTCCCATTTGCTTTGTTTTCTGGATCATGTCCTAAAATAAATTGACAAAATATATGAACGGCCCGGATGTAAGGCACGTATCTCATGGTGGGCACCACAATCACAGATCCACCCACCTGGATGCACCGAAGCCGTCCGAAATTATCACGTCGTGGTGCACGGCTTCGGTGGATTCCCGATTGTGGGGGGGCCACTGTGATAGATGTGCCACGTTGACCATCTGTCTAAGACAGCTGATTTTAGGGAATCATTAAAAAAATGAAGGAGATCCAAATCTCATGTGGACCACATCATAAGAAAAGGTGAAAATTGGCCATTAAAAATTTCCTGTGGGCCACAAAGTTTTGAACCAAGCTGATATTTGTGCGGTCCTTTCGTCCATGTCTTTGTGACCTTATCATAGATTGGATGGCAAATAAACATTCTGTTGGCCTCCAGGAAGTTTCTAATGGTAGGAATTCAATCACCACTGTTTCATGTGGTGTGGTCCACCTAAAATCTAGATCTGCGTTATTTTTTAGTTCATACCCTAAAATGAGTGGTCAAAATGGATAGATATGGCGCAGATGTAAGGCACATACATCACAGTAGACCCCATAATTAGGGATTCACCGAAGTGGCATAGTAGCTCTACGCACGGATATATTCGTACTATATTGGACCAAAAGAAGGCCAAATGTAAGCAGAAGTAGTCTCTCGGATTTGGCCCAGTCTTACATAAGGGATGATGTAACTGAGCTCTCAACATGCCACATTAGGCATCAAGTCCATTCAAAGACACCACAAAAAATAATTTATCCTACAAGATACATGGGCACAAATGATCCATGAGATGGTGAGACTATAACCAAATAATTTTTTATCCATTCCCAAAACAACCACTAGTTCGAGAGCCCTCCAATGTACATATCTAATAATAATCTCCAAGTAGCAAAACAAGCCACAATCAGTTCAACATACATCATCAATAACAATTATACATGTAACGTACTTAAACAAGAATAGAGAATTTTGAGATCCATAACATGTTCTAATATTTAAATTTAAATCCAATCATCAATCGTATATGGAGAGTTATTCAAATAAAAATTAGCACTTATCAATCATTCCACTGAATACTACATTAAGTATGTAATAACAATAAATTAACTATCATAATGTTGAAAAGCTTGAAGGGTGATCCTCACCTTATATTTTTAGATTGACCTATTAAGTGGCTATAGTGCATTACAAGCCCTGTAAATAAGTCTAACTTAGATTAACAAATGGTACAGTTAAGATTAACATATTATATTATTTGCTCTGATTAGATTCAAACAAGGGATTAGATCTTAGGGTTTTGTTCAAAATGAGATTTGTGATCTTAGAGATTTATATCAAACATGAAATTGGATCAATTTAAGACTCGACTAAAAACAAGTGAATCTTTAGGGTGAAAATTGGATTTTGATCTCCTACATGAAAATCAAGACTATTTCAATTAATTTGGAATTGAGGTAGAATTAAGATTCACAAAGCAACAAAGTTTAACTTACCTAAAGTAAACTTGATTTGATCAGCCTGATTCCAAACACGGTCCAATTTAGATTTTAACTGGATGAATATAAATATAGTTCTTAGAATTATTCCACTCCTAGATTCGATTTCAAGATTTAAAATCATTAGTCTAGACTAAACTCTAATTAAATTCAATTGGAAAGTAGTTAAGGAAATGACTCACTTAGACGTTCGATTAAGTCACTAGCCTAGGACTTGACTGGCCATCAACTCGATTTGAAACAACTAGACCCCAACCAAGCCAACTCCAAGAGGACATACCTGAATGTGGAAGATTAACTAGATCACCACAACACAAGATTTAAATTATAAAACTCGAAGATTCACTTGACCATATGAGCTAGTCTATTTGAAGCTCGCTATAGTGGCGATAGCCTAGCCTAGCCAAGCTAGACCAAACTCGAACCTGGTTGGAGGAATTGGAATGCACCAGGACTTCTCCCATTCAAATCTAGACAACCAACACATCACGGACAAGGCAGATCTGAACCCAACTAGATCACAAAACGATCAACTCAGTGAGTTGAAACCCAAACAACACAAAACCGCATAGGTAGAGACTGAAATACAACCACTCAGCTAACTAGACAGACATTTCTCTTCGATTCTTCTTCTTTCTAGATGTCCTAGCGAGCTTCTGAACAAGCCTCGCTCAATCTGGATTAACTCAACAACTCGCGCCGACTCACCCAGTGACTCGGCAATGAGTCGATGCAAACCGGTGCAATTTCCCTTCTCTCTCGACTATCTTTCTGCTCATCTTCTAGAAAGATCAGAGGGCTCTGCATGAATCAGGCTCCAAAGTTCAGCAGGACGACTCGACTCATATGGACTCGCTCCAGAAGACTAGGTAGCTCGACGAGTGCAGCACTCGACATTCTCTCTCTTTTTTCTTCTTCTTCTTCTTCTTCTTCTTCTTCTTCTCTTTCTACTCTTTCCTTTCTTCTCCTATCTGAATCAATTAAGATAGCCAAACAAACCTAGTCTGCAACTAGCAACTCGACCAATGGGTCGACTCCGTTCACACTAGTTGCACTCCAAGTGGTTGAACCCTCTTCTTTCTTTATCCTGAGATGTGGTTCACAAATCCAACCCATCCATTATGTGTGTCTCACTTGGATGAGGGGTTAGACCAAGTTTCAGCTACATCCAAAACTTATGTGGGCCCCACCAAGTGCTTTTATATGTTTTATGCATGTCTTCACATGGTTTTAGATGGTATGGCCCACCTAAGTTCCTCATACGGCTGATTTTTGGGATATCCTATAGCCTAAAGGGGATCCATCAAATTCACAGTGTTGATGTTCAACACACATCATGGTGGGCCCCACACAGCTCAACCTCATGGGAAGTTCCCATGAGCTCGAACGGATATATAGAACCTTTCCCATATATATATATATATATATATATATATATATATATATATATATATATATATATAGAGTAATGGTCTCCTACGAACCATCTTGCAGGATGCCTTGGTGAGGTACAATTAGCACGGAGAGACCCTTATGCGGGGCGCCGATTGGCTACTGATAGGTTGGCTAGCGGGAGTGTTACTGAATTTGTGGCCCCACCATGATATATGTTTTGTATCCACACCGTCCATCCATCTAAAGAGATCATTTTAGGGTGAAATCCAAAGAATGGGTCACATCCAAAGCTCCAGTGGACCCCACTACAAAAAACAGTGGGGAAAGTAACGCCACCATTAAAAACTTCTAAAGGCCACAAAAAGTTTTCAATCAAGCCTATATTTATATTTTCCCTTCTTTAATATTTTTTTAAACTTTTGAACAGGTTGGATTTTGTAAAAACATCATGTGGGCCTTAGAAAGGTTTCAACGGTGGGCATCAATCTTCCTGCTGTTTTTTGTGGTGGGGTCCACTAAAGCTCTGGATCTACCTCATTCTCTGGCTCATGACTTAAGATAATATTTCCAAATGGATGGAGATTGTGGATATAACACATACATCATAGTGGGGTCCACAGAACTTGGTGATCATTTTCCCAAGTGAGGTCCTGGAGTTTAATTAGATATGAGTAAACTCTATGAGGTCGACCATGATTTATTTATTTTATCCACTCCGTTCATATATTTTAACAGATAATTTTAGTAGTTGGACCAAAAAATGAGATATATCCAATGTTCAAATGGACAACACCAAAGGAAACAGTTGAATTAAATGTCTACCATTGAAAAATAATTGGAGGGCAACGGGAGTTTTGGATCAAGCTTATATTTGTTTTTTCCTTTCATCCATGTCTGTATGATCTTATGAACAGGTTGGATGAAAAATAAACATCACTGTGGGGCCTAGAAAGGTTTCAACGGTGGAAATCATTATCCCCAATGTTTCCAGTGGTATGATCCGCTTGATCTTTGGATATGCATCAATTTTGGGCTTAACCCCTTAAATTAGATGGAAAAATGGATGGACGGCATAGATAGACTACATACATTCAACGTGGCCCAGCTTTGTTTATAAAGTACACCAAGAACATACCTAGTAACTCAATACACAATCTGATTTCGTATAGACTGGCGTGGCTGGTGGTTGGTGCTCTATGGGCCCCACCATGATGTATGTGTTTCATCTACTCGGTTCATCCATTTTTAAAGAAGGGAAAATATAAATATGAGCAAGATAAAAAACTTTTCTTGGCCTTTAGAAGTTTTTAACGGTGGCATCACTGTCCCAACTATTTTCTATAGTGGGGTTCACTGGAGCTTCAGATGTCACTCATTCTTTGGATTTCACCCTATAATGATCTCTCCATATGGGTGGACGGCGTGGATACAAAACCTATATTATAGTGGGGCCACAAATTCAATAGCAATCTTGCAATGGGAATTGGACCGCACCATGGTATCCTGAGGTATAGTTCGCAGGAGACCGGCACTAATATATATATATATATATATATATATATATATATATATATATATATATATATATATATATATATATATATATAAAATCTTAATTATCTATTTTAGTTATCGGATGGTTAGAATATTTTGATAGGTGTGTTGATTTCATGGTAGATCGTGAAATGTGTGCGGGGCTTAATGGACGGTCGTTAACATGACAGCACGCTGTGATCATTTCCCATTGTATAATATGGAGAATGGCTTTAAGAGCCGTCTGACTCCGGTGCAACTCAAACCAATGAGCTCGGTGCTAGCGGATCTGGTCTGGTTCGATACCAGAGATCATCCCCAAGTCAACCCACTCCTAGAGTGAGTCGCCCTAAAACCAATCTGATAGCTGATTATTTAATGTGGCCTATCGTTCTCATTCACGTGAACAATTGAATACTCCAAGCTGTGGATGGAATCTGTCGTGGAGCATGTGCTTATTTCTATAATCATCTTGCTAAAGCTATTAAAAAAACAACTTCGATGGTCTTGCAAAGTGTCATAGGATGATACGCAGGCTCTTGGAAATTATTCAGAAATTGAGGGTTTGGCATACAAGTTATTCAATTTAAATGGCTTCTAGTTTAGATGTATCATGAAGAAAAAATATGCTACGGTTGTTTATCTCACTATTAGATTGTTGTACATTTATTTGGACGGTTAAAAATGACAAATATCCAAGGGCCATGTTCCAACTTGTAAGTTTCCACCAATCAACATTTTTCAACGAATCTGGTTTTTGTTGGTATTTGATTTGTTTTTTTGTCACGTGTAGTGTGTGCATGCGTGCCAGAATCGATAAAGTGGCTCGATCTAAACCGATCAACTTTCTACCCCAAGCGTCGAAATAAGTAGAGACGTCCAATATAAATGTATATGACCAGATTGTGAGACGATCAATCACCTACTTTGCAACTTGTAAAAAAATTATAATAATTAGGCAATGATTAGAGGATAGGGTTCTTTCTCTGATGATGGGTTACCATTTACCTTCTACAAAAAAGAACTTTTTAAAATAACAGTAAAATCAAACAAAATGAAAAGTTCATAATCGATTGTTAGGAGAGACCACAAGAATGCGTCTCTTGAAAGAACTACGCGATATTGGATAAATGATAAATCCAATGTATGAATATAGATTTGGATTACGACTAAAAATCATAGCTAAGAATTATCATTATTAGATTATCGTTACTCCTACGATAAGCTGAGATAAAATAAATTGATAGATTTGGTTTAATTGGTATGAGACATCTTGCTCTGTTGGATTCCTTTGCTATTTATATAGTTTTGTTACGCGCAACTTATTCTTCGAAATGATTCTTTCATTACTCAAGTAGTTACAGTAGTTGAATGGTCTCTTTCTATATCATTCACCTATTACGTTTTCGTTTTTTTACCGTTCTGATTCTATCGATCAAGTTCTATGTCTTTCGATTATATCTCGTATCTCGGACTACTTGACCGCGTTTTTCACTCCGTTCGTTAAATTTTGAATAACTTGGCCACATTATTTCATCAACCATCTAATGACGTGTAGCATTAGATTTTATGTTAGTTATGATTATACAAAAAGCATTTCAAGTATCTTGAAGATCTTTTCATCCATATTCTATCTCTCGTGAAATGTCACATGTTACCTTCTTATTGACTTTTTCCATAATGACTAGAAATATGGTACAACTTGCGATCGACTTAAACAGTGGGTTCTATAGTTTGCTAATTAGGACTTATCTTGGCTTTTAGTGGGTTAGTGGACTTTGTGGGTTGATTAGGCAGGTCAAAAAAATATTGTTACTTTTTCTAAAATAAAATAGAAGAATTATTATTAGTAAATTCCTCTTAAATATTAATTTTACCGCGGAATGCTTTTAAATCTAATGTTTACTTCACATACTTTCTATTTTATAGCTGAGGGTAAAATGACCTTTTTAGCACATCCAATGGACCGAGTAGGTAATCCACCCATAAAGTCACTTCTCCTTTTTCACCAAGCAGCTTTCTCTCCGTCTCTTTTATAAGCGCCACCATGGTCGTTGCTTCCATCGCCACTTTGAAGGGCCACCGTCAAAACCATTGTCTCTACCACCGTCAAAAAAAGAGAAAAAGGAAAACCTTTGTTCAGGTTCGTGCGATATACCTGTTTTATCCATGCTGTTCATCCATTTTGCCAGCTCATTTCAAGGATTTATTCAAAAAATGAGATATATATCCAAATCTTAAGTCGACCAGACCACAAGAAATAGCAATGATTGAACACTTACCATTACAAACTTTTAACTAGCGACAAAAGTGGATCAAGTTTATATTTGTGTTTTCCCTTCACCTAGGTCTTTGTGTGACCTAATCAACAGGTTGGATAACAAAAAAACATTAAAATGGGCCTTAGGAACTTTTTAACGGTGAGGTGTTCAATCATCACTGTTTACCTGAGGTGTGGTCCACCTGAGACTTGGATCTGCCTCATTGTTGGGCACATACCCTAAAAATAATGATCCAAAATGGATGTACGGTGTAGATAAAACACATACATCATGATGAGCCCACAAGCTTTTCGAGGGAGATATTGGCACTAGGGGGTTCACTATGGAATTCGACCATCAGGTGCATGACTTAGTTTTAGGAGTTGGTATAAAAAACCAACCTCATCTGTGATTCAGGTGTACCATACAACCGGAAACAATGTTTATAGGGTGATGCCCATCCTCTAAACTGTGTTTTGGTTGATGCAGCCCACTTGAATCACGAATTGTCCTTATCTTTTTGCCTTTGGCTTTTTTTTTTATTATATAAATTTAAAATCTAATGATTTAAGTGGATTTCACTAAATCATTATAATGAATTTTGTAAAATAATAAATGGTACATGTCTCTCTCTCAACTGTTACCTTTAATGCGGCCCATAGAATAAGAAGTCATTTGATACGGCCCATCTGAATAACGGGTCACCAAATTTTTGTAGCCTTGTACCTAACTAAGGATGATACATCCAACGGCCGGAGTGGATTTCACGTACACATCAAGGTAGGTTTATATGTGTCTCCTAACAATTTTGTTTTAAATACATGAGAGTTGAAATAGTTACGGCAGAGACTGACATCATACGAATTAAAGGTTAAGAGAGAGACGTTAACCATTGAATTATTTGTTTATTTATTTTAAAATTTTATTTTAAGGCCACCGTGATGATTTTGTAAAATCCACCCGAACCATTATATGCCAAAAAGACATTTAGACTTCAGATATAAAAATCAGGACAATTCAAGATTTAGGTGGACACAACAAGGGAAATAGTTTGGAGGGTGGGCCATCACCCCATATATATTGTTTCCGATCATGTGTCCCTGAAACTTGAATGTGGAACCATGCCATGGTTAATGGTAAAATAGACTTTTCACTCTCTATCACTACTGGGAATATGTTTGGGTAAATATAGACAATAAAAGTACGTTTTAGAATATAGCGCGGTGGGAGGAAATTTCAAGTAAAAGCCCCTGATATAAATTAATAAAAATATATAAAAGAGACAAAATAATAAAAATAACAAAAAAGTTGATAAAGAAAATAAATAAAGCTCTCTCTTTTGTTGCCTCTCGGTTTCAAATTCGGTCACATGGTTTATGCCGGCGTGCCAGGATTGAATGTACGACTCAATTCAAACTGAACAACTACAACCCCAAGCACCAGGATAGGCAGATTCATTGGAATCGATCATAAATGATCGAGATCAATTAAGATCGGTCGCCTATTTAACCACTTGCATAATGTTGTTTAAGATGATCAGACGATTATCAGAGGATGGGGTTCGTCCTCTGAAGATGAGTTGTACCTTTGCCTTCCGTATGAAAGGAATTTTCAATACAGATAAAACAAAAAAAAAAAAAGAATTTCTAACAGTCGGCCATGAAGAACAACTATAAAGCACCTTTCTAAATAAAGAACTTGCTTGATATTTGAATTGAATCCATCATATGAGCGTAGACTCGAATTGTAACTAAAGTTGACAACTACCTACTTGATTACTGCTACTGATTACACTAATGAATGTAAACGACTAATAATGCTAAGGAGCATAAAGTAATTGAAAGATAGATTTAATTTGATTTGGTTGGTATGAGACATTTATTTTACTGAATTCTCTTGCTATTTATAACTTTAAATCGATCATCTAGAGGCTTCCCACATTCTGATAGTTATTATAACCGCTCAGCACTACTAATCTTTCGGAACCTTCTTTCTAAACTTACCACTAGTCATGTAACCACTTTAAGCTTCCTTATTAACTCGACCACGTTTCGCTCGGCCACTTTTATTTTGTGGATGACATGGCACCGCTTAATAGACGCTAGTTGTATTACTACAAAATCCTCTCCGATAATCTCTGCAGATCACAAATACACCACACAACTCTCATGAAATTACATGTGCTCCTTTCTTTTCAGTTTTTATTTTCTTATGTTTTTTCTTTTCAATTTTTATTTTCTTATTCTTCATTTTTTGGAAAATGAAAATAAAAATAATAGAAAAAATAGAAAAAAAAAATTCTCATTCTCCTTCTTCCACTACAGGAAATCGCTCTTTTACCGACGACATAATCTGTCGTCAGAAAGATCGTCGCAATAAGACTGTGGCTAAAGACTTTTCCTGATGAAATATGACTTCGTCGGCAATGATAAAACAAATACCGACGATTAAAATCGTCGGCAAAACACGTTACTTTTGGTAGGAAAAAACAATATATTTTTGGTAAACACCACACAACTTCCGTAAAACATATTTTTGAAGCGAATATCTTTATTTTCTTATGTTTTTTCTTTTCGCTTTTATTTTCTTATTCTTCATTTTTTGGAAAATGTAATAGAAAAAATAGAAAGAAACAATTATCGAAAGATATGCAATTCGGTAAAAACTTTTCCTGTGGATAGACGACATTACGGACGAGTATGTTCGTTGGTAAAACAATAATACCGACGAGTATGTTTGTCGGCATAAGCCCGGATAAATGACATTACCGACGAGTACATTCGTCAGTAAAACAATAATACCGACGAGTATATTCGTCGGCATAAGCCCGCTATTACCGATGAAATAATTCGTCGGTATATCTCATATATAGATCGTTGGTATATATTTTTGTATTAATTTGTACCTACGAAATATTTTGTCGGTATAAGTTTTCAACCTACTAGTACCAACGAAATATTTCATCGGTAATAGTCTGTTTCTTCCTGGTTTCATTTATTTTCAAAATTCAGGAAAAAAATTCCTGATATACACCTGTAAATACACCTGTTACAATACATTTTCATCATATTCACATCCACATCCATCTAAACACAAAATACATCCATCCAAACACAAACCACATCCATCCATACACAAACAATCCTATCACATCCACATACAACCCACATTCATCCATGCACAAATACATATAAGTTTAACATTCGTATATAAAATAAATCATAAATAAAATAAAAAATTCTATCCACATCCACATACAACCCACATTCATCCACGCACAAATACATATAAGTTTAACATTTGTATATAAAATAAATCACAAATAAAATAAAGCAAATCACGAAGATGAAGGCGGAGGTGGTGGGGCATCGGTGGCAAAGCGTGCAGCGGAAGCCTGAAACATCTCTTACATTCGTTGCTCATGCTCCACCCACATTTCCTCGATCCTCCTCTCCTACTCCTCCTGTCGCCTCTTCTCATCTCTCTGCCTCTGCTCCTCCTCCCTACGAGAAGAGGAGAAAGAGAAAAAGTGGAGGTTGCGAGCCTTGCTTCCAGGCAGGTTTCAGCTAGAACCAATTTGAAGTGTTTTGAGTTTTCAGGACAATGCAGCGACATATCCCCGCATGAGGACGATGGAAATTTGAAGGAAGTGGCAAGGGATATCCCAAAACTTTGCTACCCGAGGGACAAGATCTCAAGATTGCCATTCTATGGTCAATCTGTGTCCTATTCACAATGCACGAGGCTTAAATGCTCCTATAGTTCAACTCAAGTTCTTGAAGAAGTGCTTGATGTCTCATGTACTATAACCATTTCATAAACAAGATGTTTTGAGCAATTTCAAACAATAATAAATTGTAAAAAGAGTAGTCATTAAGTCAATGCTGCGTTTACATGTCTTCGGTATCCTCTTATTTGCCGCTTTTAAAAGATATAAAACAAAAATAAAAGAATAGAAAAACTTTTAATCTTGATGCACATATCTCCACTCCTATTATCAAATATTTTGTAGAAAGTTCACTTGTGGGAAGCCCCCACCTTGCGCACCCCCATCTGGGCTTTGGCAACCTGTGAACATGCTTCCTCTTGTTCCAAGCTAAGCATCTTCATTAAATCCTCATTCTCCTTTGCTTGGTTGGGATGCCACTACCTGATTAAGCGGGCCATCATGATCGTACATCTAGGCCCAATTACCATCCATTCATTTCATCCATTGTCCACCCATTCTCATCATCCACCATCCATCCATTCAACTATAATTACCATCCATCCATTCGCCATTCGTTTTTCATCATCCGTTCATCTTACACCTTTCACCCACTTGATAATCTTTTTTTTTTTTTTTTTGAAAGCCACCCATTTTAATCATCATCCATTGTCCATTCCTCATCATCATCCATTCATCTATCTGCCCCTATCCATTTATCCATTGTCATCACACATCTGTCCATTCATCGTCACCATTTACCTGTTGATTCATTGTCACCGTCCAACCATCCACTCATCATCCCCATCCACCCATCCATTCATCATCACAATACATTCATTCCTTCATCATCACTATCCGTTCATCTACTCATCATGGATTCACCCATCCACCCATCGCCACCATTGTTCACATCGAACCTTTTGGTTTATATTTGGTTTCATCGTCACCTTTTTCATCATTTATCAATTGATCCATTGGCATCATGATCACCTTAACAATAAATCATGTCAATCATCATTTGTTTCATGCATTTCTTATACACCCATCCATCACCATCATCATTGCATCGACTCATAATGGATTACAAATGCACTTGTCATCCGAGACACTGAGAAGTAGTCCATACTCCAGGATGGACAGTTGTGCAACAACAAACAAAGACTTGGGACTTTTATTTTCTGAGTTTTAAGGCGAAGCATTTCGATCGGACTGAGCTTGATGTAACATTCCGATCAAGCCATAGTGGTCCTTCAATATGTTCGCTCTAAGTAAATGAGCTTGAACAAAAGGTGACTAAGTTAAATAGCCAATCTGTTCCCTACTGATCAACATGCTCTAGTATGGTACAAATTTGAAGTCCAAGAGAAAACATCTTCGATGCACTATTCTATCAATTCAATTCCCTAGTGGACGTCATACGCTTAGGCTATTTTGCATCGGTAGGTCCTTGTAAGATTCACAAGACACAGGGCAACCATTGTTGGTCGTAGGCCAATGGGGCCCACTGGTGAGCAATCACTAGTGGGTGGGTCCCACGAGCTTTGGCTTCTTCCGGTCTTTTTCGTCTTCTGTTATATTTCAAATTCAATTTTGAATTTGATTTATGATAGGAAATAGGGATAAGACCGGATGATGTGGCCTTATCTCAATCCCACCCAAACTCTACTTCCTCTGTTATAAAAAGGAGTGCGCTTCTCTCATGGAACGCATCGAATCATACAAAACACAGAGAGAAATAGAGTGCGCTATAGTCTGTCCATCTTGGCTTGTCCTTGGGACGATCTGATCCATAGATCGCTATCCGGGACCACTATATACCGTAGGATCAGAAGTGTGAACAGTTCAATCTGCTCCAGTAGTAGATAGATGGGCCATTGGAGCATCAATTTTCAGCTTTGTGAGGGTCCCAATTATCGTGTAGACCGTCAGATCTTGAGGGCTTATCTTCCGCATTTCCCAACAGTGGTATCAAAGCGATTATATGGCGGATCTCCGATTTATAATTTTCATCTAAAAGGTAAGTGGCCCTTTTTTTTAATTATTGAAATCATGCTCCTGGCTTTGGAATGATATCAGATCTATGTGCACTGTAATTCTTGATGTGCAAATATGTACCGAAAAGGTCTACATAGATATGAATGTGTACATCTATACACATGTGACTGTGTACATAGATGTGCATAGATGTGCATAGATGCGTACACATTTGACAACGTACATAGATGTACATCATACCAGAAATACAGTTGTTGTATTGAAATACAACACTAAAAAATGGCTACTGCGGATTAGTTGTTGAAGCAGCCATATAGTTGTTGTATTAAAATACAACACTAAAATATAGATGCATTAGAGAAGTGCATTAACTGATATTCATCTCATCAGCCACATTGACGTCAGCCATTCATGTGAGTATGATCACATGGTATTAAGCTACATCCAAACCGTTCATCCATTAGGATGGGTATTCTTTTTCTAGGAGTGCTTCTGCAAACTCCACAGTGTTTTAAGCAAAGATGTAAGCATGTGTATTTTTTTTGTAAGCATGCCTTCAAATAAGATGTAAAAATGGATGGACGGCAAAGATGTACAGATTCTGGTACTTTACATAAGTTGATGTATTGATGTACACAGCCAATTATGTGACTATGTGCATACATGTACATAGATGTGTACACATGTGACTGTGTACATACATGTGCATTGTTCCAGCCATTATATAGTTGTTGTATTGAAATACAACACTAAAAATAAGCCATCATCTTATCTTTGTGATGTACATATGTTGTGCTATACACGTGTATACATGTGCTGCATGTGTACACGTGTATACATGTGCTGTGATGTGTTGTACATGTGTGTACAATTGTACTTGTGCTGCGTCTTGTACTTCAAGTATTGTACACGTGCTGGACACGTATTGTGCATGGCTGCTGTACATAACTTGATGTATATGTACGTGTGACGTGTTGCACCATAACACGTATGTGACGTGTTAATGTGTTGCACTATAAGTAATGTATATGGATGTGATGTACGTGGCTAATGTACATATATGTACACATGTTGGTTGTACACACATGAATATTCATACGTGTGAATTGACATTAACCAAGTACATCATACCAGCCATACACGTGTTGTATTATCATACCAGTCGTACACGTGATGAATTGAATACACGTGATGTTTTGTACTTGTGTATACGTGATTGACGTGATGAATTGCTTGTTGTACACGTGTATCAGATGCATGTACACATCATGTTGTTATATACAACTACAACACATTCCACGACTGAGATGTATGAAACGTATATAGCTGTATATAAGATACATGATTTGTTCACATATTGAAACATAGCTGAGATGTACGTATATGAGACGTGTTGGCCTAGTATCTAATTGTTAACATGGATGTGTTAACATTTGTGTTATAGTTGGCTGGATGGGTTAACGTCTTGTACTAGAACTCAAATGCAAGTAGGCCACGTGTGATAGGGTTGGTTGGGCTGATGTGGGCATCCATATTGATGTTAGCTAATAGCAACATGTTGCATACAGCAACACGTCAGCCTACATGTACATCTATAGCTTAGAAAAATAACTGTAAATCCAAACATCATGTGTACACCTCATGTCTTACCATTAGTGTTTATCTCGGGTTGTAATAGTGTACATCACGTGTTGGCATCCCTACCAATTTTTTGGCTTTAATGTATACGTGTTAGCTGAAGTATATGTGCAGTAACTATGTTTTACTTCTGCCAATCCAACATGTATAAATCCGTTGAAGGATGATGGACACATCAATATTGTAGTTTCCATTAATTATATCTAATTCACCGTTGATCTTGAGCTCATTAGTGAACGAAACGATCATTTACCATGATGATCAATGTTGATGATAGGATCCATCATCAACAATGATCATTAACGGTAATGATCGGATCTATCACTAATGGTCATGATCACAGATGAAAATAGAACTCTCCTGATAACTTAGCACTTTATTTTCCTTCTGATGATTATGTTTATATGAGTGAAATAATTAGGCTTGATATATTGAGATCTAAGCCCTCCTTATTTTTCATTTGAATATATAGAAAAACTTAGTGCTAGAATCTTTCCTAAAACTAAAGGTTGTGCATAACCTGAGTGAGAGTTTAATCTTCACCACCAAATGATGCATGCAACCAAATAATGGAAGGTTGCATGTTATACAATTATAATTTTATAAAAGTATCAATTTCATCTTAATTTGAGAACTTGATTGTTCTACACCGCCCATTCAGGTATGAGGACTTTCAGATCTCGTTAAGATGTGTTGACTACTTTTATATTATGAAAATTTGTATAACACGTAGAAATGCTGATGATTAGTGTCAATACCTTAGATCTTAACTAAGTAGTGATACTCATGCAATGTAGAGATGGCTACCAAAGCGTTGATCGCTGAACAACTGAAAGGACAACATTTCGACGGCAACAACTATGAAGACTGGTCCCGCGCGGTGCCATGTCTTCTAGACGAGAACGATATATCTCACACACTCGATGTAGTTCAAGAGGAACTCATCTTAGCTGAAAATGGAAATTTACAAGAACATAGGGTTGCGATGACTCGCTACAATAAGTGGCAAAAATAAAATCGTTCAGCCCGTAATGTTCTTCTTAGCACCATGCACAAAGAACTCATACCTACGTATGAAGTGCATGAAACCGCTAAGGGAATCTGGGAAGCATTGATGATGCCTATGCGCATAAGTCGATGCAAGAGTTAGGGCAATGAAATTGGAATTCCAGGAGTATAGGATGCCCGTCGGCTGCCCCATCAAAGATCATATCTGTAAGATGGAGCAAATAATAGGTGCCCTTAGGAATGTTGGGTGTAAATTGACTGAAAATCTGAAGATTATAGCCATGCACCGTTCCTTGCCTGAATCTCGAGCTCAAATCAAAAGAATTCTGAACCATACTGATTCTATTACTACGTTCAGAGACTTTTGTGGTCACTTGGTACGTGAGGTTGAAATGAATGCAATTTAGCCAAGTTCGGCCAGGGCCTTTGTAGCAGAGACCCATAAGCGGAAAGCTAACAATAAACGGTCCAAAGCTCGCAAGAAGGCGAAGAAGAATAACCAAGAACAGAAGACCACAGCACCTGCTCCAAATCTCAAGAAGGGGAACGGAAAGAATAAGCAGAAAAAGACAAATGTAGTCTGCTTTGTCTGTGGAAATTCCGGCCATTATGCTCGACAGTGTGTTCATAAAAAGACGGTAATTTCTCAGTCACTAGATACTTTATATGTAGGCATTTGTTCTGAAATCCTTTCCGTTGATACTATATCTAACGAGTGGATTTTGGATTCAGGCGCAACAAAGCACGTGACAAGTAGTCGTCGAGGACTCGAGGAATTCCGGCCTGTAGCCAAGGGGAGTTACAAGCTGTACATGGGCAATAATGCTGTTGAAGACGTACAAGGGATTGGCGTTTTCCATCTACGTACGCGCATAAGGCGAACAATCATACTCCGTGATATTCTATATGCACCGGGGATGCGTCGGAATTTAATTTCTGTTTCTAGGTTATTAGCTGATGGTTTTGATATTCGATTTTCTGGGACAAGAGTTTTTTTGAGACAGAATAACCTCATTTTTGCATGGGGTAATTTAAATTCAGATTTATTTATTCTAGACGTAGAATGTGATAATGCATCTATTGCTTTGTCTGCTATGTCGAATGAAACTGTAGTATCTGAATCTCAAAAATGACACGTGAGGTTAGGTCACATTGGAAAGGATCGTATGACAAGACTAGTACGTTCTGGTCTGTTAGACTCCTTATCCAAAGTTGATTTGTCATTTTGTGAACATTGTGTGTCCGGGAAGACTTCGAAGAAACCATTTCCCAAAGCGGCTAGGTCAAAGGGCACACTAGAGATAATCCATTCAGATATCTGTGGACCCTTTAATGTACATGCCAGAAACGGATGTCAATACTTTGTCACTTTCATTGACGATTACTCGCGCTATGGATATGTGTATCTCATCTCACACAAATCTGAGACTTTTGATTGTTTTCTTAAATACAAAGCTGAGGTGGAAAATCAGCTTGAGAAAAAGATTAAAATCCTTCGATCTGATAGAGGTGGCGAGTATACATCTGAAACGTTTAAATCATATGCGTGAAAACGTTGGAATAGTTGTACACAATGGCTTACACCTCAGAAATGGTGTTGCAGAGAGAAGGAATAGGACATTATTGGACATAGTTAGATCGATGATGGCTCAAGCCAATCTCTCTACCACATTCTGGGAGACACACTGTTAACAGCCGTCTACGTCCTAAATAGAGTCCCATCCAAATCAATTCCTAAGACTCCATATGAGATGTGGTCTGGAAAAATTCCTTCTCTAGCCAACCTACGCCCTTGGGGATCTTTGGGATATATTTTGCTACCTACTCCGCATAGAGGTAAACTTGATAGTAAGACCATTGAATGCGTATTCATAAGATACCATATGCATTCAAAGGGATACGTTCTAGTTTATGAGGACCATGGACGATGGATTGAGATAGAATCCCGAGACGTGACCTTCGTTGAAGATAGATACCCAAGCCGAATGAAGCAAAAGGTTCCAATCCAACTTTTTGAAATACCCGATGTATCTCAGGAGAGTGGGAATTCTGCTTCACAAGACGATGATACTCCTATAGTTCGTCAGGACAGTGGGAGGACATCTCAGCAGGCTCCTGAGTTACGTCGAAGCGAAAGAGGATTGATTCCCCGAAAATATTTCGATATTGAAGGGCAAACATTCTCTTGCGTTGCAGTTGATGATGATGAACCTGATTCGTATCAGGATGCATTATTATCTTCTAACTCGGCCGATTGGGTAAATGCTATGGACGAAGAGATCGCTTCCATGGAGAAGAATAAAGTCTGGGAACTTGTTGATCTGCCTTCCAATCGCAAAGCGATAGGTAACAAATGGGTACTAAAAATCAAAAGAAAGGCGGATGGTACAGTGGACAAGTATAAAGCACGATTAGTTGCTAAAGGTTTTACACAACAAGAAGGCATTGATTACGAGGAGACCTTTTCACCTGTTGCAAAGTTCTCCTCAATCCGCATGATCTTGTCCATTGTCACAAGTTTAGACTTAGAGTTATATCAGATGGATGTAAAGACCGCATTCTTAAATGGTGACTTGGATGAAGAAATATACATGCAACAACCCATGGGTTATGTGGACAAAAAGCATCCAAAGAAAGTCTGCAAATTGTTGAAATCTATCTATGGGCTGAAGCAATCTTCAAGACAAGTGGTATATGAGGTTCCACTTGGCCATCACCACTTTGGATTCACAATGAGTGAAGAAGATCATTGTGTATACATGAAATGGTCGAAGATCTTTTCGATATTATCTCTATATGTAGACGATATCTGTTAGTGGTAATGACATGCAATTGTTGACATTGACTAAAGATTGGCTATTCTCGAACTTTGAGATGAAAGACCTCGGTGAAGCCAACTTTATCCTTGGGGTAAAAATCATCGAGGATCGCCTAAGAAATTTTTAGGCTTGTCTCAAGCAACCTATTTACAAAAGATCTTAGAGCGGTTCGGGATGGAAAATTCAAAAGCTGTTGAAACCCCTATGGATAAAACTACCAAGTTAGACAGGAAATCGTGTCCCCAGACTGAAGCCGAGAAATTGGCTATGTCCTCAGTACCTTATGCAAGCGCAGTAGGAAGCTTAATGTATGCTATGTTATGCACTAGACCGGATATTAGATATGCAGTTGGCATAATCAGCCGTTATCAGAGTAACCCGGGACAGTCTCATTGGCAAGTCGTCAACCGTATATTCCGCTATCTCAGAGGAACAAAAGACCTAATGTTGTGTTATGAAGGCACAAGCCTCTAGCTCAAAGGATATTCTGATGCTGCTTGGGGTAATGACGCCGACGAGGGAAAGTCTACTTCAGGGTATGTATTCTTACTCGGAGGTGGAGCTATCTCATGGTCGAGTAAGAAACAGACATCCATAGCTCTTTCATCTATGGAGGCCGAGTACATTGCATGTTGTGCTGCAGTTCAGGAGTGTGTATGGGTTCGCAGATTTCTATTGAGTCTGGGTATTGTACCGAGTGTTCGTCAGCCTATATCGCTGAAGATAGACAATACTTCTGCTATTGACTTGGCAAAGGATCCTAAACACCACCAGAAATCTAAGCACATTGAGATCAAGTATCATTACGTCCGTGATCAAGTGAGAGATAAAAAGGTCGCCCTCAGCTACATTCCTACCAAGGAAATGATGGCTGATCCCATGACAAAACCTATAGCTAGAGATCTATTTCAGTTCACGTCAAAGGCAGATGGGATTGAGGAAAACTTAATTGATGTACTTGTTTTGTAATACCTTTGATCTTTCATTAATGAATAATACATTCCATTTATTCAGTATTGAACACTAATATAAACTAGGTAAGAAGATCATCAGCATTTACCTTGAAATCATGTAGGATTTCTATTTTTGTCTGCAGGCCGGTCACCCACTCGCATCGGATTGACCAACCTTGAATGTACAAGAGAGGTACATTTGGGGCTATGTTTATACATGAGGTATGAACTTCCCTTTATTGTGAATAATAAAGGATGAGGATCGAGTGAGTCAATCGCCTACAATCTTATAAAGATTGTAGATGAGACTGATAAAGTCGAATAACATAATCGCACCATTCCTTTACATGCGATCAATGTTATGGCCTGAAATTAAAGCCAGGTTATGAGGTTATGAAATGAGTCGTACCTTATGTAGAATAACCTGCGTACTGTAGACCCGACTTACACCTAGTATTGTCTACTTTGCGACGTGGGTTGTAGCCACGTGCTGGGACCTATTACCTACAGATTGCTTTGATTCGATCTAATCATTGCAACGTGCGAGTAACCAATCCCGTAGGTGACTCCTTGTGTCCTTAGCTACCCTCCTCTTGTGTATATGAGGATGAGATTGAGTGTCGCTACTTTAGCGTACAATGACGAAAGGTCCTTGATTGACCAGACTCGGTTACGCTAGGAAAGCGGCTTGATTAATTTCAAATTACACATCTGCGTGGGGAAGATCCCGTGACAGCTACACCAAGTTTCTAGAACTATAAATACGCACTTGAAGACTTATCCGCCGGCAGTATCGAGTTGTTTTTATTAGACTTTTGCAAACAGTATTTTTCTTAAAAAGCATATATATAAATAAGTATTGCTTTGAATTGGTTTTAATCGAAGTTTGTGAAAAATGAAGTTTTCAGAATAACTCGATAAGTTGGATAAGTGCGTATGTTGGCCGAGTACTCCAGATCGGGAGTTAACTCTATCCGGTGTGGTCATGCGGACTAAGACATGCATTACAAAGCTTGGGTTATTAGTACTAGTTAGGTGGTCACTTAGTACTTAAGCACCTGTGAGAAGATTATGGTGATCCAGCTGGTCCCACGTTTCTGATTCTTTTGATCGCGATGTTTTGGTATTTGATTGTTATAAGGCAAGTTAGTTGGATAAAATTTTGTGCCTATCCCACAATGTGATTGAGTGGGAGATGTTGGTCGTAGGCCAATGGGGCCCACTGGTGAGCAATCACTAGTGGGTGGGTCCCACGAGCTTTAGCTTCTTCCGGTCTTTTTCGTCTTCTGTTATATTTCAAATTCAATTTTGAATTTGATTTATGATAGGAGATAGGGATAAGACCGGATGATGTGGCCTTATCCCAATCCCACCCAAACTCTACTTCCTCTGTTATAAAAAGGAGTGCGCTTCTCTCATGGAACGCATCGAATCATACGAAACACTGAGAGAGAAATAGAGTGCGCTATAGTCTGTCCATCTTGGCTTGTCCTTGGGACGATCTGATCCATAGATCGCTATCCGGGACCACTATATACCGTAGGATCAGAAGTGTGAACAGTTCAATCTGCTCCAGTAGTAGATAGACGGGCCATGGGAGCATCAATCTTCAGCTTTGTGAGGGTCCCAATTATCGTGTAGACCGTCAGATCTTGAGGGCTCATCTTCCGCATTTCCCAACAACCATCACTCTATCCACATTGGCACAAAGAGCATCGGTTATTTCAAGGATCTCAAATTCAACCATTAAAGTAGAATAAGAAGACCCCCAAGACAAACATTTTAGGTGTGGGGTGTCTATAGCTTTGCTATTTAGTTGCACACCCACTTAACAGATTGCATAGCCTAATCAACCCATTCATCATTGAGGGAAATTCTTGCATTGTATGAAGATGAAAGTTTTGCAAAATTCTCACATCTATGGAAGCCCAAAACCCATGCTCAAGCTCAAACCTAAGCCCAAATCCATGCTCAAGCCCAAACCTAAGCACGAATGTGACCCAAAACCCTCTCAAACTCAAACGAAAAGACCCAAAAAGATTCAAGAGGTGTTGGACCCAACCTAACCTAGGTATGGGGTCCACACCCTTGTGTGATTTTCTTGGATGAGGAAAAACTTTTTCCGCTTTTCAGGTTTATCCAAACTTCAGCGATTATCCACTTTCAGGCACTAATTTCTTGGTCTTTGGTGCCCAAACCCTGTGATCTATATATCCATTTTGTAGCCCATTAAATTATGTTTCCAATGAGATTGATTTCAGCTCAATCTATGTAGCTACAGAGTTATGATCAAAATACCGGATAGTGTGAGATGGATTGACAGTCACATAGCCGAATTTTGACCCAACTCGTGGACCCCAGATCTCCTTGGCCCTTTGAAAATTTTCCCTTAAACTAGAATCATTAATTAGCCCATCAGGTTCCCTATCCAACAAGCTATAGATCACCCAAATCCAACATCCAAGCACCAAGTTGCTACCAAAAAATCGAGAAGTGTGCTTGCTGGACTGTGTACAAAAACAATATTTGAAATTACCATCTTGTCCTTGCAAAGAATCCAAAATCCAGTTTTCATTTTCCTTTGACCTTTGACACATTTGATCAAAATACCCCTAGGAGCCTTAGACCCCTACCTATCATCTTTTTACCAAACTACTCCCTAACTACCATATTTAGTGAAATCCAAAACCACCCTTCCTTCAAGACACAAGATTCTCCCAAGTGTTTTAATCTTCACTACTCATTTCCCACACTTTAAATGCTTCCTAGAACTTCCCTATATCTTAACGACCCCTACAATTCTCTCAATTCACTCCCAAGCTATCCGATTAACATTCAAAATCAAGCAACTTGCCAACCATCCCAAATCTTCCTGCCTATAGAAAACCCCCAAACTTTCCTCAAATTACAACATTGCAACCCTTTTTGTCTATAAATAGAGGCCTCTTGCTACAAGAGAGGGGCCTTGCCTCTAGAAAACTCTCAAGTCCCAAAGCCATTCTAGGAATTCCTACTCTTCCCTCTACCATACTTAGCCAAATTTCTGAAAGAGAGAAGATAAAAATTTTGAAAGAGAGAAGATACTATAGAGAGAGCAAGAGAGGATGGATTGGGGTTTATGAGCTTTGGAAGCTAACCTCTCTAGGGACTAAGGAGTGCAGCTCCACTCTTAGGAGCAGCAAACGATGGCTTTGGTAACCTCTTGAAGAGAAGAATTCCCTTTTTCTTTTACTTCTCTCAATTCCCTTTGAAGATCAAACTACATGACAAGACCCTCCACAAATCGAGTCCCTCCCAGCGAGAAGTTGCTACCCAAGCTCAAGTTCGATCCAAGCCTAGTTCAAGTCCACAAACACCTTGAGAGAAGACACCAGAGGATCAGTTCACTGTTGCACAACACACCAACAACACCGTGAACTGAGATCCAACTCCGGTCTCACCCACAAACGATAAACAGAAAGAAATATAATCTAGAAGTAGAATCAAAGCATACCAAACAAACCACAAGACAAGATATACGTGGAAAAACCCCAACAAGGGTAAAAAATCACGGGTGCAAAACTACCATTATGAAGAAAAAGAGATTACAATCAATATACTAACCTTTTTCCTTGGATGTATAGAGAAAACCCTTTACCCACACTTTAAAATATCTCACCCTAAGCCTAGAATAGCCCTAGGGACCCCTATTTATAGTTTAAACAACTTCCATTTCACACCTCTGTGAAACTGCCTCAAAAATCCGCAGTGTCACACCCCAAACTCAGAAACCGGGCTCACAAAATTTTCGATTGCCGAATCCGGTACCGAGAGCCTTCGTAGTACCCTATTTTCTGCTCCCGGCACCCATATACCAGGTTCCGATCCTGGGATCATATAAGGAGGATTTTCAATCACGTATTTATTCCGTAATAAGCATAACCACAAGTATACCCAAATCACAAGAACAACATCATCACCACATATCCACTAATATAATAATTCAAGTACAATGCTGAAAGGGAAATACATGCATATAATAAAATCTTCACAAGGCTTGGCCGCACGCTCCTACTCCTTCTCAACTACGACTGCGTCCTAACATCACCGGCACGCATCTATCGTGTATAAGCATATAAAAAGCTTAGAGGGTAGTGAAAGTGTATGAGCAGTATATGCGTGCTCAGAATGTAATATGAGAGTAAATAAAAATACTGGTAAGTCCACAAACCATACAATATCAGAGTAAGCAGAAATACTGACATGTCCATAAATCGTACAATATCAAAATAATGCGGAAACATACTGATAAGTCTATAAATATAATCAGCTTTATCCAGGCTATGCGATGTAAAAACATAATAGGCCAATATCATATGTTGAGGAAGCAATATAGATCAGCTATGTAATGTGGAGACATAGAAAGCCAAATATCAGATACCGATTCCATGAATACTGTCAACCTTAATCAGGTTATGTAATATAGAAGCACTGTAAACCAAATGCTATGTGCTGAGGATGCAATGCAATATGCAATACGAATGAAATGACCAAGCTGGAGTGTAAAGTTGGGATGATAGTATGTAGTATCGCAGGTTATGGGGTCCACCACCATCGACTTCTATCCAAACTAGTCTCATACCTAAATTTGGATAGTTACACTCAATGTGGTAGACTCCTAATTTCAGATTAGTTGTGCACCCCAACCAAAATTCTGGCCATTGCGAATGTATGCATAACAATTAGTTGCATACCACCAGCCCGAGTGGAAAGTGAATGAATGAATGAATGAGTATAATGCTGAGTATGCAACTCCTGCTCAATAAGTCCACATATCAGTACCGTACATCTCTAGGATCATCACCGAGGTCTAGTACACTAAGTCGGCTATCGCCCCACGGACAGCAATGTAGCCGGTAAGTAAAAAAGACCTCACTACCCGCCTGCCAGTATTATACCAATGACTACCCAGCTCGTCGATAACGGACCCATTTGGGAGCTGGTCAAACTTAGCCTAGCTTACAGCCCCCTTGCTCAGGCGGATAAGGCCACACCCCCTCCCAACCGACCACGACATAGTGGGAGACGCAGCCTACTGGTATTCGGCACTCGGGCGCTCATGTATCCACTCGGTCTAGATGTTAGGGCGTCTCCTAGCCTTGGAGGTTTAGGGACTTTCACCTACGGACATCTAAAGCACCCAAATGCCCAAACTAAATATTTATGGTGTCCCATCTGGCCATTCACGACATGCCTGTGGAGGTCAGAGCCTTGATGTCGTTAGGGCGTACAGTAATCACAATCACACAATGCAAGATGGATGAGTCATGTAGTCCAATCATGTATCAATCATGCGCATATCGTGCGCTCATGTGGGATAACTCCGCCTATCATGGAGTCCCATAAACCACCTACACTATGGCACATGCAATGGTCAATCACATCTTATAACAAACATGCAGATGATGTGTATGGGCATGTATCATAATGTTATGCTGTCAAATACTCATTAGTCGGTATCAATAACCAGCACCGATAATCAACATTGATAATCGGCCTTGATAATCAGCATTGACAATCGGCCTTGATATCCGGCCTAAAAAAAGGCCTAAATGAAGGTCACAATGTGGACATCCAACCATCATTGCTCATCAATGTGGACATTTAACCAACATTGCCCCCACGGAGTGGCCCCGATAGAGCCTAACATATAGTGGACCCATGGCCTCACACAAGGGCCTAATATACAACACCATGGGCCTCGCTCAAGGGCTTAATACACATCACGATGGGCCTCTCACATGGGCCTAATATACATCACAATGGGCTCCATCACCTGACCCTCAAATGCATCACAATGGGCCTCATCACATAGGCCTCATATACATCACATTGAGCCTTAAACACGGGCTGAATATACATCACAATGGGCCTCGACAATCAGAATTAGCCTCGACAATTGGAATCAGCCTCAATAATTAGAATCGGCCACGACAATCAGAATCGACCTTGATAATCAAAATCGGCCTTGACAATTGGAATCGGCCTCAATAATCGGAATCAACCTTGATAATCGGAATCGGCCTCGATGATTAGCCTCAACAATCAGAATCGGCCTCAAAATCTACCTCGATGATCGGCCTCAACAATCGGAATCGGCCTCAATAATCAGAATCTGCCTCGATGATCGGCCTCAACAATCGGAATCAGCCTTGACGCAAGGCAAAGTCCATAGATGGATGGCCGATGATGGACAAAGCAATATCAATAGGGCCCAATAATTTGGGTTAACCCACTAGAGAATGATAAGAATGGGCCTAACCAGGCCTAAGGGGGGGTCACAATGTGGACATTTAACCATCACTGCCCATTAATGTGGACATTCAACTAACATTGCTCCTAAGGAGTAGCCCACATAGGACCAAACGTATAGTGGGCCCACGGTCTCACATAAGGGCCTTATATACATCACCATGGGCCTTAATTACATCAAATGGGCCAAATCAAATGGGTCAATCAAATGGGCCGATACAAATGGGCCAATCAATTGGGCCGAATCAAAATGGGCCGATACGAATGGACCAATCAAATGGGCCCAAACCAACCACACCATTCATCTATTGCTAGAGATCATTTTATAGCATTATTCAAAAAAATAAAATGAATCATATCCAAAGGATCATTTGGGACATACCACAAATAATAGTGGTGATAAGGATTTCCACCATTAAATTCCAGTGGGCCCCACCATAGGGTTTATTTCCCATCCAGTCTGTTCATAAGCTCACAAAGACCTGGATTTTTTAGCCCAGGATAGGATGAAAAATGGTCCCCCCAGCTAAGAAGCTTCGAATGACAGGTATATTCAAATCCCTGCTTTCGTTTTGTGGACCTCACTGTATATTATACTATATATGCACACGGTCCACAATCCATTTTCATTTTTAAAAAATATTGAGCTTTATTTGTGTGGACCCCACTGTATATTATACAATATATGCCTACGGTCCCCAATCCATTTTCATTTAAAAAAAATAATGAATGGTATGTCATGTCCTGATAAATGAGCAAAATCAGGACTCAAATGGCCCACATTGAGGGTTTTTTAAACAAAGAATGAAATGAGATGTGAAACTAAACGAAGACCGTGAAAGAGACCGAGCACCGACTGAGTTAATAGATCGAGGACCCACTGAGTTATTGATGAGGACAGTGAACTGAGCTAAAATGACTGTGAACTGAGAAAAAATGACTGTGAACTGAGATAAAATCACCGTGAACTAAGCTAAAATCATCGTGAACTGAGTTAAATTGACCGTGAACTAACTTAATTTTGGCCATTCCCCATCATTTCACGGTCAATTCCCTTCACTTCATGATCGTTTCCAATCATTTCATGGTCATTTCTGGCCATTTCCCTTCACTTCACAGTCAATTCCATGCATTTCACGATCAATTCGCTTTACTCCACCATCATTTCCATGCTTTTCACGGTCAATTCTCTTCACTTCACGGACAATTCCATGCATATCACGGTCAATTTCCTTCACTTCACAGTCATTTCCATGCATTTCATGGTCAACTCCGATGATTCCGCTTCACTTCACGGTCATTTCCATGCATTTCACGGTCAATTCCCTTCACTTCACGGACAATTCCGTGCATTTCATGGTCAATTCCCTTCACTTCACGGACAATTCCATGCATTTCATGGTCAATTCCCTTCACTTCATGGACAATTCCATGCATTTCACGGTCAATTACGACGATTCCGCTTCAGTTCACGGTCATTTCCATGCATTTCATGGTCAATTCCCTTCATTTCACGGATAATTCCTTGCATTTCACGGTCAATTCCCTTCACTTCATGGTCATTTTCATGTATTTCACGGTCAATTTCGACGATTCTGCTTCACTTCACGGTCATTTCCATGCATTTCACGGTCAATTCCCTTCACTTCACAGTCATTTCCATGCATTTCATGGTCAATTCAAACAATTCTGCTTCACTTCACGGTCATTTCCATGCATTTCACGGTAAATGAAGGCAATTCTGCTTCACTTCATGGTCATTTCCATGCATTTCACGGTCAATTCCGACGATTCTGCTTCACTTCACGGTCATTTCCATGCATTTCACGGTCAATTCCGACGATTCTGCTTCACTTCACGGTCATTTCCATGCATTTCACGGTCAATTCCCTTCAATTCACGGACAATTCCATGCATTTCACGGTCAATTCCCTTCACTTCACGGACAATTCCATGCATTTCACAATCAATTTCACTTCAAGGACAATTCCATGCATTTCATGGTCAATTCCGACGATTCCGCTTCACTTCACAGTTATTTCCATGCATTTCAAGGTCAATTCCCTTCATTTCACAGAAAATTCCTTGCATTTCACGATCAATTCCCTTCACTTTATGGTCATTTTCATGCATTTCACGGTCAATTCTGATGGTTCCGCTTCACTTCACGGTCATTTTCATGCATTTTTCCCTTCACTTCGTAGTCATTTCCATGCATTTCATGGTCAATTTCGACAATTCCACTTCACTTCACAGTCATTTCCATGCATTTCACGGTCAATTCCCTTAGGTTCACGGTCATTTCCATGCATTTCACAGTCAATGAAGGCGATTCTGCTTCACTTCACTGTCATTTTCATGCATTTCACAGTCAATTCCCTTCACTTCACAGTCAATTCCCTTCACTTCACAGTCATTTCCATGCATTTCACGGTCAATTTCGACGATTTTGCTTCACTTCACGATCATTTCCATGCATTTCATGGTCAATTCCCTTCACTTCACGGTCAATTCCATGCATTTCACGGTCAATTCCCTTCACTTCACGGACAATTCCATGCATTTCACGGTCAATTCCAACGATTCCGCTTCACTTCACGGTCATTTCCATGCATTTCACAGTCAATTCCCTTCATTTCACGGACAATTCCTTGCATTTCACAGTCAATTCCCTTCACTTCATGGTCATTTTCATGCATTTCACGGTCAATTCTGACAATTTTGCTTCACTTCACGGTCATTTCCATGCATTTCATGGTCAATTCCCTTCACTTCACAGTCATTTCCATGCATTTCACGGTCAATTCCGACGATTCTGCTTCACTTCACGGTCAATTCCCTTCACTTCACGGACAATTCCATGCATTTCACGGTGAATTACCTTCACTTCACGGACAATTCCATGCATTTCACGGTCAATTCCGACGATTTCACTTCACTTCATGGTCATTTCCATGCATTTAACGGTCAATTCCCTTCATTTCACGGACAATTCCATGCATCTCACGGTCAATTCCCTTCACTTCACGAACAATTCCATGCATTTCACGGTTAATTGCGACGATTTTGCTTCGCTTCACGGTCATTTCCATGCATTTCACGGTCAATTCCCTTCACTTCACAGTCATTTCCATGCATTTCACGGTTAATTCCGACAATTCCGCTTCACTTCACGGTCAATGCCATGCATTTTGCAGTCAATTCCCTTAAATTCACGGTCATTTCAATGCATTTTACTGTCAATGAAGGCGATTCCGCTTCACTTCACAGTCATTTCCATGCATTTCACGGTCAATCCTTTCACTTCACAAACAATTCCATGCATTTCACTGTCAATTCCCTTCACTTCACAGTCATTTCCATGCATTTCACGGTCATCTCCATGCATTTCACGGTCAATTCCCATCACTTCACGGACAGTTCCATGCATTTCACGGTCAATTTCGATGATTCCGCTTCACTTCATGGACAATTCCATGCATTTCACGATCAATTCCGACGAATCCGCTTCACTTCACGGTCATTTCCATGCATTTCACAGTCAATTCCCTTCATTTCACGGTCATTTCGATGCATTTCACGGTCAATTCCCTTCACTTCACGGTCATTTTCATGCATTTCAGGGTCAATTCCGACGATTCCACTTCACTTCACGGTCATTTCCATGCATTTCACGGTCAATTCCCTTCACTTCACAGTCATTTCCATGCATTTCACGGTCAATTCCGATAATTCCGCTTCACTTCACAGTTAATGACATGCATTTCACGGTCAATTCCCTTTACTTCACAGTCATTTCCATGCATTTCACGGTCAATGAAGGCGATTCCGCTTCACTTCACGGTCATTTCCATGCATTTCACGGTCAATTCCCTTCACTTCACGGACAATCCCATGCATTTCACGGTTAATTCCCTTCACTTCACGGACAATTCCATGCATTTCGCGGTCAATTCCCTTCATTTCACAGACAATTCCATGCATTTCACGGTCAATTCCCTTGACTTCATGGTCATTTCTATGCATTTCACGGTCAATGAAGGCGATTCCGCTTCACTTCACAGTCATTTCCATGCATTTCATGGACAATTCCATGCATTTCACGATCAATTCCCTTAACTTCACGGTCAATGAAGGCCATTTCGCTTCACTTCATGGTCATTTCCAGCATTTCACGGTCAATTCCCTTCACTTCATGGTCAATGAAGGCGATTCCGCTTCACTTCACGGTCATTTCCTTGCATTTCACGGTCAATTCCCTTCACTTCACCGACAATTTCATGCATTTCACGGTCAATTCCCTTCACTTCACGATCATTTCCATGCATTTCACGGTCAATTCTGAAAATTCCACTTCACTTCACGCTCATTTCCATGCATTTCACGGTCAATTCCCTTCACTTCACGGACAATTCCATACATTTCACGGTCAATTCCCTTCACTTCACGGTCATTTTCATGCATTTCACGGTCAATTCTGACAATTCTGCTTCACCTCACGTCATTTCCATGTACTTCACGGTCAATTCCCTTCACTTCAAGGCCATTTCCAATCATTTCACGGTCATTGTCGGCTATTCCCCATCACTTCACGGTCAATTTCATGCATTTCATGGTCAATTTTGATGATTCCCCTTCACTTCACGGTAAATTCCGGTGATTCCCCTTCACTTAGTGAAATCGGCTGTCGACTTGTTGAATGTCACCTACAAGTCGACCGTTTGACATGGAATTCGTCAAAATGGCCAATGACTGCTTAATATTGACATGTTTTCACCGACAACCTTGGTATAAATTTACTGACAAACTACATGAAATTGACTAATAAATGAGTGAAACAGGCCCAAAACTTGTGAAAATTCACTAATAAGTCTTGTACTTCCATTTGGAATTTACCAAAGACTGACTGCCGACTCGGCAAACTCACACCATACTTTATGAATTTTTACCACAACAAGTCAACTTTCACATAATATTTCGTTAAATATTGAATGTTATCGTTGATATAATTTCGATTTCATCCTCGCAGATGACAAACCCTTGCATAAGGGATTTGGCGAGTTGGCCCCCACCATCTCATATAGATGTTCTTTGACATTGTGGTTTGATAGTGTGAAGAGTGGGTCGGAGAAGAATAACACTAGATTAAATATATATAGGCAGTCGTCATTCTCATTTTTATTACACATTCCATCATTTAGGTTTGTAGGAGCCATTTTTCACTCACTTATTGAGAGATATATAGGCAATCTTGTATTCAAGATACAGGGGAACCGTGTAAAATTTTCTGAAATGAACTTCACCCTAATAACAGGGCTGAAAACTGGTGACCTCTCCATACCCAATATCCATTATTCGAAGAAGTCAATAAGAGAAAAATACTTCAATGAATATCATATCCTAAAGAAACATGTACAGGAGGTGTTCAATAGAATAGTTGATAACAATAAGCACGAAGATGTCATGAAGGTAGCCTTGCCTATATTATTTTATGCCGCATGAGATATGTCTGCGTTGGAAGGAAATGCTTGGAAGGTCAGATAAGATACTTCTGTACCAAAGCAAACCAATGGATATGATTGTGGCATTTTTGTCATGAAATATATGGACATTTTGTGCAACGATCAAATTTTGTCAGGGAGAGACTTGTAGCAATTCACTCCCAGCTTTAGGAAATCATAGGCCTATGATTGCCCGAGTGACCTGAAAATATGATATATTTGTCTTAGGCATGAGAGGAATCAAAATTTTTTGTAAAATGTTGTAAATTGGGCTGAATGTGTCTTGTAAAACATACATGGTGATATGGTGTAAATGATGTGTTGTATATTTTGTCTAAATTTTGTAGCAAATGATATCTTCCTAATAGTGATGTTATTATGAATGGTGAATCCATACATTTTTCAGTAAATGATGTCTTCACTTCACGGTCATTTCCATTCACTTCATGGTCAATTCCCTTCACTTCATGGACAATTCCATGCATTTCATGGTCAATTCCCTTCACTTCACGGACATTTCCATGCATTTCATGGTCAATGAAGGCGATTCCACTTCCCTTCACGGTCATTTCCATGCATTTCACGGTCAATTCCCTTCACTTCACAGTCATTTCCATGCATTTCACGGTCAATTCTGACAATTCCGCTTCACTTCATGGTCATTTCCATGCATTTCACGGTCAATGAAGGCGATTTCGCTTCACATCACGGTCATTTCCATGCATTTCACTGTCATTTCCCTTCACTTCACATACAATTCCATGCATTTCACAGTCAATTCCCTTCACTTCACAGTCATTTCCATGCATTTCACGGTCAATTCCCTTCACTTCATGGACAACCCCTGAATCCAAACAATATGACGTTGATAGAGTGGAATGGCAGAACAGGATTCATGCAACCCCAATTAGTTTCCCTAAGTCTTGCACTTTATATTGTGATGAAGATGATCCTTGTGAACTCCAATTAATTTCCTTGTGAATTGTGAACCCAATATTCACTCCAAAGTATCAAGATTTTTGAAGCAGCATTCTCAGTAGTTGAAACTGAAGTGGATAGAATAAATCAATCAGGATTGATTTAATTTCTAAAAAATCTAGTAAAAGTAGTTCAGTGAAAGATTTGTTTAATAACTAGGAGATGCAACAAAAATGGTAAAACTATTCATCTGTATACATGTAATTGTTAAGGGATAGTATCGCCAACAAAAAGCACCATCTTCCACACTCTCGAAGAGGTGTGCGCAGAGGCTTATGGTTCCCTTCACATCAACTGTTCTAGCAACATCCACAATTTTAGCATATTTAGTGTGAACCAACTAAACACGACTGGAAATCAGTATGACAAGAATAGTGCCTGTGGAATGATCCTAGACCACATTCACACTAAAAGCAAACGAACTCAAGACCAACAGCAGATGTGATCTACTCGTCACCCTGCCCTAAAAACACTAAAACAAAAGGATGCAATAGCCCTAAAACGAAGGAAAAATCAAGGGCTCATTTGGCACCGTGGATTTCAACTCATATGGAATCAACTGGATTTTATTCTATACATAATCAAGTGGATTTGGAATGATTTGGATTTCTCTCATGTACAAATCCCAGAGAGCTTGAGTAAATTTAAAATGAATTATAGATCATATTCAAGTATATTCAATGTTATCGACCATAACATATCGATAACATTGAACACGATTTGATGTTATCGTAACTAAAAGACAACTCACCATGACAGATCGAAGTCAATTCGATATACTTTGCTTTGATGTATCGAATAGGATTAGATATATCAAAAAAGGTCCACAAGTCTCCAGAGAACTTATGTTCATTTACAACGAATTTTCGATGATATCTATTAGCATTTGATATATCGACAGACTATTTGATATGTATCGACATATACATGATTAGAAAGATTGAAATCAAAGCTAAGAGTAAAAATTACTCTTTGATATATCGAAATGTAGAGGATATATAAAAAAATTGCTGCATTTCGATATATCGAAAGGTAAACAATATATCGAAATTAGTCCAAAACTGTCCGGAGACGAAATGTTGTTTTAAAATGATTTTTCGATTATATCGAGTGAGTTACGATATATCGAAAACATTTCAATATCAATCGAAAGACACTTAATTACAAAAACAGAATCTTGTGACTCTTTTCAAGGAAAAAAGCACAAGTACTCTTCGATGTTATGGAACTCTAATCGATGACAACGGGCTTAAGTTGTCGATAACATCGAATTCTAGTCGATGATATCGAACTAAATCATCGTTGCAACGAAACAATACATCGACTGGAATTTGATATGTCATGTGTCGATATATCGACTACATTTAGATATATCAAAAATGATAAAAAAATCTCCAAAGACAAAATGCTCTTTTAAAAGTAATTATCGATAATATCGATACTAGTTTGATATATCGAAGGAGACAAGCTGTTGATATATCGACGAACTTTCAATATATCGAGAAAGATCCAAAAATGCCCAGAGACAAGTTGTTCTTTTTAAACGAATTATCGATAATATCAATACAATTTCGATATATCGAAGGAGATTTCGATATCGCTCGAAATGTACTCGATTACAAAAGCCGAGAAATTTTTTCCCAATAATGGCAGTTGCACTTCGATATATTGATTAAACTTTGATATGTATTAGGATATATTGAATGGTATATGATATATCAAATAATACCCAAAACTGTCCAGGGATGAATGCTCATTTAAAACAATTTTTTGAGTTTATCGATTAATATTCGATATATCGAAGAACTTGTTGATATATATCGAAGTAGACTCGATTGTAAAAAAAAAAATTGAAAAACCCTAAACCCAACGGACTTCTTTTGATATATCAATTGACATTTGATATATTGAATTTGTGCATATATTTAACCACGCCGCGTCCATTCCTTCCATTTTCTTCTTCCTCTACGACGCATCCTCTCCCAGAAGTCGGTGGCAGTGAATTTGAGCCATTTTCCAAAGCTTTTAAGGTTGGTAAATCACTTTTATTAGTCAATCATTCAAAACCCTAGATTTTCTTATATTTTCCTTTTGCTATTCATCCCTACTTACGCTCATTTTCTTCAATCTCCTTGATTTCCATTTCTTTTCTTTCAGAATATCCTCTGAAAGTATTCATCTACATGGGAAAAGAGAGGAGTAAATCGGTTCATCAGGGAGAATCCTCCAATCTTAGGCCAAAACGTGCTAAAATAGTTACCAGGAGAAAAAATGCTCAACCAGTGACCTAAAATGTCTCTCCACTACCTACAAACGATCCACCACCCAAACTTCTAATCCTTAATGTGCCACCACCTCCTGAGGATCTGTGTCAAAAGTTTATGGGAAGGAAGATAGACTATGAAAGACAAGTTGATAGGTCTTGTCTAGCTCCATATGGGATTGTACCAATGCTCGAGGCCATTGACTGGTCTCGTATGCTTGACTTTGGTGGAGTGACACGGAATGAACAAATATACAGGTTTTTAGCTTACCGTCATTCCCCAGTATCTGACCCCTCGGCCATAGATGTCACCATTGGCCAAACCACAACTCACATCACTCCTGCCATTATCGGTCAATTAATAGGAATTCCGTGTAAATCCCAATGCTTTACAGACTACGACTTTAACTCACTTGAAGTTCGTTCAAAAATTACAAAACATGTATGCAATGTCCAAGACATTCCTTGGCATGATGGTAACTCTCTGCGTGCCACTCACATGTCTGCACAATTCCGCATTCTTCACGTAATTTTTTGTACAAACGTCTATCCCAGGAGCACCAACAGGTCTGATCTTACCCCATTCATGTTGGGGATTCTCTATGCCGTCAGCCAAAAAGTGGAACTGTGTCTGCCTACTCTCATGTTGCATCAGCTGGCCGTGGCAATCCAAGCCACTAGAGATGTGTACATTCCATTCCCTCATTTTATTTGCCTATTGTCTTGACATGTGAGATTGCTTCCCACCACTGACCGTCCCCGAGAGCCTCGCAAATTTACCAAAACAAACATAAAAAGAATGGAATTGCTTGACACTCCAACTTCCTCTTCCGCTCCACTTGATACTATGGCTGAAACCGAAGCTGAAGGAGCTGAGACTGATGCGATGGACACTGAGGCAGCAGACACTGGAGATGAGAGGCCCCAACACAGTGACCGACGTTTCTCAGTCCTAGTCCCTTACTTACATCGTCATGCTGGCCACTGAGACCGTCAAATATCGATTATATACCGTCTTTGCCAGCAAGATGAACAACTTCGCCAGCACGATCAATGATTGTTGCAGATCGAGAAGATCGCAGTTGCGACGAAAGAAGCTGTCGATCAAGTGGAGAAGAAGTTGCAGGACCTAATGTCGATGATCACATACAGACGAGATGACACCGTGCCACACGGTGCCGGTCCTTCAGCCCAGCCTGATGTGTAGTTGCAAAATGTTGTTAATTATAAATTTTTTGGATTTTGTATACCCGTAAAGGGCTTCTTATTCTTTTTTGGATGATGATTATACTACCCAAACTTAGGGTAGTAATTTTGATTATTCCATGATGAATTAATGAATGAATGATGATAATTTTGGTTTTCAACTATTTGAGATTTTTGAGATCCACTCCTAATTTGCCTGGATTGCCTGGACCCCACCTATGATATGGGTTGTCCATTGTGTACGGCCCGCATTGGATATGGGCCTACGTATCATCCGTCACACATAAGCAATGCTTATCATGAGATAAATGGTTAGGATTATCCCTGTTCGAAAGGGAAAGCTAAAGAAGCATAAGTTGCACTATGTTGTTCTATACCTTGTAATGTTGTTCTATACCTTGTAATGTTGATATTTCACTTGCATTGAGTATGTGAAAATGTTGGTTGGACCAAGCAATGGATTGGGTCTCAGTAGTAGATGCATTGTGTTTATCTGTCACTGCAATGCAGTGGATGCCTTCTCGTAAGACAATCATTTTTTCATGATGACGTGAGGAACTTCACCGAATTGAGAGGTGGTGTCACTGGTTGTCGAGGGTTTCACTCTAGTTTCTGCACCACCAAGGTGGTTTGTCATTGAATATGGGTATGACTTTTCTCTGTAGCAGTTTTATAGTCTTTATTTGTCGTTCATTTATTACAATATATAATTTTCACCATGCTCGTGAATTCTAGATGACAATTCTAATGGTGCTTTCTGCAAATGTCTCGATTACGATGATCCTGACCACTGGTCCAGTTATAGACTTTTTAACTGCCAACCAGAATCTCAGGGATTACTGTCAGATTGACTGGGCCAAGGTTAGTTGGCTATTGAGCTGCATTTAGGTTTTCAAAGTTCAGGATCAATTCTTTTCAACATGACTTGGTGTCAATCCTATTGATGTATATAGGCCCAGAAGATGCTGAAGAATATGAGGGTTACGGCTAGGCATAATAGTATGGAGTTCAAGATCAAAGGATTAAGTGAGATGTCGTGCAATCAGCAGCTGTATGTGCTCCATTCTTTCTCACTGGATTTTATTGCTTGAAAATGAGAAATGGAGATGGTGCATGTCTATGATTATTTTCTTAAGAGGGTATAGAATTGAGTAGTTCTACTTATATGCCATGCCTTGATGTTGGCAAACCAAAGTGTCCGAATTATCTTCCTTTAGAGGTCAACATTATGTACGCTTGTATTCATATCCACTTGATGACCCGATTGAGTAGTTTTACTTATATGTCATGCCTTGATGTTGACTCTTTTCATCTGTTTTTTCTTTTTCCTTCTTTCTTCTATGCACCAGCTATGTACATTTGTTTCTCTGCAACACTATACGAAGGCTTCATCCACCATGCAAAGATATTCTTTGGCTGTGACTGATGTAGGTTCCTCTTAGGCTAACATCATGTTTTGTTCAATTGACATAAGATGTTTCTTTCATAATCTCCTAGTTTTGCACAGGCTTTGAGAAACAACAGATATGATGAGGATGTGATGCTTTTTGCTTGCGGTATTCTTATTGACAAACAACTTACTCCAGTGGATGGTCATGTTCTTAAAGAAAGATACAGTGAGTTCTATGTTTATATCTAAGTGATTTACTTCTTTATGGAGATGTCAATCTTATCCTTAACTTCAAGTTGGAATCATGTGGTCTCACTTCTTGCCCTTTGTCAAAGTTTCAGGTTGGAAACAGTGAAGACTGTGTCCCTTGCAATGGGCGGTGAAATTGACTGTGAAATGCATGGAAATGACTGTGAAGTGAAGGGAATGACTGTGAAGTGCATGGAATTGACTGTGAAGTAAAGGGAATTGACCGTGAAATGAATGGACTTGTTCGTGAAGTGAAGGGAATTGACCGTGAAATGCATGAAAATGACCATGAAGTGAGGCAGAATCGCCTTCAATGACCATGAAATGCATGGAAATGACTGTGAAGTGAAGGGAATTGACCATGAAATGCATGGAATTGTCTATGAAGTGAAGGGAATGCATGGAAATGACCATGAAGTGAAGCAGAATCGCCTTCATTGACCGTGAAATGCATGAAAATGACTGTGAAGAGCGGGGATTTGACCGTGAAATGCATGGAATTGTCTGTGAAGTGAAGGGAATTGACCGTGAAATGCACGAAAATGACTATGAAGTGAAGGGAATTGACCGTGAAATGCATGGAATTGACTGTGAAGTGAGTGTCTGTAACACCCCGTCCATTCCGTACCATTTTCGATTGCATACGTACACAATAATTGACGTCCTTAGCTAGACCTAGATTGACCGTTTATAGTACACACCCAACTGATCGGAACCCCAAGACCTCGAAACCCATCTCATATTGACCGCCCTGTCGCTGCGATCATGGAGGTACAACCCGTGTGTCTGTACGATACTCCGTTTGCGAGATACGCCGTGAAGAATAATTAGTGTATCATGTGTGCATGGCGCCATGTACTCCACTCCATACATGTGCACAACATATGTCATACACACATGCACATGCCACACATGGGTGAGAGAATCTCTACCCATGTGTGTGATGTCACACACCCATACCTCCCATCTCTCATGTCTCCCCAAAGTCAACACCTCTCCATTCCATACCTTAAGCATGACATCATCCCACCATGCCATCCCATGCTCCTTTAATCCACCATTAATTGCAAATCATGAATTAATGGATATAATCCTAATTTAAGCTAACCAAGATCACATTAATTAAATCTAACCACATTTTTAACAATTTCTCTACATATATCCCTTTAACCCATAGCATTTTACCATTTTTCCTACACATGGAGAGAGAGAGAGAGAGAGAGGGAGAGAGAGGAGTGATCTTGGTGGGCCGTCAACTCCATCAATCCCATCCCTTCCATCCATCTCAACCATCAATTCAATCTCTTCTATCCATCTCAACCATTGCATCTAATCCATCAAGGTGAGTACACCCACCCTACTTATTCTTATTTTGTTTTTGTTGTGTACTTATGTATGGTGGAGATGTGTTGATGATAATGATGTGATCAATGGTGTGGATGTATAGGAGAATACATATAAAAAGATGATTTAATAGTTGTGATGATATGATGATAATGATGCTATCAATGGTGTGGATGCGTAGGAATATATATATATATATATATATATATATATATATATATATATGTGTGTATGTGTGTGTGTATGTAATTAAATTGTTCTAGACTTCTTATGGGACCCATTGATAGTGAGCCCCACCAAAATATTTCTATGTCATCCAAACTGTCCAAGAATGGCCCCTTTGGGTTGGCTCAACTCTCACACACACATACATCCATATGCACATGTGCACACCACACCCAAATAAATAAATAAATAAATAAGTAAAATAAAATAAATAAAAATGAGGAGTGGACGCTGTTGCTGCCAACTTCCCCGCTACTACTTGAAAGAGAAGAGGGAAGGGGCTGTGGGTCCCCAATGGGCCGCACCCATGATGTATGTATTCAGTCCACGCTGTCCATTTGATTTCCCAGCTCATTTTAGCCATGGAGCCGAAAAATGATGCCAACCCAGTTCTCTGGTAGGCCACACCATAAAAAATCATGTGACGACATGCTAAAACATATAAAAGTACTTTCTGGGGCCCACCTGAAATTTTGATGCACCTGAAACTTAGACCGACCCCTCCACCAATTGGGACACACACAATAGACGGACTGGATCATCTTTATGTGGGCCCCACCTACAAAAAAATAAAAAATAAAAAAAAAAAAAAAAAAAAGGGGCAAACGACATTGATGTTGTTCTTTGCCGGATGTCGATCGATCTTTGCAGCAAGCAGAATGCGTCTGTCTGACGATCTTTGAAAGGAAGTGGGCCCCACCACAGGCCCCACCTTAATGCAGGTCGAGCATCTACACCTTGAATTTGATGGGTCCCCTTTAAAAATGGGTCACCTGAATTTCAGCCATACACGAAACTTAGGTGGTCCACACCATCAAAAATCATGTAAATACATGCTTAAACATATAAAAGTACTTCTTTGGGGCCCAATTTTGAATTTTTATGCATCGAAACTTGGGTGACCCCTCCACCAAGTGGAACACACACAATGGATGGACTGGATCTCTCAAGTGGCCCACCTTGATGAGGAATATATAAATACTAATAATAATATTATTATTATTAAAATAAAATAATGGACGTGAAGGTGGTGACGTCCTCCCTGGACGTCCACATTTGGGGTAAAATTTTGTGGGCTGATCATGGCCACACCATGATGTATGTGCTAAATCCACACCGTTCAACCATCTTACTAGCCCCGTTTATTGTATGGTCCCAAAAATAAGGCCGATTAGAAATTCATGTAGGCCATGCCACTTAGACAGTGGAAATTGTACTCAAAATACTTAGATTTTTCCGGGGCCCACCTTGGTGATGAAAAGTATATCTGGGAGATTCATCCACTCCTTCAGACCATTTTAAGTCATGAGTAAAAGAATGAGGCAGATCCACATCTTAGGTGGACCACACTATAAGAAACAATGGGAATAAAAATCCTTACTATTAAATCCTCTGAGTTCTATCGTGATGTGTAGCTGCCACCAAAGTTGGGTCAGTCGTTAGACCTGGAGCCAACTCGTTACATGTATTTTATATCCAAGCCATCCATCATTTAGACCATCCATGTGTTATGAGCCTCACCTGACGTATGTACCTTATAGCCATGTCATTCATCTAGTGGGTGGTATCAACTATGATGTTGTTTGTTGTACAACTGTTCATGGGGTAGACCCCACCATGTCAATGGGACCCACAATTATACAAATAATAATAATGAAAGGGAATTGCATGCTTATCAATGAAAACTTCCTTGGACATGATATGATGCATGAGGAGCCCACCTAGGTGCATGTGTTGTATACCCACACTACTTATATTTCTCAGTCACTTGGGAAGTGGACCCACCTCTTGCCCATGGACACAAGATGAAGTATAACTCAATTTTAGGTTGGCCACACTGTAAGTAGAAACAGTGGTGACAACCATTGGAAATTCTTAGGCTTTAGTGTGCCCCTTATATGCTGGAATGCTTCCTTGACCATGGATTCTACCTTGTAGTATGATGTAGATCCATGCCATTCATCGGTTTATTCTTATCATTTTAGGGTATAGTCCCATAAACTAATCAGATCTAAATCTCATTCCATGGGAGCAATATTGCTCACTTGTCCACCGTTAAATACGTTCTAAAGCTGCAGTAATACTTATGAGAAATCTATCCATCTATCCTTTTTAAACTGATCATGGGACACCTTACATACATGTTTTATCAGCCATTCATCTATTTTGATTAGATCATTTTAGAGTGTGGGGCTGCCTATATATTTACTGCAATCTAAGTCTTTTTCATAGTACCCATTGTAATGGTTATTCCTCATTTAGACCGTCAGTTGGTAGAAATCATGTGGATCACTACACTATAGGAATTTGGATCTTGGGTGGCCCGACTAGTAGTGTGGATTGGTGGAAGTTGTGTGGACCACCACGTGTGAGTGCTTGATTTTTTATAGCCCACCTAACTGTATGGAAATTGGGGCAATCGTGTGACTACTTGTCTAAGTAGATTTATGATTGTTGTGGCCCTTAACCATGAGACGCCGAATATGAGCCATTAACTATGTGACGTGTGAAGTGGTTGTAGCATAAGACTTATCATAATTGGTGTAGCCATGTATTCATGGCCTATGGGCAAGGCCCATTGAGATATATTTCCAGCCTATATGATGAGGCTCATTGTGATGTATTTCTGGCCCATGTGATGTGGCCCATAGTGACGTGTATTAGGCTCAGGTATGTGGCCTACCCATGAAATAGATTTAAGGCCACTTGCAATGTATTCGAGGCCCATGAGCGAGGCCCAATGTGATGTATTTGAGACCCATGGGCATGCATGACTCATTGAGATGTATTTTAGGCCCATGGGTTGTGGCTAATTGTGATGTATTTGAGGCCCATATGTAGGGCCCACCTATTGTGAATTTGAAGCCCATGGGTCGTGAAGCCTGATGTGGTGTATTCATGGCCCATGTGCCGAGGCCCATTGCGATGTGTAAGACCCATATGATACGACCCAATGTAATGTATATGTGGCCCATGAGTAAGGCCTAATGCGATGGATGTGTGACCCTTGTGTGAGACCCAAAGCGATGTATATGAGAACTGATGTGATGTGTGATTTTGTCATGATGTATGTATTGATATTTATGTGGGCAACTTCTTGGAAGTAATGTTGGTTAAATGTCCACATTGACGGGCAATGATGGTTGAATGTCCACATTGTGACCTCCCCTTAGGCCTTGTTAGGCCTATTCTCATCGATTCTGATTGTTGAGGCCGATTATCGATGTCGATTATGAGTATGTGACAGCATAACATCATGATACTTGCCCATATGCATCATCTGCATGTTTGTTATGAGAGGTGGTTAACCATTGCATATGTCATTGAGCATGACGATTATGAGACTCCCTGATAGGCGGAGATTGTCTCACATGAGTACACGGTATGCGCCGGATTACTGCATGACTGGATTGTATAACTCATGCATCTTGCATTATGATTACTATACGCCCTAGCGACATCAGGGCCATAACCTCTACAGGCATGTCGTGGATGGCCAAATGAGACACCGAAAATATTTGGTTCTAGCATACGGGCGCCATAGATGTCCCTGGGTAAAAATCCCTAAACCTCCGAGGCCAGGAGACACCCCAACGTCGAGACCAAGTGGATATATATGAGCGCATGAGGGCCGTATACCAGTAGGCCGCGTCTCCCACTGTGTCGTGTCGGTTGGGAGGAGGTGTGACCTTACCCGCTTGAGTGAGGGGGCAATGTCTAGGTTGAGTTTGACCAGCTTGAGGAATGGGTCCGCTATCGACGAGCCAGGCCCGATATTGGCAGGCGGATAGTGAGGTCTCTTCTACTTACCCAGTTGTGCGCTCGGATAGGGGCGGCAAGCTGGTGTAGGGTGTAATAGACCCCGGTGATGATCCCAGAGATGAACAGTACTGATTTATGGACTTATTGAGCATGAGTTGCATACTCGTTCATTCATTCATTCACTATCTACTCAAGCTGATGGTGCACAACTATTTGTTACGTGCACCTTCGCAATGGTCAGGATCTCGGTTGGGGCGCGTGACTAATCTGAGATCAGGAGTTTACCACATTGAGTCTGACTATCCAAATTTATGTATGAGATTGGTTTGATAGAAGTCCCTTGTGATGGACCCCATAGCCTGCGATACTACGTACTATTATCCCAACTTCACACTCCAGCATGGTCATTCCATTTGCACCGCATATTGTATTACATCCACGGCATATGGCATTTTGGGTTACTGTGTTTTTGTATTTAGATACGGCTGACGGTATTTGTAAACTCATTAGAAATTTTATATTGCATTGCATCCTCGATATCTGATATTTAGCTCTTATGACTCCTCATTTGAATAGCTGATCTGTATTGCGTATTCTGATATTGTATGACTCATGGACTTATCAGTATTCCCGCTTACTATGATATTGTATGATTCATGATCTTACCAGTATTTCTGATATTGTATAATTATGGCATGACAATATAATGATGATGATGTGATTACAGATGCGTGTAATACGGTTATAGTTGTGGTATAGGAGAAATGAAAATATGACTTGGTGAAGCTGGTAGCATTGACTTGGAGTATTACTATGATGCATATGCATTGCATTGGCATTGACATCATACTTTACGTGCTACACGCATTTCACATATATGATTTCCTTGAACATATTTATCTTGCTTACACGTAGGACACACTGCACATACGTGTGTACTCACTAGGCTTTTGCCTAAGCCTCTTGTTTCCCATTTTTTCAGGGCTGGATTAGCTTGGAAGACTTTGCTTTCTCAATGCATTGCATCTATTTTTCGATTTGGCAATATTGACGTTGTGTACCTTTTTGAAAGCATTATACTTGTAACCATCAAGATTTCTATTGGAGAGTGTCGCTTGGTAATTTAATCATGGATCTTTATGCTCAGGTATTATTATTATGTATAACAAAAAAAAATCAGTAAAAAATCTTCCTTGTGGTGCGCCGAACTCGGGACTTAGTGTATGGAAGTCGAGTGCCGGATTCGGGGCATCATGGAAGCTGTCCATCCCCGGGTTTGGGGCGTGACAGTGTCTTATTGAAATTTTGAATTGTTGTGGTGAGAAATTCGCAATTTAAAAGAAAACAACATATGTATTACAAGAAATGTATAACATTCACAGTCATATTACAAAAAATGTATAACATTGACAGTTGTATTACAAAAAATGTATAACATTCACAGTCGTATTACAAAAAATACACTACAACAGACATTATTCCGGCGGTATTGGAAATTTTCAACTCCGACGATTATGCCCTGTTTGTTTGCAACGTCCACATATTTTTATTGTTCATTCCTCTCCACAGAAAATGATTCGTGCCTTCTTCGGTCTTCCAGCTGACCTCGTTTGTAGAGGGGGCTTGATACTCGAACAATACTCCTTGAATCCAGAAGAAACTTCCCATTGACTCTTATCCCATACTGGGTACACAGACTCTGCATACGTGACCTGGTAATTCCTAGCCGTGTACAACGGGGAGCAATATGAATAATGAGGAAGATTATAGTTTATACATGCTGAAAGAACATGAAAATAAGGGTATCCCTTTACTTCAAACTCGCGACATGTACGTGAAAGCTCGTTGACCTTGACAGTATCATTGTACTCTCCCACAATATAATATTCATTCCGAGAAATTGCATGGCAACGAATATCTCGTGCCTTCGGTATGAGATCCTTTAATTGTTTCTCAGCCCACAGTGTTAACGGTCCAACGAATAATGATGCTGATTCTCTTCTCTGATAAAACATCTCCTGAATTTTTATTCTGACCGCCTCTATCGGCATATTAACGGGATATTCTCATGCTTCTTTGAACAGAGCATTAACATACTCAGCTATGTTTGTAGTGACCAAATTGAATCTTTTTCCTAGGAAGTGTGAAGATGCCCACTTTTCATACCTTATTTCCCTCAGCCATGCATGTACCGGGGGGTTGACATGTTCGATATCATGCATTAATTTTTCGAACTCAACCCTCCTACAAGTCTTTACAGCTTGCCAGTAGTAGATTTCTAACGACTTATCTTTGAATGTGTCCACTAAGTTTTGGTATATATGGTACGCGCAGTACCCATAGATTGCTGCTTGGAAGACCTGAGAAACTTCTTTCATTAGACTTTTATGCCGGTCTGATATGATCACAAGACCAGGGCAATCCCCTAACGAATCGCTGAGGTAGGTAAGGAACCAGTTCCAACTGTTGTTGTTCTCTAATTCTCCGATACTAAAATTGACTGGAAAGATATGGTTGTCGCCATCCAAAGTCGCATCAACGAACAGAACACCCTTGTACTTACCTTTTAGATGTGTCCCTTCAATGGCCAAGACCCTTCGCAGAGATGTTTGAAAACTTCTGACGCACTGTCCGAGCACAACAAAACATCTCTCGAACCTCATTATCTGTTTATTCACAAGTAGGGCAGTCACTGTTCCCGGGTTCGCCATCCTCAACTCTGCAAGTACATCGGGAGTTCTTTGTAAGAGTCTTTATAAGACCCCATTACGCAATCGATTGCAATCTCCTTAGTGCGCTATACCTTCTGATAGCCAATAATAATATTATATTTCTCTCGCATTGCGAATATAATGTCCTTCGGCCTTAACCCAAAGCGCTGCTTAATGTGATTGACAACCAATTCACTGGTCAGCCTACTGCTTGCTTGCCGATGATCGCTCTTCATCCATGACATTCTACATGTATGTATGGACCTGTAAGTCTTAATCTTGAATATCCCCGCTTCATTCACCCTAGATGCGTGTATTCATACTTATCTTCCATACACGCCACAGTGAATTTCTTGGATGTGGAATACAGGACCTTGTATTGAAAGTTGTTGCGAATTGCATATTGGCTCAAAACATACTTACACCGACTCTTATTTTTGAACGTTTGGCCAACGACTATATCAATCGGGTCATCAAGTGGATATGAATACAGTAACAGGTCTGCATTGGTGCAACCAGTATCCTCGAAAGGCATAATGGGAAGCCTGATGGTGAAGTTCGATGTTGGAGCCTGTTCGGGCAATGGAATGTCGTTTCCACTTACGTTTCTAGAGTTGGATGTTGAGGGCAAGTCTACTCTTGTACATGAAGGTGATGTCGTATATTCACTTCTGAGATTCATGCAGCCGACGCCCTTACTTGACTTGTTATAAGGTTTGATGTTTGAGCCGGCTCGGGTATTATAGTGTTGCTTAGAGGAACATGTCAAGGTGATGTCACATCTTCATATTTCCATCCATGTTCCTCACCCAAACTTACAACAGCTGGAGCATCATGTTCGAACGCACTGTAAGCCACCGAGTCTTCGAATACTACCTCATTAACGCGCTGTGTTGTCTCAATGAATAGAGGGATGTAGTGATCCGGATGCTTCAGTTGTGCTGCTAAGAACATTCTCACATCTTCATCGTCTTCAATTATAGCTAGAGGGGCTAATTTGTTTGTGCAAGGGTACAGTACTTTCAACCTTATATCGTAATGCTCGGGTCTAGTCTTTGGAACTCGGTGCATTTTTGATACAAGCTGTTCATATGTAGTCTCAACTCCCACCACTAAAGGTTTAAAGTAACCACCCTTGTACATGTATCGATTATTTCGTAAACTAACTCCCCACCATATGAGGATATGATCATCACCGAAGCCATTTTCTGAAAACAAACACAATAATATAACTCGATTAGTATTCACATGTATAAGGTGGATTTGACTGAGTAGTATGAAATCCACCATTGTACTATCTCAAATATGATCGACTTAGCGGTCACATTTTCAAAGTGCTCAAATATGCCACTTAGTTTGCGATAATTTTCCCTCGCTTCGCAGTCAATTTCACTCACTTCTAGGGCAAATTCACTCACTTCGCATTGAATTTCACTCACTTCTTGGTCCTGAAGTGATTGAAAATGAGTGCAAAGTGAGTGTGTGTCTGATTTTTGGCTCAATTGTAATTACCATGTAAATGGGTAATAATTATTCACCTAGGTAATTACCACATCTTTCCCAATGTAGATGTGACAACTTACTTTTTTAATCCTTAAATTGAGAAATTTACAAAATCAATGTGGGGCCCTCCATGATATATGTGATGTATCCGCACCGCTCATTTGTTATGCTAGCTGAATTTAGGGCATGAGCAAAAAATATGGGGCAGATCCAAAGCTTAAGTGGACCACACCATTGGAAACAGCGGGAATCAAACACCTACCATTAAAAACTTTTTCGGGCCCTTCAAAAGTTTTACATATAGCTAATATTTGTGTTTTCTCCTCATCCCATGTCTATGTGACCCTATGAACGGGTTAGATGATGAAAACACCTAAATATGGGCCCAGTTAAGGAATTAACTTTCAACGGTATAGGAATTAAGGTCATTGTTTCCTTTCGTGTGAGCCATTTGAGTGTTGGATCAGCCTCATTTTTTGTTTGATGCCTCAAAATGTTATAATAAAATAGATGGACGAGTGTGGATATATCATATACATTACAGTGGGGTCCACATATTCAATTCCATGCATTTTTTTGTGAAGGGAATTGACCGTGAAATGCATGGAATTGTCCATGAAGTAAAGGGAATTGATCGTGAAATGCATTGAAATGACCGTGAAGTGAAGGGAATTGACCGTGAAATGCATGGAATTGACCGTGAAGTGAAGGAGAATTGCCAGAATTGATTGTGAAATGCATGGAATTGACCATGAAATGAAGAGAATTGGCAGTAAAATGCATGGAATTGACTGTGAAGTGAAAGGAATTGACTATGAAATTCATGGAATTGACCGTGAAGTGAAGGGGATTGACCGTGAAATGAATTGAATTGACCATGAAGTGAAGGGCATTCGCATGGAATTAACCGTAAAATGCATGGAATTGACCGTGAAGTGAAGTGAATTGATCGTGAAATGCATAGAATTGATCGTGAAATAAAGTGATTTGACCGTGAAATGCATAAAATTGACCGTCGAATGAATGTCTTATTGGAATTTTGAATCGTAGTGGTAAGAAATTTGTAATTTCTAAGAAAGCAACAAATGCATTCAATATATATCACAGTCGTATTACAAAAAAATGCACTACAAATTCACAGTCATATTACAAAAATGCACTACAATTTGACTAGTAAAATACGTGAAATTGATCAAGTAGTGCATGAAGTTGACCGATCAATTGAGCATATTGACGGGGAACAAGGTGAAATTGACCACGAAACTTCATCAAATTGACTGCGAACTTCTTCGAGTTTATTGGATAGCCACGTAAAATTGACTTAGTAATGCATGAAATTGACCACAAACTTCTAGGTAAACACTTAAGAATTTATTGAGAATTTAAACTTCAAGGTAATTGACCGTGAACTTCTATCACTCCCTGACACTCAGTGAAATCCATGTTCGAGAAAGAGAATAAGAGTGCGTTGATGTGAAACATGTTCTTCGGAGAAAGGTCTTTAAGATTTCATGTCTATCAATGTATTGGCATCCTCTTAGAAAAAGAATGCACTTAGGCTTCCGTAGAATGCAACATGGAAGATGTAATGTGACAATATGATGGAGATTATATGGAGATTTAGTGAAGAAAATGGGTGAATTTAAGAAATATGGATGATACAGGTGAGTTCGGACGTGTATTTGGGCGTAAAGGGGAAACAGATTGCGTACTGAGTAAACTCTGTGGGTCCCATAGTCATTCATACATTTTATCCACTCCGTCCATACATTTTAGAAAATAATTTTAAGTCTTTAGCCCAAAAATTAAGCATATACAAGGCTCAAATGAACCACACCACCGGAAACAGTGTGAATTGACAATCTACCATTGAAAATTTCGTGGGGGCCACAGAAGTTTTAGATCAATCTTTTATTTGTGTTTTCACTTCATCCATGTCTTTGTGATATTATGAACATGTTGGATGACAAATAAACATCACGGTGGGCCATAGAAAGGTTTCAACGGTGAAAATCATCATTCCCACGGTTTCCTGTGGTATGGTCCACTTGAGCTTTAGATATACCTCAATTTTGGGCTCAACCGCTAAAATGATCTCAAAACACACAGATGAACAGAGTGGATAAGACAAATACATTCAAGGTGGGTCCAACTGACTTTACTCAGTATGATAAGATCGTACTAAGTAACTCAGTACACAATCCGACTTGGCGTAAAGGAGAGAATGGAGTGAAAATGATACAGGAGTACTGGCATTTTCAACCTTTGGGAAGCCGCCCGTATGCATGGGGCTTATTTTTGAAAGGTAAAAAGAAGTGGGCTTAGAAACGTAAATGGGCCTTAAATGGGTCGTACAGTTGTAAATTTATCAATTAAGTATGCTAAATTAGTGTTTATGAGATGGACACCATTTACATTATTATAGACAAAAAGTTTCGGCGAATCCTCGGTTAAACTTGAGTTAATGCATGCCATGCATAAAGAATTAAAGAACGAGGATTGCATGGTCATCCTGCCATTACAGACTCCTTCAGTGACCCAACGTGATGGGATTTTGAGTGACAAGTGATCATCTAATCAAAATTCTAAAACTTTGGGCAACCACCAACGTCAGTGATGGCAGGGTCACCACACCCACGTAGCCCAATCAAAATCCTACAACATTGGATCACAACCCACGTCCTTGTTGGCAGAGTCACCATGCAATCTGCGTCCATATTGAAGTAATTCCCCAATAGCCAAACAAAGAAGAGAAAATCTCGATGTAATCATAGACGTTAATATGGTGAGATTCACTTAATTAGGTTTACGATGGATATAAAAGTTGCTTCGATCGGACGATCCTAACTATCTGACATGGGAACTTTTGCTCGTTGACTGAACTGGACTTAGTTTGTAGCCCAGCCGAGGAAAGGGCCACAGGTCGAACGGTCCAGATCCTGATGATGCCACGTGGGTGAAACCAAACGCTGGATTCTGATCGAGGGTCCACGTGAGGCATCTTTCGCACTAATCACTCATTGATCTCCAATAGACACCCTTGTGATCGCAACCATTCATCAAGTAGGCCACACTGTAGATAAGAGATGTTCCATATGGATCGAGGACGGTCAGAAACAACAGTACGCATTTCAAAAATTCTGAATAGATGGTGAGGATCTTTGACCAATTGGAATTTTTCTACCAGACCCTTCCATGTTGCTTCCGACTAGATAAACGGTTTTCTTTACAAAGCCGCCGGCAACTTTACGCCGATGGACTGGAGAAAATATGATTAAGACCGTGGCTACCATAGTAATGGCAAGGACGCGGTACACGTGGCATCTAAACGGTCCAAATCATGGATCCACTTTAAACAGGAAACGCATCTAAAACAGAACGACTAGAAAATTCTAGCCTCATCTTATTAACGGACGGTTTTCTGTTGAATTTGGACGGTTGTCATTGGCCATTTAACTAGTGTAATCTTTATTCATGAACAGTCAATAATCAAGCTTGGAAGGATTTTTTGAAGTACATGACACGAATGCTGGGGCAGTGAGCATGTATACGTGTAATCAGGCTCTCATACAGCGAACGTGGCAAAGATTAACTCAAGTTTAACCGACTAAATTATTAATCCCACTGTGGATAAATTGAAATCAAAATCCGATTATCAGTTAAACAATCCTAACCTATGATTTCTGGGCACGTCTTCATTCCTTTTAAAAAAAATAAAAAATTTTAACTGACCAATAAATGTCTATATATCAATCCTCCAGTAGATCACTAGTTCGTTTTCTTCAAGATGCATCTAAAGTGTGATTGTTGGTATGAAAAGAGTCGGTGAGCGGTTGATACCATTCCTCAAGCAAGGGTATACCTTGGGTCCCATCGTCAGAATAAGGAAAGAAATTCAACCGTTAATTAAATAAAATGCAACGGGTACACAATCAACGGAGAAACGTATACAATTTCGATGTCTAGGATTTCTGGGATATGTTTGCGGTAAAGCCTATCCAATCAATGAGCCTGTATCACAGTCCTGGGACCACTCTTACGAGATATTAACGCAGATGATATCATCTCCTCCGTTGGAAGATCATATATTCTTCTTCAGAAAGTGTTATATGTTTCCCCTTACGCGGTTAAGTGCCGGTGTGCCCTAATTGACTTTGGGGCTCAATTGATATTGAACAACCATGACGCCAAGTGCTCAGGTTGGCAGAGACACGGTTTATGACAGAGAAAGAATGAGATCTGCGGCCTATTCAGCCAATTGCTCCGTAGGTAATAATTGAATTTGCTGCTTAATTTAAATTGAACAACTATAACCCACGTGCTCATATGGGCAGATACATGGTATATGACTGAGAATGAATGATATTGGCCGACTATTCAGCCAATTGCTCAATATGTAAATAGGATCAAGCAGTATTTAGAGGGTAAGATTCTTCCTCTGATAATGGATTACACATATGTCATCCGTACGAAAGAATTTTTCAGTATAGATAAAAAGAGAAATGAGAAAGGAATTCTTACAGTAGATCATAGAGGGCATCTGCAAAGCACATTCCTGGATAAGAAATTGAATCTAGCGTATAAGCATAGACCCAAATGTTGGAGATTTGTGTTGCGGAATCACATAGATCTAGATCTAGGATAGCAATCCAAGAGCAACAAGCAATCATAAGAGAACACAAAGATTTAACGTGAAAAACCCTTGTGGGAAAAAACCACGGCACAAAACGACAAAAATCCACTATGAAAAGAAATTGCAAGAAAGAGGACTTACCTGATTCGAACAATCTCGAATCTCACCCTTGTTATACCCTTTATAAACCCTAAAACCCGGTAAGGAACCCTTGGAACTCCTTTAGAAAGCCTTAGAATACTTTATAATAGCCCTAGGGACCCCTATTTATAATTTAGGAAACACCACTTACGCACCTCCTTTGGAAAAGTCCAGAAACCCCCTCAAATTTACGCAGTCCCCGCAGGATCTGCGTAACCCTCGACTAGTCGAAGGAGGGCCTCAACGGTTGAGCAACCCGCTCTACCAGTCGATCCTGACCCTCGACTGGTCGAGCATCACGGACACCCAAAAAACGAGTTCGCTGGACTTCGAATCGAGAGGGCTTTAACCGGTCGAGTGGACCCTCGACCGGTCAAGCCATGCTCTCAACCAGTCGAGCGTCCCAAAAAAAATGTTAGATTTAAGACATAGTTCTGACAACAATCTCCACCATGTCTTCAATCTTCAACCGTGTATCTTTTTGACCCCTTCTCTTATCTCTGCATCGCATCATAGCTTCAATCAACGCTTCTTGTATACATTCCATTTTTCTTTTACGTCATCGCCAAGCCCAGAGAAGTTGCACAGAACTTGAACTTCTCTGTAGGAATGACCTTGGTGAGCATGTCTGCTGGATTCATGCTGGTGTGAATCTTTTCCAGTGTTACGCCTCTTTCCTCAAGCATCTGTTAGATAAAGTGGTGACAAACATCGATGTATTTAGTACGTGAGTGATAAACAAAATTTTTAGCCAAATCGATAATGCTCTCACTATCACAGTTAACCGGCACGGCCTCCTACTGAAGTCTCAACTGATTTATCATACCTCTGAGCCAAACACCTTCTTTAAACACTTCCTTTACTGTCATATATTCTACTTCGGTCATGGAAAGAGCCACCATAGACCGAAGATTTGACATCCAACTGATTGCTCCACCCACTAGTACAAACGAGTATCCTGAAGTAGACTTCCTGAAATCTATATCGCTTGCGTAGTTAGAATCTACATACCCTACCAACTTTGTTCCTGTCTTCTCAAAAGTTAAGACGTACTCTTTCGTACCTTGAATATATCGAAGTAGCCATTTCACCGCTTCTTAATGTTGTTTGCCGGGGTTTGACATATATCTGCTCACAACACCAACTGCCTGTGAAATATATGGTCTCGTACAGACTATGACATACATTAAACTACCAACCACATTCGAATAAGGCACATGAGACATAACCAGCTTTTCCTCATTTGATTTAGGACATTGTTCTAAGGAAAGCTTGAAGTGAATCGCGTGGGGAACGTTCAATGGCTTTGCTTGGTCCATCTCATATTTGATCAATACATTTTTCAAGGTATTCTGCCTATAATAACCAAAGCCTGCTCTTCTTCCTGTCTCTATGAATATGTAAAGCCCTGAAATTCGGTGGTCGAGCAGGAGCCCAACTCCCGAGTCCCAGCACATCACTTTGCAACATAGATAATGATGATTAAATGTTGTCTGTATTAGTGCCTTAAACATGAGTGAGATTATACCAAACAGTATATTATACTCCAGAGACAGTTAAATTTCACAAGCAGAAGACTGTGATAGATATATAAAGTACATAGATATGTTTCCCAACCTCTCGAGTATGATGGCATTACTGAGCTGAATAAATACATATCTATTCCAAAAAAATAATACAAAATGATAAAATGTGAATGTCCAACTAATCATATATCCCTGTAATCTCATTGATCAGAGCGGCCTACGTAAACCCGCCTAATAACTGCATGTATGAGAACTCCTCCTCATCATCATAGAAGTCTGGCTCGGCCTCATACGTTGCACCAAAATCTGTATCTAAGACAGATTCTGGTTGGTGTTTAAAACTGTAAGACCCATATCCTAGACCGTACAATTTCGTAGACTTCCGCGGTCTAAGACCCGTATCGTAGACCGTATTGTTCCGTCGGTTTTCGCGATCCTTCCAGTTGAATTCGGGCAATTCTCGACTCATATCCGACGTTGCGCGCTATCTTAAGCAGAGTCTTGCCTACTGAAGGCGGTTCGATCTGAAACTCGTACCTTGGCGATCGCACCGTCACCGCGGTTCCAACGCCGCGACTCGCGCACTGAACCGATACCTAGGTGGGAAGATGTCAGTCAGTGTTCGGTTCGAAGAAACGCCGCACGTTGCGAATCTCGAGGGAATCTCTACGAGATGTCCCATCAATTAAGTCAAGTACACCACCTTACCTCCATGCCACCTCACCCAACAACAAGTACAAGTGGCCTCTCTCCCTTTTCCCACAAGTCAAACCTCTCCCTCTCCTCACCATTCCTCCTTTTTCACATTTTCAAACCTAACCATACATCATTAATTACAACACCACTCCACCCATCCCTTCCATCCATATCTCCCATTATTTCTCTCTCTTTCCCTCATTTTTTTCTCAAATCCCTCCAAGCAACAAAGCTCCATACGTCCCAAGCTTTCCCAAGCATTCCAAGAACAACTAGTGTGGCCAACTTTCCCCAGCCCTCTCATCTCTCATCCTCACCATCAAGATCTCATCATCCACCATTAAACCCGAAGACAAGGAGCTAAGGAAGCTAGGGGGAGCAAGAAGAAGGAAGAAAGGTGGGTGATCCACCGTTGGTTTCTATTAAAGGGCCCCACAAATAATGGGGTCCACCTTAATGTATGTATTTGTGATTAGAGAGGGGCCCATAGTGGCGGGGTCCCTCTACTCCATCGGTCTCTCTCTATTTCTCTCTCTCTTTCTCTCTCTTTCCCTCTCTTTCTCTCTTCCTTAGAATGAAGTGAGCCCCACCAATATATTAAATCTACTCCATCCATCAAATAGGGTGGCCCACCTAATTTTAGGAGAGATCCACCCCCTATTTAGAGTAAATGATATATTATAATATTTTATTAATATTTATATATATGGTGGGCCATGATCATGTGGGACCTACCTTGATGAACGTGGGCCACTTACATGTGGGACCCACCATGAGGCAGTGTTTATCCAAACCGTCCAGCGTCCAGAGACGCTGGACGTAGGCGTACTACATGGCTAACAAAAAAAAAGAAGAAGAAAAAGTTATTTTTTTGAAGTGGGCTGCTCATGTAGGCCCCACCTTGATGTATGTATGTGATCCACGCCGTCCAATCTATTCTCCAGTCTACTTTAGGCGTTGAGCCAAAATTTTAAGGCGATCTGATCATCAGGTGGGCGATACCATCTAAAGTCATGTGAAGACATGCCTAAACATATAAAACCACTTGGTGGGGCCTACCTGAGACTTGGACATGGCTGAAACTTGGTCTGAACCCTCAGCCAGGTGGGACACACACATTGGGTGGACTGGATTTGCGAATCACATCTCGGTGGGCCCCCAATAATAATAAAAAAATACAGCAGCAGCGAACGCTGCTGCTGCTGACAGAGGACGCAGGCCGGGCCTGCGGTTGCATGCGGTAGAGGAAGACCCACGGCTCCTGTCGTGGGCCCCACCATGATGTATGCATGTCATCTATGCCGTCCATCTATTTTGTCAGATCATTTTAAGGCATGAGCCTAAAAATGAGGTAGATCCTAATCTCAAGTGGACCACGTTACAGGAAAACAGTGTTGATTGGAGCCAACCGTTTTCACGGTTGAGTGGAAAATAAATATCACGGTGGGCCCTGGTCCTGTGACCTTATGAATAGGTTGGATTTCAAATAAACATTACAATGGGTCCCCTAGGTCTGTGTGACCTCATCAACAGGTGGTTGGAAAATAAATATTATGGTACCCCCCCCCCCCCCTTTCATGTGGCCTTATCAACAGATTGGATAGTAAAATAAACATTATGGTGGGCTTCACATGTGGCCCACTGGGAAGCTTATGGGCCCATGTACTTAGGCCCATCCTGATGTATTTTTTTTAGGCCCATTATTAAGGCCCACTTGGATATTTATAGGCCTATTATTGAGGCCCACTTTGATACATATGGGCCCATGTGTGTAGGCCATCTTGATGTGTTTATGGGCCCGTTGTTGGGGCCTACCCTGATATATATTGGCCCACGTTATGAGGCCCATTTGAGGTATTTGTAGCCTATTGTTGAGGCCCACTTTGATATGTATATGGCCTATGTGATTAGGCCCATTTGATTCACACATATCTTATGCAATCGGGCTCATTTTAATACATTCTCAGGCCCATGGATAATGGCCCATTGTAATGTACCTAAGGCCCATTGGTGAGGTTCATTGAGGTGGCCCACTTGATGAATATAAGGCCTATAAGATACGGCCCATTTGATGTATTTAGGGCCCAGTGGGATGTACCTAAGGCACATTGCAATGTGTGATTCCACCAGGATTTATTTAATGGTATTTGAGGTGAGCCGAGCCTTGGGGACAATGTTGGTTTGACTTCCACATTGTACGAGTAATGTTGGTTAAATGTCCACATTATAACTCTCCCTAAGGCCACTGATAGGCCCGTATTGGTTTCATGTAGGCCATCTAGGACCATCTTCATTAAGAGGATAGTTTATTGCTTTATAACTTATTTAGCACAGCACCATGATTCATGATCATACGCATCATATGTATGCTTGAGATGAGGAGTGTCTGATCATAGCATGTGCCTTCAAGCAGACTGATTATGGGCTCCCCGATATGTGAAGTTGCCTTACATGAGTGCACGGTATGCACAGGATTGATGCATGTCTGGCAGTATGATTCATGCACTTGCATCTGTATGATTGAGATATGCCCTAGCGACATCAGGGCCATAGCCTCCACAGATATATCGTGGGTGGCTGGTTGGATACCGAAAAATCTTGTTCCAAGCAATTGCGGCGCCATAGATGTCCCTAGGTGAGAGTCCCTGAACCCGATGGTACCAGAGGATGACTCCAACGTCGAGACCGAGTGGATGTATGAGCGCACGAGGGCCGAATACCATGAGGCCACGTCTCCCACTATGTCGTGGTCGGTTGGAAAGGAGTGGTGGCCTTACTCGCCCGAGAGCAGGGGGCATTACTAGGCTGAGTTTGACCAGCTCGGAAATGGGTTCGCTATCGACGTGCCGGATAGGTATTAACTGACTATTAGCCAGGCGGATAGTGAGGTTTCTTACGCTCACTTGGACTGTGCTGCTTGGAGAGAGACAGTGCCATTTGGAGTGTACTGAACCCCGGTGATTATCCAGATTGAGAACCGTATTGATTTAATACTCTAGTGAGGAGTTACATTAGTATGAGGATTGGCATGCTTGACTTACATATTGCATTGCATGGCCTGGGTATGGCCGATAGCATTCACATCTTATACTGCATAGCCTTGGTACGATTGGTTGCATTTACGTACTCATCAGCATGATTCCGCATTACTCACGGCATTGCATTCTGAGCACGTTCGCACACACTTACACCACCCTCTAAGCTTTCTATAAGCTTATGCACGATTGATGCGTGCAGGTGACGCCAGGACGCAGCTGTAGTTTCGCCGCAGTTGGAGCGTGCCGCCGAGCTTTTGGAGTTTTTATTATTTGCACTATTTTGTATTTCCCTTTCTACGCACTGTATTCAAAGTTTTTGTTCATAGTGAATTTTGTGATGATGTTCTTATGGTTATTGTTCGTGGGTTATGCTTAGTTATGCTCATTACGAATCAAATGGATTATCAGAAATCCTCCTTGTAGCATCCCAGGATCGGAACCTGGTATATGGGTGCCGGGAGCCGAGAATGGGGTACTACGGAGGCTGTCGGCGCCGGATTCAGCGATCAAGGATCTTGTGAGCCCGGTCTCCTAGTTCAGGGCGTGACACGCGGTCTTCCCGGTCGAATTCCGGCAACCTTCGACCCTTAATCGGTATTTGCGCGCGACCCTGCGTCACACGCCGTCAACCCGAATCGATTCAACCTAAGACTAGTACCTTAGCGACCGCGCCGTCGCTACGGTTCCAATACCGCGACTTGCCCATCAAGGTGATACTCTGACCAGGAGATGTGGGCCAGCGTTCGGTGCGAGGAAAAGCCGCGCGTACGAATTTCGAGAGAATCTCTACGAGATGTCACATCAATCATCCATCAATCAATCCCATCAAGGGTCAAGTACACATCACTTTTCACCCATTTCCAAGCAACCCCAAAGTCAAAAAGTCTCTTACAAGCCCATACCTCTCTTACAACATTTGCCACAAAAGTCAAAAAGTGGCTCATACACCCATCACCACCACATCAAACATCACCCATCTCTCTCTCCCTTTTACAAACCTCTCTCTCATTTTCAAACTTCATTCCAAGCAACCAAGAGCACCATACATCCAAGCCTCTCATATTTCTCCAAGAGAGCCACAAGTGTGGCCCACTTTTCCCACCTTAAGAACTATCATCCTAGCCATCCAAACCTCATCTCCTCCGTTGGAATTGAAGATAAGGAGCTAAGGAAGCCTAAGGTGCAAGAAGAAGCCGGTGGGTGATCGTAGATCTTTGTTTTTCATGCATTTTTTTTTATTAAGGGTCCACATATGTGGGAGCCACCTTGATGTATATTTGTATGCAAGGGGGGCCCATAGTGGTGGGGCCCCTCCATCCTTGCCGAGCTCTCTCTCTCTCTCCATTGGTTCTTCTTTTTTTTGTATGATTGCTTGTGGCCCATTTGATGCATGACCTCATCCATGCCATCCATTGAGGTGGACCCCACTGTTTTCAAGGGTGGTAAATGCCTTGGGTAAAACACAAATTTCAGGCCTATCCAAACAGGTGGGCCATGTGGGACCCACCTTGATGGGGTGTACATTCACACCGTCCGTCCAGGTAGCCACACCAGTGGAGGTGGCTAAACAATGAAGTGTTAACTGACAAGGGGTGTGCTAACATGGAGTGTGTACTGACCGTGGGTGCACTGACTTGGGGTGTGTACTGACGTGAGGAGTGTGCAGGGTGTGGGGTCCATGGGACTCATCCACACCGTCCATTCATTTGGAGTGGGCTACACCACCATTATGTGTGGTGTCCACCGTCTTTGGACGGTGGGACCCACCCCTCGTGTGGGGCCCTCCCTGACGTCAGACCCATAGCTCACTGGCAGACTGAGTGAGAGATACCTCGTTTCAACGCTGGGCCCACGCCCGGCCCTTTGGCCACGTGGCGAGGCCAGAGTGCAAGATACCTCATTTCAACACTTGAGGTCTTGGCATGGATTCCCTAGTGGGGTGGCCCATGTGCACGGGACCCCTATGGTGTATGGGTCTTACCCACACCGTCCATTTGTTTTTCATTCAAACAGATCAGTGGCCCGATGGATGGTATCCACCATGTGGGCAGCGAGAAGCGTCAATAGGCTAGGTGGGCCCTAGCCATCGGGGTAGTTTGCATCCACACCATTCATCACATGGTGGGCCCTCCCATGGTGGCACGTGTGGGTCCTTACCGTCCATAGCTTGGACAGTGGGCCACATTGATTTATGTACTTCATCCAGCGTCCATCTGTTTAGACGCTGGTTGCTGGTGATATATATACATATATATTATATTATATATATATATGATATTTTATATGGGAAAAGGTACTATGCGCTCAAGCGTAAAGCGGTCGTCCATGAGGTCGGGCTGTGTGGGCCCCACCGTGATGCCGTTCGAAGATACACACCGTCCACCAGATGCACGAGCCCATGTTGGGCCCACACGGCCCAAAATTATCCGTCCACGTAACTCAGGTGGGCCATACCATCGGAAAACATAAGTATACACGCAAAAACATGTAAAAGCACTTGGTGGGCCCCACCTGAGTTGTGGATACCACCTTAAACTTGGTATAAAATTACAGTCAAGTGGGACACACATGATGGACGGTGTTGATCATCAAAAAACGTCTCGAAAGGTCCCCACAAATGGTTTTGAATGTTTCAATGGTGCACGACCCCTCTCAACTTTTGTACATGGTGTGGCCCACAAAAGTCACGGATTGACTTGATTTTCAGCCGTGTGGGCCCCCTATGGAATGTTACATCTGACTGAGGGGGTAGATTTTCGAACGGCATCACGGTGGGGCCCACATTAGCTCGACCGTACGGACGACCGCTTTACGCTCGAGCGCATAGTACCTTTTCCCATTTTATATAATATAATATATATATATATATATATATATTATATCATATAAGCTGTTATGGTGGGCCCTACATGGGACCCACCTCTGTTGTGTTGCAGGAAAGAAAAGAAAAAGTAAAGAAAAGACAAAAAAAAAGAGGCAGTACGTGGCTGCCCTCTCTCTCTCTGACTCTCTCTCTAATTCTCTCTCTCTCTGACTCTTTCTCTCTCTCTAACTCTCTCTCTCTCCGACTCTTTCTTTCTCAATGCCAACTAGTACCGTGGGTCCCATTTGTTTCACCCACACCGTCTATATATGGGACACACCATGGTGCGTATATTATGTCCAAACCATCCGATCATCGGTGTGTTCGTTTTAGGACATGGGGTGAATGTGTGTGACCCAAAGTTCTAGTGGACCCTACCATTTACATTAATAATAGGGTATAGTGACATCCACCATTCAAAAACTTCTATGGGCCACCATAGTCCCCAATATTGTTTCCATTTCATTTATCTCTATGTTAACTTGTGAATAGGTCGGATCTCAAATACACATAAGGGTGGGCCCAATTTGATATACATGAGGCCCATTGGCACGACCCGATTTGATGTACATGAGGCCCATGGGTGCGGCCCAATTTGATATACATGAGGCCCACTTGATATATGAGGCCTAATATTGAGGCTCAAGTGCGAAGCCCACCTGTTGTGTATTCGAGGCCCAACGTGATGTATGTTGGCCCATATGACGAGGCTTATGTGACGTGAATGAAGCCCATTGTGATTGTACGTGAGGCCATGGGCCCATTATATGTTTAGCCCTATGTAGGCCACTCCTTGGGAGCAATGTTGGTTTAACGTACACATTGATGGGCAATGATGGTTAGATGTCCTCATTATGACCTTCCCATGGGCCTTATTAGGCCCATTCTCTTTATGGGTTAACCTCAAATAAGTGGGTCCCATTCGCTGTAGACGAATGACTTCATAAACGCGGCCGACGCCGATCATCGACCCTGATTATCGGTGCCGATTAGCGATGCTGATTATCGATGCCGATTGCGGAGGCTAATGCTGGTTATCGATACCGATTATGAGTATGTGACAATATAGCATCATGATACATGTTCATACGCATCATCTGCATGCTTGTGATGAGATGAGTGATTGATCATAGCACATGCCTTTGAGTAGATTGTTTATGGGCTCCCTGATAGGCAGAGTTGCCCTACATGAGCGCACGATACACGCAGGATTGTTGCATGACTGGATTGCGTGATTCATGCATCTTGCATTGTGTGACATGTGTACTATATGCCCTAGTGACATCAGGGTCGTAGCCTCCACAGGTGCATCGTGGTTGGCAGGATTGGATACCGGAAATCTTGTTATACATGAGGTGCTATAGATATCCCTGGGTGAAAGTCCCTAAACCCTTATGATACCAAGAGGTTGCTCCAACGTCTAGACCGAGTGGGTGTAAGAGCGTCGAGTGCCAACTACCAGACGGTTGCACTTTCCACTGTGTCGTAGTCGGTTGGAAGGGGGTTGCGGCCTTACCCGTCCGAGAGGAGGAGGCAAAGCTAGGCTGAGTTTGACCAGCTCCAGGAATGGGTCCGCTATCGACGAGCCGAGCCCGATATTGGCAGGCGGATAGTGAGGTCTCTTCCACTTACCTTATTGCCCGCGATGGAGTGGCAATCTGGTTTAGAGTGTATTAGACCCCGGTGATATCTCAGATTTGAGCTGTATTGATATGTGGACTTATATGAGGATTTGTATTCTTGAGTTGCATTTCACATCGCATGGCCTTGGTATGGCCGACATCATTCATGCCTTGCATTGCATAGCCTTAGTACAGCTAACAGTATTCATGGATTCACCAGCATGTTCTGCATTACTCTGATATTTCATAACTATATTACTACCTTGCGCACACACTTTCACCGCCCTCTAAGCTTTTTATAAACTTATGCACGACCGTTGCGTGCAGGTGACGTTGGATCGCAGCAGCGCTGAGGAATGAGCGCATATCAGATCGTCTTGAAGCTTTTTGTCCTTTATCATTGTATTTCCCTTTATACTCACTGTACTTATAAAGTTTTTTATCATAGTGGGAATGTGATGGAGTTTTTGGTTGTTGTTTGTGGGTTATACCTTTGGTTATGCTTATTACAAATTAAACTGATGTTGAAAATCCTCCTTGTAGCATCCCAAGATCGGAACCTGGCGTATGGGCGGTGGGAGCCGAGAATGGGGTTCTACGGAGGCTATCGGCACTGAATTCGGAAATCGAGAATTTTGTGAGCCCGGTTTCTGAGTTTGGGGCGTGACAAAAACACCATCCCAGAACGTGGGAGTGAGTGATCAACTCAATGGAACTATGAAGCAAATGTTAACATGTTATCAATTCAGTCAAGCAATAATGATAAAGCAGTACAACCATAAGGTCCTAAGTACTCTTATTAATGCAAAGATGGTATGTGTTAATGATGCATGCCCTCGCCTATACTCCCTCTTGCGGCAACATCTTACGATCGCAGCATGCACCCCTTCCTCTGTGCACTTCCTCCTCAAAGCACCATGCAATGCGATACATGATCATGTTAGCCAAGTTCTTAATTAGGCATATTCATACAGCAGGATTGGGAAGCTAATGCACCTCCCTTTATATCATAACTCAAACATTGATCCATTTAGGGTCATCAATCCTAGAAGTCACATACGATAGATGGTTTTCCAGGTCCTTATGGAGAGGCTCGTCACTGTCAGCGTAGGCTTGGTTTATACTCTAGTTTACTGCGGAAAGTCTCGTCACCTCAACGTAGTTTCTAGTGCATGCTCGAGGTCACTACGGGTTCGTCACCTGAAAATAGGCCGACAGCTCGAATACAGTGTCTCATACCACCGTATTCGGCTCACAAGTCTGGGTTGCTCACCGGACACTACGGGGAGACTCGTCGCCCCAGCATAGCCGACAGTATGACCACGGTGTCCCATACCGCCATACCCAGCTCACAAGTCTTAGCAGATCGAAATACCAAGGTTAAACGGGCTTTGCACTGGTGAGTTTGGTACCTTAGATTCAAGCAATAGCGTCCATACATGGTGAACATACATTGGGCCAATCAGGTTATTTGACGAGCTCGACTGATACGAGCGCACATCGAGTGGATCGACATGAAGTGCATAAGCACTCCGTGTGGCCTAGCCACTATCGACAACCAAAGTATGGCTCGAATTCATCGAATGCGTCTGTCGTGGCTAAAACAATTCGGCCACCGACCGTAAACCATTACCGATTACCTGAACTACGACGTAGCCCCAAACACACTCCAACCAAACGAGCATTCATAAGTGACAGTAAAATAGCATGTGACAACCAATTTCAGTATCGATTTCATGTAAGCATTTCAACATAACACATATTACACATGTTATCCTACATAGACATTTCACACATACATCACGTAGTAGCAAGATAGATTACATAAGGGAAATTGTAACTATAGATGAGGGAGTTGAGAATCCTATCTCAACACCCTCATTAAATACATCATATAAAACACTTTCTCATTCAGGCATTTTATCAAACACTTAGACTACACATATTACATACATGTAATAAGTTAGTTAAATCACATATGATAGCAAATCCTTTCATATGGGAGTTGACACATGTACAACAATCATGTATAGTCAAGCATCAATCATGTCAAGCACAAATCATAATTCCATATTCAATCAAACATTTCAACAAACACATAGAATGCATTATTTCAACATAGTACACACATATATATATTATACAGAAAACATCGTAACTAAGCACATGGGGTAGCATTCAAGTCAGTCATAAATCATTAACTGACATTGAAAGCCTTAAAAACCATAACCTAAACACTTATAGTCTGCACCTTGCGCCAGTAGACATGTAACGAACTCGGTTCGTTCTCTATGGCACAATTGTAACTACAGTATAAAATAGATTAGCTATTTCATCTGTTACTCTATTTAAAACCCTAAAACAGGTTAGGGTTAGGTTTTCTTACTTAATAACGGAATCAGAATTGCCCGTATAGCGATACAGGAATGGTGGTTAAGCACATGGAGTGGCGAGATTGAATCCCAGGAACAAATGACAACTCTCTCTCTCTCTCTCACATACTCTCTCTTTCCTTCTCTTTTCTCTCTTCTCTCTCTTAGGGTTTTCCAAATTTGTATGGAATGAGAGAGAGGGGGTTTAAGGGGCTTATATAGGCCCAGAACTGATGGGAATAGCCCCAGGGCCATGGTATACTTAGGTTATAGCCAAAAACTGGTCGTTTCGGTCCAACGGAGTTGATCTGGAGGCCCCTTTTCTACATGCGGTCGGACTTAAGCCTCCTGACATTGGATCTAGGTCGAGTTAAGTTTTCGGTCCGATCGGATTTGTGGATCGACCGTGGTGGACTAGTTTCAGTTCAAGAGTCATTGTCACTCGATCAGGGCCACGAGTACATAGACCTGTGTATGAAATTTTTCCTGATCCGAGGTTGTATTTGGAGTAGATTCTGACGGTCTAAAACCTTAGATTTGGCCTGCAAGTGAATAGCCTAAATCACTTAAATCTGAGTTCAATTTCTAAAGATATTCGCATTTCTCACGCACTTCGCTCCGGGCTCAAGTTGCGTATTTCTGGATACTATCTGGATTTGATTTCTGAGACGGTTGTCAAGTCTAGTAAGGCAGTCCTAACTGTATGGTTTCACAGTAATTGGACTTTCGACGCGCAGTCCAGGTCAGATACGGAGTTTCGGTGTGATCCCGAGAGCAACCGGGTTTAGAGATTGATCCCAGATTTCAAGTTAATGTAGCGTTAATGATTTTACAAGTTTTGAATTTTTCAGTTCATATTTAAAGTGGTTCAAGCGAATTTCACAGCTAATCTAGTTTAGCACTTAGTTAATTTCGTCTAATTTCTAAAGGATTTGGTCTTGAGTGATTTCTGCCTGAGGTGGTACTCGGGTCTTTGTACGGATTTTTCTGAAATGTTACAGAATATCTATGCTGAGAACCCTCTTTGTAGCCCCCAGATCTTTCATCTCGAATGTCCCCGATAACTGAGTCTTCAGTATGTTGATTTCAGACATATCATGACAGGTGATCAACATATCATCAACATACAATACTAAGATGATGAATTTTTCATAGTTCAGTGTCTTGTAATAAACACAATGATCGTATTCACTCCGAGTAAATTTCTAACTCACCATGAAAGAATCAAATTTTTTATACCACTGCCTAGGTGACTGTTTCAGGCCGTACAACGATCTCATTAACCAGCAAACCTTTTTCACTGCCTCTTTAACTTCGTAGCCCTCTGGTTGCTTCATGTAGATCTGTTCTTCTAATTCCCCATGCAGTAATGCAGTCTTTACATCCATCTGTTCCAGCTCGAGATCGTATTAGGCAACTAACGCCAACACGAATCTGATAGACACCTGCTTAACCACCGACGCGAATATCTCTGTGAAGTCGACCCTTCACTATCAACCTTGCTTTGTATCTATCTTATTTCCTTTTGAATAACCACTTGCATCTAATCGCCTTTCGGCCCACTGGAAGCTCCACCAGCTCCCATGTGTGATTTTTGTGCAACGAGTCCATCTCATCATCTATAGCCGCCTTCCACTTTTCTGCATCAGTTTTACTGAGAGCCTCCTCAATAGTAGACGGGTCCCCCTCATCTGTAACGAGGGCATATGCAATATTAGTGTAACGACCCTCACTTTACTATTGTGAATTCTAACTTAATCAACCACTCCACTTAGAACCAGCCGCCTAGCCGGAAATAATCAAACCCTGTAAGAGGAATAGACAACACAAATCTCATTCACAAGCAATCAAAACTTTCCAGAATTCCGACCTTAAGTGTTTGAGGACCTTCCAAGATGAATGGACGGTGTTGATTGACCTAGATCTGGATGTGGACCCCACAACGTAGTTGTGCGTGTGCACAAATATTCTGCACTCGTCGTGCACAAAGCGAAGGTTCTGGGTCAAACTTTGTTTGACCCGATATAAATTCAAAATCGGATTCTACTCAATTTTTCTTCCCGCCGCTGATCACTTTTTAAAATTTCATTCATCTGCATCTGAGAGACCACCATTTAGAGTGATTTGAGTTAGGTCACATCGATCCGAAACGTCCATCGTGACCAGCGTGACCCATCGACCATAACCTAGGTTGGGAATGGTGTCGAACGGGCCACTCGGACGCTCGAACAATGGAGCATCAAATCCACCTTGACACAATGACTGGAGGAGAAATCTTCCCAAGGTGCACTTCTAACCGGCAATCTGGATGACTAGGTAGACATGAGATCACTCGCATGTACAGCGTGTAATGCGCAGTCACCATCTATTTCTGGTAATGACATGGCGACAGCAAAAGGGAGAAAGAATCATTCCGTTTATGGAATGATCCATCTCAGCTGACCGTTGGCTGCTAAATATCTCTCTCAGATGAATCCTGGGCATCGGCTTTAGGTTTTCTTTCAAAATCTCATAGCCAGCCGAGAAATCAAAGAGAAATTAACGAGTAAGGACTCAAACCGACTCCCCTCTAATCATCAAGGGTCTACCCATCACCATATGATGGACCCCACAAGTCTCTTGGGTATAATCCAACCCGTATAAACCACTCTGATCGTGGAATAAGCTGTTAGTCATAAAATCACCAGACCAACAGGTCATCTTCTCCAAGCTGGCCAATTGACCCACTTTCTATGATAGCAACCATTCCTCTAATCTGAAACGTCCATCGTGTAGCCCACCCTCTCTAATGTCCATCAGAGTTTAAATCAAAGGCCCATGTATAAGATCCGACTCATGGGGAGATTCTGATGGCTAGTTGTTCTCGACTATTACGTATTAGCTTCGCGCTAAGCTTTGAGATTAGCCGTAAAAAGACCCAGAAGTGGAAACAGCTATAAGTAGCCGGTTTTTAGGGCGAATCCCAAGAAAGAAAGAGAACGGAAATAGTAAAGGAGAGATAGAGAGAGTGAGAGAGCGCACAGCTGAGCGAGTTACAGGCTTAGTAGCAACTCGACTTGGTTTGAGTCGTTTCCTTGCTGAGAAAAGACTGTGAGGAAGAGAGAGAGAGAGAGGAGAAAGATAGAAGTAGAGAGGGATAATGGATCGGCTGTTGGTGTGAGTTGCAGATTTTTGTTGCAACTCAACCCAGCCACACCAAATAGCGACTCAATCGGGACTGACTCGTCCATTACTGGGAGAGTGAAGGAGTGTGAAGGAGAAAGCTCCTTCGACCAACAGCCAGTTCGATCCACGGATCGATTCAACCCCGTTGCAACTAAATCGAACCAGCTCCAACCCGAGCAACTCAGTGCTGAGTTTCTAAGACGCTGGACGAGTTCACGAACCTGGTCAGGTTCTCGAAATCAACGTCCTGATCCAATCAAACTCGTCCTGAATTTGCCTTGTCCTCTCTACACTAGCAGAGAGAACCGTTCTCTAAAACAAGTATGACGTTTAACCAGTCCCTACAAACTCCATCCAAACAGCGACTCAGTGACCATTTTCAAAAATAGATTTATAAATTCAGTCAGCCATTGTAGAGAGTGTGTTTGGGCTACAATCTCATCAACAATATAAGATAGTCTCTGCCCAGGTATAACAATCAAACTCAGTCATTTGATTAGTTCTACATTCAACTTGCGAGTGAGTAAACTTAGTAGTTATACAACTGAGTCAACTCTATACTCGGTGGCAGGCTGATTCGGCCAGTTTCCTGATTAAGTCTAGCTGACTCTAATCATCTATAAATTCGAGAATCCTAGGGATCAATGGATCTTTAATCTAACTCAGTTGTTAACAAGACTCTTGAAACAAACTCAACTAGTTGTTAGTTGAGAACCCCCAACCGAGTCAGCTCGGTCGTAACTCATGAGAAACTTATGATGCCTCTTACAGGTGCTGTTTTCAACTAATATCCTTGAAGGACACTCTCCTTTAACCAATTTCAATCAAGTGAAATCAACCTCAAAGAAACCATAGTCCATTTATTAGATAGAATAGAAGCTAATTCTTAATTCCATGATTTAGGAACTCATAAGCTCACTTGGAAGAAAATTCAAAACAAGAGAGACATCCCTTCAAGGTGAGGGATATCCCACATGGCTTCCTCATTTCATGAAATTCTAAGATAGTTAAGCTTAGAAGTATAATGACCTTGTGATTGTATAGTAGTTACATTTCTCTTAAATTTTCATTGATAATTATGTGAGTAATGTCCCACCTTACTTCTTCATTCATTTAATTCATGATTAGTCTAAGCCTAACATGTGGAGAGTGTTATAGTATTATTTACTTTCATTTCTAACCTTTAATTTGTGTTGATGATCATGGAGAAATGTTTGGAACCCTATTGTTCAAATTCCATATTTATAGAATTTTATTTTAAAAATTCTCCTACCACAGTTGTAGTTGTTTGATCATGGTACGCTTCTATTCATCTAAATGTGAAATAGGAAATTCTATTTAAAACCATCGCACCAATTGTGTGGTGAGGAACTATCTTTGTAGCTTTCTACGTTCTTTAAACTCCTAAGCTAGCTTGAATCTAACGTGTGGTAAAAATCCAAATTATGGTGAATTAAATCTACTGAGTTGACTAAATGCTTTAATCCTATTATTCAAAATTCCATGACTTCATTTACTCTAGTTATTATTTAATTACTTGGATAGTTAACTGCTTATGAGAATACTTCTAACGGTGTAACATGAGTCTTGCAAACTTCATTTCACTTTTATTACAAGTCCTATGATGAAGATTGCTTATGGAATATTCTTCTTATAAGAAATGTAGAAAGGACTCTTAATACACTTGCGATTGACACGTTGTATTGGTAAGCAAGCATGTGGACCTAGAGAAATCATTAAGAATCATATGAGTTCATGTTTGGATGGTGGATATCTTGCTTTGAGAATGCCTGTGATTTAAAGAGTTATTGTACAAAGTCTAAAGAATGTATTTGAGTATCATGGTGCATGACATCACGCATGACATATGAGTTTTTTCGAGTGCTCATTGTAAGCCACACTCTGCATGATCTATTGATGGTTCTAACACTTTGGTTAAAATCCCAGAGTCTGTGCATTTGGGTCACTTTGGGCGCTCCTATTTTACATGAGGCTTTTCCGAGATTAGACACTCCTCGAGCGTACCCCGTATATTTTTTCAGGAGTTAAGATATCCTTGGACGCTCTCATTTGCATGATCTTTTCCAGGTAATTTACCTACCGAGGGTGTCACGCCCTAAACCCGAAAATCGGATTCACAAGAATCCAGATCGCCGAATCCGGTGCTGACAGGCTCCGTAGTACCCCATCTCGGCTCCTAGCGTCATACGCTAGATTTCGATCCTGGGATCCTACAAGGAGGATTTTTTTTTTTTTTGATGTACATTTAACTCGTAATAAGCATAACCACAAGATTACCCAATTCACAAATGCAACAACATCATCACATATCCACTAATATAATCATTTGAGTACAGTGCTGAAAGGGAAATACATATATCAAAAATCAAAGCTCCAGGAGACGGCTGCATACTCCAAGCTCGACACTGCTGCAACCTAACATTACCTGCACGCATTTATCGTGCATAAGCTTATAGAAAGCTTAGAGGGTGGTGTAAGTGTGTGCACAAGGTAAGTGTCAAGTATTCAATATAATGCCTTAATCATACAATACCGAAAACACTGGTAATCCATAAATCGTACAATGTCGGAATAAGCAGAAATACTGACAAGAGCAGGAATTATTAGAATAAACAGAAATACCGACAAGATCATAAATCCTACAATAACAGAGTAAGCGGAAATACGGACAAGTCCATGAGTCAATCAATATCAGAATACGCAATATAGGTCAGTTATGCAAATGAGGAGTCATAAATAATCAAATATTGGACGCCAAGGATATAATGTAATATGCAATTTGGAAGAGCTAACGAATACCATCACTCTCATCTAAGTCACAGGAATACAGAAACCTAGTAACCCAAAATGCCATATGTCGAGGATGTAAAGCAATATACAATATGTGGTGCTAATGGAATGACCATGCTGAAGTGTGAAGTCGAGATGATAGTACATAGTATCGCAGGCTACGGGATCCACCACAAGGGACTTCTATCCAAACCAGTCTCATACCTAAATTTGGATAGTCAGACTTAATGTAGTAAACTCCTGATCTCAGGTTAGTCGCGCACCCCAACCGAAATCCTTGCCATAACGAAGGTACACAACAATTAGTTGTGCACCACCAGCCCGAGTGGATAGTGAATGAATGAATGAATGAGCATGCAACTCCTACTCAATAAGTCCACATATCAGTACAGTTCATCTCTGAGATCATCACCGGGGTTTAGTACACTCCAAATGGCACTATCTCTCTCCCAGCAGCACAGTCCAAGTGAGCGTAAGAAACATCACTATTCGCCTGACCAATAGTCTGCAAATACCTATCTGGCACGTCGATAGCGGACCCATTCACGAGCTGGTCAAACTCAGCCTAGTATTGCCCCCTACCCTCGGGCCAGTAAGGCCACACCCCTTTCCAACCGACCACGACACAGTGGGAGACGTGGCCTCCTGGTATTCGGCCCTCGTGCGCTCATATATTCACTTGGTCTCGACGTTGAAGTCATCTCCTGGCCATGGAAGTTTAGGAATTTTCACCCAGGGACATCTATGGCGCCCGTATGCTAGAACTAAACATTTTCGATGTCCCGTCTGGCCATCCATGATATGCCTGTGGAGGCTACGACCCTGATGTTGCTAGGGCGTATAACACACAATGTAAGTGCATGAGTCACACAATCCAGTCATGCATCAATCCTACGCATGTCGTGCGCTCATGTGAGATAACCTCCGCCTATCAGGGAGTCTCATATCAACATGCTCAATGACATATGCAATGATCAACCACATCTCATAACAAACATGCAGATGATGCGTATGGGCATGTATCATGATGTCATGTTATTACATACTCATAATCGGTATCAATAACCGGCATCGACAATTGACCTCGACAATGTGGACATTTAACCAACATTGCCCCCAAGGAATGGCCCTCATAGATCCTAACATATAGTGAACCCATAACCTCACACAAGGGCCAATTATACAACACCATGGGCCTCTCTCAAGAGCTTATTACACATCACGATGGGCCTCTCACATGGGCCTAATATACATCATGCTGGGCCTTACACACGGGCTGAATACACATCGCAATGGGCCTCAAATACGGGCCGATATACATCACACAGGGCCTCGACATTCGGAATTGACAATCGGAATCGGCCTGACAAGCGGAACTGGAATCGATCGATAATCAGAATCGGTAGATCGATCACGTTAATCGGAATCGGGAATTGGCCACGACAATCGGGATCGATTGATAATCAGAATCAACAAATCGGCCACGACAATCGGTAATCAGCCACGATCGGTAATTGGTCAATCTGCCACATCAAGCAGAATCAGCAATCGACCGCGTCAATCAACAATCGGCCACAATCGGTAATCGGTCAATCGGCCACGACAAGCAGAATCAGCAATCGGCCACGATGATCGACCTCGATAAGAATGAGCCTAACAAGGCCTAAGGGAAGGTCACAATGAGAACATCTAACCATCATTGCCCATCAATGTGGACGTCTAACCAACATTGATCCCAAGGAGTGACCCACATAAGGGATTCATACACAATGTAACGGCCACTCATACATCACATCGGGGCCTCGTCCATGGGCCTCAAACACAACACAATGGACCACAAACCATGGGCCGAAAATACATCTCAATGGACCATGACCCATGGGCCATATAAACATCAAGTGGGCCGCATTACATGGGCCTCAAATACAAAATAGGTAAGCCCTGTACATGGGCCAAAATACATCATGATGGGCCCCATATACATCACGTCGGGCTCTCGCAAATCAACAAGTTATGCCCCTTATACATTACATTGGGCCTTATCAAATGAGCCCCAAGTACATCACATTGGCTGCACCAAATGGGCCCTAATATGTCAAATGGGCCGAAAATACATCCCAATGGGCCGCAGGACATGGGCCTCGAATATATCACCCTAGACCACGACCATGGGCCTCTCATGCATCACATCGGGCCTTGCCATCTGGGCCGGAAATATATAACAATGGGCCACGACCCATGGGCTTCAAATATACAATAGGTGGGCCTTACACATGGGCCTCAATACATCACAAGTGGGCCCTGCACATGGTTCTCAAATATACATCATGATGGGCCTCATGGATGGGCCGCACCAATGGGCCTTAAGTGGGAGTTGGATTTCATCTAAAATCATTTTAATAATTGCAGGTGCAACATGTGTATCACAGTACACTATCATTCTATGGGGCACATGGCACTCTAATGATGATTAACACTGTCTGAACGTTTCCTATGTAAATCAGCACGGTCCAAACATTGTCTATGTGAATCAGCACCATCCAAACATTGTCTAACGCTATCCAAACATTGTCCAGCACCGTCCAACACAATCTGGACGGTATGGATGAGATAAATAGATCATGGTGGTGTCCACGTACGTGGCCCACCAGAGATTTGAATCTGCTTCATTCATTTTTTTATTTTTATTTTTGTCTCAAGCCTAAGATGAGCTCGTCAAATGAATGGACCGTGTGAATGATATCATACAACAAGGTGGGTTCCGCCCGTTCAGGACGGACAGATGGATGGAATACAACACATATATCAAGGTGGGTCCCATCCCACATGTACAGCACATGTGGGGTGGGCCCCACACGAGCTGGAACAGGATGGACGGTGGGTTACAAAACGTACATTACAGTGGGGTCCACGAAGATTGCAGACGTCAACTGCCCAGCAATATAGCTGGTGAGAGGTTATGCATGAATCAAGGTGAGGTCCATGGATGGTTTGGAGACAAGACAGGCATCATGGTGGATCCCACCGTCCAAGGTCTGGACGGCGTGGATGGGACTCATACATCATAGTGGAGTCCACCTAATGGAAGGTGTGGATTACAATTCATACATCAGTAGGCCCAGAGAGCTTCTGATGTCAAAGCAGCAGCATTTCTGCTGCGTGGGCCCCACTGTCCAAATGGACAGTGTATATATATAATACATACATTAATGGTGGAATCCCACCGTCCAGCAGATTGGACGATGGGGATGTATGATACATGCATCTATGTGGGGTCCACATAGACGGACGGTGCAGCTGTAAATCATATACATCATGGTCGGCCCACACAACAGGTGGACGGCTGAGATGAAACATGATGGATGGCGTGAATGAAACACATATCATGGTGGACCCCTCCTACCAAAATAGATGAACGGCTTGGATCCAAAACTCACGGCTCACATGGGACCCACAGAATTTGCTGCGTTAACACAGCAGCTTTTCTGCTGCCCATCCACAAACGGACGGCTGGGTGAAAAAAATACACGAAATCAAGGTGGGCCCATGGATTTTTACTGACTTCAACCTGCAGTAGGACCCACCATATTATATATATATATATATATATATATATATATATATATATATATATATATATATATAGGTGTACGGCAGGGAGATAGACATCATGGTGGAGTCCCACCGTCCGGCAGATTGGACGGTGGGGATGAAACCAAACATCAAGGTGTGGTGGGCCCCACCCACTTGCTGACGTCAATACATCAGTGATATAGCTGGTGTATGGTCATCCAGCAACCACTTCTACGTGGATGATTGCCACGTGGGGCCCACAGCAATGTAATATATATATATATATATATATATATATATATATATATATATATATATATATATATATATATATATATATATATATATATATATATATATATATAAATAATTTTAACAAGGTTACAACGTCCAGCGTCCATATGGACGGCTGGACAGAATGTACACATCCAGTGGATGAAATCCACTTCAACGTGGGTCCCACATAATGAATGGACGGCTGGATGGAGTTCCGTCAGCTTTGAGCCCCTCTGGACGGTGAGGATTACACCTCACGGGCTGCAGCTCACGTCAACACAGCTGCAATGTAGTTGTAGAGGTACGGTGGGTCCCACGTGGGAGTGGCTGCCCACCATATCTTTTAATATAAAATATTATATTTATATAATAACAAATATCATGATATAATATATTATATATATTTGTGTGTGTGTGGGAGGGTGAGACTATCAGCGCTGTCAACGTCCAGCCTCTCTCTGGACGGACGGCCTGATGGTAGGCCCCACATGTATGGATGGTTTGGATGTACATCCATCATGGTAGGCCCCACACGCTGCTGTAGTAGGGTCCACGTCCATTCAATGGACGGCTAGGACGTTTGCATACATCATGGGGTTTCCAATCGGTACCGTCCAGATGGACGATACTAATGAATTACATACAGCAAAGTGGGCCCCACCATGATAGCATGGATACAACATATTCATCGGGTGGGCCACAAAATCTGAGAGAGAGAGAGAGAGAGAAAAATACACGTGAAGGAGAGGGACCCGCCATTATTGGGCCCTCCCAAATACAATGCATACATCAAGTGGATCCCCACCATATGTGGGCCCTCAAATCACGATAAAACAATGGGAGAATCATGAAATCACCCACCTTTGATCTTCTTGGACTTCTTCTTCCATCAACACGTCCTAGAGCTCCGGGAGATGCATTTCAACGGTGGAGATGATCTTTGGGTAGCGGGATTGTGTGGTAGGGAGGTGGGCCACACCTAGCTTTCTCCTCTCCCTTGGACGTGGGTTGCTCTCATGGAGCTTGGGAGAAAAAATGAGAGAGAGAGAGAGAGAGAGAGAGAGAGAGAGAGAGAAAGGATGGGATGGATTGATAAGGTGTGGTTGTTGTCAGAGATGGGAAAGGGGAGGTATGGGTTGGTTTAAAAATGGTGTAAAAAGGTATGGGTGGGTAGAGAGAGAGAGTTGACTTGTGAGGTGGTATGGAGCATGGGTGGTATACTTGACTTGTGAAATGATAGATTGATGTGATGTGCCGTAGAGATTCCCTCGTAATCCGCAATGTGCGGCATTTTCCTCGAACTGAACACGGGCCCACATCTCCTAGCCTAGGTATCGCCTCGGCACACGAGACGCGGCATCGGAATCGCGGCAACGGCGCGGTCGCACAGCTACAAGTCTTGGGTCAAGCCGACTCAGGAATACGAGATACGGCTCAGAGTCACAGGCAACTGCCGATTATAGGTTACGAGCTGCCGAAATTCGACCGGGAGGACCGCGGAAGCCTACAGAATGATACGAGCTAGGATACGGGTCTTACAGAGGGCGACCCCTTTATTTTGACAGCTGGATGTGCATCCCCAGATCTGCGATTTGAGCATACATTCATGCACCCATACGTTATTCACATGTTCATGACAATTCTATTATGATTGTAAATGTTAGTTTAAACTATTTTGGAATGCTTGACATGTATGAATCCTTGCAGGAAATTCCCACTGAGTTTTCACTCACCCAATCGTGTAGTTACACCAAATAGACACAGGTATGACAGAGGAAGATGGCGCCTATGACGATACTCCTAGCGCAGCTGAGGAGGAGTATAAAGAGGAGGAATCATATGCTTACATGGTTGAGTTGTTGGAGCTCAACTAATGACATACGATCTATTTTCTTTCATATTTCTGATACTACTTTCAATTCCTTTAGTTTGAAGATTTGTAATTTAAAAAAAAAAAAAAAAATCCCCTGCTGAGGGATCTAGCTTTACTTTCTTACTGCTTTATCTTCACTTGCATATGTTGCACCCTTCTTAACAGTTTAGATAGTAGTTACATTTCAATGCTATGAAATATGTTAGAATTTGGATGAATGGTAGTTGTATAGTATGACGTAACTCTCGAGATTCTCGTACTCGAGCGATCATCCTCGGGTTATGAGAATTAGGGTGTTATAATTAGAGTCGTCCCTGTATCTTGCCGGTAACCTGCGATCACGCGGTGGATTCCTTCTCACAGGTGGCTGCTCCACCAGATCCTGTACCTCTATCTTCGCATCTGTCTCTGCATGAGTATCATCTATGTCAATCTAGATGTTTACAATCACCCTTTCTGGTTCTTCTTGCTCCTCTTGATCATTCTTGCGAAATAAGGAGCTTTCATCGAATCTGACATTACGGCTAGTGATGACCTTGTCGAATAACCTGTAACCTTTCACACCAATGTCAAAGCCAGCAAAGATGTACTTTTTAGCTCTATGGTCTAGCTTATCTCTCAAATGATGGTACATGAGAGTAAGTTTCACAACCAAATATGTGTAGAGCTGAGTAGTCGATTTTCTGACCACTCCATACTTCCTCTAGGATTTTACATTCAATTGCCGTTGAAGGAGATCAGTTCACCAAATAACAACTTGTGTTAACTGCCTCTGTCCATAGGTCCTTGCCCAACGCAGCATTACTTAACATGCATCTGGCCCTCTCCAGGAGAGTCTGATTAATTCGCTTAGCCACACCATTTTGCTCCAGCGTGTGGCGCACTGTTTTATGCCTGATGATCCATTCATCCTTGTAATAATCATTAAACTCAGTGGAAGTAAATTCTCCACCATTGTCACTCCTTAAAACTTTTATTTTTCGCTCTGACTATTTTTCCACCATTACCTTCCATTATTTGAATATGGTGAAAACTTCAGATTTACGTTTCATGAAGTAAACCCAAACTTTCCTAGAGTAGTCGTCAATGAATGAAACAAACTATGACGACGCCCTAATGGAAACTTCTGGCGATAGCCCCCATACGTTAGAGTGCATATAATCAAGCACTCCCTTACAAACATGTTTTTCAGATTTGAAAGACAATCTAAATTGTTTACCATATATACAATGCTCGCATATATCTAAATCAGAATTTTTAAAAGATGGAATCAAACATCGATCAAAAAGTACCTTCATGCCCCGCTCGCTTATGTGGCCCAGACGAGTATGCCACATACGTATAGACATGAAGTCTGCAATAGTTGTTACTGCTCCACCTGCGGAAGTGCTCCCAATTAACCTATAAAGGTTTCCATACCTTTGCGCTCTCATAACTACGAGTGCTCCTTTTGAAACTTTAAGGACATCATCAATACCGGTAAACTTGCACCCTATAGCCTCGAGTGCACCGAAAGAAATCAGACTTTTCTTTATATCAGGAACATGTCTGACATCAATCAGGGTACACTCCATTCTATCAAATATCTTGATGCTCACCGTACCAATAACCACAACATTACAGGCATTATCATTGTCCATAAAAACCTATCCATCATCGCATTCTCTATAACTGGCGAACCAACTTTGATGAGGAGTCATGTGATATGACGCTTCTGTGTCTAGGATCCACTCATCTGCATGATTGTCGTGAACATGTCTGATTATAGACGCAGATAGAACAACACCACCACTTGTTTCTTCATCAGATGTGACAACATTGGCCTCCTTGGAAGAAGCCGGTGAATTTTTTTTCACTTTAGGATTTCTACTATCCTTCTTCATGTGTCCAGACAACCCACAATTCTAACACTTTAATTTTCATTTGCCCTTGCTCTTGGATTTGGATCTAGGCCTTGAAGATCATGTACCTCGCTCAGAATCTCTACCCCTCGTAATCATTGCATCAGAAAATGCCCCTATGTCACCTTTTAGCTTTCTTATAGCCTTCTCTTGAAGGGCTGAGATAACGGTGTCAACACTTATGGTTTTATTTGCAGTGCATATTATGTCCCTGAAAGACTCATATAATGTAGGAAGAGAATTCAACAATATACATGCATGTTCCTCATCTTTGACCACTTCATCCATATCTAGCAATTTGCACATCAATTTATTACAGTTGTTGATATGGGCTTCTAGATCTCCACCCTTTGCCAGCTTGAAGGTATAACACTGTAGCTTCAAGTGTAAGCGATTTTCAGAGGACTTCTTTGCATAGATGTTCTCTAACTTCGCCTACAAACTAGCCGCAGTTTTCTCCCTCAAAACATTATAGAGAACCTCATCTATGAGATATAAACGGATAGAGGCTAAAGCATTACTATCAAGGTTTTCCTATTCATTATCTTTCATGGTAGATTTCCACTCCTCAAGAGCCTTAATCTCATATTGCTTGGTTAACAGACTAATCATCTTAACCTTCCATAACTCAAAATTATTTTTGCTTAAGTACTTCTCAATATCAAACTTGTCGTTTCTCATTATTACTAATCCTGCAGATTCAGATCTGTGCCCCAACGATTGCTTTGATACCACTTGTTGGGGATTTGTGCTGCAGAATCACACAGATCTAGATCTAGAATAGTAATCCAAGAGCAACAATTAATCACAAAATAACACAAAGATTTAACATGGAAAACCCTTGCGAGAAAAAACCATGGCACAAAGCGACAAAAATCCACTATAAAAAGAAATTACAAGAGAGAGGACTTACCCGATTCGAACAATCTCGAATCTCACCCTTGCTACACCCTTTAGAAACCTTAAAACCCTTTTAGGAACCCTTGAAACTCCTTTAGAAAGCCTTAGAATACTTTAGAATAACCCTAGGGACCGCTATTTATAGTTTAGGAAACACCACTTACCCACCTCCTTTGGAAAAGTCCGAAAACCGCCTCAAATTTACACAGTCCACGTAGGATCTGCGTAACAACTAGTCGAAAGAGGGCCTCGACTGGTCGAGCTTGACCCTCGACTGGTCGAGCATCATGGACACCCAAAAAACGAGCTCACTAGACTTCGAGTCGAGAGGGCCTCAACCGGTCGAGTGGACCCTCGATCGGTCGAGCCATGCTCTCGACCAGTCGAGCGTCCCCAAAAAACATGTCAAATTTAAGACATAGTTCTGACAACACCAAATTCCAACTAAGATTACCAGTTACTTGATTAACGTTACGGGTTACACTATGGAATGTAAACAGCAGGCAAAAGGTAAAAGGTTATACTATGAAATGTAATTGACTTACAAAAATGATAAAGTGATTACACTAAGGAATGTAATTGAGTGACAATTGAAATAATAATTGAAAGATATGTTTGGGTTTGATTGGGTTGGTATGAAACAAAATTTTCTTATTGAATTTCTCTACTATTTATAGCCTTATTGTAACGGTCCAACCAGCACTGTACGATATTGTCCGCTCTGGGTCCCACTGGACCCGTATGGTTTTGTTCTCGGGATCGCCCCCAAAAGGCCTCGTACAAGGAAGGTCTGAACCACATATATAACCACCACAACTTTAGACAACTCTTCCGATGTGGAACAAGGTTCCACCCCACTGCCAACACAGTAGCCTGCCAACCACTGGTAGCTCGCCCAGGCTATTAGCTCCGCCCACATGTGCTACAGTGACGGGGTGTCACACTTACCCTAGCCATATAGATCCTTCCCACATCCTGACGGTTGTTATAATCGTTCAATACTTCATAGCCTTCTTTCTTATTCTCTTGTCATTTGTCCTATAACCTCTTCTACACTATTTCTCTTCCATTGGCCCCTTACGCAATATCATGGTGTCGCATAATGTACCCCAGTTGTATTATCATAGGATCCTCTTAGTATATCCCCGCAGATATCCAAATACACCATGCAAATCCATCTAGATTACATGTAATTCCCTCTGATTAGCTTTCGTAGGAATTGGCGACAATGGGGATGAATATTGTCCCCCACGTCGCTTCACCTTTGGAAAAAGGTGAAAGTGATGTGTGACCCCTCATTAATGCAGCAGTCCTTCTATATACATAGCAGCGTCATGGTAACTGTCTCTAATCGATACATCCCTACACGTCAGCCATAACCACCATTTTTCGAAATAAGAGCTAAACGCATTTTGATACGTGTACTTATGTCGTACAAAACAAAGTTGTAATGATGCCCTAATAAATGCTCTATCGCCTCATCCAATATAAGTGTTGTTTCGACATTCTTTTATCCCACACTTCTTTCTTCCTCAAAACATTCAAATTCTTTCCTCATTCTCATACTTTAACAATGAATGCCTCATCGTCTTCTTCCTTGTCTTTTCATCAGGATGATTTGGTTACTGTAATATATGCCCTTTTTGAAAAATGTTCCAATGATATAGTCTTCAAATCACCTATCAAAGACTATTATTGTATGTCACCAGCATTCTCTCCTGCGACCGATGCTGATGAAGTTAGCATGATGGATCCTCTATTCCCCATATGTCTAGGCGAGACTTTACTGATTCAGTCGAAATCCATCCCCGACCAACGCTCTGAAGAACCCTCGATCACGGCCGTGACCACTACCATAATGAGATGTTTGGTTTGCTCGCGTCTTATCTCATTATGAGGCAATATTGAGGAACGCTGGCATTTACAAATGCATTAAACTGTCCGTCCATGACTATCCATCAGATCTTGCCCTTCTCACAGCAGCTTCGACATTTTAGAGCCCATCCACCAATACATTCTTCTCCGGATGTGGCCTTATGAGTCCAAAAATCTTGGATGTCACATCTCTGACCCAACTTCTTCCTTTCGGTGAGGCCATCTTCCTGGGTTTCGCTCAGAAAGAACCCTAACACTTCACAAATAAGGCCGACAAAGCCTATTCCCACTTCATGAAGACGTACCACAAACGTGGAGGCCCGGTCAATTACGATGAACATAGGGCCTCCCTGTTGCTCTAGATCTGATGGCATATACTCTGCAGATCACGAACGAGTACACTTAACTAGCCGAGGTGCTTGCACATGGTCAAAAACTTGCTTTGGCACATTTTGTACTCGACCACTTGTACAAAGGTATTTTCAAAATTACCACCAAAGGTCTATATCTTGGAGGAGGACTACTATGGCTTCTTCAGATCTAGATCTACTAACATTTCTGTCCTTCCCTTGTACATGCTCCCCTTCATTCCGATGTTGTTTACTCTTCGTATAATGAATGTGTCATCCATTCTCCCCAGGAGATCCAAACGTTTTCCATTTATATGAACTCATTATTTTCTTTAAACATGGGTAAACGGAGTCTTAAAGATGGCACAATGATTTTCAGGAATACCATTACTTTGTGTCTATATGTCAATGTGAATGAACTCATCCCAGTACTGGTGTGACGCTAGTTTCTGTATGCCTAGAGCGCCTCGAACAGTTTCATATGCCATTCACAAGAATTTTTCTCGATCATCTTTCTTAAGATATTCTTAATTACTTTATTGTTGGACTTGGCCTAACCATTGGCTTGTGCATAATATGACGTCGAATGTAAAATTTAATCCCATACTTATCCTTCATGACCCTTACTTCTTTTGTTGAGAATGATGCACCTAGATCCATGGTGCTTAATTACGGAATTCTGAACCGATGGATGATGTTACTTTCGATGAATTCTATGATTTCTCTATAGCTGACCCCTTTCATGGGTTTACCTCTACCCATTAGGTGAAATAATTAGTAGCCACGTTGATAAACGAATCCATGCGTGTTGAAGGTGGGTGGATTTGCCTATCAAATCAATCACCCATTCTTGGAAAGGCTAAGGCTTGACGATTAAATGGATTTTTGTTGCGGGAAAGTGTTGAATCAGTCTGTTCTTTTGGCAAGCCTCAGAATGTAACAACCTGAAATTTCACGGCCAGGGTTTGTACTCGTGCTTGAGAAAATCGGGTGTTAATAATGTATAGACTGGATGCTTTTGAAAATCGCACCTTTTTTTTTTTCTCATTTGGATCACATCCAGATACATTCATGAAAGTAACATTCATAAGAATAAAATCAATTGTATTGATTATATTTCATTAGAGTAACAAGAATAATCAATTGCCCCCTCAATGGAAGCTTATTATAATATCAAAGTTCGCAGCAGAAGTATAGAACTAATTCATAAAACGATCTTCTCATTCTTTCCGTATAATCTTTTATAGAGAAGTAATCCTCTAAGTATTCAATTTATACGTCACTTGCATCATCTGTACGGTTGGGAGAGGGTCAATGCCCTATTCATAGTGATGGTTATCCTTTAAGATTAACAATAATTCAAGAGATTCATAAAAGTAAAGTAAGGGGTTTGATACGTCTCGTGCTCCACTAACATGAGGGTATCAGTATGCACAAACAACCTACATGAGATGCATGCCTAGAAAAGCATGTGTGACTCATCATACATAGTGATCATCACAATGTGGAAAACAGTTTCATGATAGCTGGTTCGACCGGCACTCTCACTATACGGATATTCACTAGCATGGCCAACACTACCGTGGATTTACGTGAACACCTCAAGGCACACAACACATGAGTCGGATGATTTACGTGACACGATTTGTTCATGGAGCGACTATTTACGACATCCAATCTCAGAAGTGATGTGACACTACATTTGTAAATTACATACATCGATTTGTGCACCACTACCCAAAACCCAAGGAATTACGTGACGACCAAGAGGGTCTCTACCCAGAGCGTATTACGTCCATGATAGATTATTGGAATCACTAGTTGTGATACATCTGACCACATCGCTTGCACTTGTAGAGAATATAAACTGAATCATAGGAGTTTTGGAATATCAAGACACATTCCCAAGCCTTAAAGATAAATAGTTGTAACGACTCGAAAAATTCCGTACAAAGACCCGAGTACAACCTCAGGCAGAAATCACTTAGGATCAAATCCTTTAGAAATTAGACAAAGTTACTAAGTGCTAAACTAGATTAGCCATGAAATTCGCTTGAATCACTTTAAATACGATCTGCAAGACCCAAAACTTGTAGAATCATTGACGCTAGGTTACCCTAAAATCTAGGATCAAACTCATTACCCGACTGCTCTCAGGAGCACATTGAAACTCCATATCAGATCTGGACCGCACATCGAAAGTCTGAAAGATATGAGGTTACAGAATTAGAACCACCTTGCTGGGCTTGATAACCATCTCGAAAATCAAATCAAGATAGTGTCTCACGACTATTCACTTGAGCTCGGAGCGAGGAGTGTGAGAAAACTTGGTTTTCTTTAGAAATTTAATAAAATTTAAGTAATCTGAGACTTGGTGTTTGCGGGCTAATTATAAGAAATCAGACTATTAGAATCTGACCCAAATACACCCTCGGATCAGGGATATTTCCTAGCACATGTCCGTGTACTTGTAACCCTGATCGAGATTTAGTGACCATTGAACTGAAACTGGTCCGCCACGCGTGATCTGAGAATTCGACTAGAACAAAAACTTAACTCCACCTAAATCCAAGGTTGGTGAGCTTAAGTCCGACCGCACGCAGAAAAGGGGCCGTCAGAAGTGCTCCGTTGAGCTGGAACAAGCTCACTTTGATTATAAACCAAGTATACCTTGACCTTAAGTCTGTTTTGGTGATGTTTTAGGCTATATAAGGACCTTAAACACTCTCTCATTTAGCCCATACGAATTTGAGAAAAACCCTAGGAGAGAGAAGAGAGAAAAGAGAGAGAAAGTGTAGAGAAGTGGGAGGATCTCCCTGCTATCTTACCCTGCCACTCTACAAGCTTAACCACGCCATTCTAATAGCTTTCCCGGCGATTTCGACTTCATTTCTAGGTAAGAAAACCCTAACCCTAACCTGTTTTAGGATTTCAACTGATTCAATTAGCGAAATAGCTAACACTACTTGTGCTTTAGGTTGTTATACTGTCGTGGAAGAAGGCTTAGCGTTCCTACTAAGTTCATTACGCTTCTACGGCATAAGGTGCGGACTTTAGACGTATAGGTTATGATTTTCAACGCTTTCAATGTCAGATAATGATAGATTCATGATCTGTATGTTATTGCACATGTACAAAGTGCTGTCCGTTTCATTTTTCGGTTATACGTTAACTATGTTAAATATACTGTATTCCTGGTATTTGTAAAAAGTACCGTATACGTATAAATTTTGAAAGTGTGTTTGCCATGATTAATTACTGTATGAACATGCTATATATGTGTACAATACTTGGTGAAAGGGTTTGCCCTAATACATGTTTTTGCTAGTATATGCCATGTATGTTGAAAGAGTATATCCTAAGTGTTTGTGAAAATGCTTGTAAGAGTAAGTACTTAGAGGATTGTGCTTTAGGTAGGTGTTGAGATAGGATTCTCAGCTACCTTAGAGATGTATATGATTTTCTCCATGTTGGTTGTTTAATTTAACCGCTTACTTATGGAATATATGTGTTTGTATTTCCTGCTTATGTTGTGCTTTATAACATGCTTTATGACATGCTTGTTAACATGCTTGAATTACTTTGTTTATTCTACTTTACTCTACATACTTCTGAATAAAGATTAGTTGTGATTAGGGCTGTGATTATAGTCCAGGCAATCGGTAACAAACTTGAGTTCGTGGTTGAGTTTCATTCACCACGTAGGATGTGTTTGTCGAATCCGAGTCGTACTTCGGTTGGCGACAGTGGTTAAGCCACGCGAAGTATATTGTTCAGTTGGTTGTGCGCTCGTGCTAGTCAGGCTCGTCAAATAACCCGATCTGTCTAATGTATGTTCATCATGTTTGGAAGCCTCTGTTTGAACCTAAGGTACCAAGCTTACCAGTGGAATCTCGTTACAGTGGTACCTCAATCCGCTAAGACTCATGAGCCGGGCATGGTGGTATGGGACACCGTGGTCGAGCTGTCGGCCTACGCTGGGGCCAGGAGCCTCCCCGTAGTGACCATTGAGCAACCAGACTCATGAGCCGATTATGGTGGTATGGGACACTATATTCGAGCTGTCGGCCTACACTGATAAGGTAATGAGGGAGTGGTGCAACGATTCCGTGTAACAGCCCTAGCAGCCCTTTGTAATGACCTCGAGAGTACTCTGAGTCTATGTGGAGGCGACGACCCTTTCGTAGCAACAAGAGTACAAACTAGGCCTGTATTAATAAGGTGATGGGAGAGTGGTGTAACGATTCCGTGTAACAGCCCTGGCAGCCCTTGTACGACCTAGAAACACACCGTCATATGAGATTATCTAGGACTGACGACCCTAGAATGGATCATGTTTGGGAATGATATAAGGGAGGTACCCTAGTTTTCCAATACTACTATATGAAAAGGACTAATAACAACCCAGTAATCATGTACATATCGCACTGCATGTGCCTGAAAGATGTGGAGCACTGAGGGATGAAAGCATGCCGCGGACGTAAGATGGTGTCGCATGAAGGAGTATGTTGGTGAGGGCATGCATCACGACTGCACTTCATACTTGCATTAACAAGAGTACTTAGGATTATTGATTGTACTACTTTATCATTACTACTTGACTGATTTGATAACATATTAACCTATGCTTTATTGTTCCACTGAGTTAGCTACTCACTCCTATGTTACGGGACAGTGTTCTGGACACCCACCAGACTCTGTCTTAGACGCAGGTACCGACAATTCACAGGAGGCAGCCTGATTATTATGAAGGTCGGGATGAGTTTTCTTTCATGCAGTTCTCCGGCGGCTTTGCTTGGGCAATCCAGATTTACGGGGCTACTGGGCTATCACGACAGTTGGACTATTTTTGACATTTTGTTTTTGATTCAGTATGATGACTCAATGAAGTAATTATACTCTGGAGACAGATCGAGATCGTTTTATTTTTATACACATCTATATATGTCTTTCAGTCTTCCGCTTGCATTTTATAAATTGATCTGGAGTATGAATTACTGTTTTGGTATAATCTCACTCATGTTTATTGCACTAACACAGCCAACATTCAATCATCATTCTCTATGTTGCATAAGTGATGTTTTGGAACTCGAGAGTTGAGTTGCTACTCGACCCTCGAATTTCAGGGCGTTACAATAGCACAAGGCCAATATAATAAAAAGAAGAGTGACAATGGTCAACTCAAACAGTGGCAATGGCTAACATAACAAATAGGAGAGTGACAATGGTCAACTCAATAAAAGAAAAATAGCAATGGCTAACTTAACAAATAGAAGAGCGGCAACGGCCGATTCAATAATAAGGAGAGTGGCAGGGCCAACTCAATAAAGAGACGAGTGGCAAGGCCAACTCAATAAATTTAATAAGGCAAAGACAAGGCTTGTATCCAGGGCCCACATAAATTCATAAATTTCACATGTAATATCAAAATTCTCAAAGGATAAGTAAACGATGATATTAACTAAATCAATTGATAGGATAATTTGCAGAAAACATAGAAACATGAAAGGCAAGATAATTCATATCATTAAGGCATAAAAGGCAGGATAATTCACATCATTAAAGCATAAAAAGGCAGGATAAAGAGATCAACTTAAATTACTACAAGCTTAAAGGATAAGACCCTCACCTTATCAACCTTGATCTCTCCCTGACATTGTTAGGTGTGTGTCCTTACGTTTTAAATCTAGTAACATCAATATGATTCATCTAGTTAAATTATTATGTAGTCTAGAATGATAGGGTACAGTTGTGTTTTAGGCTAGGTTGGAGCAAATATCAGGATAGGTACGGATATACTTTAATTCGTCATTATTCACAATCCAGTAATTCTTTTGTTAAATCAATTCGAAACAGTGTTAGGAAAAATTTGTGAATCAATACCTTCGATCTCCTAGTCAGGGATTAAGATGATCCTACCCAAATCCGTCAGATTTGAAGCCTTGAACCCGTGTATAATCTTTCACAAGGCAGTCGGTCTCTCTCTTTCTTCCTTCTTTCTCTTTCTTTTCTTTTCTTTTCTTTCCTTTCTCTTCCTTTCTTCTTCCCCTTCTCTTTCTCGTTCTTTCTATTTTCTTCTCCTTTCCTTTCCCTTACAGTGGCTGACCATTGCTTGCTGGACGGCGTCTCATACAGTGAGTGGAGCTGCTCCGCCGATCTCTCTCTCTCTCTCTCTCTCTCTCTCTCTCTCTCTCTCTCTCTCCGGTTTCTTTTCCTCTCTTTCTCTCTCACGTACCATCGAATGAAATAGGTTTCTTTTATAGGTGTAGGGGCTTCTAGGCATTTCCTGCGTATCTTACACAAGTCTGTTTACGCAGCAAGAAACGGAACGTGGTCGCTGCGTAGTTAGATTGCATAATGATCGAAAATGGAGTAACCCGTGATCTGATCTTTCCAATCTGTCTTCGTGGACAGGGGCGGAATGTTGTTTGGAAGAGTTTGAATGGTCATGATCTGTGGATGGGCTGCGTAGATGGCATCTAAAGTGATCTTTTTTTTCCCGGTTTAACGGTCTTGAAGGAAAAACGAATTTTCTTCCGGTGGCCGCTGTGGTGTGCACGACTGGATGCATGGACCCTACGGATCTTGAGGTTTTAATCAAACGTGTGTGTTAGACTCAATGAATGGTTTGGATCGTTCATGTGAGTTGAAGTGGTGGTCCAAATCCAGATCGACCGCAAGTCACGTGTTCGCAGTCCGATTGCTATGTTCAAGACCAGGTTCACCTGTTTGTTCGAAATATCGTGGGCAGAACTAGGGTTTGGACGGTACGGGGCCCCGAACAGGATGGACGGTCTGGATCATCTACGTGGGCCATGATGGTGGCCCACAACATCTCTCAAGACGGACGCGGTCTGTCCGTTGCGAGCGGAAGAAAAATAGAGAGAGAACTCTCCATGTCTGATCAGGAGTCGGGTCAGCGTTCGCTGACTGAAACTCTTGATCCCATGCACAGCTGGTGCACCACGGTGGTGTACGCGCAACACTCGTGTGAGGTCTACTATGATCTCTGCATGAGAGATCTACACCATCCATTCAGTTATCTATCTAATTTAAGGGGTTGAGTCCAATTTCGAAGCATGTCTAATGATCGAGCGGCCACAAAATCGATAGTTATTAGCTGTTTGTCAATTTGGACCATTTCCACTATGATCTAAGAGCTGAAATTCTACGTGTACAATTAATTTAGGGTTCTTAGGCATTGTATAAGATTGCACATCGAACGGATGGTGGAAACCACGTGGTCTAGAATTCAGTGGTCTAGGTTAATGGCATTTTTGTAATTACTGTTGATCTGCGAGTTTTGGGAAATCTAATGGTTCTACATGGTTATAGCAATGTTTCTAAGTGATTCTTATAAAAGAACTTACATCTAAATCCTTATGGATAAGAAGTTATTCGTCTATTCCTCTAAAGGAATGTGGGCCCGTCAAATTCCATGATAGATGGGTCTTATCACAAAATTAACGGTCAGATGGCTTGATCTATGAATGGAGATCATTCCTAATGGGTAGGTTGTGTCAGGACGAGGATGTAAGGCTAGGATAGTTGGACTACTATTGTACACATGTATATATCACGTTAAATCTTATGGTAACACTCGAGGACTTTCGATGCTCGAGTATCAAAAAGTTTGGGGCTTTACACACAACCTTTGGTATATTGGATGCAATCGGCCATCATTGTTGGCTAAAAATACCCATAGCACCTAAGTGTAAGCCTCATTTTTCTTTCTGCCTAGTGGGCCCCGCATACCCATTGCCAATAAGGCTTCTTTTTTAGATGAACATTAAAATAAAACTCCATTGGCCCCTTTTCGGTATAGTTCACTATCAATCATGACATAATTAGTGATCGATCTCCACACATCCATGCTGACCTTAATGCGTGGGCTATGACCATAACCCATGAGATGAGCTCTCCAGTCTTCTTCTTTTATCTTAACCTAACATATCTTCATAACGATTTCCCTTTCAAAAATTGATGATAGAGAACTCCTCTAAATGGTAATCATCCTTTTTGCCGATCACCTCAAGACATCAAGTCATGCCGCTAACTGCACCATTTCATTACCATCCATGTTATGATCCCTAGTCATATGCATCAGTTCTACTTCCTCAAAGCTATCGATCATATGAGATGTCAATGCATAATATGGTAAAAGGGCTACACAATACACTTAAAAAGCCCTTCCATGTGGTTGATGAATAATGATGAATCGCCTATAATTATCAAACTTCTTGCACCCAATTCCATTAATAATTCTAGGCCGATTATCATAGCTTCGTACTCGACCTGATTACTAGTGCACTGGAACTCTAATTGAAATGCAAATTCCTACCTATTTCCATTTGGTGTAATTAAGATGATTTCCGTTCCTAATGCTTATGGTTCTTTGATCCATAAAAAATCAGCATTCATGGGGTTAAATGTATATAATATAGATCTAAAACAACTGGAGAAATTTGATCTTGTAAGTCAGATGGATGGTTAACCAAGAAATTAGCTATGGCTTGACCTTTTACTGCTTTTTGAGGAACATAACAAGATTAAATTTGGACATTGCTGTTACATTAACTCTTTCTGTAACGCCCTGAAAATCGGGGGTCGAGCATAAACTCAACTCCCGAGTTTCAATGCATCACTTGTGCAACAAAATGAATGATGATTGAATATTGTTTGTATTAGTGTAATGAACATGAGTGGGATTAAGCTAAAACAACATATCATACTCCAGAGACAAGTGAGATAGCAAGCGGAAGACTGTGATAGATAAATAAAATATATAAACTGTGGTGAGTCTCCAGAGTGTGATAACGTTACCAGGTTAAATAATTACAAGTACAATTCTAAAATATACCAAATGTGTAAGGTCCTCTAGTCAACATCCCTGTAACCCCGTCGATCAAGACACGGCTCACATGAAGCCGCCAGAATACAGCAAATACGAGCAAGCATCATTGTCATTGCAAAGGTCCGGCTCCGCCTCATAAGCATCGCCGACACCTGCAGCTATAGAGTCTGGTTGGTGTTGCAAGCACCGTCCCGTAACGTGGGAGTGACTGATCAACTCAGTAGAACAATAAAGCATAGGTTAACATGTTATCAATTCAGTCAAGCAGTAATGATAAAACAGTACAATCAAACAATTCTAAATACTCTTGTTAATGCAAGTATGGAATGCAGTTATGATGCATGCCCTCACCAATATACTCCCTCATACGACACCATCTTACGTCCACGGCATGCGTTCATTCCTCAGTGCTCCACATCATCCAGTCACATGCAGTGCGATGATGAGCATGATTACCGAGTTATTATTAGTCCTTTTTATATAGTAGTATTGGGAAACTAAGGTACCTCCCTTGTATCATTCCCAAACATGATCCATTCTAGGGTCGTTAAACCTAGATAATATCATACGATAGTGTGGTTCTAGGGCGCTGCAAAGGCTGTCAGGGCTGTTACACGCAATCGTTACACCACTCCCCCATCACCTTTTTAACGGTTCATCACTAAATTGATACAGGCCTACTCATACTCTATTAACCGCGGTAAAACTCGTCGCCTCACTGCAAATTCAGAGTATGCTCGAGGTCACTACAAAGGGCTCATCACCAATCAGTGTAGGCCGACAGCTCGAATATAGTATCCCATACCACCATAATTGGCTCACGAGTCTGGTTGCTCACTGGTGACTATGGGGAGGCTCGGGCTGACGCACTCGTAACACCACGAAACCCCAACGTAGGCCGACAGCTTGACCACGGTGTCCCATACCACCATGCCCGGCTCATAAGTCTTAGCGGATCGAGGTACCATGGTTAATGAAATTTCACTGGTAAGTTTGGTACCCTAGGTTCAAGCAGAGACGTCCAAACATGGTGAACATACATGAGACAGATCGGGTTGCTTGACGAGCTCGGCTAGCTCGAGCGCACAACAAGTCGAACGATATGAAGTGCATAAGCACTTCATGTGGCCAGCCACTATCGCCAACCGAAGTATGACTCGGGTTCGTCGAACACATCTCATGTGGCGAATGAATCTCAGCCACGCATTCATTTTCGTTTTCGATTGCCTAGACTATAATCATAGCCCCAAACACAATCAATCCTTTATTTAGAAGCATGTTGAGTAAAGCAGAATAAACAAAGTAATTCAAGCATGTTAACAAACATATCATAAAGCATGTTACAAGCACAATATAAACAAGAAATACAAACACATATATTTCATAGTAAGCGATTAATTGAAACAACCAACATGGAGGAAATCATATACGTTTGTAAGGTAGTTGAGAATCCTATCTCAACACCTACCTGAAGCATGATTATCTAAGCACTTACTCTTACAAGCATTTTCACAAACACTTAGAATACACTATTTTAACATACATAGTGTATATTAGCAAAAACATGTATTAGGGCGAACCCTCTCGCCAAGTAAGTGTTATACACATATATAATATGTTCATACAGCAAATAATCATGGCAAACACATTTCCAAAATTTATACGTATACGGTACTTTCTACAAATACTAGGAATACAGTATATTCAACATAGTTATCATATAACCGAAAAGCGAAACAGACAGCACTTTGTACATGTACAATTACATACAGATCATGAATCTATCATTATCTAACATTGAAAGCGTTGAAAACCATAACCTATAAACCTAAAGTCTGCACCTTACGCTATAGGAGCGTAGTAAACTCGATAGATTTGCTAGGCTTTCGCCTACGATGATTTGGCGAGCTAGAGAATGAGATAGATTAGCTAGTTTATCATTTGCAATGTTTACAACCCTAGATCAGACTAGGGTTAGTGTTTCTTACCTAGAAATAACGCGGGAATCGCCGGGAAAGCGATTAGAAGGAAGTGGTTAAGCTCATGTAGCGGCAGGGAAAAAGGGCAGGAAGAAACCTCCCACAACTCTCACACTTTCTCTCTCTTTTCTCTCTTTCTCCCCTAGGGTTTTCTCAAATTCGTATGGGGTGGAAATGAGAGAGTTTAAGGTCCTTATATAGGCCTAAAACTCACCAAACTAAACTCAGGAACAAAGTATACTTAGGTTATGTCCAAATACGGTCCGTTCTGTCTTAACAGAGCACTTCTGGCGGCCCCTTTTTTGTGTGCAGTCAGACTTAAGCTCACTAACACTGGATCTAGGTATGGCTAAGTTTTCGTTTCAGTCGGGATTCCAGATCGTAATTGGCGGACTAGTTTCAGTTCAACGGTCAGTAGATCTCGATCGGAGATTCCGAGTACATGGATATGTTTGGGGAAATATCTCTGATCTGAGGGTGTAATTTGGCCTAATTCTGATGGTCTGATTGCTTATATTTGGCCCGCAAGCGACAAGTCTCAGATTACTTTATTTTGAATTTAATTTAGGATTATTTTCACATTTCTCACACTCCCCGTTCTGAGCTTAAGCGAATAGCGCTGGGACACTATCTGGATTTGATTTCCGAGATGGTTGTCAAGCCTAGCAAGGCGGTCATAATTCCTTAACTTCGTGTTAATCGGACTTCCGACGTGCGGTCCAGATCTAATACGGAGTTTCGAGATGCTCCCAAGAGCAGCCGGGTAATGAGATTGATCCTAAATTTTAGGGTAATGTAGCGTCAATGATTCTACAAGTTTTGAGTCTTGCAGATCGTATTTAAAGTGATTGGTGCTAATTTCACAGGTACTCTAGTTTAACACTAGCTAATTCTCGCCTAATTTCTAAAGGATTTAGTCATGTATGATTTTTGTCTGAGGTGGTACTTAGTCCTTTGTAGTAATGTTTAGTTTAAGTATTGTTCTTCATCACCTAAACTTTAAGATAGTGTCTAATAGAAAGTACTTAGAAGGATTTAAAGAACGAGGTGGTGAAAGGTGAGATTTGTGAAGGAAAGGTGAGGTTTTTCCAGAAATGGTTTAAAAAAAGGATTTGAGACCTTTGAATTGAGTGTTTGAGAAGTTAATCAGGTGTTAGGAGTGACCCATTGCCTAAGGACGTCTAATTTCAGGTTCGCAAAAATCTGAGATGTTACAATCTAACCCCCTTAAAACAAAATTTTGTCTCCGAAATTGCCTAAGGGTAATAAGAAAATATTTAATTATTTCTTTGCCTAAGTTTTATTGCGTAGGATATACTAGCCTGGTTCATTTTAGTCTACCCCCCTTAAAACTTATTTCTTTATCCATTTCCCATATCCTGATGGTTTTCTACAATTTATTTCTTTACCTATTTGGAGTCTTGACGACGATTCCCAATAATTTAGAGTAAGATAGCTGTTTTCAATGTTTGACCAACACAGAGAGACGGTTATAGTGGGCTTGATCCCGATACATCGATCATCTATCGGGCCAGGGTAGAAAGCTCATTGTATCCCTTCCGAATTCTGGTGGATCCTGGTCTTCTGCTCGGCCAAGCAGTGAGTCCATTGGTAGTCGCCCAGGATTGAGAATTGGGTCAAGCCGCGAATGCTTCGCAGTTGTATATTTCAGTAACTCCGTAGACCGATCACTCTAAAAACTTAGGGAATGCCCATCACAGAAAGGTTCAAATGTCCTATTTCTCGGGTTGCCCTTTAGGTCTTGGTCTAAGAAAATCCTCGTCTCATTCTATGTCCGAGATAGGGTAGCTCATCCTATTTAGTGACCTATCTTTACGTATAGTCTGGATCAACTCCATTCGATCCTGGGCCAATGGGGCTAGAGTCCACCACGCTTTCGCTGCACCACCCAGATCAAAGAGGTGTATTGATTTGACTTAGCTAGATCTATCGGTCTCTGGCATTCTCTAATGTAACCGGTAGTCTAGTCTTAATTTAGGAGTAGTGGAAATCCATAGGTGTAGTCCAAAGTCTATGCTCATACGCTAGATGATTTCACATCATTTCTAATACAGGAAGGGTTTTATCACTTAGGGTCAAAGTTGTCTAATTGGAACTGAGTTGTCTGTACTTGACGCTCGAGCATTTCACATATGCTCATTCCAACTAAGAGGGTCCTAAGGTTCACATTATAAATTTGTTGGATTTCCTACACGGTCAGGCCTGTCGAAATCTAGGAGCACCGCTCTAGGTCCAAAACTCTAGGGCCTATTGTCTTAAATGGGACTGCATTGCTAATCTCACTTCGGGATTGGGAATGACATGTTTGGTAGGAGGGTGGGTGGGATAAAAATTAATTTTATAGGCTTTGGAAAATGAGCCTGGTGTTGGAAAAGTGTGAGATGGGATTTTCAAATCCCAGGATAATGAATTTCTAAGTGTAATTTGAAAGGAAAATACGGGATTTACGTTTAACTGCATACATTCCAAACATAGTATCGGAAACCATGGGATACACCCAATCTAGGGACCATACCTTACACATACATTTATTGTTACCTTTACAATTCTATCCACCTTAAACTCACCTAATGCAATTTTGCCGAACGGGCCCTAAATGTCCTTAAACATCTAAAACATTCTACCAACTATTACACCCATCAACATAAAAACAAAAACATCCAAAGACGGTAACCCATGCAAACTACAAGACAACAGTATGGATAGTTAGACATCCGAGAAAGTGGTCATACTAAGCTCGGACAGAGCTATGGAAAAGTGAAGAAAAAGTGATAGAGAGAGAGAGAGAGAGAAAAGGTTGGAGGTTTGGTTTCCCACGGATTGGAGCCTCAATAGATATTGTGGAGGCCCAAAAGACGGTGATTTGAGAAGGAAAATGGAGAGATGGGTTGGGTTGAGAGGTGTGTACGATCTTGAGCCACAAATGGGAGTGTAAGAGCTCAAATGTGAGACAACAGAGAGGGTAGGGAAGTAGGGATTGCTATAACTGATGGAAGGGTATAGGTTGTGGCCGAAAATGGCATATTGGGTGATTGGAAGAGAGGTTTGGGAGAAAAATTAAAATTTGAGGGAAAGGGAGAGCTTGGAGGGTGTTTTGAGAGAGGGGGAAAAACAAACCTAGAAGAGGGGTCCCTACGACATTTCACGGGCCCCACACTTAACTAGGGGTCGGGCCGACCCTGACCAGCACTGGCCCAACCTGACCGCGGTCGACCGCGGTGACCGCAGCTCCGCCGCGGTCCTCTAGACTATAGCCAGTGCCGCTGCGGTAGGGCGGTGGCCACCCCCCTCCCAAGGTGCCAATGGCACCCCAGGTCCACTGTGAGTCCCCCCCGAATTTCATAGTGTGGCCCCCGACTCCATTTGAGGCATTTTTGGGGCCAATTTACAAACCAGAATGAGTTTATGTGATGTGTGGCATATGATTTTGGGTTAGGAGGAGCAAATATATCCAAATAACTCATTTATTTGGTTAGATTCCAAAAGGTTAAGGGTAAAAACCCATTTTATCCATTTATTTTCTATTTATGGTAATTTTTAGTTTCGGTATTGTTCTTCTTCATTTATACCCTAGGATTGGTGTGTATTATGAAATAAATGAAGAATACAATGGTGGAGGGTGAGATTTTGAAGGAATTGGATAAAAAAGGAGTTTTAGGCTTTGAGATTAAGTGTAAGGTGTTGTGGTTGACCCACAACCTAAGGACATTCATTTCTAGAAAACGACTCAAACCCGTCGTCTGACGGCATAGAAGTGATTCGGGATCATTTCGCGTGATCATGGGTGCGTACGGGCCCAATCTCAGCGGTCGATTTTGGTCGGTTTCGCCGTTTGACAAATTTGAAAAATCCTAAGTCGGTTTCTACATTCTGTCACTCCCTCCTAAGTCAGAGTGCGTCAGAGTGCGTCGTGTGACCATAACCCAGGTCCGGTTTAATCCAAATCATGCTCTAATACCATCTTGTAATGCCCTGAAAATTGGGGGTCGAGCATAAACTCAACTCCCGAGTTCCAACGCATCACTTATGCAACAAAATGAATGATGATTGAATGTTGTCTGTATTAGTGTAGTGAACATGAGTGAGATTAAGCTAAAACAGCATATCATACTCCAGAGACAAGTGAGATAGCAAGCGGAAGACTGTGATAGATAAATAAAATATATAAACTGTGGTGAGTCTCCAGAGTGTGATAACATTACCAAGTTAAATAATTATAAGTACAATTCTAAAATATACTAAATGTGTAAGGTCCTCTAGTCAACATCCCTGTAACCCCGTCGATCAAGACACGGCTCACATGAAGCCGCCAGAATACAACAAATACGAGCAAGCATCATTGTCATTGCAAAGGTCCGGCTCCGCCTCATAAGCATCACCGACACCTACAGCTACAAAGTCTAGTTGGTGTTGCAAGCACTGTCCCGTAACGTGGGAGTGACTGATCAACTCAGTAGAATAATAAAGCATAGGTTAACATGTTATCAATTCAGTCAAGCAGTAATGATAAAGCAGTACAATCAAGCAATTCTAAATACTCTTGTTAATGCAAGTATGGAATGCAGTTATGATGCATGCCCTCACCAACATACTCCCTCATGCGACACCATCTTACGTCCACGGCATGCGTTCATTCCTCAGTGCTCCACATCTTCCAGGCACATGCAGTGCGATGATGAGTATGATTACCGAGTTGTTATTAGTCCTTTTTATACAACAGTATTGGGAAACTAAGGTACCTCACTCGTATCATTCACAAACATGATCCATTCTAGGGTCATCAAACCTAGATAATCTCATACGATATTGTAACAGCCCAAATTTTCACGGCCAAAGTTTGTACTCGTGCCCGAGGAAACCGGGTGTTAATGATGTATAAACTGGGATGCTTTAGTAAAATTGCACCCTATTTTTTTTTCATTTTGGTTCACATTCAGATACATTAAAAAAGGTAGTCATACACAAGAATAAAATCAACTGTATTGATTACATTTCAACAGAGTACATAAAATCATCAAATGGCCTCATAATGAGAGGTTTATTACAACATCAGAGTTCACAGCAGAAATATAAAATTAATTTGTAAAACTATTTTCTCATTCTTTCAGTGTAATCTTCCATAGGAAGACACAATCCTTTAAGTCTTCAATCTGTACGTCACCTACATAATCTGTACGGTTGGGAGAGGGTCAATGCCCTACTCATAGTGAAGGTTATCTTTTAAGATTTGCAATAATTCAGGAGATTCATAACAGGTAATGAAGAATGTTCTGATATGTCCCGTAGTCCACTAATACGAGGATATCATAATGCGTAAACAATCTACATGAGATGTATGCCTAGCATAGTGAATGCGGCTCATCATACATAGCGATCGTTACAATGTGGAATATAATTCATAGAAAACCCGGCTCGACCTGCATCCCATAACTCCAGATATTCGCCGGCATGACCAATGCTAGCGTGGATTTATGCGAACATCTCAAGGCAACACAACACGCGGTTGGGGGATTTACGTAACACGATGTATTCATGGAGCGACTAATTGCGACATCTAATCCCGAAAAGTTGATGTAACACGTATACCGATTTACATACATCGATTGTGCACCACGCCAACCAACCCACGGAATTATGTGCCGACCAAGAGGGCCGCTACCCGTAACGCATTACGTCCATGATAAGATAATTGATTCACTAGTTGTGATACCTCATAACACATCACTTGCATTTATAAAGAATATAGCTGAATCATGAAGAATATAAACTGAATCATGGAGGTTCTGGAATAACAAAACACATGCCCATGCCTTTAAAGATAGACGGCACAAGGCCAATATAATAAAGAGAAGAGTGACAATGGTCAACTCAGCAAAAGTGGCAATGGCCAATCATAATAAAAGAAGAGTGACAATGGTTAACTCAACAAAAAGAGAGTGGCAGAGCCAACTCTAATAAAGAGACGAGTGGCATAGCCAACTCAAATAAAGAGATGAGTGGCAGATCCAACTCAATAATGGATAAGGCAGGGGCAAGGCTTGTACCCATGGCCTCACATAAATTCAGAGAAATTCTCTTGTATTTGACATTATGTCATAACCCCAAAAGGGTCAATAATCAATTGATGGAATAATTCCCAATGGACATATAAACATGGAATACATGATAATTCATATCGTAAAAGGCACGAAAAGACTATAATTGATGGTGAAACATATAATAACATGGAAGATTTAAATTGATGTATGAAAGGAATACATGTAAAGGCAATAATAAACTCATGAAAGCATGTATAAAAGCTAAGATAAAATAATATGAAGACAGATAAAATACAGGAAGGCATGTAAAAGCATGATAGATAAATCAACTTAAGTTACTGTAAGCTTAAATGATAAAACCCTCACCTTTCGAATATAATCACACTCTACGTTGCCAGACTCGAATGGATGCGTTGTAGTACCTAACTCTAGTACAATTAATGTGATCCTCATGGTTAGATCATCATAATACTAGAGTTATATTATAGATGTAGGTTTTGGATTTGGTTTGTATTACCAGTTAATGTCAAGAGAACTTGGGTTGGATATTATATGGATGACACTCACCTCATTCAATTGCCCGTCTCCATTAGTGCAATCTGGAAAGAATGTCTCGGTTGAGACGACTCACTGAGTCAACTTGGCCCAACACTCCTTTCTTCCCTTCTTCTTCCCTTTCTTCTTTTTCTTTTCTTTTCTTCTTTTTTTTTCCTCCTTTTCTTTTCTTTCTCCCTCTCTTTTCTTTTCTTTCTTTCTTTCCTTTCTTTCGTTCTTGCTGGACGGCAGCAAGACAGAGCTGTTGGCCGTGAATAGCTCTCTCCCTCTTTCTCAATCGGTCTCTCGCTCTCTCTTTCCCGTTTCTCTCTTTCTTTTCACCTTACCCCTACAACAGTGGAAATAGAGGATCTTATATCATTGAACGGTGTCTCTAGAAGGTTCCCTGTGCACTTCTTACGCACGGAGTGCCATTATGCTACTGCGTTCGCAGCAAGAAGAGTCGGTGGCGCATCAACTCTCTAAACAGCAGCCTTATGTGAATTTCTTCCCAAAAGAACTCCATGGATCTGGTCTAAATCCCCTAAGGAAGGCTTTGAATGGTCCAGATCCTCATGATTTGGCATTTTGGTGGCCCACTCGGATCACCGTTCGGTTTTGCCATGGAGTCCATCTGTTCGAAGGAGTTGCAAGAAAACCCGGGTTTCGGTCGTTTTCTCCTTCCGATTATTCTGGACGGTCCGGATCATCTGTCCGGATGGTGATGGTGGGCCATCAGTCGCCCCAGCAGACGATCGTTTGCATAGGCGCGAAAGAGGAAGGAGACTCCCTCCCGAATTCGGCCTCTTGTCGGGTCAAACGTCGTTTGACCCGACCTCACTTACGGTGCACCGCGAGTGCAGCGGTGTTGCGCGTACACACTGATCAAGGTGAGGCCCATCATGATGTTTTTGGGAGATCTATACCATCCATTCATTCTTCCATCTAATTTGAGGGGTCGAGTCAAGTTTTGAAACATATCCAAAGATCAAATGGGCCCCAAACTCCATATTTAGTGGCTGATCTATCCATGGGGTTATTTTGTCAATGATCTAAGGGTTGCAATTCGACATGTATGGTTAAATTAGGATTTCTAAGCATGGTATAAAATTCCATGTCAATCGGAACATGGGAACTACGGGATCTAGAATTTAAGGTCTAGGTTTGTGGCATTATCGTAATTATTGCTGATCTAAAAGTTTTGTGAAATCTAACGGGTCTACCTGAGTGTAGGGATATTTCTAAGTAATTCTTATAAAAGAGCTTATGCCTAAATCATCATAAATGAAGGGTTATCAATTGATTTAGTTAATGGAACGAATACGCATTACACTTCGTGATCAACGGTCGAATGACTTCTTTCATGGGTGGGGATTGTTTTCAAGGGTTAGATTCGTGTTAGGAGATAGATGCGAGTTTAGGATAACTAGATTGGTATTGTACACATGTATGAATTACGTCGAATCTTACGGTAATGCTCGAGGACTTTCGATGCTTGAGTATCAAAAAGTTCTGGGTGTTACAGATAGTGTGGTTCTAGGGCACTGCAAAGGCTACCAGGGCTGTTACATGCAATCATTACACCACTCCACCATCACCTTTTTAACGGTTCATCACTAAATTGATACAGGCCTACTTCATACTCTATTCACCGTGGAAAAACTCGTCACCTCACCGCAAATTCAGAGCATGCTAGAGGTCACTACAAAGGGCTCGTCACCAATCAGTGTAGGCCGACAGCTCGAATATAGTGTCCCATACCACTATAATCAGCTCACGAGTCTGGTTGCTCAATGGTCACTACGGGGAGGTTCGGGCTGACGCACTCGCAATACCATAAAACCACAGCGTAGGCCGACAGCTCGACCACGGTGTCTCATACCACCATGCCCGGCTCATGAGTCTTAACGGATCGAGGTACCATGGTTAACAGAATTTCACTGGTAAGTTTGGTACCATAGGTTCAAGCAGAGATGTCCAAACATGGTGAACATACATGAGACAGATCGGGTTCCTTGACGAGCTCGGCTAGCTCGAGCGCACAACAAGTTGAACGATATGAAGCGCATAAGCACTTCATGTGGCCAGCCACTATTGTCAATCGAAGTACGACTCGGGTTCGTCGAACACATCTCATGTGGCGAATGAATCTCAACCACGCATTCATTTTCATTTCCAATTGCCTGGACTATAATCATAGCCCCAAACACAATCAATCCTTTATTCAGAAGCATGTTGAGTAAAGCAGAATAAACAAAGTAATTCAAGCATGTTAACAAACATATCATAAAGCATGTTACAAGCACAATATAAACAAGAAATACAAACACATATATTTCATAGTAAGCGATTAACTGAAATAACCAACATGGAGGAAATCATATATGTTTCTAAGGTAGTTGAGAATCATATCTCAACACCTACCTAAAGCATGATTATCTAAGCACTTACTCTTACAAGCATTTTCACAAACACTTAGAATACACTATTTTAACATACATAGTGTATATTAGCAAAAACATGTAATAGGGCGAACCCTCTCGCCAAGTAAGTGTTATACACATATATAATATGTTCATACAGCAAATAATCATGGCAAACACATTTCCAAAATTTATACGTATACGGTACTTTCTACAAATACTAGGAATACAGTATATTCAACATAGTTATCGTATAACCAAAAAATGAAACGGACAGCACTTTGTACATGTGCAATTACATAAAGATCATGAATCTATCATTATCTGACATTGAAAGTGTTGAAAACCATAACCTATACACCTAAAGTCTGCACCTTACGCTGTAGGAGCATAGTAAACTCGATAGATTTGCTAGGCTTTCACCTACGATGATTTGGCGACCTAGAGAATGAGATAGATTAGCTAGTTCATCATTTGTAATGTTTACAACCCTAGATCAGACTAAGGTTAGGGTTTCTTACCTAGAAATGACATGGGAATCGCCGGAAAAGCGATTAGAAGGAAGTGGTTAAGCTCGTGTAGCGGCAGGGAAAAAGGGCAGGAAGAAACCTCCCACAACTCTTACACTTTCTCTCTCTTTTCTCTCTTTCTCTCCTAGGGTTTTCTCAAATTCGTATGGGTTGAAAATGAGAGAGTTTAAGGTCCTTATATAGGCCCAAAACTCACCAAACTAGACTCAGGAACAAAGTATACTTAGGTTATGTCCAAATACGGTCCGTTCCGTCTCAACGGAGAACTTCTGGCGACCTCTTTTCTATGTGCGGTCGGACTTAAGCTCACTAACACTGGATCTAGGTATGGCTAAGTTTTTGTTTCAGTCGGGATTCCAGATCATAAATGACGGACCAGTTTCAGTTCAACGGTCAGTGGATCTCGATCGGAGATTCCGAGTACATGGATATGTTTTGAGAAATATCCCTGATCTGAGGGTGTAATTTGGCCTGATTCTGACAGTCTGATTACTTATATTTGGCCCGCAAGTGACAAGTCTCAGATTACTTTATTTTGAATTTAATTTAAGATTATTTTCATATTTCTCACACTCCTCGCTTCGAGCTAAAGCGAATAGCGCTGGGACACTATCTGGATTTGATTTCCGAGATGGTTGTCAAGCCCAGCAAGGCGGTCCTAATTCCTTCACTTTGTGTTAATTGGACTTACGACGTATGGTCCAGATCTAATACGGAGTTTCGAGATGCTCCCGAGAGTAGCCAGGTAATGAGATTGATTCTAGATTTTAGGGTAATGTAGCATCAATGATTCTATAAGTTTTGAGTCTTACAGATCGTATTTAAAGCGATTGGTGCTAATTTCACAGGTACTCTAGTTTAACACTAGCTAATTCTCACCTAATTTCTAAAGGATTTAGTCCTGTATGATTTCTGTCTGAGGTGGTACTTAGTCCTTTGTAGTAATGTTTTGTTTAAGTATTGTTCTTCATCACCTAAACTTTAAGATGGTATCTAATGTGAAAGTACTTAGAAGGATTTAAAGAACGAGGTGGTGAAAGGTGAGATTTGTGAAGGAAAGGTGAGGTTTTTCTAGAAATGGTTTAAAGAAAGGATTTGAGACCTTTGAATTGAGTGTTTGAGAAGTTCATCAGGTGTTAGGAGCGACCCATTGCCTAAGGATGTCTAATTCCAGGTTGGCAAAAATCCGGGATGTTACACTTTCGGCCAGCAAAATAGCTATCCAACACCTATTTCCCAATTCGCCCATTCAAAATTGGCCAATTCAACATGTATTTTACTAAATCGGTCATTGTTATTACATTTACTCTTTTGGCCAGCAAATAATGTCTTAATTTTGTAGTCGCGAAGTAAAATGACAAGCATAACTTTTCTATGGCAGAATAGGGTTTCTCGGTGTCAATGAGTGTTTGACTCAGATAATAAACCGTATACTCTTTCCGGTCATCGTCGTCTTGAGCTAGGAGGGCTTTGACCGACTCTGTCGATGCTGTAACATACAACTTGATCAGTCGACCTTCAACCGATAACATTAACACTAGCAGTTTCATTAGATACTCAATATTCTCAAAAGCTTGATGATGCTCTGCCTCCCATTTAAATTCGAGTCATTGCTTCAATTTTACCAATGGAGAAAATACATTAGTCTTCCCTACATAGTTAGATATAAACATTCGCATGAAGTTAACCTAGCGTAAGAACCGCTACAACTTTGGTTTGTTCCTCGACCGATGAGCATTTATAATCACTTGAGCCTTGTTCTGATCTACCTCAATCCCTCACTAGTGCACCAAGAATCTCAGCAAATTACTGACCAAGACCCCAAAAGCACACTTAAGGGGGTTTATTTTTAGCTTATGAAGTCTTATCCATTCGAATAATTTACACAATCGAGCAATGCAGACCTCTATGTTGGCTAAATTTACTACTACGTCGTCAACGTAAACCTATATAAACTAGCCGATCATGGAACATGGCATTCATCGTCTTCTGATATGTGGCCCCTGCATTCTTAAGTCCAAAAGCATTACCACCTAACAGTAAGTCCCTAGGTGGCCTAGGCACCTAAATACCATTTTTGGCACATCATCCAACATTATATAAATTTGATTGTACCCAGAATGGCCATCTATGAAGGACACAACTCAATGTCCGGTAGCCCTATCGATCAGTTGATCGACCATCGGCATTGGATATTCATCCTTCAACATTTGTTAGATTTAAATTTCAAAAGTCAATGCAAACCCGCAACTTACCATTCTTTTTTATGATTGGGACTACATTCGAGATCCAATGGACATATTTAATAGGCCTGATAAAACCAGACTTCAATAGTCATTTGATCTCTTCTTTTATTTTTTGGATTACTTTTGTTGTCATCCACATGGGCGGCTGTTTATGTGGCTGATACCCTTCTTTTATAGGTAACTTGTACTCGACCAAGCCCCGATCGAGTCTTGGCATCTCATGGTAATCCCACGCAAAGCAATCGGAAAACTCTTTGAGAAAATTAGTCAATTGCACTTTATCTTGGAACCTAAGCAATTTGCTAACAAATGTAGGCTTTGGGTCTCGCTCAGTTCCTAGGTTCACCTCCACTAAGGGAACTTGAATTTGGGCCTAAGAATCCTCCAACTTATCAAGGGCTTCCTTAAGCTTTGTGTCTTATTCTTCAACCAAGACATCTACATTATCTATGTTGACGAGATAGCCACCGTTGACATCTTTTAGGCTTTCTTCAAGCCTTTTTATTCTAGCCATCAAATCGGCCCAGCGTTGGTTATCTTTTGATGTACCAATCATGGGATTTCTTCGATGGTACAATGCAAAACCTACCAAAAAGGAATAATGTCCCTCAGTGGGCTATCGACCGAATGGATCACTTCCGTGATATCTTGCAATGCTGTCTGGATTCTTTTTTTATAGATATTTCAATTAATCGGCTATGCTTATTACTTCTAGTGAACTGAATTGGTGCTACCTCTTCACCATAATAATAGGCTCATTTGCATTCAAAATGGCCAAGAAGGGTTTATTATTGAATGAAAACAATTCAACTTTTTCTGGTTCCAGAAAATTATGAATTGGTGCAAAGTATAGCATTATAGCTAGATGAGGTATTAACCTCAAAAAATGGGGCTAACACTATTTTAGTCACGACCGTCAAGTGGACCGATAGAACCCCATGAGTATTTGTAATGTGACCGGTGAAATTACTAACAGTGACCTCTGATTGGATCAAGTCAGCCACTGTCTTCCCCAATTTTGACATCATTTTCAATGCTAGGAGATTGACAACAACCCCATTGTCGACTAGAATCCTGGTGATTGGGCAACCTTCAAGGTGAGTGGATATATATACAATGACTTGAGATGATGCATCATGTTGTGAGTGGGTTTTTCTATGACTACTCTTTTTGAGGTAGCTCCTGATTCCACCGTGGCGGTGTTTACATGTGGTGTTTCATCCATTCAAAGTTTCCCTTTAATCATTTCGTCTGACAGGAAAGGAGCATGCTGTATCACCATAGGAGGGCTCAATTCCTCTACATCGCCCGCCATATTCCTCGACTGGGCCGGTTTAGTTTGGAAAATGGAAGGCAAAGTAAATATCATATTGCAATGGAAAACAATGAGTGGCAATGTCCCAAACACAATTTCTGAACTTGGACATTGCCCCTAGTGTTTCTGAGCTATCTTGCATATTAAGATTTCTATTATGCTCAGTGCTCTCGTCAATCATAATGCCAGACGAAGTGGTCGTAGGTGAGACCACTTGTAATGCTTCGACGATCGCTACTAATTTGTTTACCAGCCACTCATTCCTTAGGAAACATTCATCATTGAGATAATCAAATAGATTATCACAGTCATCTTTATCCATCAGACCATCCAACTCACAGGGATGGGCGAGAATGCTGGCATCCTGGTCACACAACATAGGAGGTAGAACCACTTCAACCATGTTAATAGCCTCCTGTTCTCCGGACAAAGGGATTCTCAAAAATGGTCGTGGTTGTACTAGTTTCAGTCGGAGTACGTCCTCAACCTTTGCCGACTCTCTCCTCATAGTCGCTCTATGCCTCTGCCAACGGAGTTTTTTAGTTCGAGTCAATGCTTCTGGCACTACTAGAAATATAGGATGCATGACCCATTTCCAGACTCCCTTCTGGGTAAATGGAGACTTAACCATCCTTTGATTTGATACCCTACCCTAAGAGTAATGATTAAGGGGTGGAGCTATCCTCTGTAACTGATAACGACCGCTTCCTTCAGCCTTTCTCGAAGTCATGTATCAGCCTTGCGACCTTGGTTGAGGAGGGTCTCCACATCCCAAAATGGTCCTTTTAGCACATTGGTCACACATTTTTGAGCCTCGACTGTTCACAACCCCAAGTGTAGGGTTGTGATGTAATAATAACTCGTGAGAACGAGGTCGAATCCACAGGGACTAAACTTGTACGTATTCTGAAAAGAACTAGAACTAGAAGAAGATCTAAATCTGAATTCTGGAATAAAAGAGAGTAATTGTGAATAATGTTTAAACTATCAATTAAAGGTAGGAACTACGGTGCCAAGGATCCACTTGTAGCTATTAAGATGCGATCTTGCTTGATTCAATAAACACAATTGGAATTGGAATCTTATCCTATCCAATTAGAAGATAAAGCAATTTAAATCAAATCTAAACTTTTCATTGACCTAATTCTCAATGGAGGAGAATTGTGAAGATTGGAAGGGATTCCATCACCCTACTATGCCCAGGAGACGATGGTGAACAATGAGATTTACTAATCACACTATCTCAAAACAAGAAAAGAAGATATTCGAAGCTATCACAGCATCTATTGTAATTTGAATCACAATAAATCATAGAAAACTGAAAATATTCCGTTAATATCAAACTAGAAATCAATGAAGTTCAATAAGAACAAGAATCGAAGTAAAATAAACATCTCAACATGCTAGAAGCTTCACCTCTTAGCCCTAACTAAGAGGTTTAGCCAACCACAAACATGATTGAAACTAAATCTCTTAAAGAAAGCATGAAAAATAAACTAGGGAAGAAGAAAAACTCCTTGGCGGCTGCTCCACCCCTTTGTTATGCTACTTGAGACCTTTCCAAACCTTAGAAGATGCTTTGGAGCATCTTATGGAGTCCTATTTATAGTTGTGGAACTCCAACTTCGCACTTAGTTGGAAAAATCTAGAAACCGCCTCAAATTTACGCACTCTTCACAGTTTGCTAAATTGAACTTCACTCTGCACAGTTTTTCAAAATAGACTTCACTCTGCACAGCTAAAATAGACTCCGAGTTTCAGAATATGCTTTTTCAGGACAAGTTCAAGAATATGTTTGTTTTCAGGACAATTTCAGGATTCCTTTTCTTCACTTCAAATATTTGATTCTCTTCATTCCTCACTTGGTTTTCTTAGATCTTTGGCATGTGAATTCTTCATTAATGACTTCTAAATCTCTAAATCTTCATTTAGTAATCTTTTGAGCATACATCTTCCTTTTGACATCAATTTCACCTTAAGCTCTCGAAATCACCTCACACATGAAAACATGCGTAATTAAATCAATTAAGCACTATCATATTTATAAAACGAAGGTATAAATAGGGGAAATATGTAATATTTCACACTCAACACACCCCCCAACCAGTATTTTGCTAGTCCCGAGCAAAACATGTGTGAAGTGATCTTTAATTCTCAATGTTCAAAGTTCTTCAAGAAAATAATCATTTGTGTAAACACATATGAATGACTATAATCTAAAGAAGCGAGAGTGAAAATTTATAAACCTAGAGCCGAATCAAACGAGCAATCAATTAAATAGATTCTTCATCAATTAATCCAGAGCGTAAGTTTATATATCAAGTTTTCTCAATGTGCTTAGTGAATTTCAATTTACTTTCCATAAAAGTACTATTATTTCATAATGTTAGCCATGCTCATCACCTCAGGATTACTTGAATAATCAAGTGTTGATTCCGAACTTATCCACTTTTTCTTCTTTTTCCAGTTTTTGATTTTATATCGACGGTATCTTTTTATTCATTCTTTTCAGACTTTACATTCTTTTCATTCTTTTCCAGTCTTTTCAACATACATGACCTTTTTGTCGATCCCATTGTTTTTTAACTAGTTTTTTTCATCTTTTAAGGTGGATAAAATTCTTGAGACTTAATTCTCAATATCTTTCAATGATATACATACTAAAAATCAGAAATTCTAGTACTATTCACAAAAAGTAAATTAAACGTGTCTTGTGACTTAGATTAACATGATATTCAAACTTCCGCTTAATCAATTAAATGCAAGAATTTAGAAGATAGTCTACTCGGTTGATCAAACTCCATGATTCAAAGTTCAATCTCCATGTTATCATCATACTCAAAGCATTCTTAATTCCAAAAATTATCATTTCCCAAACATGTTTTTAACTTGAAAATTTGAAAATTTTCACAAATTTTGCTTAAAACTAAGAAAACGCTGGTTAGTTTACCTAATCCACACCCCCCAACCTGAAACCTATATTGTCTTCAATGTAAAATATATGAGCATGCAATGCATATGAGACAATGAAAAGAAATAAGAAGTGATGGAAAGATAATACCTGAAGAAAGGGGATTGAAGCTTTTCCAAGGTTCTTAATGTGAATATGGGTTAGCACGAAGACTCAAACAAACTGAAAGCAAACTATCCTAATCCTAAATCCTACGAAAGTAATAAAGTTAACTACGCCTCCATCGGACTAGGAGATCAATCCTAGTACGCAAAATCAGTCAGAGGCATGGACATGTCCTCTGAGTCAAATTTCTCAACAAATGACTTTAAACGATGTCTGTTCACTTTAAAAACATGGTCATTCGTTGGATTCTTTATCTCAACGGCCCCATGTGGATAGACATTAATAACAGTGAAAGGGTCGGTCTATCGAGATCTGAGTTTACCCGAAAAAAGGTATAACTGAGAATTGTACAGAAAGACTTTTTGACTAGTTATGAATGATTTCTGAATGATGTTCTTGTCGTGGAACACCTTCATCATGTCCTTGTAAATTCTCGAGTTCTCGTATGCATCGTTCTGAATTTTCTCAAGTTCATTCAACTGTAGTTTGTGCAGTGAACCAGCATTGTCCAAATTGAAGTTCAGATTTTTGATAGCCCAATAGGCTCTATGTTCCAACTCTACAGACAAGCTTTTCCATAGACGAGTCTAAAGGGAGATATTCTAATGGGGGTCTTAAAAGCTATATGATATGCCTATAAAGCATCGGTCAAACGGATTGACCAATCCTTATAGTCAAGGTTAACCGTTTTCTCCAGAATGTTTTTTAATTTCCCTATTGGAAATCTCAGCTTGCCCACTTATCTGCGAGTGGTATGGAGTGCTTACGTTATGAGAAATGTTATATTTCTTCATTAAGTTTTCAAACGGCCTATAGCAATTCCCTTACGAACCACGAAATGACACTTCTCCCAATTTAGTACCAAATCTTTTTCCTCACATCGCTTCAACACATTTTTCAGATCTTCCAAACACTCGCTGAAGGATGAACCAAAGATAGAGAAGTCGTCCATGAAGACCTCTGAATATTGCCCCACCATGTCAGAAAATATACTCAACATGCATCGCTGAAAAGTGGCGGGGGCATTACACAGTCCGAATGACATCCTTCAATAAGCAAAGGTGCCAAATGGACATGTAAAAGTAGTCTTTTCTGAAAAGGCCAAGATATATGTCCTAGAGGGGGGGTGAATAGGACTATGCCAAATTAAAATAAAATCAGCGGAATAAAATTAATCAATAGCCTTACAATTATAAATCAATTATCAATGCTGAAATCAAATCACCTTAATAAATAAGTATTGAGAGATTGATACAAATTCAGTTCTAAGGACAACCTTACACCATAATAAACAAGGGCTTATGGTAGGACAACCTTATTTCTAGAACTTCTTTTGGATCAAGAACTCAATTTTAATAGAGATAAATGAATAGCAGAGAATTGAAATTAAATGCAAAAATGTAGATCTAATTTATTAAAACAATCTCCACACTTGCTTGAAATGAAAATTGTTACAACATTCACATCCACATGTACATTTCATACAATTGAATGATAAAAGATATGAGAATTAAGCAAGCATTCAATCCACAAGACAGAGTTATAGTGGTTCTCCTGTGTGTACACCAACTATTCTTCAACTAGAATGCTACTCCACTCCTAATATCCTCACACAGGGGATATTAGCGTTCACTATCAAATAGGTTTTCACAGGTTCACCCAAAACCATTACAATTGTGTCTTTTTAACTTGGGCTTACACAATTCAAAAATCCACACTTCTGAGTTTTCTGGCTCTCCTCAGATAACCACACAATTTGAGATTTTTCTGGCGAATCCCAAACAAAAACCAAAAAGGAATGGAATTTACAGAATTGTAAAATACCTGGATTTCTCCTCTTGTAGCTGCCCGGAAGAACCAATTGGAGTAGTCGTTCGAATATAGAAGTTTAATGTCCACAACTCACTTTAATATGATTCTAAGTTCTAATTGATTTTAGATTTAAACCAATTGGCGTAGCTATATTTGATTTTGATTCCAGAAGAAGGAATAAGTCAATTCCTCTTTTCAAATCAGATTGGAATACAGAAACAAAATCAAATTAAATAAGCTATCAAAAAGAGAAAGAAATTATGCACAAAATAGCTTTAAAATAAACACAAACTTATCTCAGAGTGGAGCCTTGAATTCACTTAATTATTCAATGAAAAACTCTGAAATTCATGTGCTATTTATAGCAGAAGAAATTCGTCTTCGACTAGTCCTAGGGTCACCACGACTGGTCTTGAAATTAACTGATTTTTGAATTTTTGAGCACGATTGCATCAGACCGTTTTACGACCGATCATAGGTAGTCCACGACTGGTCGAAGGCAATCCACAACCGGTCGAGACCCCTCTATGACTAGTCGTGCGACACTTGATTTAGTCGCTGGAGTTTGAGTCAAAGCTTTACGACTAGTCGAAGGTTGAGTCGAGACCATCTCACGACCGGTCGAGCAGACTCCAGGACTGGTCGTAGGCGAACCAAAAAATTCGATAAATTGCAACCATTTTAGGACTAAGCTTCTTAACTTCTTAGACTGGTTGAGACAGTACTAGGACTGGTCGAACAGGGTCTAGGACCGATCTTAGAGTAGACCAAAATCATGTAATAATATTCATTTGGATTATGTATCCAAAGTGACCTACCCTAAGGTCAATCTAATGGTCAATCAAACCTACAACATGAAGTCTGGACATTGAATACTTCATTTGCTTAGACTTTGACCTTTACGAAGCTTGATTTCTTCTCGATGTAGCTTGACTACTTCAAAAGCTTCAATGTAACTTTAAGTTATACTTGAGTCCCGCATTTAGATTTGAATTTGAACTTACACTTGAGCTTGAGTCTGACCCGGAGTTCTCTCTTAATATTGTAGCTTGAACTACCATGAAGCTTGAAGAATTCTTTGAGCTAGACTTCAAGTGTTGACGAGGTGTCTCGAACAAATTTATCAAGATATAAACACACAACATATGGAGATGTTTTGACACACAAAATTTGACAATCAAAGAGGAATCAAATCATAGCACTTACAATCTCCCCCTTTGTCAAATTTGTGACAAAATACTTCTCATACTTCAATAAGATAAGCATCACATTATATAATAACGAATCATGCACCAGTTGTTAACTGAGACAACTCAACTCCCCCTATCAACGCAAACTCAACTCCCCCTGAGTTAATACACCTTAACTCCCTCTGAGTAGGTATACATCATATCAATCATACCTCATAAATAGAATGCACACATTCTCCCCCTTTTTGTCAAAATATGACAAAGGAAGAAACAAAGATAAGACATGAAAGACAGAATTAGAGATAACAACTCAGAAAGATAGAATAATAAAAAGTGCAGAGTGAATAACAAAACAAGAGAAGTTTGCAAGGTGAGTCAGAGTACATATTAAAAGAAGTAACAAGTGATGTTTTAAGACAGTAATTCACACAACCAAGGAACGAAACTTAGTAAACTTGTTACAGACCAAAGATTAAACATTCTCAATCGGAACCAGACGATGGAGCAGGAATGTTAGGATCACTTTGGTGAAGGCTCTTCTGTAAGCGCCTAAAATATTTGCACATATTTTTAAATTGTTGATTGTGGCCAACATTTATATGTTATACTTTGTCCTCTAATGCACTAAGACGTGCATTGAAATCAAATGGTTCAAAGTCTGGATCATTTCCAAAATCAGAATCAATTTCATTAAAAATATCATCCATATCAATATCATCGGCCGGCAACTCATCACGTTCGACACCCATCTCAGCTTCAGCAGCAGCATCACCCGCATCAACATCAACTTGACTAGGAATAAACTCTAACTTCATCTTATTCAGGTTAGAATTGTTAAATATGAGGCGTCTGATAGGAGCCTCACCGACGGGCATAGCGACTAACATGTGAGTGGCTAATACATTTAACAGATACCCAAAAGGAATATCACCATGACCAGGATTACTACGAATTTGTATGATAGAGGAACAAATCAAGGAGGGCAAATAGATGTTAGCACCAGTAATGATCGAGTACAAAATACGAACCATAAACAGAGTCAACTCAGTCTTGTTTCCAGAGCGAGGATACAGATTAGAAGTGAAGATACGATGCAAAACTCTGTATTTGGGTAACAAGTATCTGGTTTTAAGGGCATTTCCATTTGCAGTCCATGGAGCATTCATGTTGCACAATGCTGTAGTAAAAATACATTTTTCTGATTCTGACACTCTCTCAGCAAGTGCACTAAGATGAACACCATCATCATTTACTTGAATATCCATAAGGCCGGAAATTAAGTGTCGATCAACATGAAATGGCCCTTCTCTAGTATCAATAGTAAAAGTTAGTTGCTCAGTAGAGAAGTCAGATATGCATGCAACCATGGCCTATGTTATGGACTGATATGTCGGTCCACCCCAGCGTAAAATATTTTCCCAACCTACAGATTGAAGGAGAGGAAAAAGACCGAAAAAAACAATATAATTTAAATCAACTGCTTTTTCAACAATAACATTGCGCATACGCAGGTCACATACATGCGGAGGATCATCTTCAGGATCCCTAAGATAACGTCTAGTGATTGCATTTGAACGAGAAGAAGATGCACCTCTATGAATTTTCTTTTTACCTCTAGATTCCATATTCTTGAAGAAATGAAAGAAAGTTCAAGAAAATAGAGATGTGTTTCTCTAGATTTAACAAAAAGGAAGAAGAACCCAAAAGGTTGAAGATTTATACGAAATAGACAACAATAATCAAGAAAATTAAGAGTTAAGATTAAGATTCTTAAAGAAAACAAGAAAAATCACTCTAATCTGGAGGAATCGAACACAAGGGCTCGACAAGTCGAAGCTCGGCTCGTTGGTGAGGAGGGTTAGAATGAAGAAGAAACAAGTTTTTCCCAAATTAAAAAGAGCATCACGTGCACGACCGGTCTTGGGACATACTTGATCAGTCGTATCAAGACTGGTCGAGCACGTTCTCAACCGGTCTTAGACCAGATAAAAAAATATATGCAATTTTCATAAAATTTTGAAATTTAAATTAATAACATATTAACATCATATACAATATGATACAAAAATGCATGATCAATCATTTAAATTTGCACATACCAAGATCGAATTTTAATTTGTTAAACCTGCTTTTGTCAAGCGGTTTAGTGAAAATGTCAGCAAGCTGAGTCTCGGTAGGAATATATTCTAAAGATATTATTTTTTCTTCCACTAATTCACGAATGTAATGAAATCGAATGTTAATGTGCTTAGTACGTGAATGCTGGATTGGGTTTTTTGAAATGTTTATCGCACTAGAATTATCACAGTATAAAACCATAGAGTCTTGTGCGATTCCATAATCACTCAGCATACGTTTCATCCAAACCAACTGAGTACAAGCATTTCTCTTTGCGCAATATATTCGGCCTCAGCAGTTGAGAGTGATATGGAACTTTGTTTCTTGCTAAACCAAGAAACCAGACAGTTTCCAATGTAAAAACAACCAGTGCTGGTTGATTTTTTATCATCTATATTTCCTGCCCAATCAGCATCCAAATACCTAGCCAATTGAACACTAAAATCATAGGGATACCAAAAACCCAGATTAATTGAACTTGCGACATATCGAATAATTCGTTTAACAGCAGTCAAGCGAGATTCTTTAAGATTAGACTGATATCTAGCACAAATTTCAACACTTAAAGCAATATCAGGTCTACTTGCAGTTAGGTAAAGTAGGCTACCTATCATACTACGATACAATTTAGGATCTACATCTTTACTTGTAGAGTTTTTTGAGAGTCTTAGAGTTGTACTCATAGGAGTATCAAAGTTCTTACCATTTTCAAATCCGAATCTTTTAATCAAGTTTAATGCATACTTAATTTGTGAAATAAAAATTCCATCAGATTGTTATTTTACATGCAACCCTAGGAAATAATTTAATTCACCAACCATGCTCATTTCGAATTCAGATTTCATTAGATCTGCAAACTCAACAGTCATGTTAGTACAAGTTGATCAAAAAATTATATCATCAACATAGATTTGAACCATTAAGATATCATCGTTATGTTTCTTAACAAAGAGCGTCTTATCGAGACTACCCATCTGAAGCTTGTGACTTAGTAAGATCTTAGTCAATTTTTTATACCATGCTCTAGGAGCTTGTTTCAAACCATAGAGAGCCTTTTTAAGGCGGTATACATGATTGGTAAGCTTAGGGTCTTCAAACCTAGTCGGTTGTTCAACATATACCTCTTCATGTAGGTCACCATTCAAAAAGGCGCTCTTTACATCCATTTGAAAAATTCTAAACTTTCTAAAACATGCAATAGATATGAAAAGTCTGATCGATTCAAGGCGAGCAACTGGGGAAAAAGTTTCATCATAATCAATCCCTTCAATTTGCGTGTACCCTTGCACAACCAGTCTTGCCTTGTTTCGAATGATATTTCCCAATTCATCAGACTTGTTTTTGAAAATCCATTTTGTTCCTGTAACAACCTGAAAATCGGGGGTCGAGTATAACTCAACTCCCGAGTTCCAACGCATCACTTATGCAACATAAATAATGATGATTAAATGTTGTCTGTGTTAGAGCAATAAAAATGAGTGAGATTATACCAAAACAGTAATTCATACTCCAGATCAATTGTATAAAGGCAAGAGGAAGACTGAAACTGTATATATAATGTATGTAAGGGAACAAAACCATCTTGATCTCCAGAGTATGAACACTAACTGAGTATCCATGTACATGTATTGTTTCTGAATAAAAGGGTCAAAATACAACTAAAGTTAACTCCTGAAATCCCCGCGATCCAGTCCGCCTAAGCATAGCCGTCAGAGTACTGCATGTATGAGAACTCATCCTGGTCCTCATCGTAATCTGGCTCTGCCTCCTGAATCGATGCATCCTCTATACCTGTGACAGAGTCTGGTTGGTGTGTAAAACACTGTCCCGTAACGTGGGAGTGAGTAGCTAACTCAGTGGAACAATAAAGCAGTACAATCAAACAATCCTAACTATTCTTATTAAATGGAAGTATGAAATGACATGATGAATGTCCTTGCCAAACCACCCTCATGCGACATCATCTTACGTTCGCGGATGCATACCTCCCTCAGTGCTCCACATCTACCAGGCACATGCGTTGCGATGATGAGCATGATTACTGAGTAGTTATTAGTCCATTTCAAACAGCAGTATTAGGAAACTAAGGTATCTCCCTTATATCATTCCCAAACATTATCCATTTTAGGGTCATCAATTCTAGTTAATCTCATACGATATTATGGTTCGAGAGGCATCGCGAAGGCATCGCAAAGGGCTCGTCACCCGTCAGCATAGATATAGATCTCACCATATGCGGCTCAATTGCTGGCCGTCAGCTCGAGTACAGGTCTCACCGTACTCGGCTCAATCGCTGGCCGTCAGCTCGAATACAGGTCTCACCGTACTCGGCTCAACTCATGCTCTAGCTGCTGCGAAGGGCTCGTCGCCAATCACAGACCTTAGAGTATACTCGAAGACACTACAGAGGACTCGTCGCCCGTCAGCACGAATACAGGTCTCACCGTACTCGGCTCTCGCCGTAGGTGTTGACAGCTCGAATACAGTGTCCCATACCACCGTATTCGGCTCACGAGTTTGGTTGCTCAATGGTCACTACGGGGAGGCACGTGGCCCCAGCGTAGGCCGACAGCTCGGCCACGGTGTCCCATACCACCATGTCCGGCTCATGAGTCTTAGCGGATCGAGGTACCATGGTTAACGGGATTTTCACTGGTAAGTTTGGTACCCTAGGTTCAAGCAGTAGCGACCAAACATGGTGAACACACATTAGACATATCGAGTTACTTGACGAGCCTGACCAGCTCGAGCACACAATTAGCTGAACGACATGAAGTGCATAAGCACTTCGCGTGGCCTAATCACTGTCATCAACTAACGTACGACTCGGGTTCGTCAAACACATCTTACGTGGCGACATGAATCTCAGCCACGATCTCAAATCTGGTACCGAATGTCTGGACTATAGACATAGTCCCAAACTCAATCAAACCTTATTCGTAGCATGTGGAGTAAAGCATGATAAACAAAGTAATTCAAGCATGTAAGTAAGCATGTTATAAGGCATGTTATAAAGCATGTTATAAAGCACTACTTAAATAGGAATACCAACACATATGTTGTACAAGTAAGCGGTTTAAGTAAACAACCTCATGGAGGAAATCATACATGTCTCTAAGGTAGTTGAGAATCCCATCTCAACACCCTCCTAAGGCATCAACATCCAAACACTTACTCACACAAGCATTTTCACAAATACTTAACATACACTATTTCAACATACTTAGTGTATGTTAACAAACATGTATTAGGGCGAGTCCTTTCGCCAAGAAAGTATTTTACGCATACATAATATATTTATACAATAAATAATTATGGTAAACACATCTCTAAAATATACATGTATACGGTACTTTCTACAATACAGTATTTCTACATACATAGTGTATATTATAAAACATGTATTTGGGCGAATCATTTCTTCAAATAAGTATTTTATCCATATATCATATATTCACACAACAAATAATCATGTCAAACACATTTCCAAAATTTATACGTATACGGTATTTTCTACGAATACCTAGAATATGTAAAATTCCATAATCTACATCTTTAATCGAAACAGAAAACAGAAAGCACTTTGTACATGTGCAATTGCATGCAGATCATGAATCTATCATTATCTGACATTGAAAGTGTCGAAAACCATAACCTATACACCTAAAGTCCTCACCTTACACCATGGAATCTCTATGGATCAGCTAGGTTTTCCAAGCTTCCGTATTCGGTAGTTTAGTAGCCTAAAGAATGAAATAGGTTAGCTATTTCATAACCTACAACCAACACACCCCAAAACAGATTTAGGGTTAGGGTTTCTTACCTCAAAATGAAGTCGGTATCTCCGGGAAAGCAGCAAGAACGGAGTGGTGGAGCTAGGGTAGGGGTAGGAAACAGTAACATGGAGATTCTCCCACTTCTCTCACCTTTTTCTCTCTTTTCTCACTTCTCTCTCTAGGGTTTTTCTCAAATTCGTATGGCTATGAGAGAGGGTGTTCTAAGGTCCTTATATAGCTTAAAACCTCTCCAAACTAGACTTGAGGACAAGGTATACATAGGTTATAACCAAAGTAGCGTTATTTCAGCTCAATGGAGGATTTCTGGCGGGCCTCCTTGAGCCAAAAGTCGGACTTAAGCTCACTAACCTTGGATCTACGTAGAGTTAAGTTTTTGTCTTAGTCAGATTCCCAGATCATGCATGACGGACCAGTTTCAGTTCAACGGTCAGCGGGTCTCGATCCGAAATTCCAAGTACATGTAAATGTTTATAAAATTTTTCCTGATCCGAGGATGTATTTGGGTCAAATTCTGACGGTCTGGTTGCTTATAAATTGACCGCAAGTATCAAGTCTCAGATCACTATTCCAGATATTTATTTTGGAAAGAAAACAAGGGTTTTCACACTCCCTCGCTCCGGACTCAAGCGAACAGCCGTGGGACACTGTCTGGATTTGATTTCCGAGATGGTTGTCAAGCCCAGCGAGGCGGTCCTAAGTCCTTAACCGCGTATTATTCAGACTCCCGATGTGCGGTCCAGACCTGATACGGAGTTTCAATGTGCTCCCGAGAGCACACAGGTAATGAGTTTGATCCTAGATTTTAGGGTAACCTAGCGTCAAGGATTCTATAAGTTTTAGGTCTTGTAAATCGTATTTAAAGCGATTCAAACGGATTTCATGGCTAATCTAGTTTAGCACTTAGTCAACTTTGTCAAATTTCTAAAGGATTTAATCCGAAGTGATTTCTGGTCGAGATAGTACTCGGGCCATTGTACGGAAATTTACGAGTCGTTACAATCTACCCCCCTTAAACAAAAATTTCGTCCTCAAAATTTGTACCTTTTCGTATTCCTCGAGAATCTGAGGGTAGTTCTTTCTGACCTCGGCCTCAGTCTCCCAAGTAGCTTCCTCCTCTGAATGATGTGTCTATAGTACCTTCATAATGGAATGACCTTGCTACGCAGTACCTGCTCCTTCCTGTCAAGTATACGCATCGGACGTAGCTCATATGTAGCATCCTCGCTCAGCTGTACCTGCTCCCATCTGATAATATGTAAAGGATCAGGAACGTACTTCTTCAGCATAGATACATAAAATATATTGTGTACAGCTGCAAGCGGTGTGAGCAAAGCGAGACGATAAGCCACAGCACCCACTCGATCCAGTATCTGAAACGGACCGATAAACCTCGGTGTGAGCTTCCCCTTCTTCCCGAACCGAAGGACTCCCTTCATAGGGGAAACTCGGAGGAATATGTGATCTCCGACCTCGAACTCGAGCGATCGCCGCCTCGTATTGGCGTAACTCTTCTGTCTGCTCTGCGCTATAAGAAGTCGACGCTTGAAGATGTCGACCTTCTCTGTGGTCGCCTGTACCAATTCTGGATCAATCAGACTTTGCTCGCTAACCTCAGCCCAACAATGCAGCGCTCTACAAGGACAACCATACAGGGCCTCATATGGCGTCATACCAATACTCGCCTGGAAGCTGTTGTTGGAGGCGAACTCTGCATAAGGAAAACAGTCATCCCAACTGTTCTTGAAGTCCAACACATATGCTCGCAACATATCCTCCAGAATCTGATTCACTCGCTCTGTCTGCCCATCAGTCTAAGGATGAAACGTCATACTGAACTTCAACTTCATACCCATCGCTTCCTGGATACGAGTCCAGAAGATAGATGTGAACCGAGTGTCTCTGTCCAACACGATCTCTAAAGGAACTCCATGCAGATGGACGATCTCCCTGATATACAATCTAGCTAGCTCGTCTGCAGAGTTCGTAACTCTGATAGGGAGAAAATGGGCCAATTTGGTCAACCAGTCCACAATCACCCAAATGGAATCGTGCCCCTTCCTCTTCTTCGGCAACCCTGATATGAAGTCCATGGAGATGAAGTCCCACTTTCACTCTGCTATGGGCATGAGCTGAAGCAGTCTAGGAGGTCGGCGGTGTTCTGCCTTGACCTGCTGGCACATCAGACAACTAGAAACATACTCTGCTATGTGGGTCTTCATGTCGTCCTACCAATAAGACCGTCTCATATCCTGGTACATCTTCATGCTACTAGGATGCATCGTGAGCTTCGTATTGTGAGAAGACTCGAGAAACTCATGTCTCAAGTCAAGCATATCAGGAATGCATAGGCGGCCACGGAATCGTAGACCCCCATCAGAACCAACCCTCCACTCGGAGTCCCCGGCATCGCTAGCTTGCTCTCGAAGCTCAGACAACCGCTCATCGCCCTTTTGGGCCTTGATGATCCTATCATCAATAAGTGGTTGCACACGAATGTGCACAACACAATCAAATGGCTCCTCCAAGGTGAGTCTCTGCTCGAAGTCCCGCACGAACTCAACCATGTCCCACTCTGCTATCATCAACGGAGCCGCAAATGTTATAGCCTTCTTGCGGCTCAATGCGTCTGCCATAAGGTTCGCCTTGCCCAGATGGTAGGAAACCTCGAACTTGAAGTCCTTCAAGGTCTCCATCCATCGGCGTTGTCTCATATTCAAGTCCCGCTGCGTGAATATATGATTAAGGCTCTTGTGATTGCAGAAAAGCTCGAACTCCTCTCCGTAGAGGTAATGTCTCCAAAGCTTCAATGCAAAGATGACAGCTGCAACTCCAGGTCGTGTGTAGGGTAATTCTCCTCGTGCTTCCTTAATTATCTCGAGGCATACGAAATCACCCTGTCTTTCTGCATAAGGACACAACCCAAACCAACGCAAGACGCGTCAGTGTATATCGTGTACTTAACCCCTTGCTCTGGCAATACTAGCACAGGGGTGGACGTTAACCTGTCCTTCAACTCCTTGAAAGCTGCTCCACCTTCTCATTCCAAGAGAACTTCAGGTCCTTCCGTGTAAACTGAGACAACAGTCTGGCAATCTTCGAGAAATCCCGAATGAAGCGTCTATAATACCCTGCCAGACCAAGGAAACTCCTCACCTCGGTGACCGAGCCAGGCTGCTGCCAATCCTGAACCGCAGTTACCTTAGCAAGGTCCACTGTTATCCCATCCTTGGACACCACATGTCTGAGGAACTTGACTTCCTCCTGCCAGAAGTTGCACTTCTTATACTACGCGAATAACCGGTTCTTCTTCAACGTATCCAACACCGCTCTCAGGTCCTCTTTGTGCTCCTCTCGACTCGTAGAGTATATCAGAATGTCATCAATAAAGACGATGACGAATCGGTAAAGGAATGGCCGAAATACTCGGTTCATCAGGTCCATGAACACGGCTGGTGCGTTCGTAAGACTGAACGACATCACTAGAAACTCATAGTGCCCGAAGCATGTCCTAAAACCGTCCGTCGTCGCATCCTCATCTCGACGCGTGGCGATGATACCCTCGACCTGAGATCAATCTTCGAAAAATACTTTGCCCCCTTCAACTGATCAAACAGATCATCAATCCTAGGCAAATGATACTTGTTCTTCACGGTGACCTGGTTCAACCTACGGTAATCAATACATAACCGTAGCGACCCATCCTTCTTCTTCACAAATAGAACAGGTGCTCCCTAAGGAAACACACTAGGTCGTATGAAACCCTTCTCTACTAGCTCGTCAATTTGTCTCCGCAGTTCCTCCATCTCACATGAAGGCATACGATAAGTCGGCAATGAGATAGGTGTCGCACCAGGCGTAAGATCAATGGTGAATCGATCTCGCGCCGAGGAGGCAAACCAGAAATTATCGTAAACACATTTGTAAACTCCCGAACCACCGGCGCGTTTCCTAATGTCGGACCATCAATCGGCTTTAATAAAGCAGTATAACATTCAACACAGCAAGGCCAACTGACCTGCACTGGAAACGTGAAAGCTGTGTCGTCGGATCCATAGGCCGTCACGACCCGAGTGTCACAATCTATCTCAGCCTTCATCTTCATGAGCCAGTCCATACCGAGAATGATGTCATAATGCCATAGTAGAGCAACAATGAGGTCGACGAGCACGGTCTTGCTACCCAAATCCACGGAGCAACCCTCACATATCCGTGTGACATCCGAAAAAGTCTCAGTAGCCATAGTGAGTCTCATTCCCTTCATGGGAGTAGTACGTAAAGCTAGACCCTTAACTGCCCCATAAGAAATAATAGAAGTAGTGGACCCAGTGTCCACCAACAAGGAAACGAAAGTACCGTGAATGTGAGTCGTACCCTCAAAAGCTGTTGAGGCCGAAATCGACGTCTCAGGTGCCTCGGCAACAAGCGTATGTACTCGAGCTGCTGGCTTGACGGTTTGGGCAGCCAGAACCAAGGGCCGTTGAGGCGGCAAGCGTGATCGTGATCTGAGGAGGTCGAAAGGAACGATAAGCAGGGGCAGTCTGTAGAGGTGGAGCTGATATGAACTGAGGGTGAGGGCGATCCAGCCTCTGCAGTGGTGAGAACCCGCTAGCCCTCATACGTGAAAAGCAGCTCTCTGCAGGATGCCCCAGTTTCCCGTAATATGTACAGGTCACAAGAGGGCGCCTCATAAGAACTACTGGGGCCGTGGCCTTGGGGGGAGGGTCGATACAAGGCCTTTTGCCTAAGAAAGGCCTGCTTTGCATCTCTGGTCGTGGTCTCGTAACCATAGTACCATGAGAACGTGTCAGCCGATCAACATCCTGCTCGGCCATCATGGACATGTGAACCAGCTCCGCATAAGAAGGTATACTGATGCAACACATTTTCGACCGTATATCAGGTCGCAAACCCCCTGAAAAATGACGCATCCGCATCTGCTCATCAACCAAGATGGTCGGGACAAAGCGGCCCAACTCCGTAAAGCGGTGCTCGTACTCAGTAACAGTCATGCCTCCCCGCCGGAGGCGTAGAAACTCATTCTCCCGCTCGTGTCTGTAGGTTTGCAGGTAATACTTCTCGTGGAAGCAAAACTCGAATGCAGCCCAAGTCCACACATAGTCCACTGCGACAGACCGCAGCACACTGTCCCACTATAGGCTGGCCTCCCTCTCAAACATGAAAGTGGCCAACTCAACCTGCTCTGCCTCAGTACAGTGCAGCATCCGTAGCATCTTGGAGATGCGGTCTAGCCAAAACTCAGCCTCCTCAGGTCTGTGAGAACCCATGAATGAGGGAGGCCTCAAGCGCTGGAATCGCTCGAGTAGGCAACGAGTACCAACATCTCTAGTAAAGGGTGCAACGGGTGTAGGCAGAGGCACATCCTTAAACTGAGCAGGAGGCTCTGTATGCTCAGCAGGACGTGCAGATGTCGGAGGTGAAGTCGTACACCCTGAGATAAGGCCTCAGCAATCATGGCCATAAGCTACTGGTGCTGCTGTTGCTGCATCTGCTGCTGATGCATCATCAACATCAACTGCTTAATCCTATCAGTAGGTGGAGCAGCCTATGGGTCATGCTGTGCAGATGATGATGCCCAATGTTGCTCACGAACCGGGGGTGTATAAGGTGGCAGTCCACCAGTAGGACCAGCAGGAGGCTGATCAGAGTCTAACCCTCGGTCCGTAAGACCACCTCTACCAGAAGGAGTCTGGTCCATCGAGCCAGTAAGAAGGAGGTGTGCTGAGCTCCGTGTATACTGCGGCGGCATGCCCTATACAACATAGGGTGCAATATTGGTGAGATAAAGCATAGCAACACATTATATAAGTACTTTAAGCATTCCACACATCTCATAGCAAAAGAGGCTACATGTTTTTCATTTACCCACAATTGTCATATACATGGACTACCAAGTTACAGGAATCATGACAGAAATTTCATGCGAGCCAATTACATCCACAACATCAAACACTTAAAACATATTACTAACTACTACATCAACATGAAAGCATAAACTGCCTAATGCGGTAACCAAAACAACCACAAACAATAACTTGGATAACTAGGCATCCGAATCAGGCGATGGAGGATGAGCATTCTTGTCTTGTAGACAGCACAGGATGGCCTTCAAGTTGCGAGACATCTTGCTGAGCTTGGTTTTGACCCACCCGATTTCCTGTCGCAGGGCCGCTTGGCCCTCCTCGAGACGGGCTAAGCGCGCATCTATGGAAGCCCGATCGGTATCCTGCTCCTGAGCTACAGGAGGTGAACTCTCCTCTGTATCCTGGGCCTCAGGTTCCTCTTCTTCTATTTCATCACCACTACCATCCCCAGTCTCCTCTTCTTCACTCACCATTTCATCCTCACTCTCCTTATGTCGGGCCCGTCTTCGTTACGCCCCAAGTTTCATCTGATGGAGAGTACTTTCGTCGATCTGGTGGATCGGTACTGGCCTTTCCACCCCCAAACTGTAGCTAAACTCCCGTTCAATCCTTCATATGAGTCGGCGGAAGGGAAGCGAATCAGAGCTCCTGGTGGAGCGTGCAATATTTACGATCTGTCACAACACGAATGTAGGTATGCACAAGTTTGCCCCCTGCCCCACTTGGTACAGAAAGTCTACCATGAGTCGCGTGCACTCGCTGCGATTACTGTGCCTGGGGTAGAGGTTGTACATGAAGATATGATGTAGTAGGCGGAAGTCATCTGACATGTGGGATGCTAGCAGGCTTTTGTTCAGCTGCCACTCAGCCAGTCGGCCACCACAAAGATAACGTGTGCGATGATCCTTTTCACGAACAGTCCCCAGATTCTGCTCGTTAGCATGAACGTCACCAAGAGGCATATTCATAAGCTTCGCAATCACTCTCACGTCAATAGTGACAAACAGATCCACCCTAACCAAGAGTCAGAACTGCAAAGGGTCCTGTATAGGCTCACGAATGTTGGCGTAGAAGGCCCGGACAGTACCAGGTTTGCGCGACCTCTGGCCTCAAATAGCGGACCCCGGTGGGCCGCCTCCACTTGCTCAAACAAGTAGTATTCACCGAAGAGCCGACCATCCACCTGGGCTTCAAAGAGAACCCTGCGGTCCTCATACACTCCATAAGGTAGTGCTGCCAACTGAGCCCGTTCAGCAGGGATCCGGGGATCAAGGTCCCACTTCGTTCGAAATTCCTTGGTAAAGCTCGAGCTAGCGATGGTGTCTCTCGGCCGCCTTGATCGTGTAGGGCGACTAGGCCAAGCCTCATCAGCGGCACTCTTTCTCTTGCCCATCAGAGAGAGGATGGTGGAGATGGAGAAAATGGCCGTAACAACTTCAAAAAGGGCCATGGAAAATGAAGGAAAACAAGAGAAGGGGTTGGAAATATGGGTTCTCCATGGACTTGGGTCCCAACAGATGTTGTAGGGGCCCAAAAGATAGGGATTTAAGAAGTGAAATGGAAAGATCAGGTGGGTGAGAAAGCTCACGCAATTTTTGAGCTCTAAATGGGCGTGTGAGCGTCCAAATGAGAGAAATTAAGAGGGAATGGAGGAGAGGACTGCTGTGGATGATGGGAATGGGTAGGTTGTGGTCAAAATCAACAGGGAGGACGATTGGAAAGGCGATTTGCAAGGGAGGGCAACAATGCAAGAGGGAAAAATGGCTTGGACAGGGAGTTTGTGAAGGAGGTGTGGTTTTGGGTGATGGAAATAGGACGAGAGGTAGGTCAGAGGGTATTTGAGACCACCAAAGGTGATCGGCCCGAGCCGCAGGCCCGGCCCAGCCTAGGAACCGGCGAGGCCTCGCTGACAAACTTTATAATTTTCAAAGTGGGGCCCCATCGGCGTGGTCCTCCAGTCCCCTAGGCCCCAAAAAACACTGGGTCCTACCCTGGGTACCCCTAGATCAACGTGGCTAGGCCCCCGACCCCAATTCGCTCGATTTCAGGTATTTTCAGGTACCTTCGGATACATACAAGTATTTACAGATTTCTGACTGCTAGGATGAGGTATATTGTGATCTAGACAAGTCAATAGATGGTCTAAAAGTAATTTGGAATAGACTCGTGCGATCAGGATCGAGTACGAACTCCATCAAAACGCTCATTTTCGATGAACTTCGCCAAATGGCGAAATCGGGAAAGCCTAAGACTGTTTCTATATTTTTGCACACCCTCCTAAGTTGTAATGCGTCAGCGTACGTCGTGGGAACATAACTCAGGTCTAGTTTAATCAAAATCATGCTCTGATACCAACTTGTAACACCCTAAAAATTGGGGGTCGAGTTAACTCAACTCCCGAGTTCCAACGCATCACTTATACAACATAAATAATGATGATTAAATGTTGTCTGTGTTAGAGCAATAAACATGAGTGAGATTATACCAAAACAGTAATTCATACTCTAGATCAATTGCATAAAGGCAAGCGGAAGACTGAAACTGTATATGTAATGTATGTAAGGGAACAAAACCATCTTGATCTCCAGAGTATGAACACTAACTGAGTATCCATATACATGTATTGTTTCTGAATAAAAGGGTTAAAATACAACTAAAGTTAACTCCTGAAATTCCCGCGATCCAGTCGACCTAAGCATAGCCGTCAGAGTACTGCATGTATGAGAACTCGTCCTGGTCTTCATCGTAATCTGGCTCTACCTCCTGAATCGACGCATCCTCTATACCTGCGACAGAGTCTGGTTTGTGTGTAAAACACCGTCTCGTAACATGGGAGTGAGTAGCTAACTCAGTGGAATAATAAAGCATAAGTTAACATGTTATCAATTCAGTCAAGCAATAATGATAAAGCAGTACAATCAAACAATCCTAAATGCTCTTATTAAATGTAAGTATGAAATGACATGATGAATGCCCTTGCCAAACCACCCTCATGCGACATCATCTTACATTCGCGGATGCATACCTCCCTCAGTGCTCCACATCTACCAGGCACATGCGGTGCGACGATGAGCATGATTAGCGAGTAGTTATTAGTCCATTTCAAACAGCAGTATTGGGAAACTAAGGTACCTCCCTTGTATCATTCCCAAACATGATCCATTTTAGGGTCGTCAATCCTAGTTAATCTCATACGATATTATGGTTCGAGAGCCATCACAAAGGCATCGCAAAGGGCTCGTTACCCGTCAGTACCGATACAGATCTCACCGTATGCGGCTCAATTGCTGGCCGTCAGCTTAAGTACAAGTCTCACCGTACTCGTCTCAATTGCTGGCCGTCAGCTCGAATACAGGTCTCACCATACTCGGCTCAACTCATGCTCTAGCTGCTGCGAAGGACTCGTTGCCAATCGCAGACCTTAGAGTATACTCGAAGACACTACGGAGGACTCGTCGCCCGTCAGCACGAATACAGGTCTCACCGTACTCGGCTCTCGCCGTAGGTGTCGACAGCTTGAATACAGTGTCCTATATTACCGTATTCGGCTCACGAGTTTGGTTACTCAATGGTCACTATGGGAAGGCACGTAGCTCCAGCGTAGGCCGACAGCTCGGCCACAGTGTCCCATACCACCATGTCCGGCTCATGAGTCTTAGCGGATCGAGGTACCATGGTTAACGGGATTTTCACTGGTAAGTTTGGTACCCTAGGTTCAAGCAGTAGCGACCAAACATGGTGACCACACGCTAGACATATCGGGTTACTTGACGAGCCTGACCAGCTCGAGCGCACAATCAGCTGAACGACATGAAGTGCATAAGCACTTCGTGTGGCCTAACCACTGTCGTCAACTAATGTACGACTCGGGTTTGTCAAACACATCTTACGTGGCGACATGAATCTCAGCCACGATCTCAAATCTGGTACCGAATGTCTGGACTATAGACATAGTCCCAAACTCAATCAAACCTTATTCGAAGCATGTGGAGTAAAGCATGATAAATAAAGTAATTCAAGCATGTAAGTAAGTAGTTATAAGGCATGTTATAAAGCATGTTATAAAGTACTACTTAAATAGGAATACCAACACATATGTTGTACAAGTAAGCGGTTTAAGTAAACAACCTCATGGAGGAAATCATACATGTCTCTAAGGTAGTTGAGAATCTCATCTCAACACCCTCCTAAGGCATCAACATCCAAACACTTACTCACACAAGCATTTTCACAAACACTTAACATACACTATTTCAACATACTTAGTGTATGTTAACAAACATGTATTAGGGTGAGTCCTTTCGCCACGTAAGTATTTTACGCATACATAATATATTTATACAACAAATAATCATGGCAAACACATCTCTAAAATATATATGTATACGGTACTTTCTACAATACAGTATTTCTACATACATAGTGTATATTAGTAAAACATGTATTTGGGCGAATCCTTTCGCCAAATAAGTATTTTATCCATATATCATATATTCATACAACAAATAACCATGTCAAATACATTTCCAAAATTTATACGTATACGGTATTTTCTACGAATACCTAGAATATGTAAAATTCCATAATCTACATCTTTAATCGAAACAGAAAACAGAAAGCACTTTGTACATGTGCAATTGCATGCAGATCATGAATCTATCATTATCTGACATTAAAAGCATTGAAAATCATAACCTATATACCTAAAGTCCTCACCTTACACCGTGGAATCGCTACGGATCAGCTAGGTTTTCCAAGCTTCCATATTTGGTAGTTTAGTAGCCTAAAGAATGAAATAGGTTAGCTATTTCATAACCTACAACCAACACACCCCAAAATAGATTTCGGGTTAGGGTTTCTTACCTCAAAATGAAGTCGGTATCGCCGAGAAAGCGGCAAGAACGAAGTGGTGGAGCTAGAGTAGGGGTAAGAAACAGTAACAGGGAGATTCTCCCACTTCTCTCACTCTTTCTCTCTCTTTTCTCACTTCTCTCTCTAGTGTTTTCCTCAAATTCGTATGGTTGTTAGAGAGGGTGTTCTAAGGTCCTTATATAGCTTAAAACCTCTCCAAACTAGACTTGAGGGCAAGGTATACTTAGGTTATAACCAAAGCAGCGTTATTTCAGCTCAACGGAGGATTTCTGGCGGGCCTCCTTGAGCCAAAAGTTGGACTTAAGCTCACTAACCTTGGATCTACGTGGAGTTAAGTTTTCGTCTCAGTCGGATTCCGAGATCACGCGTGGCGGACCAGTTTCAGTTCAACGATCAGCGAGTCTCGATCCGAAATTTCAAGTACATGTAAATGTTTATGAAATTTTTCCTGATCCGAGGGTGTATTTGGGTCAGATTCTGACGGTCTGGTTGCTTACAAATTGACCGCAAGTATCAAGTCTCAAATCACTATTCCAGATATTTATTTTGAAAAGAAAACAAGGGTTTTCATACTCCCTCGCTCCGGACTCAAGCGAACAGCCGTGGGACACTGTCTGGATTTGATTTCCGAGATGGTTGTCAAGCCCAGCGAGGCGGTCCTAAGTCCTTAACTGCGTATTATTCAGACTCCCGATATGCGGTCTAGACCTGATACGGAGTTTCAATGTGCTCCCGAGAGTAGACGGGTAATGTGTTTGATCCTAGATTTTAGGGTAACCTAGCATCAAGGATTCTACAAGTTTTGGATCTTGTAGATCGTATTTAAAGCGATTCAAACGGATTTCATGGCTAATCTAGTTTAGCACTTAGTCAACTTTGTCAAATTTCTAAAGGATTTAATCCTAAGTGATTTCTGGTCGAGATAGTACTCGGGCCATTGTATGGAAATTTACGAGTCGTTACAGTTTTAATAATACGTTTATCTTTAGGTCTAGGAACAGGGTGTCAGACATCATTTCTGACAAACTGATTAAGTTCTTCCTGCATAGCAACTGTCTAGTTTTTATCAGAAAGTGCTTCTTTCACGTTAGCCGGTTCTATCTGGGATGTAAAGCTTAGGTAGTTGCATATGTCCTCTAATTGTCTACGAGTGCGCACACCAGTGAGAGGGTTTCCAAGTATTTGATCAGTTGGATGATCTTTAACAGTTCTTAATTCAGAATTAGTTTTACTTGATGAAGTATCTGGTTTTTCATATATAAGAGCTTCATCATTATCTGAACTAGGGGTAGGTGTGTTCAAGTGATCATCAATTACTACATTTATTGACTCTTGAATCACACCGGTCTTATTATTCAGAATACGATATGCACGACTATTTAAAGAGTATCCTAAAAAGATCCCTTCATCACTTTTAGTGTCGAACTTTCCCAGATTTTCGCAATCACGTAAAATATAGCACTTGCTACCAAAAATTCGAAAATATTTGACAGTAGGCTTTTTCTCAAACCACATTTCATAAGCCGTTTTATTATTAGATTTGCAGATATAAACACGGTTGATAATGTAACAGGTGGTATTCACTGCTTCAGCCCATAAATTTTTAGGGAGCTTCATGCTATTTAACATAATATTTCTCATTTCTTGAAGCACTCTATTTTTTCTTTCCACAATACCATTTTGTTGTGGAGTTTTGGGCGCAGAGAATTCATGTGATATTCCCTGATCACTACAGAGTTTCTCAAAACTGCTATTTTTAAACTCGGATCCATGATCACTACGGATCTTACTAACTTGAGAACATTTTTCAGTTTGGATCCGTTTTATAATCTTTTTCACTTCATCAAGGGTTTCTGATTTGTCCCTCAAGAATGAAACCCAAGTGTATCTTGTATAATCATCTACAATAACCAAGATGTATTTTTTGCCGCATTGACTTTCCGTTCTGGTTGGTCCTATAAGATCCATATGGAGAAGTTCGAGTGGTCTAAATGTGGTATTGGAGTTCACCTTTTTGTGAGAGCTCCTCATTTGTTTACCATACTGGCATTCACCACATATTTTGTCTACTTTTTGCACTTTAGGTAGACCTTTAATTAGTTCTCCTTTGCTCAATCTGTACAAATTTCGGTAGTGTACATGTCCAAGGCGTTTATGCCATAATTCTGTCTCATCAGTATGGACCATGTAACACGTTTGATTAAATGAGCTTCCATTGCATACTATATAGCAGTTTTCAGAAGTTCTGCGACCAGTTAATATTACAGAACTCTTTTTATCTATAATCTCACAACCTTGATTAGAAAATTTAACACTATGGTTGTTATCACATATTTAAGATATGCTTAATAGGTTGTGTTTTAATCCCTCAACATATAAAACATTCTTAAATAAGGGAAGATTATAAAGTTAAACCGTACCTTGGCCAATAATCTTGCAGTTGCTACCATCACCAAATGTGCTGATCCATCAGTCATATCTTTAGATCGGTGAATAAAGCCTTGTCACTGTCATGTGCACGAAACATCCTTTGTCTAGGTACCATTTTGAATGGCTTGTTGCTTTGAGCTTGGTGTGGGCAACCAAGCGGTAACTTTAGGAACCCATTTCAAAACTATTTTGGGTTTAGAAACATGGTTGGTCTTCTTTTTGTCGATGTTGTAAGAATGACCTCTTGAGTTAGATTTTAAGAGCTCCTTAAGTAAATCAATTATTTTTCAAAGAAGAGGATTTACATTACGATTTTTAAAATTTGTATATTTGGTTTTAGGTTTATGAAAAGTTTTTGTATTTTTAGAAAAAACTTGACTAGTACCTTTTCCTTTTGAGTTAGAAGTTTCTCCTTTCACAAAGTTGGGAGAAGTATACTGTTTAGGAGATGTATTTTCTCATAGCCCAACCCGTATCTATTGCCACATTTTCTTGATCCAGGATAATAATTTTTCTAACTTTGGATCACCCAGGCATATCTCCATGTATCCTTCAAACTCAGAAGAGAAGATACTTCATTTTTAAGTTTCTCATTTTCAGATTTCAAATCATCAATCAACGAGGTTTTGAATTCCAAATCACATTTTAATTTTTCCAAACAATCTGAAATATGCGATTTTTCTAAAACAAGAGTTTCAAAACATTCTTTGAGTTTAGAAAACTTTTCTTTTTGAAGTTTAAGTTTGACAGCAATTTTACAACTTTCCTTATATAAGGCATTATAAGCATCTTGAAGATCTTCTTCATTTTCATAATCACTATTCAAATTTTCTTCACTTGTTGAATCATCGTGATCTGAAAAAGTAAACTTTGCTAGAGTCATAAGGGCTTTAACTTCACTGCCCGACTCAGTTTCAGAATTTTCTGATTCAGAAGATGCTTCAAAATCAGACGATTTATCCCAAGTAGCCAACATACCTTCCTTCTGGGTCTGTCCTTTTTAGGACATTTATTTACTAAATGCCCATACTCTTGGAGACTTCCAAGTTTTGGACTTAGGTTTAGATCGTTTCTTTTCATTTCCCTTTTGAAAGTCCCTTTTCTTGCTTTTGAAAATTTTGTAAAACTTTTTCGCCAAAGGAGCCATATCATCTTCAGAATTTTCTAAATCTGAGTTTTCTTGAGAAATACCTTTAAAAGATTTCAAAGCTATAGATTTACCTTTAGGAGCTTTAAAATTTAATTCATAGGTTTATAAAGAACCAACTAGTTCTTCTACCCTCATATTATCCGTATCACGAAGTTCCTAGATCGCGGTTACTTTAGAATTGAACCATTCAGGAAGTGAGCATAGTATCTTTGCACACACTTTACTTTCTGGAATTTTATCGCCGAGACCCCACATAGAGTTTACAATGTCATTAGTCTAGTGTAAAAGTCCATAAACATTTCATTTTCCTCCATATGAATTTCTTCAAATTTGGTTGTAAGGAGTTGGACTTTAGACTTTTTGACAATTGATGTACCCTCGTGTGTCATTTCTAGTATATCCTAGGCTTGCTTTGCAGTATTACAGGATATAATTCTTTTGAACTCATCCGGTGATAGTGCGCAAGTGATTGCATTTAGTGCTTTAGCATTGGCATTATACTCACTTTTCTGAAGGGTGGTCCATAAATAATAAGCAGGTACAGATACAGTTTTTGAACCGTCAGATTTAGTTACTTCAATGGTAGGAGAGTTCCATTCGGTCACTGTGGCTCGTCACACACTCTCATCCATTGATTTGAGGAAGATCCTCATTCTGGCTTTCCAATCGGCATAGTTAGAGCCATCAAAGGGTGGAGGCCTAGTGACTGATAGGCTATCAAAATTTGACATCTTATTAATATAGCTTAGATCGTTAGCTCAGGAAATAAATCCAAAAAATAAACAATAAGAACGAGCTATTAGGCTCTGATACCACTTGAAAAGGCCAAGCTCTATGTCCTAGAGGGGGGGTGAATAGGACTATGCCAAATTAAAATAAAATCAGCGGAATAAAATTAATCAATAACCTTACAATTATAAATCAATTATCAATGCTGAAATCAAATCACCTTAATAAATAAGTATTGAGAGATTGATACAATTTCAGTTCTAAGGACAACCTTACAACATAATAAACAAGGGCTTATGGTAGGACAACCTTATTTCTAGAACTTCTTTTGGATCAAGAACTCAATTTTAATAGAGATAAATGAATAGTAGAGAATTGAAATTAAATGCAAAAATGTAGATCTAATTTATTACAACAATCTCCACACTTGCTTGAAATGTAAATTGTTACAACATTCACATCGACATGTACATTCCACACAATTGAATGATAAAAGATATGAGAATTAAGCAAGCATTCAATCCACAAGACAAAGAGTTAAAGTGGTTCACCTGTGTGTACACCAACTGTTCTTCAACAGCCACACAGAATGCTACTTCACTCCTAATATCCTCACACAGGGGATATTAGCATTCACTATCAAATAGGTTTTCACAGGTTCACCCAAAACCTTTACAATTGTATCTTTTTAACTTGGGCTTACACAATTCAAAAATCCACACTTCTGAGTTTTCTGGCTCTCCTCAGATAACCACACAATTTGAGATTTTTCTGGCGAATCCCAAACAAAAACCAAAAAGGAATAGAATTTACAGAATTGTAAAATACCTAGATTTCTCCTCTTGTAGCTGCCCGGAAGAACCAATTGGAGTAGACGTTCGAATATAGAAGTTTAATGTCCACAACTCACTTTAATATGGTTCTAAGTTCTAATTGATTTTAGATTTAAACCAATTGGGCGTAGTTATATTTGATTTTGATTCTAAGAAGAAGGAATAAGTCAATTCCTCTTTTCAAATCAAATTGGAATATAGAAACAAAATCGAATTAAATAAGCTATCAAAAAGAGAAAGAAATTATGCACAAAATAGCTTTAAAATAAACACAAACTTATCTCAGAGTGGAGCCTTAAATTCACTTAATTATTCAATGAAAAACTCTGAAATTTGAGTGCTATTTATAGCAGAAGAAATTCGTCTTCGACTGGTCCTAGGGTAACCACGACTGGTCTTAAAATAAACTGATTTTTGAATTTTTGAGCGCGATCGCATCAGACCGTTTTACGACCGGTCGTAGGTAGTCCACGACTGGTCGAAGGCAATTCACGACCGGTCGAGACCCCTCTATGACTGGTCGTGCGACACTTGATTTAGTCGCTGGAGTTTGAGTTGAAGCTTTACGACTGGTCGAAGGTCGAGTCGAGACCATCTCATGACCGGTCGAGTAGACTCCAGGATTGGTCGTAGGTGAACCAAAAAATCTGATAAATTGCAACCATTTTAGGACTGGGCTTGGAACTTCTTAGACTGGTCGAGACAGTACTAGGACTGGTTGAACAGGGTATAGGACCGGTCTTAGAGTAGACCAAAATCATGTAATAATATTCATTTAGATTATGTATCCAAAGTGACCTACCCTAAGGTCAATCTAATGGTCTATCAAACCTGGAACATGAAGTATGGACATTGAACACTTCATTTGCTTAGACTTTGATCTTTATGAAGCTTGATTTCTTCTCGCTGTAGCTTAATTACTTCAGAAGCTTCAATGTAACTTTAATTTGTACTTGAGTCCCACATTTAGATTTGAGTCTTGAACTTGCACTTGAGCTTGAGTCTTGACCCGGAGTTCTCTCTTAATATTGTAGCTTGAACTATCATGAAGCTTGAAGAATTCTTTGAGCTAGACTTCAAGTGTTGACGAGGTGTCTCGAACAAATTTATCAAGATATAAGCACACAACAAACGGAGACATTTTGACACACAAAATTTGACAATCAAAGAGGAATCAAATCATAGCACTTACATTTTCTTGATCTTCAATGGCTATCTCTATCTGATTGTAGCCCGAATATCTGTCAAGGAAGCAATAGTAAGAGTGACCAGCTAGCCTTTTCAAAATTTGATCAATGAAGGGTAAAGGAAAGTGTTCCTTCCTCATAACGGTATTCAACTAGACAAGTTCATTGTCGACATTGGCTATGATGGTGATTCGAGACTTCTTAGGAATCACTTGAGTTGGACTCACCCATTGGCATCGGATATGGGGTATATATACCTACATCTAACAACTTAAATACCTCGGCCTTAACCACTTCCTTCATGTTTGGATTTAATCTATGTTGTGGTTGTCGGGAGGTCTTCGTATTATCCTCAAGATGAATGCGGTGAGTACAAATCAAAGAGTCAATTCCCTTGAGGTCTGCAATCGACCATCCAAGGGCTCCTTTTATACTCAATGAAAGTAGAGATAAGCATACTCTCCTGTTCTTACTCTAAGTGGGAAGAAATCACCACTGGGTATGTCTTATCTTGACCTAAATAGACATATTTAAGATCAGAGGGCAAAGATTTTAGGTCAAGCTTCGATGCTTCGAGGCTAGACGGTAGAGGCACTACATTAGTTTGGGAAAATTCTTCAAATTGTGACCTCCACCGGTTAACTTCAAGTATCAAGCATGACATCCATCTTTCTAATCGTGTCATCTTCTAAATCACGAGAGTGAGCTAAGTACATCTCTAGAGTGTTAGAGTATAGAGTCAAAAGTACTCTATCTTCCACGAAAGAGTCGATCATCTTAATGTCATGGGTATCGTCATCATCCTCTGACTATTTGCTCATATTGAAAAAGATGTTAAGCTCCAATGTCATATTTCTAAAAAATAGATTCATAATCTCATTCCTACAATTAATGATAGCATTTGATGTAGTAAAGAATGAGTGACCAAGAATGACGAGTATCTGAGTGCTCACATCCACGATGGGTTGAGTATTCAGAATAATAAAATCTACTGGGTGTTGAGGGTCAAATATTGCATATTAGACCCCAGTTATTGCCTGGATTTATGAACATGGTACTGTTTAACGGGCCCAATTTAATCGTGTTTGTGATGCAGGGGGTATTTACAAGCTTGGATCGAAATAAGGTGCTAAAAGTTGAGATTTAACGCTCGGAATTCACCAGACCATGAGACGGACCCTAGGGGACCAAGATCGACGGATTTGCATGCTAGAGATCCGAGAAAATCGAGAAACTGAACCTCAAGTGGCCTGAAATTGGTCCAGAATGCAAGATCACAGGGTTCCCACCATCCGTTTAGCTTGAAGCTTCATATATGGCCTGAGGACCATAAATTAACCGTACACGCCAAATCTCAGCCATTGAATCTCTCTGGAAGTGGCCTAACGGATAGATTAGCCGATAGATCTGTAAATTAAGGCCCACCTGAGATCTGGATATACTTCCAATTTGGTCTTAAGCCCTTAAATAAAGAGACAAAATGAATGGATGGATTAGATTTTGTAAAACCATCACGGTGGACCCCACCCGAGCAGAGTGTGCAGGAAACACTAGTGCACTAGCCATGCACTGAAGTTTAAGTCGGGTCAAACTGACTTTAACTCGAAATCCCAGCCAAAACGGAAATTTTCGTTGCTCTGTTCGCAATAGGGAGGACCGGGCAAAGCTCGGTGGGCCACTACCATCACACCATTCAATGATCCAATCAGTTCATTGAAACTAGGGGGTCAAACCGACCGTACAGTGAACGGCGGCCTGAGTATCTCGAACGTAGCACATGCATGAAGTAGTAAATGCAGATAGGATGGCAGAAGCATGGATTCCCTGGGCCACTTCAACGACAACCAAAACCATCCCTTCCCAGCTTAAATTCCGAGACAAACAATGATCGGACTGGATTTCCAATCCAGCAACGATCAGGGGCCCCACCAACATCTCAGCGTAAGACAGTTACGCATACCTGGTCACAGCGTCCGGACACTGTCCGTGATTTGCGGGCGGTTGTGAGCCACGATCGTAGTTCATCTCTTCGATCCAAACCGTCCATCATGAAGGTTGCTCAATAACGTCCCAGGGGACGTTAATATTTTGGAAATAAAGTAAGGGAAGAGGAGTTTCCTACGTCTTTTTCTGCTGCGTAAGATGCTACGCACGCTGCATATGCGAAGACAGTCCACCGATTCTAGCCTTCCGCACTGACTCTAGCTGCGGAAAGAAATTTTGCAGATCGACCTCTCCAGCCACCGACTCCATCAGCAGCTACAAAAGAAAGTTTTGGGAGGGGATTGAATCATCTAGAGTTGGGGACGTGCCTGCACAAGAGAGAGTAGTTAGAGTTTTTATTTTCTTTCTTTTATTTTTATTTGTTTAAGAGTTAGCTGCACCATGGTGAGCTAAACCTCTTAGCTAGGGCTAAGAGGTGAAGCTTGTTGCGTGATGGGGAAGACTCTATGGCTTTGATTCATGCTAGTTGAACTTGTTATTGATTGGTTTGATTTTAAGGAAGGCTTTAGTTTTTAATGGTTTATTGTGACTTACATTACAGTAGATCCGTGATGGCTTGAGTATTTTCTTTTCTCTTATTATGATTATGAAGCCAGGATGTCCTGTTGTTCAGCATCGTCCCTTGGACATGGTGGAATGACAGAACTCTTCCTGATATTCATACATCACTCATATTGGTTGTGCATTAGTTTAATTTTGTTGCTTGCTTTGTCTCATGGGCATGGTTTTGTGATGGAATCCATTCTAATTTACACCTGTCTGATCTTTTGAAAACTAGATCAAAAGAAGTTCAGAATTGATTTTCAGGTTATATCTTCCAACTGGATGAAGATGGGACTCGAAGTCCAGTTGAATTCATGAATCAAGCGTAAATCTCCCTGATCTCTACAAGTGGATCCTCTGAATCCCTAAGTTTTCCACCTTTGAATTCTACCAATTTTAGATTAATCTTTCACCATTATTCACTCATATTCACTTGATTTAGATTTCATCTTATTCTCGTTCTAGTTCTAGTTAGTCTCAGATCACGTATAAATTTCAGTCCCTGTGGATTCGACCTCAGTCTCACTGAGTTTATTACTACATCACAACCCTATATTGGGGAGTGAACAAGTTTTTGGCACCGTTGCCGGGGACCGACGGTTGCGTTTTTCTGAAATTGACTAGTTTTAGAATTAGGTTAAGATTAGGGTTTTCTAACTTTAGGTTTACGGTTTTCTGATTTTTAGGAAATAACCTAACTTTCTTGTTTTGTAGGATTCTGAGATAGAAACTTCTAATTTGGTGATATCTTTCTAAATTCTTTACTTTTTCTATTTTTAGAATTAGGGTTTTAATTTTAGAAATTTTTCCCTTTTTTTAGAAATTAACTAATCTTTTCTCTACTTTTCTATTTTTAGTAACTTTCTAATTTCATAATTTCTATTTGTAGAAACTAATTTCTTTTATTCCCTTTTGCAGGATTTTAACGTAGGAATTCTAATCTGGTAACTTCTTTCTAATTTCTCCCCCTCTTACTTTCCATATTGTTGTAGGATCCTTTCTTTTATTTTTCTTAGGAGTAGATTTAGAGTTAGGGTCTCACCATGTATATGCACGAGTGGGAACGTTAGTATGCTGAGAAGAATAACCTATATTGGGATGATTATGATAGAAATCAATCAATGTCTCAAAACTTTTCTGAAACTATCATCGAGAACCGACCAGAATATAAAGATCCACCGGTTAAGAAGTTCTTACGTGATCATATGCAGGAGAACAATTACACCCCACGGATTAACAAAACAATACGTAAGTGTTGGGGTTATCATAACTATGGGAGTGAGAATTATTATCACTCATCTGATAAAAAGAAAACATTGCGTGATTATATTATGAGTGATAATATGTATTACCAACCATCAGATTCTCCCACATATGATCTGTATGACTATGATCAGTGGAAACATCAAAATTGGAAAAATGAACCAACAACATATTATAGTGGCTATTCTCTTGGATCCCCTACCTTTGAGATCCAACCAGAAACGATCCAAGAAGATTCATGTTTGTATATCATGGAAAATCGAAAACTATTCAATCAACATGTTGCGGACATGATGAAATCATTAGAAGCAATTGAATCACACCTCAATGAGAGGAACAAGGCTAGTTTACCTCAACCTCAACCCAATCTAGAGAAACAATGCGAGGAAAGTGATCCTAACTTGTTTTTGAAGAATTCTGAAATTTGAAATGAAGAGTTGAATTGTGCTAATGAGCATATGGTTCAATTTCCCAATGAGTCGATCTCGATGACAATTTAAAGGAATGGTCAAGAGAAGTGGATATCTTTCAAATACAGTGATGATGATACACCTTCCTTACACGACACACAAGATCTCAATGATGAGGTAGAGGTTAGTTTATTCAAACCTCAACCGAATTTAGGTATAGAATGTGAGGAAAGCGATCACATCCCAAGTGTGCACTGCGCGGAATTAGACGATGATGCGTATTGGGATGATGATCATGAATGTTCAATCCAAATTCCCCTAGAATCAATCTCAAGTATGGTCCAGGTCAATGATCAAGAAATACATGAAGTGAGCAGTCAGAAGGATCTACTCCACTTATCCGAAATGCCTGATTTAAATGTGGAGGATGAACCCCTTACAACCGACTCATCTAACTCTTGTGAGACATGTTTGGACCACTGCCCTGAATTGAATGATGATATGATTCAGGAGATGAAAGAGCCACCTGATATGACTCTTGAAGTTGAAACCACCCAGTCGAGGCCACCATCTGAGTTATACAATTTCGACGATTCAATGCCTCTTTTGAGTAGTATTAATGAACAGAGTCCGCACATCAATGTTTTGTCTGTTAACCCTCAATCTGTCTGTGCAGGGCTAGAGCAAGAGAGCATACCTCCGTATAATTTTAAGGATGATGGATTCCTTGGGTAGATCATTACGAGCTCAAATGTGGAAAATAAGTCACACTCAACTGAACTTCCGAACTCTTGGGATTGCTTGACATACTGTGCAGATTCAAACGATTCCATGTCAGAAGATAAAGTGAATGTCTTGCAAGACAACATCTCGATTGTCATTACTGATCGAGAGAACCCTTATTCTGAAGCCCCTTCTTCTCCTGATCCTAAATGTCTACCATTAAAGGAAGAGGAGCTAAAAATTGAACCGAAGTTTAGAACTTCGGAATATGTTAAGATTACATCACTTCTTAAGAAGTTTTCTGAACTTTATTTACATGTAGTCTCTAATTCACCATGGAATATTAACGTTGAAACTTCTTCTGTCACAGGTGAATCGTATATACTCTGGATACCTCAAGCAATTCAACGAAAAAATTCTTATGAGGTACATATTTTTCTCTAGAAAGTCATGCTCCAGGGCATCCAAGTCTATTGCAAAAAGGGCTTTTGGATGATCCTGTTAAGGAATTTACTGAGAAACTTATCAAGATATTGGCCAGAAGAGGAACCTTGCGGCATGATCGAGTAGTTTTTCCCTACTTTCATAGGACTAGGGTAGTTTGTTTTATGCTGTTCTACGATAGATGGTTTTATGTCATTAGGTTAGTTTGCGTCCTGCATTGTTTTAGGATAGTTTGCTTTTATGTCTTCTCTCTCGTGCTAACCTGCTCTCATGCTGAGATCTCTATGGAAAAGTCTCTCTCGATTCGTTATCCAGCTACTATCTTCCCATCACTTCTAATTTACTGTCGTTGTCCCATGTGCATTACATGTTTACATCTTTTACATTGAGGACAATGTAGATTATAGGTTGGGGGTGGGAGATTTCAGTGTTTTCTTGGTCTCGAGCAAAAAATTGTGAAAATTTTTAATTTTTCTAGAATTTCTTGTGAATTCGAAGAGATGTTGATGGCCATCTAAGGCACTTGGAATTTCAAGATATGTGATGTAGGTAATTTATGACTCTTGGATTCAGTATCTGTTAGATTTCACAGTTAAGTTGAATTGTTAATCCAGAATTAGAAGTTATAAACATTGATTGAGTCATGATTTCACATGTCACATCTCGCTTTCACATTAAGGTTTCATTTAATATTGAAGGGTTAACTTGGTAATCACTGAGCATGTAAGGAACCAACCTGAAAAATTTGCTCGTCATGATCAATTGAAGAAAAGAAAATACCTGGCTGTATAAAATTTAAAAAAAAAAAAAAAAAACAGATACCTTTGGAAAGGGTTGGGTGAATAATCTTCACCATAGGTTTGCTCCCTATAGGTGCAGATTTAATTCCCTGTGGATGATATGTGAAAAAGGTTGGGTGTACAATCTTCACCATAGGTTTGCTCCCTATAGGTGAGGACCTGATTCCCCTCCTTGGCATTACTGTTAATGAAAAAAATCAAAAGCTGGAAGAAAGAAAAAAGATGATCTGTGAGACACATTTAGTCTAGGTTTCAGGTGTCCTGAATGCTCTTGTTGGTTACCAATGATATAATGAAATAACAAATTGAATTTTAATAAGCCGAGATTACATTATACACTCATGATACTCAACGTTTAAAATTGTTCTAATTGATAGATTAATACTTTGAACTTGATTATGAAGTCTACCGTGCACTTGAGTCTAGGAGAAATTCATGCCCAATATTCATGAATCTTAGAATTCTTATATCTGGATTATTTCTCAAAAATCACTCGAGTTTATAAAAATTGTCCTTTAATTCTCAACTTATTTTTCACATACTTTGCTCAGGACTAGCAAGATGTTGGTTGGGGGTTGTGTTGAGGGTCAAATATTGCATATTAAACCCCAGTTATTGCCTAGATTTATGAACATGGTACTGTTTAACAGCCCGATTTAATCGTGTTTGTGATGCAGGGGGTATTTACAAGGTTGGATCAAAATAAGGTGCTAAAAAGTGAGATTTAACGCTCGGAATTCACCAGAGCATGGGATGGACCCCAGGGGACCAAGATCGATGGATTTGCACGCCAAAGATCCGAGAAATTTGAGAAACTGAAGCTCAAGTGGCCTGGAATTGGTCCAGAATGCAAGATCATAGGGTTCTCACCATCCGCTTAGCTTGAAGCTTCATATATGGCCTGAGGACCATAAATTAACCGTACACGCCAAATCTCAGCCATTGAATTTCTCTGGAAGTGGCCTAACGGATAGATCAGCCCATAAATCTATAAATTGGGGCCCACCTGAGATCTGGATATACTTCCAATTTGGTCTTAACCTCTTAAATAAAGAGACAAAATGAATGGATGGATTGGATTTCGTAAAACCATCACGATGGACCACACCCGAGCAGAGTGTGCAGGAAACACTAGTGCACTGGCCATGCACTGAAGTTTAAGTCGGGTCAAACCGACTTTGACTCGAAATCCCAGCCAAAACAGAAATTTTCGTTGCTCTATTCGCAACAAGGAGGACTGGGCAAAGCTCGGTGGGCCATTACCATCACACCATTCAATGATCCAATCCGTTCATTGAAACTAGGGGATCAAACCGACCGTATAGTTATCGGCGGCCTTAGTATCTCAAACGTTGCACGTACATGAAGTAGCAAACACAGATCGGATGGCAGAAGCACGGATTCCCTGGGCCACTTCAACAGACAACCAAAACCGTCCCTTCCCAGCTTAAATTCCGAGACAGAAACAATGATCGGACTGGATTTCCAATCCAACAACGATCAGGGGCCCCACCAACATCTCAGCGTAAGACAGTTACACATGCCTTGTCACAGCGTCCGGACACTGTCCGTGGTTTGCGGGCGGTTGTGAGCCACGATCGTAATTCATCTCTTCGATCCAAACCGTCCATCATGAAGGTTGCTCAATAACGTCCCAGGGGATGTTAATATTTTGGAAATAAAGTAAGGGAAGAGGAGTTTCCTGCATCCTTTTCTGCTGCGTAAGATGCCACGCACGCTACGTATGCGAAGACAGTCCACCGATTCCAGCCTTCCACACTGACTCCAGCTGCGGAAAGAAATTTTGCAGATCGACCTCTCCAGCCACCGACTCCATCAGCAGCTATAAAAGAAAGTTTTGGGAGGGGATTGAATCATCTAGAGTTGGGGACGTGCCTGCACAAGAGAGAGTAGTTAGAGTTTTTATTTTCTTTCTTTTATTTTTATTTGTTTAAGAGTTAGCTACACCATGGTGGGCTAAACCTCTTAGCTAGGGCTAAGAGGTGAAGCTTGTGGCGTGATGGGGAAGACTCTACAGCTTTGATTCATGCTAGTTGAACTTGTTATTGATTGGTTTGATTTTAAGGAAGGCTTTAGTTTTTAATGGTTTATTGTGACTTACATTACAGTAGATCTGCGATGGCATGAGTATTTTCTTTTCTCTTATTGTGATTATGAAGCCAGGATGTCCTGTTGTTCAGCATCGTCCCTTGGACATGGTGGAATAACGGAACTCTTCCTGATATTCATACATCACTCAGATTGGTTGTGAATTAGTTTAATTTTATTGTTTGCTTTGTCTCATGGGCATGGTTTTGTGATTGAATCCATTCTAATTTACACCCATCTGATCTTTTGAAAACTAGATCAAAAGAAGTTTAGAATTGATTTTCAGGTTATATCTTCCAACTGGATGAAGATGGGACTCGAAGTCCAGTTGAATTCATGAATCAAGCGTAGATCTCCCTGATCTCTACAAGTGGATCCTCTGAATCCCTAAGTTTTCCACCTTTAAATTCTACCAGTTTTAGATTAATCTTTCACCATTATTCACTCATATTCACTTGATTTATATTTCATCTTATTCTCGTTCTAGTTCTAATTAGTCTCAGATCACGTACAGATTTCAGTCCCTATGGATTCGACCTCGGTCTCACCAAGTTTATTACTACATCGTAACCCTATACTTGGGGAGTGAACAAGCTTCACCTCTTAGCCCTAGCTAAGAGGTTCAGCCCAACATGAATGGGCTGGATCCCTTAAAAAAAAACAAAATAAAAAGAAAATGAAATCTAAAAAACATTACTCTCTTTTTTTTCTTTTTTATAAGCTGCATGAGGTGGTCGGCTGGGAGAAGTCGGTGGCCGTGGAGAGCTTTCACAGTAACAGCCGCGTGCACAAGAAAATCTCTTTCACAGTCCGTTTTTGGTGCGACAACCTTAGAAACCGATTTACGTTGGATTAGCCTTTGGACGGCGGTTTGTCCCGGCCTTCTGATCTGGCTTCTTGGATGGGGTCGGGACCCACTTCTTCTGCTTGTGGACGTTCCGGATCAGTGGTCTGATCACCACCATGGTTGCACAACAGTTCCCAGCGGACGATCCTTTTCACACAGCCGCGTTTTGCGATTTCTTTGAAGAAAACAGGAAATTTATTTCTTTCGAAAATATTTCTTTCTGCCCTGCCAACATAATACGGTCAGCCGTGTGTCTAAACACTCATGAACGGTTCGGATCAAATTTCAGTGGCCCTCTTTGAGTTTCTTACGTAGCAGAACTCAAAACCGTGGTGGGTTCTTGACGTTATTGCGGAAGCTTATTTTGGACAGATCTCAGTGTAGGTTTTGCATGAGATCACTGGGGTTTGGATGGATTTGATCCGTCTACACAATGGACAATGTAGATCTGTCATGTGGGACATGATGATGGCCCACCGACTTCTACAAATGGGCCCACGTTGTAAGCCCCGTATTCTAGACCGTACCATTCCGTAGACTTCCGCGGTCTTTCCGGTCGAATTCCGGTAACCTTCGACTCTTAACCGGTATTTACGCCCGACCTTGATTCACACGCCATCAACCTGAATCAAGTCAACTCAAGACTTATATTCTTGCGACCACACCATCGCCGCGGTTCCGATGTCGTGACTCACGCGCTGATCCGATACTCTGGCCAAGAGATGTGGACCAGCGTTCGGTGCGAAGAAAACACTGCGTGTGCGAATTCTGAGAGAATTCTACGACATGTCACATCAATCCATCAATCAATCAATCCCATCATGTCAAGTACACGTCACCTCACACCCTTTCCCAAGCAACCCCTAAAGTCAAAAAGCTCTTACACAAGCCATACTTTTCTTACACCTTTTACCCCAAAAGTCAAAAAGATACTCTTACACCCATCACTCACCACATCAACACATCCATCACCCATCCCTCTTTACAACTCTCTCTCTCTCATTTTCAAACACATTCCCAAGCAAGAGAAGCATCCCACGTCCAAGCCTCTCCCATCTCTCCCAAAAACCACAAGTGTGGCCCACTTTCCTCCCCTCTCATCTCCCATCTCAACCATCCAAACCTCATCTCTTCCATTGGAATCGAAGCTAAGGAGCTAAGGAAGCCTTGGGTGCAAGTAGAAGCTGGTGGGTGATCTTGGATGTTTCCTTTTATTCCTTCTTGATTTAAGGGTTCACATGTTGTGGGACCCACCTTGATGTACATTTTGTATCAAAGAGGGGCCCATAGTGGCAGGGCCCCTCCATCACCTCCATCCTCGCCAATCTCTCTCTCTCCATTATTTTTTTTTGTTTTCCTTTTTGTGTGTATGATGGTTTGTGGCCCACTTGATGCAAGACCTTATCCACGCCATCCATTGAGGTGGACCCCCATTATTTACATGGGTGGTACATGCCTTGGGTAAAATACAAATATCAAGCTTATCCAAAACAGGTGGGCCATGTGGGACCCACCTTGATGGGGTGTACATCCACACCGTCTGTCCAGACGGACGCACCAGTGGAGGTGCCTAAACAGTGAAGTGTTAACTGACAGGGGGTGTGCTAACATGGAGTGTGCACTGGCATGGGTGTGTGCTGACACGAGTGTGCACTGGCATGGGTGCGTACTAGCATGGGTGCGACTGGCGTGGGGTCCATGGGACTCATCTACACCATCCTTCCATTTAGATGGCCCCACCACGGTGCATGTATTCCAGTGGGCCACACGACTGAGTGGAGATACCACGTTCTGAGGTCTTGGCATCCATCCCTAGTGGCGGTGGCAACAGTGAAGTGTCAGCTGGCATGGGGTCCATGGGAGCCTATCCACGCCGTCCACCCATTTTAGCTGGCCACACCATGAGGTACGGGCTATATCCAAAACGTCCACCATCCTGGACGGTGAGGCCACGTCCGTGTGGGGCCCTCCTTGCACGCGGACTGGCAAGCGGAGTGGAGATACCTCGTTTTACACTGAGGTCTTGGTACCATTCCCTGTGGGGTGGCTAACGGTGATGTGTCAACTGACGTGGGACCCACCCAAGTTTTGGATGCGGCTAGAACTGGGTCTGACCCTTCATTCAAGTGGGACACCCACGATGGATGGGATGGATTTGTGAACCCCATCTCGGTGGGCCCAATAGCTGATTATGAATGTTTTAAATGGAGGGTAGGCCTCTCAACTGTTGTATTTGGCGTGGCCCACACAAGTCACGGTCTGACTTGATTTTTGAGACCTAGGCCCATGCTGGAATGGGGCATCTAACTGATGGGTTAGATGTTGGCAAACATCAACGGTGGGGCCCACACCGCTCGACCTCATGGGACCCACCTCTGTACTTTTTCCCATATATATATGGTGGGCCCTACGTGGGACCCACCTCTGTTGTGTCAGAGTAGCAGCAAAAAGAAAAGAAAAAGAAAAAAGAAAAAGAAAAAGAAAGAAAAAGTGAAAAGAGGAGAGGTGCAGCCACGTGCTGCACTCTCTCTATCTCTCTCTCTCTAAACTCTCTCTATCTCTCGCTCTCTAAACTCTCTCTATCTCTCTAACTCTCTCTCTCTCTCTCTACTCTCTCTCTCTCTCTCTCTCTCTCTCTCTCTCTCTCTCTCTGTGAACGTCAGCCACGGGTAGGTCCCACATGACGTATCTGTTTTACACACGCCATCCATCCGACGGTGGGACCCACTCCCTATGTATATGCGTTATCTACACCGTCCCTTATTTGAACGGTGGGGCCCACCATGATGCAAGTGTTGTATCCATGTCGTCCAACCATTTATGAGATCATTTTAAGACATGAGAAAATAAGTGAATCAGATCTAAAGTTCAAATGGACCTCACCATTTAAATAGTGGACTGTGGCATCCACCGCTCAACTTCTACGAAAAGCATTAGTTCCCAATTGAGTTGATATTTGTTTTTATTTCATCTACCTCTATCTTAACTTGTGAATAAGTCGGATCTCAAAAATATATGAGGGTGGGCCCGATTTGATATACTTGAGGCCCATTTGACTCGGCCCATTTGACTTGGCCCAATTGATTCGGCCTATTCAACTCGGCCCATTTGATCAGCCCATATGATTAGGCCCATCTTGATGTAGTTATGGCCCATCCGTTGAGGCCCACCTTGATATATATGAAGCCCATGTTATGAGGCCCATTTGATGTAACTAAGGCCCTTGTGCGAGGCCCAATGTAATGTATGTGCTTGACCGTCGCAACGTTATGAATTCCCTATATAGGTCACTCCTTGGGAGCAATGTTGGTTTGACATCCACATTGACGGGCAATGATAATTAGATGTCCTCATTGTGACCTTCCCATGGGACTTGTTAGGCCCATTCTCTTTATGGGTTGACCCCAAATAAGTGGGTCCCATTCGCTGTAGACGAATGACTTCATAAACATGGCCGACGCCAATCATCGACCCTGATTATCAATGCCGATTACCGATGCTGATTATTGGTGCCGATTGCCGAGGCCGACGCCGGTTATCGATACCGATTATAAGTATGTGACAACATAGCATCACTATACATGTTCATACGCATCATCTGCATGCTTATGATGAGATGAGTGATTGATCATAGCACATGCCTTTGAGCAGATTGTTTATGGGCTCCTTGATGGGCAGAGTTGCCCTACATGAGCGCGTGATACGCTCAAGATTGTTGCATGACTGGATTGCGTGATTCATGTATCATGCATTGTGTGACATGAGTACTGAACGCCCTAGTAACATCAGGGTCGTAGCCTCCACAGGCGTATCGTAGTTGGCAGGATTGGATACCGAAAATCTTGTTCTACATGGGTTGCTATAGATATCCCTAGGTGAAAGTCCCTAAACCCTTATGGTACCAAGAGGTTGCTCCAACGTCTAGACCGAGTGGGTGTAGGAGCGCCGAGTGCCGATTACCAGAAGGTCGCGCTTTCCACTGTGTCATGGTCGGTTGGAAGGGGGTGCGGCCTTACCTGCCTGAGAGGAGAAGGCAAAGCTAGGCTGAGTTTAACCAGCTCGAGGAATAGGTCCGCTATCGACGAGTCGAGCCCGATATTGGTAGGCGGATAGTGAAGTCTCTTCCACTTACCTTATTGCGTGGAATGGGGCGGCAATCTGGTTTAGAGTGTACTAGACCCCGGTGATATTCCAAATTTAAGCTGTATTGATATGTGGATATATAAGAGGATTTGTATGCTTGAGTTGCATCTCGCATCGTATGGCCTTGGTATGGCCGACATCATTCATGTCTTGCATCGCATAGCCTTGGTACAACTAACGGTATTCATAGATTTACCAGCATATTACGCATTACTCTGATATTTCATAATTGCATTACTACCTTGCGCACACACTTTCACCACCCTCTAAGCTTTCTATAAGCTTATACACGACCGTTGCGTGCAGGTGGTGTTGGATCGTAGCAGCGCTGAGGCAGGAGCGCAGAGGAGATCATTTTGGAGCCTTTTGTCCATTATCATAGTATTTCCCTTTATGCTCATTGTACTTGTAAAGTTTTTTATCATAGTAGAAATGTTATGGAGTTTTTGTTTGTTGTTTGTGGGTCATGCCTTTGGTTATGCTTATTACGAATTAAACTGATATTGAAAATTCTCTTTGTAGCATCCCAGGATCGGAACCTGACGTATGGGCGCTAGGAGCCGAGAATGGGGTTCTGCGAAGGCTGTCGGCGTCGGATTCGGCGATCGGGAATTTTGTAAGCCCGGTTTCCGAATTTGGGGCATGACACACGTGAACTAGTTTACGAGGAGAAAAATGGCAGTTTCTGTTTTTGCAAGGGAGACGGGTCAAATGTTGGTTTGACCCGTCCTGCGGTGTGGTGCACCTCGAGTGGGCGTGCACTTTATGCACGTCAATCACATCAGGTGGGTCCTACCTTGATGTTTTTAGAAATCTAATCCATTCATTCGTTCTTTCAGCTAATTTCAGGCGTCGAGCCCAATTTTGAATCATATCCAGAGAACAAGTAGGCCAGAAATCAACGTTTATGGGATAATTTGTCCGTTGGGAGACTTCTACGAAGATCCAATGGCCGGAATTTGACGTGTACAGTTAATTTATGGTCCTCAGGCCATATATGTAGTTTCGAACCAATCGAATGGCGAGAACCCTGTGATCTTGAATCTTGGACAACTTTTGGGCCTCTTTAACTTGAACGGCTTAATTTCCTCGGATCTCTGTCATGTGAATCCGTCGATCTTGGTGTCCTGAAGTCCGTCCATAGCCTTGGTGATATAGGAATGTTAATTCCATGCTTTTAGCATCCTATTCCAATCCAAGCTCCTAATTACACCCTACATCACAAACACGATTAAAATAGTCCATTAAGCATTATCATGTTGGTAAAATTAGGTAATAAATGGGGTCGATATGCAATATTTAACCCTCAACACAACCCCCAACCAGCATTTTGCTAGTTTCAAGCAAAGTTTTTGAAAAATAAGTTGAGAATTACAAGATAATTTCTATGAAACCGAGTGATATTTGAAAACAATCCAGATGTTTAGAAGTCTAAGATTCATGAATGTTGGGTATTACATTCTCCTAGACTCAAGCGTACAATAAACTTTATAATTAAGTTCAAAATGTTTATTAATTAGAACAATTCTAAACATTGAGTTCCATGAGTGTATAGTATAGTCCCGGCTTGTCAGCATTAAGATTCAATTCTTTATTTCATGATGTCATTGGTAACCAATAAGAGAATTCATGACGACCAAACCTAAACCCAAACTTGCCTCACATATCGTCCTTTATCTTTTTTTTTCAGCTTTTGATTTTTCCATTAAAAGTAACACCAAGGAGGGAATCAAATCCTCACCTATAGGGAGCAAACCTATGGTGAAGACTAGTCGCCTAATTCTTTCCAAATGTCAACCATGGGGAATCGAATCTACACCTATAGGGAGCAAACCTATGATGAAGTTCGTTTACCCAACCCTTTCCGCAGGCAGCTATCTTGTAGCTGGGTACTTTCTTTTTCTTTCATTCTTCTTATTGAACAGGATGGACAAATTTCCCAGGTTGGTTCCTTTCATGCTTATTGATTAGCAAGTCAATCCTTCAATATTGAACTGAAACCTCAATGTGTAAGCGAGATGTGACATGTGAAATCATGATTCCATCAATGTTTAAAATCACTTCGATGGCCATCTAATCCTGGATTAACAATTCAAACTTAACTATGAAATCTAACAAATAACTGAATCCAAGAGTCATAAATTATCAACATCACTTATCTTATAATTCTAAATCCAAGATGGCCATCAAAATCACTTCGACTTCATAAGAAATTTCAGAAAAATTTTAAAAATTTTCACAATTTCTGTTCAAGACCAAGAAAACACCAATTAGGTAACCTAATCTCCCACCCCCAACAAAAAATCTACATTGTCCTCAATGTAAAAGATATAAACTTGCAATGCCCATGGGACAACGAAAGTAAAGGAAAAGTAATGGAAAGATAATACCTGGATAACGAATCGAGAGAGAGACTTTCCAAGAGATAGCAGTATGAAAGCCGGTCAGCATGAGAGTGAAGACATGAAAGTAAACTATCCTAAAGCAATGCGGGAAGCAAACTAACCTAATGGCATAAAACCGTCTAACCTAGAACAGCATAAAGCAAACTACCCTAGTCTTATGAAAGCAGGAAAAAACTACTCAATCATGCTGCAAGGTTCCTCTTCTGGCCAGTATCTTGATAAGTTTCTCAGTAAGTTCCTCAACAAGATCATCCAAAAGCCCTTTTTACAATAGGCTTGAGCGCCCTAGAGCACGACTTTCCAGAGAGACTTATGTACCTTATAAGAAATTCTTCATTAAATTGCTTGAGGTATCCAGAGTATATACGATTCACCTGTGACAGAAGAAGTTTCAACATTAGTATCCCATGGTGAATCAAAAATTACAAGTAGATGAAGTTTAGAAAACTTCGCAAGAAGTGATGTAGCCTCAACACATTCCGAAGTGTCATCAATTTTCAGCTCCTCCTCCTTTAATGGTAGACGTTTAGGATCAAGGGAAGAAGGGGCTTCAGAATAAGGGTTCTCTCGGTCAGTGATGACTACCGAAACGTCGTCTTGCAAGGTATCCACTCTATCTTTTAACATGGGATCGTTTGAATTTGTAAAGTGTGCCAAGCAATCCCAAGAGTTGAAAAGTTCAGCTGAGTGTGTCTTATTTTCCACATTGGAGCTCGTGATGATCTGCCCAAGGAATCCATCATTCTTGACAGTGGACGGATATATGCTCTCTTGCTCCAGTCCTACATAGACAGATTGAAAATCAATAAGGGAAACATCGATGTGATCACTCTGTTCATTGAAACTACTCACTCGAGGCGTATTGTCAAACGTGTACGGCTCAGATGGTTGCCTCAATTGAGTGGTTTCAAATTCCAGGGTCGTAGTGAGCAATTCGTCCTTCTCCTGAGTCATATCATCATTCGATTTAGAGGAGCGGTCCAAACATGTTTCACAAGAGTTAGAAGGGTCGGTTGTAAGGGGCTCATCCTCCACTTTTAAATCATACATGTCAGGTGAGGGGAGTAGCTCATTATGACCGCTTGCTTCGTGTACTTCTTGATTATTGACTTGGACCGAACTTAAGACTGATTTTAGGGGAATTCGGGCTGCACATTCATGACCATCATCCCAATACACATCATATTCTAGTTCAGTACAGTGCATATTTGGGATGAGATCTCTTTCCTCACATTGAGGTTCACATAAACCAACCTCTTCCTCATCATTAAAATCTAGTGTATCATGTGAGTGAAGTATATCATCATCATTATATTTGAAAGACACCCATGTATCTCCACCATTCTTTTGAACAGTCATTGAGATCGACTCATCGGGGAATTGAACCGTATGCTCATTAATGGAATCCAACTCCTCATTCCAAATTCCAGATTTCTTCAAAAGCGAGTGAGGATCACTTTCCTCGCATTGTATTTCTAGATTGGATTGTAGTTGGGATGAGCGAGCTTCCTCTATCCTATCGAGGTGCGAATTGAGTGCTTCCATTGCTTTTATAATTTCTGCAAGACACTCTATGTTATGCTGAAATGAATTCTCTTGGATCATTTCTGGTTGGTTCTCAAAGGTAGGGTATCCAAGAGAATAATCAGTACAACATGTTGTTGGTTCATCTTCCCAGTTTTGATGGTTCCACTGGTTATAGTCATACTGATCATACATGGAAGAATATGATGTTTGATAATAATCCTTATTCCCATGATTATGATCATATACAGACCTATTAACCGATGGAACATAACGTTCTAGTCGGTTCTCAATGTCGGTTCTCGATGGAGAAAAATCTTGAGATATACATTGAATTCCAAAACCCTCAGGCATTCCCCAAAACTGCTTATTCATCTCAGCATAGACACATACCCAAGCTTCCATGGTGAACCCTAATTCTGAGTCTAATCCTAGAATAAAAGAAAAAAACCTACAGCAATAAGAGATCTAGAAATAGAAAGAGAAAGAATTAGAAAGAAGTTACCAGGTTTGAAGTTTTTATGTTAGAATCCTGCAAAAGAAAACAAAAGAAATTAGTTTCTAAAAATAGAAATCCTAAAGTCAGAAAGTTTCTAAAAATAAAAATAGAAAGTTACTAAAAAAGGAAAGTTTCTAATAAAAAGTAAAGTTAGTTTCTAAAAAGGGAAAAATTTCTAAAATTAGAAAATAGAAACAAGAGGAAAGCCTAGAATTAGAAATTTCTAAAACTAAAACCTTAATTCTAAAAATAGAAAAGGTAGAGAAATTGGAAAGGAATTACCAAATTAGAAGCTTATGTCATGGTCCTACAAAACAAGAAAAATATGTTAGTTTCTAGAAATTAAATAGAAAAAATCCTAACCTAAATTAGTAAAAATCATAATCTTAAACTAATTCTAAAACTAATTAATTTCAGAAAACGTAACCGTCAATCCCCGGCAACGGCGCCAAAAACCTGTTCACTCCCCAAGTGTAGGGTTGTGATGTGGTAATAAACTTGGTGAGATCGAGGTCGAATCCCAAGGGACTGATACTTGTACGTTATCTGAAACTAAATAAAACTAGGACTAGAAAAAGATGAAATCTAAATCTAAAATATTAGAGGAAATAATTGTGATTAAAGTGAGTAAAACTAATGCAATTTAAGGTGGAAAACTAGGGTTTCAAAGGATCCACTTATAGAGATCAAGGAGATCTACGCTTGAAACATGAACTCAACTGGACTTCGAGTCCCATCTTCATTCAGTTAGAAGATATACCAGGAAAATCAATTCTGAACTTCTTTTGATCTAGTTTTCAAGGGGTAAGACAAATGCAGATTAGAATAGATTCCATCACAAAACCATGCCCATGAGACAAAGTAAACAACAGAATTAAACTAATCCAATGCTCATCTGAGTAATGTATGATTGTTAGGAAGGATTTTGTCATTCCACCATGTCCAAGGGGCGATGGTAAACAACAGGGCGTCCTAGCTTCATAATCACAAGAGAGGAAAGGGAAATACTCAAGCCATCGCAGATCTACTGTAATGTAAGTCACAACAAACCATTAAAAACTAGAAGTATTCCTATTAATCAACTATAATCAAAATCAATTCATCACATGCATCCAAGCCGTAGGATCAACCCCATCACGCCACAAGCTTCACCTCTTAGCCCTAGCTAAGAGGTTCAGCCTAACATGAATGGGCTGAATCACTCAAGAATAAAAATAAACAAAATAGAAAAATTCACAACTCCAAAAACTAATCCCTCTTTCTATCTCTCTCTCCTTTTCTTTTATAACTCTGAAAGACGCTGGAGAATGTCGACTAGAGTCGGTTTTAGCAGCCTCCAGCGAAGAGGCGGTGGCTGCGTAAGAGTTGTGCACTCCTTTCGCAGAAAATAAATGGCACCCCCTGTTTTACCCAGTACAAAACGGGAGAATCCACTCCACTTTCCTTCCTTTCTTTCCAAAGAAACAACGTCTCCTAGGACGGTTTTTTATGGCCTATATGATGAACGGATCAAATCTTGCATCTGATCAACGGCCACGATCGTACAACGATGTCAAAAACTTTTATCAACTTGGACCAACACATCCTCGATCATCCCTCTCGGTACACGAACTGATTGATTAGCAAGTTGTAACGTGGTCCGGGTGGGTTTTAATTCACCAAAACCTAGTTGTTCATAGCCGAGTAAGGAATCAAATTTACACTCGCCCCCAAGTCAAGAAGTGCATGCTCAATCTGGTAATTTTCAATTACACAAGTAATGGTTGGGCTACCGGGATCTTTGTATTTTTGTAGCACATCTTACTTGAGGATGACACTCGCTTTTTCTGTCAAAAAGATTTTCTTTTGTATATTTTGTCGTCTTTGGGTAGTGCATAGATCTTTCAGAAATTTAGCATATGAAGGGATTTGTTTAACGGCATCCAGTAGAGGGATGTTGACCTTCACTTGTTTAAGCACCTCTAGAATATCTTGAGAATTAGATAAAAGTTTTGGTGCAATCAACCATTGAGGGAATGGCGAAATCAGCTTACTTTGAGGTTTCGGTTCTAACACATGTGGAGTAATTCTAGTTCTATCATTCTTATCTTCTTTGGGATCTTTTGGCTTTTCAGCTCTTACCGAAATAGATTTGTCAATTGTCTTTCTACTCCTAAGAGTGGTGATAGATTTGGCTTACTCCATTTGATTTGAAGAGCTTGGGTCATTAATTTCACATTGTGGCTTTGGATTGGGGAGAGGTTGGGCTGAAAGCATCCCTTTCTCCCCACTCGCTAAGTGTGACTCAATCCTTTGAATGGACGATGCAAACATTCCCATTGTTGTTTTGATATCTTGGAATGCTTGTACCATATTCTGGTTGAATAGCTCTTAGTTTTACATGAATTTTTGAACAGTATCCTCTTGAGGCCTTTTCTGATTTAAAAATTGAGATCCTCTTGAGGCCTTTTCTGATTTAAAAATTGAGTAAGGGCCTCTTGTGGGTTAGCCGTTTGGCCATTCCTCCAACTAAAATTTGGATGGTTTCTCTAGCTAGAATTGTATGAATTTAAGGTTGGTCCTCTGAAAGGTCTTTAGTAGTTATTCACAACATTCGATTACTCATTCAATATCTCTTTTAGAACATAAATTCCTCCCATTTTCTTTGATTAAGTAGGCTTAGAAGTGGTGAGTCTTGGAGAGGTGTCCCATGATTGTGCATTTTCTGCCAATTGATCAAGGTAATCCCACGCATCATTGGCCTTTTTGTTCATGAATTCACCATTTACATCATCTCTATGAACTGGCGCATTAGCGAAGTCAATTCATTACTGTAACGTCCTAGATTTTCGTTATTTTGGATTTCCAAAACCCCTTAAAATTTTTCATTATAATTAACTTATATTGTCACTTTCTGACTATTAACACTTGATGTTAGCCTATACGCGAGTGGTACCAATAAAGAACCACACAAATCTTATTAATCAACCATAGGAAGCCAACGAATCCAGCTGATCACTTAAACACTGAGTTTAGCCACATGATTTGTTCACATGGGGCCCACATTTAGCTGACCTATCACTGACTAATCAAGACAACCGTAACTAAATAAAGATCTACCCAAAGCCGAGACAAGTAGGGGTCATATCTTAATTAACAAACCGAATCAATCCATTTACTCATTTGGCCTAAAAACCAGCGGTTTAGGATTATTAAGACCGAATCGCCGTTTTCACTAATTATAAATAGGCCACATTATGAACGTAGTAAATCTAAACCCTAATATTTGCGCACAAGAAATCTTGATACATAATTCATTCTATAAATGCTCCGATTTTCTGAACAAGCTTTACACCGCTCGTTAGTGGGTCACTAATTCTGAAAATATAGAATAATGTCCGTCTCGCTGGGCTTGACGTCCATCGTGGGACATTGAGCTAAGATCGCGTCTCGAATCGTTTAACTTGGACTCGCAAGCTGAGTGCTTGGGTTGAGTGAATATCTTATATGAAAATATGAAACTTCAGTAAAATAAGTTCATTTCTTCTTTCACAAAGTTGTAACTTTTGGACCATGTAACTTTCGGACCATCAATTCACAACCAAAGTTGGAGTACCAACTAAAGATATTTTCCTAAATATTCCGTATAGTCGCGACCCAGATCAGCTATCGGTGACCGTTGAATAGACTTTTGATCATATTCATTTATCAGCGCATCCAAAGGGTGGGTCGATCATCCATACGTAAATCATCATTAGGGCTAACTATCATATGGTGTATATTAACATGTACACCTCATAATGGCCCTAGAGGTTAGAAACTCTCTCATAGGGATAGTATAATGAAAACTTGACCCTTAGGGCCATTTGCACAACTTCTGGAACTATATAAGGGCCTCATTTGGGCACCCCATCTCTCCATACGAATTTACAATCTCCAAAGGAGAGAAAAATAGAAAGAAGAAGAGGAGAAGAGTGAGAGTAGGAGTGGGGAGGCTTTAGTGCTTCCCTTTATCGGTTTCCTCCAATCAAAGCCTTAGTATCGATCATTTTCCTCCGTCGAATCCACCCCATTTACGATTTGGAGGAAAGAAACAAACCTACTTTCTAACCTAGGTTTTTCTAAGATGAATTGCATGAATCTCACATAGTTCTTGGTATATGTATAGAAATTTGTGATTTTTTCCAAATCCATAACCCTAGGAGCTCAAAATCAAAGATTCTTTCTTAAAGGTGCGGACTATAAATGCTTAGGTTACGATTTATCGATGCTTTCATTATAGTTAATGATTTATGATTTCCTAATGTAGGTTTTCTTGTTGTTATAAATACACTTATATCTCTATCTAATGAATTGATTAATTGCAAGTTGTAGTGTGACGTTGTCTATGTGTTCGATGAAATGCCTAAATGAATAGTTTATCAAAATTTGTTTATCGAATGTTAACCCATATGTTATGAGTGTTTGTTAACATGATTTGGATAAGAATGGCTATGAGTGTAGTCCAGGCAACTGGTAAACTTTCACGTTTGGGTGGCCAAATTGGGTTGGCCACCTTGGGTAAATTCGAAAGACTCGGGTCGGACATTGACTATCAACAGTGGCTAGGTCACGAGGGGTGCTTACACGCTCCATGCCGGTTATGTTAGTGTGCGCCCGTACCAATCGAAATTGCCTAAATAACCAGTTGACCTATTGTATGTTCACCATATATGAATGCAATTGCTTGAATCTAAGGTACCCCCTACTATTGTAAAGATCCACCTTTAACCATGGTATTATGATTGTCAAGACTTGTGAACCGGGCATGGTGGTATGGGACACCGTATCCGTGCTGTCGGCCTACAATGGGGTGACGAGCCTTCCCGTAGTGACCGCAAGCACTACTTCTTATAACTTGCCTATTGTATGTATTTATCTAAGAGTGACGAACCTAGACGGATCAAGAACACAGGAGTAGGACCGCTGCAGTTGTCCAATGCCTAAGATTCGGTTAGGAACAATGTTTAAAAGGGAGGTATCTTAGCTTCCCCAAATTACTGGATAAATAGACATAATTAATCACTCAGCTAATATGATCATGCACCACATTACATTAGTTAGAATGTGGCAAAATAGGCGTTGCAGTCGCATGTTTGAGGAAGTGTTGTCATGTGCGAAACAGGTGGTCGGAGTCACGTGTTGAGGGAGTGTCGATGGGTGAGGGCATGCGTCATTACATAAACTTCATTCTCGAAAAAGAGTAGTCAAGAAGTGATTGTTTTATATTACCTTATATTACTGTATTGATTAACTTGATAACATGTGTAACCTTTGCTTTATGGAACCACTGAGTTGATCACTCACTCCCGCTTTGGGATGGTGTTTTAAAACACCAACCAGATGCTAGTGTAGATGCAGGTACCGTTGATGCCGATGCACTAAAGCAGGCATTCATGGATGAGTTCTCCTATTTTCAGCTCTTGGATGGGCCGACATAGGCCATGTACCGTTGGACAGGGAGCGTTGGGCATATGGGCTTAGCTGGATGTTACGTTATCACATTTTGTTTATTATTTTGGAACTGTATCCATATACATTAAACCCAGCCATGGACTCATACTTTGGAAGGAACTTCACGATATATATGTTTTGATTTACGCATTTGCTTTAATTAAATTAAACTTGGAGTATGATACGTTGTTTAGTATAATTTTATGCATGCTCAAGTGCCTAACGTGAAAGTAATCAGGATATTGGCTTCTGAAAAACATAAATGATGTTCGGAATCTCGGGAGTCAAGCTTTGCTCGACCCTCGAAATTCAAGGCGTTACAGTTACAGAAAAAGTTTATTAGTTGTCATACTTCATAGCCATTATGTGGACAAGAATTCGTGAGATCTTTGAACCTTTCCCAGCATTGGAAGAAGGTCTCTTCCTCTTTTTGGGTAAAAGTTCATGATTGTCTTCCTTAAAGTGTTAGTTTTATTAAACAGGAAAAACTTTTTGAGAAATTTTCGGGTCATCTCGGCCCATGTGCCGATGGATCTTAGCTTTAAAGAGTGCATCCACATCTTAACATTCTCTTTCAATGAAAAAGGAAATAATTTAAGTCGCACTGTGTCCTCAGACACATTTGGAAAGTGTACTGTAGTGACTATCTCATCAAACTCCTTGATGTGCAAATATGGACTTTTAGAATCTAGTCCATGAAACTTAGGAAGGAATTATATCACTCCAGGTTTTATATCCATATTTCCTGTATTAAGTGGAAAGAACATGCAGGAAGGTATACTCACCCCCGCCAGTTGTAAATAATCGCGTAGAGTATGAAGTGGGGGTGCATTATGCACGTCGTTTTCATCTTGAACTTCCTCAACTGGTGGTTGAGGTTGAGGTTGATTTGCATCCATCACTTCAATTTACTGAGAGGATCTCAAGTGGTGTCTAATCATTTGATGGATAGACAACCCTTCGACTAATCCTCATTCACTCAAGAGACGTTGAGTGTTCTCATGAACCCACTTGGGCATGAAACACGCACAACCCTCAAGTAACTAAACAATTAAACCTTAAAAAAAATTAAAAAAAACTTTAAAAAAATAAGAGATCTAAAAATAATAAGAGAGAGGGTTGGAACAAAATTACCGAATAAGAGTTGCTATGTTAGAAATCCTACAAAATAGAAAACAATGTTAGTTTCTAAAAATAATTTTAGAAAAAATCATACCCTAAAAACATAGCAAGAAAATAAATCATAATCTTAACCTAATTCTAATACCAATTAATTCCAGAAAAACGTAACTGTAGTCCCTGGCAACGGCACTAAAAACTTGTTCACAACCCTAAGTGTAGGGTTGCGATGTAGTAATAACTCGTGAGAACAAGGTCGAATCCACAAGGACTAAACTTGTACGTATTCTGAAAAAAACTAGAACTAGAACTAGAAGAATATCTAAATCTGAATTCTGGAATAAAAGAGAGTAATTGTGAATAATGTTTAAACTATCAATTAAAGGTGGGAACTAGGGTGTCAAGGATCCACTTGTAGCTATTAAGATACCGCCATGCTTGATTCAATAAACACAATTGGAATTGGAGTCCTATCCTATCCAATTGGAAGATAAAGCAATTTTAATCAAATTTGAACTTTTCATTTACCTAATTCTCAATAGAGGAGAATTATGAAGATTGGAAGGGATTCCATCACCCTACCATATCCAAGAGATGATAATGAACAATGAGATTTACCAATCTCACTATCTCAAAACAGAAAAAGAAGATATCCAAAGCTATCACAGCATCTATTGTAATTTGAGTCACAATAAATCATAAAAAACTGAAAATATTCTTTTAATATCAAATTAGAAATCAATGAAGTTCAATAAGAATAAGAATCAAAGAAAAATAAACATCTTAACACGCTACAAGCTTCACCTCTTAGCCCTAGCTAAGAGGTTTAGCCAACCATTGATATGATTGAAACTAAATCTCTTAAACAAAGCATAAAAAATAAACTAAGGAAGAAGAAAAACTCTTTGGTAGCTGCTCTACCCCTTTGTTATGCTCCTTGAGATGTTTCCAAACCCTAGAAGATGCTTTGGAGCATCCTAGGGTGTCCTATTTATAATTGTAGAACTCCAACTTTCGCACCTAGTTGAAAAAATCTAGAAACCGCCTCAAATTTTCGTACTCTTCACGATTTGCTAAATTAAACTTCACTCTGCGCAGTTTTTCAAAATAGACTTCACTCTACACAGCTAATAGACTCTGAGTTTCAGAATATGCTTTTTCAGGACAATTTTAGGAATATGTTTGTTTTAAGGACAATTTCAGGATTCCTTTTCTTCACTTCAAATCTTTGATTCTCTTCATTCTTCACTTGGTTTTCTTGGATCTTTGGTATATGAATTCTTCATTAATGACTTCCAAATCTTCGAATCTTCATTTAGTAATCTTTTGAGAATAAATCTTCCTTTTGGCATCAATTTCACCTTAAGTTCTCAAAATCACCTCGCACATGAAAACATGCATAATTAAATCGATTAAGCACTATCATGTTTATAAAATGAAGGTATAAATAGGGGGAAGTATGTAATATTTCACACTCAACATCGACCATGTTGCCGAATCGAGTTCGGCCGGATGATGATCAAGTGAGGAGGTAGACATCGCCCCTACCTTGGCCACCGTGGTGTGCTTACGCGATTAGTTAGGCCAAAATCAACCCTCAGTTGAGGTCGATTTTGTAAGTGTTATATTGGAAATCCAGCACCCAGATTTGTCAAATTTTGTTATGCCAAACCATTTAGAATCTGTATCGTGTTTTGATAAGTTGGAAAGATCTTCTTCATACATTTTAAGTTGTCCACATCATCGTCGAACTTTTCTACATATTCAAGTTGAAGAACATTGACAAAATTCAAGACTACAAGCTCAAGTACAAAAATAGATGTTCGAAGCTCAAGCTAAAGTTCAAGATCACTACCTTAAGTCTAGCTCAAGTTCAAGACTTCAAGGACAAGCTTCATGTATTTCAAGTAATTAAAAGCGATCGATGTTTCGATGTTTTATACTCACAATCAAGGTATGAATGACCCTAGATTGACCATAGGTTAGGTCATATTTATTGTATATCGAATTTAGGTCAATGTATAAGTTTATAGGCTTTTCTTCGACTAGTCCTAGCCTTTATTTGACTAGTCCAAGCACTGGCTCGACCAGTCTAAAGTGTTTCTCGACCAGTTCAAGATTTGTTGAGAATTTTTAAAAATTTTTTGTTATGGCTCGACCAGTCGTGGACACTGCTCGACTAGTCGAGTGAACAGTCTCGACCAGTCGAGTGAACAGTCTCGACCAGTCGTGCAATGCTCGACTCAAAGTCCAGCAAGCTTTTCTAGTCTCACTCGACCAGTCGAGTAACGAATTTATCTTATCGCACCAGAATTTTAAAAATTGGTTGGTGCTTCGACCAGTCGAACCAACCTTTAGACCAGTTAAGGAAACATAATTTTTACCTATAAATAGAGGACGAATCTCAGAGTTTTTCATTCATTCCAAGCCTAATCAAGCTATCACTATGAGAGATAAGTTCCTTCAAATTATGAAGCTATTAATTATTCATTTTAGATTCTATTTATAGCTTTTTTTATTTGATTTTGTGATCTCTATTCAACTCTATTTTATTAAAAAGGGGAATTGTGATTTATCCTTTTGAGATCAAAATCAAATCAAGCTAGCCCCAGGTTGATTTAATTTAAAAATCATTTAGACGTAGAACCCTTTCATTTATGAGATTGGACAATGAATATCTACGTCTACATCAAATTGGTTCTACCGGGCTACATCGGGATCTTCAGATAAGTATTTCAATTTTCTGCATTTTTAGTTTGTGAGATTTATCCAGGAAGAACTCATTATGGGGTTTTTCTAATTGTGTAAGCCCATTTGAAAGACACAACTGTGAAGGTTTTAAGGTGAACCTTGGAAAACCTTATTTCATAGTGAAAGTCAATATCTCGTGGGTGTGGATATTGGGAGTGGAGTAGCTATGTAGCTGTTCTTGAACAGTTGGTGTACACACACGAACCACTATAATTCTTGGTATTTGGTTGATGTTGACGGTGATGTATGTGTGGTGAATGTTGTAATTTCCTTTTATGCGCTTGTGGTGAATGTTGTAATAATTGTTTTTTTTTTCCTCTTTCTAAGTTTGAGTTTTTGATACTTACAAACGTTTTAGTAAGGTTGTCCTACCATAAGCTTTTGGTTTTTGGTGTAAGGTTGTCCTCAGAACTCAGTTTATATCAACCTCTCAAGACTTGGGCATTTAAGGTTGCTTTTATTTGTGCTATCTATATTTGTATATCATTATATTCCACATTTATTTTTTAATTTGGCATAGTCCTATTCCCCCCCCCCCCGAAGGACTTAGAGCTCGGCCTTTTCAAATTAGCCTTTCTTAGATTTGTCATAACCATATTGATCTCGAGATTAGTCGGGAATGGATATATATCAATCAACATCGCCTCGTCACCCTTCTCAAGGAACTTCAATAGTCCGCGGTCGATATTATCCTGGAACATGTTCTTAAATACAACACATTTGTTAGTTGAATAGGAACGAGTTTTATGCTATTTACATTATTCAATTTTCTGTAATTCGTCGGCCGAAGGTATCTTCTGATTTTTGGGAATCTTGATAAACTTTTTAGCCAACAGAATTTCGAATATCTCATCAACCTATGTAATATCAAAAGTGTAAACTTTTTGGGCCTTTTGTGAGGTCAATACGGTCAATTATGCCTTGACCAATGCCGAGTATATGAGTGGTTTTTAACTACTACTTCGGCAATCGCGACCTTGTAATTTGGGTCATAGTAATATATTCCAATTGACGAGTTCTTCTGCTTAACATCCTCTTGCAGAAGTTCTTCATACCTAGAGACCTTTCTAGTCAGGTCGTATAGGTCCATGAACTTTGTTCCAATGAACTTCTTACGAAGTTTGTATTCGAGCCCGTCTTGCGCAAGCTATACAAATTCAACCACGGTCATAACAACCTTACATCAACTTTTTGCTCTTTTAAACTGGGTGATATAACTCTCGCAGGTTTCTCCTGGTAACCGTACAAAATAGGTGAGATTGGTCATAACTATTTCCCTATTCTTAGAAAAAAAAAATTGAGCATAGAATTTTTCTTCCATTTCTTGCCAAGTATGAATTGAATTTGGCCATAAGTTGGAATACCACAGGAAAGCTATTGTCGTTAACGAATAATTAAATAATTGCAGCTTGTGATAGTTGTTGTTCGCTAACTCCCCACATTGCATGGTGAATTGGCCAATGTGCTCGATGGTCGATTAGCCGGAATCACTTGAAAATAGGGCAAAGTCCGGTCGATAATTCTATGCCAACGGGTGTTGTCGATTGATCCACTCAAGATAAGGCTAATGGTAGACTGGAATAATATTGTGGCCAAGTACTTGGCTTGCAACTTCCTGAACCATTTGCATGATTTGATCACAATTCACTCGCTGAGGTTTAACTATTGGTGGTGGATCAAAACCTAATCGGTTTAATCCCTCTTGGAACAGCAAATTCCTGAGGAATTGTTGGGGTTATATCCTCCTAGTAAGCCCTGATTTCGAATTTCATGAATGAAATTCCTAGCCTCTCACTATGGTCATCTGAATTCAGTGGGGGTCGGAGCATTCTGTATCTCTTGAACTAGAATTGGTGGTGGATTCTTCTACGGAGGAGGCATAGGTGGCAGTTAAACTGCGTTGCTGATACAACTTCTTTCAACATTATACTACATTGCTGTTGGCACTCTTTCGGCCATCATAGCCATTAATCAATGTATGGCCTCGGCCTGGATGGCCATGTATTTGATGGTGTTCTTAGTTTGAATACGAAATTGCTCGACTTGGGCACTTTCGTATTCCTAAACATGTTGGATACTCAGTTGTATATCTCGAAGTGTGACCATTATCTGTTCTTCTTGATTCCCGGTACTAAGTATCGGACTACTGTTTGGGTTTAATGCTTTGAGGGTCGCTTAAACCGGCACGCCCTCGATTAGAGGCGGTGTAGTAGGTGTGCAGGACTTAACCCCAACAATTTGATTACTTCTTCTATTCATAATTCCAATTGGCAATGTTACACCAGTAAGTTAGAGACATGGTCCCACTAGGAGTGTTAAAACTTGTTGCTTGTCGTTTTCGGGAATTTGGTCACTTGATAAGTGCGGGCGTGCCAGAATTGAATTTGTGGCTCAATTCAAATCGAACAATTATGACCTAAAGCATCGAGATAGGAAGATACATAGTATATGACTGAGATCGGCCGTCTATTCAGCCATTCGCTTAGCATGTAAATAGGATTAGATGATTTTTAAAGAGACTTGTTGCTCATTGTTTTCAGTAATTTAGTCACTTGGTAAGTGTGTGCCTACTAAAATTGAATTTGCGGCTCAATTCAAATAGAACAACTATGACCCCCAGCGCCGAGATAGGCATATAAGTAGTATATGACCGAGATTGAATGAGATCAATTGCCTAATCAACTACTCGCTCGGCATGTAAATAGGATCAGGCGATATTCAGAGGGTAGGGTTCGTCCTCTGATGATGGGTTATACCTTTGTCTTCCGTACGAAAAGACTTTTCAGTACAGATAAAAGAAAAACGAGAAATGAATTCTTACAGTTGGTCGCAGAGGACAGCTGCGAAGCACCTTCCTAAACGAGGAACTGAATCTAGCATATGAGTGTAGATCTAAATTACAGCTAAGATTACGTGCTACTTGATTAACAATACGGATTATACTGTGGAATGTAAACAACAGGCAAAAAGTAAAAAGGTTACACTAGGAATTGTAATTAACTTGCAGAAATGGTAAAGTGATTACACTAAGGAATGTAATTGACTAGTAATAAAAAGTATCATTGAAAGATATGTTTGAATTTGACTAGATTATTACGGGACAAAATTTTCTTGTTGAATTCCTTTGCCTTACTCTAGCCAATTAAATCTATCTTATATCCTAAAGGTTATAGCAAATTGTTCAATACTGATGTCCTCCTTTGCTTTTGCTATTACCATTTGTCATATAACGGCTTTTACACGGTTACTCATCTATCGACTGCTTAAGCAATATCATAACATCGCTTGATGTGCTATTGCTATAGTATCATAGGATCTCTTAATATATCCCCGTATGTCTGAAAATATACTGCATATTTAAATCTATCCAGATAGCACACGACTCCAGGAATTGACGACAACGGGATGAACAGTGTCAGCCCCACAAACACGTGGTATTCTTTGCAGACTACTTAATGATACTAACCAACCTATCAGTGGGCCGCATCTTCGATCAGCAATTGCCATGATCAATCAGCTCCTTCTCACGCGTGAAAGTTAAAGAAAGCAACCGTCCAATAAAAAGTAGTAGATCTATCTTTGTGCACACCTCAAGCTCCATGGTCTCAGCCCCATGAGCACGGTTTGGTAATGAAATATCCACCGTGAAAAACTTTCTAGGACCCACTGTAATATTTATTTTCCATCTAACCTATTGATAAGGTCACAAACATGGGATGATGGTAAAACACAAATATCAGCTTGATCCAAAACTATTTCATGTGGTGTGGTCCACCTGAAAATAATAAATTTTCCTAAAATTATAATTTTAAATTAGAAGGAAGCGTTTTATCGTAAAATGGACTGATGTGATCTGTTATGGGAGTCGGTTGACACCACTGGCCCATTGTTAACCAGAAGATTAAGTCCACTTCCATAAATATCTCTGGAACAGATTCTTCATCACCAAATTCAAATTCTGCAACAATTATCTTAGCTGGCACTTGATCTTATCTAATGTATTATCTTTATTCTGTTTTTCTTCTTACTTATCTTCCTTCCGCACTTTTTGTATTTTTGTATTTCAAAACTCATGTAATCTTATCAATTCATGATTCATATAAATATAGCAATAGAGGAATTGTTTTGGCAGTGAGGCCAGAACACTTTTACTATTTCTTTCACCCATTACAATAAAGATTGATAGCTCGAGCATTCGTGACGATGTCCAAATCAATAGTTACACACCTCTATTATGTGCTATTACTTTGAATGGCAATTTCTCCTTATCTGGAGTAAATTTCTTTGATGTGGATATGTCCGGTACTCAATTACATGGTGCCCTCTACAGGATTGGGGTGGATTTGACAGGTTACTTCTATTTCCATTCAAGCTTCTTCTGGTCTAGTTGTACCAACAATGCGTGTGCGGCCCACCCTACATCACCATGGGATGGTATGCATGACTAAGGTTTGGCTCATTCACTCAGTAGCATACTCTACCAATGTGATTTTACCAGCAAAATAATATTAGTCCATTGATCCGAAATATCACACTTGTACAAGAAAAATGGATGGTTAGGAAAGAAAAAAAGAAAAAAGAACCCCAACTAATGAAATTAATGTAGATGTGTGGTCCACTTGATGAATAAATGGTATGCCCATTAGGTAGGTGTAAAGAAAAGCACACCAATGGTTGGTTGGTGTCCCCAATAAAGAGATTTTCAAAGGTAGTAGTAAATATTTCCATTTTACATTTCTTCAACTCATTTTTGTAGAATAAACGTTGCGAAATTAAATTTTTAGAAAATTCATTTCATTTCGGAACATTTCCAGCTTTCCACAGTACTGAGTTGGATATGTCGACAACAGTGCAGTCGTTTGTGCATGGGTGTGGTCCACCTACGATTTCATGTGGTGCTGTGCGAAAGGACCACCTACGATTTCATGTGGTGCTGTGCTGTGCGAAAGGACCACCTACAAACTTTTTGGGTGTGGCCTCCAAAAAGTTTTCAACGGTAGCGTTCAATCGCCACTATTTCATGTGGTGTGGTCCACCTACGATTTGAATATTCTTAATTTTTGACCTCGTGACCTTAAAAAGTCGATGGACGGCATGGATAAAACACAAATCATGGTGGGCCCACAGAATTGATACCAGCTATCAAACAGGTTGGGGTTGGGTCACTAGCCAAACCGCATCCAATCAAATTAGGGGCGTGTACCATGTAGTCAGCTGAGGCATGCTCTGGCGCTGTGCGAAAGGACAGATCAAAGAAAGAACCAAAAAAATTTAGTGGAACATGTTTTACTAGCTTTGTTCATATTATTTTTCTGAGAAATGTCGGAAATTGCTTGCATCACGTTTGCTAATAATAGCATATGTATATTGCAAAGCAGCCCATTTGATTCTCCTTTTTTAAAAATATAAAAATTGGAGTGCGAGGACTATGGCGGGTGAGCAGATTAGGTGCATGTGTGGAGACCATCTTGATGAACGTTTTGTATATTCATGCTGTCCATCAAAAATTTTTCATATTATCTTAGGACATTATGGCAAAAATTAAGGAGATTCAAATATCACATAGACCACACTACTAGAAATACCGGTGAATGATAGTTAAAAACTTTTTGTGGGTTTGCTCACTGTAAGCATGGGTTTGACTCTCCTCCCTGGCATTACCTATTGCAGGTGGTTAGGAGTGATTGCATGCATCCGCATGAAATAGTCTCACCTAAAAAATGAGATGGAGACAACTTGCATTGTTTCATTTAAAAAAAAAAAAAACCCTTTTTAAGAGCTAGGAAGGTTTTGGATCAAGCTGATATTTATAATTTTCCTTCATTTAGGTCTACTTGTCCTTATCAACACGTTGGATGGAAAATGAACATTAGGGTGGGCCCTAGGTAGTTTTGAATGGCAATCATTCAATCACCACTGTTTCCATGGTATGGTCCATTTGAGATTTTGATTTGATTAATTTTTGGAATCACTTCCTAAAATGCTATGAAAAAACATATGAATGGTAGATATACATTACATCATCAAGGTTGGGCTCATGGTAAGGATAACTAAGGTGTTATCCGGGTACCACCTAATCCACTCACCTTATGCCAGGCATCTCATTGGCAGATTGTAAATAACGTGTATTGTGTTAGTAGTTATTTTTTGTTTTTCTGTACTTGATAGAATCGAATTCTAATAAATTATAGGTATAAGTAGGAGGAGAATAAGCAGGATGATGAAAGGAATAAAAGACTCCATGAAGAATTACTGGCTTTCCTAATCTTTGGCATAAGAAAAGGAATTTTCACCTTTCTTGTGTGAACTGTAGCGCATGTGCCAAATATCACATCACATACACTGGAGATGTGGGATGACTTTGAACATGCCATGGCTAAGATTTAAAGCCAATCCACCCGCCAAAAGTAATGCATTGTATATCCATGTTGTACATTTATTTTTATTTTTGCAACTCATTTTAGAAGTTATCCAAGAACTTAATCACATCTAAATCTCTCGTAAATGACCAGTGAAATCTTTTTGTAAGCCACAAAAGTTTAGGAGATCTTTGTATTTTTTCTTCATCCGGTTGACCTTATCAACAGGTTCGATGACATTATGAGCAGGTTGGATGACAGATAAACATTACGGATATGCATATGGTATGCCTTAGGAAGTTTTTAATAGTGTGCATTCAATCATTACTGTTTTTTGTGGTGTGGTCCACATGAGATTTTAATCTACCTTATTTTTTGGTAGAATGCCTAAAATGAGCTAGCAAAACGGATGGACGGCATGGATATACAACACATATATCCAGGTGAGCCATGATAAGGGGCTCACACACTAAGGGCCATCTGAGATCCAAAATCTGAATTTGAAATATGAATATAAAGTCAGAAAACTAGTAGTGAATCTAGAACAACTTATTTGTTAACTAACGTCTTAAATGTTTAAAATATATTAATTCGACACATTTACCCATATGAAACAACTGTGAGTGAATCTGTACCCCTAAAAACTTCATGGATTTCACCGAAATGTTTATTTGTCATCCAACCCATTGATAGAGTCACAAACAATTAGATGAAGAGATGACACAAATATCATCTGGATCCAAAGCTTTTATGGCTCACAAGAATTTTTAAATGGTCAATCACCATTGTTTCTTATACTATGGTCTATCTGAAATTTGGAGCTGCTTTATTTTTTGGATCATGCCCTAAAATAAGATTTCAATACAGATGAACGGTGTGGATGTAGTTAGGGCTATTCACGAGTCAAGCTAGCTTGAAAAGCTTGCTCGACTCGGCTCGAGTCAGCTTGGATTGACTCGACTTGAATGGCCGATTCGAACTGAGCCAATTTGAAGTTCGAGTTGAGTTCAAGCCAAGTTCGACCAGGGGGCATTTCAACTCAACTCGACTCGAAGCTCAAACTCGAGCTCAACTCGGCTCGATTAATAAATATATTAAATATTATATATATATATATATTATATTAATATAAGTTTTAAATTTAAACTTTAAAATAAAATAAAATAAATAAATAAATAAAAACCCTAGAGTCTCTACCCGACCGCACGCACCCCCTTCTTTTTCCCTTTCTTCTCTTTCTTAACCCACTGCAACCACCCGCCCACCCCGACCACCACCATCAGTTTTCATTTCAGCTCCACAATAATATGATTTCAATCTCTTGAGATCTACTTCTTAGGTGAGAAACCCAAGAAATTCGATATAGGTTCTTCTCAGATTTCTTAGAGCTTCAAGAAAATCCAATGATCTAATTGGCCAGAGCTCTTTACTTAGATTTCTGATCTGTGTTCTGCTCTATTTTTTTTTTTCTAGTACTTGAATTTCTGCTGGTGGAAGAAGATCAAGAACAGATCGGTTCTTACAGGTTTCCTCATCCGATTCAAAGCTTTGTTTGGTTTTTTTCATCGGGTTTTGCTTTGATTCTCTTAAGATTTTTGAATTTTTCATCAATGGAGGAGGATCAAGAATAGAATCCATTACTCTCTCACTCAACAAGCTTGAGCTTGACTCGAGGTAAACTCAACTCGACTCAACAGCTTTGGCAAACAAGCCAAGCTTCAATGTTGAGCTCGAGGCCAAGCTTGAACTCGAGTATATCATGGACAAGCCAAGACAAGCTTGGCCCACCTCGACTCGACTCGGCTCGATGCCCACCTCTAGATGTAGTCACATATATCACAGTAGGCCCCATAGTCAAGGGTCCCACCCACCTCGGTGGATCTGGGTCGCACCAAGGCAAATTGGCTAGTGACCCTGCAACTGGCCAATGGCTACTAGTCGATGTTATGTGGGCTTCACCATGATGTATTTGTTTCATCTGTTTCATCCATCCATGTTTCCAGGTTATTTTATGGGATGATCCCAAAAATGGGGTATATCCAAATCTCAAGTGGATCACGCCATAGGAAATAATGTTGATTGAACGCCCACCATTAAAAACTTACTAGGGCCCACAAAAGTTTTGTATCATGTTGATATTTGTTTTTCCCTTCAATCTAAGTATGTATGACCTAATTAACAGGTTTGATGTGAAACAAACATTACAGTGGGCACCAAAAGGTTTTTAATGGTGGTGCTTAATCACTGTTGTTTTCTCGTGGTGTGGTCCACCTGAGATTTATATGTACCTCATTTTTTTGTATCAATCTATAAAATGATCTAGAAAAATGGATGGACGGTGTAGATGAAACACATACACCGCGATGGGCCCACATAGCACCGGCCATTAGCCACCTTGCTAATGGCAGCGTCAATGGACAAACCGCGTCCCCAGATGAAAGGCCAATTTCATGGGAAAGTCTTCCACATGAAGTCCAGCGCTGGAAATCTAGATGGGGCCCACCGTGATGTTTTTGTGAAATACACCCCATCCATCTATTTTGTGAGATCATTTTAGGTCATGGGGCTAAAAATGAACTGGATCCAATACTCAAATGGGCCGAAAACATGAGGATTGGCCATCTATAATTGAAATATTTGTGGGACCACAAAAGTTTTCAATCAGACTAATATTTATGGTTTGGGTTCATCTCACTGGTAATGACGTTATGAACGGTATTGATGGCACGTAAACATCATTGTCGACCCTGGGGAGGTTTCCACTGTAGGAATTTTCCTACCCACCTTATCCTTTAGTGCAGCCCACTTAAGTCTTGTATCCAGCTCATTTTTTGTCTCAAGTCCTAAAATGATTTAAAAACACGGATGGACATGTTAGATTTATCACAAACATAATGGCGGGCCCCAACTAAGTTTCTAGCACAGGAACTTCCTGCTAAAGGCTTTTGTACAAAATCCACACCCAAATTTGGTTAGAGATCATGGACTACCCCACCAAGATCTAGCCAAGATGGATAGTTAAGGGCTTTGTGGAGCCTACCATGATATATATGTTTTATCCATACCGTCCATTCATTTTTCCATATTATTCTAGAAATTAAGACAAAAAACAAGAGAGATCTAAGGCTTAAGTGGGCCACACTACGAGAAACTATGGGAGTTGGGTGCCTATCATTAAAAACTTCTTAGGGTCACAGAAGGTTTTGATCAAGCTAATTTTTATGTTTTTCCTTGATCTAGGTCTGTGTGACCTTATAAAGAAATTTGATGGCAAATAAGCTTCACTATGGACATCAGGAAGGTTTTAAAGCCAGTCGTTCCAGTCCCACAACAGTCAGTGGTGTGGTTGACTTGAGCTTTGGATGTGCATCTTTTTTTGGATCATACTTTAGAATGATATAGAAAAGTTGATAGACAATGTGGATATAACACATAAATCGTGGTGGGCCCAGAGAAGTGTCACACATTAAAAGTTGGATTGTGTATTACATAAAGAGAAAATTTATGTCTCAAAGGGAAATTTTGGATTTAAAAAAATAATTACGAAGCACATTCTTGATTCACCATTAAGCTAGACCCCGGTGGAGGAAAAATTTCGGCATAAAATGACGAAGCCATTTCTTTGTTCCGCGTTAACAAACACAACTAAACATCGAACGCTTTTCAAAATCCCTATTAAGTGAAAAAATTAAGTGTTAACAAATAGACCCTAAGTTGTTACCCCTGAGTGAACTAATCCACGCCCTATGTATGTCTCCAATCCAGTCGTCAATAGGGTTGTACACGAGTCGAGCTAGCTTGAAAAGCTCACTCGGCTCAACTCGAGGTAGCTCGGATTGACTCGGTTTGAAGGACAACTCGGGGCGAGTCAAGCTCCATACTACCCAACTCGATTTGAAAACGAGCCGAGTTCGAGCACAGTTCAGCTCGACTCAAACTCAACTCGACTCGAAGCTAGAGCTAGAGCTCAACTCGAATATTATATATCATTATTGTCATGTGCGATTGCATATGCACATATGCGATCATGGCATATGCGATCTAGCACATATGTTGCATATGCGAAAATATGCGATCGCATATTTGATATATGCGATCACATATAGCATATGCGATCGCATATTAGCCATGACACATTGAATTTTTATTTTTTTACAAAAAAAATAATATTTTGTCTGTAAAAAGGCTTCCAAATCTCTTCCATTTACAATATTTTCACTCTAAAACTCTCTTACTCTATTTTTCTCTTACATTTCTTAATTACAAGTGGTCTTAATCTCCCTCTCTCTTGTATTTCCTACTTCCAAGTGATCTCTCTCTCTCTCTCTCTCTCTCTCTCTCTCTCTCTTACATTAATCCTTCTCTCTTGGAAGTTGGAAGATCAAGATTCAAGCACTTTTAAGTTTCAAGGAAGATAGCTTGTTGATTTCTACCATAATAAATAAATAGCTTGTTGATTTTGTTGTTACTTCTTGTTAACTATATTGTTAAATGTGGATGACTCGATGTTTAATTCATTTTATCTCTCTCAAATGTATTTTAAATATGTAAAATTAGTTATCTATTAACTTAGAAAAGTTCGCCTCAATTTCTTATATTTTTTTACAAATTTTTGAAATTTCCCCATATATATATATATATATATATATATATATATATATATATATATATATATATATATATATATGGGAAAAGGTACTATGCGCTTGACCTCACAATAAGCTCCCGTGAGGTCAGTACATGGTGGGCCCCACCATGATGCATTTCGGCCATCAACACGTGCATTTGATGGGTCACCTTTAAATTATGGGATATCCCAAAACACCAGTATATACGGAACTCAGTTGGCCATACCATCTAAAATTATGTGAAGACACCATTAAAACATATAAAAGCACTTGGTGGGGCCCACGAGTACTGAAACTTGGTCTGAACCCTCATTCAAGTGGGACACACATAATGGATGGGCTGGATTTGCAAACCATATCTTGGTGGGCCCTCGAAAATGGTTATGAATGTTTTAATGGTGCACAGCTCCTCTCCACTTCTGTATGTCGTGTGGCCCACACAAGTCACGGAATGACTTGATTTTTGAGACCTAGGCCCACGATGGAATGGTGCATCTGACTGATGGGGTAGATGTTCGAAATGCATCACGGTGGGGCCCACACAGCTCGACCTCATGGGACGGACTCGTGAGGTCGAGCACATAATACCTTTTCCCTATATATATATATATATATATATATATATATATATATATATATATATATATATATATATACACATACGTACACACAAGATAAGCCCCCGTGAGGTCGAGCTGTGTGGGCCCCACCGTGATGCATTTCGACCATCAACATCGTGCATTTGATGGGTCCCCTTTAAATTATGGGATATCCCAAAAATCAGCCGTATACGGAACTCAGGTGGGCCATACCATTTAATATTATGTGAAGACACCGTTAAAACATATAAAAGCACTTGGTGGGGCCCACCTGAGTTGTAAATGCACCTGAAACTTGGTCTGAACCCTCATTCAAGTGGGACACATAATGAATGGGCTGGATTTGCAAACCACATCTTAATGGGCCCTCAAAAATGGTTATGAATGTTTTAATGGTGCACAGCCCCTCTCCACTTCTGTATGTGGTGTGGCCCACACAAGTCACGAAATGACTTGATTTTTTAGACCTACGACCACGATGGAATAGTGCATCTGACTGATGGGGTAGATGTTCGAAATGCATCACGGTGGGGCCCACACAACTCGACCTCATGGGACGGACTTGTGAGGTCGAGCGCATAGTACCTTTTCCATAATATATATATATATATATATATATATATATATATATATAACTTAAAATTTTAAAACAAAACTCTACCCATCCCAACCCTATCATCCTTTCTTTTCCTCCATTTTCCTTACCCGACCCAACCTGCTGTAGTCGACGCCCGCCCGAGCGAGCAATAAAAAAATATCTCTCTCTCTCTCTCTCTCTCTCTCTCTCTCTCTCTCTCTAGTCAGCACTCATTAGAAGGTAGGTTACATTCCTCTGTCAATGAATATTTAATTGATTTATTTATATTTAATTTTTATTTTTATTTACTTGATTTGGGTTGGGTCCTAGTTGGGTTGGAGGCTGTGTTGGGTAGGGTCAACTCAACTTGACTCAACTCAATTCACTAGCTCGACTCGAAAGCTTTGGTAAACAAATCAAGTTCTAATGTTGAGCTCGAAGGCGAGCTCAAGCTGAGCGTGGGCTGGATGTACAGTCCTGGTCGTCAGGTTCGCTCTATCAGTAATCATAGTGACGGTGGGCCAAAAACAACTGAAACACAGAATATATGCATGATTTGTATGTTGCTCCCTTTGGTGGGACCCTAATAGATTTTTTAATAATGATGATTCTCGGTGCATACATTGAATATGTGTAGTCTCACCAGATGCACGGTTTGTATCGTACGTACACAGTGAGCCCCAGACAGTTGGAACGTATGATATCTGGTATACATATCTAACGTCGTACACACGGTAGATATTAGATATTCATCAGGACCGAGAAACCTACGTTGTGAGAAATCTAATCCGTTTATCTGTTTTACGAGCCTATCTTTGGACATGTGAAACTAAAAAGGAGTGTGATCCAAAACTCAAGTGGGCCACACGAGAGGAAACAGTGGGTATTCAATATCACCGTTGAAACATTTGTATGGCCACAGGTTTTGTATTAGGCTAAGTTTTGGTTTCTTCACTTCATCGGAAATGACTTTATAAACAGTTTGGATGGCATATAACCATCAAGGTAGAGCCATGAAGATTTCAACCGTAGGCATTTCTTTCCCCAATTTTCATCTTGTGTGGCTCATTTTAGTTTTGTATCTTTCTCATTTTTGGCAACATGTCCGAAAATGAACTTGCAAAACGGAAGGACGGGTTGGATTTCTCACAAACGTCAGGGTGGGCCCCACCCAACATCCCACCGCACCGCCGGAACTTCATGCAAAAGGCTTTCCAAGGAAATCTGCGTCCGTAGTGGATGGACAGCCACGTACTACACGCCATTGGACCGGAATCGTATGCTATTTTAGGCAAGGCGTAAAACATCCCGGCTCTGTGGGACCCACACGTTGTATTTGTGAAATCCATTCTGTCCATCAGGTAAAAACCATTATTTAACCGTAAATGCACGAGATAATCTCGATTAAAAAAACATATTGACCACAGCTGTGAGGAACACGGGTTGCGTAGCGGAGAACAGCACGGTCGGGTACTCTATTGACCCACCATGATGTATGTGCCACAAGAATAAATTAAAAAAAAAAAAAAAAAAAAAAAAAAAAGAGAATTTTTTCATACGACCCATTTATGGCCCATATACGAGACTAAGCCCACCTCATTTTACCTTGCGAGAATAAGCCCCAGCTGTACGGACGCCTGCCCAAAGGTCAAAAATGCCCCTTCTTTTTTCCTTCAAGCGGATCGGCTGGTGCACAAAGACGAGCGCTGACGCTCCTCGAACTCCGAGTTATACGAACGGTTCAAAATAGATCAACGTTACATGGGCCCCACAGTTATGTATTGATTATATCCACAACGTTCATCCATATTTCGAGATCATTTCGGAGCATTATCAAAAAAAAAATTCATATCCAAAGATCAACTGGACCACACCACAAAGAGCAGCAAAAAATTGATTTTCACTGTTGAAACTTTCGCAGAGCCCACCGTGACAATTATTTTCCATCCAAGCTATTCATAAGGTCACAAAGACCTGGATGAAGAGGAAAAACAAATTTCATAATGATCCAAAACTTCTATAACCCCTAAAAAGGGTTTCAATGGTAGACATTCAATTCCCCACTACCTTTTATAGTGTGGTCCACTTGATAGTTAGATCCGTCTTATTTTTCGTCCCAAGCCTTAATATGAGCTCGCCAAATAGATGGACGGTTTGGATATAACACAGACCTCATGGAGGGGCTCACAACAGCAACGAAAATTCCACAGCAAGAAAAAAAAAAACAGAATCGGCGATGAATCGCGGATTCTACTATTCCACCGCAGCTCGCTGTATGATTTGGGGATGGACTACAGAATCCGCGATTCATCGCCGATTCAAACCAAAAGGCCTATGGCTACTGATTATAATCGTAGCTATAGCCGTATCCTGTGCACTTTTTTTATTATTTTTTTTAAAATTTTTAAATTTTAATTTTTTTTTTTACATGGAGAATTTTATTCTACCTACATTTTTCTCTAACACATATTTATATAAATATGTATATATAAGCATATAAAAAAAATTCTCTCCTTTTTTCATTTATTTCTATATTCATATAACAAGAATATCTTCTAAACCAAAATTAGTTACATGACGTACCATATATGATTTTAGGGCTGAAAGTTGGGCGGGTTCAACTCGACCAACCTGTGACCCACCCGACATTGGGTTGGGCTTGGGCAGGATGTATCGGGTTTGGTCTTGGGGTTAGGCCATATAAACACCAACCCGATAAAACTTGGAAATGGAATCGCCGGGATTAACCGTCAAATGCATGGAAATAACCGTGAAGTGAAGGGAATTGACCGTGAAGTGCATCGAAATGACCGTGAATCTAAACGAATGTAACGCCCTGAAAATCGAGGGTCGAGCATAAGCTCCCCTCCCGAGTTCCAACGCATCACTTATGCAACATATGAATTAATGATTAAATGTTGTCCATGTTAGTGCATTAAACATGAGTAAGATTACACCAAACAGCATATCATACTCTAAAGACAGTTAATTTACGCAAGCAGAAGAACTGTAATAGATGTATAAAGTATATGAACTGTTGTAAGTCTCCAAAGTGTGAACATGTTACCAGGTTAAATATATACATGTATACTTCTCAAATGAACTAAAAATAAATATACATGTGTGATTCAAAAGACAAAATAACAAGTGTCAGGGCATCTAATCAACATCCCAGAAGTCCCCGTCGATCAGGCCACGACTCACACAAACCCGCTTGAATACTGCATATATGAGAAAGCATCCTCATCGTTTGCGAAGTCTGGCTCCGCTTCATACGTCACGTCGCCATCTACAAGTAAGACAGAGTCTGGTTGGTGTGTAAACACCATCCCAGAACGTGGGAATGAGTAGCTAACTCAGTGGGACTATAACGCAAAGGTTAACATGTTATCAATTTAATCAAGCATGCCCTCGCCTGCACTCCCTCTGCGAACTTCATTTCATGGTCCCGGCATGCACCACTCTAGACACATGCTACTTCCTCGCCAAGCACCGTGCAATGCAATGTTATGATCATGTTAGTCCAGTTCTTATTCATACAGCAGGATTGGAAAGCTAAGATACCTCCCTCATATCAATTCCCAACAATGATCCGGTCTAGGGTCGTTAGTCCTAGCAACTCCCATACGATGTTATGGTTCTAGGTCACTGCAAAAAGGCTCGTCGCCTTACTAGAGTAGGCATAGTTTATACTCTATTGGCTATGGAAAAGGCTCGTCGCCTCAACGCAGTCTCAGAGTATGCTCGAGGTCACTACAAAAGGGCTCGTCACCTGATCAGTGTAGGCCGACAGCTCGAATATAGTGTCTCATACTACCGTATTCGGCTCACAAGGCGGTGTTGCTCACTAGTCACTACGGGGAGGCTCGTCGCTATAGCGTAGGCCGACAGCTCGACCACGGTGTCCCATACCACCATGTCTGGCTCATGAGTCTTAGCGGATCAAGGTACCAAGGTTAACGGGGATTCCACTAGTGGGTTTAGTACTTAGGTTTAAGCAGTAGTGTCCAAACATGGTGAACATACATCGAGCCAATTGGGTTACTTGACCGGCTCGACTAGTACAAGCGCACGTTGAGTTAATTGACATGAAGTGCGTAAGCACTCCGTGTGGCCTAACCACTATCGACAACCCAAGTACGACTCGGATTCATCGAATACCTCCTGTGTGGCGAAACAATCTCAACCACCAATTCGAGGCCTGTTACCAATTGCCTAGACTATATGATAGCCCCAACTACATTCAAGTACAACAAAATATCCTACAAGATAGTTAAAGCAGTAATGGATCGATATTTCAAATCATACAATCATATGAACATGTTCTGAAATGCAATGTAAACATGAAGTCACACACATTCAATTCATAAACAACCAGACATCAGGATATGACATGCATGGAGGAAATCATACACATCATTGAGGTAGTTGAGAATCATATCTCAACCCGCATACAGGTACACCTTACTAACTATTAACTCATTCAGACCTTTTACAAACACTTAGCCTACGCATTCTATCATATATGATATATATTAGTTATCATACGTATTAGGGCCAATCCTCTCGCCAAAAGGTTATCGCCTATACAACAATCATATATCCATGACAGCTAGTCATGGCGAGCATGAATGCGAATTCTATACTCATTCAGTCATTTTCACAAACACTTAGGCTACACAATAGAACCTACACAACGTATGTTGATATAACTGTATTAAGGCTAATCCTTTCGTCCAGGAGTTGTTACATATACATCTAGCATACATAGACAGCAGTTAACCATGGCAAACTCAAATTCAAATTCCATACTTATACGATTATTTCAACAAACACATGAATTAACTTAAACTCAACATAGTTCATATATATCTGAAAGGCTAGACAGACATCGCATTGGGCATGTAAAATGACATTCACGTCAGTAATAAATCATTAACCGACATTGAAAGCCTTGAAAACCATAACCTATACGTTTATAGTCCGTACCTTACGCCAGTAAACGCGTAACGAAGTCGTTTTAGACACTTAGTCTTTGTCAACGGCAGGTTGGTGACCTATAACATGAATTAGGTTAGCTATTTCATAACTTACACTACCTGAAATCCTAAAACAGGTTAGGGTTAGGTTTTCTTACTTAAGTGTGTTGTTGGAAACGCCGGATTAGCGATTCAGAATTGATGAAATGGTAAGTAGAGTGGCGGGATTGAATCCCGAGAGCAAACTCCCACACCCTCTCTCTCTTTCCTTCTCTTTCTCTCTCTTTTCTTTCTAGGGTTTAGGAAATTCGTATGAGTTATGAGAGAGAGGGTTTAAGCCCTTTTTATAGGCCTAAAACTGATGAGAATGACCCCAGGGTCATGATATACTTAGGTTATGTCCAAAGGACATCAGTTTCGATCCAACAGAGCACTTATGGAGCCCCATTTTTTTGCGTGCAATCGGACTTAAGTTTTCTGACCTTGGATCTAGGTCAAGCCGAGTTTTCGTTCCAATCGGGTTTTCAGATCGCCCGTGGCGGACCAGTTTCAGTTTAACGGTCACCGACACTCGATCAGGGCCACCAGTACACTGCCATGTGTGGAAAATTTTCCCTGATCCCAGAGTATATTTGGGTCAGATTCAGACGGTCTGGATCTTTATATTTGGCCCGCAAGCGACAAGTCTCAGTTTATTTAAGTTTAGATTTTATTTCTAAATATATTCACGTTTTTCACACACTTCGCTCCGGGCTCAAGTTGCGCGTTTCTGGACATTGTTATGACTTTATTTCCGAGGTGGTAGTCAAGCTCAGCAAGGCGGTCATAACGGTATAGTTTCGGGGTAATCGGACTTTCGACGTGCGGTCTAGGTCCGATACGGAGTTTTGAAATGCTCCCGAGAGCAACTGGGTAATGAGATTGACCCAGATTATAGGGTAATGTAGTGTCGATGATTCTGCAAGTTTTGGGTCTTGCAGATCGTATTTAAAGTGATTAGTGCTAATCTCACAGGTACTCTAATTTAGCACTAGCTAATTCTCACCTAATTTCTAAAGGATTTGGTCCTGAGTGATTTCTGCCTGAGGTGGTACTCGGGTCTTTGTACGGATTTTTCCGAGATGTTATAACGAAATTACCAGAATTGGCTGTGAAGTGCATGGAAATGACCGTGAATCAACATGGAATCGTCAGGAATGATCATGAAATGCATGGAAATGACCGTGAATCAACACGGAATCGTCAGGAATGATCATGAAATGCATGGAAATGACCGTGAATCAACACGGAATTGCTGGGAATGATCATGAAATGCATGGAAATGACGGTGAAGTGTAACGATTGGACCATGAAATGCACGAAAATGATCGTGAAGTGAAGGGGCATGACTGTGAAATGCGTCAAAATGACTATGAATCAACACAAAATAGGCGGGAATGACCGTGATATGCGCAGAAATGAGTGTGAAGTGAAGCGATTGGACCACGAAATGTGCAGAAATGATGGTGAAGTGAAGGGGCATGACCGTGAAATACATCGAAATGACCGTGAATCAATACGAAATCGCCGGGAATGACCGTGATATGCATAGAAATGACCGTGAAGTGAGGCTAATAGACCGTAAAATGCGCGAAAATAATCGTGAAGTGCAGGGGCATGACCGTGAAATGCGCCGAAATGATCGTGAATCAACACGGAATATGCGGGAATGACCGTGATATGCATGGAAATGACCGTGAAGTGAGGTGATTGGACCATGAAATATGCGAAAATGACTGTGAAGTGATGGGGCATGACCGTGAAATGCACCGAAATGATCGTGAATCAACACGGAATAGGCGGGAATGACCATGATATGCATGGAAATGACCGTGAAGTGAGGCTATTGGACCGTGAAACGCCAGGAAATGACTGTGAAGTGAAGGGGCATGACCGTGAAATGCGTCGAAATGACTGTGAATCAACACAGAATAGGTGGGAATGACCGTGATATGCATGGAAATGACAGTGAAGTGAAGCGATTGGACCATGAAATGCGTGGAAATGACCATGAGGTGAAGGGTGCATGACCGTGAAATACGCCGAAATGACCATGAATCAACACGGAATAGGCGGGAATGACTGTGATATGAATGGAAATGATCGTGAAGTGAGGCGATTGGACCGTGTAACGTGCAGAAATGACCGTGAAGTGAAGGGGCATGATTGTGAATCGACATGGAATAGGCAGGAATGACCGTAATATGCATGGAAATGACCGTGAAGTGAATCGATTTGACCGTGAAATGCGCGAAAATGACCGTGAAGTGAAGGGGCATGACCGTGAAATGCGTCGAAATGATCGTGAATCAACACGGAATAGGCGGGAATGACCGTGATATACATGAAAATGACCGTGAAGTGAAGCGATTAGACCGTGAAATGCATGGAAATGACCATGAGGTGAAGGGGCATGACCATGAAATGCGTTGAAATGACCGTGAATCAACACGAAATAGGCGGGAATGACCATGATATGCATGGAAATGACCTTGAAGTGAAGCGATTGGACCGTGAAATGCACGGAAATGATCGTGAAGTAAAGGGGCATAACCGTGAAATGCGCTGAAATGACCGTGAATGAACACGGAATAAGCGGGAATGACCGTGATATGCATGGAAATGACCGTGAAGTGTAGATTGGGACCGTGAAATGTCTTGAAATGACCTGAAGTGAAGGGGCATGGACAGGTGTAATCTGCTTATTGAAATGACCAAGTGAATCAACACGGAATAAGGCGGGAATGACCATGATATGCATGGAAATGACCGTGAAGTGAAGCGATTAGACGCGTGAAATGCGTGGAAATGACCGTGAGGTGAAGGGCATGCAGTGAAATGCGTCGAAATGCAGTGAATCAACACGAAAATAGGTGGGAATGATCGTGATATTTTCATGCATATCATGGTCATTCCGCTTATTCCGTGTTGATTCACGGTCATTTCGACGCATTTCATGGTCATGCCCCTTCACTTCACGGTCATTTCCGTGCATTTCACGGTCCAATCGCTACACTTCACGGTCATTTCCATGCATATCATGGTCATTCCGGCCTATTCCGTGTTGATTCACGGTCATTTCAGCGCATTTCACTGTCATGCCCCTTCACTTCACGGTCATTTTTGCGCATTTCACGGTCCAATCGCTACACTTCACGGTCATTTCCATGCATATCACGGTCATTTCCGCCTATTCCGTATTGATTCACGTTCGTTTCAACGCATTTCACGGTCATGCCCATTCACTTCACGGTCATTTTCGTGCATTTCACGGTCCAATCGCTACACTTCACGGTCATTTCCATGCATATCACGGTCATTCTCGCCTATTCTGTGTTGATTCACGGTCATTTCAGCGCATTTTATGGTCATGCCCCTTTCACATCATAGTCATTTCCGCGCATTTCACGGTCCAATCGCTTCACTTTAAAGTCATTTCCATGCATATTAAGGTCATTCCTGCCTATTTCGTGTTGATTCACGGTCATTTCGATGCATTTCACGGTCATGCCCCTTCACCTAACGGTCATTTCCACGCATTTCATGGTCTAATCGCTTCACTTCACGGTCATTTCCATACATATCACGGTCATTCCCGCCTATTCTGTGTTGATTCACGGTCATTTCGACGCATTTCACGGACATGCCCCTTCACTTCACAGTCATTTCCGCGCATTTCACGGTCCAATCGCTTCACTTCACGGTCATTTCCATGCAGATCATGGTCATTCCCGCCTATTCCGTGTTGATTCACAGTCGTTTCGGCGCCTTTCACTGTTGTGCCCCTTCACTTCACGGTCATCAATGAAATTGACCGTTAAGTGAATGAAATGGATTTTCGATCATCGACCTGATGGAATCTTGGAAAATAACCAAGTTGGTGGGTTAAAGTAGCTTCTCCTATCCCAAAATCATATAAGGTACATCAAGTAACTAATTTTAGTTTAGAAGATATTCTTGTCAAATGAATAAAAAAAGAAATGAAAAAAGAGAAAAAAAATTTATATAGGGTACATCAAGTAACTATTTTTTTTTTATATGCTTATATATACATATTTATATAAATATGTGTTAGAGAAAAATGTAGATAGAATAAAATTCGCCATGTAAAAAAAGAAAAAAAAAAGAAAGTGCACAGGATACGGCCATAGCTTCGGTTATAACCTGTAGCTAGTTATCAGGATACGGCTACAACTATGGTTATAATCCGTAGCAAAAGATAACCGTAGCCTTTTATTTGAATCGGCGATGAATTGTGGATTCTACAATCAATCCCCAAATCTTACAGCGAGTTGCGATGGAATCGTGGAATCCGCGATTCATCACCGTTTCAAACAAACGGCTATGGATTATAACCATAGCTATAGCCGTATTGGCCTCGAAAGTCTTTATTTATTTATTTTTTGGCAGTTGAATTTTCGTTGATTTTGTGGGTCCCACCATGAGGTCTGTGTTATATCCAAACCGTCCATCTATTTGGTGAGATCGTATTAAGCTTGAGACGAAAATAAGATGGATCTAACTATCAAGTAGACCACACTGTAAAAGGCAGTGAGGAATTGAACGTCTACCATTGAAACCTTTTAGGGGTTACAGAAGTTTTAGATCATTATGATTTTTTTTTTCCTCCTCATCCAGGTCTTTGTGACCTTATGAATAGATTGGATGGAAAACAAATGTTACGGTGAGCCCTACAAAATTTTTAACGGTGAAAATCAATTTCCTGCTGCTCTTTATGGTGTGGTCCAGTTGATCTCTGGATATGATTTTTTTTTTTTCTGGATAATGCTCCGAAATGATCTCAAGATATAGATGAACGTTGTGGATATAATAAATACATAACTGTGGGGCCCATGTAACGTTGATCACTTTTGAACAGTTCGTACAACTCGGAATTCGAGGAGCATCAGCGCTCGTCTTCGAGCACCTGCAGATCCGCTTGAAGGTAAAAGCGAGGGGCATTTTCGACCTTTGACAAGTCGTCCGTACAGCTGGGGCTTATTCTCCCATGGGAAAATGAGGTGGGCTTAGTCTCGTAAATGGGCCATGAATGGGTCATACAGTCGTAAATTTCTCTAAAAAAATAAAAATAAAAAATGATCGAAATCAGTAGGAAACGGATTTGCTACTCACCTGCCAACAGCCAATGGCTAGTGGTCAGTGCTTTGTGGGCCCCGGTATAATGTATGTGTTTCATCCATGCCATTCATATATTTTTTAAAATCATTTGATGATATTAGACAAAAAAAACTAGATGAGGTATATCCCAATCTCAATTAGACTACATTACAGGAAACAGTTTCATGATATGAGATAAAAAATGAGGTATATCACAATCTCAATTGGCATTAAAAACTTTTTAGGGGCCATAAAAGTTTTGGATCAAGCTGATCTTTGTTTTTTCCCTTCATCGGGGTCTATATGACCTAATCAACAGATTGGATGTTAAATAAACAGTACATAGAGCCTTAGGAGGATTTTAACGGTGGATATCTAATCACTATTGTTTTCCTTGTGGTGTGGTATACCTGAGATTTATATCCCTCTAGTTTTTGGGATAAAACTCTAAAATGATATGTAAAAATGGATGAACGGAGTGGATGAAACACATACATCATGGTGGGCCCACAGAGCACCGACAATCAGCCACTGGTGGAAGGGGGAGTATCCAATCCGTTTCCGAACGATGGGGCTTACAGAGTTTTACCACGTGTACAACACTGTGCTGTGTTCTGCACTATCCAGTCCGAGTCCAGCTGTGAGAACTATGTATGATCATTTCTCTTAAAATAAAATCGGTGAGTTCATATGGTGTTGCCCACCTGAGAACTTTATAGAGCTGATTTTTGTATGTTATCATCGTCCAGAAAAGGTATACTTAATTAATAGTTTTGATGAAATATACACAGCATAGTGGCTCACACTTAAGGTTATGGTTAGCATTCCATCCTCATTATTCCATGTGGTGTGGATCATATGAGTTATGGATCTAATTGAATTTTCTTCTAGGATCAAAATAGAGTTATAAAAAGGGGATGGACGGAGTTGATTGTAATTTACAAGATATTAGATCCCACATATTTGGGTGGTAGAGAATTCGAGTCCACCTACAACTATAAGCTGTCGGTGGAAAAAAAATAAAATTAAGAAGACTAGTCGATGTACACCGGATGGAAATCCAACCCGAAGGACATTTGGTTGAGCATTTGACTCTGGTTAAGTTAAGATGGGACTCTGCAAAAGAGAAAATTTTCTACCCAACCCATCATCTACGGAGGTCGAGGGAAGAAGAGAGAGAAGAGAAGCGGAGAGAAGAGAAGGACATCGTCGCTTCTCTATTTCTCCTCCTCTTCTCAAATTCCTTATTTTATACATACCTGAGGTTAGCTTCCTTCACTTGTATATTCTTCTCGATTCTCACTTTTACGTAGATTTCATTACCTTTTCATTCTCATATTTTAGGTAGGATTGTGCTACCTATTCTCTATTTATTCTCTCAATTCAATCTTTTTCCGTCTCTCTTTCGCTCTCTCTCTCTCTCTATCCATTATCTGTGTTTGTTAGATCCGATCAATGTTTCTGGTTTTATTACATTGAAAGTGGTTTAATTTGTGAATTATGATCCAGTGTTCTGTTCATATCGGATACTGATTTCTTCTTTTCCCTGTCTCTATCTCTCTCATTTCTTGCTTGCATGATTTGGGGGCTGCTTAGAACGCTTTCGACTAATTCTTGATTTTTATATCAGGTGAAATGGACACCACCATTTTTTAAATCGCTTGTTACCTTTCAGAAAGAAAAGAAATTTTCTTCTCGGCTTTTAGTTTCTTTCAGTTTGATTTGATTCTTGTTATTATTATTATTTGGATCGGCTATTATAAAGTTTTTTACTCCTCTTATTGCACGTTTAATTTAGATTAGATAAGTGTGATCGGATCACCATATACATCTGCTTGTATTTCAACGAGATCTGGACTGTTCATTCAGCAGGTCCTGCTGTAAATTTGCATAGCCAAAAGATTGCACTGACCAGACAGGTCTAATTGTTTACAAATAGACTGAAAGGAAAATTTTATCAACAGTTCATGATTTAGTGGAGAGGGGTTCATTGATCAGAAGGTTAGGATTGTCTCATAAAGGCTTTTTTTTTTTTTTTTTTTTTTTTTTTTTTTTTTTTTTTTTTTTTCTGTGGTATGTGGCCCAATTCGTGTTGGTGGTACGTGTAAGGGATTGATGGTATGGGATAGGATATGGGTGCCGAGGTAGCTGCCTGTAATTTTTCCTTTAAGTAATTGAATTCACAAACATTGTAGTTAAGCTTTTATTTGGTTTCTGTAGTAATTATAATTTTGGGTTGATGGAGCTCACATCTTAGATTCTGCATCTTTGTAGAATTTCTAAGTTGAGAAGAGAATGTCTGGAGGTGGCACGCAGCAGAGCTTGCGGAAAGCTCTTGGAGCCATCAAGGACTCCACGAAAGTTGGATTGGCGAAAGTAAACAGTGATTACAAGGTGAGAAATTCAATCTCCAAAATGATTCATGTTGTTCATAAACTTAGAATGTTTTTGGGCTTTCTGGGCATTGGAATTTCAGGAATTGGATGTTGCAATTGTCAAGGCCACAAACCATGTTGAGCGCCCTGCGAAAGAAAAACACATACGGGGTGAGTTAGTCTCTCCATATCCCTACCAACAGACTGTAGCAATTCCATTTAGAGATTTGGTTTCCGTTCTAGCATCTCAACATTTTTTTTGGGAATGCTTTCTCGGGATTGTCTTATTTAATTGTGGGATTAGTTCTCTCATGTTTCCCTTTTGTAGCTGTTGAAAATGAAAACCCTGAAGCCTGGATAATTCATTTGTTGTTGTTTTTACTTTTCATGTCATTCATGGAAGTTTTTTTATTTTTAGTTGGATTAGTTCCACCTTATCCATAGCAGTTGAAAAATTCACAGGAGTCTTCATTCTCTTTTATTTTTTGGTAGTCTATGTATGATTATCGAGTGGTATTGTAGCAGGTTTTCTATGTGCTTCCTTTTCATTCTCCTGGCTCATAGTTTCCTCTATCACGCATTTTGTCTTGCTGATCTTCAGATCATGACATGTCAAAATCTGGAGGCTGCTCCATTTATTTTGTTCATTTTTTTGCACTGTATTTCCATTTACCAGATCTTCATATTTCGATTTTCTTGATGTAGCTTCAGGGGTACAAATAATGGTGATCTCAAAGTAAAGTGGCATCTCACATAAGGATTTCATTGTACTTTGCTTCTGTTCACGAGAACAATCAAGCTACAATTGAGAGAACTTTCTTATACCTTTTATTGCCAATTTTATCATTTTTTTTTCTTTTTAGCTATCAATTTTGCTTAACAGTTGTTTAAAAAAAATAAAAATATTTTGTTCAATTCATTCTCCATTAAGTTTCCTCTTGTTGTCTTTTTTTATTTAATGCTCATTTCATAGTGCAAACTCTAATTATTTTAGGGAATACTAATGTTGCTGAATGCTGAATTTGGAGGCAATGCCACATGCTCGAAGTCATGCTGAGTTTAACATGCTCAGAATTGTCCTGGGTGTTGTGTCATGTTTATGTCTTATATGGGTACTAATTCAATTTATGACTTTGTAGGCATGCAGCTATGCACATAGCCGAAACGAGCCCTGAGCTCCCATTGTGCCCACCCAACTCTTCCCAGCTGAGTTTGCAACAGGAAAAAACCTCTGGAAAAAACCTCTGTGCCATTGCTGTAGACCGTAACAGTCTCAGAAGCAGAATCACCCTTTGTGCCTTTCACAAAGATATCTGGACCATTTCTCCATCAGATCAACCTTGCACGCCTACGCAAATGCCAAGGCGGCCCTGTGCTACTGGCACGGACTGACTGACAACAAGCTTACTTCTCAAGCTTCAAAAGGACAAGCGCCATCTGTACATATCTTCTCAGCTAGCCGCACATAGGCACAAGTGCCTGTATAGACCCTTGGTTTCCAAGATTCATGGAACCAAAGCTTTCTCTCGTTCAATCGGCAAGCAGCACATCGACATAACCATTTAACAAGCTTTTTGGTGGGAAATTAATGCATATGAATACCCCTTCTAGCTCTCATTTGGGGTACTCATTGGCAGACACGACTGTGAAGCATTTGGGATTTTAGGCCTTCGAGTTCGACTGATTTTCCCTTCCAGGTGGCTATGGAGGGTTGCTAGCCTTTTCTCCAGAGAGGCCTAGTCTCTAGGAGGCTAGTGCAACCCGTGCTACCTCACCTAGGAGAAGCTTTGCACACAGAGACCCTCAATGCCTCTCGTAGAGGTCAGTTCTGGCTTTGTCACAGACACAAATAGTGCCCGTCCAAAACACACACACACACACACAAATAGTGCTAGGACTAGGTTCCAACCCACTTGCTGAATTTTCTCATTTGCGCTGGGCACTAAAGCCACGTGCAGATGGCGTGACACAAATACCTTTTGTCTGACTCAATTCAATCCTGAAGCCTCAGCTTTATGTAGCCATCAACCCCTGACATTTAGCAAGCTAGTGCCAAGTGCCAGGTCCTGTGCGCCAGATGCTAGAAGACCTTGCTCTAATAGCAGGTGCTAGCCCCGTTTGGTCCACCATGCTCTAAAGCATAGGGCACCATGTGCTACCAAGAATCATGACTCGCTTTAGCCTTGGATTCTCTGCACTATGAGTTTAAAAACCTAGCCTTTGGCTTGAAACCGAATGGATGTGGTCTCACACTTTTCCCAAGGTTCTCTTAGGTCAGTGACACTAGATGATACCCCTGTTTTATCTAGCATGTGGGACCATAGCATTGCTGGAACACAAAAGTCCCAACCGAGATAGCGTTGTGAGAAACTGCCTGACGGGGTATGCACTATGCAAGCATTGCATACACTATGGATATCTTGACACCATCTGACGCTATACAGGGTATTATACGCTTCACAGATACGTTGGCTATTTGACGCTTCATTGCTGCAATGGATACGTAACATGCTAGCCACACTAGTACCTTGACACCCAACAACTACATGAACACCTGATGATAAATAGCCACTAAGAATCTTGACGCTATTGGCTACAAAGATGATTAGCTATTACAATATCGGGTTGAAACTTATGCAGATGCTCCGACATGAGCATTGAACTTTCATCTTGCATGCATATATGTTTGTATTTCATATACATTAGCTTGCTTGTACTTAGATTTTTCTTTTTAATCTGGGGTTTTCTCCAAGTGATGTAATTAAAGGCTCATGGCATGTCACTGCTTGGAATGTACTTTTCCCTAGATCAATGAAAGCCTTCCGGAAAGGCATTTTTGGATCTAAACATAATAAACAAAACTAAATGAGTAAAAGATATTTGTTTGGAACCAACTTAATGTTTTCTTCCATGCAGACTATGGTTCTAAATATCGGTATCGTGGGGCGCATCGGCCTGGCCAAAAAACGATATGATATGGGCATCGCGTATCGATATCGGTTTGTATTGGACAACATCGGTCCTTATCGGTTGAAATTTGCCAAAAAACTAAGGAAAATATCAGGAAAAAAGAGAAAAATAAGATATTCAAGAAACAATTTTATTATTTATTTTTATTTTTACATTTTGGACGTGCATATGATGGTGTATTAGACCATTCTTTGATGAGAATGTTGTCTGTCGGTTTGACTTGTTGAAGGTCAACTAAGTGGGTCTAATTGAACACAAATCAAGCATGATTTGGTGAACTAGGGCTCATTACATTGAAACATTACAAAAAGAAGATGAAAATATTAAAAAGAAAGCGGAGGTTTGCCATTCTTTCCGATTTTTCACATAATGGTCCACTTTGCTTCGATTTGTCGAATACCATTCAAGTCATTTGTTTTGATCCCAAAATAAGTCTAGATTTAGCCTAAAATAAGTTTTTAAGCTTCTTCCATTGTTTAAATGAAAAAAGAGAGAAAAGGAGACATGAATGAAATTTTGATTTTTTTTCCCCTTTCTCCAAAATTGGGCTTTTACGAGCATATCAGTCTATCGGTCAGTTTTTTCATATCGGGTCGATACGGTCCTGTATCTTGTATTGTCTTGTGCTGATGCAAATATGAACACCACCAAAGGCTTGTTCTTGCTCACGTTAAACAACAAAATATGCTATTCTTTCTTTTTTCTTTTCCAGCATATTTACTTAACATGTTGTTGCTCCTTGCTATTTACAGCTCTTTTGTTTTTAAAGAATTCCTTGGAATTTGTGTTTGGTTCTCATTTCCTCTTTCCGATAGTTCACATGATCTCCTATTTTGGAACTGTTATATAAAAATCTCATACAATTCCCTATGGTACCTTCTGCAGCTATTTTTGCTGCTATTTCAGCAACAAGACCACGGGCTGATGTGGCATACTGCATCCATGCTCTTGCTAGACGCCTTGCCAGGACTCATAATTGGGCGGTATGTGCTCATGCCTCTTCTCTATTCTGCCTCGCATCAGGTCATTTGTCCACCCCATCTGCTAATGACCTCAATCTAAGCCCAACCCAGCCTATCAGCCCAGGAATTGAGCCATCAGCTTCAATCCAGGCTTGGTCTACCATCCAATAACTCAGCTCACAACCACCATGTTAACATAAGTTGGGTTGGGAAGGCTTACTTGTTGGGCCTTTTGGCCCAAGTCCAACCCATATATTTATAATTACTTAACTCAGGTCTGGGTTCAATCCTTAGGCCTCAAGGTCGCAGCCGTAATTGAGCCTCAAGGTTCAGGTCCAATCCATGGTCTGTAGCTTGGACCAAGGACTGGGCCTGCGCAGCCTGTTGCCACCTTACCTCCAGATCGTGCATAATTGAGAAACCCACATATGGTGGAGCTGCATTTGGAAGTGACTTCTTACTTGAAAGATCCAAGCTCCATCATTTAGAAAATGTATTCTGATCAAGTAGTGGAAGTGATTGAGCAATGACAACCAGGAGGTGGGCTTGGAAGCAGCCATCCTTTGAAGAAAGTGTAACAGCTCACTGGTCTAGCTCCATGGCACCGAAAATGTATCAGGGCTCCATGTGTTGGAGGCTTGCAGTGTTTACTTATTAAGATTTGTTGGTGTTCTAAACTGAGTTGATATATCAAGTCACTGTCCTGACATCATTTGATTGCTATTCTATTCATACCAGCATTTGGCAATCGTCCCTAAATTAAACATGTATATGGGGACTCCTCAAAGCTATCATTCTTGTATCAGTCTCACATCTGCTTCCCATTTCTGGTAACTTTGGTGGTTTATGTTGTGGCATATTCTTGCTGGTATTCATGTGACATGATCCATTTATGGCTTTGTTTATTAGCTCTTCCAGCTTGCAATATATCGCATCATTGTTATTGCAAGACGCTTGTCTACTTAAGTGTAAATGTAGATTGCAATGAGATGCTTGCATGTCTGAACTTTTACCATTGGGATAGGCTAGCAAATCCTTTTGATCCTGTTATCCAGATTGAGGACAGTTATTCTTTCCTACAGACATTAATTCTTAGAATCAATTAGTTGTATGTATTGACCATGAAAAAGAATTGTCTGATTTAGTATTCACTGAATTATCGAGTACAGTAGTTATGCTCCAAAAGCTTGTTCATGCTCACATTTTAGTGTGTTTCTTGGGATTTGGCTGACTCATATTGCTTTTCGTTTAGGTTGCATTGAAAACATTAATTGTTATACATCGTGCTTTGAGGGAAGTCGACCCCACTTTTCGTGAAGAACTCATTAACTATGGAAGGAGCAGAAGCCATATGCTCAACCTGGCCCATTTTAAGGATGATTCCAGCCCAAATGGTACTCACTGATCTGAAACTTCACTTTTCTCAAATGCATGAAATAGCTGTTCATAACATTGGATATTTATCTGTTATTCAGCATGGGATTATTCTGCATGGGTCCGCACATATGCACTATTCTTAGAGGAGCGGCTTGAATGTTTTCGCGTTCTTAAGTATGATGTTGAGACAGATCGCCCTGTAAGCATTTCGTCCCAAGACTTTTTCTGAATGGTCTTTTATGTGTGCCTCTGAGGCTTCCTTCTGGCAAAATTTCAACTATTGTGTTCTGCTCCATGTAGCATCTCTTAACTACGAAAGGGCTAAGTTGTCTATGCATACAAGCTGAAATGGTTTCTTTGTTTTTCATTTCAGTGGAGATCCAGCATGTTTCATGAGTTTCTTTGTTTTTAATTTCAGTGGACATGCACAATGTCTCATGAGGTTTTTTTTTTTTTTTCATTTTTTAAATGAAAAACATGTTTCAGGAGTTTCTTTGGTTTTAGTTCCTTTCTAGAAGAATAATGTTTGGAGCATGTATCATTAATAAACCAATAGAAGTACACATGTTACTAAAAAAAAATATGGTTCTATACCAAGCAAGGTGTTCCGTAGCGGTAATGGTGGCCGTAATGGCCACCACCATTACCTTTACGATATGGGGCATAACGGCTGTTACGGCTCTCTTATTTATTTATTGAAAAAACTACCAAAAAACTTGTATTGGCCTCGTAATGTTGATTAAAAAGTATGAAAAACTTGTATATGTCCCGTAATATACCATTACGGGGCTATTATGGCCTTTATAGGGGACGTAACGTGCCGTTAACGGCAATTACAGGTCATTTTTTTTCTATAATGGCTATTACGGCCGTTACGACCCCGTAATGTGTAACGGTTGCCACAATTACCTTTACGTAAAGGCCTTTACCGCCCCGTAACGGCCTTTACAGCACACCATGATGCCAAGTGGCATCACAGTTTTGTCTGATGAGTTCTCGATAACTGTGGTGTTCCTTAGTTATAGTATTGAAGGTTATCATTTATATCCTCTTACGGCTGATGATCTATTATTGGTTTTAAAGGTACATTTGGATGCCTGAAGTTGATTACTATGATCATCGTTCTATGAACTTCCCACTCTTTTATACATAAGTTGAGCATCGCTTATCGAATTCTGGCTTCCAGATTGTTCGGTCAGCAACTGGGCTAATAGATAGACTGCTGAATCTCATAACCATCTTGATGTCATCATTTAGATTGTTCCTAATCAAGGAAAAATCCCAATTGCCAGTTTGAAGAAGAGCATCTTTAGGCAGGAGGTCCTTTTGAATAAGGGCCGCATCATTATAGCTTTCAATTAGAGGTGACTCACCCCACCAAGGATCATACAAAAAACTTATATTCCCCTAGCAAATTTGAGAAGAAATATTTGTATACAACGTTGAGGCGACAAATAGATTTCCAATTAAGGGAACCAAAACATTGAGTAGGAATAGAATAAAACTGACAGTTTTTTAAATATTTTGATCTCATGAACTTCGCCCATACGCCATTAGAGATAATAAATTTGGTGCAACCCAACCCAGTTATGAAGTCAATGAGATCTCAATACCCAAATTACAAAAGAAATTTAAAAAGTGTACCCACAAGAATAATGAAGTAGAGAGGGAGAGAACTTTTGATATCAACCTTCTTCCTTAAAAAAACTTAAAAAAAAAAAACTCACACTTGGAAAAATATTTGAATCATTAACTCCCACACCACTACTCCCTTCTATAAATCCTAAATGAATTTTTAATTGAAATCCTCCGAACTATGAGATTGATTGCAAATCAATCATAATTTATTTCAAACTAACTTAATCTTCCTTAATATAGTAAAAGCCTATTAATAAAAAGAAAATATGGAAAGCAATTAAATCTCTAAAACTAACCCATTTCTTTAATCTTATCAATCACATGTTCAAATCAACCCCTCATATCTCCCAAAAATAGTAAATTACAATCCTTGATTTAGACCCCCCAATCTATAAATAATTAGCCCAAAAATCAGCACATGTTGGGCCTATAGGCTACGGTGGGCTATGGATATGGAAAGCAATTAAATCTCTAAAACTAATCCATTTCTTCAATCTTATCAATCACATGTTCAAATCGTCATATCTCCCAAAAATAGTAAATTACAATCCTTGATTAGGCCCCCCAATCTGTTAATAATTAGCCCAAAAATCAGCACATGTTGGGCCTATAGGCTACGGTGGGCTATGGATATGGAAAGCAATTAAATCTCTAAAACTAACCCATTTCTTCAATCTTATCAATCACATGTTCAAATCAACCCCTCATATCTCCCAAAAATAGTAAATTACAATCCTTGATTTAGGCCCCCCAATCTGTAAATAATTAGCCCAAAAATTAGCACATGTTGGGCCTATAGGCTACGGTGGGCTATGGGCCTACATCTTGTTGGGCCATATAGTGGGCCCAAATGGACCAAATGGACCATGGGCCTGCATCAATTCTCCTTGGCTTCGAAAGAACTCGTCCTTGAGTTGAAAACCAATTTCAACCTTTAGTCTTGTAATACTTCCATGATGAATCGTGTTCTTCTTTGGTGTAAGTTAATGGTGTAACCTCAAGCATTGGCTTGATACAACCTTTGTTAGAGCCCACTGTGGATGTCTTTTTTGCTTGCCCTTTTGTAGGTGCCAACTTGTTTGTTGTAACTTTAAAGTTTTTCGTGAATCTTGAAACATTTACTCCATTTTTCATGCCACAATCATCTTTTGCAAAGATGTTTCAATTTGAGTATTGAGACCCACTTGCATGTTTATCAGTGTGACTGTCACAATCATTGGATCCATCAATTGATTCATTAGTGAATTCAAGTGTAGGTCCAACGTTAATGCATCGATTATCTCATATGTTATCTTTTCCTTTTGACTTTGTGCATCTCTTTATCATTTTTGGAATTTCTACTCCAATTCCGGGCTCTCTGTCATGTTCCAGCAATTGAAGGATTCGATCGTTGGTGTCTTCATAAGCCAGGGTTGCCCGTTGTTGGTTAAGACTTTGGTGGGGACCTTCCCCTATGTGTCTGCATGTTCCAAATTCGGTTTCCTGATTCCCTTCATGCCGGAGCTCCGCCACTCCATTAGTGTGATTGCCTACCACACATGTGAATTGATCTACTTGCTCTGTATGTGGTTCAATTGGATTCATTTCACACACTCTTCTTGTGTCACCTCCTTTGAAGCCATTAGGAGATTAGAGTCAGCAGTTATCCAACGATCACCCACTTTGATACCAAAATGGTGCAATCTGATTATTGAGTCAATGAAATCTCGATACGCAAATTGCAAAAGAAATTAAAAAAGTATACCCACAAGAACAATAGAGTAGTTATGGAGAGAACTTTATTGATATCAACCTTCTCCTTTACAAAAACTTTAAGAAAACTCACGCTCAGAAAAATATTCGAATCATTAACTCTTACACCACCACTCCTTTTATAGATTCTAAATGAATCTTTAATTGAAATCCTCCCAACTATGAGATTGATCTGAAATCAATGACAATTTATTTCAAACCAATCTAATCTTCCTTAATATGGTAAAAGCCTAATAATAAAAAGCAAACATGGAAAGTAATTATGTTTCTAAGACCAGCTCATATCTTCAATCATATCAATCACATCTTAAATTCAGCCTCTCATATCTCCCAAAAATAGTAAATTACAATCCTTGGTTTAGGCCCCCAAATGCATAAATAATTAGCCCAAAAATCAGCACATGTTGAGCCTATGGTGTGGGCTATGGGCCTATGTCTTGTTGGGCCATACAGTGGGTTTAGATGGGCTTTGGGCCTGCATCAAAATTCCACCTTAGTTTCAGTAGCGCACATATCTGTGAGTTTTCTCACCCCTAATTCCCCTTCAACCACTGGCCTACATATCCGATCCCATGAGAGACAATGGTGCTTCTTTACAAATTCCGAAACTCCCCAGAAAAAAAAAATAGTGAACATGCCCTCCAATCTAGGCACTCCTACTAATTTTATTAAATATACTAATTGTTTTCTCCATGCTTGTAGGCACTACCACCTTTTTGAAATTTCTGCTGCCCTTGCTCTTGCACCCTCTTCATGCAATTCTACCATTTGTTTGTAATTTGATTCTGTTGAAAACTTGCATTGACTTGATTCCTCGCTTGTGGATCAATTCATTGACTTTATTTAAGCATGAACCTATTTTCTTAAGGATTTCCTTAGTGGTGGATTAGTTGAACCTCTAATTCAGTGATCTGACTCAAAGTATGGCAGCAAGGATCACATTTTCCTAAAAGTGGCTTGTCTTTACAGAGAACCAGGGATCTGGAGACTGCTGAGCTGCTTGAGCACTTGCCAGCTTTGCAACAGCTCCTTTTTCGCCTGCTTGCTTGCCAGGTAAAAAGACCATGAGTCACTTGGCAGAGTTGCTTGGGCTTTTACATCCATGTTTAAATGCTGCTCGTTTTTTCTTTGAAAATACATCTTGGTATTTTCACATGGGTACCTAAACCTGAAAGGAGATTAGCATCAATTAATACATTCTATGTGAGTGTTTATGTTGCTACTTGTATGCAGCCACAAGGAGCAGCTGTCTATAATTTTGTGATCCAATTAGCACTTTCGATGGTGAGTTTGCCAATGGGCGATCTATTCTGCATGATGATTTTAGTTCAAGATCTATTCTGCATGATGATTTTAGTTCAAGATCTATTCTGCATGATAATTTTAGTTGAAGTGTCTCACTGCTGTCATACTTATTCCTAGTTTATGTGATTGTCTTTTTGGACAGGTTGCTGGGGAAAGCATTAAGATTTATAATGCTATAAGTGATGGTACTATTAATTTGGTTGACAAGGTAAGGTTATTGTTGCTTGCTCTTCAAGCTAAAATTTTTGCTGCTGTTGAAGGCACATGATTATCTAGTTCTATGGCAGTTCTTTGAGATGCAACGGCATCATGCTATCAAAGCCCTTGAAATATACCGGAAAGCAGGGCAGCAGGTACTTACTCTCCATATCCAATCTATCCTTTTGTCCTTGATCATTCACTACATGCTGATTTAAGTTGGGGGGAATTTTTTGCCTGGTCGGCATGTCTTAAGCTACTTCCGTGCTGCAGGCTGAAAGGTTGTCTGAGTTTTATGAAATATGTAAAAGCCTTGATCTGGGGCGTGGAGAAAAGTTCATCAAGATTGAGCAGGTTTCAAATTTATAGTGATGCCTCTTATAATAGCTATTTCTTTCTTTTTATTCTGAAACACTTCTTACCAAGACTTTGACTGACGACACTTGTCATCGGCTTATCTCTGATCAATTCAAGGCATTGGGCCATTTACTTGTTAATAATGCAGCCTCCAGCATCATTTCTCACAGCCATGGAGGAGTATGTGAAGGATGCTCCAAGAGCTTCATCAGTTCGCAAGGATCAGGTATGAAAGTACTCTTGGTTTAACCATCAGACATGTCCATTCATGATGTAGCCAGTCATCTACACTGCTGGCATTAGTAAATAACCTGCAGATCGGTATTGATTCCTGCATTTGGTAGTGACCTAGCAGCAATTTGGCAGTGACCTAGCAGCAATTTGGCAGTAGGTGGTTATGATTATTGATTTGGTAGAAGTTTTTACTATGTGGTAAATGCAAACTCCACAGAATAGCGGCAAAAACAACTTATATTCCAATTCTGAAAGACGTGGTAGAAACAGGAAAAATGTACCAGTTCAGGTGTGTAAATGGAGAGAGTGGACCGTGGATACGAGGTTGATGAAAATAGCTTTTGGCTTCAACTATATTAGAGCTTCCACTTAAGCCCGTGACATTCTTGTAGTACAAGTAAAAGACTCCAGGCGCACTTGCCCCTGTAGTGCTCAAAATGCCTAGGCGCAGGCCTGGAGATTCCAGGTGCAATTTTTTAATTCTATATTAAATAATTTTTTGAAAGACGATTAAATATTAATATTGTTTTTTTTTACAGATATAATTTGATTATTTTTAATAATCAAAGCATACATTCAATTCATCTTAGCTCAAAATCCCACATTCCCAATTTTCCCCAAACTCTCCAATTCTAAATCCTAACTTCCCAATTTCATCAAATCCTAACCCTAAATTTCTCATTTTCCCAAATCCCCCAAATTAACCAATCCAAAACCACAATTTTACCAAAATCCCTATAATTTCCAAGCCCTACAATCCAAAATTTCAAAATCTCCAATTCCTCTAACCTAACTTTTCCATTCACTCAAAATTGTCAATTCACCTTAAAATTTCGTGTATGACACCAAGAAGTCTAATATGATGACCTTAACACACTATTAGAAGAAAGAAATCAAGAAGAAAAGGAATGAGAAAAAGGTGTTGAAATTTGGGGGAAGAATACCTCAAGATATAATATCAAACGAATGAGAAAAGCTGTTGAAATAGGGCTTAGAAGCTCTTTCTTATCTATTTGCAGCCTTGCTGGCTGGTAAAAAAAAAAACACCATAGATATGAGGTTATGGGCACTTCATGTAAAAAGCCACGGGTACCGCATGCGTGCCTTATCTGCAGCTGAGTTGCCAAATCCACTCCCACTTCTTAGGCTTTTAAACTTGCAAACATTCTGAAACAGAGCTTCCACTCGAGTCTGCTCCTGCTTCTCTTCTCAGTTAGTGCAAGTAAGATCTGCAGCCAGTCATTTCAGCTGCTGCTGTATGTTGTGTGTTTAGTGAGTTAATTTTGATGTTCAACTTGCAGGTTTTGTACAAAGAACCACGTGTCCCCTACATTTTGATGGCTTTGATCCACCATAAGCTCCCCTTCATTTACTTTGGAACCTGATTTTACCGGTATTTAGGATCAGCGTATTTTCCAATCCTTGTAGCCTGATAGTTCAGTAATAAAATCCACAATATACTAGAAAGACTCAAAACCAAAAAGTTAACAAATCACATATGGAAAGGTTGGTCGACAACCAAATGTCTTCCGAATGCAAAAGATGGCGAGATCAGTTCGGGGAGGTCAGAAGATTTCTTGGGAAGAAAAAAGAGGCGCAACCAGTTTAATTTATGGTTGTTTCTCAGCCAGTCTTTCTACACTGGTTACCCATGTTTACTCTGTTTCTTCTTCCCCACCTTAGTTGGATTCAGATTTACCCATTGCTCTGAGGGCAAGCATTTTCTATAGTTAATCCAACTAATAAATTTATTTCCTATGAACATCGTTCTTCTTCCTAAAAGACATGTTCTTCAACTTTTAGTCAGTCAGCCCAAGAGACTAACTGAAGTCTTAATCATATTGTACGGAGAAAGACAATGGAGGAAGACATTTTGGCATACAAGAATAACTCCATGTTGGAAGTGATCATTGCTCAAGGAATGACCAGTGTGGTTGGTATAAGTTGGTCCATGCCCTCAAGTCCAAGCATGACCTTTGGATTCAGAGATACATCACTTGATCAGCAGCTTAGGGGATTTCACAAGCCTAAGGGTTGGACTTCTTACCTTTTCGCACTTTGCCTCATTATCAGCTACATGTAGAAAATGCATTTCTATGGGAACCCATATGCCTTAATCACTTGATTCTCACTCAAGGTGGAAGGGAAGGTCTGGCCACTTAAGAAATCACATTCGGATTAAAACAATCTCATATGCCTTAATCACTTGATTCTCACTCAAGGTGGAAGGGAAGGTCTGGACACTTAAGAAATCACATTCGGATTAAAATAATCTCATAGACCCTGGTTTGGTAGCTCTGCTAGAGATTGGATATCATAGTGTAGTCTTCTTTCTTTATGTTGCAAGAACCTTGTTACCAAGTTCTGCTCCTGCTTTGAACTCGTGCATCGAGCCCCTTCTCCTGTTTCCTAGCTGTTTATAATTCTTAACATTTTAAAACATAAGCTTCCCCCCTCCTGCACACGTTTTGTGCAACTGTGCTCTTTATTAAGAGAAGGGACCACCATTGTTCTAGTCCTTCTATGTTTATGATGTTGCTCTCACAAGGGATGATCATAATGTAATTGTGGAGTTGGAAGATTATCCAAGCAATGGTTTTGATATTATAGATTTAGAGATACCAACTCCTCAGAATCGAGTTTTCCATCCTAAAGAGAGGATCTCTATTTGCTCCTTGGGATTGAGATTTCTGCTCTAGAAAGAGCATATCCATTTTTCAATGGAAATATACATACAATTCATCTTCTTAAGGAGATCACAAATCTTTCTCACTTGTCCAATTTAAATTCTTTCTTTCTTATTATTTCTGAGAGCATTCTTGTACTTCTGCATTGACGATGGTAGAGACAACTGGTGGGGACTTATTTAATCTCCCAGAATATTTGTTTTCTTCTTATAGACACCATAACTGTAAAAACTTGGTGATTTGACCTGAAATTTGATCAAGTCAACTCAAGTCAGCATGATTTCAGGCAGTCACCAGGGAAGTTGCTCATGAGTGTGACTTGGTTCGGAATCCACCTAACTCATCGAGATGGCTTGCTAATTTGATCTGACTTGAGCCAAATCATTTGACCAGTTTATTTATTTTTATAATATAAAAGTTAAAGAAGCAGTGTTGAAGTCACGACCTTAAGAGTGGAAGCAAACTTCATCATCTCACCATGGGGTGTGCATTTGTCAATTCCAACTATTTTATGTATTTTACCTTAAAAATATTATATATATATATATTTATTTATTTATAATCCTGGTCTAAATATTATTAGTTTAATATCAAGCAAAGACTTGGTTAATATCTCCATATCATGTTCTTTTGTGGATTAGATATCCATGTCAAGTGGATATACGCATCTGTTTGGTCTTGAATGCTGATGCAGGTGTTTGACACAGCTATTGGATAATATAGATGCATGTTGGGCATGCACCAATTTCCTGTGTCATAGCATATAATATAAAGAGGAAAAGGAAATATGTGAAGTAGTAAGTGCACATGTATTTTATTGGATGAGTTCTGAAGATCGTAACTTTGCTTTAGCTCAACATCTATTATCATAGTTGTTGTCATCGTCTTCCTCATCATCATCATATCCTTGTCCTAGCATTTTGGGCTTGGTTTACTAATCTTGTTTCGCCAATCACCTATTGAATGCCATATCCTTGATAAGCGGACAAGCCTTTATGTCCCCTGTCAGCATCTTAATCTGAGCTTTAGGTCATCATCTCATCATTTAGGTCCCTACAACTTGAACCTTTTCCATTCTTTGTTTTGCATTCTGAGCAGTCTACTCAACATCATTCTGTTGTTTTGGTGATTCGTAGGCTTCTTGAATGACATCATTCTTAGTTCTATTCTCCCTAGTTGTCCCACACATTCATCTCGACGTCCTCATCTTTGCAAACATTTGAGACTTTGCTGATCTTTCCTTCCAACTGCCCAACACTTTGCCTTATATAGCTTCACAAGGTTGAATAGTTTTCTTCTAAATTTTCCTTTGAGTTTCGTTGGGCCTCCATATACTTGCTTCCTGTGTTTTATGAATACATCTAACATGTACAGTTCTAGTGCCAATGAATCTTTCTTCCTGTTGATGTTATATGTGTTGCAGTTCAATATGCAGTATCACACAAGTGTGCTTCTTAAATCTGGCTATGATTCACTTTCTCAGGTCTATTACTATTCTTATGTAATCAGGTGATCGAAGATAAAAGTGCTGCTCCCAAAGTTGTCTTGGCACTAGAGTACAAGAAAGTTCCAGAAGTGCAGGAGGAACCTAAACCACCCCTATCACCACCTGGACCGGTTAAAGTGGAAGTTCCTGTATCAGAACCATCTGATCTGTTGGTAAGTTTTCAATCTAGATTTCTGCCTTACATCAGATTGAAATTAGATATTTTGTAGTGGCTAAGGCTTTTGAGGTTATCAATAATTTTTATATTCATGGTTGTCAGGGATTAAATGATTCCAATCCAGTTGCATCTGAACTAGACGAGAAAAATTCTATGGCGCTTGCCATTATTCCAGCTGGTAGGTTGCTCACAGAATATGGATATATTATTTAGAATAAATATATAAACAGTTCCCTACAAATTTTTTTGGTTGGTTATTATAGAGAATTCTTCAAATGGTGTTGCTTCTGCTGGTCCGGATTTAGCAAGTGGGACTACAGGCTGGGAGTTGGCACTTGTGACTGCTCCAAGCTCAAACGATGGTGCTTCGGCCACGAGTAAACTAGTAATATTCGTCTCTTTGATCCTGTTGCTTCATCGTCTCTTCTTATTGTGTTTTCCATTATTTTACACAGATTTATGGTTCCATAGTGTCTGGCATTTCAGCTTGAGTGTATTCTCCACTTGCACAATGTACATCATGTACCTACTCTATTCCTACTAGACAATTGTATCATTCTATCTTAGGAGGAGCATAGGAAATATCAAAGAATTCAATCGTTTGACTTGATCTTAGAGTGGCAGTGTATTTCTTTATATATAAAAAAATGTAACATTTACTGTGTCCAAAATGATGGCCTGTTTTACGGTACAAACATGAGGCAATAAATGAATGTTTATTGCAGCGAAGTTGCATTGAAGGTCCCTCAGATATGGGATTCAGTATATGTTAGATCCTCCATCACTGTAGAATTAATTTGTTCTTGATTCCGTTGATGTAGGTTTGCTTGTTGGCAAATTATTAGTAGTGATTTTACTGGTACACAAACTGCTTAATCTCTTCTATGGGATTTTGTATCCCTTGCCATTGCTTAGGACTGTCAACGGGGTACCTGCCTGGATCCATGGGTACCCAATGGACCCTATGGGTCTAATTCTTGGATTCATCTAAAAATTGCGTTTGGTCAGGTATCTAATCGTGCATGTGTTTATACCCACTTCTGAAATCTGGGGTCGAAAGCGACTACAAAGAAATTGAGAAGGATGTTGTTCATAGAACTGTAGCTGAGCATGTGTGCGTCTTATATCCACTTCTGATATCTTGCGTCACTAGTCCACTTCTGATAGTTTGGGTCAATAGTGATGACAAAGAGATGGATTTTGCTCATAGAATTATATTTATAGCTGGGTGGATGAAGTGGAGATGTGCCTATGGAGTTTTATAGTCAGTATATGCATGCTCCCAGAGCTATACATTTTTAGTTGCAGTCATGAGGATTCTTAGATACTTGAAGTGTGCACCTAGGAAAGGTATCTTGTATAGATCTCATGGCCATCTTGAGGTAGCTGGTTATTCAGATGCAGCTTATGTGGGTCAAGACATAATGGGCGGTTGACCACAGGCTACTGCACTTTTCTTGGTGATAATGTGGTTACTTGGAAAAGCAAGAAGTATAATGTTGTTGTGCAAACTGGTGCTGAAACTGTATATAGATCCATAGCACACAACTAGTGAACTTATCTGGTTGAAATCACTTCGGGAAGAATTGGGGTTTGTGGTTCAAATTTCAATGCGTTTACTCTACAACAATCAAGCTGTTATGCATATAGTCAACAATCCAGTGTTCCATGAGTAAGGCAAAACGCATAGAGGTTGACTGCTACTTCATTCAGGATAAGATCTCTTTGAATGAAATTATCACTCCATATATTTCCTCCCATGATTAGATTGCTTGTTCACCAAAACACTTGGGGAAGTCTCAGTTTGAAAGGCTTATATCTAATCTGGCAATGCATGATATCTATGCTCTGGCTTGAGTGATAAATGTAAATTGTTGAGCGTGTGGACCCTGTGGGCTTTTGGGCTTCGGTATGTATATTTGGGTAGAGTTTTAGGCCCATGGTTCTCTCTCTAACTCACTTTAAGAGGGACAGTATTGTAATTTCAGCAAATAAGTGAAACCCTAATAAAATAATAGATTGGAGGACGTGTGGAGGCTATTCTCTCTCTAGCTATTCCACTCCTCTCTTCCTTCTTATTTTCTCCTTTATTTACTCTTTTTACGAATCTACATAAAGAATGTTTCCATGGCATGGTTCCATTGATGCTGCATACATGGGAGGAAGAGAAAATGCACGCCTTAGGAACTGCAAAATAGCACATTGATCACACCTCTGTTATTCCTTATGACCCTAGTGGTTTCTATATGCTATTGGCTTTCTTTTAACATGAGTTTTTGTTATCTTCGCATTATCATCTCCGTCTCTCTTATATGAGCCGTAGTGGTGGAATCTTTCTGAATTCCCACAGACGAGATAAGACATGATGACCTTAAAAGGGGAGTTGTTAAAATACTTGCTGTTTTTTTTTTTTAAAGAGTACGTCCAGTGCAGCAGACGATGTAAGTTACTCTGCTCTTCGGACCTTCAGCTGTCATTCATGATGCTTTCTAATCTTCTTCTTGCAGGCTGGTGGGCTGGACAAGCTTACATTGGATAGCTTATACGACGATGCCATGAGACGGACAAACCAGAATGCAAGCTATAACCCATGGGAGGTGATGCCAGTTGGCAGTCCTTTGGTTCAGCAAGTGCCGCATGACCCGTTCTATGCCTCTAATGCAGTGGCGGTACCTCCCTCCGTGCAGATGGCTGCCATGGCAAACCAACAGCAGGCTTTCATGTTGCAGCAGCAGCAGATGATGATGGTGGGTCAACAACCGCAACAGCCGGCTGTTAATCCATTTGGCAATCCACATGGAGCGGGTATACACCCGTATGGCTCAGGCATGCCACCACCTCTTCAGACGTACAACCCGTACACAGGTCTTATTTAGGTGATGGAAGGAGAGCCAATTGATTATGGAGAACTGTTTGAAGCCATCACTACTGACGTCGGGAGGTTCGATACGGAGGAATGTACCATATATATCATGTATGTTCAGTGAGAGGAAGTCTGCATGATTGATTTTTTTGGACACATGGATGAGTTCCGAATAATGTTTGTTCCAAGATTTATGTGAAGGTTATGGAATATACAGAGTCTGTTATGCCCCCATACTAGTGGTTAGTGGAAAATTCAGGTTGCACCCATTTGTTTGTAACAGACCTTTTGAATTACCGTCTATCACATCTGGTGATATCTATTGCACTCTTTGGTATTCATGTACAATGGATTGTTCCATTGTTGCCTCTCTCTCTCTCTCTCTCTCTCTCTCTCTCTCTCTCTCATTTACTAGGATGGTGGTACAACAGAGGTGTGGGAATGCTGCTCGTAGATGAAAATCAAGAACAGCTAGGAAGACTGATGGAGTTGCATGTTCAAGGTCTGGGCCATTTATCATGTGGACCCAACATTGAATGTGCACGATCCATAGAAACATGTGATGTGACTTATCAGGTGGGTCATGGAAGTATGTTGGCTACTCTTTTAAAACCGTTTGATTAGACTACAAGTGGTCCGCCATACAAGCAAGCTGACTGATACTTTTGGACCACATCATAGTTTTGACATGGTACCTCCTGATGAACGGATTCAGTAATTCATTCTGAATTCACAATGTAATCGAGCTTTGAAGTATCATCCCTAACTGGTATGTATCAGTTGATATGTACCAGTATCATCCGTGAATGATGCTGTATCGGCCCAATATAGGGTGATACGGGGCCATATTGGTGGTGAATGATATGATTATCGGATACCGATTTTAAAATGATAATCTTATTGAGAAAATAAATAAATCGTGTTTTATAATGCACTTGATGTGACTTGTCTGATTCCTATGTTTAGGTTTTGTAACTTTTACACTCATTTTAGTGAATAATAAATCAATTGTGTTTATAATGAACTCGATGTGACTTGTGTAAGTCCTAGGTTTTGTAACTTTTCTGAAATAGTCAACTTTCTTAAAACAATAAAAGATGTCTAAAATGTCTCATATGACTTAATCCAAAATGCTTTATATGATTTTTTTTTTTTTTTTTTTTTTTTTTTTTTTTTTTTTTGTAACAGGACTCTTTAAACTCTAAAACACTCCAAAAATAATAATATAATAAATTATTGAAAATAGTACTTAAATTTAAATACGATCCTTTTGCAAAACTGTTATATGATCCTTTCGCAAAACTGTTGGGGAGCCATTGACCTTTGATATTGGCAACATTTAGGACTTGTCAATAGCTTTTCAATGGCATGCTATATGTGAAATTCTGATAACCAAGCGCAAAGATCATTGGAAGCAATAATGTGCATAAGGTTTTTTTTTTTAACCTTCTATCTTAGCTCACATTGCCTAAATTTGCTTGATCTTGGTCCTCCATATGATTGTCCTTTTGTCCTATATTAATCCCTTTACTTGAAAAGAACTCATCAATTACAATCCATTGCCACGACCTAATTTTGTAGTGCTTCTTTTGTAGCGTGTCTTCTTTCCTACTTTCATTACAGGATGGTGTTATGGGAAGATCCGAGCCCTTTATAATTCTGAGGGCCGACGTCATCGAACCGATAACTACTCCATGTGACGCCCACGACTAGAGGATTCTCCAATGAATTGTAGAGGTGCCTCGGCCCTGAGATTAATGATCAGGAGAAAACTCAACTCAATAAAGTAGGCCTGATACTTCGCCTTGGACCTCGTGAAAGAAGTCTCTCAGAACGCGAGACTGGTGAGAGGCCAAGTCCACCGGATCGGCTCGGACTATAAACGCGGTTACTGCTCGACGAAGGCTTATAATCACTCTGACTGAAGCCTCTTCTACTAAAAGGGCCGAGCCGAGGCTGGATCCCAAAGTGGGCACTCCAAGAGCTAAGCTTAGAAATTACCATAAGTGGACGTGACTGATTACTTCGCTCGCAGATATGCGTGATGCACATAAAATCTACACGATCCTCAAATTGCACACGATATCCCCACGATCTGAAAATCCCACTGATTGAGTGAATCGTGCCGAGATTGACGGATCTCGACCGTCCGACAGTCAGGTATAAATACAGTAAGACCCCATTGTTACAGGGACACAAGGTTTGACACACTCTCTCTACTATTAACTTAGACCCAGATTCCCTTGGCCTGACTTAGGCATCGGATGGTCCCCCGGTTTAGCCAGGGTCTCCTTTCCTCACTTTCTGTGCAGGTTTAGGGTTCATTGGAGATTTGCCTTGTTGAGTGGAGGGTGTTTAGATTTTGACATCAACATTTTTGGCGCCGTCTGTGGGAACTGATACAAAAGGTCAGGTTCCTATTCCCGAGTGTAATGGCTAGAAGAAAGAAGAAAGCAGTAGCTGCGGAATCTGAGCCAAATGAACAAACTCGCTCCTCCTCACTACTTCACGTGGAATCAGCCCCGGGGCCTTCTCAGCGTTCTTGCAATTGAACGAGTAAATCTCGCGCTATGTAGAGCGAGATACAAGCCTTACATGATGAAGTGAATAGGATGAAACAACAACAGGAGCCACAACCACACCCAGCTTAAGAAAATCCCGTTCTTGAACCAGTCGGTCTGGTCGTAGAAGCTCACTCTGCGCTAAGGAGTATGAGGCCTGAGGCGTCTCAACATCCTCAGATGCAGGTTTCGGGTCAGAATCCTGTTCCGACCCAAATCCGAGCCTCGGCTCGGAACACTGCCGCTCGAGCTCCAACTAATGTTTCGGCCACTTCAGCCCTAGCACCAATGGATCTCCGTCATCGGCTAGAACGGAGGAGAGGAAGGAGAACTCCGAAAATAGAAAACAACCAAGAGATCGTAGCGGAAAATAAGGACCTATGGGAAAACGGTTCGCGGAGCTCAATGACAAATTCTTAGCTCTGGAAAAGAAGTAACAACCGACGTCGGTTCCCGCCGCCGTTCAAGCAATGATGGAAGAGACCGAGCCTCCCTTCACCTCGAAAATTATGAACGAGGTGATGCCCTAGATGTTCAAGATACCTTCCGTCATCCAATACTCCGGGTCTGGAGACCCATCCGAGCATGTGGAAGCCTATCGCTCGTGGATGCAGATTCAGACGTTGACGGATGCCATGATGTGTCGAGGATTCTCGATCACGCTCATGGGTTCCGCACGGAATTGGTATCGGTAGCTCAAACCAAATACCATTAGATCCTTTGCAGAGTTGAATCGACTATTCCTCACCCAATTCATAAGTGGAAAGAGAAGTCGAAAGCCTAACACTCACCTAGTTGCTATCAAGCAAGAGCCGAAGGAGTCGTTGAAAGACTACATCGCTCACTTCAACGAGGAAGCGCTACTGATAGAAGATTATGATGATAAAATGGTGCTCGTTGCTGTGTTCAGCGGCCTAAAAGAGGGGAAATTCACTTTCTCCATTGGAAAGAACCCGCCGAAGATGCTGTCGAGCTCGTTGCCAGAGCTCAGAAATACACCGACGCGGAAGAATTTTCCAATGCCCGCAAAAGCGTCTAAGTGACAGAGTTGAACGCTAAAGGGAAGAGGCATAGGAATGAGAAACCCCAACCATCTAACTAGGGGACCGATGATCGCGCCCCTCGCGATTGTCGTCTGAGCAGAAGGCCGGAAGGAAAGTTTCGTTCCTACACCCCCCCTTAATACGTCCGCCGAGCAGATTTTATTGAACATCTGATGAGAAAAGTTGCTAAATTGGCCTATTTGTATGAGGACCGACCCGGATCACCAAGACAATCGTAAGTACTGCCGTTTTCACCGAGATCACAACCATAATACGACTGACTGTGTAGATCTCAAAGATGAGATCGAGGCTCTTATTTGGAAAGGACACCTGCACCGATACACCAAGGAAGGAAAAGCCGCTCGGAAAGGAGAAAGAGAGCGAGAGCAGCCGAAAAACACCACGGAAGAGCTCGCCGAAATCCGCGCCATCTTCGGGGGCTCATCTGGTGGAGGAGATTCAAACAGGGCGTGGAAGGCTCACTCCCGAAAGTCTGAACTGGAGCATTACGTCCACTTAACCGAGCGGCCCAGTAAGAAACTCCGGATCAGCCCATGTACCCTGACCTTCACGGAAGAAGATGCGTGCGGAATTCAGCATCCGCACGACGATGCCCTGGTAGTCACCATGACCATAGCAAACCGTAAGGTATACCGCATCTTGGTTGACACCGAGAGCTCGGCCGACGTGATTTATTCCGAAGCTTTCAAAGAATGGGGATTTCGAGGTCTCATCTTAGACCTGTGAAAACCCCCTACACGGCTTTGCCGGGAAAATAGTAATCTCCGAGGGAGCCATCTCCCTCCTAGTGACTGTGGGAGAAGGACAACATCAAGTCACACTCATGGTGGACTTCTTAGTTGTCAATGTACCATCAGTACATAATGTCATCTTGGGCAGACCTTCCCTCAACGCAATGAGAGCAGTCGTCTCCACCTATCACCTGATGATGAAGTTCCCCATCGAGGGTGGGATAGGCTACCTCTAAGGCTATCAGCGAGAAGCTCGGAGATGTTACGCAATGGCCGTAAAGAAAGGGTCAGTCAAGCAGATTACTTACTGTAAGACCCGTATCCTAGTCTCTACTGTTTCATCGACTCCCGTGATCCTTCCCGACGAATTTCCGGTAACCCGCAACGTATAATCGACGTTTGCACGCGATCCTAAGTCATATCCTGTAGATTTGAGTCGGCTCGACCTGAGACTTATACCAATGTGATCGCGCCATCGCCGCGGTTCCATGCCGCGTCTCGCGTGCCGAGGCGATACCCAGTCCAAGAGATGTGGGCCCGTGTTCAGTTCGAGGAAAAGCCGCGCGTTGCAATTACGAGAGAATCTCTACGAAATGTCAAATCAATCAATCAAATCAAGTCAAGTACAATAACCATCCCCAAGTACAACCACCCCTCTCCAAAGTCAACTTTCCCTTACTACAAGTACACCCATCACCTTTCACCCACCCTCTCCCATCACTTCTCTTTCATTCCCTCTCCCTCTCTCTCTCTCTCTCTCTCTCTCTCTCTCTCTCTCTCTCTCATTCTCCAAGCAAGAATCGTCCAAGCCTCCCCATGAGAAGCCATGTGTGGCCCACTTCTCACCTCCTATCTCCACCATCCTAAGAACATCTCGACCGTTGAAATCGTCCCCTTGGAGCTCTAGATCATGTTGGCGGAAGAAGGACGAAGAGATCTTGAGGTGGGTGCTCCTCTCTCTCTCTCTCTCTCTCTCTCTCTCTCTTTTTCACTTTTGTATGATGTGTGGCCTACTTAGATGGACCCCACCTTGATATATGTTATATCCAAACCGTCCAAGTCTTGTGGACCCTACCTTATGATGATGGAAACACAAAGTATCAGATTATATTTGATCAGGTGGGCCACATTCATGTGGGACCTACCTTGATGAAATGCGGGCCACGTCCCCGTGGGACCCACTGTTTAAATCATGCCGTCTAGCGTCCAGCGCTGGTGGCTAACGTGAAGTGCGTGTACTGACATGGGTGTGTAGTAACGGCTAACAAAAAAAAGGGATTTTAGCCTTTTTGGGGTGGGCCACTCATGCAGGCTCCACCTCGATGTATGTATATAATGCACGCCGTCCATTCCGTTAAACAGCCCATTTTAGACGTTGGGCTGAAAAATGAGGGCAATCTGATTATCAGGCAGACCATAGTTTCGCAAATAGTGTTTCCGCCATTGAAATACTTCCTGATTTTTCGGTGCACCAAAACCCATCTAATATTGAGCTCTATCTGTTTGTATTGAGCCATAAGATCCAATGGCTAGGTTGGATTTTCTTAAGGTGGGCCCCACCTGCCAAAAACCACTCGGTTTTCCCATTTTCAAAAAAAAAAAATTAAAGAAAGAAGGCAGCAGCAGTTAGTGGGCGGACAGACAGACTGCTGGGCCTCACAGCCCCAGCTGTGGGTCCCCATCGTGATGTGTTTCGAACATCAACACCGTCCATATGTTGGGTCCCCGTTGGAAAAATGGGACCCCCAAAAATTGGCCCTATCCGAGGCTCAGGTGGCCCACATCATAGGAAACAGAGGGATTGAATGTCAACCATTGAAACTGCTTTTCTGGGTCACAGAAGTTTTGGATCACCATGAAAATTATTTTTTCCTATTCATATGGGTCCGTGTGACCTTTTCAACGGTTTGGATGAAAAGTAAACACTATGGTGGGCCATATCACAGGAAACAGCGTGGAATTGAACGTCTGCCGTTTAAAACCCTCCTACCCTGGGTAATATGAAATTTGTTTTTACTTCATCCAGGTCCTTGTGACCGCATGGACAGGTAATCGTGGGACCCACCTTGAATGCATATGTTCTATATCAACGCCGTCCGTCCGGTTCAGCACCCGGATGTGGGACCCTAGCAGCAGACGGCTGCTAAATTGACGTCAGCAAGTTCTGAGGGTCCCACCTTTGTTGTGTGTATTGTATGTCCACCGCCTGTCCATTTCACATGGCCCACCTCACACGTGTAGAGGGGATCTACATTGATGTATTTATCATATCTGCACCGTCCAGACTTTCTGGACGGTGGCCACACCTTGATGTAAATGCTTTATATCTACGTGGTCCATCTGATTTCGCTGGAACCCTCTCGCTGACGTGCTGCTGCCTAGTACGTGGGAGCCACCATGATGTACATGTCTCATCCCTGCCATCCACGTGGACATGGGGCCCATGTATTGTATATCCAAACCGTTTATTTGTGGCCCCACCACCTACTTAGCTGTTGTACTAGCGTCAGCAGATCAGTGGTCCTGATCATTAGGTTTGTGTATATCTAAACTATCCATTTTGACTGTGGGCTGGCAAGCCACACCAACTATATGGCTGTTGTATCGATGTCAGCAAGCCGTGGGGCCCACATGAGTTATGTGTTAATCTAAACTGTCCATCGGAGGGCCCCACCGACTATATTACTGTTGTAGTTGACGTCAGCAAGTTCCGTGGGGACCACCAGATATGTGTTGTATACCCACGCCATTCATCCATTTTGTGGGAACCACCGTGAGGTATGTGTTCATCCAGGCCGTTCGGCCATCTACCCCACCGTGATACATGTATTTCATCAACGCCGTTCATCTACTTTCTATGGTATGGGGCGTACTGAGATGTACGTGTATATATTCACACCGTCCATTTGGATGGTGCTGATTGGAGCCGACCTTGATGTATGCGGCCTTCCATGATGCATGTGCCGTATTCACACCGTCTATCCATTTGGATGGACGTGTGGTCCACTTTGATTTATTTATTTAATATCCACACCATTCAGATAGTGCTGGACAAAGTTTGGACACTGCCGATCATTTTAGTGAACCGTGTACCCCCCTACAATAGTGTATAGTGTACACACGATACACCTACAACTATTGAAATGAATTTTGGTGTAATCAAGCCCACTTTAGGCCCATTGGTGCGGCCTATCCACGAGGCTCATCATGATGTATTTTTTTTGGCCCATGTGTGGGGCCCACCTGTTTTATTTTAGCCCATGTGACAGGGCCCACTTGCCTTGTATTTTGAGGCCTATGTGATAGGACCCATCTGCCTTGTATTTAAGGCCTATATGATGGGGCCCACTTGCTTGAATCTGAGGCCTATGGGTCGTAGCCCATTATGATGTATTTGAGGACCATGGGTCGTGGCCCATGGTGACGTATATTAGGCCCGTGTATTCGACCCATTGTCATGTATATTAGACCCTTGTATGAGGCCGTGGGCCACTCCTTGAAAGCAATGTTGGTTGGATGTCCACATTGATGGGCAATGATGGTTGAATGCCCACATTGTGACCTTCCCTTAAGCCTGGTTAGGCCCATTCTCATCATCCTCTTGTGGGTTACCCCAAACGATTGGGCCCCATTATATTGTTTGATCCTCATCGGTTGTCCATCTATGGACCCAGCCTTGTTATGTGTTGGTTGTCGGTGCCGATTATCGATGCGCATAATTATCGATGCAAATTATCTGTTCCGATCGTGGCCGATTATCGATTGACGTGGCCGATTGCCGATTCTACTTGTCGTGGCCGATTGACCGATTACCGATCGAGGCCAATTATCGTGACCGATTACCGATCGAGGCCGATTATCGTGACCGATTACCGATTGAGGCCGATTATCATGACCGATTACCGATCGTGGCCGATTATCGATTGACATGGTTGATTGCTGATCGCGACCGATTGACCGATTGCCGATCGAGGCCGATTATTGTGACCGACTTCCGATCGTGGCCAATTATCAATTGACGTGGCCGATTGCCGATTCTTCTTGTCATGGCCGATTGACCGACTACTGATCGAGGCCGATTATCATGACTGATTACCGATCTGACCGATTGTCGATTGATGTGACCGATTGCCGATTTTGTTTGTCGTGGCCGATTGACCGATTATCGATCGAGGTCGATTATCGTGGCCGATTGTCGATTCTGATTATCGTGGTTGATTGCCAATTCCGATTGTCGAGGCCCAATGTGATGTATATGCGGCCCGTTTTTGAGGCCCGTTATGATGTGTATTCAACCCGTGTTTAACGCCCAATGTAGTGTATATGAGGCCCATTGTGATGCATTTGAGGGCTAGGCGATGGAACCCACTGTGATGTATTTGTGGCCTATAGGCAAAGCCCATTGGGATATATATTAGGCCCATGATGCATGGCCCATTTGATATATTTGAGACCCATGTGTGGGGCCCACATGTCATGTATTTGAGGCCCACGAGCAGGGCCCACCTATTGTGTATAGGTGGCCTGTGAGTAAGGACCACTATGTTGAATATTAGGCATTTGTGTGAGGCCGTGGGCCCATTGCATGTTAGGCTCAATGTGGGCCATTCCTTAGGGGCAATGTTGGTTAAATGTCCACATTATCGAGGCCGATTGTCGGTGCCGGTTATTGATACCGATTATGAGTAGGTGATAGCATAACATCATGATACATGCCCATACGCATCATCTGCATGTTTGTTATGAGATGTGGTTGATCATTGCATATGTCATTGAGCGTGTTGTTATGAGACTCCCTGATAGGCGGAGGTCATCTCACATGAGTGCATGGTATGCGCAGGATTGATGCATGCCTGAATTGTATGACTCATGCAGCTTGCATTGTGTGCTGTGATTACTATACGCCCTAGCGACATCGTGGTCAGTAGCCTCCACAGGCATATCGTGGATGGCCAGAGGGGACACCGAAAATATTTGGTTCTAGCATACGGGCGCCATCGATGTCCCTGGGTGAAAATCCCTAAACCTCCGTGGCCAGGAGACGCCCCAACGTCGAGACCGAGTGGATACATGAGCGCCCGAGTGCCGAATACCAGGAGGCCGCGTCTCTCACTGTGTCGTGGTCGGTTGAGAGGGGGTGTGGCTTTACCTGCCTGAGTCGGGGGGCATTGCTAGGCTGAGTCTGACCAGCTCGAGGAATGGATCCACTATCGACGTGCCGGATAGGTATTGGTAGACTATTGACCAAACGGATAGTGAGGTTTCTTACGCTCACTTGGACTGTCCGGCTGGGAGAGCGGCAGTGCCATTTGGAGTGTACTAAACCCCGGTAATGATCCCAGAGACGAACTGTACTGATATGTGGACTTATTGAGTAGGAGTTGTATGCTTATTCATTCATTCATTCACTATCCACTCGGGCTGGTGGTGCGCAACTAATTGTTGTGTGCCTTCGTTATAGCAAGGATTTCGGTTGGGGTGCGCGACTAACTTGAGATCGGGAGTTTACCACACGGAGTCTGACTATCCAAATTTAGGTATGAGACTGGTTTGGATAGAAGGCCCTTGTGATGGACCCCATAGCCTGCGATACTACGTACTATCATCCTGACTTCACACTCCAGCATGGTCATTCCATTCGCACCGCATAGTGCATTACATCTACTGCATATGGCATTTTGGGTTACTATGTTTATGCATTTATACGGTCTAGATATGACTGACGGTATTCGTGCACTCATCAGGAATTGCGTACTGCATCGCATCCTTTGCATCTGATGTTTGGCTCTTTATGACTCCTCATTTGCATAGATGTTCTATAATGCGTATTCTGATATTGATTGACTCATGGACTTGTCTGTATTTTTGCTTACTCTATTATCGTATGATTTATGACCTTGTTAATAATGTTGTTTACTCGAATAATTCATGCTATTGTCAGTATTTTTGCTTATTTCTGATATTGTATGATTTATGGGCTTGTTAGTATTCCCGCTTACTCGGACATCTCGATATTGCTTACTTGGCACTTACCTTGTGCACACACTTACACCACCCTCTAAGCTTTCTATAAGTTTATGCACGATAGATGCGTGCAGTGATGTTAGGTTGCAAGATTGTTGAGCTTGGAGCGCATGTTAGTCTTCGAAGCTTGATTTTTATTTATGTATTTCTTTCCAGCACTGTACTCAACTGATTATATTAGTGGATATGTGATGATGATGTTGCCTTTGTGAAATGGGTAATCTTGTGGTTATACTTATTGCGAGTTAAATGTACAAAAAAAAAAAATCCTCCTTGTAGGATCCCAGGATTGGAATCTGGCGTATGGGCGCTAGGAGCCGAGAATGGGGTACTACGGAGGCTATCGGCACCTGATTCAGCGATCTGGATTCCTGTGAATCCGATTTCTGGGTTTGGGGCGTGACACTTACCATCAACACAGTAGACCCCAAAGGGCCCACGGAAGGTTCGTCCGTGGAAGACCTGTAGAAGGTGTCACTCGATGAGGCCGATCCGAGCAGAACCGTCCAACTCAAGACATCATTGAACCCTGAACAATGGCTCAGAATATTAACCTTTTTATGGCAACATAGAGATGTCTTCGCATAGTCCCACTAAGATATGCCCGAAATCTCTCTGGATGTCATGGTCCACAGGCTGAATGTGGATCCATTTCACAAACCTATCAAGCAGAAGAGAAGGCCGTTCGATGCTGAGCGATATAAAGCAATAGCCGATGGGGTCTCTGTTCTGCTCGATGTCGGATTCATAGAAGAAGTGCATTATTTCGACTAGATCGCGAACGTGGTCCTTGTGAAGAAAGCCAATGGGAAATGGCGGGTCTGCGTATATTACTCGGACCTAAACAAAGCTTGTCTGAAAGATAGTTTTTTGTTGCCTCGGATCGATCAGCTGGTGGACAGCACGACGGGACATGAATTACTATCTTTCCTGGACGCGTACTTCGGGTATAACCAGATCGCGATGCATCCCCCAGACAGGCAAAAGACTACCTTTGTCACAAACAAGGGACTCTACTGTTACCGGGTCATGCCATTTGGCCTGAAAAATGCTGGGGCCACGTATCAAAGACTGGTAAATCAAATGTTCTCAAAATAGATCGGACGCACAATAGAAGTGTACGTCGATGATATGTTGGTAAAAAGTATCAAGGCAACCGACCACCTGACGGATCTCAGAGAAACGTTTGCCATCCTCCGAGAATACCATATGAAACTGCATCCCACGAAGTGCGCTTTTGGAGTCGGCTTAGAAACATTTCTTGGGTTTCAAGTCAGTCAGAGAGGCATATAGGCGAACCCCGATAAGATTAAAGCACTCCTCGACATTAGTTCGCCTCGGACCGTTAAAGAAATACAATGCTTTACGGGACGAGTCGCGGTGCTTGGACGTTTCATATCCAGATCAACAGATAAATGCCTCCCCTTCTTCCAATAACTGAAAGGTCATAAGAAGGCAGAGTGGACATCAGAATGAGAACAAGCCTTCCAGCAATTGAAGCAGTATCTGGGCTCACCCCCTGCTATCTAAACCCGAAGAAGGTGAGCCCCTGTTCCTCTACCTCGCGGTCTCGGCATTGGCCGTTAGTTCGGCCCTAATTAGGGAGGTCAGAGGCAAGCAATATCCCGTATATTATGTGAGCAAAACTATGGTACCTGCAGAAATAAGATACCTGCCTCGGGAGAAGCTAGCGCTCAGTCTCGTTGTTTCAGCTCGAAGGTTACGTCCATACTTTCAAGCTCACTCCATAGTGGTGTTGACCGACTCCCCTCTCAGACAAGTTCTTCAGAGGCCCGAGGTTTCAGGACAGATGATTAAATGGGCCATCGAACTTGGTAGTTCGATATCTAGTTTCGTCCGAAGATAAAAATCAAGGGCCAAGCTGTGGCCGAATTCATTGCCGAATTCACCACTTCGAGCACAAAAGAGATCAATACCAAAGTCGAAATGACGTCGCCTGTCCTCCAAAGTGGTCAAAAAGTGGTATCAGACTCGGGATGAGTTCTCTATGTGGACAGGTCATCTAATATCAAAGGGGCCAGGGCCGGAATCGTCTTGACTGCGCCGGATTCCACAAATATCCAGTACGTTATCAGACTCGGGTTCAAGGCTTCAAACAATGAGGTGGAATACGAGGCTTTATTAGCTAGACTTAGATTGACAGCGAGTCTAGGTGTTCAATCTCTTCAGGTTCAATGCGACTCTCAGCTGGTAGTAAACTACATATCTACCGAGTATGAAGCCAAAGAGATGAGGATGATCGCTTATCTCGACGAGGCAAGGAAGTTGATCGAAAGATTCTGGAGTTGCACTATCCATCAGATCCCGAGAGCGAAAAATTCATGAGCCGACGCCCTAGCATAGCTCAGTTTGGCCGTGAAAGGGAACATCTTGCGAGTTATCCTCGTTGAATTCATAGAGCATCCGAGCATCGACTAGTTGGAGAAGAAGGAAGTCAACCTAGTGCATGTTAAACCCAGCTGGATGGACCCGATCTTTGACTACCTCATGTCCAGCAAGATCCCCCAGGATAAGTTGGAAGCCAGGCGACTGAGAGTTCAAGCAGCCCGATATACCATCTTGGATGGTATCCTATACAAGAAAGGGCATTCTCAGCCCTACCTCAGGTGTCTTCAGCCCGATGAGGCAGAATATGTTATTCGGGAGATTCATGAAGGAATCTGTGGAAACCATTCTGGCAGCCGAGCCTTAGCCCTGAAGATACTCCGACAAGGATATTTCTGACCGACTATAAGGGAGGATTCTAAGGACTACGTTCGAAAAAGCGATAAATATCAATGCTTCGCGGCCGTGCTGAGGCAACCCGCAGAAGAAATGACTCCTATGAGCGGCCCTTGGCCATTCGCTCAGTGGGGAATCGACATCATCGGCCCTTTGCCTACAAGAAAAGGGTAAGTCAAGTTCGCCATCGTTGCAATCGACTACTTCTCCAAGTGGGCCGAGGCCGAGCTCGTCGGCAAAATCACAGAATAGAAAGTGATCAACTTTGTCTGGAAAAACATTATCTGCTGGTTTGGGATTCCGCGCACCATCGTGTCAGACAATGGCTGACAGTTCGACAATGATAAGTTCCGAAGCTGTAAGTGCTATAGTTGATAGCTTCACTATATTGTCAAATTGTGGTGCCAAAGACATTATATGTATCTAATTATGAAGCTTGTATATGTGAAGAACAAAGCTCTACACATGATATGTCAAGTCAAGACAATAGTCTCACAAGATCAGCTTCGATAGTCAAGCAATGTTCACAAGTCAAGACTCGATTATGTGAAAATGTTCGATTTAGTTCAAGACAAGTATAATTCAAGACCTCAAGAAGCTTTCAAGTTCAAGCTACACCAAGATCTCAGGCTTCATTATGCTTAAGGTCATTCATCTAAATTTCAATGTCCTTACTTCACTATTAAGGTATGTTTGACCTTAGGTTGACCTTTAGAGTATATCATTTCAGATACATAATCCATATGTTTTGTATAAGTCAGTTTGGTTTGTTCTAAGACTAGTCCTGGACTTTGTTCGACTAGTCCTAGCACTGCTTTGACCTGTCCTAGAATTGCCTGGACTAGTCGTAAGTTTGTCGCAAAAATTCAGAATTTTTTGTTAAGCTTTGACCAGTCCTGGGGTTTGTTCGACTAGTCATATGAACAGTGTCGACTGCTTCTTCGACCTGTCGTAGACCTACGACTCAAACTACAACGATTAAATTCGAGTAGCTTCGACTAGTCGTGAGCAACCTTCGACCAGTCGTAGATTACCTACGACCAGTCATGAAATTGCGTTATCTTATCATGCTCGAATTTTCAAATTTTTGTTAGTCCTACGACTAGTCGTAGCGACCTCTAGACTAGTCGAAGATGTGATTTGCTCACCTATAAATAGAGCACAAATCTCAGAATATTATACACGATTTAAGCAATTTTAATCCAGCCTTCTGAGAGATAAGTCTGCGCTCCATTTAAGCTAAGTGTGCATATTTAATATTTTCTTTCTTTAGCTTTTTAAATTGATTTTGTTTCTTGTATTCCAATCTGATCTGAAAAGAGGAAGTGTTGTTTTGCTTTTTCTGGAATCAAAATCAATTAAAGCTAGCCCATTTGTTTTAATTTAAAATCTATTAGAACTTAGAACCATTATATAGTGAGTATTGGACATTTATCTTTGATATTCAAACCTCTACTCCGACTTGGTTCTTTCGGGCTGCTACAACAAAGAAGAAAAATAGGTATTTTACATTTTGTGTAATTTACTTTATTTGGTTTTATTTGAGGTTAAGCCAAAAAAATCTCAAAGTTGTTGGTTATCTGAAGAGAGCCAGAAAACTCAGAAGTAAGGGTTTTTGAATTGTTTAAGCCATTTGAAAAAGACACAATTGTGAAGGTTTTGGGTGAACCTGTGAAAACCTATTTGATAGTGAACGCTAATATCCCCTGTGTGAGGATATTAGGAGTGGAGTAGTAATCTGTGTGACTGTTGTTGAACAGTTGGTGTACACAAAGGCGAACCACTATAACTCTTTGTGTTATGTGGATGTGTGCTTCATTTTCCTATCTTTGATTATTCAGCTGTGGAATGTATGTGTGGAAGTGAATGTTGAAATTTTTACATTTCAAGCATTGTGGGAATGTTGTAATAATTTAGATTTAAATTCCTGCAATTTGTTTCAATTCCTTGCTATTTATTTATTCCTCTTTAGTTTGAGTTTTTGATATAAAGACCTTTCTAGAAATAAGGTTGTCCTACCATAAACCCTTGGTTTTTGGTGTAAGGTTGTCCTTAGAACAACTTTTGTATCAACCTCTCAATACTTGTTTATTGAGGTTGATTTTCATTCCAACATTGTGAATTGATTTAATTTATTTGGCTATCTCATTATTTAAATTCCACTGTAATTATTTTAAATTTGGCATTGTCCTATTCACCCCCCTCCCTTTAGGAAATATAGCTTGGCCATTTCTAGTGGTATTAAAGCCTAATAGCTCACTTTTAATTATTATTCTTGGATTTATTTCCTGAGCTAACGATCTAAGCTATATAAATAAGATGTCAAATTTTGATAGCCTTTCAGTCACTAAGCCTCTACCTTTCGATGACACCAACTATGCATATTGGAAAGCTAGGATGAGGATCTTCCTCAAATCCATGGATGAAAATGTGTGGCTAGCCACAGTGAATAAATGGACCCCTCCTACCATTGAAGTAACTGGAATCGATGGTTCAAAATCAATGAGAGTAACACCTTATTTCTCATGGACCACACTTCAGAAAAGTGAGAGTAGTACAAATGCAAAAGCACTAAATGCAATCACTTACGCACTATCACCGGATGGATTCAAAAGAATTATATCTTGTGATTCTGCAAAATAAGCTTGGGATATATTGGAAATGACACACGAGGGTACTTCAATTGTCAAGAAATCTAAAATACAAATCCTCACAACTAAATTTGAGGAAATACGTATGCAAGAAAATGAAATGTTCATGGACTTCTACACTAGATTGAATGACATTGTAAAATCTATGTGGGGTCTAGGTAACAAAATTCTTGAAAGCAAGATATGTGCTAAAATACTACGCTCACTTCCTGAACGGTTCAATTCTAAAGTAATCGCAATCCAGAAACTTCGTGATACGGACAATATGAGGGTTGAGGAATTAGTTGGCTCATTACAGACTTATGAGTTAACCTTTAAAGCTCCAAAAGGTAAATCCATTGCCTTAAAAACTTTTAAAAATGGTTTTCAAGAAAATGATTTAAACTTTGATTTAGAAAACTCTGAAGATGATATGGCCCTTTTGGTGAAATTGTTTTATAAGATTTTTAAAAGTAAAAAGAGGGTTGATCTTCAAAAATCTAATGATAAAAAGAAACCTAAACCTAAATCAAGAAAATCATTGAAAGACAGTCAGTGCTATAACTGCCATGAGTATGGGCATTTGGCTAATAAATGTCCTAATAAGGGCAAGTCGAAAAAGAAAAGTATGATGGCTACTTGGGATGAATCTTCTGATTCTAAAGTTTCTTCTGATTCAGAAGACTTTGAAATTGAGTCAGGCAGTGATGTTAAGGCCCTTATGACTCTAGTCAAATTCACTTTTTTAGATAATGATGACTCAACTAGTGAAGAAAATTTGAATAGTGAATATGAAAATGAAGATGATCTTCAAGATGCTTACAACGCCCTATACAAGGAAAGTTATAAAATTATGTGAAATCAAAACTTCAAAAAAAGAAATTTTCTAAACTCAAAGAAATTTATGAATCTCTTATTTTAGAAAAGTCCCACGTTTCAGACTGTTTTGAAAAGACAAAATGCGATTTGGATTTTAAAACCTCCCAGGTTGAAAATCTTAAATATGGAAACGAATATCTAAAACAGGAAGTCTCTTCTCTCTTGAGTTTAAAGGAAACCTGGAAATATGCCCAAGGTGATTCTAAACTAGAAAAACTCTTATCAGGATCAAGAAAATGTGGCGATCGATCCGGTTTGGGCTATGATAAGAGTGTTCATCCTAAACAGAAGAATACTCCTCCCAAGTTTGTAAAGGGAGAGACCTTAAACTCAAAAGGGAAATATCAATTGTTTTCTAAAAACTCTAAATCTTTTCAAAAACCTAAAAACCATATCAACTATAAAATGCAAAACCAAATTCCTTTGGCTGAAAAGATAGTTGATTTGCTTAAGGAACTTCTAAAGTCTAACTCAATAGGTCATATTTATAACTCTTACAAACGAAAGAAGACCAACTATCCACCTAAACCCAAAACGGTTATGAAATGGGTTCCAAAGGGTACCTGCTTGGTTGCCCACACAACTTTCAAAGTTATAAGCCATTCTAAGTGGTACATAGACAGCGGATGCTCAAGGCATATGACTGGTGATAAAGGTTTATTCACTGATTTCAAAGACATGACTGATGGTTCAGTCACATTTGGTGATGGTAGCAACTGCAAGATTATGGGCCAAGGTACGATTCAACTTTATAACCTTTCTTTGTTCAAGAATGTTTTATATGTTGAAGGCCTAAAACATAACTTGCTTAGCATATCTCAAATATGTGATAATAACCATAGTGTAAGATTTTCTAATCAAAGTTGTGAGATTCTAAATAACAAGGGTTCGGTAAAAGTAACTGGACATAGAACATTTGAAAACTGCTATATTGTAAGCGAATCCAGCTCAACTAGTCAATCTTGTTACATGGTCCATACAGACGAGGCTGATTTATGGCATAAACGTCTTGGACATGTACAATACCGAAATTTATATAGATTGAGCAAACGGGAACTTATAAGAGGTTTACCCAAAGTACAAAAATTAGATAAAATATGTGGCAAATGCTAGATTGGCAAACAAACAAGGAACTCACACAAAATGGTAAATTCCAATGCCACATCAAGACCACTCGAGCTTCTCCATATGAATTTGATAGGACCTACTAGGACGGAGAGTTGAGGTAGTAAAAGATATATCTTGGTAATTGTAGATGATTTTACTAGATATACATGGGTAGTCTTCTTAAGGGACAAATCTAAAACCCTTGAAGAAGGAAGAAAAGTTCTCAAAAGGATTCAAACTGAAAAAGGTTCTCAAATCAGTAAGATTCATAGTGATCATGGATCTAAATTTAAGAATAGTGGTTTTGAGAAGTTCTGTAGTGACCAGGGAATATTACATGAATTCTCAGCCCCAAAACTCCACAACAAAATGGTATAGTTGAAAGGAAAAACAGAGTGCTTCAAGAAATGGCTAATGTCATGTTCAATAGCATGAAGCTTTCTAAGAATCTTTGGGTTGAAGCTGTCAATACAGCTTGTTATATCATTAACCTGGTTTACACTAGCAAAGGTAATAATAAAACGGCTTATGAAATGTGGTTCGATAATAAGCCTATTTTTAAATACTTTCGAGTTTTTGGCAGCAAGTGCTATATTTTACGAGATCTTGAAAATCTGGGAAAGTTTGATACGAAGAGTGATGAAGGGATCTTTTTAGGATATTCTTTAAACAGTCGAGCTTATAAGATTCTGAACAAAAGGACCAAGGTGATTCAAGAGTCCATTAATGTGGTCATTGATGATTGCTTAAATACACCAGTCTCAAGTCCAGATAATGATGAAGTTCTTGTAATTGATAAACCTGATACTTCATCTAATCAGACTAATTCTGAATTGAGGACTGTTAAAGATCATCCAACTACACAGATTCTTGGAAACTCTTTCACTGGTGTTCGTACCCGTAAACAACTTGAGGATATATGTAATTATGTATGTTTTACGTCCTAGATAGAACTTTATAACGTAAAAGAAGCTCTTGCTGATGAAAATTGGATAGTTGCTATGCAAGAAGAACTTAATCAATTTGTTCGAAATGATGTCTGATATCTTGTTCCTAGACCTAAAGATAAACATATTATCGGAACAAAGTGGATTTTTAAAAATAAGTCTGACGAGCTTGTGAATATTATTCGAAAAAGGCAAGATTAGTTGTATAAGGGTACACTCAAATTGAAGGTATCGATTATGATGAAACCTTTGCCCCAGCTGCTGGTCTTGAATCAATCAAACTTTTTATATCCATTGCATTGCTTTAGAAACGTTAAAAATTTTCAAATGGACGCAAAGAGTGCCTTTTTAAATAGCGATTTACATGAAGAAGTATATGTTGAACAACCTACAGGGTTTGAAGACCCTAAGTTTACTGATCATGTATACCGTCTCAAAAAAGCTCTCTATGGTCTAAAACAAGCTCCCAGAGCATGGTACGAGAAATTGACTAAGTTTTTACTCAGTCATAACTTTCAAATGGGAAATGTTGATAAAACATTGTTTGTTAAGAAACATAACGAAGATATCTTAATGGTTCAAATCTACGTTGATGATATTATTTATGGATCTACCTGTACTGACACAACTATTGAGTTTGTAGATTTGATGAAATCTCAATTTGAAATGAGCATGGTTGGGGAATTGAATTATTTCCTTGGGTTATAAGTAAAACAACGACCTGATGGAATGTTCATCTCTCAATCTAAATATGCTATGAATTTGATTAAGAGATTTGAATTTGAGAATGGTAGGAAATTTGATACTCCTATGAGTACAACCTTGAAACTCTCAAAAGATTTTGTAGGTAAAAATGTGGATCCAAAATTATATCGGAGTATGATTGGTAGTTTACTGTATTTAATTGCTAGTAGACCTGATATTGGTTTAAGTGTTGGTATTTGTGCTAGATATCAGTCTGATCCTAAAGAATCTCATTTAATTGCTATTAAACGAATTATGCAATATGTCGCAAGTACTGTTAATCTCAGTCTCTGGTATCCTCATGACACTAATGTTCAATTAGCTGGGTACTCGGATGCTAACTGGGCTGGTAATCCTGATGATAGAAAATCTACCAGTGGTGGTTGTTTTTATAGTGGAAACTATTTAGTTTCTTGGCTTAGTAAGAAACAAAGTTCTATATCACTTTCAACTGCTGAGGTTGAATATACTGCAACTGGTAATGCGTGTACACAGCTTGTTTGGATGAATCGTATGCTAAGTGATTATGGAATTAAACAAGATTCTATGTTATTATATTGTGATAATACCAGTGCCATAAATATTTCAAAAAATCCAATTTAGCATTCTCGTACTAAGCACATTGACATTAGATTTCATTATATTCGTGAATTAGTAGAAGAAAAAGTTATATCTTTGCATTATATCCCTATTGAGAATCAACGTGCTGACATTTTCACTAAACTGCTCGACAAAAGCAGGTTTAACAAAATGAAATTTGATCTTGGCATGTGTATTTTAAAATGATTATTTATGCCTATTTGTATCATATTGTATATATTTGCTAGGTTAAATTTCAATTTTTGTGAAATATGTATGAAATCAGATTTTTTGGTGGTATTCGACCAGTCGAGGATTTCCTCGACCTGTCATGGCACGACTGGTCAAAGAAAACCCACGACCAGTCATAGATCGCGGTGATTGACTTAAATTTGGGGGAAATCACTTTCTTCCTCATTTCTTTTTCTCTCTTCGACAAACCTTCGCCCGACTAGTCGAACCCATCTTTCAAAATCTTTAAGGTTAGTGCTCCATTTGCATTTTTCTTGTAGATTTGTGTCTAGCTTACATCTATTTCTCTCTTGAAATTATTTATTTCGAATCTCATTGAGATTTGGGGTTTTTCTTCTCCAAAATCTGATTTTAGAAAACCCACTTCTTAATCCTTTGCAACTCTGTGGTTCCTTGAAATCCTTGTTGAAAAATGGCATCTAGAGGTAGAAAGACAACATCATGTGGTCCATCTTCTTCCAAATCTACTCCTCTTACTAAGTGTCAACTTCGGGCCCCCGATGATGATCCGTCTTATGTTCAGGACATCAGATTGCGTAACGTTATTGTGGAACATCCAGTTGGTATTAATCATGTTGCTCCATTTGATATCCTTCCCATTCTTCAAACTGTAGGTTGGGATAACTTATTTCATTGGTATGGGCCAGCATACCGGTCCATTGCCCAGTCCATGTTCGCATGCATAAGTACTTTTTCATTGAAAAATTTAACTTTTAAGATAGCCACAAGAGAAGGACTATTTGACGTTGATCGTCATTTGATTTCAGCTCTTATGAAAATTCCTGTGAATGATGAGGGCATTCCTATCCATACCTTATTTGACAAACCCTCAGTAACTGAAAAACGCATGCTCACTAGAGATTTATGCAATTTGGATGTTCAATGGACACATAAAGGGAAGGCACTCCCTTTAAGGTTTTTATTACCCAAATACAGAGTTCTTCATAAGATCTTTGAGTCTAACTTGTATCCTTGATCTGGTAATAAATTCGAATTGACGTCCTTCATGGTTCGTGTTCTTCATGCTGTTACCAGAGGTGCTCATATTTGTTTACCATCCTTGATTTGTCACCACATTATTCAACTTCGACTCCATCCAGGTCACAGTGACATCCTAAAATGGCCAAGCTATATGTCCTAGAGGGGGGGGGGGGGGGTGAATAGGACTATGCCAAATTAAAATAAAATCAGCGGAATAAAGATAAACAGATAGCCTTACAATTATAAATTAATTCACAATGCTGAAATCAAATCAATCTCAATAAATAAGTATTGAGAGGTTGATATAAATTCAGTTCTAAGGACAACCTTACACCATAATAAACAAGGGCTTATGGTAGGACAACCTTATTTCTAGAACGTCTTTTGAATTAAAAACTCAATCTGAATATAAATAACTAAATTGCAAGGAATTGAAATAAATTATAAAAATAAAGATCTAACTTATTACAACAATCCCCACACTTGCTTGAAATGTAAATTGTTATAACATTCACATCCACACGTACATTCCACACAATTGAATGATAAATGATATGAAAATTAAGTAAGCATTCAATCCACAAGACAAAGAGTTATAGTGGTTCGCCTGTGTTTACACCAACTATTTTTCAACGACCACACAGAATGCTACTCCACTCCTAATATCCTCACACAGGGGATATTAGCGTTCACTATCAAATAGGTTTTCACAGGTTCACCCAAAACCTTTACAATTGTGTCTTTTTGAGTTTTTTGGCTCTCCTCAGATAACCACACAAATTGAGATTTTTCTGGCGAATCCCAAACAAAAACTAAAACAGAATGGAATTTACAAAATTGTAAAATACTTGAATTTCTCCTTTTCGTAGCAGCTCGGTAGAACCAATCAGAGTAGATGTTCGAATATAGAAGTTCAATGTCCACTAGTCACTTTAATATGGTTCTAAGTTCTAATAGATTTTAGATTTAAACCAGTTGGGCATATCTATATTTGATTTTGATTCCAAGAAGAAGGGATAAGGCAATTCCTCTTTTCATATGATATTGGAATAAAGGAACAAAATCAAATTAAATAAGCTAGCAAAAAGAGATAGTAATTATGCACAAAATAGCTTAAAAACAAACACAAACTTATCTCAGAGTGGAGGCTTGGATTCTCTTAATATTCAATGAAAAACTCTGAAATTCGTGTGCTATTTATAGCTGCAGAAATTCGTCTTCGACTGGTCTTAAGGTTACCACGACTGGTCCAAGAATAAACTGATTTTTAAATTTTTGAGTGCGATCGGAGTAAACCGTTGTACGACCGGTCGTAGGCAGTCCACGACTGGTCGAGACCCCTCTACGACTGGTCGTGCGACACTTGATTTAGTCGCTGGAGTTTGAGTCGAAGTTTTACGACTGGTCGAAGGTCGAGTCGAGACCATTCAGGTTAAGATGAGACTCCGGGACTAGTCGAAGCCGAACCAGAAAATCCGATAAAGTACAACAATTTTAGGATTGGTCCTGGAACTTCTTAGATTGGTCGAACCAGTGCTAGGACTGGTCTTAGAATAGACCAAAACCATGTAATAATATTCAAATGAATTATGTATCCAAAGTGACCTACCTAAGGTCAATCTAATGGTCTATCAAACCTGGAACATGAAGTATGGACATTAAACACTTCATTTACTTAGACTTTGATCATTATGAAGCTTGAGTTCTTCTTGATGTAGCTTGACTACTTCACAAGCTTTGAAATCAATGTCACTTTAAGTTGCACTTGAGTCCCGTACTTATATTTGAATCTTGAACTTCCACTTGCACTTTGAACTTGAGTCTTGACCCTGAGCTCTTCTTTAATATCTTCTACATTGTAATACTTTGAACTATCATGAAGCTTAAAGAATTCTTTGAACTAGTCTTCAAGTGTTGACGTGGTGTTTCGAACTTGTCTTCAAGTGTTGACGTGGTGTCTCGAATAGTTTTATCAAGATATAAACACAAGACATACAAAGAAGTTTTGACACACAACATTTGACAATCAAAGAGGAATCAAATCATAGCACTTACACATCCCTTTTGCTTATTTGATGATTGTGTTGGCTACACATATGTTAGTCGACATGCCTATTGAAGAAGCCCCTATCCATCATCTGATATTTAACAATTCAAACCTTAATAAGATGAAGCTGAATATGCTTCCTGGTCAAGGTGATGGTAATGTTGGTGGTGAAGCTGGACATGAGGAAGAAACTGCTGATCTTCCTCCTGATGATATTAACATGGATGATATTTTTGAAGAACTTGATTCTGATTCTGCAAATGATCCTGATTATGAACCATTTGAATTTGATGCATGTTTGCGTGGATTGGAAGAGAAGGTTGAAAATATGAATGTTAAGATTGATAACATGAATGTTGCCCATGATTTACAGTTCAAATATATACGCAAATATTTTAGGCGCTTGAACAAGGGCATGCATCAACTTGATAATTCTATCTCTACTCCTTCATCTGGCTCAGATTAGTTCATTTTGTTTTACTGGACTGTAAAAACTTTATTTCTCTACTCTCTCACTGTTCGTGAGCTTGTTTATCCTTTTTTCTCATATACCTTATCTTTTTCACTCTCTCATTTTAACTCCTCGGGTTATTGTTCATTGCTATATTTTGCTTCCTTTGTTCTATTGTGCCAAAAAGGGGGAGAATGGATGGTTAATGGATGTATGTTATCTCAAGGGGAGTATGTGCAGAAGTTATATGTTGAATTGATTTACAGGAGGTGGAATATAGTTATATGTTGAATTAATTTGTAGGTTCATGCTTTTATGAATGTGTGCCGGTTGATATGAACTGGTGCATGATTCGTTAACTAGATATTCTATTTTATAAAATATATCTTATAAGTGTATTTTGTCACTAATTTGACAAAGGGGGAGATTGTAAGTGCTATAGTTGATAACTTCACTATATTGTCAAATTTGTAGTGCCAAAGACACTGTATGTATCTTGTTATGAAGCTTGCATATGTGAAGAACAAATCTCTACACATGATATGTTAAGTCAAGATAATAGTCTCACAAGATCAGCTTCGATAGTCAAGCAATGTTCACAAGTCAAGACTCGAGGATGTGAGAATGTTCGGCTTAGTTTAAGACAAGTATAATTCAAGACCTTAAGAAGCTTTTAAGTTCAAGTTACACCAAGATCTCAAGCTTCATTATGCTTAAGGTCATTCATCTAAATTTCAATGTCCTTACTTCACTATTAAGGTATGTTTGACCTTAGGTTGACCTTTAGAGTAGGTCATTTCGGATACATAATCCATATGTTTTGTATAAGTAGTTTGGTCTGTTCTAAGACTAGTCCTGGACTTTGTTCGACGAGTCCTAGCACTGCTTCGACCTGTCCTAGAATTGCCTGGACCAGTCGTAAGTTTGTTGGAAAAATTCAGAATTTTTTGTTAAGCTTCGACCAGTCCTGGGGTCTGTTCTACTAGTTGTATGAACAGTGTTGACTGCTTCTTCGACCTATCGTAGACCTACGACTCAAACTACAACGATGAAATTCGAGTAGCTTTGACTAGTCGTGAGCAACCTTCGACTAGTCGAAGGTGTCCTTCGACTAGTCGTAGACTACCTACGACTAGTCATGAAACTGCGTTATCTTATCGCGCTCGAATTTTTAAATTTTCGTTGGTCCTACGACTAGTCGTAGCGACCTCTAGACCAGTCGAAGATGTGATTTGCTCACCTATAAATAGAGCACGGATCTCAGAATATTGTACATGACTCAAGCAATTTTAATCCAGCTTTCTAAGAGATAAGTCTGTGCTCCATTTAAGCTAAGTGTGCATATTTAATATTTTTTTCTTTAGCTTTTTAAATTGATTTTGTTTCTTTTATTCCAATCTGATCTGAAAAGAGGAAGTGTTGTTTTCCTTTTTTTGGAATCAAAATCAATTAAAGCTAGCCCATTTGTTTTAATTTAAAATCTATTAGAACTTAGAACCATTATATAGTGAGTATTGAACATTGACTTTGACATTCAAACCTCTACTCTGACTTGGTTCTTCCCGGCTGCAACAACAAAGAAGAAAAACAGGTATTTTACATTTTATGTAATTTATTTTATTTGGTTTTATTTGAGGTTAAGCTAGAAAAATCTCAAAGTTGTTGGTTATCTGAGGAGAGCCAGAAAACTCAGAAGTAAGGGTTTTCGAATTGTGTAAGCCCTTTGAAAAAGACATAATTTGTGAAGGTTTTGGGTGAACCTGTGAAAACTTATTTGATAGTGAATGCTAATATCCCCTTTGTGAGGATATTATGAGTGGAGTAGCAATCTATGTGGCTGTTGTTGAACAGTTGGTGTACATGCATGCGAACCACTATAACTCTTTGTGTTGTGTGAATGTGTGCTTCATTTTCCTATCTTTGATTATTCAGCTGTGGAATGTATGTGTGGAAGTGAATGTTGTAATTTTTACATTTCAAGCATTGTGGGAATGTTGTAATAATTTAGATTTAAATTCGTGCAATTTGTTTCAATTCCTTGCTATTTATTTATTCCTCTTTAGTTTGAGTTTTTGATACAAAGACCTTTTTAGAAATAAAGTTGTCCTACCATAAACCCTTGGTTTTTGGTGTAAGGTTGTCCTTAGAACAACTTTTATATCAATCTCTCAATACTTGTTTATTGAGGTTGATTTTCATTGCAGCATTGTGAATTGATTTAATTTATTTGGCTATCTCATTATTTAAATTCTGTTATAATTATTTTAAATTTGACATTGTTCTATTCACCCCCCCTCTAGGACATATAGCTTGGCCATTTTAGAAGCATGTGTCAAGGGCTCAGCATCATGAATGCATATTCTTCTCCTCGATAACCCCAGTCCAACGGGCAAGTGGAGGCAGTCAATAAAGTTATCAAGCACCATCTTAAGACAAAGTTAGAGAAATTAAAAGGCAGCTGGGCCGAGAAACTTCCGTTTGTTCTCTGGGCCTATAGGACCACGACTTAGTCCTCAACTGGAGAAACTCCATTCTTGCTCTCCTATGTCTCGGAGGTAATAGTGCCAGTTGAAATCGGTCTCCCTATGGCCCGGGTTCATAATTACCAGGAAAACCAGAACTTCGAGCAGATCTCGGCCAACCTGGATTTGCACGAGGAAGTCAGAGATATCTCAAGGCTTCGAGTCGTAGCTCGACATCAATATGTAGTGCGATTCTACAATTCGAAGGTTAAGACCAGGCGGTTCCGACCAGAGGACTTGGTCCTTCGTCGGGTATTCTAGAACACCACTGAGTTGGGGGTTGGAACACTCGAGCCTAACTGGGAGGGGCCTTATCGGGTCGTCCGGTCGACTAAACCAGGCTCCTACCACCTAGAAGACCTCTAGGGCGATCAGCTCCCCTACCCCTGGAATGCCGAGCACTTGAAAGTTTATTATCCATGACGAAACAACCTTTAAGGCTCTCAATAAATGTACGCCTCCGAGTGACAAGCCTTTAAGGCTCTCAGCGAATGTATGCCTTTGAACGACAAGCCTTTAAGGCTCGCAATAAAAATTCACCTCTTCTGATCTACATGAATGAATTGTCTACCAAGGAAAAGTTGCCTCTCATATGTAGGGGTAGACTTAATGAACTAATCCCTTAAAAAAGGGGTTAGTACATTATCCCACGAAAAATCTACATGGCATCCCCAAGTCAGGGGAAAAGCCAAAAGACGACCTGACTCCCTCAACAGGAGTTGGCTCATTGGTGAAGCGGAAGCTCCTCGCCAATCGTGGGACGAGCCAACCCTATATGGGTCCGGACATAACGAACAGGCCATAAAGGCTTCAAAAGCTCTACGAGACGGCATTGGAAGGAGCTGATCCGTCAATGGGTCGGCTCGGCCAAGCCCTAAAGTTAATCGACCTATGAACAAATCAGTTTGGCAATCAGCATTCGACAATAAAAAATTAGTTACAGGTTAACACCTAAAAGAAATTGTCATTCAGGCGCCCTCTCTAGAGGGTAAAAAATCATCATTCATGAACCTTCATTAGAAGGTCAAATAGTAACTAAAGAGAAAATTTTCGATAAGTTTCAAAAAAAGGAGAAAAAGAAAATAATCCAATCTACGCGGTCGGAGCGGGAGCTTGAGCGTTGGAGGTCTGATCTGGGTGGACATCTTTAGCAGGCACCTCTTCGGCATCTTTGGACAACAAAGATTCGAGGTTAAAGTTCGAATACAGGCCCTGGACCTCCTCGATACAATCATTAAAGCCGTGGTCGTAAAACTTCGCTGCTTTGGCGTCCCTTTCTTTTGAAGTTTTGAAGGCGTCCACCGTTGCAGCCACCGCCATAGCCAGAGAAGCCTCGTCTTCAGCCCGTTGAGTTTCTCTCGCCTGAGAGACAGCTCGGCTCTGCTCTTCCGCTGCCTCAGCCTTAGCCCGCTCAAGGGCTTCACCCAATCGAGCGTTCTCCTTCGCCAACGAGTTCGCGTGAGCCCTGGCCCGGGTTAGCTCAGCAGTTGCAGCGTCGCACTAAGCCTTTAAGTCATTTACGATCCCCTACAGTCACAACTCTTTAGCCTCAAGGTCAGCCACGACTCCTTGCAGCCGAAGCTCCCTAGCCTTCCCATCTTCAAGCTGACGACGCGCTCGTCCTACTCAAGTCGGAGAAAGGTGCCCTCATCCCGCAAGATCCCCACTTGGGTCTTGAGGGCCTCCACCTCAGCTTCTATTTTTTCTGACTCGCGCCCCTCTCTCGATTCGAAAGAAGTTTCGGGACAGACTGAATAAAAATAAAAAAATGAGTACTCGGAAGCAGCAAGTGCAAAAAGGCAAGGAAAGTTGATGAAAATACCGTGTAAAATACGGAGACCAAGTCGTTCAAGAAGGTACTGTCCGACTTGCTAAGAAGGTGTGCTATGCTCTCCTCTAGGGCATGTTTGGCAGCTCAAGGCATCAGACAAGATAGGTGGTAGCCCGGCGCAAACTTCCTGCCACTCGTCCCTACATGAGCCGAGTCTGCTGCTTCCGCAAACTCGGTCCTACTACTAGCTGAGGCCTAAGCCTCGGCCCCGAGATCATCTCCAACCTTGGGAGGAGTGATCATGACGTCAACCATTCGGACAGCTTCCTCCAGCTCGGATGATGAAGGAATAGCTATGCAGGGGGCCGTCGCTGCAAGACGAGCCTTCTCGGTGAGGGGAATGACGGTGGGCGGAAGCAAAGGAGTTATGGTTGTTGGAGTTGGAACAACGATTGCTAGAACCCCGACTTCAGCAGACGCCACAATTGTAGTTGCGGTAATGGGAGCCGCAACTGAAGCTGCAGCAACAGAAACTGGACCAAAGGGGTCTTCTCCGTGAGGATACTTGCCTCCTCTGAACGGTGGTCTTCATCCGGGGCTCGGCCCTCAACAATTCTTTCGCCGTCGGGGCGGCCTTCCTCCTCCGGGAGCCAGATGCCTCGGCCATGCCTGCGTAAAAAGCGACAAATCAACAATAAAAAAAAGTTTGATCCCTCCAGAGGAAACGGAAGAAGAACTTACTGAAAGATATCGGGAGAGGCGGCGACTTGCAAAGCCCAGACCAATGAAGGTTGGCGGCTGTGATCAGGTCCGACCAGGAGCAGAGCTCTCCCGATAGCGCCCTAGCCTTGGCTATGCGGTTTTTCTTAGCTGAGTCGAGGGGAGGTGTGCCCCTTGCTAAATGTACAAAGACAGAAAACTCCAGTTCAGTTTGACTGGGGTAACAAAAAAGGACATCTAAGAAGAGGGAATGATTAGTCCGACCTGGTTTTGAAAATTGGGCGGGAACCTGAGTTGTCAGAGTCCTGAGTTCAGCCACCGGCACCTCCCATTCACCCGCAGCCCAGAACCATTTATTTTTTCAGTCCTTATTAGAGGATGGAAGATTCATTACCAACCCCGACCCCTTGCTACCTCGGGTCGCGAAGTAGTACCATGGTTCTTGATTATCATGCTTGACTAGGTATAAGCTCATTAGCTCCTTTGGGGTCAGCTTCGAGTACTCGACTTGACGCCAGATGATAAAGGAAGAAATTAGCACCCTCTATGCATTGGGGGTGAATTGCCCAGGAGCTAGTCCGAGATAAACTGTTATGGCTCGGACGAAGTGATGCAGAGGAAGTCGGAGCCCATATTGCAGTGCATAGAGAAAAATGACCACTTCTCCCTCAGTAGACGCTCCAGCAGTGTCAAGGGGCTCTGGGGTCTTATTTGAATGGAGTCAGGAATCTGAAACTCCGAGCGGATCCACTCCATTTAAGACTCCGATAGCACAGAGCCTCATGGGACTACATCCGAGGCCCGCCCACTCACTTGCATCTCGGCAGTCTCAGTAGTCATGGTCCGGGGGCCTCGGGCGGATTTCTTTTGGCCAGTACGACGAGTCCGAGCCCCCGTCTCCTTCTATTCTCGGGGCGGGGGGGGATAAAGGTACAGCTTCATAGGGGCCTTTAGAGGCCCCTCTCCTGTCATCAGAGCTCCCCAACTCGGAGTCATCACCATAATCCCGAACAATCTTCAGGTCGAACGACATCTTAAAAAAGAAGGAATGCAAAGAGGCGCAAGGAAGGAGACTCACCGGACGATCACCGGGAATCACTTTTGCTAGAAATACTCGGTCGGTCGGAATCGCCTGTCGGAAAACCTTGATTGGCCGGAATCGCCCTCGTCGAAAATCGCCTCCTCCGGTATTAGCTCAAACGCAAAGCGCAGAAGTGAATGAAATTTTTTGAAGGGAGTTTATATAGACCTTGCTAAATCTCCGCATTAATGACCGGCAATGATGGCCATAACCGAATCGTCATGAGCTGACTTCAGAGCAGACGTGGCCATATACCATTGGCTCAGGCTTTGTCGAGCAGTACGCCTCTGACATCGAGCGACATGCTTCGGATAAACGAAATGACGCCTGAATAAGGAAGGTTCCATCCGAAACATTACTCCGGGTGTACGTGGCAACAGGTCATAGGCGGACGACGATTCGAAATCTTAACCGTCGCCACGCGTCCACTAAGCGTTGGCCCTTGGGCGAGAAGCCCTGAGGGCGTAATGTTTCAAAATGTGATAGTATTAGCATGCGTGGAAGAGTCAGTGTTGAGGCACAAAAAATATCTCATTGCAATGGTCAGAGAATTCCATGGTGCTGATCTTCTCAAAGGGTAGTTTAGGTATTTTAGTAAAGTTCCAGCTCAAAGGGTAGTTTAGGTATTTTAGTAAAGTTCCAGCTCAAAGGGTAGTTTAGGTATTTTTGTAAAGTTCCAGCTCAAAGGATAGTTTAGGTATTTTGGTAAAGTTCCAGCTCAAGGGTAGCTTAGGTATTTTGGCAAAGTTCCAGCTCAAGGGGTAGCTTAGGTATTTTGGTAAAATTCCAGCTCCAGGGGTATCGCATCTGTTGAGGCATGAAAAAGTGATGAAAAGATTGAAGCAGAAGAAGATTGGAAAATAAAGTATTAGAGAGAAGAATGCAAGAAGAAGAAGAAATGTCTTTGAGATCATTAGCACATCCCGCGCAAACGATATCAGTTGCGCGGGACCGCGCAAACGATATCAGTTGCGCGGGTCCGCGCAACTTAAAAGTCCATTGCGCGGGACCGCGCAACTCAAAGGTCAGTTGCGCGGGTCTGCGCAGATGGTTTCAGGGGAAGATTGATGCAAGATGGGTCCCACATCGCTAAGATTAAGCTTCTACCCGTGCGAGGGTCTATAAATACCCCTCCCCTCCTTCATTTTGGGGGGATCGAAGATTTCGGAGCGAAAGCAGAGCGAAGAAGAAGACCGAAGGTAGGAGCAAAGGACTCCTGCAGGTTGCGCGGACCCGCGCAACCTATATGCTTTACACAGAACCGCGCAAACAGACTGGCCTGCAGTCTGTAACAGCAAAGGGCTGTTATGCTGCCGGAATAGTTGAAGTCTTCAAATTCCTCCTATTCAAGAATAAAGCAGAATAATCAGCAGAAGAGCAATTCCTCCTAAGTCCTAGGAGATGACTGAAATCCCTGACGAAATGCTGCCGAATTTCTTTCTCCTTGGAGATTGGCTGATCTATTCAGCAAATTCCTCCTAAGTATTGGGAGATGACCAAAACAGCGTCGGAAGACTGCAGAAATTGGAAGACTTTGATTGATTGTATTTTATTTTCAGAATCAAGGGAACTCGAGGATGTAAATAAAAAACATAATAAATGTGATCAATGTTCTCTTATTATTTCTTTGTTATCATTGAATAAATCCCCCAAATCAAATGCATTTGTTTTCTTGTCGAAACAAAATGGCGACTCTACTGGGGATCATTATTATTCGATGGTAACTTAGAAAAATATTTAGAGAACATTTATCACTTTTTGGCGTCTGTAAAGACGCCAAAATGACGACTCTTAGTGGGAACATCCTCCCCTTCATCTCTAAAAGCAAAGTACAATTTTATTTAAATAAATTAACTAACATTCTATTATGAATGAAGGTATACCGTAACGACCTTTCTCCCAATTAAACATGGTTGTCTATTTTCATCCAACAGATTTCCACCAAAAAAAATCAGAGAAGATCAAGTCAGTTATGATCAAGGACAGACAATGTCAGATGAGAAGTTAGTTCGACTGAATCATTAGACGAATTAATCAATGAATTAACGAATTCATTAGCCAATAGAGAATCCAGGGGGCATCGCCATAACTTTCTAAAATAGAAAAGAAAAGAGTTAGGAGTAAGTAGAAAGTGTTAGAAAAAGCAAAGTCTGTTGTCATCAAGAACAGTGAATTTTGTGAAATGGACGGAACAATCTCTATTTCGCCAGTGGCTCAAGAAGATGAGGGAAGATGGAGGATAGTAATATCTAAAAGTCAGAAAGTTCGATCTACTTCCACAAGAAGCATCATTTCGCCAAGTACTGGGTCAGTTATGCGAAGTGTCGTGGGACATAGTCCTGCTTCGGTCATACAATCATCTCATTCGAAAAACATGAAAAAACCCGTCACTCCAAAAGCACCTCCTGTGAAAGATTTCAAGAAAACTCATGTGTCAAGAATGCTACGATTTGAGTCAGTTAGTCCTTTGAAGCAACAGTACGCTGGTTTCAAATTAAATGATAGTTCATCCTCTTCAACAGCGTCAGCAGCACAACGTTCGTTTTCTCCCTCAATATCAAGACAATGAAAGTATAAAGAAATAGAAAGTTCATCGACAGATATTAATCAGCCTAATCAATTTTCACTAGATGAACATGCGACTGAAGAAGTCCCTAATATTCCAACAGTGATTGTTGTGAACAACACTGAACCACAAGAAAAAGGGCGACAACCGTAATCGGTTAAATTTCAAGAGCCAATGCCCAATATTACTCAGAATATAACGCAGGAAGAAATTCGGCAGATGGTTATCGAGTCTACTCACCTAGAGAATAAACGATGTCAGAATAGAAGGTTTCGATATTAGACACCATATCTTCTTGAAATAGAAGACATGCCATTTCCTGACGATTTCAAACACCCAGATTTTCAGAAATTTAACGGGAATGGATCACCAGAAGAGCATATGATGCATTTCATACCAAAGCTGAGAAATTTCTCTAGAATTCCTCAATATTGTCTACGATTATTCGGATCTTCTCTGACAGGAAAGCTGAGAAATTTCTCTAGAATTCCTCAACTTTAATCCCAGGATCTATTCATACCTGGGAACAGAGGTAGGATGCTTTTATGTCAAACTTTTTCTCTTCAGACAAAGAAATTAGTTTGACCGAATTAGCCTCTATTCGCCAAGAAGAAAATGAATCAGTTGAAGAATTCATCAGTTGATGGAAGGACTTGGCAGCATTATGTCAACATCCTCTGCGGGAATCGGAATAAGTAGAACTATGTTTAGAAGGTCTGAGACCGGAACTGGCATGTCACCTGATTAGTAAAGATTGGAAAACCTTTCGTAATTTTGAAATGAAGGCTTATGCTCTTAAAAAGATGATGGGAAGAGTGTCTACTTTTCAATCAAAATTAGCTTACACAACTTAGAAAGAAGCTAAAGAAGATTATCAGAATATTGAAAGAGAAAGCAATAAAGAAGATAGAAATGGTCTTACGGTTATAATGACATATAAGAGGTCCAAGCAAAATAAAGATCATATGGAGTATTCATTTGCAAGAAAAGATATACTTCCTATGCTGAATCAATTGTTGGCTATGAAGAGTATTGAATTACCTCGGCCAAGACACATCGTAGAAATCGAAAATACAAGAGGAATGGATTATTTCCATTATCACCACAAATTTGGACATCATACGGAAAACTGTAATTCCCTTAGGAACAAGCTACAAAAGATGATCGATAAAGGAGAAATTGTGATGGAAAGAGCATAACAGAAAGAGAAAAATAGAGAAAAATGACAGAAGTTCGATAAAGAAAATTCTGGGGGCATCTGCGTTAAAAGACGATAGCATGCTTCGTATAGTGAATCGTCAGTAATTGACAAGATCAAGCTGTCATAGCCTAAATACTCAAATAAAAAGCAGAGACCTAGGCAAAAGACGTAAGATCGCAATAAAAAGCATATTCATTGCAAATATGCAAATATGCATTGCAATACCTGTTAGTTCAGGAGATGATCGCTATTTTGATTTCGAAAGATATCGGTATGATACTTCCAAAATTAAAAGGGGGCAAGACGGGTGAGTAAAAGGTAAAAATCTGTGAAATGTATTTCTTACCATAGAATATATCTTTTGTGTACATGAATAAAATGCAGGCTTTTCAAGCATATCAAGTCATTTCCAAAGCAGGACAAGTAAGTAAAAAATCTATGAAATATGTTAATGAAAAGCGCCAAATGAAAAGCGCTAAATGAAAAGCGTTAAATGAAAATCGCCAAATGAAAAGCGTTGATGATTATCGCCAAAATTGGTAACTATCGCTGTTGTCATCGATTGCTGATACAAAATTATCTTATCACACCTTATTGAAATTGTTATCATCGCCAAGCTGATACACTATCTTAACCATAAGCATTGTCAGAACATATCAACAATGGCGATGTATCAATTATTGATTCATTATTCATGGCAGTGAAATAAGAAGTGGAATAAGCCTAAATTGGCCAACCACACAAATCTTATGACAGCGATGGCAAATGATCATTTAAGGCAACTTAGCCAAGCCTATATGACCAAGTATGCATGAGACCTATAAAGCTTCAATGATTTTTTTAAAAAAAGCCCGAAATTGGCCAGCCACAGCAATGACAAATAAGGTTGCCTAGGCAAGCTTATATGGCCAACTACGCATAAGACCTACAAAGCCTTAAATTGGCCTGCCCGAAATTGGTGGTAAACTATAATTGCTCCTTGAGCCCATTGTCCGAAATTGGCGGTAAACTATCTTGCTCTTTGAGCCCAGTGTCAAGTCCAGTTCAGTCAAATCTGGTCATCTAGTCCAATCAGTCAAGTCAAGTCGTGTCCAATCAAAAGTATGGTCAGTCAAAGTATACTAGCACCATTGCTCAAAAGCATCAAATATGCTCAAAAGCATCAACTATGTGTATCATTCAAAATGCTGCAAATACATATTAGATATCCTCAAATATGCATTTGTATGACAAAATCTTTAAATATTGAGTAAGAAAATATGTGCAAAGATACGTTTCTCTTGAATCAGGTTCAAATTACAGCGACAACAAATGCCTTCAAGATATTGGTAATTATCTATTCAAAAAGTTCAAGCCTTCAAGATCAATTAATATATTAACAAAAGCCGTAAGGTCTTTTCGTTTCTCGCCTTCTTGATGAATAGAGAAATATTATCGCACAAGATTCTCAAAAGGAGACAGAGAATAAACTAGAGAAGGGGATTATTATTCTCACCTGGACAATATAAAGATTCAGATATATATTCTGTGGATTTGTTAAAGAAGCAGCAAAAATTATCCATCCTTCAGGAGTATCTGCAGGCTTTACTTCGAAAATATTATCTCCTGAAGAAATCTTTATGTTATAATGACCGAGAAAGGGGGCAGGATCTATGTCTTCAAAAGTAATCTATGCCTTGGTCTTTCTGATTATCTCTTATGCATGGTGGAGAAATTCATGCACTGAGAATTATGAAGCATGATCCAGTGCGAATGTTCAAAAGTTGCTTCTATATAAAAGCCCAATTATATAGTCCGATGTCATAACTCCTCATTTATCTAACAATGATATTAATCAGCAAAGATCTCAGGAAAAGTCTATGAAGAAATGCTAAAGAGTACAAGCTAGAAACAACTCTGCAATTAAAACTTTGGAGTTGGAAATGACATCTTTAAGAGCACGATATAAAGAATACAAAGAATGCAATGTGAAGCATGATGACAAGCACAAAGATGAAATGATTAAATTATTATCATACTACGAATATCACAATCAGCCTAAAAAGAAGAGAAGTTTTCAATATATATTTCAAAACTATCAATGCTTCATAAAGCTAAAATGAAAAGATTATAATATATTGAGATATTAATTTCAATCAATTTGGCAGGAAAGACCATTATTCGAAAGCTTGGATTATGCAGATCATGAATAAAGAAAACAATCGAAAAAGTTATTACGGTAGGATCAGCATTAAAGAACAACTTTCTAAACACCGAATTAAAGGGAAGAGTCGCTGGAGTTGATCAGAGAGACTGTTGCTGTTTGAAAGATAGTTCTTTGATCAAGTTGCTCAAAGACAAAGTCGTCACAGCTATTGCAGAAATGTGTTTCGATGAAAAGAGGACTTCATCTTCTTTAGTGAAACATCCCTCGACACTATTGGCTGGGGGCATTCAAGTCTTCCGGTCGAGCGCAATCATCAAGTCTTTCGGTCGAGCGCAATCATCAAGTCTTCCGGTCGAGCGCAATCATCAAGTCTTCTAGTCGAGCACAATCATCAATTCTTCAGTTTGAACGTGATCAATCAAGTCTTCCGTTTGAATGTGATTAATCAAGTCTACCGTTTGAACGTGAGCATTCAAGTCTTCTGTTTGAACGTGATTATTCAAATCTTCCGTTCGAGTGCGAACATTCCAGTATTCCGATCGAACGCGAACATTCAAATCTTCTGGTCAAGTATAACCATCCAGTCTTCCATGCAAGCATGATTATCTAGTCATCCTGCAGTTACAATTCATTAAAGATTCTTCGGGCAGAGGAAGATCGATCCTCCTTTGATTTCAGGAATCAATCAAAGAAGGATCGAGGGGGCATCTATTGAGGCACAAAAAATCTCTCATTGCAATGGTTAGAGAATACCATGGTGCTGATCTTCTCAAAGGGTAGTTTATGTATTTTGGCAAAGTTCCAGCTCAAAAGGGTAGTTTAGGTATTTTGGCAAAGTTCTAGCTCAAAGGGTAGTTTAGGTATTTTTGCAAAGTTCTAGCTCAAAGGGTAGTTTAGGTATTTTGGCAAAGTTCCAGCTCAAGGGGTAGCTTAGGTATTTTGGCAAAGTTCCAGCTCAAGGGTTAGCTTAGGTATTTTGGCAAAGTTCCAGCTCAAGGGGTAGCTTAGGTATTTTGGTAAATTTTCAGCTCTAGGGGTATCGCATCTGTTGAGGCATGAAAAAGTGATGAAAGGATTGAAACAGAAGAAGATTGGAAAACAAAGTATTAGAGAGAAGAATGCAAGAAGAAGAAGAAATGTCTTTGAGATCATTTACGCAGGACCGAGTAAACGATATCAGTTGCACGGGTCCGCGCAACTTAAAAGTCCATTGCGCGGGACCGTGCAACTCAAAGGTCAGTTGCGCGGGTCTGCGCAGATGGTTTCAGGGGAAGATTGATGCAAGATGGGTCCCATATCGCTAAGATTAAGGTTCTACACGTGCGAGGGTCTATAAATACCCCCTCCCCTCTTCATTTTGGGGGGATCGAAGATTTTTGGAGCGAAAGCGGAGTGAAGAAGAAGACCGAAGGTAGGAGTAAAGGACTCCTGTAGGTTGCGTGGACCCGCGCAACATATATCCTTTGTGCGGGACCGCGCAACCTATATGCTTTGCGCGGAATCGCGCAAACGGACTGCCTCATGATGCAGTAACAAACAAAGGGTTATCTTGCTCGAAATAGTTGAAGTCTTCAAATTCCTCCTGTTCAAGAATAAAGCAGAATAATCAGCAGAAGAGCAATTCCTCCTAAGTCCTAGGAGATGACTGAAATCCTTGACGAAATGCTGCCGAATTTCTTTCTCCTTGGAGATTGGCTGATCTATTCAGCAAATTCCTCCTAAGTATTGGGAGATGACCAAAACAGCGTCGGAATGCTGCAGAAATTGGAAGACTTTGATTGATTGTACTTTATTTTCAGAATCAAGGGAACCCGATGATGTAAATAAAAAACATAATAAATTTGATCAATGTTCTCTCATTATTTCTTTGTTATCATTGAATAAATCCCCCAAATCAAATACATTTATTTTCTTGTCGAAACAGTCGGCGAATGAGGTGATTGATTTTCTGTATGCCTACTCTCCGAGTCCTTAGCTGACCTCGAAGAGTAAGGGGCTTCTGTTATGGGAAGATCCGAGCCCCTTATAATTCCGAGGGCCGACGTCATCGAACCGATAACTGCTCCATGCAACGCCCACGACTAGAGGATTCACCAATGAGTCATAGAGGTGCCTCGGCCCTGAGATTAATGATCAGGAGAAAACTCGACTCAACAAAGTAAGCCCGATACTTTGCCTCGGACCTCGTAAAAAAAGTCTCTCAGAACACACGACTGGCGAGAGGCCAAGTCCACTGGATCGGGTCGGACTATAAATGCAGTTACTGCTCGACGAAGGCTGATAATCACTTTGACTGAAGCCTCTTCTGCTAAAAGGGCCGAGCTGAGGCCGGATCCCGAAGTGGGCGCTCCAAGAACTAAGCTTAAAAACTACCATAAGTGGACGTGGCCGGTTACCTCGCTCGCAGATATGCGTGATGCGCATAAAATCCTACACGATCCTCAAATTGCGCACGATATTCCCACGATCCAAAAATCTCACTGATTGAGTGAATCGTGCCGAGATTGACGGATCTCGACTGTCCGACAATCAGGTATAAATACAGTAAGACCCCATTACTACAGGGACGCAAGGTCTGACACACTCTCTCTAGCTACTATTAACTTAGACCCAGATTCCCTTAGCCTAACTTAGGCATCGGAGGATCCCCCCGGTTTAGCTAAGGTCTCCTTTGCTCCCTTTCTATGCAGGTTCAGGGTTCATTAGAGGTTTGCCTTGCCGAGTGGAGGGTAGTCCAGATTTTGACATCAACAGATGGCATCTTGGAAAATGCTGCTTCATCTTTCATTTCGTTACAATCCTTCATGCCTGGGGTGTTGACTCTCACCTCTTTTGTAATAATAAATTTATAATAGTAGATTACTAAAATGTTGATTGTGGCTATGATCCTTTTTTCTTTTATCTTCAATCGTCGTTGATAAGGTAAAAGGGTGATGCTGTTTGTAGATGACAACAAGCTCCTTTGACAGAAGCAGGCCATTCATTTTCATGAATCTGACTACCCTCCATGACCTTGGTCAACTGATCAATCTCTACTATCATATTTTGCTTTAATCTCTGCCTTTTTGGTTAAATGGCTACCTTCCTTTGGATTGTTGCCACACGTGGATAAGCGTGTATGGTGCCACACGCACTCTTTGTTTGATTTGAGTGGTGGATTGTGACTTAGAAATTGAATGATTGACTTGGAGTCGCCACTAATCACTATTATCCAAATCTATATGGCCAGTTAATCACTATAAAATTAGAATGAACTAAGGAGTCGGAGACCCACGATTTAGATGACTCCTGGGGTTAGCTTGTGATTGGAGATTTTGAGTAAGGGCCTTAGTGAAGAAGAAGTAAGGGATTAGGCATCATTCACTGTTGGCACTGGTGCATGGTCTGATCTCTACTTTGTGAGATTTTGAAAATTTCAAGGATTTGATGTTCTAAATATTTATTGCCTAACCTGGTGGTGGATAAGATCTGAAGCTGAGAAGGATTCATTACTCAACTACACGATTAAGTAGCCTGCACTTACTCAACTGCAATCATGATTAAGGAGATGATATTGCTTAAAAGAGAAAGAAAGATAAAATTAATGTAACTCAATTGTGGCTATGATTGTGGAGACAAATTACTCAATATCGATCTTAACCCAGGAGATGATTATTGTTGGAAACGTCAAACCTAAACAGATGTTTCAGCATTATCTCCCAGCACCGTTTCAAGTTTTGAATTCCATGAACGTTTCCAGCATTATCTCCCAGCTCCACCGTTTCAAACTTTTGAATTCTTATGTTCTGTTACATGCACCTAATGAATATCAGATAGGACGTTTAAGTAATTTCACAAAGACTCCGGATGCCTATAAATTGCTTCCCTGTATCCGATTGTAGCTATGAAATGAAAAATAACAATTTCAATGACTTCTTTTGTAAAAGAAAAAAAATTTTTTTCTCTATCCGTGATCGGGTGAAGCCAAGAAAAATAGATTCACGGTCCCAACAATCCCTGTTCTTATTGTGCACGTTGCAAAGAAGAGTTCCTACAAACAATCCTTGCTCTTCTTTGCACCGCATGTCTGAAAGGTGTTATTACAATCAGTCCCAACAAACTGGTATCAGAGCACCAGGTTCAGCAGATTTCTAACCCCGATTCAGCAAAGTTACAACCCCGTTTCAACAAAGAGAACTAGATTCAGTAATAGTGCAGCAGCTAGATTGTTCTTCATCCAGCAAGTAAACAACATTCTTGTTTGTTTGCTACAAGTTCCTGATTAAATGGCCAACTCGATCCAGCCGTAAATTCTGAAATTGTCTAAGGACAACTATGAGAATTGGTGCATCCAAATGAAAGCACTATTCGGGTTACAAGATCTGTGGGATATTGTTACCGATGGGTATGTAGAACCCACAACGGAAGAAGAAGCTCTCTACATCGCTGATAAAAGGGCGGTCCTCACAGATCAAAGAAAGAGGACAAGAAGGCTCTGTTTCTTATCTATCAAGGGTTAGACGAGTCCACCTTTGAACAGATCACTGAAGTGATAACATGCAAGCAAGCATGGGAGATTCTTAACACAATTTTCAAAGGAGTTGATCGTGTGAAGAAGGTTCGTCTCCAAACTTTTAGAGCCGAATTCGAAACCTCACACATGAAGGAAGGTGAGATCATTTCTGATTTTTTTTCAAGGTTACTTGTTATTGTTAACAACTTGAAAAGAAATGGTGAAAAGATTGAAGATGTACGGGTTATTGAAAAAGTACTTCGATCCCTCACAACCAAATTTGAGCATGTGATTGTTGCCACAGAAGAATCAAAGGACTTAGAAAATCTGTCCATTGAAGAATTGATGGACTCGTTGCAAGTACATGAGCAACGAATGTAAAAGAATGCGGGTTCAATGCTTGAACATGCCTTAGAGTCTACGTTGACTCTAAGGAATGGTCCTACACAACAAGGGGGCCGTGACACTAGCAATTGTGCAAGAGGCAGAGGGTGTGGATATGATCCAAACCAATCACAAAATCAACAAAAGACTATCAACTTCCGTGGAAGAGGAAATGGTAGAGGTCGTTCCATCCGTAGACATGGAAATACAAAAAATATTCAATGTTACAATTGCAACAAGTTCGGCAATTATGCTTCAGACTATTGGAGCAAACCAGTAGATCAAGATGAGCATTCTAATTATGTAGAAGCATCAAATCATGAAAAAGAAGACTCCACACTTCTTCTTGCACAAGAAGAAGCATGTGATCAATACGACGTGAGGTATCTCGACTCTGGTGCGAGTAACCACATGTGTGGAAAGAAGAAGCTGTTCATGGAACTGGCAGAAGATGTTCATGGCAATGTGAGTCTAGGAGACTCATCAAAAGTTCCTGTGAAAGGTAAAGGAAAAGTTAAAATCTATCAAAAGAATGGTGTCCCGAATTTTATCTCTAATGTGTATTACGTACCAAACATAAAAAATAACATCCTCAGTATCAGCCAACTCCTTGAGAAGGGGTATGTCATACACATGGAGAACTATTCTCTCTCCATAAGAGATGCTCACAGGAGACTTGTGGCTCAAGTCCAAATGGCGAAGAATCGCATATTTTTGCTCCATATTAACACAAAGGCTGAGAAGTGCCTCTATGGACTCATGAAGAATGATTCATGGAGATGGCATCTTCACTTTGGACATCTCCATTTTAGTGGCCTTAAACTCTTATCCTCATCAAGCATGGTGCATGGCTTGCCGGCTATTGAAGCTCCAGAACATGTGTGTGAGGCGTGCACACTCGGCAAGCAACAAAGGAACTCCTTCCCAAGTGGAGTGTCCAGAAGAGCAAAGGAACCACTTCAGTTGGTTCACACTGATATTTGCGGACCACTTGAAATACCCTCTCTTGGAGGTAATAAATACTTTATTACCTTCATTGATGATTTCAGCAGAAGACTTTGGGTGTATTGCATCAAAGAAAAATCTTCCGCTTTCACTATTTTTAAAATTTTCAAAGCTCGTGTTGAAGTTGAAAGTGGTCACAAAATTAAAGTACTCAGATCTGACAGAGGTGGAGAGTACACCTCAAATGCATTTCGAGATTATTGCAGGGAACAAGGCATCAAGCAGCAACACACTGCAGCCTACACACCACATTAGAATGACATTGCGGAAAGAAAGAACCGCACCATCCTTGACATGACAAGAACCATGCTCAAAGAGAAAGGCCTGCCAAAGAGTTTCTGGGCAGAGGCAGTTGCATGTACTGCCTACTTGCTTAATCGGTGTCCAACCAAGAGCGTAAGAAACATGACACCACAGGAGGCATGGAGTGGCTACAAACCGAGCGTGGCGCACCTAAAGATCTTTGGGTGTGTCACCTCTGCTTAAGTTCCAGAAGCAAGAAGAAGGAAGCTTGATGATCGTGGCGAGAAATGCATCTTCATCGGCTACAGTGAAGAGTCAAAGGTATACAAACTCTACAACCCACTAACCAATAAAGTGGTGGTAAGTAGAGATGTAGTATTCTGTGAGGAAGAAGCCTGGAAATGGAACGATGAAGATTCGGTCAAAGAAAATCAAGTTGAGGTTGAAGAACATGAAGAAGATAAGCATGAGAACCAGGAACAGACACCTGCAACACCCTCTTCCGCCAAACCGTCTGCACGCAGAAGTCCAGCAATACATTCCATCTCATTTGGAAGTATTCCATCAAATCAAAATTCAGCCAGCACGTCTTCATCCAGTTCTCCTTCACCCTTGGCTCCTATCAAAATGAGGAGCCTAAACGATATCTACGTCGAAACTGAGGAAGTAAATTTGTTCTGCTTGTATGCGGATCACGAGCCTCTTACATTTGAGGAGGCTGTAGAAGAAGAATATTGGAGGATGGCTATGGAAGAGGAGATTCAGGCCATTGAGAAGAACAATACATGGTACCTCACTTTACTTCCTCAAGGCTAAAGAACTATTGGTGTCAAATGGGTGTACAAAATCAAGCGAAATGCTGATGGTGAAATTGATTGCTACAAGGCAAGGCTCGTAGCAAAAGGTTACAAACAAAAATACGGGGTGGATTATGAAGAAGTCTTTGTCCTGTTGCTCGCCTTGACACTGTAAGGATGATTATCTCCCTTGCAGCCCATCACAGTTAGATGATCTACCAACTGGATGTGAAATCTGTATTCCTGAATGGAATTCTAGAAGAAGAGGTCTATGTTGACCAGCCTGAAGGTTTTGTTGTTCAAGGGGAGGAACACAAAGTGTATCGACTGAAGAAAGCCCTTTATGGGTTGAAGCAGGCTCCTCGTGCCTGGAATGCACGCATCGACAACTATCTTCAAGAGAACGGCTTCGCCCAATGTCCATATGAGCATGCAGTCTACATCAAGAAAAATGCTCATGGCGACATCCTCATAGCATGCCTATATGTTGATGATCTGTTGTTCACAGGAAACAGCCAGACGATGTTTGAAGAATTCACGCATGCTATGTTCAATGAATTCGAAATGACTGATGGTGGATTGATGTCCTTCTTCTTAGGCATCGAAGTAAAACAATAAGTCGGCGGCATTTATATATCATAGAAAAAGTATGCCAAGGAGTTGCTTAAAAAGTTCAAGATGGTAGACTGCAATGCCGTGAATACGCCTGTAGCAACAGGCCTGAAGCTGACAAAAGAAGGAGAAGGAAGAAGCGTGGACTCGATTCTGTTCAAGAGTCTGATTGGAAGCCTAAGGTATCTCACAATCACAAGGCCGGATATCGTCTATAGTGTTGGACTTCTAAGCAGGTATATGGAAGCGCCAAAAGAATCACACTGGCTAGCTGCAAAAAGAATCCTCAGGTACGTTAAAGGAACAATGAAATTTGGTCTTTTCTATCCATACAAAGATGAAGCAATACTGTATGGATACTCAGACAGTGATTGGGGAGGTGACCAAGATGAAAGGAAAAGCACCACGGGATATGTTTTCTATCTTGGATCGACTGCTTTCACATGGAATTCAAAGAAACAAAGTATTGTTGCTTTGTCCAAATGTGAAGCAGAGTATGTGGCAGCATTGTCCACAGTCTGTGAAGCAATATAATTGAAGAACATGCTAAAAGAGCTGAAACATTCACAGGAGGAATCCACCGTTATATATGTGGATAACAAGTCGGCAATCGAACTTGCCAAAAATCCGGTGCAGCATGGAAGGAGCAAGCACATTGATACTAGGTATCATTTTTTAAGAGATTAAGTAAAGCAGAAAATTGTGAAATTGGAGTATTGTCATACAACTGAACAGGTGGCAGATATTTTTACCAAGGCACTATCGACAGATGCATTCAGACGACTAAGATTGATGCTTGGAATGAAGCCTATTTTGGTTTGAAGGGGAGTGTTGGAAACGTCAAACCCAAACAGACGTTTCAACATTATCTCCCAGTACCGTTTCAAGTTTTGAATTCCATGAACATTTCTTACATTATCTCCCAGCTCCACCATTTCAAACTTTTGAATTCTTATGTTCTGTTACATGCACCTAATGAATATCAGATAGGACATTTTCGTAATTTCACAAAGACTCCAGATGCCTATAAATTGCTTCCCTGTATCCGATTGTAGCTATGAAATGAAAAATAACAATTTCCAGCAGCTTCTTTTGTAAAAGAAAAAGAATTTTTTTTCTCTATCTGTGACTGGCTGAAGCCAACAGAAAAACAGATTCACAGTCCCAACAATCCCTGTTCTTGTTGTGCACGTTGCAGCAGCAGGTTCCTACAAACAATCCCTGTTCTTGCTGTGCACTGTACAGAAGAAGGTTCTTACAATCAGTCCCAACAATTATTACTCAAAAGAAAAGAAATAAAGCTAATATTAGTTCAATTATGGTTATAGTTGTGAAGATAAGTTGCTAACACCAAATGTAATCGAGGAGATGATTATTGCACAAGGTAAAAAAAGAAGAAGAAAAGGCTAGGTAATGATGAGTTTATAATATGTTAGGATCCGATGGCTCAGTAAGATAGAGCATACACCTAAGGGATTATGAATGGATACAACAGATCAGTGTACGAGAAGGAAGTTGTTACAATATATAAATAAAAAGGTAAATAAAAGTTAGGAGCTCCACTCCTAGCAACCATGCACTTAGGAGATTTGAGAGAGGAAGGAAGATCTCCGACACTCCTTAGAAAAGTTAATTGAGGATCTTAGTTACTGGCCTTATACCGAATGAACTGAGCCGTTGCTGGTTTAGGTTGATGGCTAGGATGAGATGGATGGTTTAGGTAAGATGGATGGGAAGGATGAGATTAGCTAAGAGTGTAGAGAAATGCACATCTCTCTCTTCCCTTGTAGAGAATGGCGAATGTTAGAAATAAATGGGAGAAGGGGTATTCATATATGGGGCAATGGCGCTTTGGCAAATAGTGAGAAGTTAAGGGGCGAATACATCACATGGTATAGTTTGATTGGCTAGTTACTACGTGATACCTTTCCATTAGTTGAAGGGATTATAGAAGTCGTAATTTAGAAGAAAGCCAGGGGCGATTTGCTGATCAGACCAGTAACGAAAATTCAATCTTCGCTATTGGCCATGTCAGTCCGAATATGCAGGTACCGATTGTTGCCTAAGGATTCATGAAGAGTAGCAGTTGACTTTTGGAAATGGCAGTGGAAATTGGATTCCGCTACCTAGTTGATCTCATACTTTCATACTTTCACACACAACTGCTTTGGTGTAGTGGTTCCTAATTGGCCAAAAGTGTCAACGGATTTTAGATGTTATGGGTGAAAATGACCTTACCAGAATCATGAGGTCGGCACGGATGTCCGTACATGTTGCATGGTCGCTCATGCCAGTCATGACTAAGGAAGCTCCTCCACGGCAAAAAAAAACCATGACCTTGTTCGTGCCCATGCTGACATTTAAATCTTCTAGAGGAGCCTCAGAGGCATGATCCCTTGTATGACTGACCACGCCCTACTCAGTAGACTTACGGAGGATCCCCCGCACTGAACGATAAGATGAAGAGGATGGTCATCTCGGATTTCGCCTTGTGTCCTACTAAGGAAGGGAGCTCTGTCCTGATTAGGGCTGTACATTGAGCCGAGTCGAGTCGAGGTGGACCAAGGTTGGCTTGACTCGTCTGTGCTCTCCTTGAGTTTGAGCTCGAGCTTGAGCTCAGCCTCAAGCTTACCATTGGAGCTTGACTTGTTTGCCAAACCTTTTGAGTCAAGCTCGAGGCGAGCTTACCTCGAATCGAGTCGAGCCTGCTCCCAACCAAGCATCCAACCCAGCACCCAACCTGCACCCGACTCAACCTAGCAACCCAACCAAAACTACACTCGATTCAACCCAACCACCTGACCCAACCTAGCCACCCAACCCACACCCGACCCAACTCCTAAATCAAATATTCAATTATATATATATATATATATATATATATATATATATAAGATAAAGCCATAAAGGTACCTTGTTGTTGGTGTAGAGAGAGAGAGAGAGAGAGAGAGAGAGAGTATGGAACTCGGGCGCGGCGAGTTGGGTAAGGAAAGGAAAGGGAAGAAAAGGACAAACGGGTATGCTAGGGTTTAAGTTTTAACTTTTTTTATTTTTAAATATTATATATATATATATATATAAATATTCGAGTCGAGCTGAGTCGAGTCAAGATCTACTATGATCGAACTCAGCTCGTTTTCAAAGTGAGCTGGGTTATATGAAGCTTGGCTTACCTCATGTCATCGTTCAAGCCGAGCTAGATTAAGCCGAGCCGAGCGAGCTTTTCGAGCTAGCTTGGCTCGTGTACAGCCTTAGTCTCGATGCTCGGATGTGGCACTTGAGATTAGGTCGGCAATTTGCTCAATGTTAGGGGAAAGGTTGGTCACGACCATCAAAGAGCCCAGGTTGGTAAACTGCTCCTCGGATACTTGACATCGACTTCCTACTGCATGTTTCTCTTGATTCCAACCACTCAGATCTTATCAAAGAGATCTGTCTGAGACCTTAGCCAAACATCTCGGAAGATATTCGTGACACGCTTGAGATCCTATTCCCTCTACAATACGCACCTACTAAATAGGAAAATCGCCATCTACGCCATCGCCCCTTTCAGCTATAAATAAGAGCATCTCCAATGGTGAAAGGTACACATAACTTGAAGTATAAATCTCACCCAAAAACCCTACGTTCTACTAGACCTAACTTGTCTGTCCAACTTTGGCATTGAAGGGTCCCCTGCAGCAGCCAGGCTCTCCATCTCTGTCTTCTCTTGCATGTCTCAAGTGGTCTAAGGAGGACGTCCAGATTTCTACGTCAACAATTTGGCGTTGTCTATGGGAAGTTGACATTGAAACTATTCCCATCATCAACATCAATCCTACATGGCAAAAGGGAGAAAGAAAGCTTAAACCACTACTGTTGCACCCAACCCTGCACTCATGGAACAAACTGTGGACCATCGAGATTCACCTTCCCAGCTTCAGGCTGATTCTATGCCTGTAGGTCTAATGCAGCGGTCCCAAAGCCGAGAAGGTTAACTTGTCTCTCTGGAACATCAAGTTGAAGTGCTGACCAGTAACATTGATCAGATAAGGCAGATGCTAGATCAACAGAACCGTCCTCCCGACCAGGGGGTTAAAGAAGTTGTTCCTCAGGCAACCATTGAAGTTTCAGCACCATCTCAAGCACCCGTCGGCTCCCGGAGGAACAAACAAACCTGTGAAGCACTGAGACGTGTGCCCTCCCATGCTTCGGGCACTCTCGCACTGGCTGCCTTCGACCTATGTCATGAGTTGGAGAAGATGTAATGTCTTAAAAAATTCCGTACAAAGACCCGAGTACCACCTCAAGAAGAAATCACTCAGGATTAAATCCTTTAGAAATTAGACAAGTTTAACCAGGTGCTAAACTAGATTAGCTGTAAAATTCGCTTGATCCACTTTAAATACTATCTGCAAGACCCAAAGCTTGTAGAATTATTGACGCTAGGTTACCCTAAAATCTAAGATCAATCTCATTACCCAGTTGCTCTCGAGAGCACATTGAAACTCCGTATCGGATCTAGACCGCATGTCGAAAGTTTGATTACTACGAAATTATATAATTAAGACCACCTTGCTAGACTTGACCACTACCTCAAAAATCAAGTCCAGATAGTGTCTCGAAGCTATTCGCTTGAGCCCGGAGTGAAGTGTGAGAAACGTGGATATCTTAGAAATAAAAATCTAAATTTAAGTCATCTGAGACTTATTGCTTGCTGGCCGAATATAAGGATTCAGACCGTCAAAATCTGACCCAAATACACCCTCGGATCAGGGGAAATTTCATACAAAGGCCAGTGTACTTGTGGCCCTGATCGGTGATCGTGGACCGTTGAACGGAAACTGGTCCGCCGCGGTCGATCTGTAAATCCGACCGGATTGAAAACTTAACTCGACCTAGATCCATGGTCAGGGAGCTTAAGTCCGACCTTAGGCTCAAGGGGGGCTCCGGAAGTGCTCCGTTAAGCTGAAATAGACGCCCTTTGGCTATAACCTAAGTATACCTTGGCCCTGGGGCCATTTTCATCAGTTTTAGGCCTATATAAGGTCCTTAAACCCTCTCTCATTCACTCCATATGAATTTGGAAAAAACCCTAGGAGAGAGAAGAGAGTAAAGAGAGAGAAAGTGAGAGAGTAGTTGGAGTCACTCCTGGGATTCGATCCCTGCTATTTTGCATGCCTATCTATCACTACCAAATCGCTATTCTGGCGATTCTAACTTCGTTCTTAGGTAAGAAAACCCAACCCTAATCTGTTATAGGGTTTCAAATAGTGAAATGATGAAATAGCTAACCTAGTTCATGCTATAGGTTGTCATTCTGCCAGTGACCAAGAGTACGTATTTAAAACGACTCCGTTATGCGTTTATCGACGTAAGGTGCGGACTATAGACGTATAGATTATGGTTTTCAAGGCTTTCAATGTCGGTTAATGATTTATTCTTGACATAGGTGCTATTTTACATAAAGGTGTCGTTTGTTTCGCTTTACAATTATATATGAGCTATGTTGAATATAGTGTATTCTATGTATGTGTTGATATGTTTGAATACGTGTGGAATTTGGATTTGTGCCTAACATAATTATTTGTCACAATTATATGCTTGTTATATATGCGACAACTCCCTAGCGAAAGGACTTGCCCTAAATCACGCCACGGTCAATATATGCTATATATGTTAAAGTGTGTAGCCCACGTGCTTGTGGAAATGATTAAATGAGTATGGACCCGGATTCGTGCATGCCATGATTATCCACCTTGGGTATATGCGTGTGGTATACGGGCAACTCCCTAGTAAAAGGATTTGGCCTAATGCATGTATAACCAACATACAACATGTATGAAGATGTGTGTAGTCTAAGTGATTGTAGAAATGTCTGAGTAAGCTAGTTGTTATTAAGGAATACCTTGTATGAGGATTGAGATATGCTTCTCGGTTACCTTAATTATGTGTATGATTTCTTCCATGTATGTTTACATTATGATGCCTGTTTTGTTTACAGAATGAATGTGTATGAAATCATGTTTGGATTGCACTTCATAAATGAATGAGGGAATATTATTTGTTCATTGCTGCTTTTGTTGTTTCATATGATTACTTGCTGAAATTGGATGAGTTTGGGACTATGATATAGTCCAGGCAGTCGGTAATCGACCCTGATTAGGTGGTTGAGGTTGTTTCACCACACGAGACGTGCTTGGTGAATCCGGGCCGTACTTCGGTTGGCGACAGTGGTTAGGCCATGCGGAGTGCTTACGCACTTCATGTCGTTCAACTTGTCGTGCGCTCTGGCTAGTCGAGCTCGTCAAGTAACCTGATTGACTCGATATATGTTCACTATGTATGGACGCCATTGCCTGAACCTAAGGTACCAAACTCACCAGTGAAATCCCGTTTAGCCTTGGTACCTCGATCCGCTAAGACTCATGAGCCGGACATGGTGGTATGGGACACCGTGGTCGAGCTGTCGGCCTATGCTGGGGCGACGAGCCTCCCCGTAGTGACAAGTGAGCAATACTGCCTCGTGAGCCGAATACGGTGATATGGGACACTATATTCAAGCTGTCGGCCTACATTGATCAGGTGACGAGCCCTTTATAGTGATCTCGAGCGTACTCTGAGTCTACGTATAGGCGACGAGCCTTTCATAGCATTTATAGTATAAACTAGGCCTGCACTGATCAGGTGATGAGCCCTTTGCAACGACCTAGAACCATAACATCGTATAAGATTTACTAGGACTGACCCTAGAATGGATCCTTGTTTGGGAATGATATAAGGGAGGTACCTTAGATTCCCAATCCTGCTGTATGAAAGGAACTAATAATAACTCGGTAATCACGCTCATAACATCGCACTGCATCTACCCTGGGTTGAAGAGCACAGAGGGAAGAAAGCATGCCGTGACCGTAAGATGGTGTTGCACGAGGGAGTGTAGGCGAGGGCATGCATCATGAATACATTCATCTTTGCATTAATAAGAGTATCTAGGAATGTTTGTTATGCCTGCTTTATCATTACTGCTTGACTGAATTGATAACATATTAATCTTCACTCACTCCCACGTTCTGGGACGGTGTTCTGAACACCCACCAGACCATGTCTTAGTTGCAGATAACGATGCGACTCAGGAGGCGGAGCTTGATTACTATGACGATTAGGACGAGTTCTCGTATATGCAGTTCTCCAGCGGTTTCGCTTAGGCAGTCCGGATCGACGGGGCTATAGGGTTTATCATTGTAGTTGAACTCTTTTTTGACATTTTGATCTTTGAACTATTACATGTATATGATGACTCAGTGATGTATTCATACTCTGGAGACCGATCGTGAACTCTTGGCTTATACATGTATATATATACATCTTTTAGTCTTCCGCTTGTGTTATATTAATTGATCTGGAGTATGAATTACTGTTTTGGTATAATCCCACTCATGGTTAATGCACTAACACGAACAACATTCAATCATAAGCATATATGTTGCATAAGTGATGTTTTGGAACTCAGGAGTTGAGTTGCTACTCGACCCTCGATTTTCAGGGCGTTACAGAAGAAGAGGCGTGGTAAGGCTCTCGAAATAGTGGGCACTCTCGAGATAGTGGCTGAGAGAGAGGACCCCTGGGAGGCTGAGCTCAATGAGCTACGAGGTCAGATTGGTGACATACGATAAGCCTATCGTGCGCACACTCCGACCTCTATAGAAGCTATGTTGGAGGAAACTAAGCCACCGTTCATCGACGATATCATGTAAGCTCAACTCCCGCTCAGATTTAGGATGCCCTAGATTACTCCTTATTTTGGGTCCACTAACTCGGCCAAGCATTTAGAATCTTTCAGGGCATGGATGGAGCTTCATGGTGCCTCGACCACAGTAATGTGCCAAGCATTATCCTTTAACTCTGTCGGGAGTAGCTCGGAAATGGTTTTGACAACTGAAACCACAATCCATCAGTTCATTCACACAACTCAGTAAAGCCTTCATTATCAACTTTATCGGAGGAAAAGAAACGTTGAAGCCAACAACTCACCTTCTCACCATCACTCAGAAGGAGAATGAGCTATTGAAGGACTACATCAAACGCTTCAACCCAGAAGCAATGCAAGTGGAGGGCTATTCAGATTAGATCGCCCTAGCCGCTATGATGGCCAGCCTGAAGGAGGGGAGATTCCTCTTCTCCCTCGACAAGAATCCCTCAATGACATTGATTGATCTCCTTAACTGAGTTAAAAAATACTCTAATGCCGAAGAGTTTTTCAGCTCGCGGAAAGCCACCAGGAATGGAGGAAGCTCGACCAAGGAGAAACGACCTAAGGAAGAGCAAGCATCAGCTCCAAGTAACAAGCGTAGAAGGGACGATGACTCGACCAGGGGTCAGTGTCCGAGCAAACAACTTGAGAGAAAATTTCACTCTTACACTCCCCTTAATGCTACGCCCAAGCAAGTCCTCATGGAAGTTCGCGACAAATGACTCCTCAAATGGCCGAACCGGATGAAGACCGATGCAGAAAAGTGGGATAAATGGAAGTATTACCACTTCCACCATGACCACGGCCATTCCACCAGCAATTACTTTGACCTTAAGAAAGAAATCGAAGCCCTCGTCCGCAATGGACATCTACAGGAATATGTCAATAGGAGGGAGGAATGGTCAAATTAGAAAAATGAGCAACCCAGTAATGGAAATAACAATGAGGCTAAGGATAAATCCACACCATCTTTGGTGGGTCTACGGGAGGAGGAGACTCGAACTGAGCACATAGAGCTCATGTTTGGAGCATCATTCATGGCAGTTCGGAACATCAGGTCCACCTCACCTAAGACCTCCAAAGGAGCATAAGGTAATCTCCTGTGAACTAACCTTCATCGAGGAGGACCTCCGAGGAGTCCACCATCCCTATGACGATGCCCTAGTGGTGACCATGACCATAGTTAACCGCAAAGTGTTTCGAATTCTGGTAGACACCAGTAGCTTTGCCAACATCCTCTTCGCTAACACCTTCGATAAAATGGGGTTGGAAGGTCACGACTCCAACCTGTCAAAACTCCTCTACTCAGATTCACAGGGGACAAAGTCACCTCCGAGGGATCTATACTGCTCCCGGTCACTGCGAGAGAGGGACAAAACCGGACGATGACGATGATCGACTTTCTTGTGGTTGATTGCCTTCTGTTTACAATGTCATCCTCCGACGACCGTCTCTTAATGCCATGCTGACGGTAGTATCAACCTGCCTCCTCACAATGAATTTTACGACCGAGCACGGTGTCGAGTAGGTAAGTGGAGATCAATAGGAAGCTCGCCAGTGCTACTCCATGACATTAAGGATGCAAAATCGCACGACAACCATCACTTCCCTTGACCCCGAGAAGAGTTGGTCGAGAGAGGGTCTTCGGTGGCAGACCTCGTAGCCATCCTCCTCAGTAACTTCGACATGTTGAGACTCAAATATTGCATATTTAATCCTTCAATTACATTAGTTTTCCTTGCATTTAATTGATAATTTGATTTAATTATATATGTTTTTGTCACGCAAGGTGATTCGGAAGCGAATATGCGCTTAAAAGGATGAATTTAGAGCTCAAAAGAAGGCAACGAAGATTTGGAGATTTGGAAGTCATTAATGAAAAATTCACATGCCAAAGATCCAAGAAAAATAAGAGCAAAGGAGGAAGAAAGGACAAGAAAGATTACAAAGTCCACAATAGAAAAAGAGTCTAGTTTGGTCCGACCAAAATCACACAAAACAGTCCAGCAAACAAAGATAAAATTTAAGGCTAATTCGGTCCGATCGAAACCAAATTCGGTCTGACCGAAGGAAGAATTCGGTGCGATCGAAAGTGCACAAAAAACTTCGGTGCTGAAAGAAGTTAATTCAGTCCGACCGAAATATAATTTGGTACGACCGAACCCAAGTTCGGTATGACCAAAATCGATCAACCATTGAAGACAGAATCCGAATTCAATTAGAACTCAACTTCGGTTCGACCGAAGCGTAACTCTGTTGCGTAAATCGAAGGTTGGTTTGTGAAATCTCCAAGTCGGTGCGAAAGTTAGAGTTCCAAAACTATAAATAGGAGTCCATAGGACGTTCCAAAGAATCTTCTAAGGCTTGAAAAGGGAGAGTAGGCCAAGGCGGAGCGCCGACAACGTTGTTCCACTTTGATTTCTTCACGGGTTCTAGTTGATCTTTTTATTTTTCTTCTAGGATGTTAGTCCTTTCAAGCTAATCTCTTAGCGAAGGCTAAGGGATGAAACCTATAGTTTATTTTGTTGTTTATCTTACTTTGGTTCAAGTTTATGTTGAAATTCATTGATTTCTAGTTTGATTTAAGAAATATTTTCAGTTTTTCTATGGTTTATTGTGACTCTAATTACAGTAGATGTTGTGAGAACTTTGAATATCTTCTTACTTATTTTAAATTGTGTGATGCATATAAGTCGTTCACCATTGTCTCCTGGGCATGGTGGATGATTGAATTCCCTGCCATCATTGCAATTAGACAGATATTTGGGAATTAATCTAATGAAAGTTCAGATTCTGTTTTAATTGCTCCATCATCCGATTGGATAAGATAGAACTTTGATTCCAATCGAGTTATCATTGAATCAAGTAGATTAATATTGAGATTGCTATAAGTAGATTCTTGGATCCTTAGTATTTTATCATTATTATTTCAAAACTTTTTTCTAAATCGATAGATTAAAAACCCAGACCAACCAAGTTAGATTTAGATTAGTTTTAGACCGTGTTCCTCATTCCTTATGGATTCGACCTCGTTCTCATCGAGTTATTACTACATCGCGACCCTACACTTGGTCCACAAGCTCATCTCGCACTGTGCAGGTCGGCTCATCGCTATCTCCAGGTCTGCAGGACGAGATCATGGACCTCCTCCGACGTAATGCTGACATTTTCTCTTGGTCCCACCAAGATATGCTCGGTATCAGCCCGAAAGTGATGGTCCACAAGCTGAACGTTGATCTCGACCACCGACCAGTGAGGCAGAAGTGACGAGCATTCGAACTAGAATGATCTGTCATCATTAGAGAGGAGGTCGGCAAGCTTTTAGAAGCTAGATTCATCGAGGAGATCTATTATCTCGACTGGATCGCCAATGTTGTCTTAGTGAAAAAATTCAATGGGAAATGGTGGGTTTGTGTCGACTACACAGACCTGAACAAGGCCTGCCCCAAGGATAGTTTTCCTCTTCCAAGGATCGACCGACTGGTCGATAGCATCGCGACACGAGTTCTTGAGTTTTATGGATGCATACTCAGGTTACAATCAGATCGCCATGCACCCATATGATAAGTAGAAAACTACATTTGTCACCGACAAGAGACTCTACTATTACAAAGTCATGCCCTTTGGGTTGAAGAATACTGAAACCACGTATTAACGACTGGTCAACAAAATGTTCACTCGGCAGATTGAAGAATCTATGGAGGTGTTCGTCGACGACATGCTTGTCAAGAGAATCAAAGCTACAGATCATACCATCGACCTCAAGGAGATGTTCACAATCCTGCCAAAATGTCAGATGAGGCTAAACCCGATCAAGTGCGATTTCGGTGTCGGCTCGGGAAAATTCCTTGGCTTTCTAGTTAGCCAAAGAGGAATTAAAGAAAATCTCGATAAGATTTGAGCTCTGCTGAATATGAGCTCGCCCAGGATGACGAAATTCAATGCCTCATTGGAGGGGTTGTTGCCCTCAATCGCTTCATCTCCCGGGCCACCAACAAGTTCCTCCCTTTCTTCAAGCAGTTGAAAGGAAAATAGAAGGTAGAATGGACCGAGAACTGTGACCTGGCCTTCCAACATCTCAAACAGTACTTAGGATCACCTTCGTTACTTTCCAAACTTGAGTAAGGGGATCCACTACTGCTCTATTTGGCAGTCTTGGCCGTAGTGGTTAGCTTGCCCCTTATCTGGGAGCAAGGGAGAAACAACTCCCAGTGTACTACGTCAGCAAGGCCTTAGTCTCAGTCGAAACCAGGTATCTAGACATCGAGAAACTAGTCTTAGCTCTAGTCGTCTCATCTCGTTGCCTCCGATCTTACTTCCAGGCCCATACAATTATAGTCCCGACCAATCAGCTTCTCTGCCAAGTGCTCCAGAAACCCAACGTGTCGGGGAGACTCACGAAATGGGAAATAGAACTCGGCGAATTTGACATTAAATATCAGCCCCGGACCTCATTCAAAGGTCAAGCGGTAGCCGATTTCATTGTCGAGCTCGCCTATGTCCAGAATCTGGAATTCTTTGGCATGTGAATTCTTCAATCTTGGTCTCCTAAGATCCATCCCTTGCCTTGGTGATTCTTGAGTATCAAATCCATGCTTTTGGTATCCTTTTCAATCCAAGCTCTTAAATTCACCTTGTAACACATACATGAGTAAAATAGAACATTAAGCTGATTTATGTTCATAAAATCAAAATATAAATGGGGGATATTATGCAATATTTGAGTCTCAACACACCCCCCAACCAGCATTTTCCTAGTTCCGAGCAAAATAAACGAAGAAAAATAAAATTAAAAATAAAAATTAATTCTAGAAACAAACTTAAAATAAAAAAAATTCTAACTACACCACTTTCGCAGGTAATCTCGATTGCATTTAGCATATGCAACAAGCCTTTAAACTCCTAGGTTTCCCCTCGTGGACGAGTTATAGTCTGGTGAGGGTTTCTAAAAATGTTACTCACAAACATTGAAAACATGAAAAATAGTTCAACACTTAGAAATTTATACAATTATGCCTCCACTCATCATATGAATTCCAAAACAAAACAATACTTACCTTAAGTCTGAAGTTAGTTAGAATCTCAATTTTCTAATCCATTACATCCTTGAGTTCAGAGACCTAATCAAAATTTAGAATAGTTATGATCCAATATACTTAGGTGCTCCATGACACTAGTCTAACTTTGAGAAATATGCATGTTCCCTATCCTAACTCCTTTCAATCATCCCAAGAATCTGAAATCTCTAGTTATCTCATTTTCTTCATGTCATTTATTCTTTTATCATTATATCCTCAATATTATAGACCACCCTTAGATGAAAATTCCCACCGGGTTTGCTTAATAATCTAAGGTATTATAATGGTAACAGTAATGGATATTAGGTATCTTTACTTCGGATTACTGACACAATTATTATGGTCATTACATTCATGTTCTATAATAAAATTTTCTTTTTTCCATCATTTTTTTTCTTCAATATTCTCTCTTTTAAGCATGTATCAATAATACTAGTTCATTCAACATTCTTTGAATCAAAATTTGTTATTCTAGTTCACATATCACATTCCTCACTTAGTTAGCTAGGGAATATTGTGAATTCAGTACATCAAATTACAACTCACTTTAAACTAGTAATTAGATAATTGAACTCAAGCCTATAATTTTTAGTCATCAAAATTCTGACTACTATCAACCTAGACTAAGTATTAACTTTGCCTTTGAAATTCGCATAATATCATGTTCACATTCTTGTATATAAACATATTATTTTGAAAATGTTGAATATTTTTTCCATAAACTTAAAAAAATAAACTGAAACCTAAAAAAAAAAAAAAAACTCACATGGATGACTATCCACACCCCAACCTAAAATCTACATTGTCCCCGATGTAATGATAATGTAAAGTAGAGAACAATAAAAATAAAAGAAAGGGTGGATAGTACTTACCATGAAGAACTCACCCGCTAGGTGACACTAAAAAAAATTAAATATGATACAAATCCTACATAAATGCTCCATCAGACTAGAAGCATTAATCTGAATATTCTGCCTCATGAAGAGGGATAAACTCCTCTCCCAAATGAAAGTTTTCCACATAAGGCTTTAATCTCTGACCATTAACCTTGTACACATTGTCATTAAATGGATTCTCAATTTCAACAGCCCCATGAGTATAAACACTCGACATAATGAAGGGGCCTGTCCATCTTGATCTTAATTTTCTTGGAAAGAACTGGAGACGGGAATTGTATAATAGGACATTTTGCTGAGGTTCAAAATTTTCCTCAAAATATTTTTGTCATGAAAAGCTTTAGTCTTTTTTTTTTGTAGATGTCATGCCCCAAACTCGGAAACTGGGCTCACAAAATTTCTGATTTGCCGAATCCGGTGCCGACAGCCTCCATAGTACCCCATTCTTGGCTCCTAACGCCCATATGCCAAATTTCGATCCTGGGATCCTACAAGGAGGATTTTTTAACGTACATTTATCTCATAAGAAGCATAACCATAAGTATACCCAAATCACGAGAACAACATCATCACCACATATCTACTAATATAAACAGTTGAATACAATGCAGAAAGGGAAATACATATATATGACAAAATCAAAGCTCTAGAAGACCGCTGCACGCTCCAAGCTCAATGCTACTGCAACCTAACGCCACCCGCACGCATCTATCGTGCATAAGCTTATAGAGAGCTTAGATGGTGGTGAAAGTGGGTGCGATGTACGTGTTAAGCATATAAATATCAGAGTAAGTGAAAATACTGACCAGTCCATGAGTCATACAATAAAGAGTACGGAATGCAAATCATAATGAGCCAAATATCAGATACCGAGGATGTAATACAATATGCAAATCCTGACAAGCCACAAATATCATCAACCTCATCTAAGCCATATAAATGTAGAAACATAGTAAACCAAAATGTTAAATGTTGCAAATGCAATGCAATATGCGGTGGGAATGAAATGACTAAGCTAGAGTGAAGTCGGGATGATAGCACGTAGTATCGCAGGCTATAGGGTCCATCACAAGGGACTTTTATCCAAACCAGTCCCATACCTAAATTTGGATAGCCAGACTCAATGTGGTAAACCCCTGACCTTAGGTTAGTCGCGCTCCCCAATCGAAATCCTTGCCATTGTGAAGGTACATAATAATTAGTTGCACACCACTAGCCCAAGTGGATAGTGAATGAATGAATGAATGAGTATGCAACTCCTACTCAATAAGTCCACGTATCAGTACTATACATCTCTGGGATCATCACCGGAGTCTAGTACACTCCAAACCAGATTGCCGCCCCATCGCACACAACTAGGTGAGTGGAAGAGACCTCACCATCCGCTTGGCCAGTAGTCAGCCAATACCTACTCGGCACATCGATAGCAAACCCATTTATGAGATGGTCAAACTCGGCCTAGTTTTGCCTACTACAAATCGGGCGGATAAGGCCACACCCCCTTCCAACTGACTGCAACATAGTGGGAGACGTGGCCTACTGGTATTCGGTACTCGGGCGCTCATGTAATCCACTCGGTCTAAACATTGGAGCGCCCTCTGGTACCAAGAGGGTTTAGGAATTTTCACTCAGGGCTATCTATGGTGGCCCGATGCTAATAACAAATTTCCGGTGTCCCATCTGGCCATCCATGACATGACTGTGGAGGCTACAACCCTGATGTCGCTAGAGCGTACAGTAATCATAACATACAATGTAAGATGCATGAATCATACAATCTAGTCATTCATTAATCCTGCGTATATCGTGCACTCATGTGAGACAATCTCCGCCTATTGGGGAGTCTCATAACAACCTGCCCAATGACAAATGCAATGGTCAACCATATCTTATAATAAACATATAGATGATGCGTATGGGCATGTATCATGATGTTATGCTGTCATATACTCATAATTGGTATCGGATGATATACTCGTAATTGGTATCGATAATTGGCCTCGACAATCGGAATCAGCCTCGATAATCGGAATCGGCCTCGACAATCGGAATCAAAAATTGACTTAACAAAGGGACTAAGGGAAGGTCAGAATGTGGACATTTAACCATCATCGCCCATCAATGTGGACATTTAACCATCATTGCTCCTAAGGAGTGGTCCACATGGACCCTAACATATAGCAGGCCCATGGTCTCACACAAGGGCCTAATATACATCACTTGGGCCTCGTACAAGGACTACATATACATCACGACAGGCCTTATCACATGGGCCAAATACACATCACAATGGGACGCATCACACGGGCCACATATACATCAAGTGGGCCGCATCGCATGGGCTTTGAATACATCACAATGGGCCTCACCCATGGGCCTCGTATACACAATAGGTGGGCCCTGCACATGGGCCTCAGATACATTACACGGGCCACAACTCATGGGCCTAATGCACATCATAATGGGCTGGAAATACATCACAATGGGCCACGACATATGGGCCGAAAATACATCTCAATGGGCCACGACCCATGGGCCTCTAATACAATAAGTGGGTCACACTATATGGGCCTCATATACATCAAATGGGCCACATTATATGGGCCGTACCAATGGGCCAATATACATTACGTGGGCTGCATCATATGGGCCGTACCAACGGGCCAATATACATCAAGATGGGTCGGAACAATGGGCCTCATATACATCAAATGGGCTAATCGAAATATCATCTGGACAGCACCACAAATAGTCGTGGAGATAATGATTTCACCGTTTAAACAGTTCACAAGACCACCATAACATTTATTTTCCATCCAATCTGATCATACGGTCACAAAGACCTGGATCAAGGGGAATAACAAATATCATATTGATCCAGAACTTCTGGAATCCTTAAAGGGTTCTAATGGTAGGTGTTTAACTCTCCACTATTTTCTGTAGTGTGGTCCACCTGGTAGATCTACCTCATTTTTAGTCTCAGGCCTTGAGACAAGCTTGCCAATTGGATGGATGGTTTAGATATAATACATACATCATGTGTAAGCCCCACAGCTGGGCGGACTGGATGCAAAACAGATGGACAATGTTGATGAAACTTTGATGGATGGCGTGAATAAAGCACATACATCAGGGTGCGCTAACACCGCACCGTCCAGATGGGCAATGTGGATAAAAAATACATACAACAATGTGGGTCCCATCCCACACGTGCAACACGTGTGGGTGGGCCCACATGTGTGCAGAAATGGATGGACGGTTATGGAAATAAGATACGTACGTCAAGGTGGGTCCCATCGTCAAAAGAGCTGGACGGTGTAGATTTCCCCACATACATCATGCGTGGGACCCACATAACTTACTAACGTCATCAGCAAATATATAGCTGGTGCGTGAGTTGCTGGCGCGCCGTTCAGATGATGAATGGTGGGGATATAACATATGCATCATGTGGGGCCATCAGAGGTTACTGATGTCATAAGAGCAACTGATTTGCTGCAGGGAGGGTTGCAGGCCCACTGTCCATATGATGGACGGCTAGGATATCACATATCCTAGGATTAGACCCATTGAACTTATTGTCATCTTCAGCAGGGAGGGGCCCACCATCCAAAAACGGACGGACGACTGGATAAAACCCATATGTAATGGTGGGTCCCACCGTCCAGTAACTTGGACGGTACACATGCAGGGTGGGACCCCTGCTAATGGACGACTGGATGAAATGCAGGCATTAGGTGGGTTGACACGTGTGGCCCACCTCCTATAGATAGAACTGGCATTGTGTTTTTTCTTCATCCAGGGGCGCTGGAGGCTAGACGGTACCAGCCCTAGTTGTTGGGCCCAATCAAATCGGGCCCGCCGATGGACGACGTAGATCATTCATCAAGTGGGCCATCATTCATAGAAGAGAGAGAGAGAGAGAGAGAGAGAGAGGTGAGATGTAGGGACCTCGCCACTATGGGCCCCTCAAGGTTACAAACATCCATAAAAGGGGGTCCCAAATAGGATCCACACCATCAATCGGTGGGCCCCACTTGGTCCATCACAAAAAACACAATATAAGCCTATAAACACCCACCATTTTCATTTCTTCTTGGTCAGATGAAATCCCTAACTCTTCGGTTTCGACTTTAATGGAGGATGATGGAGATTGGACAGTTCGATGGTGGAGATGGGAGGTAGGAAGTGGGTCACACAAAGCTCCCTCATGGAGCTTGGACGTTGGAGTTTTCTCCTCTCCTTGGGGTTGCTTGAAATGGAGAGAGAATGAGAGAGAGAGAGAGAGAGGAGAAGGGAGAGAAGTGATGGGAGAGAGGGATGGGTGAAAGGTGATGGAGTGATGGGTGTACTTGACATGTATGGGTTGTGTAAGAGAGAGAGTTGACTTTAGGGTTTGCTTTTAGGGATGAGACATGTACTTGATTGATGGGATTGATGGGATTGATTTGACATATTCTCTAGGAATTTGCAACGCGTGACGTTTTCCTCAAACTGAACGCGGGCCCACATCTCCTGGCCTGGGTATCGCCTCAATGCGCGAGACGCCATGACGGCGCGGTCGCAATGATATTAGTCTTGAGACGAGCCGACTCAAATTAACAGGATGTAACTCAGGATTGCGCGCAAATGCCGATTACAGCTCGCGGGTTGCCGGAATTCGACTGGAGGACCGCGGAAGCCTACGGAACGGTACGGTCTAGGATACGGGTCACAGTAAATTTTAGAATTTTCATAGGAGTCTCTCCTCGACTCCTCTAATTCATTCAACTCTAATTTTCTTTTATCCACTTGCTTGGTCCATGTCAAAGTTTAATTTTTTTTATTGCCTAGTAGGCTCTATGTTCCAATTCCATAGGCAAGTGGCAAGCCTTCCTATATACCGATCTGTATGGGAACATTCCAATCGGGGTCTTATAAGCAGTCCTATAAGCCCATAAAGCATCGGATAGTCTGAGGGACCAATCCTTCCTATCTGGCCTTATAGTTTTCTCTAAAATGTGTTTGATTTCTTGATTAGAAATCTCAGCTTGCCCACTCGTTTGTGGGTGGTATGGGGTTCTCACTTTATGCTTAATGCCAATTTTCTTCATCAAAGCCTTAAATGTCCTATTACAAAAGTGAGACCCTCCATAACTAATGATGGCCTTTGGAGTTGCAAATCTAGAAAAAATATTTTCCTTGAGGAATCGTATGACTACTTTGTTATCATTGGCAATCCACTTGGAAACATAATCCACACCAACCAATATATAAAGAAATAAAAAAAGATAGAAATGGGCCCATAAAATCAAAACCCCAACAATAAAAAATCTCTAATGGTAAAATTGGAGATAAAGGCATCATATTGCGCCGGGACACACTTCCCAACCATTGACATCTATCACAAGAAACACAGAAAACATTGGTGTCTTTAAACATAGTGGGCCAGTAAAAACCTCACTGCAGGATTTTTGCAGTGGTTTTCTTAGCAGAAAAATAGCCACCACATGCTTCCATGTGGCAAAAGGAAATAATACTCTGAACTTCATCCTATGGGACATAACGTCTAAAAATCTGATCAGTCCCATATCATATAAATACGGGTCATCCTAGAAGAAGTTCCTAACCTCGATTTCAAAACGTTTCTTATCTTGTGACTTCCATTGATATGACATTTTTTCCGTTACAAGATGGTTCACTATATCCGTATACTAAGGCAATTTGGAGATCGCAAATAATTGTTCATCAAGGAAAGTGTCCTGGATATGCATCTCCTCAGTGGAATCATCTAACACCAATCTGGAAAGGTAATCGGCTACTACATTTTCTACTCATTTCTTATCTTTTATTTCTATATCAAATTCTTGGAGTAGGAGGATCCATCTCAAAAGTCTCGGCTTTGCATCCTTCTTAGATAGCAAATATTTCAAAGCCGAGTAGTTCGTGAAAATGACCACTTTGGTCCCAGCAAGTAGGACCTAAACTTATCCAAAGTAAAAACTACTGTAATTAACTCTTTTTCAGTTGTTGAGTAGTTTACTTGGGTCGAGTTTAGAGTTCTACTCACATAGTGAATAACGCAGGGCCGTTTATCTTTTCTTTGACCCAAAACAACCCTTATGGCATAATCACTTGCATTGCACATTAGTTCAAAAGGAAGTGTCCAATCTAGTGGATGCATGATAGGTGCATTGGTAAGGGATGATTTAATTTTATTAAAGGCACTTGCACACTGTAAAACCCGTATCCTAGTCTCTACTGTTCCGTCGACTCCCGCGATCCTTTCCGACGAATTCCGGCAACCCGTAACGTATAATCGATGTTTGTGCGCGATCTTAAGTCATATCCTTTAGATTTGATTCGGCTCGACCCAATACTTGTACCAGTCCGACCGCACCGTCGCCGCGGTTCCGATGCCACGTCCCACGCGCTGAGGTGATACTCGGGCCAGGAGATGTGGGCCTGCGTTCAGTTCGAGGAAAATGCCGCGCATTGCAATTCCGAGGGAATCTCTATGAAATGTCATATCAATCCATCAATCAATAAAAGTACTCCCATCACCTCATGTCAAGTACACATCACCCCATCCCCAAGCAACCCCTAAAGTCAACACTCTCTTACACAAAGTACACCTATCAATCACTTTTTCACCCATCACACCCATCTCTCTCTCTCTTACACCTCTCTCTCATCTCTCTCTCTCTCTCATTTTCCCTAAGCAACTCCCAAGAGAAGAATCGTCCATGGCTTCCATGGAGAAGCCATGTGTGGCCCACCTTCCTATCACCCAATCCCAACCCTCCAAAATCAATCTTAACCGTTAAAATGCATTCCGTGGGGCTCTAGATAGCATTGGAGGAAGGATGAGTCAAGATCTAAAGGTGAGTGATTTATGATTTGATTTTGATGATTTTAAGGCCCACTTGTAGTGGGACCCATCTTGATGTATGTTTTGTATCTACGATGGCCTATAGTGGCGGGGTTCCCCCCTTTTTCCACCGATCTCTCTCTTTTCTCTATTTCTCTCCCTCTTCTTTTGGTGTTGGGACGTGGCCCACCTTGTTGCTAGATTTTGGCAGCCCTGGATGAAGGGAATCACAAGTATCAGTTTGATCTAGTGGTGGGCTACGCTGATGTGGGCCCACCATGATGTATTTATTACATCTACACCATCCATCAGATCTGGACAGTGGAGATCCACCCACGCCATGATGTATATGTCTCATCCACACCGTCCAGCAGATCTGGACGGTGGGCCACACCCTGATGATTGGGTGGCATATCCAACACCGTCCGCCTATTTTGCCAGATCAGGGGACTCACCTTAATGTATTTATTCTTTATCCATTTCGTCCATCTGATCGGACGAGCAGTAAACAGCTGCTGTATCAACGCAGCAAGTTCTGCTGGTTGATCATGGGATATGTGTTATAATCCCAACCATTCAGCAGCAAGGTTGTTGCAGTGGGACGTGATCCCCATGGTGATATATGCGTTATATAACCCCCCCCCCACCGTCCATCCATTTCGTTCAGGTCCGACGGATCACCAAATCCATGCGTCTCACCCAGCCGTCCAAATCATGGGACGCTGCTGGAAGGTCTAGCAGCTGTGGGACCCTCGTGTACGCATGCTCTCCCAGCTGTCCGTACCAGGGTAGCGAGTGGGGGCCCACCTTGATGATATGTGTTCTATCCCACGCCATTCATCTGATTTGGCCAGCAGCTCCAGCTGCTGTGCAGTGACTATAAGTGGTGTGGGCCTGATCGTGATGTATGTGTTACATCTCACACCGTCCGTTTGTGGGAACTCCGGCAGCAGCAGCTTCTGGGTTGACGTCACCAAAATCTGTGTAGCCCATGTGAGATTTGTATTATATCCATGCCGTACAGCTGGGGACGGCTTGGTCTTGAGGGTTGTGATCCACACCGTCCACTGTCTGGACGGTGGAAGATCCACCTGACGTATCGGTTTTATCCCAATCGTCCATCTCAGTGAGACCCACCTATATAGCTGCTGTGTGGACGTCCCAAGTGTCGTGGAACCCACTAACATATGGATTTAAATCCACACCATCCACTCATCTGTTGAAGGACCCCACCATGATGTATTTATTACATCTACACCGTCCATTTATCTGGACCGTCCATCTATGTGGACCACACCAGCTATATGGCTGCTATAGGATGTCAGCAGGTCCGTGGACCCCTAACCCTAATTCGTGTATTTTATTCACACTGTTGGAAATCCCACATCGATGTATGCTTTGGATCCACACCGTACATGTGTGGGTATCCACCATGAGATATGTGTTTGTACCCTCACTATCCAAGAAAAGAAGATTGGCTAGTGTACTTCACACCAGCAGAGTAGCTGGTCAGTTGACGTCAGCAATTTCTGTGGGGCCCACCTTGATTTTTGTGCCTATGCCATCCACCACCATTTGCTGCCTGGGCCACCACCATGATGTATGTATCAGATCCACACCGTCCCACCATTTCTCTAGATAATTTTAGGGCGTGAGGCCAAGAAGGAGGATCCCGATCCCGATCCCCTCTGGGCCACACCACGGGAAACAGAGGAGATATTGATGTTCACCGTTGAAACTTTTCCAAGGCCCATCTTGATGTTTATTTTCCATCTAATCTGTTCACTGGGTCACACAGACTTGTATGTAGGGAAATACAAATGTCAGCTTGATCCCTGACTCCTATGGGCCCCACTATTATTAATTAGTGGAGACTGAACGGCCAAAAACGGGTGGGGTCCACCTTGATAATCGTGTTTTATCTATGCCGTCCATCTCCAGCTAGTGGAGCCCACATGAGATATGCGTTGTATCCACCATCCATTCATGTGTCCCCCCACGTTGGTGGACTGAACGTCCAGTAAGTGGCCCACGGTTTTGTATGTGTTATGTATCCATGATGCCCACCTGTTGGCATGAGATGGGGCCCACCGGTTGTGTATTTAAGGCCGAGGTGCGGGGTATTTAAGGCCCATTTGGCAAGGCCTAATGTGATGAAATGAGGCCCATGTGCAGGGCCCACTTGTTATGTTTATTAGGCCCGTGTGTGGGGACCACCTATTGTGTATTTGAGACCCATGGATTGTGGCCCATTGCGATGTATTCGAGGCCCATTATGATGTATTTGAGGTCCGTGAGCAAGGCCCATTGTGATGTATATGAAGCTCATGTGATGTATTTGTGATCCATAGGTGTGGCCCCTTGTGATATATTTGTGACCTGCATATAGGGCCCGTTGTGATGTAATTGTAGCCCTCGTATGAGGCCCATTGCGAAGTGTATTAGGCCCTTGTGTGAGGCCATGAGACCATTATATGTTTAACCATATGTGGGTCACTACTTGGGAGCAATGTTGGTTGAATGTTCACATTGATGGGCAATGATGGTTGGATGTCCACATTGTGACATTCCCTTAGGCCTTGTTAGGCCCATTTTCACCGATTACTGATTTCGATTAATGTGACCGATTTGTCGATTCCGACTATCGATCGGTGCGATTGCCGTGACCGATTTGCTGATTCTGATTACCTTGACTGATTTCGATTATCGTGGTCGATTGTCGATTAGCGATCAATGTTGATCATCGTGACCGATTTGCCGATTCTGATTATCGATCGATTCCAATTATCGTGGCCGATTGCCGATTAGCGATCGAGGCTGATCATCGCGACCGATTGCCGATTCCGATTGTCATGGCCGATTACTGATTCCGACCATCGAGGTCGATTTTGCTTGTCGTGGTCGAATGACCGATTACCGATCATGGCCAATTGTCGATTGACGTGACCGATTGCTGATTCTGCTTATCGTGGCCAATTGACCAATTACTGATCGAGGCCGATTATCATGACTGATTACCGATAGTTGCCGATTGTCGATTGACGTGGTCGATTGCTGATTCTGCTTGTCATGGCCGATTGACCGATTACCGATCTGAGGCCGATTATTGTGACCGATTACCGATCGTGGTCGATTATCGATTGACGTGGCCGATTACTGATTCTGCTTGTCATGGCTGATTGACCGATTACCGATCGAGGCCGATTATTGTGACCGATTACCGATCGTGGCCGATTGTCGATTGACGTGGCTGATTGCCGACTCTGCTTGTCGTGGCCGATTGACCGGTTACCGATCGAGGCTGATTATCGTGACCGATTACCGATCGTGGCCGATTGCTGATTCTAGTTATCGTGGCCGATTGCCGATTCTGATTGTCGCGGCTGATTGCTGATTTCGATTATCGATCGATTCTAATTATCATGGCCGATTGTCAATTCCGATTGTCGAGGCCCATTGTGATATGTATCCAGCCCGTGTTTAAGGCCCAATGTGATGTATATGAGGCCTATGTGATGAGGCCCACTGTGATGCATTTAAGGACTAGGCGATGGAACCCATTGTGATGTATGTTAGGTCCATGTGAAAGGCCCATCGTGATGTGTATATGTGGCTCTTGAGTGAGACCCACTGTGTTGTATATTAGGCCTTTGTGTGAGGCCGTGGGCCCATTATGTGTTTGGCTCTATGTGGACCATTCCTTGGGGCAATGTTGGTTAGATGTCCACATTGTCGAGGCCGATTGTTCATGCCGATTATGGATACCGATTATGAGTATGTGACAGCATAGCATCATAATATATGCCCATATGCATCATCTGCATGTTTGTTATGAGATGTGATTAACCATTGCATATGCCATAGGGCAAGTTGTTTATGGGGCTCCCTGATAGTCGGAGTTGCCCCACATGAGAGTACGACATGCACAGGATTGATGCATGATTGGATTGTATGGCTCATGCATCTTGCATTGTGTGCCCTAGTGACATCAGGGTCGTAGCCTCCACAGCCACATCGTGGATAGCCAGACGGGACACCGAAAATCTGTTCTACATGGGGTGCTATAGATATCCCTGGGTGAAAGTCCCTAAACCCTCTTGGTTCCAGAGGTTACTCCAACGTCTAGACCGAGTGGATGCATGAGCGCATGAGGGCCATATACCGTTAGGTCGCATCTCCCACTGTGTCGTGGTTGGTTAGAAGGGGGTACGACCTTATCTGCCCGAGAGGAGGGGACAATGCTAGGCTGAGTCTGACCAGCTCGAGGAATGGGTCCGCTATCGACGAGCCGGGCCTGATATTGGCAGGCGGATAGTGAGGTCTCTTCCACTTACCTTGTTGCGCGCGATGGGGCAGCAATCTAGTTTGGAGTGTAATAGACCCCGGTGATTTCCCAGAGAGTAACCGTACTGATATGTGGACTTATTGAGCAGGTGTTGCATACTCATTCATTCATTCATTCATTATTCACTCGGGCTGGTGGTGCGTAACTATTTGTTACGTGTATCTTCGCAATGGCCATGATTTCGGTTGGGGTGCGCAACTAACCTGAGATCAGGAGTTTACCACATTGAGTCTGACTATCCAAATTTAGGTATGTGACTGGTTTGGATAGAAGTCCCTTGTGATGGACCCCATAGCCTGCGATACTACGTACTATCATCCCGACTTCACACTCTAGCATGATCATTCCATTTGCACCGCATCTCGCATTACATCCATAGCATATGGCATTCTGAGTTACTATGTTTATGCATTCATACAGCCTAGATACAACTGACGGTATTCGTAAACTAATCAGGATTTGCATATTACCTTGCATCATCGGCATCTGATATTTGGCTTGCTGTCTCCTCATTGCATAGTTGATCCACATTACTTCATCAGTATATGATATTACTTTTATTATATTTCTGCATCGCATAGTCTGGATAAGGCTAATGGTATTTATAGGCTTATCCGTATGTTCACATTACTCTGATAGCGTATGATTTATGAGCTTGTTAGTATTTCCGCATATTTTGATTTCTCTGATATTGTTTATTTAGCACTTACCTTGTGCACATACTTTTACCACCCACTAAGCTTTCTATAAGCTTATGCACGATAGATGCGTGCAAATGATGTTAGGTTGCAGCAGTGTTGAGTTTGGAGCGTGCAGCGGTCTTCTGGGGCTTGATTTTCATTTTATGTATTTCCTTTTCAGCATTTTACTCAAATGATTATATTAGTGGATATGTGATGATGATGTTGCCTTTATGACTTGGGTATACTTGTGGTTATGCTTATTACGAGATAAATGTACAAAAAAAAAAATCCTCATTGTAGGATCCTAGGATCGAAATCTGGCGTATGACGCTAGGAACCGAGAATGGGGTACTACGGAGGATGTCGGCACCGAATTCGGCTATCGGGATTCCTGTAAATCCGATCTCTGGGTTTGGGGCGTGACACACACTCATCTGACCACTTAAATGGGTCATCCTTTTGAAGAAGATTAGTCAAGGGTCTAGTAATGACATTAAAGTCCTTGATGAATCTTCTATAAAACCATTGTGCCTTAGAAGTGATCTAATATCTCTAACAGTTCGGGGGATAGGTAGATTAGTTATAATGTCCAGTTTTGAGAGATCTACCTCGATTCCATTTTTGGAGATAACATGTCCCAAAACAATTCCCTTTTGAACCATGAAATGATATTTTTCCTAATTTAAGATAAGGTGCTTCTCTTCACACCTAGATAAGACGAGATAAACTTTTGAGGCATTCCTCAAAACTACTCCTAAATATAGAGAAGTCGTTCATGAAAACCTTAAGAAACTTCCTAATCATATTTGAAAAAAATACTTAACATACACCATTGGAAAGTTGCTGAGGCATTACACAATCCAAATGACATCCGTTTAAAAGAAAACGTGCCAAATAGACAAGTGAACGTGATTTTCTCTTGGTCTTCCAGGGCTATGTCTATTTGGTTACATCCAGAATATCTATCAAGAAAACTATAGAAGGAGTGACCTGCTACCTTCTCTAAAACTTAATCAATGAATGGTAGAGGGAAATGGTCCTTCTTTGTGACCTGGTTCAATTTTTTATAGTTAATGTAAACATACCAACCTGTGGTGACACGTGTTGGTATGAGTTCATTATTGGAATTTTGCATGATAGTTATTCCAAATTTCTTTGAGACTATTTGAGTTGGACTCACCCAAACACTATCGAATATTGGGTAGTTGATTCCCACATCCAATAATTTGATCACCTCATTTTTTACAACTTCCATCATGTTTGGATTGAGATGCCTTTGAGGTTGTTTAATTGGTTTGGCATCCTCATCGAGGTGGATCCGATGGGTGCATATTGAAGGGCTTATACCCTTGAAGTTAGAAATGGTCCAGCCCAAGGCTCCTTTATGGTCCCTTAGAACATTCAATAATTTAATCTCTTGATCTTTGTCTAAAAATGAAGAGATCAACACAAGATAAGTTTTTTTTTTTCACTAAGTATACATACTTAAACTCATTTGGTAGTGGTTTTAAATCAAACTTTTGAACATTAGTTGGTTATGGCAGAGGTCGCGAGTCTTCAATAGATAGGATTTGAGTGAGTGGTCTCCATTAGTACATACCAATGTCCTTGGTGGTAGTGCTCTCATTATCATCACAAATTTCAGCAAGCACTTTTTCTAAATCAGAAATTTTCAAGTCCTCAAAGAATTGAATCAATTCCTTAGTCAAACTAGGTTCTAATTCCTCTTCTTCTATCAAGCAATCCATGAAATTTAGCTCGTGGATCTCATTATTATCAATAGGCTGCTTACAGAGATTGAAAACATTTAGCTCTAGAGTCATATTACCAAAAGACAAGTTCATCACTCCATTCCTGCAATCTATGATTGCATTTGAAGTTACTAGGAATGGACGACCTAAAATGATGGGAACTTGAGTGCTAGCATTTACACATGGTTCAGTGTCTAGTATAATAAAATCTACGGGGAAGTAGAATTTATCCACTTGGACTAGCACATCCTCTAAAATTCCCCTTAGTACCTTAATGGAGCAGTAAGCGAGTTAGAGTGTAATCGTGGTTTGTTTAAGCTTGCCTAACCCCATTTGTTTGTAAACCGAATAAGGTACTAAGTTGACACTTGCACCCAAATCTAGCAAAGCATGCTCAATTTAGAAATTCTCAATAATATAAGGAATTGTGGGACTTCTTGGGTCTTTGTTTTTGGGTATGGCCCTTTGTTGAATGATAGCGCTCACTTTCTCAGTAGGAAGGCCTTTTTGTGCACATTTAATTTCCTATTTATAGTGCACAAGTCCTTGAGATATTTAGCATATGATGGAATTTGTCTAATGGCATCAAGCAGAGGAATATTGACAGTAACCTTTTGGAGCACATCCAACACCTCTTGATATTTCATGGGGACAGTCAGGTTCCGAAGTCTAGATGGGAACAGAACTGGAGGCTCATGTGACTTAGTCTCTTTATCCTTTTATTTTTGCGGCTCTTGAACTATAGCCGGTTCATCATTCTCTTGAGATGGTGGCTCATCCACCTGTATTTCTACCGATTGCATTATCTTGTTATCGACCTCTTTTCCACTTTTCAAGGTAATGATGGTCTTAGCTTGTTCATGATGTAGCTCACTTGGATTTGAGTCTCCAATGAAATGTGTGTTTCTAGGGTTTGGCACAAGTTGAGAAGGAAGGGTGCTTTTTCCCTAACATTTAGTTGAGTCTCAATCCTAGCCACGACCGTCTTTAATTCCTGATTTGATTGGATTAGAGACTGATTCATTTGAGCTTGAGAGTTCATAAATGCGGTCAATGCATCCTCCATAGATGATTGCTTTGGCGAGGGCACATATGGTGCATTGTTAGATGCCATAAAGCAGTTATTTTGTGGAGGCATTTGAGGTGCATTGGGCGCATTAATTTGTGGTCCATTCCTCCAACTAAGATTAGGATGGTTACGTTAATTTGGATTGTAAGTGTTTCCCATTGGTTGCATAACTGACCTTTGGTAGTTGTTTATAGCATTTGTTTGCTCATGCTCATGCGTGATGTTGTGTACAACTGGGATTATTGGACAATCCTTTGTGTCATGGTCTGCACTACTATAAATGCTACAAAAATTACTTGAGGAAGTGTTTGTTTTAACCATATCAACCTTCCTAATTTTCAAGGCTTCGACCTTTCTACCTATTGCAGCGAATTTTGCATTAAGGTCGTCTTCCTCTCTTAGGACATACATCCTTGCTTTCTCTCTAGGAATGGGTCTAGTTTGGTTTGGTTTACCAGAGACATCCCATGTTTGCATATTCTCTACTAACATATCTAGAAAATCACAAGCCTCATTATGATCTTTGTAAAGAAAGGTTCCACCACACATCATCTCTATGAACTGACGGGTATGGTGAGCTCCTTTCGGAACGCATCAATCACGTGTCATGGTTCATAACCATGATGTGAACAAGTATGTAGAAGGTCTTTGAAGCGCTCCCAAGCTTAGAAAAACAATTCATTCCCCTTTGCGAGAATGACATGATTTCTTGTTTTAATGTATTTATTTTGTGCTCGGGAAAGAACTTTTTCAAAAACTCTCTACTTAAGGCTTTCCATGTAATGATGGTAGTAGGTCTTAGAGAGTTGAGCTATGCTTTGGCCCGATTCTTTAGAGAAAATGAGAATAACCTAAGCTTAAGTGCATTCCTATTGCCATTGTTTACTTGTAATATTGCAATTATTTCCTCAAAGTCCTTGAGGTGCAAGTAGGGGCTTTCAAAATCCAAGTCATGAAATTTAGGAATCAATTGAATCACACCTGGTTTAAAATGTTTCCTGTGTGAGCAGGGAACACTATGCAAGATGGTAAAGTTGATCTCTCAGGGTTTAGACATTTATGTAAAGTCCGTGGTTGGTTTAACACATTTCTATGAACTTCATTCTCATCCTCAAGAGGAGGATTAGGTTGATTTTCTCTGTTTTAATTTATAGTTGGATCTGACAGATTTAGATTTGGATTATCAACTGGGTTTGCTATGAAATCCAAGTGATGTTGAGTGCCTTTTCTAAGCGAATGATCAAGGCCTGGAACTAGTCCGCCTTCGGAGGAGAGTCAATTGTTTTGATCCCTACTCCAATGGGACATAAACAATCCACATCACACAATAAATACCACTAATTCAAATAGCAAGTATGATACTTAAAATGAAAACAAAAACTTAATCAACAACTCAGACAGCAGGGCCGACCATGAGGGTTCAATCCACAAAGCAAAAATAAATCAACAACCCAAGTAGCAGGGCTGACTATGAGTGTTCAAACCACAAAACAAAAATAAAAAATAAATCAACAAAAGTAAAACTAATGCAGAAATTAAACTATGCTAATCTGGAAAATAGATTCAACGGATGATCTTTGTTATCAAACAACAACTGTAGGATAACCATAGCACTAGGGTGATAAAATCCCAAGTGAGGCAACCTTATGTCATAGTTAGTGCTTGAAAGACCCAACTGAATTTACTTTAAAAGAAAAACAGAAAATCTATAGAAAATTTGGAGGGTTTAAAAGAGAACTTTCCTTAACTATCTTGCACAGATCTAATCTATCTCAGTCTTTCTCTGGTAACAGTGCCAAAAACTTGATTGCTTGCCTCCAAGTGCAGAGGTTCGTAAGTAATTTCCTTTGAATACAAGGTCGATCCCACAGGGAGATGAATTGTGAGAATGAGAAAATCAAATGCAAAATTAACTAAGTAATGGAAACTAAACAAATGAAATGATTTAAAAGGTTTTGAATGTATGAGATTTAATTAATTTAAAAATAACACCCAAGCTTGAAAGTTCTACACATAGGTTAATGTTCCAAAATCATAATGACTTGGATAACACAACTAGGATCCGAACACTATGGTTGGCGTAATTGGAAAATTAAAAAATTTAAACATTTTAAATAAATGATATAAAAGATTAGAAAATTATGGATTTGCACCATTGATATATATTCTCAAGCGCCAGTGATTATAAGCATTTAATATCGATGAGATAATGAATATCAAAGAAATGTAGCAGGTTGAGAACCTCTCCCATCTAGGAAATCTAATTGATCTAAGGTAAGCCTATCCATCAATATGGATCTCATATGATGGAAACATATGGATCTCATATGAGGATAAAGAACTAAACTTAAATAACTAATAACATGCATTCACCATTCTTCTCATCATTAAAATAATCAATCATCATAATCATGAAAACATTAAACCAATGTGCTTCCCTTCTAGATTGGGTTAGAGGGAACTTAGAAAAACATAATTAGAATTGAGAAAGAATGCAACAAGAAAGAAATAAAAGCAAATAGAAAAGATTTAAAAGAAAAAAATAATTTATAAAACTTTAATAAAATTGAAAACCCTCTAAGAACCTTAAATCTTACTTTTGAATGCTTTTAATGATGCTTAAGAATGCCCTGAAAGCCCTATTTATAAGTGGGGAACTCCAACTTTCATACACAGTTGGAAAACTCTAGAAACTGCCTCAAATTTATGTAGTTTCTTAAAATAGACTTCACACTACGCAGTTTGCTAAAATAAACTTCATGCTGCGTAGTTTTCCAAAATAGACTTCAGAGTTTTAGAATACACTTTTTCAAGACGATTTCAAGATTCTTCACTTCAAATCTTCGATTCTCTCATTCCTCACTTGGTTTTCTTGGATTTTTGGCATGTGAATTCTTCAATCTTGGTCTCCTAAGATCCATCCATTTCCTTGTTGATTCTTGAGCATCAAATCCATGCTTTTAACACCATTTTCAATCCAAGCTCTTAAATTCACCTTGCAACACATACATGAGTAAAATAAAACATTAAACTGATTCATGTTCATAAAACTAAAATATAAATGGGGGAAATTATGCAATATTTGAGTCTCAACACTAGTTTGAGCAACAAAACCAACCAATTGGCCAAAGCAGATCAGGTGGCCAAGTGTGACCACCGACCTGAACATTGTAGGTCGACGACTGATCCAATTCTAAAGGCAGCAAGGCCGAGGTAGTCCTTGAGTCTCCCGACTAGCCTGCGCACAATATGCCTTAAGATTTAGAATTCAGAAATCGAATAACATGGCGAATATGAAGCACTACTTACCGGGCTCAGGCTGACAACAGACATGGGGGCCCAGATTATGAAAGTACACAACGATTCATAGCTTATTGTAAACCAGGTCGACAGTAAGTACCAGGCCAAAGAAGAGAAAATGATCGCTTATCTTCAGAAAGCCCGTGAACTCATTAACAAGTTCAAAAAATGTGAAGTCACCCTGGTCCCCAGAGCAAAGAATTCCAAAGCTGATGCACTGGCAAAGTTGGCCACAACAACTGAGGATGACATCACGAACTAATGCAGGGGCATTTCACACCGGGTTCGAGTGGGGGTAGCCCGTGGGATGCGTGGACACACTCGTGGTGGGCGGCCCATGTGATTTGGGGCCCACGAGCCCACGAGGGGGGTTCGGCCGAGGTCCTAACCCATGAGATGTGGGGTCTGGGCTATGAGATAAATAGATTAATTTGTCGTACTCTAACAGTTTGAGCTTTTGGAGCCAGTGGTTAATTGTCTTGCATCAAATTGGTATCAAGCAGGAGGTCTCGTGTTCGAGACTCCTTACCGGGGGTGATTAATGTAGGGGCATTTCACACCGGGCTTGAGTGGGGTAGCCCGTGGGATGAGGGGACACACTCAGGGTGGGCGGCCCATGTGATTTGGGACCTATGAGCCCACGAGGGGGTTCGGCCGAGGTCCTAACCCATGAGATGTGGGGCCTGGGCTATGAGATAAAAGGATTAATTTGCAATACTCTAACAGCTTGAGCTTTTAAAGTAAGTGGTTAATTGTCAAACATCACGAACTCAATCTCCATCAGGTTCTTGCTCGTCCTAAGCATCGGTAAGTCCGACCTAGAAGTCGCCTACCCCGTCAGCTCAACCCCGAGTTGGATGGATCCGATTGTCAAATATCTCCGGGACGGTACGCTGCTCGAAGACAAGCTTGAGGTACGTAGAATCTTAGGTCAGCTCGATATACCTCTTGCCCATAAGGTCATCCAACATGGATACTTTTGGCTGAGTATTTAGAAAGACTCCAAGCAGTATACCCAGAAATGTAACAAGTGCCAAAGATTCGCGGCGATACCTCACCAACCTCCCAAGTAGATGACTCCCATGACCGAACTGTGGTCTTTCACCCAATGGGAGATAGACATCATCGGCCCACTACCCACAGGTAAATGTCAGACCAAGTATGCCGTCGTCGCGGTCAACTACTTCACCAAATGGTTTGAGGCCAAACCACTGGCCAAGATCATCGAGCAGAAAATCTCCAACTTCGTTTGGAAAAGCATTTGAAAGTGCCCCGGTTTGTCAATTAGCGTGAGTGTTGAGTTTGTAAGATAAAAGAGCCCCATAGGAAGATTGATCAAGCGTCTGCCTCAACTGGATGTGTGCCCGAACTCATTACAGGTAAATCTTAGCCTCACATCCCATGTCCCAAAACACCAGGTAATTAAAACCCTTAAAATTGCATAGAACAACCTAGGGTTTTTGGTTAAAAAACTTTTTAAACAGAACAGGAAAATCTTTAAGTTTCTACCTTTGTCGATTTATCGATACAGGCTCGATGAAATCGAACCATGTTACCGATGTCCTCGAAGCTCACTCGATATTATCGAAATGAGAACTCATGATATCCAGTAACCAGAAAAATCTCTGCACTGAATTATCGATGAATCGATGGACTTCTCGATATCATCGACGTTTAAATCTCAAGTCCATCGAGTCGACTCGATAAAATTGACATCTGGTTTGTTGTGTCCAAAAAGCTACTAAGGCAAATCAAGTGATTCTCGATACATGAAGGGGCCTTCGATATCCTTAGAATTCAAATCTCGATGATATCGGTAGACCTTCGATGATATCAGATTGGGATACAAATCTCTCTAGCAAGTTTTTTAGGTTATTTTTCTTGGATCGAGTGTTACTCGATAAAATCGATATTCAAATATCGATCATATCGAGGCTGGGTCGATGTCATCAAAATTGGACAAAAATTGTCCAGCATGCTTGTAGGAAAACTCCTTGGAATTATCGATGAATCGACACTACCATCGATATCATCGACATTCAAATTCCGTTGATATCGAGTGTTGCTCAATCATATCTTAGACATGAAATATTTCAAAGGCAAGTGTTCTCACATTTTCAAATGTTAAGGAATCGAACCTCATGTCAATGAAATCGGAGTTCGAAATCCAATGACATAGACGCATGTTCGATTTCCTCGACCAGTTGGCAAAAGGTTTCAAAAGCGTTTGACAGATGAGTTCATATCATCGAGCGGCCAGTCGATGTTATCGAGAGTATACGCTCGATGATATCGACCCTAATCGATGATATCGAACTCTGTTAAAAATCTTACCTTTTTATATCCATTGGAACCTTTTGCCTATTTAATGAGAGCTTACCCTTGGTTGTTGGTAGAGAAATTAGAGAGTGCTTTTGAGTGTTTAAACCCATATCATATACCCAAAGCCTTTTCTCTCATGGGAGTTCATCCTCCAATCCACCCTCATCATTGACATTCAATAGAGTAGATTGGGGAATGAACTTCTGCATTCAAGGATCCTACATCTACCATCTTAATGTCAAATCATTAAGCTAGGATGCCTTGAATGCATAGATGATTGGAATCACTCTGTCTCCTTTATAGGAAAATATTTAATAGAGTAGGATTCCATCATAACCTTGACCCAACCCGTCGCCATATATTGGTACATCATCTGAGTTACGGTTTAAGGGAGCTGAAGATTCTTCGTCATCAAATGAGGAGATCTTCAACAACGTGCTGAATGAGACTTATCTACTTATCTGTAAGTCATTAGAGTCAGAGGACCCTTATGATCATTCCTTCTGTAGGATTGGGTCTAAGGTGTTTCTCACCCCTTTCAAGTCTTCATAGGAAGCCTCCGACGGGAGTGTACGTGGTGGGTGCTTTGTGTTGACCCTTACTCTGTGGAGAGCATAAACTCTTAGGTCCTTGTGTAGGTCCTTGACCTGTGTGGTTTAAAACTTGGGTGCTTTGTGTTGACCCTTGCTCATAGGAGCATAAACTGGTGAGGTTCCTTATGTGGATCCTTAGCTTGTGTGGCCTAAAAGTAGGGTGCTATGTGTTGATCCTTACTCATGGGAGCATAAACTTGTGTCGTGTAGACACATTGTGTCAGCCTAAAGTGTAGGTTGTACTGGTTAGAGGTGAACCTGATTTAAAACCTCTGGTTTGAGGTGAACCTATTGTGAAACCTCCGTTAGTGAGATCTGGTATACTTAAGGGTTGAGTGCGTCCGCCGGAAGTGGAGTGGACAAGTAGTCGAAGCACTATAAAAATAACTGTGTTTAAGATTGTTATTTTCTTTTATTGCTCATGTGATTTCCCTAAATGCTTTTATATTTGATTATCTGAGATTACACCTCACACATAGTCACGTCCATCATAAACTATGCTCTGCATTTTGTTTATCTTTCAAATAGTGTTATGATTGGATCCTCTACTTGACTTGGAAGCCATTAGAGTTACTTTGAAGTAATCCTGATACATGCATATTCTCTCAAGTTTAGATTGATAGGATTTTAAAATATCATAAAATACTAAAAATTCCTATTCACCCCCCTCTAAGGACATATTGGCGTATTCCCACTTCAACTAAAGCGGTCATTACTGCAATTTCAATTGGTATCAAAGCGGGTCTCTCTTAAGGGCTTCACCGTCTAGAGAGTGATCTTGACTGAAGTTGGAATCATGTCAAAAAATGTATTAGAGGGTGTGAAATATTGGAACAATTGCCTAGTAATCCATAATGCTCTGAAAGTTGACAATAATTCAAAATGGTACCTTGACAACGGATGCTCCAGACACATGACTGGTGATCAAACTCATTTTTGTGAGTATTCAGACTTTAATGGTGGATCGATCACATTTGGAGATGGTAGCTCCACCAGAATTATTGGACAAGGAACGATAGCTGTCCCAGGTCTTCCAAAAATAAAAAAATGTTCTTTGTGTAGAAGGTCTGAAACATAATCTCCTTAATACCTCCCAAATCTGTGACAAAGAATATTTGGTCACCTTCTTAAAGGATGTGTGTAGGATCTTAGACCATACAGGAAAATCTATCATAAAAAGGATTACGTACTAGTGATAACTGTTACGTTATTGAAAGTACAAATGAGAGTGTATTATCCACAAAATGTAACATGGCTGTAAAGAGTGAATCCAAATTGTGGCACCAAAGGTTGGGACATATTCACTATCGAAATTTAGCCAAGCTAAGCTCAAAAATTTTGGTTAGAGGACTTCCTAAGATTAGAAAAGAAGAAAAAGTTGTATGTGGTGATTGTCTAAAAGGTAAACAGATAAAAGTTGGTCACAAAAGGACAACCACCATAGTAACAACAAAACCTTTGGATCTGTTACATATGGACCTAGTTGGTCCGACCAAAGTGGAAAGTCATGGCAAGAAAAGATACTTCCTGGTGGTAGTAGATGATTACACCAGATTTACTTGGGTCGCATTTCTTTGGGAGAAATCAGATGCCTTTGATGAATTTGTAATTTTGGCAAAGCGAATTCAAAATGAAAGAGGATATTGCATAAATCACATCAGGAGTGATCATGGTGGCGAATTTGAAAATGAGCGATTTGAAAGGCACTGTGATGAGAAAGGAATCCGTTATGAATTTTCAGCCCCAAAAACTCCACAGCAAAATGGAGTCATTGAAAGGAAAAATCGAGTATTACAGGAGATGGGGTCAGTTATGTTAAATGGAAAAGATATGACGAAGAGTTTCTGGGTTGAAACTGTCAACACTGCCTGCTACATCATAAATCGAGTTTATCTTAAAGCAGGGTTGAACAAAACTCCATACGAATAATGGTATGAAAAACAACCTAGTGTGAAATGCTTTCGAGTTTTTGGAAGTAAATGTTATATCTTGAGAGACAGAAATCACCTAGGGAAATCTGAGTCTAAAAGTGATGATGGTATCTTTCTGGGGTATGCCGCGAATAGTCGTGCTTATAGAGTGTACAATTTAAGGACCCTCACTATTTAAGAATCAGTCAATGTGGTGATCGATGACCAGCCTCATGAAGGAGATAGTCCCTTGAATGAATTAGAAGATGATGTAGATTCATGCATTCTAGATAAATCAGATAACAAATCTCCATCATCTGATGAACCACAACCAGCATCCAACATACCCAACATTAAGGATCATCCTCGAGAGCAAATTATTAGAGATCCCAATGATGGTGTAAGAACTCGACGGCAGATGGAAAATATATATAGTCATTTCTGCTTTACCTCAAAGATTGAACCCAAGAATATTGTGGAAGCTCTTCAAGATGAACACTGGATAAATTCTATGCAAGAAGAACTTCAACAATTCTAGAGAAATGAGGTATGACAATTGGTATCCAGGCCACTCAATACAAATGTCATTAGAACCAAATGGGTCTTCAAGAATAAATCCAATGAATCTGGCAATGCGATCAGGAACAAAGCAAGGCTAGTAGCTCAAGGGTATTCACAGATAGAAGGCATTGATTTTGATGAAACATTTGTTCCTGTAGCCTGTCTTGAGTCTATTAGAATACTTATGTTTATTGCTTGTGCGTTGAAATTAAAACTATTCAAATAGACGTAAAAAGTGCATTTTTAAATAGGGACCTTGATGAAGAAGTTTATGTAGAACAACCTAAGGGATTTTGGGATCCTATGTATCCCCATCATGTTTATCGTCTAAACAAAGCACTCTATGTTCTTAAATAAGCACCACGTGCTTCGTATGAAAGATTGACAAAATATCTTCTGGATCACAAATTTTGTAGAGGTAGTGTGGATAAAACACTATTTACTCAAATGATAAAGGGTTCATTGCTTATTGCCAGATCTATGTGGATGATATAGTCTTTGGTTCAACATGTGAAGATACTATGTATAAATTTGCCGATCTCATGAAATTAGAATTTGAAATGAGTATGGTTGGCGAATTGCACTTCTTTTTAGGCTTACAAGTGAAGCAGTTAAATGATGGAATCTTCATATGTTAGACCAAATATGCAAACGATCTGGTGAAAAGATTTGGGCTCGAATCTAGTCATACTTATCATACTCCTATGAGCACCACACTTAAACTTTCCAAAGATATTAATGACAAAAGTGTGAATCAACATCTCTATTGGAGTATAATAGGAAGCCTACTATATCTCACAGCTAGTCGTCCAGATATATCTTTTAGTGTGGGGGTGTGTGCTCGATATTGGGCAGATCCTAAGGAATCCCACCTAACGGCTATTAAGAGAATCATCAAATACATAACAGGAATTACCTCTTTTGGGCTGTGGTATCCATTTGAAACATCCACCACCATTACTAGATACTCTGACGTCGACTGGGCTGGAAATTTGGATGATCGAAAATCGACAAGTGGAGGATGTTTTTATATTAGAAATTGTCTGTTTTCCTGGCAGAGCAAGAAGCAAAATTAAATATCCTTGTCCATTGCCGAGGCTGAATATATTGATACAAGTAGTTGTTGTGCACAACTTCTTTGGATGAAACAAATGTTGTTGGATTATGGAATTGAGCAACCCACAATGAGTCTTTTCTGTGATAACACAAGTGCTATCAACATCTCAAAAAATCTTGTTCAACATTCTCGGACCAAACATATTGACATTCGTCATCATTTTATCTGAGAATTTATTGAAGATAAGACTTTTGTGTTGGATTATGTGTCTACAGAAAAACAACTGGTCGATATCCTAACAAAACCTCTTGATACAAACAGGTCTAGTGATCTTCAAAAATCAATTGGAATATGTGCTCATTGATGATATCTCAGTAAAAATGATCCACATAGGTAAATCTTCAAACTGAGATATTCATGATTAATTATCAGCAACAAGTTTAATGAATTAACCCAGTTCGCTTTGGGAACAAAAATGCCAAATCTTCACATTCTCGATGATATTAGACGGTTTCGATATCATCGATATTCAAATATCGATGATATCGAGGTTCATTATCGATGCAATCGAAAGGTCTTGGGAATGCAGTGTTATAACCACTGGTCCTTCCCAACGGTTGGACTGCCTCAGTTTCCACTGGATATTTATATCCTTCCAACAGTCATCAGCACAGCCTTCGATATTATTATGAGCCTGTTCTCGATTTCATCGATGAAGGATTGATATCATCGACGACTCTACTATAAAAGAGAAGCATGCATTTGATTTACATCAATTCATTCCTTCTCTTCTCTGGTTATTTCTTCCTACCTTTGCCTGTCTTTTTAAGCTCTTCTCACAGACAAACCATGGTAAAAAGAAAAAGGTAAGCATCTTCCTCAATCATCCAAATCAAAAAATAAGCAACCTGAATCCAGTCAATCTCATCTCAATCCAGTGGAAGGGGGTTCAACTACCGTAGTTGAACGCCTTGTCCTTAACAGTGCCATTGAGCCATTTGGCATGGATCTTCTCTTGGAGGTGATAAGGTGGCAGAATATCCTAAATCTTGGTAGACCTTATCAACTGGGCTTGATTAATGAATTCTTCAATAACTGTCATATCATTCATGATAATCCTCCTTGCATTCAGATCGATCTTGTGCATCACTCAAAACTTATCACACCCATCACCCTTGCACGTCTATTAAACCTCGAAGTCACTCGAATCCCTGTGACAAATCGGAATCTAAATGGTTTGGGTATTTGGGGAGAGATCACATGTGCATTATGTCATGACACCACTGTTCCCCGGAATGATGAAAATTCTCTTCACATCAATAACCTTGGACCCTTTCAAAGTTCTCCATAGCATCCTAGGGACAAATGTGTATCCATGTGATGTAAAGGGTAGTCACCTTACTCCCTTTATACTGAATGTTCTTTATGATGTGCATCAAGAGATCCAAGTGTGCCTTCCGACTCTTCTGTTGGGGCAGCTCATTCATATAATTCGAGGCGATCATTAGAATACGCTGCCATTTCCTGCACTCATATGCAAACTTGCTCATTATGTGGGCCTCCCAGCCACACCAGATGACGTTCATCCAGAAGCATGGTTCGATGACGACACAATGCAGGAGGCACAATAGTTATGCTTCACTTCCTCTCTCCCAGTGAATAGTCCTCCCATACAGCCAGCTGAACACAATGATCAACCCTCGTATCCATGGGGATCTAATCGTACGCCACTGTTTAGTCCAAAGTCTATTACCAATCATCGGGATCATCACGTTGAACGTCATTTGCTTACCGGGAAGGCTGGCATTGAGGAAGGAATTTACAACTGTGAAAGGTGCCTCACAGCGATAGATGCCCTTCAGAATACTAGTTAGCAAGTAGTAAACTTGCTCACCAATGGTGACACTCGCGGACATTAGGTGCCAACTAGGAAGGAGTGATGTCGTTGGAGCCATATTTAAACATTTCGACTAATTTTTTTTGGGGTGACTGTATATCGTTCTTCCTTTTTGCTGTGCCAATGATGGGACAGCCTGGTTGTTTTTGTTGTTTTCAGATGGATGTTATACTACTGTCAATATTGGATAGTGAATATTTTGGATATTTTGTTTAAATGGCCGGTTATAATTCGTATCTATTTACTGCCATGCTTATTTAGTATGCTTCCTGGTCTGCCTTGAATGCTGATATTACCTGAGAATGCCTCCTCCTGCAAAATTCTTGATTGGTGTATGATGTTTTTATACTCTCCTTTAACCTAATATGCATACATGTTTTTATTTGTCTTACCTCTCATACATTATTTGGGTTTTGGTTCTCCCATATGCTTCAACTTCAGTCAATATCCATATTGCCCTTTGCCAATGACTAACAAAAAGGAGGAGAACAAATTCCACACCCCCGAAGGAAAATTGTGTAGCATGTATCTACTTGTGTTTATGAATGATGGTACAGGCACAAGTGATAGGGGAAGCAGACAGGTGTTAGAAGGAGCAGCTGTAAGAAGAGAGGGGGAGATTGCTGTTGAGGGGGAGCAGCTACTGAATGTGTGTGTGAACTTGTTAGCATTGTAAAATTGCGTAAAGTTCATGTACACACAATTTAAGGTGTTTGCATAGAAGTTATTCTAGAGTGTTTTGGTGTTTTGTTACGTAATTGACAAAGAGGGAGATTGAAAGTGCCCTGGTTTGTCAATTAGCGTGAGTGTTGAGTCTGCAAGACAAAGGAGCCCCATAGGAAGATTGATCAAGCGTCTGCCTCAACTGGATGTGTGCCCGAACTCGTCACAGGCAAATCTTAGCCTCACATCCCATGTCCCAAAACACCAGGTAATTAAAACCCTTAAAATTGCATAGAACAGCCTAGGGTTTTTTGTTAGAAAACTTTTTAAACAGAATAGGAAAATCTTTAAGTTTTCTACCTTTGTCGATTTATTGATACAGGCTCAATGAAATCAAACCATGTTATCGATGTCCTCGAAGCTCACTCGATATTATCGAAATGAGGACTCATGATGTCCAGCAACCACAAAGATCTCTGGACTGAATTTTCGATGAATTGATGGACTTCTCGATATCATCAAAGTTTGAATCTCGAGTTCTCGAGTTGACTTGATAAAATCGACATCTGGTTTGTTGTGTCCAAAAAACTACTAAGGCAAATCAAATGATTCTCGATATATCAAAGGGGTCCTCGATATCCTTGGAATTCAAATCTCGATGATATCAATAGACCTTCGATGATATCGTATTGGGACAAAAATCTATCCAGCAAGTTTTTCAGGTTATTTTTCTTAGATCGAGGGTTACTTGATAAAATCGATATTCAAATATCGATCATATCGAGGTTGGGTCGATGTCATCGAAATTAGACAAAAACTGTCCAGCAAGCTTATAGGAAAGCTCCTTGGAATTATCGATGAATCGACACTGCCATCGATATCATCGACATTCAAATTCTGATGATATCGAGTGATGCTCGATCATATCTTAGACATGAAATATTTCAAAGGCAAGCATTCTCACATTTTCAAATTCGAGGAATCGAACCTCGTGTCGATGAAATCGAGTTCAAAATCGGAAATGAATTGATTCATTCAAATTCTGATGATATCGAGTGATGCTCGATCATATCTTAGACATGAAATATTTCAAAGGCAAGCATTCTCACATTTTCAAATGTCGAGGAATCGAACCTCGTGTCGATGAAATCGGAGTTCAAAATTCGATGACATTGACGCACGTTCGATTTCCTCGACTAGTTGGTAAAAGGTTTCAAAAGCGTTTGACAGATGAGTTCGTATCATCGAGCGGCCAGTTGATGCTATCGAGAGTATACGCTCGATGATATCGACCCTGCTCGATTATATCGAACTCTGTCAAAAATCTTACCATTTTATATCCATTGGAACCTTTTACCTATTTAGTGAGAGCTTACCCTTGGTTGTTGGTAGAGAAAATAGAGAGTTCTTTTGAGTGTTTAAACCCAAATCATATACCCAAAGCGTTTTCTCTCATGGGAGTTCATCTTCCAATCTACCCTCATCATTGACATTCAATAGAGTGGATTGGGGAATGAACTTTCACATTCAAGGATCCTGTAGCTACCATCTTAATGGAAAATCATTAAGCTGGGATGCCTTGAATGCATAGATGATTGGAATCGCTCTGTCTCCTTTATAGGAAAATATTTAATAGAGTAAGATTTCATCATAACCTTGACCCAACCCGTCACCATATATTGGTACATCATCTGAGTTGCGGTTCAAGGGAGCTGAAGATTCTTCGTCATCAAAGGAGGAGATCTTCAACAACTTGTTGAATGGGGCTTATCTACTTATCTGTAAGTCATTAGAGTCCAGAGGACCCTTGTGATCATTCCTTCTGTACGATTGGGTTTAAGGTGTTTCTCACCCCTTTCAAGTCCTCATAGGAGGCCTCCGACAGGAGTATATGTGGTGGGTGCTTTGTGTTGACCCTTGCTCTGCGGAGAGCATAAACTCTTAGGTCCTTGACCTGTGTAGTCTAAAACTTGGGTGCTTTGTGTTGACCCCTGCTCATGAGAGAATAAACTGATGAGGTTCCTTGTGTGGATCCTTGGCCTATGTGGCCTAAAAGTCAGGTGTTGTGTGTTGACCCTTGCTCATGGGAGCATAATCTTGTGTTGTGTAAACACATTGTGTCAGCCTAAGTGTAGGTTGTACTGGTTAGAGGTGAACTTGATTTAAGACCTTCGGTTTGAGGTGAACCTGTTGTGAAATCTCCATTACACTACAAGAAAGAGGGCTTTTAGTGACGAAACTTCTTTTCGTTGCTAAAAGTCACTTTTAGTGACAAAAGAAATTTTCGTCGCTAAAAGTTTACTTTTAGCGAAAAAATTGTAAATTTGTAGCTAAAGGTCACCTTTACCGACGAAAATTTTCGTCGCTAAAGGTTGCTTTCAATTTTGACTTTTAGTGACAAAACTTTTCGTCGCTAAAGGTTGCTTTTAATTTTGACTTTTATCGATGAAACTTTTCGTCACTAAAGGCTGTAAACAAATTTTCAACTTTTAGCTACGAAAATTTTCATAGCTAAAAGACGTGGATGAGACTTTTAGCGATGAAAATTTTCATCGCTAAAGGCTGTAACCAATTTTTCAAAAAATTCGAAAGGTTTACTTTTAGCTATGAAAATTTTCATAGTTAAAAAACGTGGATGAGACTTTTAGTGACGAAACTTTTTGTCGCTAATGGATGTAACCAGTTTTTCAAAAAATTTGAAAGGCTTACTTTTAGCTACAAAAATTTTCGTAGCTAAAAAATGTGGATGTTTGTCACTAAAAGCTGTAACCAATTTTTCAAAAAATTCGAAAGGTTTACTTTTAGCTACGAAAATTTTCGTAGCTAAAAAACATGGATGAGACCGACGAAAATTTTCATCACTTAGGCTGTAACCAATTTTTCAAAAAAATAAAAAGGTTTACTTTTAGCTACGAAAAGTTTCGTAGCTAAAAAACGTGGATGTTTAACAACGAAATTTTTTGTCGCTAAAGGCCCAATTTTTCAAAAAATTCAAGAGGTTTACTTTAGCTACAAAAATTTTCATAGCTAAAAAACGTGGATGAGACTTTTAGCGATGAAACGTTTCGTCGCTAAAGGCTGTAAACAATTTTTCAAAAAATTCAAAAGGTTTACTTTTAGCTACGAAAATGTTCGTAGTTAAAAAACGTGGATGAGACTTTTAGCGATACAAATTTATGCAAATTTTAGTCGCTAAAGGTTGTAACCAATTTTTCACATAATTCGAAAGGTTTACTTTTAGCTACAAAAATTTTCGTAGCTAAAAAATGTGGATGAGACTTTTAGCAACGAAAATTTACGTCGCTAAAGGCTGTAGACAATTTTTAAAAAAATCAAAAGGTTTACTTTTAGCTATGAAAAATTTCGTAGCTAAAAATCGTGGATGAGACTTTTAGTGACGAAAATTTTCGTCACTAAAGGCTAAAAAATGTGGATGAGACTTTTAGCTATGAAACTTTTCATCGTTAAAGGCTGTAAACAATTTTTTGAATTTTAGCTACGAATATTTTTATAGCTAAAAAACGTGAATGAGACTTTTAGCTATGAAAAGTTTTATTACTAAAGGCTTTAAACAATTTTTCAAAAAAATGTGGATGAGAGTTTTAGCGACGAAAATTTGCGTCGCTAAAGGCTATAAACAATTTTTCAAAAAATTCGAAAGGTTTACTTTTAGCTACGAAAATATTCGTAGCTAGAAAACATGGATAAGACTTTTAGCTACGAAAATTTTCATCGCTAAAGGATGTAAACAATTTTTGAAAAAATCGAAAGGTTTATTTTTTGGGCCCACTAAGATGTGGTTCACAAATCCTGCCTATCCATTATGTGTATGTCTTATTTACCCTGTCCATCCATTTTGCCAACTTATTTTAGCCAATGAGGTCAAAAATAGGGCAGATCCAAATCTCTGGAAAATTATGGAAACTTTTTGGGGCCACAAAAATTATGGATCATGCTGATATATGTGTTTTCCTTTCATCCATGCCTGTGATGTTATCAACATGTTGGATGAGAAATAAACATTATAGTAGGCCATGGAAAGTTTTTAAATGTTGACATTCGATCATCATTGTTTTCCTGTGGTGTGGTCCACTTGAGATTTTAATCTAACTCATTTTTGAGCTTATGCCCTAACTTTATATAGAAAAATGAATGGACGATGTGGATAAAACACATACATCATTGTAGCCTATAGAGCTTTGACTCGTGGATTGCTGGTGTTGGGGTCACTTGCCAAACCGCGTGCAAATCCTACACCTCCACTCTGTCCATCTATTTTGACAGATCATTTTAGGTTATGAAACCAAAAAGGAGGCAGATAGGAGACTTTGGTGGACCACACCACAGGAAATAGGGGTGACAGCTGTAGTCATTTAGGTGGGGCCTATATAGTTCCACAATAATGTCCACCACAAAAATTCATCTATATAGATCATTTCAGGGCATGAGTCCAAGAATGAAGCAGATCAAAATCTCAAGTTGATCCACCATAAAAAAAATGTGGGGATTGAACGCTTACTAATAAAAAATTTTAGAGGGCTACAGAAGTCTTGGATCAAGCTGATATTTGATTTTTCTCTTCATCCATGTCTCTTTTTTTTAAAAAAAACTTATTAACAGGTTAGATCTCAAATAAACATCATAGTGGCCCTAGGAAAGTCTTAACGGTGGGTGTCACTGTCCCCACTGTTTTTGGTGGTGGGGCCAATTGAGATTTGGATCTGATTCGTTCTTTTGATCATCCCATAAAATGATCTCTCCAAATAAATGGATGGTGTTGATATAATACATACATCATGGTGAGGCACACAAATCTAACTCCTTTTTTGGATCAACTATTAAAATAATCCGTTAAAATGAATGGACAGAGTGGATAAATAACATACATCACGGTGGGCCCCACAAGACTTAAAAACTAGGAGACGGATTGGCTACTCCCCCTGACACCAACCCCGTGGCTGGTGGTTGGTGCTCCGTGGGGCCCACCATGATGTATGTGTTTCATCCATTCCATTCATCCATTTTTACAGATCATTTTAGTAATTTACAAAAAAAAATTTATAGGCATATAAATCTTAGGTGGACCACACCACAGGAAAAAAAATGATTGGATATCCACTATTAAAATCCTCCTAAGGCCTAATGTACTGTTTATTTGACATCCAATCTGTTGATTAGGTCATAAATACCCAGATGAAGGGAACAAATAAAGATCAGCTTGATCCAAAACTTTTATGGCCCCCAAAACATTTTTAATGGTCAACGTTCATTAAACACTGTTTCCTATAATGTGGTCCACTTAAGATTGAGATATAACTCATTTTTTCCATAGGAAACCGTGGGAATAATGTTTCCACCATTAAAACCTTTCTATGGCCCACGGTGATGCTTATTTGTCATCTAACCTGTTTGTAATATCATAAAGACATGGATGAAATGAAAACACAAATATCAGATTGATCTAAAACTTTTGTGGCCCCCATGAAAATTTCAATGGTAGATGTTCAATTCACACTCTTTCCGGTAGTGTGGTCCATTTGAGCTTTGGATATGCTTCATTTTTAGCCCACAGTGATGTAAGTGTTTTATCCACACTGTCAATCCATTTTTCCAGATCATTTTAGTGGTTGAGCCCAAAATTAAAGCATATCTAAAGCTCAAGTGGACCATACCACAGGAAACAGTGGGAATAATGATTTCCATCGTTGAAATCTTCCTATGGCTTACAGTGATTTTTATTTGTCATCCAACTTGTTCAATAGATCACAAATACATGGATGAAGGGAAAACTAAAATATCAACTTGATCCAAAACTTCAGTGCCTCCTAAAATTTTTCAATGGTAGACGTTCAGTTTATACTATTTCCTATGATGTGGTCCACTTCAGATTTTTATAGGCTTCATTTTTGAGCTTATGTAATAAAATTATATGTTAAAATGGATAGATGGAGTGGATAAAATGAATAAATCATGGTGGGTCCCACAGGATATACTTAGTACGCTTGGGAACAGATTGACTATTCCCCCCTGACATGTAACGACCTGAAAAATTCCGTACATTGGGTCGAGTACCACCTCGACCAGAAATCACATAGGATTAAATCCTTTAGAAATTTAACAAAGTTAACTAAGTATTAAACTCCGTTAGCTATGAAATCCGTTAGGATCGCTTTAAATACGATCTGCAAGACCCAAAACTTGCGGAGAATCATTGATCTAGGTTACCCTAAAGTTTAGAACCAAACTCATTTCCGTCTGCTCTCGGGAATGAAACGAAACTTTGTATTAGGTCTAGATCGCACATCGGGAGTCCGATTAACCGAAGCTAAGGAACTAGGACCGCCCCACTTGGGCTTAACAATCATCTCAAAAATCGGCCTTATCAGATATTCCACGGCCATTCGTTTCGAATCGGAGCGAGGTAGTGTGAAAAACACTATTCACAAGCCGAAATAAATATCGGAATAGTGATGCGGCATCGTTCGTTGACGCGTCGGTATTAGCAACTGGCCGTCGGAGAATCGGACCAAATTACACCCTCGGATTAAGAAAAATTTCGGGAACATTTACATGTACTTGGAATTTCGATCGTCGTGGCCATGGCCGTCGAGGCGAAAGTGGTCGCCACGTGCGTCTGCGTATCCGAATGAGTCAAAAACGTAATCCCACGTAGATCCATTGGTGGTGAGCTTAAGTCGACGTTTGGTTCAAAAGGGCCACGAGAACTACCCTTTTAGCGGGAAAAGCGGCGAAAAACCTATATAGGCGGTACCACATGAACCTAAGTCTGTTTTCGTAATGTTTGAGGCTATAAAAGGGGCTTAGAGCAGCCCCTCTCACAGCCATACAATTTAGGGAGAAACCCTAGAGGAGAGAGAGAAAAGAGAGGGAAGAACTTGGAGATCGTTGCTTAGATCTTCCTCCTCTTTGCTTTGGCTTGCTACACGGCCTACACCGCCTTGTTCTCGGCGTTCTCCGGTGTTTTCCGCCTCATTTGAAGGTAAGAAAACCTAACCCTAGGTCGATTTGATGTGGAATTGAGGTAGGGTGTATCAGACTAACCGATTCAGCTCTTTAGGCTAGAAATCGGCCGTAGACGGAAGATCCTTCACCCTTCTTGATTTATTCCGTTTCCAAAGGCAAAGGTGAGGACTTTAAGTGTATAAGTTACGGTTTTCAACGCTTTCAATGTCGGTAATGGTAGATTCATGATCTGCTTGCAATTGCACATGTACAAAGTGCTTTCCAGTTTCTCTGTTTTGATTAGCGGTGTGAAATATGGAATTTCACATATTCTAGGTATACGTAGAAATACCGTATACGTATTTTTTGGATAATTGCTTGACATGTTTATTTAATGTTTAATTATATAACATATGAATAAAATACTAGTTTGGCGAAAGAGATCGCCAAAATATATGTTCCTTTGTAAATGTCGTATGTTGAAAATACGTATTGTAGAAATACCGTATACGTATTTCTTTTGGAATAATGTTTGACATATGTATTTAATGTATGATTATACAATACATGATTAAAATACTAGCTTGGCGAAAGGAATCGCGAAACCGATGTTCCTTTGTAAACACTATGTATGTCGAAATTGGGTATACGTGAAAGTACCCTATACGTATAAAATTTGCTGATGTGTTTGCTATGTTTATTTGCTTTGTATGAATAGGATGTATATGTATAAAATACTAGCTCGGTAAAGGGACAACCCTAGTACACCCTTCTCTAGCATACGTCATGTATGTTGAAGTAGTGTATTCCAAGCGTTGGTGAAATCACTTGCGAGTGTAAGTGTTTAAGTGTTAGAGCCTTAGTTAGGTGCTGAGATGGGATTCTCCGCTACCTTAGAGTCACATATGACACTCTCCACGTGGTTGTTCACTCTAACCACTCACCTATGAATGCTAAGTATTTGTATCCCTATGTGTTTAGTGCTTTATAACATGCCTTACAACATGCTTTACAACATGCCTTATAACATGCTATACTTCATGCTTTATAATACATGCTCTACTTCATGCTTTACTTTACGCTCTACCATTGATTGAGTTTGGGACTATGCCTATAGTCCACACATTCGGTACCAGACTTACTGTTGTGGCTGAGATTCATATCGCCACGATGGACGTGTCTGGCGATCCCGAGTCGTACTTCGGTTGGCGATAGTGGTTGGCCACACGGAGTGCTCTGCGCTCCATATCGCTCAACTTGTGGTGCGCTCGAGCTAGTCAGGCTCGTCAAGCAAAACCGATATGTGTATATGTATGTTCACCATGTTTGGTCGCTACTGCTTGAACCTAGGGTACCAAACTTACCAGTGGCGATCCCGTTAACCATGGTACCTCGATCCGCTAAGACGCATGAGCGGACATGGTGGTATGGGACACCGTGGTCGAATTTTGTCGGCCTCTGGTTGGGGTCATGTGCCTCCCGTAGTGACCATTGCGCAACCAACCTCGTGAGCCGATTATGGTGGTATGGGACACTATATTTTGTCGATATTCTGGCGAGAGCAGAAACACGGTGAGACTGTGCTCGTCTTGTGACGGCGACGAGTCCTCCGTAGTATCTTCGAGTATACTCCAAGTATCTGTGATTGGCGGACGAGTCTTTCCACGGTAACTAGAGTATGAGTTGAGCCGAGTACGGTGAGACACGTACTGGTGACGGCTAGTGATTGAGCAGTACGGTGAGATATGTACTGGTGACGGCCGGCAATGGAGCCGCATACGGTGAGATCTGTATCCGAATTTGACGGGTGGTGAGCCCTTTGCGATGCCTTCACTACGCTTCTCAAACCATAATATCGTATGAGATTAGCTAGGATTGACGACCCTAGAATGGATCATGTTTGGGAATTATACTGGGAGGTACCTTAGTTTCCCAATCTTTGGTTGAAATGGATTAATAAAAACTTGGTAATCATGATCATCATGCACCGCATGTGCTTTGTAGATGTGGTGCACTAAGGGAGTAGCATTCGCGAACGTAAGATGATGTCGCTTGAGGGTGGTTTGGCAAGGGCATCTGACATCATGTCATATCATTTTGCATTTAACAAGAGTAATTAGAAATGTTTGATTTGTCTTTGCGTTATCATTCTTGCTTGATTGATTTGATAACATGTTAACCTATGCTTTATTGTTCCCCTTGAGTTAGCTACTCACTCCCACGTTACGGGACGGTGTTTGCAACACCCACCGGACTCTGTCACGAGTGTAGATGGCGCCTGCATTCAGGAGACGGAGCTAGACTATGAGGAGGATCGGGAGGAGTTCTCCTTTATGCAGTACTCTGACGGCTACGCTTAGGCCGGCTGCATCGCGGGATTTACAGGGCCTCTTTGAGGATTGTATTTTGATTTTTTTTTTTGACTTAGAGACATTACATGTATATTGGTACTCAGTTAGTACTCATACTCTGGAGTTCACAAAATTTTGATACTTTACATATTTTGAATATAAAATTTTAGTCTTAAAGCTTGCCTTTATACAATTGAGCTGGAGTATGAATTACTGTTTTGGTATAATCTCATTCATGTTTATTGCGCTAACTCAGACAACATTTAACCATCATTGTGTATGTTGCATAAGTGATGCGTTGGAACTCGGGAGTTGAGTTCATACTCGACCCCCGATTTTCAGGGCGTTACAAGTTGGTATCAGAGCATGATTTTGATTAAATGGACCTGAGTTATGTCCCCACTACGTGCTGCGACGCATTTCACTTAGGAGGGTGCGCAAAAATCTAGCAACAGATCTAGGGTCTCCCGATTTCATGCCGTTCGGCGAGAGTTCGCTACACACGGACGGTTTGATCGAGTGCGTACTCGATCCAGACCACACTTATGGACCCCAAGTCACTCCTAGACCGTCTATTGACGTGTCAGGTCACAATTTACCAAAAATAAGTCGTTAAAAATCAGGAAAAACCAGATTATGTCAGAACTTTGCCGGAACTGACCGTTTTGGCACAAAACTGAGTGCGTGGGCCCCCACGACTAATCCGTTAACATTTTGGGCCAAGACAGGGTGCATTTGGCACCCTGGGAGTCTGGTGAACAAGACCAGACCGCGGCAGCGCGGCTCCGGCCAAACCCGACCGCGGCGCCACCGCGGCCGGCGTGGCGGACCGCGCCCCCTTCGACTTTCCGGCCACGTTTCAAACGTGGGACTGGTCGGTTTGGTCCCCCCTACCCCATGGCACGTGCCATTTTGGCATTTGATTAGTATTTTAGGGGCTGAAGCACTCATCTCTCTCATTTCCCCTCTTTTCACCCACCACCACCTCCATTTTCGATTTTCTTTGAAAACCCATCCCTCCAAACCTTCAATCCCTCCATTTTCTTTCATAACTCACACACCACTACCTCCTACAACAGCCCTAGCCTCTCCCTTTCCCCATTTCCACAAGTTGGAGCTCTCATAACCCTCCTTGGAGCTCAAATTTGGGTAATATTCTAACCCATCTCATTTCCTTCTTGTCTCTTCTTCATTTCCTACCTCTAGAGCTTATTCCACACCTGTTGGATTGTTGGTTGTGGAAGGTAAAGAGGTCAGCCCTTTGTTTCCCATTTTGGAAAAATTTCCATGGCTCTCCTTGGTGTGGTGGCCACCATTTTCTCCATTTCCTCCATCCTATCTCTCATGGGAAAGAGGAAAAACGCGGCCGATGACGCCAGGCCCAAGTAGGCCAGCCCGTTCGAAGAAAATCGATGTTGGGGCCGGCACAAGTGCCGTGCGGGAGTTTAGGTCTGTCGAAGCGAGACACGGATCCGACCACCCGCGCCGGGAATGCTTACCGATCGGCATGGAATATGGGCGCTTCGCGGCCGTAAGGTTGTGTTTGAAGCTCGGGTGGATGAGAGGATGTTTGGTCTACACCCGATGATGGACCACTTGGTGGATATCGGGTGGAATCATGTTTTGAAGGCGAGTCCCCGCATGTGAGCACACGGTTCGTGCCTTCTACGCTCACATCATAGACTCATCGGTAGAGCCTCTTCGGTTCTTGTCTCTGTGAGGGGCATAAGGCGCACAATCACTTGTGAATGAGGTGGCTCGAATCACAAAAATTCCGCTTGGTCAAGTGCATCCTAGTGATGACTTCTCTAGAAGCTGGCGCGGGAAAGGGATCGCCGCACGCGATTTCTCCGTGGTCGCCGGGTTACTTGGAAGCGAGGAAATTGTATTGCGGCGACAAAGATGTACGAAGACTTCCATTTGCTCCATCACATCTTCACATACAATGTATACCCACGGTGGGGTAACCGCACGGAATGTACTAGGGTGATGGTGGACTTTCTGTACAAGATGGGACCTTTGGGAAAACATATGCTGCCCACATTCATCCTATCCCGGATAGTTAATGTTGTTCGTTACTGCCGGGAACGATCTTTCGCTCCCATTCGGCCGGCCCGATCTGCGGGATGGCTCGTGATGTAGGCTCTGATTGAATATGGAGGATCTTGCCGGTCCGAATCATAAATGAAGCGACACTCGGGAATATGAAGATCGGCCCCCAACGGCGGCAAGCCCGGGCTCGACGAGTACGGAGATGAGTCGGATAGTGCCGGTGAGGAGAGTGTTGACCTCCAGTGAGAGTGATGAGGAGCGCGGTGATGACATACGGGAGGAAGAACACGAGGCTCGGGACACGGAGGAGAGTTCACCCCTGCGGCTCGGGAGCGGGGTGTGGATCGAGATGTATCGATGCGCGATTTGCCGTTTTGAGGAGAGCAGCAAGCCGCCCTGCACAAGAGGTTGGACAAGTTCGGTGAGATCGGACGGGTTCGGTGAGCTTGGTCAAGTTCGAACTAAACTTGAAGAGAATGAAGCCTACATGAAGAAGAATTTCAAGAAGATGTCCGTACGTTGAAGGCCATCTGTCTTTGTGCGCGAGGATAAGAATACTCCTCCTCCACCGCCTACTTCGGATGCTTAGTCATCCACATTGTAGTTTGTTGTGTTTGCTTTGGTTACCGCGATAGGCGGTTTGTGTTTTCGTACGGATGTTGCATTAGGTAGTAGTATGTTTAGGTGTTTGATGTGTGGATGTATTGGCTATAATGTTATTTAGTCATGATTCATGTAAACTCTGTAGTCCATGTATTATGACAATTTTGAGTTAATGAAAAGCATATAGCCTCTTTTGTTTGATGATGTGTGGAATGCTTAAAGCGCTTTATGATGTGTGTTATGATGTATCTCACTAATCTTTGTACCCTGTGTTGTGTAGGGTATATGCATGACGAGTATACACGGAGCACCGCACATCTTCGTACGGCGGCTCCATGGACCGGACACCTTCTAGTAGTGGTGGTCTGCGGACCGTGGGTTGGGTTCCGATCGGCCCCTCTTGGTCTATTTGGTGGGTTGCCACCATACACGCCCCGGTCGTGAGCGATTCGGCCATCATCGTATGCGCGGTATGACTCCCAGTGCTCCGCCGCCCGATAGGTTTGAGCGGATGATGATGATGCATCGGCGGCAGATCTGACGACGGCGGTGCGCGGCGGCAAGCAGGGAGATCTGGCGGCCGGCGGCATCGGCGGCTTATGGCCACTATCGGCGAGGCCTTGTCCGTGGTGGTAGTGCGACTCCACTGCGACATCTACACGTCCGATGAGCATTACGGGCCTCTGCTCGGGTTGAGGATGTGCCTCGCCCCCATCCGTCGCACCTCCTCTTGGAGAGGTCGGTACACGCGGCCTACTCGGCGATTCCGGCGCTTGAGGCCTCCCTCGTTTATGGGTTCTCACGGACCAGAGGAGGCGGAGTTACGGTTAGACCGCATCTCCAAGATGCTACGGATGCTTCACTTGTTCGGAGGCGAGCGGTGGAGGCGCGCCTTCATGTTTGAGAGAGGCGAGCTTATGGTGGGACGGCGTCTTTGCCTGCTGTCGCAGTGGAGACTTCGTGTGGACACGGGAGGCTTTCGAGTCTCGGTTCCACGAAAGTACTACCGCGGACTTATCGGCACGGCGGGAGGAAGAGTTTTTGCGCCTCGGGCGGGGAGGCATGACTATCACGAGTACGAGCACCGCTTCACCGAGTTGGGCCGCTTTGTCCCGAGGCTATACTAGTGGACGAGCGGATGCGGATGCGTCGATTTTCTTTGGGTTTGCGGCCAGGAGATTCGGTCGAGGATATCTTTGCCACGGTATTCCTACGTATGCGGCGTTGGTCCACATGTCATGACGGCCGAGCGGGATGTGGACCGTCGGCCGGATCACGGGGCACTATGGTTGCGAGCCGCGACGGGATGTACGGAGCGAGGCCTATTTTAGGCAAGAGGCCTCGGGCGATTCTCCCCCGGGGCCGCGGTGCGGCTATTCCTATGAGACGCCCGTTGGTGACACGCACGTTTTGCGGAAACCGGACACCTGCCGAGAGCGCTTCTCACGTATGAGGGCTAGCGGATTTGCGCCACGCGCAGAGGGTGGGTCGCTCTTATCCACAGGCCATATCGGCTCGCCGCTACGGACCGTTCTGCACATCCTTCTTCCAGGCCTCCGTGCCGTCCTTCGGGCCACCACGGCGACCCTTGGCTCCACGGCCGAACCGCCGGCCGAGCGAGGCTCGCGTTCATACTCTCGTGGGTGAGGCACACGAGACGTCGGTTCCGGCTCCGACGGCTTTCGAGGGTACGGCTCTTATTCACGACACTCCCGTCTCTTTGTTGGTGGACACGGGTCCACTACCTCTATTATTTCTGTGGGGCGGTGAAACGCCTATCTTTGCATACGATTCCCACTAAGGAATGAGACTCACTACGGCCAGGGACACATTCGGATGTCACACGGTTATGTGAGGGTTGCTCGGTAGTTTTGGGTAGCGACACGGTGCTCGTCGACCTCATTGTTGCTCCGTGTGGCACTACGATGTTATCCTGGGTATGGATTGGCTCACCGGGATGAGGCGGAGATAGGTGCGATACTCGGATCGTGACGGCCTATGGACTGACGGTGCGGCTTTCACGTTCCGGTGCGGGTCGGTTGGCCTGTCGAGTTGATTGTTATCTTTGCTTTGCTTGTGCCGGCGATGGTCGACGGTAGATAGTACGCCGGTGGTTCGAGACTTCGCGGGCGTGTTTGAGACTATCCGGGTTTACCTCCTCGGCGTGAGATTGATTTTACGATAGATCTTACGCTGGTGCGACGCCCATCTCGTTGCCTACTTATCGTATGCCTCCATGTGAGATGGAGGAGGCTGCGGACACGCATTGACGTGCTTGTAGAGAGAGGTTTTATTCGACCTAGTGTGTCTCCTTGGGGAGCACTGTGTTGTTCGTGAAGAAGAAGGACGGGTCCCTACGGTTGTGTATTGATTACCGTAGGTTGAACGAGTCACGGTGAAGAACAAGTATCCTTTGCCCAGGATTGACGATTTGTTCGATCAGTTGAGAGGGGCGAAGTATTTCTCGAAGATTGACCTCCAGTCAGGTTACCACCAGCTGCGCGTGAGAGAGGAGGACGTGCAGAAGACAGCCTTCAGGACGTGCTTTGGGCACTACGAGTTCTTAGTGATGTCGTTCGGTCGACGAACGCACCGGCCGTGTTCATGGATCTGATGAGCCAGGGTATTTCGGCCCTTCCTCTACCGATTCGTCATCGTCTTTATCGATGACATTTTGATATACTCCACGAGTCGGGAGGAGCACGAGGAGCACTTGCGAGCGGTATTGGAGACACTAAAGAAGAACCAGTTGTTTGCGCAATACAAGAAGTGCGACAGGCAGGAGGAAGTCAAGTTCTGGGACATGTAGTGTCCAAGGATGGGATAGCGATGGACCTTGCTAAGGTAGGCTGCGGTTCGGGATTAGCGGCGGCTGAATCGGTTCTTGAGGTGAGGAGTTTCCTTGGCACTGGGCAGCTCTACTACGGACGTTTCATTCGGGATTTCTCGAAGATAGCTGGGCCATTGTCTCGGTGACTCGGAAGGACTGAAGTTCGCTGGAATGAGAAGGCGGAGGCGGCTTTTAAGGAATTTGAAGGACAAGTTGACGTCCGCCCCTGTGCTAGTATTGCCGGAGCAAGGGGTGAAATACACGGTGTATCTTGACGCGTCTCGCGTTGGTTTGGGTTGTGTCTTGATGCGAAAGATAGGGTAATATCGTATGCCTCGAGACAATTAAGGAAGCACGAGGAGAATTACCCTACACATGACACAGGAGTTATTTGTCATCTTTGCATTGAAGCTCGGAGACATTACCTCTATGGTGAGGAGTTCGAGCTTTTTCTGCGACCACAAGAGCCTTAAATACATATTCACTTGGCGAGATTTGAATATGAGGCATGGCCGATGGATGGAGACCTTGAAGGACTTTGTTCGAGGTTTCTACCATCTGGCAAGGCGAACCTTGTGGCGGACGCGTTGAGCCGCAAGAAGGCGATTGCATTTGCGGCACCGCCGATGATAGCCGAGTGGGATATGGTAGAGTTTGTGCGGGACTTCGGCGGAGACTCACTTGTCGAGGAGCCATTTGAGTGTGTTGCGCACATTCGGGTGCGGCCACTTATCGGACGACAGGATTGTTGAGGCCCGGGAGGGGCGACATACGGCTGTCCGAGCCGAGAGCGAGGCTAGCGCAATTTGTGGACTCAGTGGAGAGTTGGATCGATGGGGGTTTACGGTTCGTGGCCGCCTATGTGTTCCGGATGTGCGACTTGAGACGCGAGCTTCTCGAGTACGCCCATAAGTCGAAGTTTGCGATGCATCTGGTAGCACGAAGATGTACCGGGATATGAGACGGACGTATTGGTGGGACAACATGAAGGCCCACATTCTTTGAGTTTGTGTCTCGGTGTCGACGTGCCGGCGGGTCAAGGCGGGAACATCGCCGACCTCTGGGCTGCTTCGGCCCATGCATAGCGGAGTGGAAGTGGGACTTCATCTCCATGGACTTCATATCGGGGTTGAGAAGACGAGGAAGGGGCACGATTCCATTTGGGTGATTGTGGACCGGTTGACTAAATCGGCCCATTTCCTCCCTATCGAGTTACGAACTCATGACGAGGTGGCTGGGTGTACATCGGGGAGATCGTCCGTGCCTGCACGGGGTTCCTTTAGAGATTGTGTCGGACGAGAGACACGCGGTTCACATCCATCTTACGGACTCGTATCCAGGAGGCGATGGGTGTGAAGTTGAAGTTCGATCGGCGTTTCATCCTCGGGCGATGGGCGAGACGGAGCGAGTGAATCGGTCTGGAGGATATGTTGCGGCGTGTGTGTTGGACTTGAGGACGGTTGGGACGACTGTCTTCCGTATGCGAGTTCGCCTACAATACAACGGCTTCCGGGCGACGATTGGCATGGCGCCATATGAGGCTCTATATGGTCGACCTTGTAGGGCACTTGCGCTTGTTGGGCGAGAGGTTGGAGAGCGTAGCTGATTGGCCGGAGTTGGTTCGGGCGACTACGAGAGAAGGTAGACATTATCGGACGTCGATTACTCACGGCGCGGAAGCGGACGAAAGATTCGCCGTCGAGGCGGCGGCCGTGGAGTTCGAGGTCGGTGATCATGTGTTCCTTCGGGTTTCCCCTATGAAGGGAGTCCTTCGGTTTGGGAAGAAGGAAACTCACAGGGTTTATCGGTCCATTTCGGATCTTGGATCGAGTGGGTGATGTGGCGTATCGTCTCGCCTTGCCTACAGCTTGCTTCAGGTGCACAACGTATTTCATGTATATACATCTTTGAAGAAGTACGTTCGATCCTTCGCATATCATCGGATGGGAGCGAGTACGGTTGAGCGAGGATGCTACATATGAGTTGCGCCGACGCGCATCCTTGACGGAAGGGGCAGTGCTGCGTAGCAAGGTCATCCGCTTGTGAAGGTGCTTTGGACACATCATTCGAGGAGGAAGCTACTGGGAGGCGAGGCGAAGTCAGGAAGAACTACCCTCAGATTCTCGAGGAGTACGAAGGTATAAATTTCGAGGACGAAATTTTTTGTTTAAGGGGGGTAGATTGTAACGACCTGAAAAATTCCGTACATTGGGTCGAGTACCACCTCGACCAGAAATCACATAGGATTAAATCCTTTAGAAATTTAACAAAGTTAACTAAGTATTAAACTCCGTTAGCTATGAAATCCGTTAGGATCGCTTTAAATACGATCTGCAAGACCCAAAACTTGAGAATCATTGTACTAGGTTACCCTAAAGTTTAGAACCAAACTCATTTCCGTCTGCTCTCGGGAATGAAACGAAACTTTGTATTAGGTCTAGATCGCACATCGGGAGTCCGATTAACCCGAAGTAAGGAACTAGGACCGCCCCTTGGGCTTAACAATCATCTCAAAAATCGGCCTTATCCAGATATTCCACGGCCATTCGTTTCGAATCGGAGCGAGGTAGTGTGAAAAACACTATTCACAAGCCGAAATAAATATACGGAATAGTGATCGGCATCGTTCGTTGACGCGTCGGTATTAGGCAACACTGGCCGTCGAGAATCGGACCAAATTACACCCTCGGATTAAGAAAAATTTCGGGAACATTTACATGTACTTGGAATTTACGATCGTGGCCCACATGACCGTCGGCCCGAAAGTGGTCGCCACGTGCGATCTGCGTATCCGAATGAGTCAAAAACGTAATCCCACGTAGATCCATTGGTGGTGAGCTTAAGTCGACGTTTGGTTCAAAAGGGCCACCAGAACTACCCTTTTAGCTAGGAAAAGCGGCGAAAAACCTATATAGGCAGTACCCTATGAACCTAAGTCTGTTTTCGTAATGTTTGAGGCTATAAAAGGGGCTTAGAGCAGCCCCTCTCACAGCCATACGAATTTAGGGAGAAACCCAGAGGAGAGAGAGAGAAAAGAGAGGGAAGAACTTGGAGATCGTTGCCGATCTTCCTCCCTTCTTTGGCTTGCTACACGGCCTACACCGCCTTGTTCTCGGCGTTCTCCGGTGTTTTCCGCCTCATTTGAAGGTAAGAAAACCTAACCCTAGGTCGATTTGATGTGGAATTGAGGTAGGGTGTATCTCGCTAACCGATTATTCCGCTCTTTAGGCTAGAAATCGGTAGTAGACGGAAGATCCTTCACCCTTCTTGCGATTTATTCCGTTTCCAAAGGCAAAGGTGAGGACTTTAAGTGTATAAGTTACGGTTTTCAACGCTTTCAATGTCGGGTAATGGTAGATTCATGATCTGCTTGCAATTGCACATGTCAAAGTGCTTTAGTTTCTGTTTTGATTAGCGGTGTGAAATATGGAATTTCACATATTCTAGGTATACGTAGAAATACCGTATACGTATTTTTTTGGATAATTGCTTGACATGTTTATTTAATGTTTAATTATATAACATATGAATAAAATACTAGTTTGGTGAAAGAGATCGCCAAAATATATGTTCCTTTGTAAATGTGCCGTATGTTGAAAATACGTATTGTAGAAATACCGTATACGTATTTCTTTTGGAATAATGTTTGACATATGTATTTAATGTATGATTATACAATACATGATTAAAATACTAGCTTGGCGAAAGGAATCGCTTGAAACCGATGTTCCTTTGTAAACACTATGTATGTCGAAATTGGGTATACGTGAAAGTACCCTATACGTATAAAATTTCTTTGATGTGTTTGCTATGTTTATTTCTTTGTATGAATAGGATGTATATATATAAAATACTAGCTCGGTAAAGGGACAACCCTAGTACACCCTTCTCTAGCATACGTCATGTATGTTGAAGTAGTGTATTCCAAGCGTTGGTGAAATCACTTGCGAGTGTAAGTGTTTAAGTGTTAGAGCCTTAGTTAGGTGCTGAGATGGGATTCTCCGCTACCTTAGAGTCACATATGACACTCTCCACGTGGTTGTTCACTCTAACCACTCACCTATGAATGCTAAGTATTTGTATCCCTATGTGTTTAGTGCTTTATAACATGCCTTACAACATGCTTTACAACATGCCTTATAACATGCTATACTTCATGCTTTATAATACATGCTCTACTTCATGCTTTACTTTACGCTCTACCATTGATTGAGTTTGGGACTATGCCTATAGTCCACACATTCGGTACCAGACTTACTGTTGTGGCTGAGATTCATATCGCCACGATGGACGTGTCTGGCGATCCCGAGTCGTACTTCGGTTGGCGATAGTGGTTGGCCACACGGAGTGTGCTTTTGCGCTCCATATCGCTCAACTTGTGGTGCGCTCGAGCTAGTCGAGCTCGTCAAGCAAAACCGATATGTGTATATGTATGTTCACCATGTTTGGTCGCTACTGCTTGAACCTAGGGTACCAAACTTACCAGTGGCGATCCCGTTAACCATGGTACCTCGATCCGCTAAGACGCATGAGCCGGGACATGGTGGTATGGGACACCGTGGTCGGTTTGTCGGCCTACTGGCCGGGGTCATGTGCCTCCCGTAGTGACCATTGCGCAACCAACCTCGTGAGCCGATTATGGTGGTATGGGACACTATATTCGATTTGTCGATATTACTGGCGAGAGCCGAGCACGGTGAGACTTGTGTGCTCGTCTTTGACGGGCGACGAGTCCTCCGTAGTATCTTCGAGTATACTCCAAGTATCTGTGATTGGCGACGAGTCTTTCACAGTAACTAGAGTATGAGTTGAGCCGAGTACGGTGAGACCTGTACTCGAGCTGACGGCTAGTGATTGAGCCAGGTACGGTGAGATATGTACCTGAGCTGACGGCCAGCAATGGAGCCGCATACGGTGAGATCTGTATCCGAGCTGACGGGTGACGAGCCCTTTGCGATGCCTTCACTACGCTTCTCAAACCATAATATCGTATGAGATTAGCTAGGATTGACGACCCTAGAATGGATCATGTTTGGGAATTATACAAGGGAGGTACCTTAGTTTCCCAATATTCCTGGTTGAAATGGATTAATAAAAACTTGGTAATCATGATCATCATGCACCGCATGTGCTTTGTAGATGTGGTGCACTAAGGGAGTAGCATTCGCGAACGTAAGATGATGTCGCTTGAGGGTGGTTTGGCAAGGGCATACAGCATCATGTCATATCATTTTTTGCATTTAACAAGAGTAATTAGAAATGTTTGATTTGTACTGCGTTATCATTACTGCTTGATTGATTTGATAACATGTTAACCTATGCTTTATTGTTCCACTGAGTTAGCTACTCACTCCCACGTTACGGGACGGTGTTTGCAACACCCACCAGACTCTGTCACAGGTGTAGATGGCGCCTCTGTTCAGGAGACGGAGCTAGACTATGAGGAGGATCAGGAGGAGTTCTCCTTTATGCAGTACTCTGACGGCTACGCTTAGGCCGGCTGCATCGCGGGATTTACAGGGCCTCTTTGAGGATTGTAATTTGATTTTTTGACTTAGAGACATTACATGTATATTGGTACTCAGTTAGTACTCATACTCTGGAGTTCACAAAATTTTGATACTTTATATATTTTGAATATAAAATTTTAGTCTTCCGCTTGCCTTTATACAATTGAACTGGAGTATGAATTACTGTTTTGGTATAATCTCATTCATGTTTATTGCGCTAACTCAGACAACATTTAACCATCATTGTGTATGTTGCATAAGTGATGCGTTGGAACTCGGGAGTTGAGTTCATACTCGACCCCCGATTTTCAGGGCGTTACATGACACCAGCCAATGGTTGCTGGTCGGTGCTCTGTGGCCCCACCATGATGTATGTGTTTCATCCATGCCGTCCATATATTTTTACAGATAATTTTACAATATGAGACCAAAAATGAGATATATCCAAATCTCAAGTGGACCACATTATAGGAAACAATGTTGAATGAGTGTCGACCATTAAAAACATTTTGGTAGCCATAAAAGTTTTGGATCAAGCTGATTTTTGTTTTTTCCCTTCATCTGGTCCTGTATGACCAAATCAACAGATTGGATGTCAAATAAACAGTACAGTGGGCCTTAGGAGGATTTTAATGGTGGATATCCAATCACTATTGTTCTCATGTGGTGTGGACCACCTGAGATTTATATCCCTCTAATTTTTTGCATAAAGCTCTAAAATGATCTTTAAAAATGGATGAACGGAATGGATGAAACACATACATCATGGTAGGGCCCATAGAGCACCGTCCATGGTCTTGCCCAAAATTGGGCGCGCGCTCAAAACAAAGCCGCGCCCAATCTACCCTCGTTCTCTCACTCGCCACCCACCCTCTGCCCTCTCTCTCTCTCACCCCTGCCCTCTGCCCACTCTCGTCGCCCTCTCTCTCTCTCTCTCTCTCTCTCTCTCTCTCTCTCTCTCTCTCTCTCTCTCTCTCGTCGTCCCTGTCCCAGACACCCTAGCCCGGAAGCCGTGCGTCGCCCTCCTTCCGACGACGGTCTGACCTCTCTCTCTCTCTCTCTCTCTCTCTCTTCCTCACTTGCATCATCTCCAGATCCGGTGCGGCCGTGCCACCACGCCCTTCATCTCTTCCCCGGACAGGTACTCATTTCTCTCGAATAGATATTTAGGTTTTTTAATTTTAGATCTGTAAATCTGCAGATTATCAGAGGATACAATATTGGAATTAGGGATTTCCTAAACTCTGTAATGGGAAAAGGATTAGGGTTTTCCTGAAAAATCACTTTTATGGTTTATTGGTTTGATTTTCTTGAAGGAATTGTAAGGCCCTACTCTGTATTTTTGGGAGTGTTTTTGGGTCTGTGTGTATGCACTGGCCTCCTCAGGCAGAGACTATGGGCTGGCCGATTTTTGGTGAAACTATAGAGTTCTTGAAGCAAGGCCCAAGCTTCATGAAAAACCAAAGAGCAAGGTCAGCTTTTTTCTTTTTTTCTTTTTTCTTTTTTAGCTTTTTTTTTTCACTTCCATTTTTTTAAAAAAAATTATTGAGTTGAGATGCTAAGAGATGTGATTTTTGTTTCTGTACACATGGGTTGTAGCCTCTGAAGTGATTTCTATACACATACATACATATACATGTATACATGTGTGTTTGTGTAGACACAAAGAAGAAGGTGAGATTTGGGGTGATGTGATTTTGAGTTGAGATGGTAAAAGAGATGGGTTTAGTTTTTTGAAGTGCTCATTATTGTTGTGTACATGGTTTCAGCTTTGGAAATGATGTGTGGATGAGTACATACATATATACCATAAACATGCATACATGTGTGTTTGTATGGAAGAAGAAAGGAAGGTGAGATTTGGAATGGTGGGTTTTTAAGATGAAAGGTGAGAGAAGTGAGTTTGTTATTTTAAAATGGTTTTTGGTGTTCTTTACATGGTTTTCAGCTTTTAGAAATGATGTTTGTGTACATACATACATACATATACATACATCTTATGTATATACAGATATACATATATGCATGTGTGTATATGTATGGAATCAAGGGAGCAAGGTGAGTTTTAATTTTGTTTAAACATACATACATACATACATACATATAGACATGCAAACATGTGGAACCAGGTGTTTTGGAGTGGTGGGTTTTTGAGTTGTTATACACATGGTTTCCATCCTTAAGAATGACTATAAGAAAGTAGTAATTCTATGTCATGCATGTATAGCTTCTGTTTCTCTTTGTTGTTACATACATCCACGGAGATGCATATCGCTCAGTTTGGGCGGCATTTGATTTTTTGAAGAATCATCCAATCTAGTTTAGCAAGAAATGGAATTTTTATTTTCTTCTAGTTTGGGAATTTTTGGAAGATTGGTTATTTGCCATGAGACATGAAGCTTTTGCAGTTGAGAGGTGGATTTTTCTAGTTTTGTAGTGATGTTTTCTAGATTGGATTCTTATTACTACAAAGTGGTTTGTCTTATTTTAAAAGATTGTTTTTGAGCTCCATTTCCCAAGAGATGAAAGACTGGTAAAAGGAGTTTTCCTTTTCCCCTTTTATTCTATGTTGCTATGAAAGTACTGGATGCTGTACTACTTTTATTTTTTTAGTTTTTTGACTTTTCTCTTTTGAACAGATAGATGCTTTGGCCTTGTTTTCAATCAAAGAAAATAGGGTAATTTCCTTCTTTCATAGAACTTGGTTTTTCTAGATTTTGTGCATGAAAATCCTCACATTACAATTCATATCTCATCTTATACAAGGTGGGTCTTTTTCCTTTATGTATATGTTTCATTTAATTGAAAAATCCAGATAGATGTTGAATTTTCTTTAATCCTAAATCGTTCAACAAACTGCCTCCAATTAGCTTTGTTCTAATGGTAAAAAAGTTCTATTGGAGTTTAGTTGTTTTATCTCATCTTATAAAAGGTTTTTTTTTTCATATATGTTTCATTTAATTGACAAATCCATATAGATTTTGAAATTTGCTAATCCTAAATCGTTTCATAAACCTCTTCTAATTAGATTTTTTTGTTCATAATAAACAGTTTTTCTTTTGGGGGTTTAGCTAGTTGGGTCCTTTTCCTTTAAGCATAGATGTGTTTCATTTAATTGAGAAATCCATATAGAAGTTGAGTTTTCACTAATCCTAAACTATTCACTAAACCACATCTAATTAGATTTTTTGCTAATAGTAAACAGTTTTATTGGGGATTTGTTGTTTCAAGCTTTCAATTACCATTTAAAACCTCTAATCTTTCAAACTATAGATCTGCTCCAAAAAGTTTAGAGGAAGGTTGTCATTTGAGCTATGGGCCTAAGTGCCTTTGTGGGTTTTGGGCTAGTTTTATGGGAATCAAGGAGCTGCCATTGCAATTTTCTTTTGATGTTTTGGTCTTTTTAGCCTCATTATCTTTCCAAAAAAGAAAAAAGAAGAAGAAGAAGAGAGAATTGACTGTAACAACAAATCATCTGTATCAGTGTGCATTTTGACTGATTAATGTTGTGTCGGCGATGCTCGCAGGAGATGTACTATATCAAAGACTGCGTTTCTCATACCAGATAATATTTCGAGCCATAGTCATCGCACCGCATTTTGCATTTTTTGTATTTTAAATGATGCTCATCGCACATTATTTTCTTTTTCTACAACTTCCATTGATTTAGGATTTTTTTTCCTTATTTACAGATATGGGAATTTGTTTAAGTCCCACATCTTGGGCTGCCCCACTGTCGTTTCTATGGACCTGGAGCTGAACAGATACAATCTCATGAATGAAGGGAAAGGTTGATTTTCTTATATTTTATTTGTATAGGATTTTTTTTCCTATACAAAAAGTTTAGATTCAGTTGCTGCATTTTTTTCCCTTAATTGTTGTAGGCTGCCATATTTAGATGTTGGGATCTTGCAATCTGGAACGTTTTGTGGGCATCCACGAGCGTTGATGGGGTTCTATCAGATCAAAGCTTTGGATCACTAAAACACGGGCTCCACCACACGCATGGAATCCTGAATGTCAGCAGACCATATATTTGCAGATGAGCAGGACTATGTAATTCTTCCTTAGTCAATCATTTAAGAGGTTTATTTAAGTTGGGTTGGGGTTCTCTAGTCTATTTTGTGAGTCTTCCAGCTTCGGTGCTTCACTATAGTTCCTAAAGTCTTCTGGTTATTTGGACAATTGCATTTCCTATTCCTTTGGACCCAGAAATTGCATATTTTATTGTTCCTATTCCTACAATCTCCCATGCCTTCTTTGGTAATGCCCCATGATATCAGTTTCCAGCCTATGCTCCAAAAACTTCACAAATGCACATGGTCACAAACATACTTACATGACTCGACAAACACATGTACCTAAACAGGTACACGAATCCTTGACTTGAGGTCCTTCTCATGCTATTGACATAATAAGGGAGGTACACATTTTCCTTGAAACCATAATGATAATTTTGTTTAAAAATCTTAACCATTTATTTTTATACGCTGGCTTATTGTCATTTAGTCATGTTTCTATTCTTAATAACTTCTCTGAACTCTGATCAGGTACATGAATCCTTGACTTCAGGTCCTTCTCATGCTATTGACATAACAAGGGAGGCACACATTTTCCTTGAAAGTATGATACATGAGCTTAGTTCATTTTTGTCAAATTCCATGTATGATAGTGATGTTAATTTTTTGTTTTTGTGTTACCATTTTACATTTGAACCATGACCATATGCAATCTGAGGTGTGGGGAGGCTCATTAGGTTCCTTGGAGATCTTTCTCAGTTGTCTCTAGCATCCCTGGATTAAGCTGAGAAAATGACCTTTGTATGCAAGGTTGGTCATCTTGTGCACAATGTATGAGGATGGAGATGACATTTGTATACAAGGTTGGTCATCTTGTGCACAATGTGTATCAATTATTTACTTTGTGCTTCCACAAAAATTGGACACATGCCATGATGGTTTGTGATTTGAATTTTTGGTGAGGAAACTTATTTGACAGTCATGTTGAAGGTGATACTTTTGTCCTTCTATATCATATGTATGCAACTGATGCTTGATGTGGAAATTTGGCCCTTTTAAACCTTCCCTAATTGCATAAGTGGCTGAACCAGCTCTGTACGTGACACATAATTTGTCAACCACTAGTTTCTGTGAATGTAGATAAGAGGATTGATCTTAACAGTATGGTCGTCATGCACATAGATAGAAAATGCTTGCAATGAATGTTTATGAGTACTTGGTAATTTTGGAGTCCTCGGTTAGGGTTTGGGTTGAAAGTACGAGTGCTGGAGCCGACGCTTTTGGAGTCTGAACTCATTCTTTTGAAAAATAGAAAAATGGGAATATTAGTAAATATGGATTTTCTTGTTAAGATACATGTCTACATAAGACACACACATCTTTGATATTCATGTTTAAATAGTTTTAAGATTGTCAATTCTAATTCCATGCTTTGTTGTTCTTAGTCTCACTAGTTGAAATTTGAGTAGCATACTCTTGCTTCAAATGCTCATCCTCTACTCATATTTTGTTATCGACACTTGAAGTTACTGAGCTTGATCAGATAATAAACCTTGTTCTTGAATTTGATGAACATGTTATGTAATGTGCGCATGATCAAAATGGAAACCATGCAGTGAAAAGTAAGGCATGCACATTGAGTTTGGAGAAATGGGCTTCTTTTTCTCATAGAAGAGTGATCTTTTTTATATTGGTCCAAGTCATGTTCATATATAGTGTGGCTACCTAATAAATGGTCTAGATGTCTGGCATGCATGCCATCCAACGATGGGGATGAGCCTTTGCATGATAGCTCTTATATATACGACCTGCATTTTATCAAAACATATGGTATGTAATGAGATCATGTAGAAAAGAAAATCTTCATTGAAGGCAGCCATATCAGTCTCAAAATTTATTTGGTTCAGGAGCCTGATCAAATGCTGCATGAACGAACACATGAATCCATAACATTTTTCAAAAGACTTCCACCCTAGATTAAAGAGAAAGAAAAGAAAAAAGAAAACAGAAAACAGAAAGAAAGAAAGAAAGAAAAGACTTCCACTCTAAATTTTCACATTAGCCAAAACACTAAAACTAGAAAATAGAAAGAAAGAACCAAAATTAAAGAGAAAAACGAAAAGAAAGTGTATGGATTAATGCTAATTTCATGAGTTGTACTTGAAGTTCTTGGAGAAAGTTAATTCAAGATTGTTGAATAAGGAGATTGTCAAAGCTACTTATGAGAATTGCAAGGTGCCTTATCAAAACTTTTTTGTTACCCCTGGTTGTCATTGTCACCATACACATTTTCCAATCTCCCATAGACACGGACGAATGAGGTCCCTAGTTAGGGTTTGGGCCGAAAGTACGAGTGCTTGAGCCGATGCTTTCGGAGTCCGAACTTATTTTTTTGAAAAATAAAAAAATGGGAATATTAGTAAATATGGATTTTCTTGTTAAGAAGAAAATGGAAGGTAAAGAAGAGACATAACTGAAACTTTGCACCGTGAAAAGTAATATTAACCATCTTACTTTCCCTGTTGAATTTGATGTCCAGGAAATGGACCTTTTCCAGAAAACCATGGATTTAAAACCATTAAATCCTTCTCAGTAATTTGAGTTTATTGAACTAAATTGAATTATTACAATGCAATTTTGTTGAATATCCAAACGTAAGGTTTCCATGAATTAGGCAAATGAATTCATTCTAACCCATTTTGTTGAAAATCCAAACGTAAGGATTTTTTATTTATTATTTTTTTTTTTGTGATATGTAATTGCTTTCTAGAATTCATATGTAGGTGCATACTTGTGCTCATTCATATTGACTTTGACTATCTTTCTTAAATTTCTTTGGTTTTTCTAATTTGTGTATCTAATTTTGAATTTCTAGGCCCTAAAACAATATTCGAGGTGTCGTCAACAATGTTAACAGAGTCCTCCAGGTCAGATTGTTGATTGGACTGATTTTATTTAAATTATCTTAATAATCCATTTTATTTAAATGAGCAGACCCGGATGTGCGTCGGAGCTATCCAGATGTTGAGCGAGGATCCTTCGAATGTGGGAACTACTGTTATGACCATGATGAAGCTGTCCATTTTCTATGGACAACATTGGAGTGGCTTGGCCATTTGGACAGGCCGTGTTTATATCTATATTTGCTTGAAATTGATGGAGCAGATCCGGATGGGAGTCAGAGCTATCTGGATGTTGAGCGGGGGTCCTTGGAAGGTGAGAACCGCTGTTATGACCATAATGAAGCTGTCCATTTCCTATGGACAGCATTAGAGTGGCCTGGCCATTTGGACAGGCCGTGTTTATATCTATTTTTGCTCGAAATTGATGGAGCAGACCCGGATATGCGTCGGAGCTATCTGGATGTTGAGCAGGGGTCCATGGAAGGAACCACTGTTATGACTATGATGAAGCTGTCTATTTTCTATGGACAGCATTGGAGTAGCTTAGCCATTTAGACAGGTCGTGTTTATATCTATATTTACAGGGACCACACCCTTAATCTATAACCTAAATCTATTCTCAAATCCCAAAACCTTTAACTACAACCTAAACCTTAACCTATAACTTATAACCTAAACTCAATTTCCTAAACTCTAACATAAAACCTAACCTAAACATATACTTATAACATAAACCTATTCTCAAATCCCAAAACCTATAACCTAAACCTTAACCTTAACTTAAACCTAAACCTATAACCTAATGCTATAACCTATAACCTAAACCTAAAACTACACTTATAACCTATAACCTAAACCTAAAACTACACTTATAACCTATAACCTAAACCTATAGCCTAAACCTAAACCTATAACCCGAACCCGATTTCCTAAACCTAAACCTTAACATATTCTCAAATCCCAAAACCTAAACCTACACCTAATCCTAATATCAACTCCCTAACCTAAACCTAAACCTAAACCTTAACCTAAACCTATTCTCAAATCCCAAAACCTATAACCTAAACCTTAACCTAAACGTAAACCTATAACCTAAACTCAATTTCTAAACCTTAACCTATAACCTAACCTAAACCTAAACCTATAACCCGAACCCAATTTCCTAAACCTAACCTTAACGTATTCTCAAATCCCTAAACCTAAACCCACACCTAATCCTAATCTCAACTCCCTAACCTAAACCTAAACCTAAACTTGAAAACCCAAACTTAAACCCGAACACGATTTCCTAAACCTAAACTTATAACCTTAACCTAAACTTATTCTCAAATCCCAAAACCTATAATCTAAACCTAAACCTATAACCTTAACCTAAACCTAAAACTTAACTTATAACCTAAACCTTAACCTATAACCTTAACTTATAACCTAAACCTATAACCTAAACTCAATTTCCTAAACCTTAACCTATAACCTAACCTAAACCTAAACCTATAACCCGAACCCAATTTCCTAAACCTAAACCTTAACGTATTCTCAAATCCCTAAACCTAAACCTACACCTAATCATAATCTCAACTCCCTAACCTAAACCTAAATCTAAACTTGAAAATCCAAACCTAAACCCGAACCCGAACCTAAATCCGATTTCCTAAACCTAAACTTATAACCTTAACCTAAACCTATTCTCAAATCTCAAAACCTATAAACGAAACCTGTAACGCCCTGAAAATCGGGGGTCGAGCATAAACTCAACTCCCGAGTTCCAGAACATCACTTATGCAACAAAATGAATGATGATTGAATGTTGACTGTATTCGTGCATTGAACATGAGTGAGATTAAGCCAAAACAGCATATCATACTCCAGAGACAGTTAAATTTACAAGCGGAAGACTATGATAGATAGATAAAATATATAAACTATGATGAGTCTCCAGAGTGTGATAACATTACTAGGTTAAATAAATACAAGTACAATTCTAAAATATACCAAATGTGTAAGTTTAATGTCTTCTATCCCAAGTACCATAGCCCCGTCAATACAGTACCAGGTCTTCAGAGACCCGTCAGAGAGTTACATGATAGGAGAACTCCTCCTCATCACCATAGAAGTAGTCCGGCTCTGCTTCATAAGCATCGCCATCATCTGAAATTCAACAAATCTGGTTGGTGTGTACAACACCATCCCGTAACGTGGGAGTGAGTAGCTAACTCAGTGGAACAATAAAGCATAGGTTAACATGTTATCAATACAAAGCAGTAATGATAAAGCAATAAAATCAAACACTCCCAACTACTCTTATTAATGCAAGTATGAATGACATGATGTATGCCCTCACCGACATACTCCCTCATGCGACACCATCTCACGCTCGCAGCATGCTTTCATCCCACAGTGCTCCACATCTTCCAGGCACATGCAATGCATGATGAGCATGATTACCGAGTTTTTAATTAGTCCATTTCAAAACAGCAGGATTGGGAAACTAAGGTACCTCCCTTGTATCATTCCCAAACATGATCCATTCTAGGGTCGTCAGTCCTAGTTAATATCAGACGATGGTGTGTTTTCTAGGTCACCGCAGAGTCGCTGTGGTCGTTACGCACAAAGGTTGCACCACTCCCCATCACCCCTTAAACGATTCATCACTATACGAAAAGGCCTAGTTCATACTCTATATATCGCGACAAACTCTAAGGCTCACCGCGATTTCGAGTATGCTCGAGGTCACTACAAAGGGTCGCGAGTACATTGCTCGCATACGTTGCACCACTCCCCATCACCTTATCAATGTAGCCGACAAAGATGAATATAGTGTCCCATACCACCATAATCGGCTCACGAGTTAAGGTGCTCACTGGTCACTACGGGAGGCACGTAGCCCAATGGCCAGAGGCCGACAGCGCGACCACGGTGTCCCATACCACCATGCCCGGCTCATGAGTCTTAGCGGATCGAAGTACCATAGTTAAAAGGGATTCCACTGGTAAGTTTGGTACCCTAGGTTCAAGCAGTAGCGTCCAAACATGGTGAACATATATAAGACAGATCAGGTTGCCTGACGAGCTCAGCTAGCTCGAGCGCATAACAAGTTAAACGACATGAAGTGCATAAGCACTTCACGTGGCCAACCACTATCGCCAACCGAAGTACGACTCGAGTTCGTCGAACACATCTCACATGACAAATGAATCACAGCCACGAATTCAATTCTGGTACCGATTGTCTGGACTATAAACATAGCCCCAAACACAATCAATTTCAAATAGTAAAGCAGTAATGGATCAAGGTTCAAATCATACAATCAAAGTTTGATAATATCCGTCTAGGGCTGCCAGGGCTGTTGCACGCATTCGTTGCTCCACTCCCCCATCACCCATGACGGATCGTACAACGTAAACATGAATTTAACATATGCATTACATAATTAAAATCATAAAAGCAGTTGAGCATGTTATAAAGCACAACACAAGCATGAGTTTGTACATATTCAATTCCTAATCACACAGCTATTCAAGGAAATCATACACATAGTTAAAGGAGTTGAGAATTATATCTCAACACCCTTAAACATTACAATTTACTAACTACTACTCATTCAGACATTTCAACAAACACTTTAAAATACAGGAATCAACATACATGACATATGTTGATCACAGAGGTATAAGGCCAAATCCTTTCACTAGGGAGTTACCCCAATCATAACACGCATACACCCATGACGGATAGTCATGGCAAGCAGGAATCCAAGTTCCATATTCATTGATCATTTCCACAAACACTTGGGCCACACATTTTAGCATATATAGTGTGTATTGGCCGTGGCGTGATTTAGGGCAAATCCTTTCGTCAAAGGGGTATTGCCAATACAACAATCAATTATCCATGACAATTAGTCATGGCGAGCACGAATGAGAATTCTATACTCATTCAGTCATTTTCACAAGCACTTAGAATACACTATTACAACATACATGGTGTATGTTAGCTAAACATGTATTAGGGCTATCCTTTAGCCAAGTGAGTATTTTATCCATGTATAATATATTACTACAGCAAATAATCATGATAAATACATCTCCAAAACTTATACGTATACAGTACTTTTTAGAATACGCATTTTCAACATACATAGTGTATACAAACAAACATGTATTACGGCGATTCTCTTCGCCAAATAAGTAATTTATCCATATATCATATAATCATACGACACATAATCATGGCAAACACATTTCCAAAATATACATGTATACGGCACTCCTTACAATACAGTATTTCTACATACATAGTGTATATTAGTAAAACATGTATTTCGGCGAATCCTTTCGCCAAATAAGTCTTTTATCCATATATCGTATATCCATACGACAAATAAACATGTCAAACACATTTCCATAAAAAATACGTATACGGTATTTTATACGAATACCTAGAGTATGTGAAATTCCAAATTCTACAATTCTAATCGAAACAAAAAATGGAAAGCACTTTGTACATGTGCAATTGCATGCAGATCATGAATCTACCATTATCTGACATTAAAAGCGTTAAAAACCGCAACCTATACACCTAAAGTCCTCACCTTTTGTCGTAGAATCGTAACGGAGTGGATAGGTTCGCTAAGCTTCCGTATACGGGAGTTTGGCAACCTATAGAATGAAATAGGTTAGCTATTTCATAACCTACAACCTATACAACCCTAAAACAGGTTAGGGTTAGGGTTTCTTACCTAGAAACGACGCCGGAATCGCCGGGAAAGCGATGAGAATCAGGCGGTGGAGCCCGAATAGCGACAGGGAACAGCAGCAGGGAGTTCCTCCCACATCTCCCACACTTTCTCTCTCTTTTCTCTCTTTCAATCTCAAATTCGTATGGCTGCCATGAGAGAGGGTTTAAGGTCCTTATATAGCCTAAAAATTTACCGAAATAAACTCCTGTTCAAAGTATACTTAGGTTATAACCAAAGCGGGACTTTTTTCAAATTTCAACGGAGGACTTGGCGAGCCTCCTTGAGCAGCAGGTCGGACTTAAGCTCACTAACGCCGGATCTACGTTCTATTAAGTTTTCGTTTCGGTCGGGATTCCCAGATCACGCGTGGTGGACCCGATTTCAGTTCAACGGTCACGAATCTCGATCGGAGATTCCGAGTACATGTAAATGTGTATGAAATTTCTCCTGATCCGAGGGTGTAATTTGGTCAGATTCTGACGGTCTGGTTGCTTAAAACTGATCCGCAAGCAACGAGTCTCAGATTACTATTCAAGATATTTATTTTCAAAGAAAACAAGTGTTTTCACACTCTCTCGCTCCGGACTCAAGCGAACAGCCGTGGAACACTGTTTGGATTTGATTTCCGAGATGGTTGTCAAGCCTAGCGAGGCGGTCCTAGTTCCTTAACTTCGTGTTAATCGGACTTCCAACATGCGGTCCAGATCCGATACGGAGTTTCGAGATGCTCCCGAGAGTAGCCGGGTAATGAGATTGATCCTAGATTTTAGGGTAACCTAGCGTCAATGATTCTACAAGTTTTGGGTCTTGCAGATCGTATTTAAAGTGATTGGTGCTAATTTCACAGGCACTCTAGTTTAACACTGGCTAATCCTCGCCTAATTTCTAAAGGATTTAGTCCTGAGAAATTTTTGTCTGAGGTGGTACCTGGGCCTTTGTAGTTTGTATATAAAGTGATCCAAGTTTTACTACTTAGCTAGTTTAAGATAGTGTCTAGGGCGAAAGTGCTTTGAGAAATTGAAAGCACAAGGTAGTGAAGGGTGGAATTTGTGAAGAAAATGGTTTAAAAAGGGATTTGAGACTTTAATTGAGCGTTTAAGAAGTTAAACCTGTGTTAGGATTGATCCATTACCTAAGGACGTCTAATCCCAGGTTGGCAAAAATCTGGGATGTTACAATCTACCCCCCTTAATACAAAATTTCGTCCCCGAAATTGGCTAAGGGTAATAAGGAAAGATTTTATTATTTCTTTTGCCGAAGTTTTATTGATTTCGAGTTTCCACGTGTGGTAGGATATATACTAGCCTAGTTCATTTTAGTCTACCCCCCTTAAAACTTATTTCTTTATCCATTTCTTATACTCTGATAGTTCGCTACAATTTATTTTTTTACCTATTTGGAGTCTCGACGACAATCTCCAATTATCTAGAGTAATATAGCTGTTTTCATTGTTTGACCAACACGGAGAGACGGTAATAGTGGGCTCGATCCCGATACATCGATCATCTACCGGGCCAGGGTAGGAAGCTCATCGTATCACTTCCGAATCCTGGTGGATCCTGGTCTTCTGCTCGGCCAAGCAGTGAGTCCATTGGTAGTCGCCCAAGATTGAGAATTGGGTCAAGCCGCGAATGTTTCGCAGTTGTATATTTCAGTAACTCCGTAGTCCGATCACTCTAAAAACGTAGGGAATGTCCATCATTGAAAAGCTCAAATTGTCTATGTCTAAGGTTACCCTTTAGGTCTTAGTTTAAGAGAAGCCTTAATATTATCTATGTCCAAGGAAGTAGTGAATCAAATCTTACTAGATGATCCTAAAATGGTTTCTCATAGTAGAACTTGCTAGGGCTTCTATAATGTGCGTATGTTAACGAGCACCGTTTCGATCCTGGGCCAGTGGAGTAGGATCCACCACGCTTTCGCTGTGCCACCCAGATCAAGAGATGCAATAGGTAACCTAACTAGATTTGGCTCATAATGTTCTACCCCCCTTAAAATTTTATTTTCACCCTCAAGGCTCAAGATTTATGTCCTGCTCCGTATATCGGAACAAGGTGTAGTTTAGGATCTATCCTTGACATGAAATGGGAAATACATTGGTCTGACTTTCATCGACAATGTGTACTATGGCATTGATACCTGTGGTTACAGAAAGGAGCTAAAGAATGATGGGTATTGTAGTTGATTGCAGGGACAGGTGTGAGTTTGAGGCAAGATGCCTAATTCTACCAAGGAGTTTTGTCACGGTCCAGAATTATCCTATTTAATCGTGTCTAGCTTAATAGGCATGCTATCTTTCTACGTTCATAAGCACAATATGTATGCCGACATGGCATGTGATTTAGGACCTGATTCTTAACTGTCTGCTGCTCACTTGGGAAATTCCTTAGGCCTAAAAGGAAATATTTCTATTGGCTATATATTCTTACACTTCTCAAAGACAAAGTTATAAACTTTTGGTTGTAAGTGGTCAAGCCAACACGGAAGGAAAGTTGTGTAGTGGGTCAGAATCGGATACATGGACCTTCTGCCTCGCGAAGACAGAAGATTGTTGTATCAGTTCTTAATCCTAGTTGATCCCGACCTTCTGCTTGATCAGAGCATAGAGTTCATTGGTCACCACCAGGATTAAGAATTCGATTCAAACCGCGAATACCTCGCTTATAGGTAGTGTCTCTGCTCCGTGTTCCTGATTGTACCAAGTCCTTGAGAAGGCAATTCTAAGGGTTATGTTGATTTGACCTAACATTAAATCCAAGGGATCTATAAGTTTTCTCTGGGCGTGAATAGGTTCTACGTTAAACAAGCTTCCTAAGAGTTGTTAAAGAAGCCTATGAGTACCAAGGGGATTTAACGAAGGAACGGGGTCTCGCTCCAACCTAATCAAGCCGACTTACACTAGATGGTTTCTAATATAAGAAATTGGTTATCGCTTAGGGTTAAAGTTGTCTAAGTGGAATTGAGTTGCCCGAACTTGAATTTAATTACGCTTGAGCACTACACACCTGTTTATACTAGCTATGAAGGTCCTAGGGCTCATATTATGTATTTATTGGGTTTCCTATACTGTCAAGTCTGTCGAAATCTAGGAGCGCCGCTCTAGGTCCAAATTCCAAAAGTCTATTTGGCCAGTGGTCTTAAGTCGTACTAAATGGGACTGCATTACTAACCCTACCTCAGGATTTGGAATGTCATGTTTGGTAGGAGGGTGGGTGGGGATTAAAATTAATGATATAGGCTTTGGAAAATGAGCCTTGTGTTGGAAAAGGGTGAGATGGGATTTCCAAATCCCAGGACAATGAATTTCTAAGTGAAATTTGAAAGGAAATCTCAGAATTTACTTTTAATTACGTACATTCTAAACATGGTATCGGAAAACATGGGATATACCCAATCCAAGGACAATACCTAACACATACATTTATTATTACTTATACAATTCTATCCACTTAACTCACCTAATGCAGTTTGGCCGAACAGGCCCTAAAGGGAGAAAAGGGGCTGGAGTTTTGGTTCTCCACAGATTTGGTTCTCATCAGGGGTTGTAGAAGCCCAAATGATAGGGGTTTAAGAAAGAGCATGGAGAGAACAGGTGGGTGAGGAAGCTCACACAAGATTTAAGCTCCAAGTGGGCGTGTGGGGGTCCAAATGAGAGAAACGAAAAGGGAAAGGAGAAGAGGGCTGCAATGCACGATGGGAGTGGGTAGGCTGTGGTCGAAATCAGTAGGGAGGGTGATTGGAAATGTGGTTTTAAAGAGAAACAGCAAGGTTGGAGAGAGAAAACGGCAAGGAGGGGAGGTTTGTGAAGGAAGTAGGGTTTCGGGAGGTTTTCGATGGATGGGACATACATCAGGGGGGTCCCACAGCCCCCAAACCCAATCGGCCCGAGCCGCGGGCCCGGCCCATTAAAAAAAGCGGCGAGGCCTCGCCAAAAAATTTTAGATTTTCCAAAATGGGGCCCCACGGTTGTGATCCTCCAGTCCGCTAGGCCCCAAAAAAACCCTGGGTCCCACCTTAGATCCCTTTGGAAGTGCTCCGATTGGCCCCCCAACTCCATTTCGTCAATTTCGGGTAGTTTCGGGACAATCGGACGTATCTTGCAATCCGGAATGAGTTATCTGACGTAAAATATATGAATTTGGGGTAGAACGAGCTAATGAAGCCAACCAAACGCGCTGTGCCGGGTTGCGCAGCACGAAATTGTAAAAAAAAACCCTCCGATTGACGGTCGTTTCCCTGTTTCAATTTCGTTTTACTAAAAATAGTAGTTTTAGTTTGATTACTCTTCATCTGTTGCGCTTTAGGAGTTACGCTCATTGTGAAAAGAGTTTAGAATAATTAGGAGAACGTTTTGGTGAAGTCAAATAGGACACTTATTATTTTTGGCCGAAAACCTTGCGCACTAGTAGACATCACAACCTTATATAGTAAGTTGTGAATTCTAGGAGTTTTAGATGTAGTTTGTTTCTGATTTCTTTCTCATTACTTGGTATTCCTATTTAAAGGGTTGTGAACTCATTTTTAATTATTCATTAATCAATTTCGAATTTATTAGAATTTATTTTTTTACTTTCTGCTTTCTTTTCTCGCAGACTCGAGAAGTCTCTGTGAGGAGTCCAGAGAAGCTCCGAGGATTTGGAATAGTTACATCATCACTCTTATTACCGATTTTCAACGGTTAGGGTGAGGTGGATTGTAATCTAGAATTATCTATAGACGGCTTAGGAATATTTTAAGGTCGACCCGTGCGACCATGGTTGAATACAAACTCGATTTCGGCGTTTGTTTTCAGCGAACTTCGCCAATTGGTGAAGTCGGGATACCTATGACTGTTTCTACATTCCGTGGCTCCCTCCTAAGTCAGAGTGCTTCAGTGTGCATCGTGTGACCATAACCCAGGTCCGGTTTAATCCAAATCATGCTCTGATACCATCTTGTAACGCCCTGAAAATTGGGGGTCGAGCATAAACTCAACTCCCGAGTTCCAGAACATCACTTATGCAACAAAATGAATGATGATTGAATGTTGACTGTATTCGTGCATTGAACATGAGTGAGATTAAGCCAAAACAGCATATCATACTCCAGAGACAGTTAAATTTGCAAGCGGAAGACTATGATATATAGATAAAATATATAAACTATGATGAGTCTCCAGAGTGTGATAACATTACTAGGTTAAATAAATACAAGTACAGTTCTAAAATATACAAAATGTGTAAGTTTAATGTCTTCTATCCCAAGTACCACAGCCCCGTCAATACAGTACCAGGTCTTCAGAGACCCGTCAGAGAGTTACATAATAGGAGAACTCCTCATCACCATAGAAGTAGTCCGGCTCTGCTTCATAAGCATCGCCATCATTTGAAATTCAACAAATCTGGTTGGTGTGTACAACACCGTCCCGTAACGTGGGAGTGAGTAGCTAACTCAGTGGAACAATAAAGCATAGGTTAACATGTTATCAATACAGTCAAGCAGTAATGATAAAGCAATAAAATCAAACACTCCCAACTACTCTTATTAATGCAAGTATGAATGACATGATGTATGCCCTCACCAACATACTCCCTCATGCGACACCATCTCACGCTCGCGGCATGCTTTCATCCCACAGTGCTCCACATCTTCCAGGCACATGCAATGCATGATGAGCATGATTACCGAGTTTTTAATTAGTCCATTTCAAACAGCAGGATTGGGAAACTAAGGTACCTCCCTTGTATCATTCCCAAACATGATCCATTCTAGGGTCGTCAGTCCTAGTTAATATTAGACGATGGTGTGTTTTCTAGGTCACTGCAGAGGCTGCCAGGGCTGTTACGCACAAAGGTTGCACCACTCTCCCATCACCCCTTAAACGATTCATCACTATACAGAAATAGGCCTAGTTCATACTCTATATACCGCGACAAACTCTAAGGCTCACCGCGATTTCAGAGTATGCTCGAGGTCACTACAAAAATTTGTCGGGGTACATTGCTCGCATACGTTACACCACTCCCCCATCACCTTATCAATGTAGGCCGACAGCACGAATATAGTGTCCCATACCACCATAATCGGCTCACGAGTTAAGGTGCTCACTGGTCACTACGGGGAGGCACGTAGCCCCAGCGTAGGCCGACAGCGCGACCACGGTGTCCCATACCACCATGCCCGGCTCATGAGTCTTAGCGGATCGAGGTACCATGGTTAAAAGGGATTCCACTGGTAAGTTTGGTACCCTAGGTTCAAGTAGTAGCGTCCAAACATGGCGAACATACATAAGACAGATCGGGTTGCCTGACGAGCTCAGCTAGCTCGAGCGCACAACAAGTTAAACGACATGAAGTGCATAAGCACTTCGCGTGGCCAACCACTATCGCCAACCGAAGTACGACTTGAGTTCGTCGAACACATCTCACATGGCAAATGAATCACAGCCACGAATTCAATTCTGGTACCGATTGTCTGGACTATAAACATATCCCCAAACACAATCAATTTCAAATAGTAAAGCAGTAATGGATCAAGGCTCAAATCATACAATCAAAGTTTGATAATATCCGTCTAGGGCTGCCAAGGCTGTTGCTCGCATTCGTTGATCCACTCCCCCATCACCCAACGTAAACATGAATTTAACATATGCATTATATAATTAAAATCATAAAAGCAGTTGAGCATGTTATAAAGCACAACACAAGCATGAGTTTGTACATATTCAATTCCTAATCACACAGCTATTCAAGGAAATCATACACATAGTTAAAGGAGTTGAGAATTATATCTCAACACCCTTAAACATTACAATTTACTAACTACTACTCATTCAGACATTTCAACAAACACTTTAAAATAATAGAATCAACATACATGACATATGTTGATCACAGAGGTATAAGGCCAAATCCTTTCACTAGGGAGTTACCCCAATCATAACACGCATACACCCATGACGGATAGTCATGGCAAGCAGGAATCCAAGTTCCATATTCATTCAGTCATTTCCACAAACACTTGGGCCACACATTTTAGCATATATAGTGTGTATTGGCCGTGGCGTGATTTAGGGCAAATCCTTTCGTCAAAGGGGTATTGCCAATACAACAATCAATTATCCATGACAATTAGTCATGGCGAGCACGAATGAGAATTCTATACTCATTCAGTCATTTTCACAAGCACTTAGAATACACTATTACAACATACATGGTGTATATTAGCAAAACATGTATTAGGGCTATCCTTTAGCCAAGTGAGTATTTTATCCATGTATAATATATTACTACAGCAAATAATCATGATAAATACATCTCCAAAATTTATACGTATATAGTATTTTCTAGAATACGCATTTTCAACATACATAGTGTATACAAACAAACATGTATTACGGCGATTCTCTTCGCCAAATAAGTAATTTATCCATATATCATATAATCATACGACACATAATCATGGCAAACACATTTCCAAAATATACATGTATACGGCACTCCTTACAATACAGTATTTCTACATACATAGTGTATATTAGTAAAACATGTATTTCGGCGAATCCTTTCGCCAAATAAGTCTTTTATCCATATATCGTATATCCATACGACAAATAAACATGTCAAACACATTTCCATAAAAATACGTATACGGTATTTTATACGAATACCTAGAGTATGTGAAATTCCAAATTCTACAATTCTAATCGAAACAGAAAACGGAAAGCACTTTGTACATGTGCAATTGCATGCAGATCATGAATCTACCATTATCTGACATTGAAAGCGTTGAAAACCGCAACCTATACACCTAAAGTCCTCACCTTTTGTCGTAGAATCGTAACGGAGTCGATAGGTTCGCTAAGCTTCCGTATACGGGAGTTTGGCAACCTATAGAATGAAATAGGTTAGCTATTTCATAACCTACAACCTATACAACCCTAAAACAGGTTAGGGTTAGGGTTTCTTACCTAGAAACGACGTTAGGAATCGCCGGAAAGCGATGAGAATCAGGCGGTGGAGCCGAATAGCGGGAGGAATGGCAGCAGGGAGTTCCTCCCACATCTCCCACACTTTCTCTCTCTTTTCTCTCTCTCAATCTCAAATTCATATGACTGCCATGAGAGAGGGTTTAAGGTCCTTATATAGCCTAAAAATTTACCAAAATAGACTCCTGTTCAAAGTATACTTAGGTTATAAGCAAAGCGGAACTTTTTCAGCTCAACGGAGGACTTCTGGCGGGCCTCCTTGAGCCAGAGGTCGGACTTAAGCTCACTAACGCTGGATCTACGTTCTATTAAGTTTTCGTTTCGGTCGGGATTCCAGATCACGCTTGGCGGACCAGTTTCAGTTCAACGGTCAGCGAATCTCGATCGGAGATTACGAGTACATGTAAATGTGTATGAAATTTCTCCTGATCCAAGGGTGTAATTTGGTCAGATTCTGACGGTCTGGTTGCTTAAAACTGATCCGCAAGCAACGAGTCTCAGATTACTATTCAAGATATTTATTTTCAAAGAAAACAAGTGTTTTCACACTCTCTCGCTCCGGACTCAAGCGAAACGGCAGTAGTGGAACACTATTTGGATTTGATTTAGAGATGGTTGTCAAGCCCCAATGAGGCGGTCCTAGTTCCTTAACTCGTGTTAATCGGACTTCCGACGTGCGGTCCAGATCCGATCACGGAGTTTCGAGATGCTCCCGAGAGCAGCCGGGTAATGAGATTGATCCTAGATTTTAGGGTAACCTAGCGTCAATGATTCTACAAGTTTTGGGTCTTGCAGATCGTATTTAAAGTGATTGGTGCTAATTTCACAAGCGCTCTAGTTTAACACTGGCTAATCCTCGCCTAATTTCTAAAGGATTTAGTCCTGAGAAATTTCTGTCTGAGGTGGTACCTGGGCCTTTGTAGTTTGTATATAAAGTGATCCAAGTTTTACTACTTAGCTAGTTTAAGATAGTATCTAGGGCGAAAGTGCTTTGAGAAATTGAAAGCACAAGGTAGTGAAGGGTGGGATTTGTGAAGAAAATGGTTTGAAAAGGGATTTGAGGCTTTAATTGAGCGTTTAAGAAGTTAAACCTGTGTTAGGATTGATCCATTGCCTAAGGACGTCTAATCCCAGGTTGGCAAAAATCCGGGATGTTACAATCTACCCCCCTTAAAATAAAATTTCGTCCCCGAAATTGGCTAAGGGTAATAAGGAAAGATTTTATTATTTCTTTTGCCGAAGTTTTATTGATTTCGAGTTTCCACGCGTGGTAGGATATATACTAGCCTAGTTCATTTTAGTCTACCCCCCTTAAAACTTATTTCTTTATCCATTTCTCATACCCTGATAGTTCGCTACAATTTATTTCTTTACCTATTTGGAGTCTCGACGACAATTTCCAATTATCTAGAGTAATATAGCTGTTTTCATTGTTTGACCAACACGGAGAGACGGTAATAGTGGGCTCGATCTCGATACATCGATCATCTACCGGGCCAGGGTAGGAAGCTCATCGTATCACTTCCGAATCCTGGTGGATCCTGGTCTTCTGCTCGGCCAAGCAGTGAGTCCATTGGTAGTCGCCCAGGATTGAGAATTGGGTCAAGCCGCGAATGTTTCGCAGTTGTATATTTTAGTACCTCCGTAGTCCGATCACTCTAAAAACGTAGGGAATGTCCATCATTGAAAAGCTCAAATTGTCTATGTCTATGGTTACCCTTTAGGTCTTAGTTTAAGAGAAGCCTTGATATTATCTATGTCCAAGGAAGTAGTGAATCAAATCTTACTAGATGATCCTAAAATGGTTTCTCATAGTAGAACTTGCTAGGGCTTCTATAATGTGCGTATGTTAACGAGCACCGTTTCGATCCTGGGCCAGTGGAGTAGGGTCCACCACGCTTTCACTGTGCCACCCAGATCAAGAGATGCAATAGGTAACCTAACTAGATTTGGCTCATAATGTTCTACCCCCCTTAAAATTTTATTTTCACCCTCAAGGCTCAAGATTTATGTCCTGCACCGTATATCGGAACAAGGTGTAGTTTAGGATCTATCCTTGACATGAATGGAAAATACATTGGTCTGACTTTCATCGACAATGTATACTATGGCATTGATACCTGTGGTTACAGAAAGAAACTAAAGAATGATGGGTATTGTAGTTGATTGCAGGGACAGGTGTGAGTTTGAGGCAAGATGCCTAATTCTACCAAGGAGTTTTGTCACGGTCCAGAATTATCCTATTTAATCGTGTCTAGCTTAATAGGCATGCTATCTTTCTACGTTCATAAGCACAATATGTATGCCGACATGGCATGTGATTTAGGACCTGATTCTTAACTGTCTGCTGCTCACTTGGGAAATTCCTTAGGCCTAAAAGGAAATATTTCTATTGGCTATATATTCTTACACTTCTCAAAGACAAAGTTATAAACTTTTGGTTGTAAGTGGTCAAGCCAACACGGAAGGAAAGTTGTGTAGTGGGTCAGAATCGGATACATGGACCTTCTGCCTCGCGAAGACAGAAAATTGTTGTATCAGTTCTTAATCCTAGTTGATCCCGACCTTCTGCTTGATCAGAGCATAGAGTTCATTGGTCACCACCAGGATTGAGAATTCGATTCAAACCGTGAATACCTCGCTTATAGGTAGTGTCTCTGCTCCGTGTTCCTGATTGTACTAAGTCCTTGAGAAGGCAATTCTAAGGGTTATATTGATTTGACCTAACATTAAATCCAAGGGATCTATAAGTTTTCTCTGGGCGTGAATAGGTTCTACGTTAAACAAGCTTCCTAAGAGTTGTTAAAGAAGCCTATGAGTACCAAGGGGATTTAACGAAGGAACGGGGTCTCGCTCCAACCTAATCAAGCCGACTTACGCTAGATGGTTTCTAATACAAGAAATTGGTTATCGCTTAGGGTTAAAGTTGTCTAAGTGGAATTGAGTTGCCCGAACTTGAATTTAATTACGCTTGAGCACTACACACCTGTTTATACTAGCTATGAAGGTCCTAGGGCTCATATTATGTATTTATTGGGTTTCCTATACTGTCAAGTCTGTCGAAATTTGGAGCACCGCTCTAGGTCCAAATTTCAAAAGTCTATTTGGCCAGTGGTCTTAAGTCGTACTAAATGGGACTGCATTACTAACCCTACCTCAGGATTTAGAATGTTAATGTTTGGTAGGAGGGTGGGTGGGGATTAAAATTAATGATATAAGCTTTGGAAAATGAGCCTTGTGTTGGAAAAGGGTGAGATGGGATTTCCAAATCCCAGGACAATGAATTTCTAAGTGAAATTTGAAAGGAAATCTCGGAATTTACTTTTAATTACGTACATTCTAAACATGGTATCGGAAAACATGGGATATACCCAATCCAAGGACAATACCTAACACATACATTTATTATTACTTATACAATTCTATCCACCTAACTCACCTAATGCAGTTTGGTCGAACAGGCCCTAAAGGGAGAAAAGGGGCTGGAGTTTTGGTTCTCCACAGATTTGGTTCTCATCAGGGGTTGTAGAAGCCCAAATGATAGGGGTTTAAGAAAGAGCATGGAGAGAACAGGTGGGTGAGGAAGCTCACACGAGATTTGAGCTCCAAGTGGGCGTGTGGGGGTCCAAATGAGAGAAACGAAAAGGGAAAGGAGAAGAGGGCTGCAATGCATGATGGGAGTGGGTAGGCTGTGGTCGAAATCAGTAGGGAGGGTGATTGGAAAGGTGGTTTTAAAGAGAAACAGCAAGGTTGGAGAGAGAAAACGGCAAGGAGGGGAGGTTTGTGAAGGAAGTAGGGTTTCGGGAGGTTTTCGATGGATGGGACATACATCAGGGGGTCCCACAGCCCCCAAACCCAATCGGCCGGAGCCGCGGGCCCGGCCCATCAAAAAAAGCGGCGAGGCCTCGCCGACCTGGCGAGGGCATCGCCAAAAAATTTTCAATTTTCCAAAATGGGGCCCCACGGTTGTGATCCTCCAGTCCCCTAGGCCCCAAAAAAACCCTGGGTCCCACCTTAGATCCCTCTGGAAGTGCTCCGATAGGTCCCCCAACTCCATTTCGTCAATTTCGGGTAGTTTCGGGACAATCGGACGTATCTTGCAATCCATAATGAGTTATCTGACGTAAAATATATGAATTTGGGGTAGAACGAGCTAATGAAGCCAACCAAACCCGCTGTGCCGAGTTGCGTAGCCCGAAATTGTAAAAAAAACCCTCCGATTGACGGTCGTTTCCCTGTTTCAATTTCGTTTTACTAAAAATAGTAGTTTTAGTTTGATTACTCTTCATCTGTTGGGCTTTAGGAGTTACGCTCATTGTGAAAAGAGCTTAGAATAATTAGGAGAACGTTTTGGTGAAGCCAAATAGGACACTTATTATTTTTGGCCGAAAACCTTGCGCACTAGTAGACATCACAACCTTATATAGTAAGTCGCGAATTCAAGGAGTTTTAGATGTAGTTTGTTTCTGATTTCTTTCTCATTACTTAGTATTCCTATTTAAAGGGTTGTGAACTCATTTTTAATTATTCATTAATCAATTTCGAATTTATTAGAATTTATTTTTTTACTTTCTGCTTTCTTTTCTCGCAGACTCGAGAAGTCTCTGTGAGGAGTCCAGAGAAGCTCCGAGGATTCGGAATAGTTACATCATCACTCTTATTACCGATTTTCAACGGTTGGGGTGAGGTGGATTGTAATCTAGAATTATCTATAGACGGCTTAGGAATATTTTAAGGTTGACCCGTGCGACCATGGTTGAATACAGACTCGATTTCGGCGTTTGTTTTTAGCGAACTTCGCCAATTGGTGAAGTCGGGATACCTATGACTGTTTCTACATTTCCTGGCTCCCTCCTAAGTCAGAGTGCTTCAGTGTGCATTGTGTGACCATAACCCAGGTCCGGTTTAATCCAAATCATGCTCTGATACCATCTTGTAATGCCCTGAAAATCGGGGGTCGAGCATAAACTCAACTCTCGAGTTCCAGAATATCACTTATGCAACAAAATGAATGATGATTGAATGTTGACTGTATTCGTGCATTGAACATGAGTGAGATTAAGCCAAAACAACAGTATCATACTCGAGAGGCAAGTTAAATTTGCAAGCGGAAGACTATGATAGATAGATAAAATATATAAACTATGATGAGTCTCCAGAGTGTGATAACATTACTAGGTTAAATAAATACAAGTACAGTTCTAAAATATACAAAATGTGTAAGTTTAATGTCTTCTATCCCAAGTACCACGGCCAATCAAGACTGGTCTTGAGAGACCCGTCGAGAGATTACATAATAGGAGAACTCCTCCTCATCACCATAGAAGTAGTCGGCTCTACTTCATAAGCATCGCCATCATCTGAAATTCAACAAATTTGGTTGGTGTGTACAACACCGTCCCGTAACGTGGGAGTGAGTAGCTAACTCAGTGGAATAATAAAGCATAGGTTAACATGTTATCAATACAGTCAAGCAGTAATGATAAAGCAATAAATCAAACACTCCCAACTACTCTTATTAATGCAAGTATGAATGACATGATGTATGCCCTCACCGACATACTCCCTCATGCGACACCATCTCACGCTCGTGGCATGCTTTCATCCCACAGTGCTCCACATCTTTCAGGCACATGCAATGCATGATGAGCATGATTACCGAGTTTTTAATTAGTCCATTTCAAACAGCAGGATTGGGAAACTTAGGTACCTCCCTTGTATCATTCCCAAACATGATCCATTCTAGGGTCGTCAGTCCTAGTTAATATCAGACGATGGTGTGTTTTCTAGGTCACTGCAGAGGCTGCCAGGGCTGTTATGCACAAAGGTTGCACCACTCCCCCATCACCCCTTAAACGATTCATCACTATACAGAAACAGGCCTAGTTCATACTCTATATACCGCGACAAACTCTAAGGCTCACCGCGATTTCAGAGTATGCTCGAGGTCACTACAAAGGGTTGCCAGGGCTATTGCTCGCATACGTTGCACCACTCCCCCATCACCTTATCAATGTAGGCCGACAGCACGAATATAGTGTCCCATACCACCATAATCGGCTCACGAGTTAAGGTGCTCACTGGTCACTACGGGGAGGCACGTAGCCCCAGCGTAGGCCGACAGCGCGACCACGGTGTCCCATACCACCATGCCCGGCTCATGAGTCTTAGCGGATCGAGGTACCATGGTTAAAAGGGATTCCACTGGTAAGTTTGGTACCCTAGGTTCAAGCAGTAGCGTCCAAACATGGTGAACATACATAAGACAGATCGGGTTGCCTGACGAGCTCAGCTAGCTCGGCGCACAACAAGTTAAACGACATGAAGTACATAAGCACTTTACGTACAACCACTATCGCCAACCGAAGTACGACTCGAGTTCGTCGAACACATCTCACATGGCAAATGAATCACAACCACTAATTCAATTCAGTACCGATTGTCTGGACTATAAACATAGCCCCAAACACAATCAATTTCAAATAGTAAAGCAGTAATGGATCAAGGTTCAAATCATACAATCAAAGTTTGATAATATCCGTCTAGGGCTGCTAAGGCTATTGCACGCATTCGTTGCTCCACTCCCCCATCACCCATGACGGATCGTACAGCGTAAACATGAATTTAACATATGCATTACATAATTAAAATCATAAAAGCAGTTGAGCATGTTATAAAGCACAACACAAGCATGAGTTTGTACATATTCAATTCCTAATCACACAACTATTCAAGGAAATCATACACATAGTTAAAGGAGTTAAGAATTATATCGCAACACCCTTAAACATTACAATTTACTAACTACTACTCATTCAGACATTTCAACAAACACTTTAAAATATAGGAATCAATATACATGACATATGTTGATCACAGAGGTATAAGGCCAAATCCTTTCACTAGGGAGTTACCCCAATCATAACACGCATACACCCATGACGGATAGTCATGGCAAGCAGGAATCCAAGTTCCATATTCATTCAGTCATTCCCACAAACACTTGGGCCACACATTTTAGCATATATAGTGTGTATTGGCCGTGGCGTGATTTAGGGCAAATCCTTTCGTCAAAGGGGTATTGCCAATACAACAATCAATTATCCATGACAATTAGTCATGGCGAGCATGAATGAGAATTTCTATACTCATTCAGTCATTTTCACAAGCACTTAGAATACACTATTACAACATACATGGTGTATGTTAGCAAAACATGTATTAGGGCTATCTTTTAGCCAAGTGAGTATCTTATCCATGTATAATATATTACTACAGCAAATAATCATGATAAATACATCTCCAAAATTTATTATCGATATTTTCTAGAATACGCATTTTTAACATACATAGTGTATACAAACAAACATGTATTACGGCGATTCTCTTCGCCAAATAAGTAATTTATCCATATATCATATAATCATATGACACATAATCATGGCAAATACATTTCCAAAATATATATGTATACGGCACTCCTTACAATACAGTATTTCTACATACATAGTGTATATTAGTAAAACATGTATTTCGGCGAATCCTTTCACCAAATAAGTCTTTTATCCATATATCGTATATCCATACGACAAATAAACATGTCAAACACATTTCCATAAAAAATACGTATACGGTATTTTATACGAATACCTAGAGTATGTGAAATTCCAAATTCTACAATTCTAATCGAAACAGAAAACAGAAAGCACTTTGTACATGTGCAATTGCATGTAGATCATGAATCTACCATTATCTGACATTGAAAGTGTTGAAAACCGCAACCTATACACCTAAAGTCCTCACCTTTTGTCGTAGAATCGTAACGGAGTCGATAGGTTCGCTAAGCTTCCGTATACGGGAGTTTGGCAACCTATAGAATGAAATAGGTTAGCTATTTCATAACCTACAACCTATACAACCCTAAAACAGGTTAGGGTTAGGGTTTCTTACCTAGAAACGACGCCGGGAATCGCCGGGAAAGCGATGAGAATCGGCGGTGGAGCCGAAAAGCGACAGGGAATAGCGGCAGGGAGTTCCTCCCACATCTCCCACACTTTCTCTCTCTTTTCTCTCTCTCAATCTCAAATTCGTATGGCTGCCATGAGAGAGGGTTTAAGGTCCTTATATAGCCTAAAAATTTACCGAAATAGACTCCTGTTCAAAGTATACTTAGGTTATAACCAAAGCGGGACTTTTTCAGCTCAACGGAGGACTTCTGGCGGGCCTCCTTGAGCCAGAGGTCGGACTTAAGCTCACTAACGCTGGATCTACGTTCTATTAAGTTTTCGTTTCGGTCGGGATTCCAGATCACGCGTGGCGGACCAGTTTCAGTTCAACGGTCAGCGAATCTCGATCGGAGATTACGAGTACATGTAAATGTGTATGAAATTTCTCCTGATCCGAGGGTGTAATTTGGTCGATTTTGATGGTCAGTTGCTTAAAAGCGTCATCCGCAAGCAACGAGTCTCGATTACTATTCAAGATATTTATTTTCAAAGAAAACAAGTGTTTTCACACTCTCTCGCTGGGACTCAAGCGAAACGAGCAGTAGTGGAACACTTGTTTGGATTTGATTTCCGAGATGGTTGTCAAGCCCAGCGAGGCGGTCCTAGTTCCTTAACTTCGTGTTAATCGGACTTCCGACGTGCGGTCCAGATCCGATACGAAGTTTCGAGATGCTCCCGAGAGCAGCCGGGTAATGAGATTGATCCTAGATTTTAGGGTAACCTAGCGTCAATGATTCTACAAGTTTTGGGTCTTGCAGATCGTATTTAAAGTGATTGGTGCTAATTTCACAAGCACTCTAGTTTAACACTGGCTAATCCTCGCCTAATTTCTAAAGGATTTAGTCCTGAGAAATTTCTGTCTGAGGTGGTACCTGGGCTTTTGTAGTTTGTATATAAAGTGATCCAAGTTTTACTACTTAGCTAGTTTAAGATAGTGTCAGAAGTGGCGAAAGTGCTTTGAGAAATTGAAAGCACAAGGTAGTGAAGGGTGGGATTTGTGAAGAAAATGGTTTGAAAAGGGATTTGAGGCTTTAATTGAGCGTTTAAGAAGTTAAACCTGTGTTAGGATTGATCCATTGCCTAAGGACGTCTAATCCCAGGTTGGCAAAAATCCGGGATGTTACAAAACCTAAACCTATAACCTTAACCTAAACCTAAAACTTAACCTATAACCTTAACCTAAACCAAAACCTTAACGTATTCTTAAATCCCTAAACCTAAACCTACACCTAATCCTAATCTCTACTCCCTAACTGTGACGCCCTAAACTCGGGGAACGGGCTTACAGAATTCCCGATCGTCGAATCTGGCGCTGACAGCCTCCATAGTACCCCATTCTCGGCTCCCAGCGCCCATACGCCAGATTCCGATCCGGGGATCCTACAAGGAGGATTTTCAGTATGAAATTTTTTTTAATGGAGCGTAACCACAAGTATAACCAAGTCACAAAACAGCAATACCACATATCCACTATATCAAAAACTTTTAAGTACAATGCGGGAAGGAAAATACAAGATGATCAAAAGTCTCCAAAATGATCTGATCCGCACTCCTGCCTCAGCGCTACTGCTGTCTAACGCTACCTGCACGCAACGGTCGTGCATAAGCTTACAAAAGCTTAGACGGTGGTGTAAGTGTGTGCACAAGGCAAACGCCAAGTGTATAGTATCAGAGTAATGCGGAAATGTGCGGTAAGTCCATGAATGCTACCAGCTGTACCAAAGCTATGTAATGTAAGGCATGAATGCTATAGACCATACTAAGGCCATGTGATGCGAAACATGAATGCTATCGGCCATACCGACGCAATGCATGGCCTACATAGCCGAATGCCATATGCAAGATGCAATACAAGCATGCCAGTTCTCATCATGTACACATATCAGTACAGTTCCTTTCTGAATATCACCAGGGTCTAATACAACTCACACTGACTGCCTCCTCCCTAGCTGCACAGTTAAGCAAGTGGAAGAGACCACACTATCTGCCTGACTAGTAGTCTGCCAATACCTACCCGGCTCGTCGATAGCGAACACATTTACTAACTGGTCAAACTCAGCCTAGCTTATAGCCCCCTTACTCAGGCGGATAAGGCCACACCCCCTTCCAACTGACCATGACACAGTCGGAGATGCGGCTTACTGGTATTCAGCACTCAGGCGCTCGTGTATCCACTCGGTCTAGACGTTGGAGCATCTCCTGGTACCAAAAAGGTTCTAGGACTTTCACCCAAGGGCATCCTAAGTGCCCACAGTACTAGAACAAAGTATTTTCGGTATCTGATACGGCCATCCACGATGTGTCTGTGGAGCCACGGCCCTGATGTCACTTGGGCGTGCAGTGATCAAGTTACACATATGTGAGATGCATGAGTCATACCGTATAATCATGCAGCAATCTCACGCGTACCACATGATCATGTGGGGCACTCCGTCTCATAAGGAGTCCCGTAAATGTCTCAGCCTAACCGGCTTATGCTATGATCAAACATCCCTCACATCAAGCATACAGATGATGCATATGGGTATGAGTCATGGAGTTACACTAAGCATGCTATGAGATGATGAACTATCCTCACACGAAGGTGGGCTTAGATGGCCTACGCACAACAAACACGGCCTATAAATGAGCCCAGGGAGATTTATAATGCGGACATTAAACCAACATTATTCTTACAATGTGGACGTCAAACCAACATTGCTCCCAAGGCATGGCCCGCCATAACCATGGAGAAATCACTCATTGCGATGGACCCTAAGGACAACCCGTTGGGCCTCGATCTATGGGCCTTAGATACATCAAATGGGCCGCATCATATGGGCCTTTTTAAAGTCAAGTGGGCCATATCAAAGGGGCCTTATGTACATTGCAATCGGCCATACCCCATGGGCCTTTGCATACATCACAATGGGCCTCAACCCATGGGCCCTAATGTATCATAATGGGCCTTATATATTCGCCAAGGTGGGCCTCAACAACGGCCACACTTACATCGGTATGGGCCTCCTCATATGGGCCTCATGTGTATACTAAGGTGGGCCTCAATGGACGGCCACGAACCAACCAAGAAGGGCCCCATACATATACCAAAGTGGGGTCCACTTGAAGTATAGATCTGACTCATTCTTTAGCTCAAAAATGAGTTCTCAAAATGGGTGGACAGTTTAGATGTAGCACATGCATCATGGTGGGGCCCACTGTCCTTGGACCGTGCGAATAAAACACATATATCATAAGGGGGGTCCCATTAGCCGTCCTCCAGCCAGCAAAAGGGCTGGACGGCATGATAAAACACATACATTATAGTGGGTCCCCACCGTCCGCTTGGACGGTGGGATGGAACACATGCATCACTGTGGGCTCCACGTGAGGGCCCACCATAATGTTTACCTGTTGATAAGGTCACGAAGACCTGGACGAATAGGAAAAACAAATATCAGATTGATTCAAAACTTCCGTGACCCCAAAAAGGGTTTCAATGTTAGAGTTCAATCACTGCTGTTTTGTGTGGTGTGGGCCACCTGAGATCTGGATCAAGCTGATTTTTGGAGAGGACCCTCCTCAGGAGGTGGCCCACCAAATCGACGGTGTGGATATAATAAATACATCATGGTGGGGCCCGCAGCTGAGGGCCATAGGACCCTGTCCGCCGGCCTACAGGTGCAGGCAGCGCCTCTGATGGTGTTATGAGGTTTTTCATGCGCGGACCCACATCAGCCGAATCCACCCCAGCCACTAACTTCCATGGCCTAAAACGGACCAAACAAGTCCAATATCTGATATTTTTCAGTGAATAGGAACAACAGGGTAGTTTTTCAATGGTAGAAATCACTGTTTTACATGCTATGGCCCGCCTGAAGATCGGATGGACTTCATTTTTCGGCTCAACGCCTAAAATAGTATGAGGAAAGGTATGGACGGCATGGATTGAATCTGTTCATCAAGGTGGATCCTATACAAGTGGCCCACTCCCAATGCCTTGAAAAAGGCTAATATTTGTATTTTGCTTTTCAATTCCAGAGAGTCCCTGGACTCTCTTCCCTTCTTTTTTTTTTTGTTTGGGCGTGCAATGCCTTTAAGGTGGGCCCTTCGTAGGTGGGCCACCACATGGTGAGGTGGTATGGTTACAATACATATGTAAAGTGGGCCCCACATTTAGATGGTTTGGATCTAATACATGCTCCATTATGGGGTCCATCTAAGTGGGCCATAGGGCCATAATATCATACACAAAATAATAAAATAAAAAGAGAGTGGGACACGTATGATGGAGGGACCCCGACACTATGGGCCCTCCATTTCAAGCATCCAATCATACATCAATGGGTCCCATTGCATATGGGCCCCCCAAATAAAAGATCAACGGTGGAGATCCCTCTCCACCCAAAGCGAACGGTCTATATAACCTCTTTATGCAAGGAAATATAAACATCATGATGGGTTCCATGGAGAATGGCCCCATCATGGAATGATCATAAGGATCAAGGTGGGTCATTGGCTACACCTAGGGTCCAAAGTGAGATTCACACCATTGATCGGTAGGCCTTACTTGGCCCATCATAAAAATATGAAAAAAACTAGCCTATAGGAGCACCCATCGTCGATCCTCTTGGTCCGTTGGAAAGTCGATCTCCTTGAGCTTCACTTTGATGGTGGAGATGAGAAATGGATGGCTAGGATGATGGATTTTGGAATGGAAAAGTGAGCCACCAAAATCACATTCCTCTCACATGGAGAAGCTTGGACGTGGGTTTCTTGCTTGGGTTTGGGATGGTTGGGAAATGTGAAGGGAAAGAGAGGGAGAGAGAGAGATTGTAAGGAGAGGGAGTGATGGGTGTGATGGGTGAAAGGGTGTGAGTGATGGGTGAGGTGATGGATTGGTTGACTTTTGCGGTTGCTTTACTTGTGGAGAAAGGAAGCATGGGGGTGCTTGTACTTGACATGAGGGGTGATTGATGGGATTGATTGATAGGATTGATTTGACATGCCATAAAGATTCCCTTGGGATTACAAATGCGCGGCGTTTCTTCAAAATAAACGCCAGCTCATATCTTCTGGTCAAGGTATCGGATCGGTGCGTGAGTCACGGCGTTGGAACTGCGACGACGGTGCGGTCACAATGATACAGGTCTCGGATTAAACCGACTAGAATCTACAGGATATGACTTACGGTCGTGCGCAACATCGATTATCGGTCGCGGACTGCCGAACTTCGACTGAAAGGATCGCGGGATTCGACGGAATAGTACGAACTAGGATACGGGTCTTACACTAACCTAAACCTAAACTTGAAAACCCAAACCTAAACTCAATCCTGATCCCAAACCCGAACCCGATTTCCTAAACTTATAACCTTAACTTAAACCTATTCTCAAATCACAAAACTTATAAACTAAACCTAAACCTATAACCTTAACCTAAACCTAAAACTTAACCTATAACCTAAACCTTAACCTATAACCTTAACCTAAACCTAAACCTTAATGTATTATCAAATCCCTAAACCTAAACCTACACCTAATCCTAATCTCAATTCCCTAACCTAAACCTAAACCTAAACTTGAAAACCCAAACCTAAACCCGATCCCGAACACAAACCCGATTTTCTAAACCTAAACTTATAACCTTAACCTAAACCTATTCTCAAATTCCAAAACCTATAACCTAAACCTTAACCTAAACCTAAACTTAACCTATAACTTAAACCTATAACCCGAACCCGATTTCCTAAACCTAAACCTTAACGTATTCTCAAATCCCTAAACCTAAACCTACACCTAATCCTAATCTCAACTCCCTAACCTAAACCTAAACCTAAACTTGAAAACCCAAACCTAAACCCGATCCCGAACCCAAACTCGATTTCATAAACCTAAACTTATAACCTTAACCTAAACCTATTCTCAAATCTCAAAACCTATAACCTAAACCTAAACCTATATAACCTTAACCTAAACCTAGAACTTAACCTATAACCTAAACCTTAACCTATAATCTTAACTTGTAACCTAAACCTATAGCCTAAAGTCAATTTCCTAAACTTTAACTATAACCTAACCTAAATCTAAACCTATAACCCGAACCCGATTTCCTAAACCTAAACCTTAACGTATTCTCAAATCCCTAAACCTAAACCTACACGTAATCCTAATCTCAACTCCCTAACCTAAACCTAAACCTAAACTTGAAAACCCAAACTTAAACCCGATCCCGAACCCGAACCCGATTTCCTAAACCTAAACTTATAGGTTATAGGTTAGGTTTAGGTTAAGGTTTAGGTTTTAGGTTAGGTTTTAGGTTAGGTTTAGGTTAAGGTTTAGGTTTAGGGTATTTTTATTTATGATGTTAAGCTTTATATGTATTTATGCGTGAATGAATGCGATGTGGATAAGATTGTTTGTGTTTGGATGAATGTAGTTTATGTTTGGATGGATTTACTAGTTTGGGTTTAGATGGATGTGAATGTGAATATGATAAAATATATTATTATATAACAGTTGTATATCATGATGAATATGATGAAATATATTGTAACAGGTGTATATCAGGAATTTTGTGTTGGAATATTTTTTTTTTAAAGAGACTTTTAGCGATGAAAATTTTCGTAACTAAAAGTTTTGCAAAATATTTTTAGCGACGACAATTTTCATATCTAAAAGTTATGCAAATATTTTTTAGCGACGAAAATTTTCGTAGCTAAAAGTTTTGCAAAATATCTTCAGCGACGAAACTTTTCGTAGCTAAAATTTTTGCAAAATATTTTTAGCAACAAAGATTTTCGTAGCTAAACGTTTTGCAAATATTATTAGCGACGAAAATTTTCGTAGCTAAAAGGTTTGAAAAATATTTTTATCGACGAAATGTTTCGTAGCTAAAAGTTTTACAGGTATTTTTAGTGACAAAAATTTTCGTAGCTAAAAGTTTTACAAATATTTTTAGCAACAAAAATTTTCGTAGCTAAACGTTTTGCAAAATATTTTTAGCGACGAAGATTTTCGTAGCTAAAAGTTTTGCAAATATTATGAGCAACGAAAATTTTCGTACCTAAAAAGCTTGCCTTTGCCGACGATTGAAATTTTTCGTTGATAAAAACCTCTTTCGTCGGTCTTTTAGCGACGAAAATTTTCATCGCTAAAGGTGAGATTTCTTGTAGTGCTAGTGAGATCCGGTACACTCAAGGGTTGAGTGTGTCCGCCGAAAGTGGAGTAGACAAGTAATCGAACTACTATAAAAATAATTATGTTTGAGATTGTTATTTTCTTCTACTGCTCGTGTGATTTCCCTAAATGCTTTTATATTTGATTATTTGAGATCACACCTCACACACAGTCACGTCCATCATAAACTATGCTCTGCATTTTATTTATCTTTCAAATAGTGTTATGACTGGATCCTCTACTTGGCTTGGAAACCATTAGAGTTATTTTGAATTAATCCTGATACATGCATATTCTCTTAGGATAAGATTGATAGGATTTTAAAATATCATAAAATACTAAGAAGTCCTATTTACCCCCCTCTAGGACATATTAGCATATTTTCACTTCAACTAAAGCGGTCATTATTGCAATTTCAACATCATATGTCGGTACGGGATCCCGCATATGATCATCTCGAATAACGGTCGACAGTTTAACAACGACTGGTTTTGAGGCATGTGTGAAAGGCTCGGGGTTTGCAACGGTTACTCGTCTCCTCGGCACCCTTAAGCTAACAGTGGGACGGAAGTGGTCAACAAAATCATCAAAAACCACCTCAAAACTAGCTTGAGAAAGCCAAAGGAACATGGGCCGAGGAGCTCCCTATGTACTCTGGGCATATTGAACTACTGCTTGGACGCCGACAGGAGAAACCCCCTTTCCCTAGCTTTCGAGGCAAAAGCCATCATCCCGGTTGAAATGGGGCTCTCCATGACACGTGTTCGATCCTATGATGAAGCTCAGAATACCGAGCAAATGGCTCTGGGCCTTAATCTACTCGAAGAGAGGAGGGAGCAAGCTCAACTCAAGATTGCAACCCGATAACAACAGATCGCCCGATTCTACAACTCCCGAGTAAGGGTGAGAAGATTCCGAACAAGAGATTTGGTTCTCCACAGAACCTTCCAAAACAACAGGAACCCGATTCGGGGACCTTAAGGCCGAACTAGGAAGGACCCTACAAGGTGACGGGCACAACCCGACCTAGGACCTATTGACTCGAAGACATGGAGGGAAAACCTCTGCTACATCCGTGGAACGTCGAGCATTTGAAGATCTACTATCGTGAGAACTGATCAAGCTTCAAGTCAGGATCTGCATATCTACTGTTTGAAATCTACAATAATCGATCTAAGGTTGGTAAAAGATCATCAATGAATCAAATACTTGGTAACCCTCTTTCTGGTGTTCAAACCAGAAGACAATTGGAAAATATTTGCAATTATATTTGCGTTATTTCCGAAATAGAACCGGCTAATGTAAATGACGCACTGGCTGATGAAAGTTGGACTTTGGTTAAGCAAGAGCCTAAAAACCATTGATCTTAAGATGCCTACTCCATTTGAATAATTTGTAATAATTTAAGTTTTAGCATGTTTACTTGATATTTCTTAGATATTTCATCTATTTTGGTCTATAATAACTTTGAAGATTTTTTTATTATCTGCACACTCTTGTTTATGCACTCTCTTTATTTTATATGTTTTATCCTTGATATTCATGTTGCATACATCATTTAATTATTTCTTCCTTTGTCAACTTCTGACAAAAAGGAGGAAAAAGAACACAACTCCATAACACTTGAATTCTATGGAATTATATTTTTTGCATGTGATAAAGTATTGGATTGTATAGATATATATTCTATGTGACTAAGTGCTTATTGGGAGTTATGAATGCTTGTTCTAAGGGGGAGCATCAAGATCATTAAGATATGATATCACTGGTGATGTACAAATGTTCTTTTGAGCCAGAGCTCATATTACTATGATGAGTCTGTGAGATGTTATAATATTTTATGATGAGTTGTATGATTGTATGATGAGTTGTGTATGATTTTGTTTTGTCACGAAATTGACAAAGAGGGAGATTGTAAGTGCTTATACTTAAGCATAATTAGGATTGTCAAATTTCGTAGTCTTGAAAGGAGCACAAACACTCATGAATATACTCTTCGACAACTTATGAGGAACTCATAAACACTCGATCAACATCTCAAGGAAGACTCAATATTCAAGCCTTAAAAGCTTTACTTGAAGATCATAACACTTTGTATATGTCAACCGTCAAGTAGTATAACCTTAGAATGACCCTAGGTTAGGTGTTTTTAAATCATGGCCGTAAATATAATATACATAATCTAAATACACTGAAGTTAGGATAGCCCGACTTTTTGGTTTGGCCAGCCTAACTACCTTTAGCTAACCCAACACATTTCGGGCAAGTATACAGTAAGATAATGATTTTTCGTGTCAAGTTTGGCTAGCCCAACCTTGGGTTCGGCCACCCCGAAATGTTCAGTCAAGTTTCCAGCAGCCTTAAATTTTTAAATCTAAGGGAGATTTGGCTAGCCAAACCTTATATTTGGCCAGCCGAATTTTTGAAAAATCTTATCCTGCGAAATCCAAATGTCGTTGGATCAATATTGTTGGAATTCAGTCAGCCAAACTGAAAAGTTGGCCAGCCGAATTTCCAAGACCTTTGACTATAAATAGAGGCCTTCTCTCATTCATTTCAACAATAAAAAATCGTAAGCAATATACTCTAGTAAGGAGAGAAAGGTAGGGCCTTCTTAACCTATTCATGCTGTAAATCTTATTTTAATTTAGCTTATTTTATTATCTTTTCTCAAGTTAGTTTTAATCATTTTCAATATAGTAATCCATACTCTACTTGAGAATCAGATAATTGAATTTGCAGCATTAGGGTTTTGTTCATTGAAAATACATTAGATCCCTATCTTTATCAATATCCCAAGAAAGAAGATCGCTGCAATCAAGCTACCGTTACGTCTTCGACTCGACATCAGAAGATAAGGAGTGTAATTTTTTTTTATTGTCTTTTGGGTTTTTCTAAGATAGTCTAGAAATCTTAGCGGGTTGTTTTGTGGTGATCCCGTGAAAATCACAAGAATTATATCAAGTTGTTAAGATAACCCTATGAAAACCTTGAAATAGTGAAAGCCAAAATTACAAGGGTATTAATTTTGGGAGTGGAGTAGGTGTGGGGTTAAGCACCGAACCACTATAATTCCTTAAGCAGTGGTGGTGAATGTTTATTTATTTATTGATTTCCTTATGATTGATTATTTCTTGTTAAGTTTAGTATTTTAATCTCAAAGATGTCGTGAAATAAGGTTACGTGAAATAAGGTTATCCTGCCTAATTCTTTTAGGTGAAGGTTGTCCTAACAACTATTTAGGTGAAGGTTGTCCTACAAACTATTTGGAATCAAGATTTCAATACTCTAATCTATTGAGAATATATGTGTTATTATTTTACATTATATCGAATTATTTTATCTTGTCCTCCTCCCCCCCCCCCCCCCTCTAGGACATCTATAGTTTGTCCTTTCAGTCTCCGGTGGAAGTTAACGTAGGTACTTGGACTAGGACTAAGGTTGTTGGTTAGTCGTAGAAAACCAACTCAAGTCTCTTGTAGGAGAGACTCCGATGAAAATGTACGTTAGGTCCTTATGATAGGGCTGTAAGAGTTAGACGTGAACCTAATTTAAAACCTCCAATAATGAAATCCGGTACACTCATGGGTTGAGTGTATCCAACAAGGGTGTAGTAAGAAAACCGAACCACTATATATGCTTGTGCTTAAGATTGTCTTTTGAGTACTTGTTTAATTATGCTTATGTGGTTGATTGATGAATTATATGTATGCGTGATTAGATGAATGTTATGATTTGATAGGTAGCACATCCCACACACACATGTACACTATCATATATAGACTATTTGTATCATTAGCATATCATTTGTAATCTATGTGATTAGACCTTTATTAGCTTGGAAGAATTAGAGTTAATTATTTACTTAGTTTAATTGTCATATTAGTTTAAGTAAGCAATTGCAAGTTAAAATGCTTAAATTTTATTTGGTCCTAATCACCCCCTCTTGGACATAAACATCATTCTATAGCTCCGCCAAGCTTTCGCGCATAGCTATGATATCCTACACCGTGTGTAATTTTAGGTGTTAGGCACTCACTTTACCCGCACAAACGTACAATTTCTACTTCACGAGATCTCTCAAACTTTTGACGATTGGGTTAGTACTTGTACACTAGTGATGTAAGGATGTATCCAATGCAATGCCTATGACAAGCTATAGCTTTAGCTAGATAAATTCACCTTGATTGCCTACTTGTTGAAGCAATAAATCAACCATTCTAAGTTTCCGATGGACAAGATCCACTTAACTTGGCAAGTCACAAAGCATACATTTGAACTGGTTGGGTGTTGAGTGCTATGTATGAAAGACTATATATATATATATGTGTGTGTGTGTGTGTGTGTGTGTGTGTGTAATGTTGTGCATGTATGATGCTATGTTAAATACATCGCCTAGGACAAGCTTTGGTTCGGCTAGATATATCTGCCTTAACTCCTCCACTTTCCAAAGTAATAAACCAATCAACACAAATTTCTAATGGATAGTATCCGACTATGTCAACAAGCCATAGAGCATATGTTTGTACCGACTTAGTGTAAGTTATAATGCAATGCTGAAAGGATGATCTTGATGAGCAGAGGGGTTGAGAAGGGAATAGGTATTACACAATGCTAATGCTGGGATTAGATGAAGCTACTAGAAGTTGGACGGTTGGATGAATGGTAATGTCGCAAGGATTGGGTTAAGTGGCCAGGATTGAGGTCTTGATGGCTTATTAGACTATGGATTGGGATGGACTAAGCTTGACCTAGGCTGGACTCGTTCTTATGGCTCTTTCCTCTCCTTGGTGGAGGGATGGAATGGTTAGGCTTGAAATTGCGGTAAACCGCTATTAGTGAAGGAATTATGTCCAAGTGTCCTAGAGGGGGTGAATAGGACTTTTCAAAAATCTTAATCCTACTTAATGCAAATATTAACTTCTAAGCACTAGAAAGCATGATTAATTAACAAGCAAACACATTAAATAACTAGGATAGTGAAATATATGAAAGCTACATTTTAACAAACATGTTGTGTACATTAATTAAAAAGAGCATGAACAGTTGTAAACACAAATAAGATCAAGCATCACAAACACAACGATATATAGTGGTTCAGCTATGTGCCTACTCCACTCCTTGCTGACGCACTCATCCCTATGAGTATACCAGATTTCACCATCCAATGGTTTTAAATTAGATTAACCATAAACCTTTACAACATACACAAGGTTAACTGAGGTGCCTACACAAGACAACCCTAGGTGCCTATACAAGGAAACTAACAATGCCTATACAAGGAAAACACAAATGCTTACACAAGGCAATAGATCCTACACAAGGAGTCTATACGTATTCTCCCATCGAAGGCCTACGAAAGGTCTTAGCGAGTTTGAAAAACCAAACTTTGAATCTCAATCCTACACAAGGAAAGGGCTTCAGACACAATGGACTCTATAACTTATAAGTGAGTGAGCCCCATTTTAATACATGTTGATGAAGATCTTCCTTTTGATGAAGAGTCTTCAGCTCCCTTGAACCGCAACCGCTTGTAGATGCTCCAATCGAGGTACCGAGGTTGTTAGGTTAGGAGTTAGCTCAATGTACTCTAGTTAATGATGAGTCTTTAAGAGCTAGAGAAGATTCTCAAATGCTAAGCATTCAATGATCCCAGCATAATGATTTGTTATTAAAGAGTACTGTTGGATGATCAATAAAGGCTGGAGTTCATATTTCAATCAAGGGTATTAATATACCAATAAATGCCTTTAAGCCATGGATTAAATGATGAACTCCTTTGGAAAGAGGGCTTGAGAGTAAGGGTATTAATTATGGTAATCACTATCTCAAAACACTCTTCAATGCTTGCTCTCAAAGCCAAGAAGCAACCTAAGTGATATATAAAGTCAAATCCCAATGGTAAAAACAATGGGCAGAAATCTGTCGTTGTCGATGCCATTAAAGGGTCTTTGATGCCATTGACTTCCTGCACTAAGGTTTTAAAAAAAGTGTAGAATAGATTTTTTTCGATGTCATTGAAGGGCTTTTCGATGTTAACGAGAGATGGCTCGATGCCATCGAGATTTTTCTTGAAAAATAGACTTTAGTTGCTAGACATATTGAGCTCTTTTTCGATGTTATTAAACATTCTTCGATGCCATCGAGATTTAAATTTCGATGTCATCGAGAATAAATAGATTTTCCTATGAAAACTCACTGAACAATTTTATCCATATTTCGATGCGATCAATCAGCTTTCAATCCCATCGAAAGTATTTTGATGCCATCTGAAATATATGATTTTCCTTGAAAGCTTGCTAGACAAACTAGTTCAATTTACGATGCCATCAAACAGTGTTCAATGTCATCGATAACTTACTTCGATGCCATCGAAATGGGTTTGATTGCATCGAGTATACTTAAGTTTTACAAAGCTTGCTGGAGAAAAATGGCCTTATATCAATGTCATCGAAGTGTGTTCGATGCTAACATATCCAGAATTTTCACAGTTTGGTTGTCGGACTGTTAGGCCTCTGTTTCAATGTCATCGAGCAGGTGTTTGATGCCATCGAAGCTGCTTGATTGCAGTTCGATTTCAATCAACAAAACATGAATTTGGCTTATTTTCTTTTATCTTAACAATCTTTGAACTAACTCTAATATAAGCTTACCAATGGTTTTGTAAACATGATTTTTGGGTAAGTTTAGACATTTTACCTGATAGGGTTTGGTTGGGAAGTGAGGCTTAATTTACCTGTATAGTATACTCGAATTTCTTTAACTTGGTGAGTATTTGGTCTTGTAGTCTTCATATATGGCTCACTTGACTCTAGGACTCAACATTCACGTATATTGACAAACAAGGGCACTTTCAAGGCTAAGGGCTTATGGGGTTTCTTAAACTCTTGTAGTCTTCATACCTGTATAGTGTACTCGATGCTTAAAATAAGAAGGGGAGGAGGCTATTTATAGCCTCCCAGCCCAATTTTCTGGTAATTTTTGTAAAGTTTGAGGTTAAAATGACTTGGATGATCTGGATTTGAGATTGTCATGTGACAAGATCTCGAGGGTTGGATTAGATGGCATGGACCGTAATTTTGGGTGTAAGAGGGGTATAAGAGTCCATTCAACCAGGCACCCGGATGAGGGTGGAAAAGGGGAAAGAGGCACACATATTGTGCTCCCTGCCAAAGCAAGGAGTTTGTCATGTGGCATGCGACACTTAGTGTGTCGCCTAGGCCACACGGGGCTCCTTGTTTTGGTAGGTGAGCTCCCTCAAACATGTGGAGGCCTTACCTTGACTAGTGCCAGTTTTCGTAACTCTGGGATTTTAAATGGGCATGGCCAGATGGGCTTAGTTTATGATTGTTTTGGGCTTGTTTTGACAAGGTGAATTATTTGGTTAGGCTGACTAGGTGAGTTGACTAGGTGAGTCAACTCAACACATTGAGTCAGTAAGTTGACTAGGTTTGACTAGGTTTTAGGTTTGGATTAGGGTTTTTGAAAAGGAGAGCTTAAGAAGTCCTTGGGGGGGGGGGGGTGAATAGGATTATGCGAAATAATCAAATAAAGTGTTGAATAATAAATAAATCAGAGATCTCAATTGCCTAAGTATTGAAACATTGATTTCAAATGATTCGTAAGACAACCTTCACCTAAAAGTTTAGGCAGGACAACATTATTTCACAAATACTTTTAAAATCAAAATCTTAAACTTTGTAAGAGTAAACAAAAATAAATATTACAATCATTCACCGCTTGAACTGAAATGTAAATACAACCATTCACCACATAAAAGATAAAAACATTTACCACATGACACAGAGAATTTTAATGGTTCGTTGTGTTAACAACTATTCTAAAACAGCCACAACTACTCCACTCCCAAACTTAGGCCCCGTTTGTTAAATCTGAAGTCTAAAGACCGAATCTGAAATTTAAAGCCTGAATCTGAAATTTAAAGCCTAAATCTGAAATCTAAAGCCTGAATCTGAAATTTGAAGTTAAAAAAACTTGTTTGATAATCATGGCTGAAGTCTAAAAATTAAGTACTGAATCTGAAACAAACTGTTTGTTAACAAACATGGTAAATGTCTGAAATATGTTAATTTGACACATTTGCCCCTATCTCTCGTTTGGAAATGTTTTACATTTTTTAAAAAAATATTTTTATTAAATGAAAATAAAATCATTATATTTAATTTAAATAAACTAAAATACTAAATAAAAAACTAAAATATCGTCATAAGGCCCTCAATTCCTGTTAGGGGAAGGTTGTCACTATGTGTTGTATAAGATTGAACACTAGTAGCAACAAAATCTTTGAATAAGGCCCACTTTATATTTATAGCTACTGAAAGGTTGAGTAGCAAGACTAAGCTATTGAAGTGACGTCAGCAAGTTCCGTGGGCCTAACCATGATGTATGTTTTATATCCAGACCTTCCATCCATTTGGAGAGATCATTTTAGGGCAATATCCAAAGAACGAGTTAAATCCAAAGCTCCAGTGGACCCCAAGACAAAAAACAGTGGGACAGTGACGCCCACCATTCAAAACTTCTAAAGGCCAACGAAAGTTTTAGATTAAGCTGATATTTGTGTTTTCCCTCATTTCATGTCTTTTTTTAACTTTTGAACAAGTTGGATTTCAAATAAACATTATGATGGGCCTTAGGATAGTTTCAACTGTGAGAATCACTCTCCCCACTGTTTTCTGTGGCAGGGTCCACTACAGCTTTTAATCTGCCTCATTAAATGGCAATTGCCCTAAAATGATATCTCAAAATGGATGGATGGTGTGGATACAACACATATATCATAGTGGGGCCCACAGAACTTGGTGACATCACTTTAGTGGCCGACTCGTTACTCAACCTGTTAGTATCTAATCCACGCCCAGAAATCCGCCTCCACATCCTACTTGTATGCGGATTAGCCATGACAGGTTGAATAGCGAGATTCGCTACCAAAGTGACATCATCAAGTTCCGTGGCCCGCTAAGATGTATGTGCTTTATCTACACCGTCCATCTATTTGGAGATTTAATTTTAGAGCATGAGTTAAAGAATGAAGAAGATCCAAATATGTAGTTGACCCCACCACAAAAAACATTGGCAAGATTGATGCCTACCATTAAAACCTTCCTAAGGCTCACCGTGATTTTTATTTGAAATCCAACTTGTTCACAAGTAAACATAGACATGAAAGAAGGGAAAAAACAAATATAAGCTTGATCAAAAACTTTTGTGGCCTATTTAAGTTTTTAATGGTGGGCGTCACTCTCCCCACTATTTTCTGTGGTGAGGTCCACTGGAGCTTCGGATTTAACTCATTCTTTGGATCTTTACCTAAAATTATATTTCCAAATGGATGGACAGCGTGGATACAAAACATACATCATGATGGAGCCCACGTAACTTGGTGATGTACCTTTAGTCGCGAGTCTCGCTACTCAACCTTTTAGTATCCAATCCGCATCCGCAGAGATCGATTGGCTACTCCCCTGCCACCAGCCAATGGCTGATGGTCGGTGTTTTGTCGATCCGACCATGATGTATGTGTTTCATCTATTCCGTCCATCTATGTTTCTAGATCATTTTATGGTATGAGACCAAAAATGAGGTATATCCCAATCTCAAGTGGACCACATTACAGGAAAACAGTGTTGAATGAAAGCTGACCATTAAAAACATTTCAGGGGCCATAAAAGTTTTGGATCAAGCTGATCTTTGTTTTTTCCATTCATCTAGGTCTGTATGACCTAATCAATAGATTGAATGTCAAATAAACAGTACATTGGGCCTTAGGAGAATTTTAATGGTAGATATCCAATCATTATTGTTTTCTTGTGGTATGGTCCACCTGAGATTTATATTCCTCTCATTTTTTGTATCAAGCCCTAAAATGATCTTTAAAAATGGATGAATGGAATTGATCAAACACATACATCATGGTGGGGCATAAAGAAGTTTCACAGGTTAAAAGTTGATTTTGTGTTGCGCAAACAATGTAGAGAGAAAAAATTACCGTAGTTACTTGAAAAGGGGTAATTTTGGAAGCAAAAATTTTTGCTTAATGAAAATTTCACTGAGCGCATTCCGCATTCACCATTAAGCCAGACTCCTATTACGAAGAATTCAGTGAAAAACCATTTAGCGCTTTCCTTCTTCCGCACTAATGATGCATTAACAAACACCACTACACACGGAACATTTTCCCAATTCCACGTTAAGTGCAAAAATTCAGCGTTAACAAACAGGGCCTTACTCTCCATGCAATCTTGACTTTCACTATGAAAAATGTTTTCTCAGGGTCACCTTAAAACTTGATACACTTGTGATTTTACCGAGCTATCATAATTAAACCCCTCACTGAGATTTTCACGCTATCTCAGACAAAACCTACACTGAGATTTTCTGCCTATCTCAGAAAAACCAAACAAAGAATTGAATGTATACTTATCTTCATCGTAGAAGATGTATCAGAAGTTGTTGCCGAAGAACCGCTTTTCTTGAATGTCGATTGTTCAATGTTCAGTCAAATAGAAAATGTGCAGGGTTCTATCGATTTTAATTAAGTTCAAACCAATGGCTACTTGAGTTAATTCTCTTAAATCTCAAAAGAAGAGCAGTATTCACTCTCTTTAGAATTTAAGATTAAGGGAATTAAATAAAAACTATAAAAATAATTTATAAATACCATTCAATAGCTAACTAATAACTAGAGCTTCTCTCTCTCTTGCAGAAGAATTTTAATAATAATAATAATAATTGATATTTTGAATTGAGAGAGAACCTCAATTTATAGGCAAAGAAATTGAATCTTTGGCTAGCCCGAGCAGACTGGATTCTGTTTAACGGATTTCAAATTTGTGCGGGATAATTTATCCAATTTTTGACTAGTTCAAAGACCAGTTCGACTAGTCGAAGAGCTCTGTTCGACTAGTCAAATTTGGTCTTCGACTAGTCGAAGATCCCAAAATTTGAACTGATTTAGTTGCTGGACTTCGAACCAAATTTTCTTGGGCTGGTCGAAGATTAGTTTTGACTAGTTGAATAGAAAATTTGACCAGTCGAATTTGCGACCAAAAAATTATTTTCCTTCAACTTGAACTTGGACTGGCCGAAAAAACTCAGACTACTCGAACCAAACCTTAGGCCGGTCGAATTCGAAGCAAACACAAGTGTAAAAACCCAATTTAAATAATTTTTGAAAGCACCTAAACCTAAGGTCTTTCTAGGGTTTTATACTACCTGAGATATGTGAAATATTTGAACTTCTTTGTCTTAAACTTGATCACTGATATCGTCTTGACTTTTGAGCTTGATCTTGCACTTGAATATCAGTTGATCTTTAGCTTGATCTTAAAAATGTACTAGACTTGAGCTTGATCTTTTCTTGAGAATGTACCAGACACTTGAGCTTGATCTTCTCTTGATCTTGATCTTGATCTTTTCTTGATCTTGAACCAGTCTTTAAGATTTCTTGACAAGTTGTTTTTGATCATATGAAATTTGACAGCTAAAGAGTGCTTTAATCATTTTGGCACTTACAATCTCCTCCTTTGTTAATATCGTGACAAAACACATCAATAAAAAAGAGAATAATGAAGTCTTATAATCTTGTTATAGAAAGTTTTTGAACTTTTCAAAATGTTAGTACTCTCCCTCAATTAGTACTTCCCCTGTAGCATTTCATGGCATAAAACATTCCGTAGCATATAGCATTCCATAGCATATAGCATTCTTCAATTAAACATGACATGCATTCTTCAATTAACTACATGACATGCAGCAACAATTTTCAACAAATTTTCCTATGCATACATGCATTCTCTAAGAAACTCTCCCCCTTTTTTGTCACAAGTTGACAAAGGAAGAATGAACTAACTTGATAGATAATGAATATGAAGAAGAAGTATATAGTTAGGAGATATGTGAAGTAGGAATTAAGTATAAGAAATAAGCATATGAAATTGCAAATGTCAGGAAAAGCAAATGACAATAAAGAGTTTAGGGAGTCTAAGGAAATCATTCAAACACCATCAAAAGTAAAGTTTAAAGATTACATATCCATAAAAATCAGTTTCATCAAAAGATAACTAATCTCAATCCGATCAAGACGAGGAAGGAGCAGGCATTGACGGGTCAAGTTGATTCAAACTCCGGCCGATGCGATGGAAGTACTTCTTCATGTACGTCATTGTAGACTTGTGGGTTTGAACCAATTTTTCCTATGAGACATGAAGTGCTTCAACTTTCTCCTCCAGAGATTTGAGACGATCATCTACCTGAGAGGGCTGATAATCAGGATCATTTGGATCATCGGTTTCCTCCAATTCATCAAAAATATCATCCATGGTTGTATCTTCAGGTTGTTGTGCTTCCTCCTCTTCTTTACTTTGGCCAGGAAGAGGTTTCAAATTCATCTTATTCAGCTTAGCATTATTAAATAGGAGTTTTGATTCCGATGCCTCAGACGATGGAATGTTGACATTACAATGCAAAGCGAGGCAAGTCATAAGGTATGTAAACGGAATAGAACCATGCTTGGAATGCAATCGAAACTGAATAATGATGTAACAGATTAAAGAAGGAAGATAAACTTGTATACCCGACACAACAGAATGAAGAACTCAAGCCTTAAAGGGAGTAAGTTCAGACTTATTCCCTGATCTAGGATAAACATTGGAAGTAAAAATCCTATGTAAAACTCAATACTTAGGGAGCATTGGTTAGCAGGGAGGGCATTACCCGACTTCCTTTCGGCATTAAAGTGACAGAATTTACGTGTTATCGCTTGCCTTTCAGTGTGGGTCATTTTGTTAGTTAAATTGGCAATAGGAATGTGTCATCCGCAACTGTAATTTCAGTCAATGCCGAAATAATGTAGCGAGTAATTGTGAATGTCCTTTCAACGAATTTAATTGTGAATGTGAGATCTTCAAGAGAAACATCACATATGGAAGCATACATTCCCTGTACAATGGAATGGTAAGTCGTTCTGCCCCAACCAAAAATGCGTTCCCAACCGATTTCGGTGAGAATGGGAACAAGTCCAAAGGAAGAAATGTGATCAAGATTAACTGATCTCTAGATGATTATATCCTTGGTGAGGAAATCCCTAACGTGCTCTGAGTCTTCTTCGGTGGCCCGCAGGGTTCTCACACCTAGTGGATTCAATCTAGATGATGATCTACCGCAGCTTTCGCATGTTGCCGTTTTCTTTGATCGAGACTTCATTTTGGTTTGCACAAGAAGGAAATTAAAGAGAGCGAAAGGAATGAAGCTAGATCAGATTATGAAGAAAACCCACTGTTCATAACCCCAAGTGTAGGGTCGCGATGTAGCAATAATCTCAATGAGACCGAGGTTGAATCCTCAGGGACTAAACTCGTACATTTCTGAAAGTAACTAGAAGTAGAACTAGAAGAAGATGTAAAACTAAATCTAAAATCTTTGAGAGAGTAATTGTTATTATTGTAATTAAAACTTGTGAATTTAAAGGTGGGAACTGGGGTGCCAAGGATCCACTTGTAGCTCTTGGGATGCTACCTTACTTGATTTAGGAGATCTAACTGGAATCAAAGTCCTATCTTATCCAGTTGGAGAAAGAGATGATTGAATCTCCGAACTTCTCATTGATCTAGTCTCAAAGGAGGAGAATTGTGAGGATTTGGAAGGGATTCTGTCACCCAACCATGTCTCGGAGACGATGGCAAACAACAAGATTTACCAATCCCACAATCTCAATTACGAAAAGAAGATATTTAAAGCTATCACGACCTATTATAATTTGAGTCATAACAAACCATTGAAAACTGAAAATATTCCTTAAAATCAACTAGAAAGCAATGAAGTTCAACATAAACATGAATCAAAGCAAAGTAAACATCTCAATCACACTACAAGCTTCACCTCTTAGCCCTAGCTAAGAGGTTTAGCCAACCATAGACATGATTGAACTAAGGACTCTTAAATAAAACATAAAAACAACTAAGTAAGAAGAAGAAAAACCTTGGCGGCCGCTCTCCACCCTTTTGCTTCACTCCTTAAACACTAGATGATGCCAAAGAACGTCCTAGGGACTCTTATTTATAGTTTTGAAGCTCCACCTTACGCATCGATTTGGAATTTCCGCGAACCGACTTGAATTACAATGTAACACCCCGTACTTTTCAATACTCGGGTGTCACCATGGAGATCTAGTTTAATTTACATGTGTGTGGGAACACACATAACTTACATTACATGTCATCATTCGGCGATTCACGATCTGTCCATCTTAACCATTTCATGTGGACCATGGCGATGATGGACCCTTAAGAGTTTAGTTCAATCCGTCCTAGACTCTAATGGCTTTTAACCATCTGAATTTGAGCTAAGACAATCCACAATGCATCTATAGGGTTTAAAGTTAATCCACCTTGGATTGACCCTTAATCGTTTATGGTAAGGTTGTGACTCCAACCCATGATCTAAACTGGCAGTTGAGACTTGTGGTATTCATCTTATCACAAGGATAAATCAAGCCTCGAATTTTGTCCTAAGCTAATGTGTATAACCTAATCCAACTGTCCAACATGAGTCTCGAGACTTGAATTAAGAATATTCATCTAGTCTTCGAAACTCCATCAGATGATACATCATTTAATGATTACAATTAGTCCCTTTGATCACTAAATTTATCGAGGATTCTCACCTAAATTAGGCTAGGAACCCTAGAGATCACCAATGACTAGGTTTAGAATCGATCTGACCATCAGAACTTTATAGGTCGTAAGATAACCACATGTTTAGAAAGCATGGCCCACCCCTGAGCATTGGGATCCACCCCATCTTTGGCCAAATCTTCTATTTAAACCCATAAAATGTCTTGGACAACATGGATCTTAGAAGAACATCGTTTGCAGGGTTTGAATCACCAAATACATTGTTCATTAACTCCAAATCCAAGCTATGGGTGACACACAAGCTAAAATTATAAGACCTTACTACATGGGCCTTAAATCCCACAACTCCTCACTAAGTGGGTGGCCTTTGGGCCTTAAGAACTTTTGGATAGGGATGGATTAAGATCAGAAAAATTCTAACCATTAGATTGTTAGAAAGTGTCATCTTATCACACAAATCAAGTCATAGGGTCCACCTAAACTTTGGATTTGCCTGATTTTTTATTAGCTGCCCTGATTGTGACCTCCGAAGTGAATAGATGGATTGGATCTCCTTGATCACCACTATGTACCCCACTTTTGACTCGCGAGTGCACAAGAGGACATGCACCTGCAGTGCACTGAGCCAACGGACTCGGTCAAACATCTTTGACCCGAGCCAAACCAAAAAAGGGATGGTTTCTCCCTCCTTTCTCGCTGGATTTCAAACCGAGCGGACAATGTTAGTTTGCAACATAGGTGGCCCACCATCTCAGGTCAGATGGGAAATTGGAACCGTCCATCATGATGGGGAGGTCGGTCTAATTAGACACATGAAAATTTCGCATGTGGAAGCCCGCGCACGTGAGCGCAAAAGGAGTTGCACATGCGACTTGTTGCCGAAAACGGAAAAATTTGTTTTTCTTCCTCTTTCCACACTGGCAATCACATGGGTTGCCTCTGCAACATCCTAACCCTCCGTTTAGGCCTATCTCAACCACCCATTGTTGTTACGTTGATTAGGTTTTTGGCAGAAAACCGGTGCAAAAACCGCTATTTTGCTAGCTGTTTCTAGAGATCGGAATGCAGGATTGGATCCTGGCCGCCCAATATCCATTCAAGGGTTGTGAGGGAGATAGGGTCGTTATAAAAAGGGAGAGAAAACGCTTCTCCACACGTCTTTTACAAAAACCCTAGAAAATCGGCCGCCATCTTCTTCATTTGAAACCCACCGAGAAAAGCTCATCTGAGCTTCGTTCCTTCCATTCCCTGAGCTTCCTAGGATCCAATAGATCGGCCCACAACAACCATATATAAGGGAAACCCATCAACGTGAGAGCCGCCATTACCAACCCATCATGTTCCCCGACCCGCTGATGCAGTCTCTAACCTCAACCCGATTGTTGATCTCACATTCAAGGAGTTCGGCAGGTGAGCCTTTTTATCAGCATTCCATCCCCGTAAACTGAACTTAAATCCATTGCCATATAGTTCAAGTAGAAACACGACAAGATGGGTGTATGAATGGCGTGTACACACTGTCCACACCGTCCCATCGAGTCCTCCTGATTTCAGGGCGAGTCTGCTCAATGTCAGATGCCTCAGGACGTAACTAGAGGAAGGAAGAGAGAGAGAGGTTAAGGGTTGGTTGTTGTTGGAGTCAGGTTTTAAAACCGAGTTTGATCGGTTCGTGTTTAAGCGTGGTTGAGTCGTGCTTGGGTTGCTGAGTTAGGCACGACTCAGGCTCGGTTCTGGTGTCCATATCTGGACCAGACCTAGTAAGGAAGAAAAGAGAGTAGGATGAAGAGAGAAAGAAAAGAGAAAAGAAAGCAAGCAAGAAGAAGAAGAAAACTAGAGAGAGAAGAGCCTGAGTCAACTCGGCTGGAACTGAGTTAACTCGACTAGAATTGAGTCCAGCTAGGTCAGGTCATGCTGGGGCCCAGTCTAGGCATGGTTGGAGTTCCAGCAAGGAGAGAAGGAAGTGGAGAGAAGGAGAATAAGATGAGTAAGAGTGAGGTTGTTATCATATTGGCACTGATTCGACTCGGTTCTAACTCAAACCGAGTTTAGTCAAGTCTAGGTCGAGTCCGATAGTGTCCAGGGTGGCTAGACGTCACCGTTAGTGGGTCCTATTAGTTGAGAGAAGAAAAGATGAGGAAAGAGAGAAAATAGAGAGGAAGAGAGAGGGAGCTTGGGTCATGAGCAATGTTGTCTAATCGCATATGCGATTGCATGCGATCAACATATGTTGTTCGCATATGCGATCGCACAATCGCATATGCCATGGCATTTTATTTTTTTTCAAAAAAAAAAATCTAAAATTCTAAAAATCTAAAAATTCTTTAAAAAAAAAAGAGGGAAAAACATTAGTACACATAATTGGATTGGGTTATTTTACTTATTTCATTATAGTTTATGTTTTCATTAAGTGATATATTTAATTACTTATATTAGATAAATTTTAACAAAACAATTAACAAGCTACATTAAAAGATAATTAATTATTATAAACTTCGAAGAAAGAAATTTTAATGATAAATGGATAACTTGAAACAACTTACAAGTTATAACTTACAACTCAATTTACAAAAAGTAAGCACAACTTATAAAATACAAAAAATAAACATAATTGAAATAATTGTAGAGAGATTAGAGTAAGAAAGAAAGAGGTGTAAGAGAGAATGAGTAAGAGATTTAGAGCTTTAGAGTAAAGAATAGTGAAAATGGAGGGGATATGAGTTTCTCCAATTTGAAAAAATAAAAACTTGCCAGGCATTGGGAAATATGCGATCGCATATGCAGTATGCGATCGCATACTCGCATATGCGATCGTATATTTATCGCATACAAAAGTATACAATGACATACTTGCTAGGGTCGCATATGCCATCATGGCATATGTGATTTCATCAAAAGTATGCGCATATGCGATCGCATATGCGCATATGCGAACACATTTGATAACAATGGTCATGAGTTGTTGTCGGGTCATGTAGACTCGACACATTGATTTTGAGTTGGGTTTGGGTTACTAGCTGGGTAGCTGGACGACCAGAGAAGAAGGGAGAAAAGAAGAGAAAGAAGGGTGTGTGGGTGAGTTGATGTAAGTCAACTCTTCTCCCCTAAAATAGATTGTTTTAAGTTATTGTTATTGTTAGTATTAAGATGATAATTGTGATTATTAAGCATGATTAACTATTAGTAGATTATCCATGCTAATAAGTAGTTATCACAAATAAAATTATCATTATTAAATATTAGTAATTTATTTATCATTCTTAGGTACAATCATTGATTGTAGATCATACTACTTACTACATTGCAATGATTATTAATGTCGCATAGATAACCTTGATTATATCATTAAGAATAATGGTTGTAATTGCACTCCAATTAACATTCAAAACCTAAAATCTAAGCCTAGAACTAAACTCTAGAATGATACCCTAAATCTAAGTAATTTAAACCCTAGGTAAAGATCTTAATCATAGAAAGTGCGTAGAACTTGGATCTAACTGTGCAAGTTCGTGATTTGTGATAGGGTTCAACTATAAGGGCACACACATTCCCTAGCAACATTAGTTGGCGATTTGACTAGTGAGGTGATGATTTCTTTTTCTTAAGCTTTCCATTTCCAAATTGGTTAAGTAATAGTCTTTATTAGAATCACACATGATATCTTATAGGATGTGATCTCTTACATTAGTCACAAACTCTTAAAGCATGACTTATATTTGATTTATGATTACATGCAATAGTTATTTACATGATGGCTACCATTTAAATTTCAATCCATGATCTTTGTGATTATTATGTATCAAGTGTTTCACATACATCTGGCATGCTATAGTTATATGCTTTCACATGAGCTGTTGTAAGTCGCTTATGAATCTCTATTCACTACACTTACTAATGGGTAATTCCCCCTTGTGTACATGAACCCATACTTAGGATGTAACAAGATGGGTTGTGGTAAGAAATGGGCCCTTGATTTAGAGGATATATCGGATATGCAACATTAATGCGGGATTTACCATCCATATAGCATATGGTTTGAGTGGCTCAGAAATAATCTCTTTTAACCGCTTTGATTTAGCCTTGCTTGACCCTTTTTGCCAATTGATTTGATGCTCCGCGTACCCTTTTTGCCACTGTGATTTGACATCTGTCCCATGTTTTGAGGTTTGCCTGATGTCGCTTTGTTGGCTTATACCATGCGATGGTAGTCCCTACTTATTAAATTCCACTAGTTGACGAGCTTCCATTAAACATCCTAAGATGAAAAAATCTCATGGGCTAGGGATGGTGGTCATGGGACACTATGCTCGAGCTATCAGCCTACGCTGGGTGACGAGCCCCCCGTAGTGACCATTGAGTTACTTAAACCGGCTGATTGTAATTAGAATAATAATGGTTTGGCTAATCATGTATTCATAGTATATTGACAATGACGGGTGGCTAATTCTGAATGTTGTAACATGTGCCCTTAGGCTTAATATGGTATCATTTCGCTAGCCCCCAGATGTAATGCCCTGAAAATCGGGGGTCGAGTAGCAACTCAATTCTCGAGTTCCAAAACATCACTTATGCAACATATATGCTTATGATTCAATATTGTCTGTGTTAATGCATTCAACATGAGTGGGATTATACCTAAACAGTAAATCATACTCCAGATCAAGTTGTAAAACGCAAGCGGAAGACTAAAAGACATAATTACACGTATATAAGTCAAAGATCACGATTGGTCTCCAGAGTATGAATATATCACTGAGTCACCATATACAAGTAATAGTCTCAAAAATCAAAATGTCAAAATAGTACAACTACAATGATAATCCCTGTAGCCCCGTCAATCTGGATAGCCTAAGCGAAGCCATCGGAGAACTGCATATAAGAGAACTTGTCCTGATCATCGTAGTAGTCAAGCTCCGCCTCAGGGGTCACGCCGTCATCTGAAATCAAGACAGAGTCTGGTTGGTATTTAAAACACCGTCCCGTAACGTGGGAGTGAGTGATCAACTCAGTGGACCAATAAAGCAAAGGTTAGCATGTTATCAATTTAATCAAGCAGTAATGATAAAGCAATAAATCACACATCCCTAAGTACTCTTGTTAATGCAAGAATGGTATGAATGTATGATGCGTGCCCTCGCCTACGCTCCCTCAGTGACTTCATCTCACGTTCGTGCATGAACAACACTGCCTCAGTGCCTGACTTGCTACGCTTAAACGCACGCGTAATGCAATGCATGCATATGATTACCAAGTTCATATTAGTCCTTTCCATACAGCAGGGTTGGGAAACTAAGGTACCTCCCTTATATCATTTCCCAACTGATGATCCATTCTAGGGTCGTCAGTCCTAGTAATATCATACGATGTTGTGGTTTTAGGTCACTACAAAGGACTCGTCGCCACGATGCAGTGTAGGCCTAGTTTATACTCTAGTTGCTACGTAAGGCTCATCGCCTCAGCGTAGGCTCAGAGTATGCTCGCGGTCAGGCACTGAGGCAGCTCGAATATAGTGTCTCATACCACCGTATTTGGCTCATGAGCTCTGGTTGCTCACTGGTCACTACAGGTGAACTCGTTGCCCTGGCGTAGGCTGATAGCTCGACCACAGTGTCCCACACCACTATGTCTGGCTCATGAGTCTTAGCGGATCGAGGTACCAAGGTTAACGGGGTTTCACTGGTGAGTTCGGTACCTTAGGTTCAAACAATAGTGTCCATACATGGTGAACATACAATAGGCCAATCGGGTTACTTGGCGAGCTGGACTAATACGAGTGCACATTGTATCGATCGACATGAAGTGCATAAGCACTTCGTGTGGCCTAACCACTACCGACGACCAACACACGACTCGGGTTTGTCAAACACATCCTAAGTGGCGAATGAATCTCAGCCACAAACTCAAAGCCTGTTACTGATTGCCTGAATTATACCCTAGTCCCACACACATTCAATGTTAACAACTAAGCATGTGAAGAGGTCAAAACAGGAATAACCAAGTAGTTTGAGCATATTATCAAGCATGGTATAAGATGTAACATGAACAAGAATCCATACACGTGCATTTTGGTAATAAAGCGATTAAACTAATCAACTTACATGGAGGAAATCATATACATCACTAAGGTAGTTGAGAATCCTATCTCAACACCCACTCAAGGCACTACTATACTAAGTACATCCTTATACAAGCATCTTCACAAACACTTAGACTACACTTAATAGCTTACATAACATATATTGGCCCAAACACGTATTAGAACGAATCCTTTCGCCAAAGAGTCGTCACACGCATAACTATTATATACACACGGCAGTAAATCATGGCAAACACATTTTTAGATTTTATACGTATACAGTATTTTATACACATACAAGGAATACGCTGAATTCTACATAATACATACATAACTGAAACACAAAATAGACGTCGCATTATACATGTGAAATAACACCTAGATCATGAATCTATCATTATTCGACATTGAAAGCGTTGAAAACCATAACCTAAGCGTCTATAGTCTGCACCTTATGCCGTAGAACCGTAACGAACTCAACAGAGACTCTAGGTCTTTGTCAACGATGAAATGACAACCTATATCATGAGTTAAGTCAGCTATCTTGTCAAACCCTAGAACAGATTAGGGTTAGGTTTTCTTACCTAAGAACGAAGTCAGAATCGTCGGAATAGCGATGTGATAGTGACGGTCAGGCACGTAGAATGGTAGGATAGAGCAACAGGAATCTCCTCCCACTTTTTTCACACTTTCTCTCTCTTTACTCTCTTCTCTCTCCTAGAGTTTTCTCAAATTCGTATGGAGTGAATGAGAGAGGGTTTAAGGTCCTTATATAGGCCCAAAACTGATGGGAATGACCCTAGGGCCATGGTATATTTAGGTTATGTCCAAAGGGAGGCTGTTCCGTCTTAACGGAGCACTTCCGGAGCCCCCCTTAAGCCAAAGGTCGGACTTAAGCTCCTTGACCATGGATCTAGGTTGAGTTAAGTTTTCATTCTAATCGAGTTTCCAGATCGCATGTGACGGACCAGTTTCAGTTCAACGGTCACCAAAACTCAATCAGGGTTATAAGTACACTGCCATGTATGGGAAATTTCTCCTGATCCAAGGGTGTATTTGGGTCAGATTCTAACGGTTTGATTACTTATATCTGGCCCGCAAGCGACAAGTCTCAGATTACTTAAATTAGAAGTTATTTCTAAAGAAAACCATGTTTTCTCACACTCTTCACTCCGAGCTCAAGCGAATAGCCCTGAGACACTATCTGGACTTGATTTTCGAGATGGTTGTCAAGCCCAGCAAGGCGATCCTAAGCGTTTAGTCTCGTGGCCATCGGACTTTCGACGTGTGGTCCGGATCCGATACGGAGTTTCAATGTGCTCTTGAGAGCAACTGGGTAATGAGATTGATCCTAGATTTTAGGGTAACCTAGCGTCAATAATTCTACAAGTTTTGGGTCTTGCAGATCGTATTTAAAGCATTTCAAGTGAATTTCACAGCTAATCTAGTTTAGCACTTAATTAAACTCGTCTAATTTCTAAAGGATTTGGTCCTGAGTGATTTCTGCCTGAGGTGGTACTCGGGTCTTTTTATGAAATTTTCCAAGATGTTACACTACACCATCGACTATCGACCTATTTTGATGACTTGGCATCATGCTGTACGAGCTACGCTATGCTAGTGACTGGTCTTATGCATGGGTGACGAGCCCAAGTAAGATTGGATGAGCATCCCTAGGTCGATGTATGCATAGGTGATGAGCCCAAGTCTGACTGGATGAGCATCCCCAGGTCGATGTGCATTCACGCGTCTATGTATTTAAATAAGACTGCATTCTGTTTTGTTTGAATGTCTTGTTGTTTTTAACTATGCTTAGTTAAGGCGACATTGTGTAATCTTGAGGGGAATTCACACTAAGTTGGTCACTCATCTATCAAATATATAACCATATAGATAGCACAGGTGGCTTAAGTGACATTCAGGTTCAGACTTGATGAGGAGTAAGGTACAAGTGTCAGGGATGCATGGCTGTATTTGCCAAGAGGAGCTGCGTGATCTTGCGGCTCAAATTTATATGCATTTTTTTACTGCTCTTATATAAATTATGAAATTCTTGTATTTGTTAATGTCGAGACATTGGTTTGTATAAGTCATTATGGACAACCCCTTGTACACTTTAAATATAAATGCAAATTTTCCTGTATGTTGATTTGTCCATTCTACGCTAAACTACTAACTCTGAAAGATAAAGAAATATATATATATATATGGAATTTGGCTCTCTATAAGTTAACACTCGGGTTTTTGGGAAACGAGTCATATACTCGGGTCCTGAAAACTTAGGGCATTACATTTGCAGTCCGCAACTTTTCCGCGTTACTCTTCCGTCGGATCGAAGTCACCTTTGATCAGACCGAAGTTGAATCCGAAGTCGAGTCTAAATTTGGAAAGGGTTCTGTATCAGCAGTTGCCCGATTTCGGTCGGACCGAACTTAAGTTGTCGGTCGGACCGAATTAATCTTTAGTCGAACCGAATTAACTCCAAAATTTATCGTTCTTTGCTGAAGCTTTTTGTAGACTTTCGGTCGCGCTGAATCCTCCCTTTGGTTGGACCGAACATGTGTTCGGTTGGACCGAATTAACTATTGGCCGAACTGAATTAGCTTTCGAAATCCTTCGTTTATCACTGGACTGTTTTGTGCATGTTCGGTCAGACCGAACCTGTCTATTTCTTGCTAAAGATTCTACGATCTCTCAAGTTCTTTCTTCAACTTTTGTACTTAGTTTTCTTTGATCTTTGGCATGTGAATTCTTTATTATTAGTCTTCTAAGATCCAAATTTTGGCTTGGTAATTCTTGAGCATTAAATCCATGCTTTTATCTTTCTTTTCAATCCAAGCTCTTATATTCACCTTGCAACATAAACATGCATAAAATATACCTTTAAGCAGTTTCATATTCATAAAACCAAGATATAAATGGGAGAGAATATACAATATTTAACACTCAGGACACTCCCCAACTAGCATTTTGCTAGTCTCGAGCAAAACATGTGTGAAGTAACCTTAATTCTCAATGTTCAAGCCTCTTTCGAAAAACTATCTCTTGTGAAATCAAGTATGAACAAGTAAAATTAAGACGAGAAAGTGAGATTTTTAAAACCTAAAGTCGAATCACATAAGCAGTTAATCAACTAGGTTCTTTATCAATTTCTTCAAAGCATAAATTCTTATATCACGTATTTCAATATGCTCAGTGAAAATCAAACTACTTCCCATGGGAATATTATCATTTCATAATGTTAGCCACATTCATCATATTAGTAGTTAAAAACTCAAGTGTTGATTACAAACTTATCCCCTTCTCCTTTTTCCAGTTTTTTATTTTATATCGACAATCATTTTTTTATTATTCATTCTTTTCAAAAATTTTCATTCTTTTTCAAACTTTTTCCAATCTTTTTATCATACATGACCCCTTTTTTCGATCTCACTATCTTTTAACTGGTTCTTTTCATCTTTTTAAGGTGGATAAAATTCTCCAGACTGAATTCTCAACATCTTTCAATGATTTTCATGCTAACAATCAAAAATTCTAACGAAACTCACAGAAAGCAAACTAAATGTGTTTTGTGATTTAGATCAACATGATATTTAAAACTTCCACTTAAATAATTGAGTGCAATAACTTAAGTGATAGTTTACTTAGTTGATCCAACTCCAACAATTCAAAGTTCAATCTCAATCTTATTACACTCACAACATTCTTAAGTGAACAAACTATCACCTTTCAAATAGGTTTTTGATTTGAGATATTGAAAATTTTTCAAAATTTTTACTCAAAGACTAAGAAAATACTAATTAGTTTACCTAATCCACACCCCCCAACTTAAAATCTACATTGCCCTCAATGTAAAAGATGTAAGTATTCAAAACAAATGTGACAATGAAAAGAAAGGAGAAGTGTAGGAAAGGTAGTACCTGAAGAGGGCGAATTGCAACTATTCCAAAGTTTTCAATGTGAAGATGGGTTAGCACAACGACTAAACAATTGAAAGCAAACTATCATAGTCCTAAATCCTATGAAAGCAATAAATCTAACTATACCTCCATCAGACCAGGTGGTTAATCCTAGTAAATAGGATCAATTAGAGGTATAGACATGTCCTCTGAATCAAATTTCTCAAAAAATGGCTTTAAACGATATCAATTCACTTTGAAAACATTGTCATTCATTGGATTCTGAATCTCGACGACCCCATAAGGATAGACATTAGTAACAGTAAAAGGGCCAGTCCAATGAGATAGAGTTTACACAGAAAAAGATGTAACCAAGAAATGTATAAAATGATTTTTTAACGTTCAAGAATGATTTTCGAAGGATGTTCTTGTCATAGAACACCTTCATCCTGTCCTTGTAAACTCTCGAGTTCTCATATGTGTCATTCCAGATTTCCACGAGTTCATTCAATTGAAGTTTGCGCAACGAGCCAACGTCATCCAAGTTAAAAATTCAGTTTTTTAATAGCCCAGTAGGCTCTATGTTCCAATTCCATAGGCAAGTGGCAAGCTTTCCCATAAACAAGTCTAAAGGACGACATTCTAATGGGAGTCTTAAAAGTTGTATGGTATGCCCATAAAGCATCAGTCAAACGGATTGACCAATCCTTGCAATCGGGGTTAACCATTTTCTCCAAATATGTTTAATCTCCCTATTGAAAATCTCAGCTTGCACACTTGTCTATGGGTTGTATGGAGTGCTCACTTTATGAGAGATGTTATATTTCTTTATTAAGTTCGCAAATGGCCTATTGCAAAAATGTGAACCTCCATCACTAATAATGGCTCAACGCGTTCCAAACCGGGAAAGGATGTTTTCTTTTAAGAACCTAATGACCGTTTGATGGTCATTGTTCCGGCACGGGACCGCTTCGACCCATTTAGTGACATAGTCTACTGTTAGCAAAATGTATAAATTTTTAAAGGATTGGGGGAATGACCCCATGAAATCGATGCCCCAACAGTCAAATGCTTCAATGATCAGAATAAGATTCAGAGGTATCATATTTTGACGGGACAAGGCTCCCAATTTCTGATAACGCTCATAAGCTTTATAGAACTCATGAATGTCCTTGAACATAGTGGGCTAATAAAAACTGCACTACAGAATTTTGGCCGTGGTTTTTTAGCAAAAAAGTGACCACCACAGGCCTGAGAGTGACAGAAGGAGGTGACACTTCGGTGTTCATTATCTGGCACGCATCTCCTTAGAATTCTATTTGGGCATTATTTAAATAAATATGGGTCATCCCAGAAAAACTTATGAACCTCAGCAAAGAGTTTTTTATTATCTTGCGCAGTCCAATGTGTTGCCGTGAAACCTGTGGCAAGATAATTAGCAATATCAACAAACCAAGGTAAGTGAGAGAGTTTAAACAGTTGTTCATCAGGGAATATGTCGTTTATAGGTGTCATCTTAAGGGAATCAGGGAGATCAAGTCTTGAAAGATTAACTGCTACATTCTCTACTCCTTTTTTGTCTCGTATTTCCAAATCAAATTCCTGGAGTAGGATGATTCATCTTTTTAAGCGAGGCTTAACATCATTCTTAGAAAGAAAGTACTTGAGCACCGCATGATCAGTGTAAATGATGATCTTTGATCTTATCAAGTAGGACCTAAATTTGTCCAAAGCGAATACTACAGCTAGGAGTTCTTTCTCCATAGTAGAGTAATTCACTTAGGCAAGATTTAAAGTTCTACTTGCATAGTGAATAACATAGGGCTTCTTTTCTTTTCTCTGGCCTAATACCGCTCCAATAACATAATCGGACGCATCACACATAATATCAAGGAAATGTTCCAGTCGGGTGGTTGTATGATTGGTGCAGTAGTCAACATGCCTTTAAGCTTAGTGAAAGCTTCATGGCACTGCTCAATCCACTTGTATGGTACATCCTTTTGAAGTAGATTACATAAAGGACGAGAGAGGTGACTAAAGTCCTTTATGAATTGTCTGTAAAATTCGGTGTATCTTAATATGCTCTTAGGTGGATGTAGGTTAAAGATAAGATCAATTTTAGCCTTATCTACCTCAACTCCCTTAGACGAGATGATATGTCCAAGAACAATTCCCTTATAAACCATGAAGTGACACTTTTTCCAATTTAATACCAAATTCTTTTCCTCACATCGCTTCAGCACATTTTTTAGATTTTTTAAACATTCGTTGAAAGATGGACCAAAGACAGAGAAGTTGTCCATAAAGACCTTTAAATATTGCCCCTCCATGTCAGAGAAAATACTTAACATGCATCGCTGAAAAGTGGCTAGGGCATTACACAATCTGAATGGCATCCTTCAATAAGCGAAGGTGTCATAGGGACATGTGAACGTTGTCTTTTCCTAATCTTCAATGGCTATCTCTATTTAATTGTAGCCTAAATATCCGTCAAGGAAGCAATAGTAAGAGTGACTAGCTAGCCTTTTCAAAATTTGATCAATGAAGGGTAAAGGAAAGTGGTCCTTCCTCGAGACAATATTCAATTTCCTGTAGTCAATGCATACTCTCCAACTAGTAGTAACTCTAGTTAGCACAAGCTCATTATTCGCATTAGCTACGATGGTGACTCTAGTTAGCACAAGCTCATTGTTCGCATTAGCTACGATGGTGATTCTGGACTTCTTAGGAACCACCAAAGTTGGACTCACCCATTGGCTATCAGATATGGGGTATATAATACCCACATCCAACAACTTAAGTACCATGGCCTTAACCACTTCTTTCATGTTTGTATTTAATCTAAGTTGTGGTTGTCGAGAGGTCTTCGCATTATCCTCAAGATGAATGCAGTGAGTACAAATCAAAAGGTCAATTCCCTTAAGGTCCGCAATCAACCATCTAAGGGCCCCTTTGTGTTTAATGAGAGTATAAATAAGCATACTCTCTCGTTCTTTCTCAAGGTAGAATGAAATCACCACCGGGTATGTTTCATCTTGACCTAAGTAGACATATTTGAAATCAGCAGGCAAAGGTTTTAGGTCAAGCTTCAGCGCTTTGAGGCTAGACGGTAGAAGCATTACATCAATTTGGGGTAATTCTTCAAATGGTAGTCTCCACCGATTCACTTCAAGTACCGGTGTAGTATCCAGCATAGCATTCATTTCCCTAATTGTGTCATCATCCAAATCAGGGGAGTGGGCTAGGCACGTCTCTAAAGGGTTAGAGGATAAGATCATCAGAGTTCTATCTTCCACAAAAGAGTTTATCACATTAATGTCGTGGGCCTTGTCATCATCCTCTACCTGTCTGCTCATGTTGAAAAAGATATTGAGCTCCAATGTCATATTTCCAAAAGAAAAATTCATGACCCCATTCCTACAATTGATGGTAGCAGTGGATGTAGCAAGGAATGGGCAGCCAAGTCTGACAGGGATTCAAGTGTTCATATCTACGATGGGCTGAGTATCTAGGATGATAAAATCTACTGGATAGTAGAATTAATTTATTAATCTAGACTAACACATCCTCAATCATTCCCCTCGGTACACGACTGAGGGATTAGCAAGTTGTAATGTGGTCCGGGTGGGTTTTAGTTCACCTAGACCCAGTTGTTCGTAGACCGAATAAGGGATCAAATTTACACTCACCCCCAAGTCAAGAAGTGCATTCTCAATTTGGTGATTCCCAATTATACAAGTAATAGTTGGGCTACCTGGATCTTTATATTTTTGTGGCACATCTTACTTGAGGATGGCACTCACTTTTTCTGTCGGAAAAATTTTCTTTTTGATACTTTGCCGCCTCTTGGTTATACATAGGTCTTTTAGAAATTTGGCATATAAAGGAATTTGTTTCACAGCATCTAGAAGAGGGATGTTGACCTTCACTTATTTCAACACCTCTAGAATATCCTGTGAGTTAGCTAGAGGTTTTGATGCAATCAACTGCTGGAGGAATGGAGCAATCGGTTTTCTTAGATGTTCTGGTTTTAATCCATGATGAGTAGTGCTAGGTCTATCATTTGTGTCCTCTTTCGGGTCCTTAGACTTTTCAGCCCTTACCGGAATAGATTTGTCAATTGTTTTTCCACTCTTAAGAGTGGTGATAGACTTGGCTTGCTCCATTGAGTTTGAAGAGCTTAGTTCACTAACTCCGTATTGTGGTTTAGGATTGGGAATAGGTTAAGCTAGAAGGATCCCTTTCTCCATAACCACAACGCATGAGTCTATCTTTTGTATAGCCTTAGTAAGTTCTTGTAAGGCTTAGAGAGTACTTTACTGAATAAGCTCTTGAGTTTGTGTGGGATTTTGAACCAATTCCTCTTGAGATTTCCCTTGATTCAAGAATTGGTTAGGGATTCCTTGAGGAGTAGCAGTTTGTCCATTCCTCCAACTGAAGTTTAGATGATTTCTCCAACTTGAATTATGTGTTTGAAGTGAGTCCTTTAAAATGCCTTTGGTAGTTGTTTATGGCATTTGATTACTCATTTAATATTTCTTGAAAAGCATGTATTATTGGACAATTCTTAGTTGTATGAAAGTTGCAAGCCCAAATACCGTAGACAACTTCATTTGCCTTCTCCTTCTCAAGTTTCAGGGCCTCGAGTTTCCTTGTGAGACTGGCCACTTTAGCATTTAAATATCCTTCCTCTTTCAAAAGATATATTCCACCCTTCGCCTTTAATTGAGTAGGTTTAGAAGTGGTGCTAGGTCTTGGGGAGATATCCCATGATTGTGTGGTTTCAGCAAGTTTGTCAAAGTAATCCCACACATCATCGACATTTTTGTTCATGAATTCCCCATTTCACATTGTCTTAATGAATTGGTGTATGGAAAATGTCAATCATTCATGGAAGAAATTTGTTGTGCGTGACATTTTAAAACCGTGTTGTGGGCATGAACTAACAAGATCCTTGAACCGCTCCCAACATTGGAAGAATGTTTCATCTTCCTTTTGGGCGAAGTTTATGATCGACTTTCCGATAGTGTTCGTCTTATGATATGGGAAGGATTTCTTTATGAAATCTACCAATAGATCGTGGACATAGTGCATGCAACCACGTCTTAGCCTTTTCTTTTAAAGAGAAAGGAAAGAGTTTCAGCCTGATCATGTCCTCAGATACATTAGGAAAATACAAAGTGACTATTATCTCGTCAAACTCTTTCAAGTGTAGATATGGACTTTCATATTCAAGTCCATGAAACTTTGGAAGGAGTTAGATCACTCCTGACTTGATATATATATTCCATGTATTTCCTGAAAAAATCATACAGGAAGGTGTGCTCACCCCTGCTAGTTGTAAATAGTCTCATAAAGTACGAGGCGGGGTGCATGATGCACCTCATTCTCATCCTGGGCTTCCCTAGCTGGAGGTTGAGGATGGTTTGCTGGTTGATTGGCAGCCTTCACTTCTATTGAGTCTGAGGATCTTAAGTGGTGTTTAGTCCTGTGACGGATAGGCAACCCTTCGACTAATCCTTCTTCACTCAAAAGACATAGAGTGTTGCCACAAACCCACTTGGGCATGAAACACTCTCAGCCTTCAAGTTCAAAATCTAACTTAAAATCTAAGAATTGAAAATTACAGCAAATAAGAAGTAAGAGAGAGAGAGAGAGAGTTAGAACAAAGTTACCAGATAGGAGATGCTAGGTTAGGATCCTACAAAAGAGAGAATAAAGCCAGTTTCTAGAAACAAAGCAGAAAAATTCCTAACCTAAAAACAAAACAGAAAGTTAATCTTAATCTTAACCCAATTATAAAACTAATTAAATTCAAAAAAATGCAACCGTAGTCCCCGACAACTGCGCCAAAAACTTATTCACAACCCCAAGTGTAGGGTCACAATGTAGTAATAATCTTGGTGAGACCAAGGTCGAATCCTCAAAGACTAAACTCGTACGTTTCTGAAAGTAACTAGAAGTAGAACTAGGAGATGTAAAACTAAATCTGAAATCTTTGAGAGAGTAATTGTGATTATTGTAATTGAAACTTGTGAATTTAAAGGTAGGAACTAGGGTGTCAAGGATCCACTTGTAGCTCTTAGGATGCTACCTTACTTGATTTAAGAGATCCAACTAGAATCAAAGTCCTATCTTATCCAATTGGAGAAAGAGACGATCGAATCTCTGAACTTCTCATTAATTCAGTCTCAAAGGAGCAAAAATGTGAGGATTTAGAAGGGATTCCTCACCCAACCATGCCTCGGAGACGATGGCAAACAACAGGATTTACCAATCCCACAATCTCAATTAAGAAAAGAAGATATCTAAAGCTATCACAGATCTATTATAATTTGAGTCATAACAAACCATTGAAAACTGAAAATATTCCTTAAAATCAACTAGAAATCAATGAAGTTCAACATAAACATAAATAAAAGCAAAGTAAACATCTCAATCACGCTACAAGCTTCACCTCTTCGCCCTAGCTAAGAGGTTTAGCCAACCATAGACATGATTGAACTAAAAACTCTTAAATAAAATATAAAAATAACTAAGGAAGAAGAAGAAAAACTCTTAGTGGCGGCTCTCCACCCTTTTGCTCCACTCCTTAAACCCTATATGATGCCTAGGAATGTCCTAGGAACTCCTATATATAGTTATGAAGCTCCACCTTATGCACTGACTTGGAATTTCTGTAAACCGACTTGAATTACACAATCCGCAGCTTTTTTGCGTTATGCTTCGGTCGAACCAAAGTTGAATCCGAAGTCAAGTCTGAATTTGGAAAGGGTTTTGTTTCAGTGGTTGCCCGATTTTGGTCGGACCGAGATGGGTTCGATCGGACTGAACTTAAGTCATTGGTCGGACCGAATTAATCTTCAGTTGAACCGAATTAAATCTAAAATTCATCGTTCTTTGCTAGAGCTTTTTGTACACTTTCGGTTGCGCCAAATCCTCCCTTTAATCGGACCGAACATGGGTTTGATTGGACTGAATTAACTGTTGGCCGAACCGAATTAGCTTCTAAAATCCTTCGTTTGTCGCTGGAATGTTTCGTGCACGTTCGGTCAGACCGAACCTGTCTGTTTCCTGCTATAGATTCTCTGATTTCTCAAGTCCTTTTTCAGCTTTTATACTTGGTTTCCTTTGATCTTTGGCATGTGAATTCTTTATTATTGGTCTTCTAAGATCCAAACTTTGGCTTGGTAATTCTTGATCATTAAATCCATACTTTTAACATTCTTTTCAATCTAAGTTCTCAGATTCACCTTGCAACATAAACATGCATAAAATATACCTTTAAGCAGTATCATGTTCATAAAACCAAGATATAAATAGAGGAGAATATGTAATACTTGACACTCAATACCCACCTCAAAGAGAGTTTCAAATCAAGAATACAACACCCAAATGAGATATACTAGCAAAGATTTACCAAATACTAGAAGGAAATTAGAAGAAAAACACTTACAAGCAAGATTGGGTGATGGGTTAGTCAAGTGAGGCACCAGCTAGTCGAGGAAGATGAAGAAAAATGAAATAGAAAAATCAATTTTCCCCCTTTTGAAGTGAAATCGCATGGTCCTCGACTGGTCGAGTATGTACACCGACCGGTCCAAAAATCATAAAATCTATTTTTTTTTACTTATTTATTTTAAAATTTATCATTATTATCATTTTATGCATTTAATTGAAATAAACATAAATAAATAATGCATAAAAAGAAATAAGATAATTATTTAACCATGCACAAACCAATATCACGCTTTAAATTGAAAAATTGATTTTTGTCAAGTGGTTTGGTCAGTATGTCTGGAAGCTGCTTCTCAGTTTGAATGTATTCAAGCATGATAGATTTGTCTTCAACTAATTCTTGAATATAATGATATCGAATATCGATATGTTTCATACAGAAATATTGGATTGGATTTTTTGAAATATTAATTGTGTTTCAACTATCACAGTACAGCGTCATTGTATCTTGCGTAATTTCATAATCAGCTAGCATTCTTTTCATCCAAATTAACTGGGTGCAAGCATTTCCAGCTGCAATGTATTCAGCTTCAACTGTAGAGAGAGATACTAAATTTTTTTTTTTTGCTGAGCCACGATACTAAGCAGTTTCCTACTTAGAAACATTCACCACTGGTAGATTTTCTATCATCAATATTTCCTGCCTAGTCTGCATCAGTATATCCGGCAATTTATACAGATGTATCATGCAGATACCAAAGCCCTAAGTTAGCAGAATTTGCGACATATCTGATTATCTATTTAACAGCAATTAAATGTGATTCCTTATGATTAGATTGATATCTAGCACATATTCTAACACTAAAAGCAATATCAGATCTACTAGCAGTTAAGTATAGAAGACTATCAATCATACTTCGATATAAACGGGAGTCTACACTTTTACCTAATTCATCCTTTGAGAGTTTAAGAGTCGTACTCATTGGAGTCTTAAACTTTTTTCCATTGTCAAACCCAAACCTTTTTACATGGTTCAAGGCATATTTTGTCTGTGAGACGAATATCCAATCATCAAGTTGTTTAACTTGTAATCCAAGAAAATATTTTAGTTTGCCAACCATACTCATTTCAAACTTGGATTTCATTAGATCTGCAAACTCAATAAATAAGTTAGTGTATGCAGATCCATAAATGATTTCGTCAACATAGATCTGAACTATCAGTATATGATCGTTATATTTCTTGACGAATAAGGTTTTATCAACACTACCCATAATAAAATTATGACCAAGTAGAAATTTAGTTAATTTTTCGTACCATGCCCTAGGAGATTGTTTCAAACCATAATGTGCCTTTTAAAGACGGTACATGATTTGGAAGTTTGGAATCTTTAAAACCCTTTGGTTGTTCAACATTTACTTCCTCATGCAAATCACCATTTAGAAATGCACTTTTAACATCCATTTGATAAATTTTGAATTTTTTATGACATACAATCGAAATAAATAATCTTATGGATTCAAGGCACGCAACCGGTGCAAAGGTTTCATCGTAATCAATACCTTTTATTTAAGTGTACCCTTGTACAACCAGCCGAGCCTTATTTCTGATAATATTACCCCTTTCATTAGTTTTATTCTTAAAAATCTATTTGGTTTTAATTACATATTTATCGGTAGGTCTAGAAACCAAGTACCATACATCATTTCTAACAAATTGATTTAATTCTTCTTGCATAGCAATTATCCAACTTTCATTAGCAAGTGCTTCATTTACATTGGCTGGTTTAATTTGGGAAGTGAAGAAGATATAATTACATATATTTTCTAGTTGTCTTCTTATTTGAACACCAGTACGAGGGTTACCAAGTATTTGATTAGTCGGGTGGTCTTTGACTAATCTTATCTCAGTATTGACAAATTTAGATAAAGAGTCAGGTATATCAATCATATTGACTTCATCATCATCTTGATTAGGATTAGGTGTGATTTGTTGATCATTTATCACAACATTTATTTATAGATTCTTGAATCACCCCAGTTCTTTTGTTAAGAACTCTATATGCCCGGCTATTTAGAGCATAGCCTAAAAATATTTCCTCAACGCTCTTAGCTTCGAATTTTTCCAAATTTTTTTGTAACATAATATAAAACATTTCCTTCAAAAGTTCAAAAAAATTTTAACTAAGGGATTTTTATTAAACTATAATTCATAAGTTGTTTTGTTCTTAGCTTTTCTAATATAAACACAATTTATAATATAGCATGCAGTACTAACAGCTTCAGCCCATAAATTTTTTGGTAGATTAATGCTATTTAGCATTACACTAGCTAGTTCTTGTAGAATTCTTTATTTTTTTCAACAATTCCATTTTGTTGAGGTGTTTTAGGAGCAGAAAATTCATGTGATATACCATGATCATTGCAGTACTCCTCAAAATTATTATTCTCAAATTCAGTACCATGATCACTTCTAATTTTGACTACAAATATCTCTTTTTCAATCTAGATATGTTTTAAAAAATTTCTGACTTCATCAAGAGTATCTTATTTTTTTCTTAAAAAGGCTACCCATGTATATCTGGTGTAGTCATCAACAATGACCAGAAAATACTTCTTTCCACCTCTACTCTCCATTCTAGTTGGTCCTACTAAATTCATGTGGAGTAGTTCTAGAGGTTTGGTCGTGGTTAAAGAGTTCACTTTCTTGTGACTACTCCTGATCTGCTCCCCAATTTGACATGCGCCACAGACTTTTTCTATCTTTTTCAACTTGGGTAAACCACGTAAGTGATCTCTTTTCCTCAATTTATATAAATCTCTATAGTTCATAAGTCCAAAACGTTTATGTCATAGTTCAGTCTCGCTTGTTTGGACCACGTAACATGAATGGTTTGATGAGCAAGAGTTATTAATTATATAGCAATTCTCAGATGTCCTGCGACCATTTAATATTACATTACCTTTCTCATTTATAATGTCACATCCGTGATCAAAAAATTTCACATTGTGTTTATTATCACAGATCTAAGATATGTTCAACAGATTATGTTTTAATCCTTCAACATAAAACACATTTTCAAAAAGAGGTAAGTTAGGAAGTTGTACATTACCTTGGCCAATTATTTTACAGTTGCTTCAATCTCCGAAAGTGACTGAGCCGCCATTTACTTCTTTGATATTCATGAATATCGCCTTGTCACCTGTTATAGTATTGAACATCCATTATCCAGGTACCATATTGAGTGGCTTATAACTTTGAAAGCTGTGTGAGCAACAAGACACTTATCCTTTGGAACCCATTTCATTACAGTTTTAGGTTTAGGAGTATCTCTAGAGTTAGTATTTCTCCTTTTTCTATTAACTCCAATTTCTTCGCTCTTGATTTAATTTCAGAAGCTCTTTAAGCAAGTCCACAATTTTTTCAGCTAAGGGTGATTGAATATTACATTGATGTTTATAGCTGACGACATTATTATTTATTTTAGGGACTTGAAAGGGTTTTGAGTTTTTTAAATCATTATGATTTGAATTTCTCAAAGTCTTTCCTTTAGAGTTCGAGGATTCTCCTCTTACAAAGATTGGAGCAGAATCCTTGGTTTTCAAAGAATTATTTTTAGTATAACCCAGACCAGACTTGTCACCACATTGCCTCGATGAGGTTAACAATTTTTCAAACTTTTGGTCACCAAGGGAATATTTCCAAGTGTCCTTTGAACTCTAAAGAGAAGAAACTTCAAGTTTTAGTTTCTCATTTTCTGTTTTGAGTTTTTGCAATTCAGAATATTTAAAACTTAAATCTAATTTTATTTTTTCAAAAAAATTGGAAAAATGAGTTTTTCTAAAACTGCTTTTTTAAGTTCTTTTTTCAATTTAGCATTTTTTTTTTTTGAATTTTCAACTTGACTGCAATTTTACAACTCTCTCTGTATAGGCATTGTAGGCATCTTGAAGATTGTCTTCATTTTCATTTTCAGGATCACTTCTAAGATTTTCATAGTTAGACATAGTACAGCTATCTGAAGAAGTGACTCTAGCTATTGTCATAAAGGCTTTTAGCTCGTTTGCATTTTCTTGGTCTGATTCATCAGACTCAGAAGTACTTTCAGAATCAAATGATTCATCCTAAGTAGTTATCATGCCCTTTCTTTTAGACCTATCCTTTTTAGGACATTTATTAGCTAAGTGCCCGTATTCATGACTGTTGAAACATTGACTGTCCTTTGTTTTAGATTTTCTTATTCTTTTATCAAATGGTTTTTGAAAATCTGCTCTTTTCTTATTTTTGAAAATTCTATAAAATTTCTTAGCTAATATTTCCATATCATCTTCATTTTCTTTAAAATCAGAATTAGTATTATTTTCTTTTGAAATAGATTTAGAAGATTTAAGAGCAATGAACTTAGCTCTAGGAGCCTTAAAATTCAACTCATAAGTTTAAAGAGAACCAACTAACTCTTCAACCTTCATAATATCAGTATCTCTTAATTCTTATATAGCAATAACCTTAGAATTGAACCTATCAGCAAGAGATCGCAGTATTTTTACGCAAACCTTGCTTCAGGGATTCCATCTCCTAGACCCCACATGGAATTTACTACGTCATTTAATTTAGTATAGAAGTCCATGAAAGATTCATTTTCTTCCATACGTATCTCCTCAAATCTGGTAGTGAGGATTTGTATTTTTGATTTCTTGACAGTAGTTGTTCCTTCATGTGTCATTTCGAGAATGTCTCATACATGCTTAGTTGTATCACATGAAATAATTCTTTTGAATTTATTAGACGATAGAGTGCAAGTTCTTGCATTTAAGGCTTTAGCATTAGCATTGCTTTCACTTTTCTAACCAACAGTCCATAAATAAAATGTTGTTTCTATCATAAATTTGGTTCCATCCTCTACTATTACTTCAATCATAGGAGGTTTCCATTTAGTCACAGTGGCTTGTTATACACTTTCGTCTAAGAATTTTAGAAAAACACTCATTCTGGCTTTCCAGTATGACTAATTAGAGCCATTAAAAGGAGGTGGCTTGGTAATAGATAAACTGTCGAAATTTGACATAATAAAACTCTGGATATTAATTCAAGGAGGTTAATCTAAAAAAAATAGAGCAACCCTCTCTGATACCACTTGAAAAGGAGAGCTTAAGAAGTCCTAGGGGGGGGTGAATAGGATTATGTCAAATAATCGAATAAAGTGCTAAATAAATCAGAGATCTCAATTGCTTAAGTATTGAAACGTTGATTTTAAATGATTCATAGGACAACATTCACCTAAAAGTTTAGGCAGGACAACCTTATTTCACAAATACTTTTACAATCAAAATTCTAAACTTTGCAAGAGTAAATAAAAATAAATATTACAATCATTCACTACTTGAACTGAAATGTAAATACAACCATTCACCACATAAAAGGTAAAAACATTCACCACATGACACAGAGAATTATAGTAGTTCGATGTGTCAACAATTGTTTGAAAACAGCCATACCTACTCCACTCCCAAAGTACTCTACACATAATCTTGGCTTTCACTATAAAAAAAGGTTTTCTTAGGGTCACCTTAAAACCTGATACACTGCGATTTTACTAGGCTACCACAATCAAACCCCTCACTGAGATTTTCAGGCTATCTCAGACAAAACCTACACTGAGATTTTCTGGCTATCTCAGAAAAATCAAACAAAGAATTGAAGGTATACTTATCTTCACCGTAGAAGATGTATCGGAAGTTGTAGTCCAAGAACTGCTTTTTTTTTTGTCGATTGTTCAATGTTCAGTCAGATAGAAAAGGTCCAGGGTTCTATTGATTTTAATTAAGTTCAAACCAATGGCTACTCGAGTTAATTTTCTGAAATCTCAAAAGAATAGCAGTATTCACTCTCTTTAGAATCAGAATGAAAGAATATGAGATTAAGGGAATTAAATAAAAGCTATAAAAATAATTTATAAATACCGTTCAATAGCTTGCTAATAACTAGAGCTTCTCACTCTCTTGCAGAAGAATTTTGATAATAATAATTGATATTTCGGATTGAGAGAGAATCTCAATTTATAAGCAAAGAAGTTGAATCTTCGACTGGCCCGAGGCAGTCTTCGACTAGCCCGAGCAAACCGGATTCTGTTCAACGGATTTTAGATTTGGTGGGATAAGATTTTTCTAATCTTCGACTAGTTTGAAGACCAGTTCGACTAGTCGAATAGCTCTATTTGACTAGTTGAATTTGGTCTTCAACTGGTCAAAGATCCCAAAATTTGAACCGATTTAGTTGGTAGACTTCGAGCCGAATTTTCTTGGGCTGGTCAAAGATCAGTCTTTGACTAGTCGAACAGAAAATTCGACCAGTCAAATTTGCAACCAAAAAACTGTTTTACTTTAACTTGAACTTGGACTAGCCGAGAAAACTCAGACTAGTCGCACCAAACCTTAGGCTGGTCGAATTCCAAGCAAACATAAGTGTAAAAACCCAATTTAAATAATTTTTGAAAGCACCTAAACCTAAGGTCTTTCTAGGGTTTTATATTACCTAAGATATGTGAAAAATCTGAACTTCCTTTTCTTAAACTTGATCATTAACTTCATCTTGACTTTTGAGCTTGATCTTGTACTTGAATATCAGTTGATCTTTAGCTTGATCTTAAAAATGTACCAGACTTCAACTTGATCTTCTCTTGATCTTGAGCTTGATCTTCTCTTGATCTTGAGCTTGATCTTAAAAATGTACCAGACTTAAGCTTGATCTTGAGCTTGATCTTTTCTTGATCTTGAACTGGTCTTGATCATCCAAAATTTGACAACTAAAGAGTGCTTTAATCATTTTAGCACTTACAGTTTTCATCCAACTCGATCAGCTTGTCAACCTAGGGTGGGGTGTCTATAGATACCTCCCTTTGGCAGAGGTTGTGTGCAACTGAATGCTAAAAAGAATGGACACCCCACCTTCCTTAGTCAGATTCGAATGTGGTTTAGATTAGTCAGATTCGAATGTGGTTTAGATTCCTTGTCTGCCTTTGTATCCATTTCAGTTAATTATTCGAAAGTGGATAACTCACACATATCAAGAGAGTTTAGGGAAAACGTTGTGATTATCCCTATGCTTTTTGCGGCATTACGGGTAACCAATTGCAGCCCCTTCTCTCTTGATCAGTAATATCACCGGAAGAACTAAGTATAGTAGAGCCCATGTAATTTTTGCAACCTTATGAGGATACTAACTAGAGATGGAATGTTCATTGTTTCCTAGATCACCCTAAGAGTACTTATTTCCACTTGATTGCCAAAGTGGTTAGCTTCCTGTGTCAAGTGTCAAATATTGTATATTTTTCCCTGTTTACCTCTTGGTTTTATGGACATGATAATTCTTAATAGTATATTTTCTACATCTTTGTATTGTAAGGTGAATTTAAGAGCTTGGATTGAAAAGAATGCTAAAAGCATAGATTTGAAAATTCTTGAGCGTTACCAAGAAATCAACTTAATATGTACATGTGTACGATACCAATCTTACTATCCTAACTATACACACATTCTCTAACACATGAGAAATAATCTCCATACATAGATCAAGCCATCTGACCATTGATTTTAAGGCGAGACCATCCATCATATGATTTGACATATGAACCTGCCCTTAAATGAATTAGCAAATAATTCTCCATCCGTAATGGTTTAGATGTAAGTTCATTTGTAAGAATTGTTTAGAAAGGTGTATACAACCACGTAGAACCATTAGATTTCACAAAACTCTTAGATCAGCAATCAGTAGTAATTACGAAAATGTCATTAACCTTGACCCTTGAATTCTAAATCACATGGTTCCCACGATCCGTTTGATGTGGAATCTTATACCTTGCCTATGTATCGTAAATTAACCATGCACGTCGAATCAGCCCTTAGATCATTGTAAAAGTGACACAATTTAAAGATCAGCCCCATAACCATTGATTTTGGTGTCCATCAAGTGAAGAAGGGTCATGGGTAGTCGTAGTAGGATAATTCCCTTTCTTTTGCATCTGTATGATCTTATGAACAGGTTGAATGACAAACAAAATCACTATAGGGCCTGGAAAGGCTTCAACGGTGGAGATCACAACAACCACCGTTTCGTGTAGTATGATCCGCCTGATCCTTGGATATGCTTCAGATTTGGGCTCGACCACTTAAATTAGATGGAAAAATGAATGGACGTTGTAGATTTCTCAAAAACATCACTGTGAGCCCACAACCACCCCCAGTGCGGACGGTACCCGGGCACTCACTTTCGGAAATTCAAACGGACAACCAAGGTCTTAATCCCGAACCTGAGATTTATGCTCTACACAAGAATAAGGGTCCTACTCCCGAACCCAACAATTTAGGCCACACAAGCCAAGGTCATAATCCTGAACCTAAGATTTATGCTCTATACAAGAGCTAGGGTGAAAAGGGCGTGCTAAACATCCTAGAGGGGAGGTGAATATGACTATGCCAAATTAAAAATAAATGTGGAATACAAAGATAGATAGCACAAACAAATAATAAAATAGCACAAGTAAATAGCAACCTCAAATGCACTAGTCTTGAGAGGCTGATACAAACTTAGTTCTAAGGACAACCTAACACCAAAAACTAAAGGCTTATGGTAGAACAACCTTACTAGAACGTTTGTAAGTATCAAAAACTCAAACCAATAAAGAGGCAAAGGAAATAAATTAAGTTATTACAACATTCACCACAACTGCATAAAGTAAATTACAACATTCACACACATAACCAAATTCAATCATCCACCACAACTCCAGAAATTATAGTGGTTTGTTTATGTGTACACCAACTGTTAGAAAAACAGCCACACAACTACTCCACTCCCAATATCCACACCCACGGGATATTGGCTTTCACCATGAAAAAGGTTTTCTAAGGTTCACCTTAAAACCTTCACAATTGTGTCTTTAGATGGGCTTACACAATTAAAAAAACCCTATACTCTGAGATTTTCTGAATCACCTCAGACAAAACCAAAAATGAGATTTTCTGGCACAACCTCACAAACCACAAAAGATACACAAAGAATAAATGATACTTATATGGAAAATTCTCCTTCTGAAGAAGCCCGGTAGAACCAATCCGATGTAAACGAAGATGTTCAATGTCCAGTCTCACAAATGAAAGGTTCTAAATCTAAATGATTTTTAGATTAATTCAACCTGGGCTAGCTTGATTTGATTTTGATCTCAAAGAGGGTAAAATCAAAATTCTCTTTTATAATAAAATTGACTTGAATGGAGATCACAAAATCAAATGCAAAAAGTAATTTAAGAGAATTTAAAATGAACACAATATAGCTTAAGTAGTGCAGGAACTTATCTCTCAGAGTGATGATTTGATATAGCTTGGAATGAATGAAAAACTCTGAGATTCGTCCACTATTTATAAGTGAAAATATTGTTCACTCGACTGGTCTAAGGGTCGGTTCGACTGGTCGAAGGCCCAACCAAATTTCAAAATTTCTGTCGCGATAAGATAAGGTCGTTACTCGACTGGTCAAGTGGCTTGCTCGACTGGTTGAGTGGCCTGCTCGACTGGTCTAGCAATGCACTCGACTGGTTGAGTGGGACCAAAAAACCTTGCTGGACTTTGAGTCGACCCTGCATAACTGGTCGAGCACTGTTCACTCGACTAGTCGAGCAATCTCCATGATTGGTCGAGGGTCCAACAGAAAATTTTGAAAATTCACAACAAATCTTGGACTAGTCGAATAAAGACTAGGACTAGTCAAGGAAATGACCTATAAACTTATGAAATGACCCACACAGCATATGCAATGAATATCACCTAACCTATGGTCAGTCTAGGGTCATCCATACCTTGTTTGTGAGTTTGAGCAATTGAAACATCGTTCGCTCTGTTAACTCATACACTTGAAATATTTGAAGCTTGTCTTCAAATCTTAAACTTGAGTTTGAGTAAAGACTTGAGTCCTTGAGATTGTTTAAGGTACTGATCTTGAAGATTAAACTCGAACTTGAGCCTTGAACTTGTACTTGTCCTTGAGCTTGAAATCTTGAACTTTAACAACGCTTTTTCAACTTGAATACATAGAGAAGTTCGATGAAGACTTGGATAACTTGAAAATGTATGAAGTTGATCTATACATCTCATCAAAACATGATACAGATTCTAAATGATTTGGCACAACAAAATTTGACAACATTGGGTATTAGATTTACAATATAGCATTTACAATCTCCCCCTTTGTCAAATTTGTGATAAAACCAAATAAAGAATCATGCACCAATTACCACAAAAAAGAATCATGCACCAAATGTGCAGCAAATACTCTCCCTCTCAATCCATTACTCCCCCTTAATCCAGGCGAGGTGAAATGTAGAACCTGTATAAATCAAATACATGTCCAATCCAAATATATATATATATATATATATATATATACACACACACACCATATCCACAATCACACATCCCCAATCATCATAAACATTAATAACTTTCCACATTTTCTCCCCCTTTTTGTCACAATATGACAAAGGAAAGAAATACAATTGGATGATATAATCAAAGAGATATGAGCAGTATAAGAAATAAGAGAGTAAATAACATAAACATGATCGGAAAAATATATTCAGAAAACATAAAGCCATGTTCACATGCCCAAATACTATCCATGAGCAAATAAAAGTTAAAAGTTAATACATGCCCAAAACAAACAGAGTCTAATCAAAACCAGAAGGAGCAGGGATAGAAGAATCAATTTGATGTAATCCCTTGTTAATGCGCCTAAGGTATTTACGTATATATTTGAATTGAGTTTCCTGGGATACATGCAAACCTTTCACCTTTTCCTCTAAGGTTCTTAACCATTCATCAAACACAAAAGGTTAAAAGTCAAGATCAGCCTCAGAATCAGATTCTAATTCATCAAATAAATCATTCATGTTTACATCATCAGGAGGTAAAGCATCTTCCTCTCTAGCTTCTTCAGCAACTCCTACATCATCCCTATCAACTTGGCCGGGTACCAACCTCATATTCATCTTGTTAATGTTGGAATTGTTGAAGGGTAGATGAGAAATAGGAGCTTCTCTAACAAGCATAACCACAAGACTATGAATAGCTAGCGTGGTCATCAGATATGCAAAGGGAATATCACTATGGCCAGGATGGAGACGAAACTGAATAATGATATAACAAATAAGAGAAGGAAGACATATTTGAACACCAGAAACAACTGAGTGAAGTATGCGAGCCATGAAAGAAGTTAACTCAATTTTGTTACCAGATCAAAGATACACATTAGAAATGAAAATATGATGAAGTATCTTGTATCTGGATAACATATTTTTGGAACTAAGCGTAATCCAGAGTTCCATTTCGCATTCATGTTGCATAACACTCTAGTTAGCATACGTTTTTCAGATTCAGATGGTCTCGCAACTAATGTAGAGATAGGTATTCCTTCATCATTCATAGGAATATCCATCAAACCAGATATCAAGTGACGGTCAACATCAACTGGACCTTCTCTAGTTGTCACAGTAAAAACTAAATTTTCAATAGAGAAGTCACTTATGCAAGCAAACATGGCCTGTGCAATGGACCGGTATGTAGGACCACCCCAATTTAAAATGTCAGCCCATCCTACAACTTCAAGGAGGGGAACGATATTGAAAGGACTCAAATGATTAGAGTTTACTGTCTGCTCAACAATTACATTGCGGAGACAAATATCCCACACGTATTCGGGGTCCTCTTCGGGTGGTCGAAGAGTACGCACCATAATCAGTGCGGAACGGGAAGAAGAGGGACCACGAAAGGATCACTTCTTGAATCTACTCTCCATTACACAATGTGAAAAACGAATACAAGAAAAAAATGGAGGGAGTCTCCCAAATCAGATTTTAAGTTAGAAAACCAAAGAAACCACAAGAAAACTTGAAATAAACTTCAAAATCAAGGAAATAGAAGTGCAAATATCCTAAATCTAAAAGGAAAATGAAAAAAAAAATGCACTAACCAAGTAGCAATCGAAGGTGGATTCGACCGGTCCTGGAAGGGTTTGTTGGAGATGATGAGAGAAATGAAGAAAAAGTGCTTTTTATACATTAAAAACCTCCAAACCCGAGCTACACAACTGATCGAGTACATACTCGACCGGTCATGCCACGACTGGTCGAATGTGTACTCGACTGGTCGTGCAACCTTAAAATTATCAATTTTTCAGTAATTTTTTTATTTAAACATTCAAAAAAAATAAAAACATGCAATATAGTACAAGCAAACACAATTAACTCAAATCACATTACATATACCAATATTTAATATCAATTTAGCAAACCTATTTCGATTAAGTGGTTTTGTGAAAATGTCTGCAAGTTGATTTTCAGTTTGAATATAATCTAATGAAATAATCTTATCCCCCACTAATTCACGAATATAATGATATATAATGTCAATATGCTTAGTTCGTGAATGCTGAATTGAATTTTTAGAAATGTTGATTGCGCTAGAATTATCGCAATACAGAACCATAGAATTTTGCGCAAATCCGTAATCATTTGACATCCTCTTCATCCACACAAGCTGAGTGCATGCATTACCGGCTGCAATATACTCAGCCTCAGCTGCCTGTGGAAAGCGATATGGAACTCTGTTTCTTACTATGCCATGAGAGTAGATAGTTCCCGACATAAAAACATCCATCGCTGGTAGACTTGCGATCATCAATATTACCAGCCCAATTAACATCCGTATAACCGGCTAATTAAACATTACTATCATGGGGATACCAGTACTTGCGACATATCTCAAAATACGCTTCACAGCAATCAAGTGGGATTCTTTAGGGTCAGATTGATATCTAGCATAGATTCCTACATTGAATACAATATCAGGTCGGCTCGCAGTTAAATATAGTAAACTACCTATCATACTGCGATACAACTTACAATCTACACTTTTACCTGTTGAATCCTTAGAGAGCTTAAGTGTCGTACTCATAGGAGTATCGAAATTTTTACCGCTCTCGAATCTAAACTTTTTCACTAGATTTAGAGCATACTTAGTTTGAGAAATAAAGATCCCGTCTTCAAACTGTTTAACTTGCAGACCTAAAAAATAATTTAGTTCTCCAACCATGCTCATTTCAAACTTGGTCGTCATCAAATCTGCAAACTCAACAAATATGTTAGAATAAGTAGATCCATAGATAATGTCATCACTATATATATGTACTATCAGTATGTGATCATCGTGTTTCTTTACAAACAGTGTCTTATCAACACTCCCCATTACAAAGTTATGACTCAGTAGAAACTTAATCAATTTCTCGTACCATGCCCTAGGAGCTTGTTTTAATCCATAGAGTGCCTTTTTCAGGCGATAAACATGATTAGTATGTTTACGGTCTTTAAAACCAGTAGGCTGTTCTACATATACTTCCTCATGTAGATCACCGTTCAAGAAAGCACTCTTGACATCCATTTGATAGATTTTGAAAATTTTGTAACAAGCAATGGATATGTACAGTCTGATAGATTAAAGACGAGCTACTAGGGCAAAGGTTTTATCATAATCAATGCCTTCTATCTGAGTGTACCCTTTACAACCAGTCTAGCCTCGTTTCTTATAATGTTACCTAATTCATCAGCTTATTTTTAAAAATCCATTTAGTTACATCATTCCTTACGAATTGATTAAGTTCATCTTGCATAGCCACTATCCAGTTTTCATCAGTAAGCGCTTCTTTTACATTAGCCGGCTCAATCTGAGATGTAAAGCACACATAATTACAAATGTTTTCTAATTGTCTACGCGTGCGTACACTAGTGAGAGGGTTCCCAAGAATTTGATCAGTTGGATGGTCTTTAACTGACCGCAGTTCAGTGTCATTTTGACTAGATGAAGAGTCTGATTTATCAAATAAAGAGACTTCATCATCTTCTGAACTTGAGACAGATGTATTCAGATGATCATCTATAATCACATTAATGGACTCCTAAATAACACCAGTTCTCTTGTTGAAAACATGATACGCTCTATTATTTAGCGCATATCTTAGGAAAATACCCTCATCACTTTTAGTATCGAATTTTCCCAAATTTTCCCGGTCACGTAGAATATAGCATTTGTTGCAAAAAACTCGAAAGTATTTAATTGTTGATTTCTTATCAAACCACAGTTCATATACAGTCTTATTATTTGACTTTTTAGTATAAACACGGTTAATAATGTAACAAGCCGTGTTCACTGCTTCAGCCCAAAGATTTTTAGGAAGTTTCATGTTGTTTAACATTACATTAGCCATTTCTTGAAGCACACGATTTTTCCTTTCAACAACTCCATTTTGTTGAGGTGTTTTAGGAGCAGAAAATTCATGCGATATAACATGATCGCTACAGAACTTCTCAAAACTGCTATTGTCAAATTCAGAACCATGATCACTACGAATTTTTAGAGACATGTGATTTCTTCTCTGTTCGGATATGCTTGAGTACCCTTTTCACTTCATCGAGAGTTTCAGATTTCTCTCTCATGAAAACTACCCATGTATACCTGGTAAAGTCATCTACTATTACCAGAATATATTTCTTACCACCTCGACTCTCCGTTCTAGTAGGTCCAACGAGATCCACGTGGAGGAGTTCAAGGGGTTTCGATGTGGCATTGGAGTTCACTTTCTTGTGAGTACTCCTAGTTTGTTTTCCAATCTGACATTCGCCACATATTTTATCCATTTTCTTTAACTTGGGTAGACCTCTTATTACCTCACCTTTGCTCAGTCTATAAAGATTACGATAGTGTACATATCCTAGGCATTTATACCATAGTTTGGTCTCATTGGTTTGGACCAAGTAACACGATAACTTAGATGAGCTTGAATCATTGACTATATAGCAGTTCTCATATGTTCCGCGACCAGTTAATATCACAGAATCATTCTCATTAGAAATCTCACACCCTTGGTTGATGAATTTGACGCTATGTTTATTATCACAAATTTGAGAAATGTTTAAGAGATAATGCTTAAGGCCCTCTACAAACAAAACATTCTCAAATGGAGGAAGATTAAAGAGTTGAACCGTACCTTGTCCAACAATTCTGCAGTTACTACCATCACCGAATGTGACTGAGCCATCAGTCATATCTGTAAGATTGATAAAAAAATCTTTGTCACATGTCATGTGTCTAGAACAACTACTGTCTAGCTACCACTTTGATTGACTCGAAGCCTTGAAAGCGGTGTGGGCAACCAGACAAACAACCTTAGGGACCCATTTCATTACAGTTTTGGGTTTTGGAGCATAATTGGTTTTTCTACACTTGTAGTTGTTATATATTCTACCATTCAAGTTAGATTTTAGAAGACTTAAGGGCTATGGATTTACCTTTAGGAGCCTTAAAATTTAACTCGTAGGTTTGTAAAGAACCAACAAGCTCTTCAACCCTCATATTATCTGTATCACGAAGTTCCTGAATGGCAGTGACCTTATAATTGAACCTATCAGGCAATGAGTGCAATATCTTTGCACAGACTTTACTTTCTGGGAGACTATCACCAAGACCCCACATAGAGTTGAATATGTCATTGAACTTAGTATAGAAGTCCATGAAAGTTTCACTTTCTTTCATATGTATCTCCTCAAACCGAGTGGTGAGGATTCGAAGTTTAGATTTCTTGACTGTAGTCGTACCCTCGTGTGTCATTTCTAGAATGTCTCAGGCTTGCTTTGCAGTATCACAAGATATAATTCTTTTGAATTCATTCAGTGATAGTGCGTAAGTGATTGCATTTAAAGCCTTTGCATTGGCACTACTCTCATTTTTCTGAAGAGTGGTCCAAGAAAAATAAGGTGTAACCTTTACAGTTTTGGATCCATCAGTGCTAGTAACTTCAGTGGTAGGAGGGGTCCATCTAGTCACTGTGGCTTACCACACGCTCTCATCTATGGATATTAAAACGATCCTCATTCTGGCTTTCCAATAGGTATAATTGGAGCCATCAAAAGGTGGAGGCCTAGAATTGAAAGGCTATCCAAATTTGACATCTTATAAGCTTAGATCGGTTAGCTCAGGAAATGAATCCAAATAAATAAATAAGTAAATAACAGCTATTAGGCCTGATACCACTTGAAAAGGCCAAGCTAAACGTCCTAGAGGGGAGGGAGTGAATAGGACTATGCCACATTAAAAATAAATACGGAATACAAAGATAGATAGCACAAACAAATAATAAAATAGTACAAGTAAATAGCAACCTCAAATGCACTAGTCTTGAGAGGTTGATACAAACTTAGTTCTAAGAACAACCTAACACCAAAAACCAAAGCTTATGGTGGGACAACCTTACTAGAACGTTTGTAAGTATCAAAAACCCAAACCAATAAAGAGGCAAAGAAAATAAACTAAGTTATTACAACATTCACCACAACTGCATAAAGTAAATTACAACATTCACACACATAACCAAATTCAATCATCCACCACAACTCCAGAAATTATAGTGGTTCATTTGCGTGTACACCAACTGTTAGAAAAACAGCCGCACAACTACTCCACTCCTAATATCCACACCCACGGGAAATTGGCTTTCATTATGAAAAAGGTTTTCCAGGGTTCACCTTAAAACCTTCACAATTGTGTCTTTAGATGAGTTTACACAATTACAAAAACCCCACACTCTGAGATTTTCTGGATCACCTCAGATAAAATAAAAAATGAGAATTTCTGGCACAATCCCACAAACCACAAAAGATACACAAATAATAAATGATACTTATCTGGAAAATTCTCCTTCTGAAGAAGCCCGGAAGAACCAATATGATGTAGACGAAGATGTTCAATGTCCAGTCTCACAAATGAAAGGTTCTAGATCTAAATGATTTTTAGATTAATTCAGCCTGGGCTAGCTTGACTTGATTTTGATCTTAAAGAGGGTAAAATCACAATTCCCTTCCTTAATGAAATTGAGTTGAATGAAGATCACAAAATCAAATGCAAAAAGTTACTTAAGAGAATTTAAAATGAACACAATATATCTTAAGAAGTGCGGGAAGTTATCACTCAGAGTGATGGTTTGATTAGCTTGGAATGAATGAAAAACTCAAAGATTCATCCACTATTTATAAGTGAAAATATTGTTCACTCAATTGGTCTAAGAGTCGGTTCGACTGGTCGAAGGACTAACCAAATTTCAAAATTTCTATCATGATAAGATAAGGTCGTTACTCGACTGGTCGAGTGGCCTACTCGACTGGTCGAGTGGGACCAAAAGACCTTACTGGACTTTGAGTCGAGCCTGCACGACTGGTCGAGCACTGTTCACTCGATTGGTCGAGGGTCTAACAGAAAATTTTGAAAATTCATAACAAATCTTGGACTGGTCAAAAAACTCTTGGACTGGTCGAGCCAGAGCTTGGACTAGTCGAATAAAGACTAGGACTAGTTGAGGAAATGACCTATAAAGTTATGAAATGACTCACATAGCATATGCAATGAATATAACCTAACCTATGGTCAATCTAGGCTCATCCATACCTTGTTTGTGAGTTTGAGCAATTGAACCATCGTTTGCTCTGCTAACTTATACACTTGAAATATTTAAAGCTTGTCTTCAAATCTTGAACTTGAGCTTGAGTAAAGACTTGAGTTCTTGAGATTGTTTAAGGTACTGATCTTGAAGATTAAACTCGAACTTGAGCCTTGAACTTGTCCTTGAGCTTGTCTTAAATTTCGACAACGCTTCTTCAACTTGAATACATAGAGAAGTTCGATGAAGACTTAGACAACTTTAAAATGCATGAAGTTGATCTATACATCTCATCAAAACATGATACAGATTCTAAAAATCTGATATAACAAAATTTGACAACACTGGTGCTAGATTTACAATATAGCATTTACAAAGGGTCCTACTCCCGAACACAACAATTTAGGCCACACGGGCGAAGGTCCTAATCTCAAACCTATGTTTAGGTCCCACGGAAAAATCTCACAATAGGCACCTACATTTAGGCCCACCAGCCAAGGTCCCACATAAGGCACCTACATTTAGGTCCACCGGCCAAGGCCCCACACTAAGCACCTCCATTTAGGCCCATCAGCCAAGGTCCTACACAAGGTACCTAATCGAGTTTGTTGATAGCAAACTCGTAGCCTCAATCCTACACAAGGATAGAGGCTAACCTGTGGACTCTTAACAATGAGACTTACTTGTCGGATTCAGTCCTTTTTGTTAACTTGTCTTGGATTGCTTGATCTTCGCTCTTCTATGCTTGAATCAGCTCCCCGATGCTCCTTGATCGCTATGTTGTGGTTTACATGTTATTTCAGCTTCATGATCAAAAACCTTGCATATGATGTTCCTATAAAGGTAACCAAGGTAATGGGAGTTGGTTGAATCTCTAACGAAGGTTATGAATGGATTTCCTAAGAGATTCAACTGATGGATGCTCTAAAGTATCATAGAGACTATGGTTTTACCTATAGGTTCGGTCTCTATACTCTAGAGGAGGCTTGAGATCATGTTTTTCATTAATATGAGCTTTAAATGCTCATGAGTGATGAATCACAAAGAAAATAACATGAATCTCATGTGGATAAAGTCTAGGATAAGTGATTTGAGCTTGGGACAACCCATGGACTTTTTCACAAAGTTCCGGGTCCTATATTTATAGAGAAAAGGTCCCAACGGATATAAAACAGCTAGTTCTTGGTTCTATTGAGTGAACCTTCAGTAGTACCGAAATTCACTCGGTAGCACCGAAATATCATTCGATGGTACCGAATTAAATCCTGAAGTTGCTGGATAAATTTTACTACTTTCGATGGCACCAAAATTTGTACATCGGTAGGAGTCGGTGGTACCGAAATTCCAGTCGGTAGTACCAAATTTCCTTTGAAGGCTATTGGAACGTTTTGGGCATTTTCGGTGGTACCGAAGGTATCTTATGTGCTACCGAAAGTGTCATTTGGTGGCACCTTCTCCTACCGAACTAGGACAGATTTTCCTATTTTAATTCTTTGTCCTATGATTCATTCAATAACTTGAACTTTCTCAAAGCCAAGACTAATAAGATAGAAAGAATGAACTTTGGAGATGGCTTTGAATAGATGACCTAAATGGGTTTTCCTATTTAGGTTTGAGTCATCTATAAGAAAGATCCTGATCGTAGAAGCCTCTTTAAATTCTGACTTTGTAACTCAGGCTTCTACTCCAGCTACATCGTCGGTCTTCTTTTGCCAATGACTCATTCGACTACTTGACACAACTAGTCACGTGATTAACAAACATGTGCAAGATGAGTGCACTAACGTGCTAGTCCTAATAAATCGAGTCGTGTGGGATAGGACAAAGGAGTGGGTTCTGATCCTAAGATTACTCGAGGTCTTCAACATTACTAGCAAACATCAAATAACTAAAGGTGAGGGTTTTATCCTTTAAGCTTACGGCAATTTAAGTTGATATGCTTTATCTTGCCTTTTACACACTATGTTTTCATGTTACTAAGATTTTCTCTCTACGATTGTTTAATTTACCATCAACACCTATTTACCATTTTGAGAATCATGATTCAGTTTACATTCTCTATCAATGCAAGTGATGTATTAAAGGTATCACAACTAGTGAATCAAATATTGTATCGTGGACGTAATGCGTTACGGGTAGCAACCCTCTTGGTCAGCATGTAATTTCGTGGGTTGATTGGCATGGTGCACAATCGATGTAAGTAAAACATTATGCGTGTTACATCATTTCTTGGGTTCGGATGTCGCAAATAGTCGTTCCATGAACACATCGTGTTATGTAAATCCTTCAATCGCGTCGTTGTGTCGCCTTGAGATGTTCTTATAAATCCACGTTAATGTTAGACACACTGGCGAATATCCGTAGTGGGAGAATGTGGATTGAACCGGATATTATGAACTATTTTCCACACTGTAACAGTGATCACTACATATGATGAGCCGCACGCATTTTGCTAGGCATACATTCATGTAGATTGTTTGCGCATGCTGATATATCTCATAGTGGTGGAGTACGTGATGTATCAGAACCCTTACATTACTTTTACGAATCTCTTGAATTATTGTCAATCTTAAAGGATAACCATCACTATGAATAGGGCATTGACCCTCTCCAACCGTATAGATGATACAGGTGTCGTACAGATTAAAAACTTAGAGGACCATCTCCCTATGGAAGATTATGTTGAAATAATAAGAAGATAGTTTTATAGTTCTTATGGTGAGACGAAAAGTGAAATGGTATTTGCCAAAGATTTAGAATGATTGGAACCATGAGTTAACGAAACCATAACCAGTTAGGGCATAAGCGAGGTAACCCAATTACCAAATCTCAGGGTCGAAATTTTGTTTAAGGGAGGTAGGCTGTAGCTAGAGCTAGGCAGAATCCGACAGATCCGAATCAATCCGATCTGATCCGAAGGCCAGGATCAGGTCGGATCGAGTAAACCCCCTCAGATCCAACCGTACATCGAGTTGAGTTCAGATCAATGGCCAATCCGGACCGATCTGATCCGATCCAATCTGCACAACATTCATTTAATACTATTTCCTATAATGTTGTACACTTAAGATTAGGATATCCCTCTTTTTCTTTAATACCATAAAATAATCTATAAAAATATATGGACGGCATGGATTAAATAAATACATCATGGTGGGGTCCACAAACCAGCCGAGGGAGTAGCTAATTTGTCTCCTCTCAGGTGTATTGGGTGTATTGATATGGTAAAAAACAAGTGCTTCGATACTAGGTGGGGCCCACTATGATGTTTGTGAGAAATCAAACTCGTCCATCTGTTTTTAGACCTCATTTTAAGACATGCCACCAAAAATGATCAGGATCCAAAACTCACGTGGGCCATAGGAGATGAAACAGTGGTGAATGGAATGCCTACCATTGAAACCTTCCTAGGATCCAACTTGCTGTTTATATGCCATCTAAACCGTTTATAAGGTCATTTTCACTCAGATAAAGTGAAAACATCAAAAAAAAATTATACCGTTACAAAACTTTTATGGCCATATAAATGTTTCAACGGTGGTCACTAAATATTCATTGTTTTGTCTCGTGTAGCCCATTTTAGTTTTGAATCCTCCTCATTTTTTGTAGCATGTCTTAAAATGAGGTCGAAAAACGGATGGACGGGTTTGATTTCTCACAAACATCGCATTGGGCTCCACCCAGAATCCTTTGGCAGGAACTTCATTGGAAAGGGTTTAGTAGGAAATCCACGTACGCTCTGATGCCCCTGTATTGACGTGACATAGGAAGCAGCTTGGTGGGTGTACCACACACCGGCTGTTATTGACGTCAGCAAGTTATGTGGGTCCCATCATGATGTACATGTTATATCCAAACCATCCATCCATTTGGTGGGATCGTCTTAAGGCTTGAGCTAAAAAATAGGATAGATCTAAAGATCAAGTGGACCACACTGCAAAAAGCAGTGGGGGTTGAACATATACCATTGAAACTCTTTTAGGGGTCACAGAAGTTTCAGATCAATATGAAATTTGTTTTTCCTCTTTATCCATGTAGTCATGACCTTATTAACAGATTGGATGGAAAATAAACGTTATGGTGGGCCCTACAAAAATTTTAAAAGTAAAAATCATATTTTTTTAATTTTTCAAAAAAATAAAATTAAAGTAGAAGGCTTGATCCGAACCGTACCCAACACGATCCAACTCGGTTTTCTTGATCGAGTCGGACTTGGTTCGAATTAGATCAGCAATGCAACGGATCGAATCGAGTTAGATGACCCAAACTCGGTCCCGGATCGGATCAAGTTCGGATCAATTCATTGAAATTTCGGACCAATTTGAGTTGGACCTAATCCGGTCCGACTCGACTCGATGCCCACCTCTAGCTGTAGCATCCCAATTCACATAGCCAATTATACGCACACCTAAACATATATATATATATATATATATATATATATATATATACACACCTCACGAATAATGCATTGAAAACTTTAAGCATAATGAATCAGTGAGGATGATAAAAGTAAGTTCGGATAGAGTATCAGGTAATCATAGTACTAGTGAAAGTTTAATGTGCCACGTAGAATTATCCATTACGAGAATATAATATTTTATGACATTAGCCCACTACACCAAAATCCCTCTTTAGGAATTAAGAATGGTTTTGAACTGAGGCCTAGTAGGGCGTCTTAAAAAATTAGGAACGGTTGAAAACCGTTCCTGAAATATGGCGTCGCAAAAAATTAGGGACGGTTGAAAACCGTCGTAAAGTTTCAATTTCCAACCCTACAACTTTTGCGGAACGGTATTTTTATTTTATCCTGGATGTCACACAGTTCTTAAAATAACGATAACAAAAAATCAAATCTGTGTTAACCAAAATGTCTTATAAAAATGCAACTAGGGAGCACGTTAACTACCCGTCTCATTTAAAAAATCAAATCTGTGTTAACCAAAATACTTGCGAGTTTAAAATCATTAAAATCAGGTTGGTTTAAATAAAACATCAAGTTTTTGGCACCGTTGCTGGGGACTGTTTCGGTCCAAATTGGATTTAGGATTCTCTCTTATCATAATTCATAGCCTTAGGATTTTTCTCATATCATTTTACAAATTTTAGGAAACTTAATTTATTTTTGTCTTTATTTTCTACGGGAATTAAGGAAGCTGAAAATTTTTTTTCTTCAAAGTGAAGGAGGAGCTCCCAATTTGTAACATCCCGGATTTTTGCCAACCTGGAATTAGACGTCCTTAGGCAATGGGTCGATCCTAACACCTTATTAACTTGTTAGAAATGAATCCCACAGTCTAAGATCGCTTCTTAACCTATTTCTTTCACAAATCTCACCTTTCACTACCTTGTTCTTTACAGCTTTCACTACCTTGTTCCTTAAACGTCTCTAAGTACTTTCATATTAGGCACGAATTCTAACGTTTAGGTGATGAAGAACAATGCTTTAGAAATCCGTACAAAGACCCTAATGCCACCTCAGACAAAAATTACTCAGGACTAAATCCTTTAGAAATGAGATAAAGTAACTAAGTGCGAAACTAGATTAGCTACAAAATCCGCTTGATCCACTTTAAATACGATCTGCAAGACCCAAAACTTGTAGAATCATTGACGCTAGGTTACCCTAAAATCTAGGATCAATCTCATTACCCGGCTGCTCTCGGGAGCATCCCGAAACTCCGTATCAGATCTGGACCGCACGTCGGAAGTCCGAATAATACGAAGTTAAGGAATTAGGACCGCCTTGCTGGGCTTGACAACCATCTCAGAAATCAAATCCAGATAGTGTCCCAGCGCTATTCGCTTGAGCTCGGAGCGGAGAGTGTGAGAAATGTGAAAATATTTCTAAATTAAATTTAAAATAATGAAATCTGAGACTTGTCTCTTGCGGGTCAGAATTAAACAACCAAACCGTCAGAATCAGGCCAAATTACACCCTCAGATGAGGGATATTTCCCCAAACATATCCATGTACTCGGAACCTCCGATCGAAATCGGCTGACCGTTGAACTGAAACTGGTCCGCCACGTGCGATCTGGAAACCCGACTGGAATGAAACCTCAACTAAACCTAGATCCTATGTTAGTGAGCTTAAGTCCAACCTTTGGCTTAAGGGAGGCCGCCAGAAGTCCTCCATTGAGCTGAAACTGGGTCGCTTTGATTATAACCTAAGTATACCTTGACCATAAGTATATTTTAATGAGTTTTTAGGCTATATAAGGACCTTAGAACCCTCTCTCTCACAGCCATACGAATTTGAGATTGAGAAGAGAGAAAAGAGAGAAAGTGTGGGAGTTGTGGGAGGATCTCCCTGCCATGCTTCCCTGCCGTTACGCAAGCACAACCACCCCTATCTAGTCGCTTTCCCGTCGATTCCGGTGTTATTTCTAGGTAAGAAAACCCTAACCCTAATCTTTTTTGGGGTTTTGACAGTTGTAGGTTATGAAATAGCTAACCTATTTCATTCTATAGGTTACCAAATTGCCGAACACGAAAGCTTAGCAAGCCTATTGAATTTGTTACGATTCTACGACAAAAAGTGCGAACTTTAGGTATATAGGTTACGGTTTTCAACGCTTTCAATGTCAGATAATGACAGATTCATGATCTGCATGCAATTGCACATGTACAAAGTGCTGTCTGTTTTCTGTTTCGATTAAAGATGAAGAATATGGAATTTTATATACTCTAGGTATTTGTAGAAAGTACCGTATACGTATAAATTTTAGAAATGTGTTTACCATGATTATTTGTTGTATGAATATATTATTTATGGATAAAATACTTGTTTAGCGAAAGGACTCGCCCTAATATATGTTTTGCTAATATACACTATGTATGTGAAAATAGTGTATTCTAAGTGTTTGTGAAAATGACTGAATGAGTATAGAATTCTCATTCATGCTCGCCATGACTAATTGTCATGGATATATGATTGTTGTATTGGCGATACCCCTTTGACAAAAGGATTTGCCCTAAATCACGCCACGACCAATATACACTATATATGTTACAATGTGTGGCCCAAGTATTCGTGGAAATGACTGAATGAATATGGAACTTGGATTCATGCTTGCCATGATTATCCATTGTGGGTGCACGCGTGTTATAATTGGGGCAACTCCCTAGTGAAAGGATTTAGCCTAATGCCTATGTGATCAACATATGTCATATATGTTGATGTTTGTAGTTTAAAGTGTTTGTTGGAATGTCTGAATGAGTAGTAGTTAGTAAATTGTAATGTATAAGGGTGTTGAGATATGATTCTCAACTTCTTTAACTATGTGTATGAATTCTTTAGATATTTGTGTGATTAGAAATTGAATATGTACAAACTCATGCTTATGTTGTACTTCATAACATGCTCAACTGATTATATGATTTTATCTATGTAATGCATATGTTTAAATTCACGTTTATGTTGTATTCCATAAGAGCCGTGAAGGGTGACGGGGAGTGTGTAATGAGTGTGTGCAATGTACCACAATTGACCCTAAGCGTATATTATCAGACTTTGATTGTATGATTTGAATCTTGATCCATTACTGCTTTAACTATCTGCAATTGAATGTGATTGGGGCTATTGTATAGCCCAGGCAATCGGCAATGAAACTGAGTTCGTGATTGAGATTCAGTCGCCACGAGAGATGTGTTCGTCGAAACCGAGTCATACTTCGGTTAGCGATAGTGGCTGGCCACATGAAGTGCTTATGTGCTTCATATCGTTCAACTTGTTGTACGCTCGAGCTAGCCGAGCTCGTCAAGTAACCTGATCTGTCTTATGTATGTTCACCATGTTTGGACGCTACTGCTTGAACCTAGGATACCAAACTTACCAGTGAAATCCTGTTAACCATGGTACCTCGATCCGCTAAGACTCATGAGTCAGGCATGGTGGTCGAGCTGTCGGCCTATTCCAGGGCCATGTGCCTCCCCGTAGTGACCAGTGAGCAACCAGACTCGTGAGCCGATTATGGTGGTATGTGACACTATATTCGTGCTGTCGGCCTACATTGATAAGGTGATGGGGGAGTGGTGCAACGAATGCGTATAACAGCCCTGACAGCCCTTTGTAGTGACCTCGAGCATACTCTGAATTTGCGATGAGGCGACGAGTTTTGCCACAGTGTATAAAGTATGAACTAGGCCTGTATCAGCTTAGTGATGAACTGTTAAAGAGCTTGTGGGGGAGTGGTGTAACCATTGTGCGTAACAGCCCTAGCAGCCTTTGCAGCAACCTAAAAATATACTATTGTATGAGATTATCTAGGATTGACGACCCTAGAATGGATCATGTTTGGGAATGATACAAGGGAGGTACCTTAGTTTCCTAATCCTGCTGTTTGAAATGGACTAATAACTACTCGGTAATCATGCTCATCATCGCACTGCATGTGTCTGGTAGATGTGGAGCACTGAGGGATGAACGCATATCGCGAACGTAAGATGGTGTCGCATGAGGGTGGTTTGGCAAGGGCATTCATCATGTCATTTCATACTTGCATTAAATAAGAGTAGTTAGGATTGTTTGATTGTACTGCTTTATCATTACTACTTGACTGAATGGATAACATGTTAACCTATGCTTTATTATTCCACTGAGTTGATCACTCACTCCCACGTTACGGGATGGTATTGTACACACCAACCAGACTTGTTTGAGTTTCAGATAATGGCGATGCTGCGAAGCAGAGCCAGACTTTTATGAGGATGAGGAGGATTCCTCCTTTATGCTGTTTCAAGCGGGTTCCTGTGAGCCGTATCCTGATTGACGGGGCTTTCTGGGATATTGACTAGAGGACCTTACACATTTGGTATATTTTAGGATTGTACTTGTAATTATTTAACCTGGTAACGTTATCTCACTCTGGAGACTCACCACAGTTTATATATTTTATCTATCTATCACAGTCTTCCGCTTGCAAATTTAACTATCTCTGGAGTATGATATGCTGTTTTGGTTTAATCTCACTCATGTTCACTACTCTAATACAGTCAACATTCAATCATCATTCATTTTGTTGCATAAGTGATGCGTTGGAACTCGGGAGTTGAGTTTATGCTCGACCCTCGATTTTCAGGGCGTTACACAATTCTTCGGAAATCAATCATCTCTTTTTCTAGGTTCTTTCTTCCAATTCTTGTTTGCATAGTTTTATCTTATTTTTAGGAATTCATGATTTTTAGCTCTAGTTTTATTTCTCTTAGGTTGCATCTTAGTTTAGTTTAGCTTTCTTTCCTACATTGCAATAACTCAGTTTATGCTAGGACGTAGATCTCTGAACATAGAACTAACACCTTTTGATCTTGAAATCGAAAGAACATTTCGTAGAAGATTGAGAAATATTCCATTTGAAATGGAGAACAAGAATGGAGTTAAAGCTCTTAGGGATTATTCTGCTCCTGTCCAATTTAATGTACCTTCATGCATAGTGTTGCCAGCCACCACGGCAACACACTTTGAACTTAAACCTAGAGTCATATAATTGTTGCCCTCCTTCTATGGTTTAGATAAGTAAGATCCATATCATCATGTGAAAGAATTCCTAGATATTTGCTCTACCTTTAGGTTTCAAAACTTTTCAGATGATTCGATCCATTTTCGCTTTTTTCCTTTTTCTTTGAAGGATAAGGTAAAAGCATGGTTGAATTCTCTAGAAGTTGGGTCTATCACTACAATGGACCAACTGTCCAAGAAGTTCTTAAACAAGTTCTTCCCTATTCACAAAACTAATGCTCTCCATAGAGAAATTACTAATTTCACACAAAAAGAGGGTGAGCACTTTCATGAATGTTGGGAAAGATGGAAGGACTTGCTTCTTAAATGTTCACACTATGGTTTTGAGAAGTGGCAATATGTTCAATACTTCTATGACAGTTTGACACCCCAAAACCGTCACATAGTTGATGCCACCAGTGGAGGGTCATTCATGACCAAAAGTGATGTCAAAGCTTGGAATTTCTTTGAAACCCTGTGTGAGAACTCCCAGCAATGGGACTATTCAAATAGAGGTGAAAGAAATCCCCAACCACAGAAGAAAGGTGGTATATACACGCCAGATCTTTATGCCAAAATTGATAGCCTGACACAAAAAGTTGATGCTTTGATGTTAAATAATGGACCTCTAAAAATAACTCAAATCGAGTCATGTGCCATATGTTCCAGTCCCGCCCATCCTACGCAGTCTTGTCCATCTGGTGCAGCATTTCTAGAATTTCTCTCTGAACAAGTGCATGCTATGAATACTTTTCGGAGAACTGGGAATGATCCTTACTCAGACACCTACAACCTAGGGTGGGATAGACATCCAAATTTTTCTTGGGCAAAATAACCACAATAAGCAGGACAATTTGGAAATCCTCCAATGCAACCTTACCCCCAAGTTGGCAGTTAACAAATTCAATAGTTTCTGCAATATCAACAACTTCCTTCACAATCAAGGAAACCATCTCTTGAAGATACGCTCAATCTTTTTATGTAGAGTTCTCTTCAATTTCAAAAAGACACCCAACAAACTCTACAAGCTAACCAACAAAGCTTACATGCAAATGCACAAGCCATTGCCAAGCTAGAAATACAGTTGGGTCAACTTGCCGCCACATTGAGTGAGAGAGAGAAGGGCAAGTTCCCTAACCAACCTGTGGCAAATCCAAAGGGACAGTATGAGATTGGCTCTAATTCAAACCAAGAACAATATCATAAGCAAGCCAAATCAATCATTACCCTTAGGTCTGGCAAACAGATCAAGAACAAAGTAGAGATGCCTAGGGAAGAATTAAATTTCAAATCAGAAGACCAAAATGAAGAGGAGAGACACACTAGTGCATCCAAAGTTCAAAAGTACTCTGAGTCTCCAGGAACCACTCATGTGTCATCCTATGAGCCTAAAGTACCTTTTCCTCAACATTTGGTACCAGTTAAGAAAGAAACAACTTTAATGATATATTGGACATGTTTAAGCAAGTGCGAATTAACATTTCGTTGCTTGATGCTATCAAGCAGGTCCCAGCTTATGTTAAGTTTTTTAAAGATTTATGCACTCAAAAGCATAAGCTGAAAGTCCATAAGAAGGTCTTCCTTGCGGAGCAACTCAGCTCCATGATTCACCACAACACCCCTCCTAAATTTAGGGATCCAGGAGCTCCCACCATTTCTTGTGTCATAGGAGATCATAAGATTGAGAAGGCATTGCTTGATTTAGGGGCGAGCGTTAATTTGTTGTCATATTCTGTATATGAGCAGCTAGGACTTGGTGAGCTGAAATCAACCAAAAAATACTACAACTAGTTAGTGTTATTGAGGACGTGCTAATCCAGGTTGATAAGTTTTATTTTCTAGTGGATTTCATCGTTCCAGATACTCAGCCCGTCCAGAATCCTACTAGTCAAATCTCGGTTATCCTGGGACGTCCATTCTTGGCCACATCCAATGCTATCATAAATTGCAGGAATGGAGTTATGAAGTTGTGTTTTGGTAACATGAAGATTAAACTCAATGTTTTCAATGCTGGACAACAACCGGCACACTCGGATGATATATTTGAAGTGAACATGATTGAGAGTCTAGTGCATGGCTCTTTCCTTAAATCTTCCGAAGACACTCTTGAGACTTATTCCATCCAAGAAGTCAATGCATTGCTTGACTCTAATCCTATCATGGATACTACAAAATGGAAAGCTAAAGTGGAACTTCTTCCACCATCTGAGTCTAAACCGGTCTCGTCTATTGAGAAACCACCCGAACTTGACCATGGTTAACTTAGATTGATTGATTTATGATCCATGGTTGCTTACATTGCTTGTCTGGCTGAAGACATTAAACTTAGCGCTCCTGGGAGGCAACCCAGCTTTTCATTTCATTTCTTTTTCCTAGTTAGTTAGTTCAATGTTTGTGGGTAACATTACTGCAAACCCTCACGAGACTACAACTTGTCTACTAGGGGCAACCTAGGGGTTTAAAGACTTGTTGCATACGCTAAATATAATCGAGAGTACTTGCGAAAGTGGTATAGGTAGGATTTTATTTTTGTTATTTTTGTTTTACTTGAGGATTAGCAAAACTAACCCTATATTAGGTTAGTTTGCTTTTATTGGTTTCTCTCTTATATTGACCCACTCTCACGCTGATATATTTGGAAACGCCTCTTAATTCTTTCGTTCAGGTACTATCTTTCCATCACTCCTCTTTTACTTTCATTGTCTCATGTGTATTGTATGCTTATTTCTTTTACATTGAGGATAATGTAGATTTTAGGTTGGGGGTGGGAGATTAGGTTACCTAATCAGTATTTTCTTAGTCTTGAGCAAAGATTGTGAAATTTTTTTACTTTTTCTGGAATTTTTTGTGAATTTGAAGTGATTTTGACGACCATCTTGGATTTAGGAATACAAGATATAGAATGTTGGTAATTTATGACTCTTGGATTCGGCCATCTGTTAGATTTCACAATTAAGTTTGAATGGTTAACCCATGATTAAAAGTTTTAAACATTGATTGAGTCATGATTTCATAGGACACATCTCGCTTACACATTAAGGTTTCAGTTCGATATTAAATTGTAACTTGGTAATCATTAAGCATGAAAGGAACCAACCTGGGGAATTTGTTCATCATGTTTAATAAGAAGAATGAAAGAAAAAGAAAATACCCAATTACAAGATAGCTGCCTGTGGAAAGGATTGGGTGAACAAATTTCACTATAGGTTTGCTCCCTATTGGTGTAGATTCGATTTCCCATGGTTAACATTTGGAAAGAGTTAGGGGACTAGTTTTCACCATAGGTTTGCTCCCTATAGGTGAGGATTTGATTCCCCTTCTTGGCATATTTTTAATGGAAAAAAAATAAATCAAAGGTTGGTATAATGAAAGGATGATCTATGAGGCGGGTTTTGGTTTAGGCTAGTTGTTATGAATTCCTTTGTTAGTTACCAATGATATCATGAAATTAACGATTGGACCTCTTAATAGTGATAAGCCAAGATTACACTATACACTCATGAAAGTCAATGTTAAGAACTGTTCTAATTAATGGATTAATACTTTGAACGTGATTATAAAGTTTATCGTGTGCTTGAGTCTAGGAGAGAATAATGCCCAACATTCATGAATCTTAGATTTCTCGTATCTGAATCGTTTTTCAAAATATTACTCGGTTTCATAGAAATTGTCATGTAATTCTCAACTTATTTTTTCACATACTTTGCTCAGGACTAGCAAAATGTTGGTTGGGGGTTGTGATGAGGGTCGAATATTGCATATTAAACCCCAATTACTACCTGAATTTATGAACATGACACTGCTTAACGGTTCATTTTAATCGTGTTTGTGATGCAAGGTGAATCTAAGATCGTGGATTGGAAAGGATGCTAAAAGCATGGATTTAACGCTCAAGCATCACCAAGGCATTGGACAGGACTCCATGGGACAAAGATCGAGGATTTACATGTTGTAGATCAGAGAAATTCCAGCCACTCACCTTAAACAGGCCTAAAAAACGTCCATAAAGTAAGATCATAGGGTTCTCACCATCCATTCGGCTCGAAACTTTATATATGGCTTGAGGACCACAAACGAACCGTACACATCGAATTTCAGCTCCTGGATCTCTGTAGAAGTGGCCCAACGGACAAATCAGCCCATAATTCACTTATGTGGGGTCCACCTGCAAGCTGGATGTGTTTCAACTTTGGTCTCAACCCCTTAATTTCGATGATATAGCAGATGGATGGTGCAGATTTCTCAGAAACATTGGAACGAGACCCCACTGACAACGCTGGTGCACTATGCACAGTGCACTCTACATGCACGGGACCAGCTTGTTTGGTCACAGTAAGTTTGACCGACTTTCCTTAAACAGAGAAACGAGTCTCTGTTTCCTCGTTACGCAAGACCGTTCGCTTGGGGTGATAAGTGGGCCACCACCTTCGATCGTGTGGTTAATTCGGACTGTCCATTCGTTCCAGAAGGTCGAACCGACCGTACAAAAGGAGTCTCTCCAAACCCATGCAGACACACAGGAAGAAAGTAATCAAACACAGGATAGATGGTAGAAATATTTAATATGGTGGGCCACACTAAACTCAAGAAAAAGCACACATTTCTAATTGGTTTTTCGCCACGAGTCGAATGAACAGAGTGGATTTATCAAAATAAAAGCGAAGTGGGCCCCACCAATCAATCAGTGCAAGCCGACCCTTGTTCTCGCGTTCGGACGTAGCCCAGTTTTTGCGGGCTATTATGTGATCTAAAGGACGATCGGATCGATGATCCAGACCGTTCAACCTCTTGAAAGGGTGGTCCTAACTCTATCCATGATGTTAGTTTTGAAATAATTGGACAGTCAGTCGAGCAAATCGAGTTTTAAAGCAGGGTGTTTTCACTTCTTTTTACGCACGACGTTTCTCTGCTACGTAAGCTTCTCACCGACTCCAGCACTTTCCTCTTGTGCGTGAGAGCCATCCACTATCCTACATGGCTATAAAGAGATGTGGAAGAAAGAGAGCAAGGGGGCAATGAGTTGCGAGGAACGTGGAGCAGCTTTCTTAATAGAGTTTTTTCTTCCTTTTGTTTTATATTTTTTTTTAGCTTAATCATGTTTAGGTCAGGCTAAACTTCTTAGTTAGGGCTGAGATAAAGCACCTAATTTGAATGATTCTTGTTATTATTGATTTCATCTGTAATTGATTGATTTATTTCTTTCTCTAGTGTGATTAAATGAAAACTCCGTACTTCTCCAATCTATGAGCTCAACTAAAGTCTAGAAGTGGAAGTTGTTTGGAATCTTATTCTAGGTGTGCTTGTGTCTAACCATGAATGGGTTCCCCTACAGAGAAAGAAATAGGAATTTACATCTATTCATGCCTGACCATGGATGGAAAAATGTGATCCTTGAGATTTTTCTCCAATTTCATCTATGCATGCATTAGGGATAATTGATGTTAAGGGAAAGATCATTTGTGCTTCAAGGGAATTATACATCTTGTGTGCTTGACCAAGGACACAGATCATGCTTTATTTATTGAATTTATGTCATTCTGAATTAGGGTGAATCAACAAGTAAAACAAGGGTTAGGATAATTAGGGGTGGATTCAAAAGTCCTAGTGTTCTCCTTGAGTGAATTTTTCTTCTTGTTCTCAGTTATTTTCATTGATTTTTATTAGTTTACTTAATTACTAATTAAAATATTTGTTGGATTAGTTAAGAGGAATCTGAAAATTTGAATTGTGACAACCAATCCTCGTGGGAACGATCTCGTAATACACACTGTATCTACAGCTGATTCGTATACTTGTGAGTTTAAAATCATTTAAATCAGGTTGGTTTAAATAAAACATCAGGAACCATCCAAATTTCAGTTAGAGGAATGGACAAACTGCTACTCCTCAAGGGATCCTTAACCAATTTCTGAATTAAAGAAAACCTCGAGAGGATCTGGTCTTAAAACATATTCAAAATCAAGAGCTTTTTAACGATGGTATGCTACAAGCCTTTCAAGACCTTACAAAGGCCATACAAGGGCTTGAGAACAAAAAATTCGATAGATCCTTCCGGCCCAGCCTCTCCCCAATCTAAAACCGCAATATGAAATAAGTGACCCAAGCTTTTCAAATCAAATGGAGCAGGCTAAGTCTATCACCACTCTTAAGAGTGGGAAGATTATTGACAAAACTATTCTGGCGAGGGTTGAAAAGCCTAAGGACTTAGAAGAAGCTAAGCATGATAGACCTAACAATGCTTCACATAAGTTAGAACTGGAACCTCAAAGTAAGCCGATTGCGTCATTCCCTCAACGGTTGATTGCACAAAACCTCTAGCTAACTCACAGGATATTCTAGAGGTGTTAAAACAAGTGAAGTTCCACATTCCTCTATTTGATGCCGCTAAACAAATCCCTTCATATGCCAAATTTTTGAAAGATCTATGCACTACCAAAAGACGCCAAAACATTCAAAAGAAAATTTTTCTGATAGAAAAGGTGAGTGTCATCCTTAAGCAAGATGTGCCACAAATTTATAAAGATTCTGATAGTCCAACTATCACATGTATAATTGGGAATCACCAGATTGAGTATGCACTCCTTAACTTGGGGGCGAGTGTAAATCTGATCCCTTAGTCGGTATACGAACAATTGGGTCTAGGTGAATTAAAACTCACCCGAACCACGTTACAACTTGTTGATCGTTCAATCTATATACCGAGAGGGATGATCGAAGATGTGTTGGTCCAGGTTCATAAATTTTACTATCTAGTAGACTTTATTGTCTTTAATACTCAACCCATCGTAGATATGAACACTCGAATTCCCATCATTCTTGGTCGTCCATTCCTTGCTACATCAAATGCAATCATTAATTATAGGAATAGAATTATAAATTTATCTTTCGGAAATATGACATTGAAGCTCAATATCTTTTTCAACATGAGTAAACAGTCAGAGGATATTGATGATATCCACGACATTAACTTAATAGATTCTTTCGTGAAAGATAGAGCACTTCTGACTCTATACTCTGACCCTCTAAATATGTGCTTGGCCCACTCCCCTGATTTGGATGATGACATGATTAAGGAGATGAATGCCTTTCTTGATGTCGCGCCGGTACTTGAAGTTAATCGGTGGAGGCTACAATTTGAAAAATTGCCCCAAACTAATGTAGTGCCTCTACCATCTAGCCTTAAAGCACCGAAGATTGACCTAAAACCTTTGCCCGTTGATCTTAAATATGTGTATTTAGGTCAAGATGAGACATACCCGGTGGTGATTTCTTCTCACTTAGAGAAAGAACAAGAGAGTTTGCTAATTTCCACCCTTATTATGCATAAAGGAGCCCTTGGATGGTCGATTGCGGATTTCAAGGTAATTGATCATTTGATTTGTACTCACGGCATTCATCTCAAGGATAATGCGAAAAGCTCCCGACAACCGCAACGTCGATTAAATCTAAACATGAAGGAAGTGGTTAAAGGAGAGGTACTTAGGTTGTTGGATGTGGGTATCATTTACCCTATATCCAACAGTCAATGGGTGAGTCCAACTCAGGTGGTTCCTAAGAAGTCTGGAATCACCATCGTAGCTAATGCTAATAATGAACTCGTGCCAACTAGAGTCACTACTAGTTGGAGAATGTGCGTTGACTATAGAAAATTGAATACCGTCATAGAAAATTGAATACCATCACAAGGAAAGACCACTTTCCTTTACCCTTCATTGACCAAATCTTGGAAAGGTTAGCTAGTCATATTACTACTGCTTCCTTGACGGGTATTCAGGCTACAATCAGATAGAGATAGCCCCTAAAGATCAGGAGAAGACAACATTCGCATGCCCCTATGACACCTTTGCTTACCGAAGGTTGCCATTCAGACTGTGTAATGCCCCGGCCACGTTTCAGCGATGCATGTTGAGTATTTTTTCTGACATGATAGGGCAATATTTAGAGGTCTTCATGGATGACTTCTCTGTCTTTGGCCCACATTCAATGAGTGTTTGGAAAATCTTAAATATGTGTTGAAGTGATGTGAGAAAAAGAATTTGGTTCTGAATTGGGAGAAATGTCATTTCATGGTTCCCAAGGGAATTGTTCTTGGACATATAATTTCGTCTAAGGGAATTGAGGTAGATAAGGCTAAAATTGTTCTTATCTCTAACCTCCCCCACCCAAGAGCATACTTGACATGCGATCCTTCTTAAGACATGCTGGATTTTATAGACGATTCATAAAGAATTTTAGTCACCTCTCTCGTCCGTTATGTAATTTACTTCAAAAGGATGCACCATACGAGTGGACTGAGAAATGCCAAGAAGCTTTCACTAAGCTCAAGGGTATGTTGACTACTGCACTTACTATGCAGCCACCCGATTGAAGTATCCCTTTTGAGATTATGTGTAATGCGTTTGACTATGCTATTGGGGCGGTGTTAAGCCAAAGAAAAGAGAGGAAGCCATATGTGATTCACTATGCGAGTAGAACTCTAAACTCTGCCCAATTGAACTACTCTACTAAGGAAAATGAGCTCTTAGCCATAGTGTTCGCTTTGGACAAATTTAGGTTCTACTTGATCGAATTTAAGATCATCATTTACACTGATCATGCGGCACTTAAGTACCTTCTTTTTAAAAATGATGTTAAACCCCGCTTGATAAGATAGATCCCTCTACTCCAAGAATTTAACGTAGAAATATGAGACAAAAGGGAGTAGAAAACATAATGGCTGACCATCTCTCTAGACTTAATCTCTGCATTTTCCTTGAGCCGACACCAATAAATGATATGTTCCCTGACAAACAATTGTTTAAACTCTCCTAATTACCTTGGTTTGCTAATATTGCAAATTATCTTGCCACGAGTTTCACGCCAACATATTGGACTATGCAAGATAAGAAAAAAAATTTCACCGAGGTACGTAAGTTTTTCTAGGATGATCTTTATTTGTTTAAAAATTACCCAGACCAAATTCTAAGAAGATGTGTGCCAGACAATGAACATCAGTGTTATCTCCTTTTATCACTCTCAGGCCTGTGGTGTTACTTTTCTGCTAAAAAGACTACAGCCAAAATTCTGTAGTACAGCTTTTACTGGCCCACGATGTTCAAAGATACTCATGAGTTTTGCAAAGCTTGTGAGCGTTATCAGAAATTTGGAGGATTATCTCATCGAAATATGATGCCACTAAACCCAATTCTTATCATTGAAGCATTTGATTATTGGGGCATCGATTTCATGGGACCATTCCTCCAATCCTTTGGATATAATTACATATTGTTGGCAGTAGACTATGTCACTAAGTGGGTGAAGCAATCCCGTGCCGGAACAATGATCATCGAACGGTCATAAATTCTTAAAAGAAAATATCCTTTCCCGGTTCGGAATGCCTCAGGCCATCATTAGTGAGGGAGGTTCACACTTCTATAATATGCCATTTGAGAACTTAATGAAGAAATATGACATCTCTCATAAACTGAGCACTCCATACCACCCACAGACAAGCGGGCAATCCGAGATTTCCAACAGGAAAATTAAACAAATTCTGAAAAAAAAAGGTTAACCCTGACCGTAAGGATTGGTCAATTCGTCGACTTATGCCTTATGGGCTTACCGTATAGCTTTTAAGACCCCCATTGGAATATCTCCCTTTAGACTCGTCTATGGAAAAGCTTGTCACTTGCCTGTGCAGCTGGAGCATAGAGCCTACTGGGCTATCAAAAATCTAAACTTTAACTTGGATCATGCTGGTTCACTGCATAAACTTCAATTGAATGAACTCGAGAAAATCCAAAACAACGCATATGAGAACTTGAAAATTTATAAGAACAGGACGAATGTGTTTCATAACCGTAACATCCTTCGAAAATCATTCACACCTGGTCAAAAAGTCCTTCTGTACAATTCTCGGTTACATCTTTTTCCGGGTAAGCTTCGATCTTGTTAGACCAGCCCTTTTACTGTTATGAATGTTTATCCTCATGAGGCCCTCGAGATAAAGAATCTAACGAATGACAATATTTTCAAAGTGAACGGACATCGTCTAAAGCCTTTTGTTGAGAAGTTCAATTCAGAGGATATGTTCATACCTTTGATTGATCCTGTGTATCAGGATTGACCTCTTAGTCTGATGGAGGTATAATTAGGTTTATTACTTTCATAGGATTTAGGATTAGGATAGCTTATTTTTCAATAAGTTCAGTCTTTGTGCTAACCCATTTTTATGTTGAAAACTTTGGAAAAACTTCAATTCCACTTCTTCAGGTACTACCTTTCAATCACTTTTCCTTTCTTTTTGTTGTCTCAATGGATTTATGATATTTCCATTGAGAATTAGGTCAATGAAAAGTTCAAATTTAGTTTAAATTGCTTTATCTTCCAATTGGATAGGATAAGACTCCAATTCTAATTATGTTTCTTGAATCAAGTAAGGAAGCATCTTGATAGCTACAAGTGGATCCTTGACACCCTAATTCTCACCTTTGAATTCATAAGTTTCAATCAACATTATTCACACACACTTTCAATTATTTCAGAATTCAGATTTAGATCTTCTTCTAGTTTTAGTTCTAGTTATTTTTAGAATACGTATAAGTTTAGTCCCGCTGGATTCGACCTTGGTCTTACCAAGTTATTACTACATTGCGACCTTACACTTGGGATGAAGGTCGAGCTCCATGACCTCTTGCAAAAAGGTTTAGCGGGGTCTCTCGACGTTGAGTCGGTTTACAAGCTCGGGCGATTGGTTGAATCATATCGCATCTTCTCCTAGTCAAATCCTACTATAGTCGACAAAGTATCCGCCATCCAAGAACTCCAGGGGCTACTCAAGACATGCTACCATGTCTGTGTCGTTGTCAACTGACTTGAGGCCAAATGAGTTACGACTGAGTCTAGAAGGGCTTCGATCTGCACACACCATCGCCCAGGAGCTCGCGACCAAGAACGCTATATGGAAAACTTCCCAGGTCAAGCTGGATAACTTGGAGTTCAGGATCACGACTTTAGAGGCGAAGTTGCGAGCAAGCATACAGAACAACTTTAGCACAAAAAGAAAGTCCTCGAACTGGCTACTGCTGTGCACTCCTGAACAGTAAATATCGGTTGACTTTCATGATCAACTACTAAGAAGGAAATTGCATTACAAACCACGAAGGGTCAATTGGGGATGGCCAGAGAATCATTGCAATGCTTTTTATCTTTTGAATTTTAACTGTAATTATTCTCTTTTTATATAAACGACCACTGAGCAATTTTGCATCTTGTCGCCCCTTTACTTTTCTTTTACTCTTGTTGTTCGTAATTGCTTTCTGACTTATTCGTGAAATTAGGTGGAACATGGGTTGCTTCCGAACTTTGTGTTTCAATTGCTCCACTTTCCTAATTACTAGGAACATGTGACGATTTTATCGCTGCGATCACTCTAGATCATGGTTGCTAAGAACACCTATTTAAGCATCATTTGATTCATGTTTTATTTTCATATCGTCACTTCCTTAAAGCTTCATCCTATCTCGATGGTTTCCAATTCTTCTTGACTTATTGCAGGTGTTGAACGTTATTTAAAGGATATCTTTGAATGGGGCTTGAAAGAGTATCTTGTTCCACCCTGCTATTTGATGTCAATGGTTTTACAATGCATGCTTCAATCATGGCCGAATCAAATTTGAGTAAGGCACTGCTCAATGCCGAAAGACGGTCTTAGCCTTGGAGAAACTATGTTTGTCATTGTATTTCGCGACCACTAAGTTGAGGGAAGTAATGCTAGCTAAGAGAGTTAATGTAATTGCAGTGACCATTTTAGTGAAATATATACTGAACTGGCTGATTTTAAGCAACCGAATTGGTAAATGGGTGTTGGATTGGTCTGAATTTGACCTCTATTACGTTCTATAGAAGGCAGGGATGGGTCAAGCCATAGCTGATTTTCTGGCCGATCACCCTTCGAACCTTGAGGAACAAATTCCCCCAAGTATCCTTGATATGTATTGCGTACAACTCATACCATGGAAGCTAATGTTTGATGGATTGAGGACACATGATATGTCTGGGGATGGGCTGATTCTTGTGGCTCCTAATGGGAATCAGCAGAAGTTTACATTCCAATTAGAGTTCGATTATAGTAATAATCAGACCGAGTATGAAGCTATGATAATCGACCTGGAGCTATAATTAGAATTGCACGTAAGAACTGTGACCATTATAAGGGATTCATAGTTGAAGATAAATCAAATGGCGGGACTATTTAAATGCACTAGCCCATCTTTATTGCATTATTATGCCTTAACAGTCCAGTTACTCGAACAATTCAAAGAGGTTGAGTTGATGTATGTAACCGGGGAGCATAACATGGACGCCAACAAAATGGCACAGTTAGTTGCAGGGCTCGAAGCCTTGAGAGGATCGGTTAGGCAGACAATCATTGTGTAAAGGAGATCCTTGTCCTCTTTATTTCAAAGGGACAATGCAATGGAGCTATGTCAAGTAGATGCAGAGGAGGATGATTGGAGGGCTCCCCTCACGAGCTATTTGCAGAGTCTGTGTATTAGGACTGATAGAAATGTATGAAGGTTAGTTGTAAATTATGTAATAGTTGATAGTGAACTGTATAGAAAAGGGGCCGATAGTTTTACTTTGGTGTCTACCAAAGAAAGAAGGCAAGTTAGTCATGGAGGAGATCCATGAAGGGATTTGTGGGGCCCACTGGGTTAGAAGAAAGATAAAACTCACACTCAGATGTTACAGATACTTCTGGTCAACAATGATGGTTGATTACATCTAGTACACTAAGGGTTGTGAGGCTTGCCAAAGGAATGGGCCAGTGTAGCACGTGCCTGCAACCGAAATACACTCCATAATAAAGGCATGGCCATTTTGAGGATGGGCAATTGACTTGATCAGTCAAATTCATCCACCCTCAACCCGCATGGACTTATTCATCATTGTAGCGACTGATTGCTTCACTAAGTGGGTAGAAGTGAAGCCCATGAGGGGAGTCGGCCACCGAGAGATTATTGAGTTTATCAAGCCTAATATCATCCATTGTTTTGGAATCCCAAAGTCCATTACCATGGACTGAGGTGCAGCTTTCTCGGCCAAGTGCAGGCGATGGCTGATAGATACGGCATACAAATTCTGTACTCGACCCCGTATTACACCCATGGCACTGGCCAGGTCAAGGCCAGTAACAAGGTAATCAAGAATATCTTGAGGAAAATGATACGAGAAAATTCACGAGAATCGCATACCAAGCTGTTTGAGTCTCTCTTTGCCTAACGAACATCACCTCGTACTAGTACCGGGGTAAGTCCATTCACGTTAAGTTATGGACACGATATGGTTGTGCCCCTGGAACTCATGGTACCATCCCTTTGGACCGCATATCAGGTTAAACTAATCCCTATAGAGCTCACAGAGGCAATGTTAGCGAAGATCGAGGAGCTCGATGAAGTCTGGATGAGGGCTTTAGACTCGATTATTGCTAACAAAGTAGCCGTGGCATGCGTATACAACAAAAAGGTGAAAAGGAAATTCTTTCGGGATGGGCGATACAGTCTGAAAAATGGTTCTACCGATCGATCAGAAGGACTAATCCCTCGGTAAAAAATGGTTGCCCACATGGGAAGGGCCATACATCATCGAGCAAATCCTTGAGGGAGGAGCTTATGTCCTGAGGAACTTGAATGGGAAGGTTGCAAAGGCTCCCATAAACGGCCGATTCTTAAAATGGCATTTCCCTTCACTATGGGAAGCTGTTAAAAGTCAAATCAGGAAAATTTAGCAAAATAAGTAGTTCACTTAAATAAAAGCCCTACAATAAGGGCTAGTTGATAATAAGAAAATAGATATAAAAAGAGAAAGAGAAAAGATTTGGCACATTAGGCAGTCGAGCTAGAAATGTGTCAATTCAAGCTTTTCGAATCTCTCAGTGGCTGATGCCTTTGCCTTCACCATTATCGTTCGTCTCTCGCTCCATGAAGTGTGTTGGCTCACAAGCTTTTCAGAGGAGCGGGCGATCAACGCAAGGCCCCAATCAAGGGCTGCACACTCTAAATTGGCTAACTTCTTTTCAACCTTATTGGACTCCACATGGCCTCAATAGTGCTCTATCTGAGACTCGATGAATGCGACTAACTCCTCATTCTCGAGCCGATCATGGTCTGGGTAGAGCCGATGGGCCTCGATGAGGTCAGCAAATAGATTATTGAACAAAACCTTCATTAAACGTAACATCTCCTTATTGAGGCGATTTTTCCAAGTCCAGCGCAATTGGTTCTTTCAAGCCACTTCATGGTGGGTTGAAAGAGTTCTGTATTCAACACTAAGGGCCGACAAGCGCAACAGTGAAGCGGTGCATCGTTTGATCTCCCGGTCAGCCCTGAAATATTATTCTCTGAGTTACTAAAGTTTCGAAAGTATTTTTAGGACCTCTTGTAGAGGTTTACAATCTTCAGGTAATCCAAAGGCATCCCTGAGAAAGGGATAAGGGTCATGCAAAAAAGAAGAGCTGGAGAAGGAGTCGAGTCCTTCTACGAAGATTTCTTCCATGATCTTAATGGACATAAGAAAAATCCATGGAGTCTAAGGTAGTGCTAACAGAGTTCCTTGTTTGTGCTCATTCATGTCGAGCCCTTCTGTGAAGATTTCTTCCATGATCTTGATGGACATAAGGAAAATCCATGGAGTCTAAGGTAGTGTTAACAGAGTTCCTTGTTTGTGCTTGTTCATGATGCATTTTGAATCCTAAATGGTGCTTTTATAGGTATAAGGTTTAACAATTAATGCATGTTGGATGAAGTGTGATGGTTGGGAACCCGAGACCAATGGCTGGTGCATCGATTCATTTTCGGGATTGTGGGGGAATGTGGTGAAATAAATGAGATCCCCTTGGAAAACGTGGCACCATTATGCTCAACGTATGCATGGAAGGAATACTCGATAAGTACTCTGTGGTCGTGTGACAACGCAAAAGCTCGGCCGATGGCCAAAAACACTGTCAAGCATCGTTCAAACGAACACTCAAACCACATTACTGAAAGAGAGGTACATCCTACACTCTAAGAAAAACAAGTTGATTTTATTGACATTATGATTTATTCACTACGTGGCAGGTCATCGACCACATCGCACCAGAAGGGGAATAGAACAAAAAGGGTAAAAGCGGTCAAGTAGCCTAGATCTTCATCTCCTCGAACTCCTTGATGAGGAATTGCATTTCTGCTTCATTCTTCTCCTTTAATGAATCCCAGATGGCCCCTTTTTCGATAATGAATGGCAGGAGATGGAGCAATTGATCGATATGAAGGGCATTCGAAGAAACCACGTTCTTAACCGCTCTCTTGGCACCGAAACTTACCTTTGACTATGACTGATACAGGGTGATCTGTTCATCCAGGAATGTAATTTTTTTGGGTTACCCATTTCCTTGGCAAATAAGGAGAACTCTCGCTCCTTCAATTCCTCCATGAGCCTAGCTTGGTAGGATTGCAACATCCTCAACATGGTTCGGTTGAATTGATACATCTGAACTCACTCTAATTGACAGCACCAGGCTAGTTCATGTTTTCCGCTCATTGTTGTAGATTCATCCTTGGCCGAGGCCTGCTTTTGAAGATATTTCAAGTTCGTTTGGTCAACAAAGGTTAGTTCACAGAATTTATCCCCCATAATGTATAGACGCTTCATTGTATAGGATGTCGTTGACCATGGTGTAACAACCTGCCCCGGTCCATAGCCTGCGCGCTTTCGAGCGATCTTCGGGTATTTTATACTACTTGAGGAAATCGATAATCAAATCCCTGAGCTTATCGGAAGAGCCATGGCCAGGTCAGATTCGTTGATGCTTGGTTTGGTAAAGAATTCAATCAGAGTTGACCTTGGGATATCATCTTCGGCTGTGATGGCTAATTTTGCTAACATATTATCTTTGGAGTTCTCTGCTCAGGGAATCAGGTTGATGTTGCACTTTTGGAATCCGATGATTAGTTCTTTAGCCTTTAGTAGATGTGCTCTCATGCGTTCCTTCTTGGCTTGATATTCATCCCATATTTGATTAATGACTAGTTGTGAATCGCTAAAAACTTCAAGGTGTTAAGCTCCCATGGTGGTTGCCAACCTAAGTCCAGCGAGCAAAGTTTCATATTCAGCTGCATTATTGGAGGCTTGGAATCCAAATCTTAAGGAATATTGAACATATACGTGATTTGGAGTCTCTAAGACTATCCCGGCCCCACTGAATTTAGAGTTGGATGAGCCATCAACATATAACATCCACAGTGGCGGGCTAGGATGACCTGATGATCGGGCACGGAGGTCGGCTGAGACTGATAACCATGATTGGATGCGCCTGTTGCATTAACCTTTTTTTTTTTAAAAAAAAAAACGCATTTTCTTGCGGTTTTCAGCATGTGCGGCCCGCATCTGATGAATCCACTCCAGCCATTGTGTTTCATGGCTCAATACCAACTAAACAAGCCCAATATACAAGGAATTTTGACGTATAAGAAATATTAGGGGTATTTTAATGGTGAAAATCGCTATTTGCTATGCTATGGCCCGCCCGAACCTCGAATTGGCTCTATTTTTCGGCCTAACGCCTAAAATGGTTGGGGGAAAGGGATGGACGACATGGATTGAATACATACATCAAGGTGGGGCCTACACAAGTGGCCCACCCCATTGGCTTGAAATCAAGCTTATATTTGTTTTCACGTCCAGCATCCATGGGACGCTGGACGTTCTGACATACATGAACGTTTAAGGTGGGCCCTGCTCTGGTGGGCCACCACATGGTTAGGTGGTGTGGAACAACACATATAAAGTGGGCCTCACCTATAAATGACTTGGGTCCAATACCTACTTCATGGTGGGGTCCATCCAAGTGGTTCATAAGGCCATAATATCATACACAAAATGATAAAATAAAAAAAGAGTGGGACACGGGTGATGGAGGGACCTCGACACCATGGGCCCTCCATTTCAAGCATCCAATCATACAACAATGGGTCCCTTTGGATATGGGCCCTCCAAATAAAAGATCAACGGTGGAGATCCCTCTCCACCCAAAATGAATGGTCTATATGACTTCTTTATGCAAGGAAATATAAACATCATGATAGGGTCCATGGAGAATGGCCCCATCATAGAATGATCATGAGGATCAAGGTGGGCCATCGGCCACACCTAGGGTCCCAAGTGAGATCCATACCATCAATTGGTAGGCCTCACTTGGCCCTTCATCATAAAAGTGAAATCTAGGCCTAGGGAAAACACCCACCTAGCGATCTCCTTGGTCCGTTGGAAAGCCTATCTCCTTATGCTTCTCTTTGATGGTGGAAGATGGGAGATGGATGGCTAGGATGGGAGATCTTAGGAAGGGAAGTGGGCCACACAAACTCTCTTCTTTCACTTGGAAGCTTGGACGTGGGGGTGCTCTTGCTTGGCTTGGGAATGTTGAGAAATGAGAGGGAGAGAGAGAGTTGTAAGAGAGATGTGAGTGATGGTTGATGGAGTGATGGATGTGGTACTTGACATGTAAGGTGGTGTAAGAGAGAGGGTGAGAAAGAGTTGACTTTGGTGGTTGCTTGGGGATGGGGTGAAAGGTGATGTATACTTGACATGAAGTGATTGATGGATTGATGGGTTGATTGATTGATTGATGGATTGATGGGACATGTTGTAAAGATTCTCTTGGGATTGCAACGCGCGGCATTTTTCCTCGAACTGAACGTGGATCCACATCACCTTGTCTGAGTATCGGATCGGTGCGTGAGTCACGGCGTTGGAACCGTCGCAACGGTGCGGTCGCAATAATACAAGTCTTGGATTAAGCTGACTCAAATGTATAGGATACGACTTATGGTCGGCACAAACATCGATTACAAGTTGCAGGGTCGCCAGAATTCGACGGGAAGGATCGCGGTAGTCGACGAAACAATACGGACTAGGATACGGGTCTTACATAGGTTGAAACTATAGCTCGTGGGGCGTTAAGGGAGGGTCAACCTAGGATCGTATTGTAGACAAACGGGCAGTCCACCACTAAAAAGTCGATCATTGCGGTTACTTGGTTCTATCCGTCTTTGGCGGTGGGCTAAAGCTATATTGATCATTCAGGTATAACTTTGCCTCCTGAGAATCCGAGCAAAGGAGTCTTGATGGCTCAGAGTTGAGACCATCCAACCCCCATTTTGTCAAATGCGTGTACAAAGAAGATGTCGACCGAGGATTCGGTATCCACAAGGATTTGGAATACCATGCGGTTGGTTATGGTCATTGTAACCACAAGCGAATTGTCGTGCGGATGATGGACTCCTCGGGCATCCTTTTCGGTGAAGGTTAGGCTGCAGGTTGCTATCTTTTGTTCAGTTGAAGGTCTGTTGGTGGTAAGGATTTCTCATTCCGAGTTGGAATGACTGATGCTCCTTGCGTGGACTCTTCGAGCTCAGTTCGAATCTCCCCACCAGTAGGACCTCTGAAGATGGTGCGAATTTTCCCAGTTGGCTCATTGTTGATGGGTTGTTCATCCTTTGAAACAGTCCAATCTCCCCTTTGAGTAACGTATTCCCCAAGGTGCCCGCTGCGAATGAGTGCTTCGATCTCCTCCTTGATGTCGAAACAATCGCTCGTCGAATGACCGTGATCCCGATGAAAATGACAGTATTTATTTTTACTTCTTTTGCCAGGATTGGATTTCATCTTGTTTGGCCATTTAAGGATGTGTTAGCCCTGAATCTCCATCAAGACTTGCTCGGGTGTCTTATTAAAAGGAGCGTATAACTTGAACTTATTGTCAGGCCTCTTACTCGGACGTTGATTATCTCATGATTGGTCGTCCTTCCTTTTCTTGCTTCCACTGGCCGAACCGGGCTCTACCTTCAGTGGTCATTCTTTGGCCGCTGTTCCTATACTTTGGACGACCTTTCATAAGATAGAGGCTTCCTCGACATTAGAATACTTCTACGACCTATTCAGAAGGTCGGCCATCATCATCTGAGGGTTTTCGTCAAGTGAGAAGAGGAACTTAGGGTCTTTTAAACCTCTCATTATTGCAGTCAAAGCGATCTCTTCAAAATGATTCCATAATTGCATCACTTCGAGATGGAAGTGCTTGATATAGTCTTTTAGTAGAGCTCTCCTTTGTTTTGGACGATGTTGAGAAGGTGGGAGGCCGATTTGAGTCTCTCCTTTCCCCCGTTGAAGTTCGTGACGAAGACTTGATCGAGCTAGGAGAAGGAACTAATGGAGTGTGGCTTTAACTGTCTGAACTATTTTCGAGCAGCTCTAGTTAGAGTCAATGGAAACAGTCAATACATTACTGCAGTGGACGCGTTATGGAGCTCCATCCAAACCCTGAATGACTCCAGATGCTTGGATGGGTCGGTAGTTCCTGAGAAAAGGGTGATTTGTGGCATACGAAACCTGTCCGGCAATTGTGCCTGCATAATGTCGGCAGTAAACGAAGGTTCTCCTCCATCATTGCCTCCATTAGGGTCGGAGCATTTATACGGTAGGCTTGTCGTATATCCCCAGTTTGACCATGCAAGTCCTTCAATTTGACTTCTCGTGGTTCGCCGCTCTTGGCCACAGCTTCGACAGGAGCTTTGCCACACTTCTTCCTATCCAGCTCATGGCATGGATCGAAAGTAGGTAGAGCTGCAGTCCCAGAAATGTGAGAAGGAGTCCGCCTTGTCAATTCGAGCTGTCGGCTTCTTTGAGAGACGGTAGGTTTGTTGGAGGGCTAAGGAAGATCGTTGACTAATTACTCAGCTTCCTGGGCGGTCCCCTGTACTTGCCGGGGCTGTAACTATTCTAGTAACCACCTCATAAAACTCATGTTATTGTTTAGTGCTTCAACCTATTGCTCAAGGGAGTTCAGCCGTCCCCCTCTATTGCGAGACTACTGTGGTTGCCTTGTAGGACCGGAGTTAGCCTTTTGTTGGGAGGTGGAGTCCCGATGACTATTAGGCTGCTCTGATTGGGTAAGATCAGGCGCAATAGGGGAGGCTCAAGCTTTCTTTTTCCCTCTGGCCATTGTTTAACAAAGTGTTGAGAATGACTTCCGATGTTGATTCCTACAAACGACGCTAAACTGTTGATGCAATTTTCCGGTAGACCCTTCTCTTGTCCTTGTACACCTGCACAGAAAACAAACAAGGAAGACCCTGGTTAATGTAGGGGACCCTCCGATGCCAAAGTCAGGAATCTGAGTCTTTATAGGGATGATATGGTGTAAAGGGTTAGAGGTGTAAGAGTCTGTGTACCTTTCACCATTGGGGATTTTTCCTATTTATAGTAGAGGGAAGATCACACCATCGAGTGATCTTTTCTGTTTGACAGGTACGCATTGTAGTCGAATTAGAACTCCTAGTGTGTTGGAGATCTTCCTAAGATCCTTGGTTCCCGAGATCCTTGAGATTCTGAACTTATCCCCCCGGGATCCTTAGAGAGAACTTCGGGTCGTTTCTTTGGATAAGGTTGGATGTCAGTCAGTAACCTCGTTCGACCTATAGTTATGGTTGGACGATAAAGGTAACGGTGCCTTAGAGATACGCTAGCCGAGCTATCAGAAGGTTAACGTCATTCCAATGATAAAACCGACAAAGCATGCTTGTGATGTCCTTGTGATCATTAACTTCGGTAGCCCTTAACTTCTTCGCCTTTGCCGGGCTTGGTAGTTCTACTAAGCTATTCCTTTGGAGAGTCCGTTAAAGGTCGTGCCAACCTATTGTCATCCTGACTTCGACTTTAAGTATATGTCGAATGGTTTGGCTCTTTTTTCGCCATCGACCCATTAGATTGTGTTGGTTGTTGGTCCGACCTTCTAGATCGGCCTATTTTTTTTACAACATCCATTACTGCAACAGTTATAGTAGTCCAAAACACTTTCTAGCTTCATCTCTTCTATGGATCCCTCTTTTAGTACGTTTCCCTTTGTGACGGTTGCACTTTTGAACGCCTCTCAGCCACTTCACTTTTGTTGGTCAATGTTTTATTTTGGTTTCCCTCAATCACCTATTATACCTTAAACAATTTGACTGCGCTTCTTGCATATCGATCTCAATCTTCCATGGACTATCCACGACATGTAAAACTATATTAACAAGAGTTGTATGCTGGCAAAGAGCGCTTGGAATATTTGAAGATCTTTTGATCTATTTTCTATTTTTCATATAATGCCATATATCACCTTTGTATTGACTTTTCCAAAATAGTGAGAAATAGGGTATTACAGGTTGTTTGTGGCAAGAAGAGGATCCCGATTCCACCAAAAAAAAAATTGGGATAATCCCGACCCGATCTAACCAGGCCTGAATTTGCTAAACCCAGTTCCCCAACCGACGGCCTTGACAACCCGACCCCACCCTACCTGAACGCGTCCCGTGTCTGCAGCCCTAACCATACAACCCCTCGCCATCCCTGGTGGGACCTTCCAAAAGAAGGGATGGAATGATCATCAACGTCGTGAAGTCGATCTACGCTCGGTTACATTTCTGACGTAGCGAAAAAGAAGACAAAAACAGGCAATGAAAAAGAAAGAAAGAAAGAAAAAGAGATGGGGGTTTGATGCCTTCTTTACACACTACACAACCTCCCACCCTCTCTCTCTCTCTCTCTCTCTCATTTCCAAAAAGAATTCCTTCTCTCTTCCTTTGTTCAATTGAAAAAGAATTCCATCTTCTCGTAATCATGTCTTCTTGGCTCACCCTCTCTCTCCCTAACCCCTTCAAATCTCCCTCCGAAGAAGAAGAAGAAGACGAGAAAGCTGCTGCTGGAGCAGAAGTGGAATCCGAAGAAGAAGAAGAAGAAGAAGAAGAAGACAAAGCAGGAGGCGTTAAAGAAGACCTGACGGAGCTCACCAAAACTATCAGTCGCCAGCTATGGGGTGTCGCCTCCTTCCTCGCCCCACCGCCTCCTCCGGTGGGCCCCACCGATTCCCCCCCTTCTTCTCCTTCTTCCCAGGCACTCCTTGGTGGCATCCGCAACGACTTCGCCGAGATCGGCGGCACCTTCAAGACCGGCCTCTCCCGCCTCTCTACCCACACGGCCGTCAATGAGATCTCCCGGCTCGCTTCCACACTCTTGCAGTTCCAGCCTGACGGCGATGCTGATGATGACGAGGGATCTGTCTCTGTCGTTGGCGTCACTGAGGAAGTCTTGGAATTTGCCAATGGCATGTCAGCCAGCCCCCTTCCTTGGCTGGAATTCCCACGGCTGCCCAAAGATGGTAAATTCCTAATCTTTTCTTTTTTAATCCTTCTCATTTCGTTGTATTTTGATTTTTTTTTTTTTTTTAACATGCTGTGTTGAGATTCATTTCAAGGTTAGTTTTATTGGATTTACTATCATGTGCACTGATCACACACAATTGCTCACGATCTGAACCGTTTATCTGGTGGTCTTTGCCATTGATGGGCCTTGTGGAAAAATTTCACTGTTGTGATGATCTTAAACATCTGATCACTGACACATGAATGGACGGTAGGGAAGGAAGGATATTTGTTATTTTCAGACCTAGCTGTCGGGTTTCTGGTGTGCCCTATTCAAAGCAGGGAACCTGACAGTTGTGACACATCTTCTTTCTGTGCAGTGTACACAATACGTAATCTATGCTCTGCCCACCGGTTAGGATTGCTCCTGAGGTTATTGGATCTAGCGTGTTTCATATTTTTCAGTGTGAAAATGTCTAATTTTCCTTCTGCTTCCAATCCATTTTTCTTTTAATAATGATTATTTTGGACAATTGGACTTCCAAAGAAACCATTGCAATTTCTTGAAGAGATTTAGCACCTGTTATCTGTATTAAAATGTATGAGTGAGTTTTTTTTTTTTTTCTTTATTTTTGCATTATGTCTTTAGTCCATGGTAATATGGGGATTGTGATAAGCAGCTTGTCCTATGCTATTCATCAGGCCAGTTGGAAAAGCAAGGGGTTCTTGGAGTTTAGTGGGCATTATTGATGAGACGATCGGTACTTGCTATTCGTTGGGTGTTTACCTTTTCATATCTTTGTGAATCACGCTACTGTTCTTTGATCAGTTTCTGGATTTGTGAGACTCCCATTATAGTAATTGGCTGCTTTGTGCCTCACTATTCCATTGTCTTTAGCAGTCAGGTTATTATCTGCTATAAAAGACAAGAAGGGTGTTGCTTGTGTATACATGATGCAACCCAAAGTGATAGGTCTTTGAAACCAAGAATCTGTGGATTGGCTGTATGTATTGGATAACTCAGTGGTAAAAATCAAGAGCCAGGTGAAGCCTGATTAAATCAACAACATGAAAAGAGCTACTAGATCTTCAAATCTCACATGGACCTGAGGCAGTTACCTTTTGGAAGGAAATATCAGATTTGTATGATGCATATCTGGTTTTGAAGTGTTTTTAGATCTATTCTAGCCATTTCTACATGTTTTGCATGAGATTCCAATGTCGATGTTGGTTTCGATTTCGGCTGGCCCAAAAATTGGTAGGAATTGGTGCATATTGGTTGAACTGATGTTGAGGCTCAAAATAAGTTGCATAAAACACTTGGGGTTTTGCGTGACCGTGTAATAAGAAAGATGGTCAGGGCAACACTTGGGTAGGTTTTTGATATTACTTGCACAATTGTGCGACCAAATAAAAGTCTAGAAAGCATTGGGAGCTGTTGCTCGGCCGTGCAATAGGCCGGAGTACACTGATGGGTTGTGCGGAAAACGAGGTTTCACATGAGTGGATGCTTATAAATACCCCTTCACCCCTTTCATTTGGACACTTCAGACATTCAGGAGCTCTTAGAAGAGAAGATGTGCGGAACTTAGGTATCGAGAAGATCTGTAGAACATATCTTTTTTAGGAGTCATGCACTGACTTTAGTCAGTCGCATCCTGGGTCGGGAGAATTCTTGGAGTTGAAGAAGAAAGAGAAAGAAGAGACACTAGAGCCAAGCCTGTTACGTGACCGTGCAACAGGGGTCCTGCACAACCTGCATGGAGGACTGTTACGTGGCCGCGCAATTAGGGATTTAATTCCCCAATTCAAGTCTCCTTAACTCGTAGATCAACGCAGAGGGTTTCAAACCCGCACAACTCGTCTGTCACTTTGATGGATATTCAGCAGGGGCCGAAATGCTACTGAAATTATTCTTTCAATTGATTTTTAATGTTGTACAATTTAATTGTATCTTGTTTTAGAATTAAGGGCAATGTAAGGAATGTAATAAGATCTCATATTAATGAAATCTTCGATGATGAACACTCTTTCATTCGAGTTTTCCTTGTTATTTTTTGAGAATAAATGTTCAAACCACCAAAATAATATTTTCACCGAAGCAATTGGTGTGAGTTTCTTTTAAGTAAAAAAAAAGAAGAAAGAAAGAGAGGAAAAGGAAAAAAGAAAAAAGAAACAAATAGATCATATAAGTGGACAATGTCTATTGTGTTTCCAGGTATTTTTATGTACAGTATTGAATGATGAGTTCTAAATTATTTGATGGTGTTACTGACTTTACTTTTAGAGTTTTAATGTATTTAGTGGTTTGTAAATTGGCCAAATGCAGTTGGACACATGACGCATTTCTACTATATGTCTATAACTCCAAAAGAGTACATGTACAACTATACAAGTCTACAATCTATAGTATATAGATTCTATACTACTGATCATGGGCAACAATAAATAGTTAGATGAATCATAATATTGATGTCAGGTGATACTTGATAAGTCTACAATTGATAGTCTACATCTCGTCACGTGTTTGCTTGTCCTATCAATGTAGCTATTTCCAACAAAGTGGAAATTAGATCTCTATGAGTATGGAAGGGAATGAAAGAATTAAACCATATGAGCGGTTTGCATATAATTTTTAAGGGACATTCCTTGAATGCTGTAAAAGGGCTTCCCCAGATGATACTTGTTCATGGAGGTTGATGAGATGGAAAGAGGTAATGAAGTGCCTAAGTAGGTATATATTGGTTATTTGTCCATATGCTAAGGGGATGGAATGCTATTGCTGATGGTTTAGCCAATTGAACGTCCGATCTCCAATCTCTCCAAATTGGAGATTACCTTAAATTGTTTTAATTGTAAAATGGCTTTTTCTTTAATAAAATTTTATCTTGGCCTAAAAAAAAAAATATAACTGTAGTCTACAGTACATGTGCATAAAATAAGCAAAGGAGTAAAAAGAGCCGTAATTGAAAGAAAAATAGATTGACATTATGAAACCCTTGTAATATGAGCAAATCTATTGAAAAAGCACAATTGGTTAGTTCATGGCTTAGTTTGCTGAAATATGTGGAAATCTAACAAGAAAAATGAACAAGAAATGTTTACCCCTCACAAAGGTTTTCTCTGAATTGGTTCTTCTAAATTTGATCCGTCAAAATAGTCTTATATTTGCTTTTCTGCTTGCAGGGTATAGGCTAAGACTCCCAAATCTCCCTTCTCCATTAGGGAAAAATAGGAAAAAAAAGATAAAAATAGTGAGAACTGAAGAAAGGATCCTTAGGTGCCCGTGCCAGCGTATTGGTTCGCATTGGTGTGTATTGGTTGTACTAGTGCTTGTATTGGCCAATTTTGTGTGAATTTTGGGGGTCTCCTGATTCGCCTCTATAAATATCATATTGAGGACTCTTGATACAAGATATGTATTGGACAATATGATCAATATTGGCTGATATTTTAGTTTGGACTCGAGGCATAAATGGTTATGGATGACGTAACAAGGCATTTAGAGGAAGGGGGGTCTTATGGTGTGTTTTGTTGGTAGATTACATAGTTTTGATTGACGAGATGAGGAAGGGGTGAAAATAGAGCTCAAACTATAGAGGGATGCTTTAGAATATGAAGGTTTTAAAATTAGTGAATGTATTGTAATTTTAGTAACAATAGGAATGGAAATGAGGAATTAGTTAAGCTGACCAAGAATTACCCCAAAATGTCCATTTTCTTGGGTCGATAAATAGGGAGAGCAAAGAGGTTGAGGATGATATTGCTAATAGAATTAGAGTTGGGAGGATGAAGTGGAGATGTGCTTGTAGAGATCTATGTGATCACTTGCATACCAATCAAGCTGTAGGGAAAAATTTATAGGATGGCCATGAGACCAGCCATTCTTTATGGGAAAGAATGTGGGGGTAGTCAAGGAACAACGCATTTATATGATTTGTGCAGTTGAAATGAGGGTTTTGTAAGATGAGTGGCAAGGTGAGGAAGAATAGAATTAGAAATGACTGCATTTGACTTATGAGCAACATTGATAGGTACTGAGATGAGGGAAAGTAAACTTAGATGGTTTGTCCGTTTGCAACGGAGACCAATAATTGCACTAGTTAAGAGTTGTTTCAAGGTGAAGGCTTTGAAAGGGCAAGGCCCTTAAGGACGTAGGGTGGAGGTAGTAAGAAATGACTTGATGACCTATGGTTTAACTGAGGATATGGTCCTTGATAGAATGGAAGGGTGGAACCGGATTTGTATACCCGACTCCAATTAGTTGGGATAAGGCTTAGATGATGATAATGATGATATGAAGTCAAAATTTCATTCTTGCAGTAAACCACCACATTTCCATTCAAAAGTGGCAAACGGTTCTCCTATGACTTTGGAAAGACATTTCCAGTGGGCGGGGAGAATTTGAGAAGAATTGTAAACTCATTAGAATGCAACACCCCATTGACCTTAAAAAAAAGAAAGAATGAATAGTAAAAAAACACCTCTCTGCTCTCTCATCAGTCTTTTATCTTGAAATCATCTTCTCTACATCCTCTTCTCTCTCCTTCCTCCAATTGTTTTTCAGCACAAAACAGGTATGTTCTCCCTATAAGCTTCTTCTTTCTTACATCTTTTTCATGGTTTTTTCTTCCATCTGCTACTCATTTGCTTGTGCATATTCGATATGGGGCTTTTGTGTCTCTTTAGATTGGTGCTATTATAGAGCTATGATTTGCAGCTATTTCATAGATTCGATCTTAGCCTTTCTTAGAGCTTCAATTTTTGGCATCTATTGAGCTTCAATTATGAATGGTGACTATTTTTGACCTTGGTATGGCCTATGATGTGTTGATCCAGACCTATGGACTCTACTATGGATGATCTGAGGATGGAATGAAGATCCTAGACTTAATATGCCCAGATGGATTGATGCAGGGACGTGATGACCTAATCCTAGATGCATGTATAATCAGGTAAAAGAATGTTCAAATAAATACACTAATTAACTAACCGTTTCCAGTTAAAGGGATTAGGTAAATTTCAAAACAAAGATGAGGTCATTCCGTCAGGATCATGCCCCTTAGCATAAAATCGCGTAAACAGTAAAAAGGGAGGACCTAGGGATATGAGGATATCCCAGATCTAGCATAAGTCAGTCCACAGTCAAGTTTGGATCTAATCCTATTGATTAAACATCCCTCTTTTCCGTTCAAACTAGAAAGGGGATATCCAGAGAGGAACGAAAGGGGTGAAGAATGAAGGGTTCGAGATGAAGAATTTATAGGTCCTTTTGTTGTTAAGAGAAAAGGAGGATGATTCTTACCTTTTCTTGCACCTTGAAGATCTAGAAAGAAGGAAACCTGAAATAGGGGTGGAATCCTCAATACTCAAGAGCCAATCCTGAAACCCTAATCTCTTCAATAAAGAGGAAGAAAGGAGATGAATTTTTATTCATTCAATAATAATCAAAATAGGGTTTCTCACAACGTATATATAAGCAATGGAAAAGTAAAAATGCACTAAAGTGCCTGGAAACAAGAAAATTAGCAAAAAAGACGAAAAGTAAAGAAAGTGCAATAAAGCCCCTGAAATAAGGAAAAAAGCAAAAACGTCTAAAACCAAAACACCCGTGTGGTAGGGTGTGAAATCCGACCCCTGGATCTATGGTCAGGGTGCGGTCATGCCGCTCTTGCACTTGTAGCACGTCAGAAAATGGGTTCGATGGACCCAATGTCCATCCACATCAACTCCTCCGCTCCGGTAGTCTGTCGGCGACGCCTCCTCCTCTGGTACACTCTAAAGGGTGCACCACTAATGTCTACATCAATTCTCCCCGGGTAGGAAGAATTAGTCACTGGCGAAAGTGAACTCCTGTATCTCTCGAGCAAATCGGGGTCGATGCACTGCAGCTCTGCTTCTGTGATCCAAGAGTTATCTGTAATGGGCCTGTTCCGTCATTTGACTAGGAATTTTTGGAAACCCCCGGAGTGAGTGGAAATCGCCTCGGAGTCAAAAATTTCCTCTATCTTGTCTCTTCTCAGTGCAGGTGAAAGAGAAGGTAAGATGGGTACAGGAAGATCAAGCTGTGGCTAAGGTCCATATATAGGCTGGGTCTGGGAAGAAACAGGGGGACCAGTAGATAGAGGTAATGGCTCATGAAAGGGAATTAGATCTTCCACATTAAATGTGAAACTGATGCCCATGGTAGTAGGGATATTAACAACATAAGTATTAGACCCAAACCTTTTTACAATTTTATGTGGGCCTATGCTACGTGCATGAAGCTTCTTCACGGATCCAGGTGGAAACCGATCAGACCTAATACGAACCATGACGTCATCTCCAGGTTGAAATTCCCTAATTCTCCTATGAGTGTCAGTAGAAAGTTTATAATGTTCATTACTTAAATTAATCTTCCTTCTGATCTCATTATGCAATGCATGTATATGCTAGGCGAAGGACTCTCCTAACTCTGAAGGACGCTATGGAGTAGCCATGAGGATTAAATCTATGGGGCTAGAGGTCTAAGACCTAAAACAATTTCAAACGGGCTCATTCCTGTGGAGCTGTTCATTGAAGAATTATACGCGAACTCTGCTGTGGGAAGAACATTGTCCCAGGTCCTGTAGTGGTCTCCAACCAGACATCTTAACAAATTCCCTAGGTTACGGTTCACTACCTCTGTTTTACCATTAGACTGGGGATGATATGTTGAAGAAAACTGGAGCCTCATACCCAAAAGATGCCAGAGAGTCTTCCAAAAATAACTAGTGAACCTAGTATCTTTGTCAGACACGATGGATCTAGGTACTCCATGGAATCGCACAACCTCTTGAAAGAATAACTCAGCAATATGGGAGGCATCTGAGGTCTTATAACAGGGTAGGAAATGGGTCATCTTAGAAAATCGATCAACAACCACGAGTATGGAGTCGTGCTTACGAATAGTCTTGGGAAGCTCAAGCACAAAGTCCATATTGACATCTTGCCACGGGGCATGTGGAACTGGCAAATGAGTATATAAACCTGTATTCTGCTTCCTCTGCTTCGCCAGTTGACATGTCCGACATTGCCCTACAATCTTAGCCGCATCTCGCTGGAGATTAGGCCAATAGAAATGATCAGACACAAGTGCAACTATTTTATCTCGACCAAAGTGACCTGCCATCTCTCTAGCATGCAGCTCTCAAACTAGAAAATCGCAGAGGGATGTTCGTAGGATACAGAGCTTGTCCCCTCTAAAAAGATATCCATCTGTAAGGACGAACTCCACACTCTTCGAGGGCGGATCACTAGACAATGACGCATAAATGATCCCAAAATCAGGACAGTTTGAGTACTCACCATTGAGTTGCTCAAATCCTGTAACTTCAATACTCATGGACCGCAGCGTCACGATACGACGGCTAAGCGCGTCAGCAACCTTATTCTCTTTTCCGGCCTTGTGCTTGAGCACAAATGTGTACTCTTGAAAAAATTGTGCCCACTTGGCATGCCTAGGGCTCAATTTCTTTTGAGAGCTCAAATATTTCAAGGCCTCATGATCAGAGAACAGGACGAATTCTTGTGGTAATAAATAATGCCGCCAATGACGTAATGAGTACACAACCGCATAGAACTCTTTGTCATAAGTGGAGTAGCGTTGTTTAGCCTCGTTCATCTTCTCATTGAAAAAGGCCACCAGATGTCCCTCTTGGCTTAACACTCCGCCTATGGCAATTCCTGACGCGTCACATGCTACCTCAAAGGTTTTGGTAAAGTCAGGTAGACGCATGACTGACGCTTGCATCATTTTCTTTTTAATTTCTGAGAAAGTTCGTGCCGCAACTTTAGTCCATTGAAACTCCCCTTTTCGTATGCAATCTGTGATGGGAGCCATAATCGAGCTAAATTCACGGATAAATCGACGATAAAATGTAGCTACGTCGTGAAAGCTTCGCACGTCGTGTATGGTACGCGGCTCAGGCCAATTGACAATGGCCTTAACTTTCTCAAGGTCTGCAGACGTACCCTCTGACGATATAATGAACCCTAGGAAGATAACACGTGAGGTCAAGAAGGAACACTTCTTGAGGTCGCATAGAGCTTTTCTACGCGCAAGGCTTTGCAGACCTGCCTTAAGTGCTCAATGTGCTGGCTAGGGGACGTACTGTAGATGAGGATAACATCAAAGTACACGACTAAAAACTTGCTCATAAAGGGTCGCAACACCTGGGTCATCACCCTCATAAACGTACTTGGGGCATTGGTTAACCCGAAGGGCATAACCAGCCACTCGTATAGCCCATCCTTCGTCTTAAAGGCAGTTTTCCATTCATCTCCCGGGCAAACATGAATTTGGTGATAACAACTCTTGATGTCAATTTTCGAAAAGATAGTAGAGGTGGCCATCATGTCAAGCATGTCATCAAGCTTTGGGATGGGAAACCGATACTTGATAGTGATCTTGTTTATGGCTCTACTATCAACACACATGCGCCACGTGCTGTCTTTCTTGGGTGTAAGAAGCGGGGGCACGGCACACGGGCTCAGACTCTTATGAATGAATCATTTTTTAAGCAATTCATCTACCTGCCTCTTCAACTTGGCATGCTCGGTGGGGTTTATTTTGTAGTGAGGGAGGTTTGGTAGGGTCGCCCCTGGGACGAAACTTATCGCATGCTGAATGTCTCGCATTAGTGGAAGATCGTCTGGAAGGTCCTCAGGGAAGACATCTCGAAACTCCTCTAGGACCGGACGAACCTCCTGGGGTATCCCCATAGGAACCTCAGGTGTACTCTCCCTAGCTAGTAGGCCGTACACCATAGTCCCTGCCTTAGTCTCTCTCTCAAACTTCTTAGCATCTATGATGTGGAGAGACTTCGACTGAGATGCCCTTTGACTCTTAGGACCACCTAGGGGACGCAACATCTTTAGCTCCTGTTGATGATTTTGGAGGGAGCGGGCTTAAGACAAGCTTCTTTCCTTCATGCTTAAATACACAATTATTCATACGCTCGAATATTGTGACATCTTTGTCATAGAGCCATGGCCTTCCCAAGATGATATGGCCAACGTCTATCGTGACCACATCACACCAGAACTTGTCCTCGTATGGTCCAAACTCAATCGAAACAAGGCATCATTGGGTCACAGGGAGGGATGTCGCATCCACCCAAGAAACTCTGTATGGGTTGGGGTAAGGGACTGGCTTCAACCCTAGGCGACTCAAAGTAACCGGGGAAACTACATTCTCACAGCTCCTGCTGTTTATGATCACTTTGTAACTCTTTTGTCCGCACTTGGCGTAAGTGTGGAAAATGGTGGTTCTGCGTCAATCTTCGCTTTCCTTCATTTGGGTCAAGGTGCACCTCACCACTGTAAGTTGGATAGTCTCCATAGTATCATCCTCGACATCACTAGCTGGGTCAAGGGAGGGGATAATGATCTCCTCATCACCCTGGTAACCATCAACTTTATTTGCCACTTCTTCTTCTGTGGGGTGTTTGGAAACAAAGGCAATGCGCCCACCCTTATTTAAATACTCGGCAGCGATGTGACCCATGCCATCACAATGGTAGCACTGCCCTGGCATCGCGGGCCTAGTACTTGGTCTAACCATATTATTACTTCGATTTTTTATGACTGGCTATGTACCAGGTTGAGCTCTCGGTTGAATTCCGACCTGAGGTCTCTCTCCCTGCGAAGCTACTCTAGGCATAGTAGGTCGAAAATCAATCCCCCTCACATTGGATTGGCGCACACAGTGCTCCAGTTCCTGCACCACCTGGTAAGCATGTTCCAGATTGGTGACCATGTGAAGCGTGAGCTCCCGCTGAAGCTTAGGCCCGAGGCCCATACAAAAACGGGAGAGAACCACAGTAGGGTCCTCATCCACATCGCACCTCATCATATATTCATCGAACTTGGCGATGTATTCAGTCATCGTCATGGATCCTTGGCGCAAAATGTGCCATTGATCCAACAACTGCTTGTAAGAAATGGGAACATACTTCTCTCGCAACAACTCTTTCATCTCAATCCAAAAGAGAACTGACCCCTCTCCAGATCGCTCATGGCGACGCTCCAAATTCCCCTAATATGGTTTTGCTTGGCCCATCAATTTCATCTTGGCGAACCCGACTCATCGTGGGATTTGCAGACCATGCCACTCAAAGAAGTGGTCCATGTTTGCTAACTAGTCAGAAAAAACTTTGGGGTCCAATCTCCCATCAAAACTGGGGGTGTCAACCTTGATGCCCTTCATGACTCTAAAAACAGGGTCCTTGTGCTCATGATATCTCTGGGGGTGTTGACGACGCACCCCATCATGGCCCTCTCATTGGGCGGGAAGAATAGGATCACGATTGTGTGTGGTTGGTAATGGATACACCCCACCGTGTTTGTTGCCAGGCCCACGGGCCTGGTCTGCGCCCAAACCATTCCTAGGCGGATCAGGGCCCACAACTTGAGACTGATCGACAACCCTGCTGTTAGGGGTCGCCTAGGCTTTACCTACAGTGGTGGTTGGAATACCATCCTCTAGACGCACAACTCTCTCCTCTAGATGCACAACTCTCTCTAGATGTGTGAACCTACCATCCTGATGCACAAATTGTTGTGCGATATTATCTCTCAAGGTTCGAAATTGTTGATCCATTCTCTTAGTTAAACCCTCCATAGCCTTGGTAAATTGATCGGAGTCCATGGTGTAATGGAGACTGAACCCACGACCAGTGCGCGTGGGCATACACCAGGAATGAGAAGTGAATGGTTCTAGATCTATGTGCAAGAAAGGGGTAAAAACGATGATACCAATACAATGCAACTACCTTACGTGGCCTAGATCTATATGGGGACTCAACAAAACTTTGGAAAAAAGGGCTGACTAAACTCAACAAAATATGACCCCTACGCAGAGCCGGTCACGTGGGTCGAGCTGCGTGGTCAGCTCGCCGGGGGTTCGGGGCGGAGTGCCTGAAACTTAAACCATTTTTAAAATTTGGGTAAACGGTTTCTGTAGAAAATTTTCACCACAAAGACGGATTGACAATAAATTGACCTACGCTAAAATTATTCTCTGATACCAAATTTGATGCAGGGACATGTGATGACCTAATCCTAGATGCATGTATAATCAGGTTAAAGAATGTTCAAATAAATACACCAATTAACTAATCGTTTCCAGTCAAAGGGATTAAGTAAATTTCAAAACAAAGATGAGGTCATTCCGTCAGGATCACGCTCCTTAGCATAAAATCGCGTAAATAGTAAAAAGGGAAGACTTAGGGATATGAGGATATCTCAGATCTAGCATTAGTCAGTCCACAGTCAAGTTTGGATCTTATCCTACTGTCTAAACATCCATTTTTTCCGTTCAAGGTAGAAAGGGGATATCTTGAGAGGAACGAAAGGGGTGAAGAATGAAGGGTTTGAGATGAAGAAGGTACAAGTCCTTTTGTCGTCAAGAGAAAAGGAGGATGATTCTTACCTTTTCCTGCATCTTGAAGATCTAGAAAGAAGGAAACCTGAAATCGGGTGGAATCCTCAACACCCAAGGGCCAATCCTGAAACCCTAATCTCTTGAATAAAGAGGAAGAAAAGAGACGATTTTCTATTCATTCAATAATAATCAAAATAGGGTTTCTCATAACGTATATAGAAGCTATGGAAAAAGTAAAAGTGCACTAAAGCGCCTGAAAACAAGAAAATTAACAAAAAAGACGAAAAGTAAAGAAAATTCAATAAAGCCTCTGAAATAAGGAAAAGAGCAAAAACGTCTAAAACTAAAACACTCGTGTGGTGGGGTGTGAAATCCGACCCATGGATCTCTGGTCAGGGTGCGGTCATGTCGCTCCTGCACTCGTAGCACGTCAGAAAATGGGTCCGATAGACCCAACGTCCATCCACATCAACTCTTTAGGTCCGGTACTCTGTCGGCGACGCCTCCTCCTCTGGTATACTCTAAAGGGTGCACCACTGATGTCCACATCATGGTTGGACCATTAGACAAGCCCCTTGTTTGTTTTCCATGGAAATAGTAAACCGAATAGGAAAAAAATGGAAAAATAACTATTTTCCATGGAAAGCTTGATTACAAAGCAAACAGGGAAAACTTTTTTTTCATCTTTTTTGTTCCCCCACTTCACAATGGAAATGACAGCCGTGCTGCCTTCTCTCTTTGGATCCCAAACAGGTCCTTGGGGAAATTTCAGTAAAACATAAGGTCCTCCTTGGAAATTGGGTTTGCACTTCAGGCTGTATGTATTGAGCAAGTTGCTCACTTGCTCTATGGGAACAATTTAATGGCTAAATACGGGGTAAAGGGTAGAGGTCGGTTGTTGATAAGGACATCCGATCACCTTTTAGAGTATATCAGAGGAGGAGAGTTGTCCCAATTTCTTTATAGCTAGGTGATCATTACATGGAGCCCAGTGGGCCCAGTTCGAGTTCCCAGCCATGTTAAAGACCCCACATGCATGATCGTGCATCTTCGAGGACCCCACACTGGGAAGATGCATGTGGGCTACTTACTTGAGAGTATTGGATTGTTAGATCGATTGGATGCATCTATTGGACCGTTGGATTTCACACAGTGGGTCATCTTCACTGTAGGACCATTTTGATCGTTGGGTAGTTTTGATCGTGGACTCATAGTGGATACTAGTTTTATTTATTTTGTTTAGTTAATTTGATTAATTTAATTTATTTTATGATTTAGTTGATATTAGGGGTGTTTTGGAGTTTTTATAGTATTAAGGTTTTTTTTTTTTTTTCTTTTTTTGTGTGAAGCCTATTACTAAATGAAATTTTCTTCTTGCTTTGTTTTGGATCAAAAATCTTCTTGTGATTGGAGTTTGGTGTGAAGCCATGGAATGATTACAATTATCTTCTTTCTTTTAGGGCGTGTTTGGGCAGTGGGGTTAGAAGGGATTAGGTGGGATGGGATTCATCTGGTCCTGTGCCAATTCCACTCCATGTTTGGAAAGAATGGAAAAGCTTGGAATTAGATTAGATGGAATTGCATTGGGTCCCATGCCAATTTCACTCAATTTTAGCAAGTTGTGTAGGCCCCACCATGATGTGTGGGCTATATCCACACTGTCCACCCATTTTTCGAGATCATTTTAGAGCATGGGCTAAAAAATCAGGTAAATCTAAAGCTCAAGTGGACCCTACCATAGAAAGCAACGGGGATTGAATACTTACCGTTGAAAACTTCTTTGGGGCCACATAAGTTTTGGATCTACCTCATTTTTAGGCCATGCCATAAAATGAGGTTACAAAACAAATGAACAGTTTAGATATAACATGTGTGTTATTCTCATTAATTTCAAATGATGGTTGGTATATCCATACAATGTACCACCGTATTCCCAACAAAGCATGGAATTAATCTTATCCCATGGCAACAGGGGACAATCCCTGCCATGGGTAATAATTATGTTTTTGGAATCCCATCCCACCTAATCCATTCTAATCGCAATGCCCAAACATGCCCTTATTCCCTTTTCAGGTAATCTTTTTATTATTTTTTTCTCACCTTTTTTTTTTCCCCTCATTTTCTTTGTTTCCAACCAAAGACCATCACCACCATCACCTTAACCTTTCCGAACTTAATCCAAACCATCGCCCTATCGTCTGGACCACTCCCAAGCCATCACCCCACCCAATCGCACGGACAAACTGGTCCGTAAGACCGTACAAACGCACTGTACAACTGTTCATATGGACACCCCCCTCCCCCTTCTTACTTCTTCGTTTCCTATCTTCAAACCCTAATTCCCTAGATTCCCAAACCCTATTAAAAAAAAAACCCTAATTTTCAAAAACCCTAATTCCCAGAAATATAATTTCCAAAACCTCAATTCCCAAATCCTAAAACCCTAACCCTAATAAAACTAAGTGATTTGCTTTGAGTTAAGATTTATCCCTATGCTAGAGGAGAGTTCTACCTTCCATAGGTCATAATTAATCAATATCCTCTCAGACCTACATTACGGAATTGTACGTAATCTTGAACTGGAACATCCTTTAATGCTTGAACTCTGTAACCTTGTGATAGATTAGTTTTATTTTGTGTTTTAATTTCTGTAATTAATTTGTCGATTAATTTCATTGCATTATTCTAGGTTAGATTATCCGTCCTGCATCAAATTTTGGTATCAGAGACTAGGTTTAGCATGGTCCTCAAATTAGCATAGGACTTTCATGCTGCATTTAGAGTAAGTTTTTCATATTGCCTAGGATTAACAGTCTTCCCATTCTCATCACATTGGATCTAGAGTCTTTAGTTCTTAGGTTCCCATTAGATCCTTGGTTTATGCTCACTCATATTGGGCGTGGTTTTGGTTTACACCCCACAATGAGTTCAAAATAACTTACCAAGGCCATCGATGCCATCAGTAACCGTCTTGCGACTCTTGAGGCCTAAAGTAAAGCCACCAACAACCAACTGGTGGCGACCAACACTTGTGTAACTCAGTTGGAAACTTCCCACTAGGCAAACCCCGACGATGGCAAAGATGGCCAATCTCAAGCGGGAGATCAAGTTGGAGGACGTGGACGTGGAAGAGGCCGTGGTGGGGTGCGTACCCAGCCACCCCGTAGTATTACGACCACCATGATCCTGATGAGCGAGTAATGAAAAATGTGAAAGTTGAAGCATCGAGTTATGATGGTCACTTAGACCCCAAAGCCTTCTTCGATTGGCTTGTGGACAGGGATCATTATTTCGAGTGGTACGATCTGTTCGATCACCATCGGGTGAAATTTACTGAGATGAAGTTGGTGGGCCAAGCCAAGTTGTTTTGGATGAATGTCGAGAGGAAGATGGAGAGATTTAGAGATGACCTGGTCTCATTGTGGGGCGAGATGAAAGAGATTTTAAAGGAAAAGTACCTTTCTCTCTCTTACCGTAAAAAACATTTGGATAAGTGGCAATCCTTTTGTCAGGGATCAATGCTCGTGGCTGATTACATCGCCAAGTTTGATGAATATATGATTTGATGCAACATTCAGGAGTACCCGTTAGTGACCATTTCCTGTTTCAGGGTGTGCCTTTGACCCAAGCTTCAACGAGAGCTTATTCCTTACAACATCGACACCCTAGAGCATGCCTATCAAGTGGTACAAGAGCTGGAGCAGTATTTGAAACTGCAATTTACGAGACAATTTGACTCTCGGGAATTCAATGTCAGGGCCACTCCCTTGGGGGCTAAGCCTAATTTTGGGAGTCAATTCAAAGCCCCTACTAGTACTTAATCCACTAATAGGGATGTTAAGGGCAAAGGTCTAGCTAGTACCGGCCGAGGGTAGGTGAGCAAGTGCGGTATTACAATTGCCAAGGATATGGCCATTTTGCATACCAATGCCTTACGAAAGAGCAAAATAAGGTACTCATGATTGGTGAGTTTGAGGACAATGCGAATGATCAGGGCGATTGTGAAGAAGAAGAATATCAGTCCGGAAATGGCGTTAATGATGAAGAAGATGGATGAGTTGAGATCGTGTCATTTGCAATTGTCAGATGCGCCTTAGCCTAGGCCAAAGAGAGTGATGATTGATGCAAGAATTCAATTTTCCACACTTACGCCAAGTGTGGTTACAAAAATTGCAAGGTGATAATTGATAGTGGTAGTTGCACCAATGTAGTCTCCGCTAGCACTATATTTTGTTCGGGTTTGAAACCTGTTCCTCACCCTGAACCCTATCGAGTTTCATGGGTTAATGCGTCTTTGATACCAGTTTCTTAGCGATGTCTTATCTCCTTTCAGTTTGCTTCCTACAAAGACACGCTGTGGTGTGATGCTTTGCCTATGGATGTAGGCCACATCATTTTGGGTAGGCCTTAGCTTTATGATCGTGATGTGACACTATTTGGCCATTCGAATACATGTTCATTTATTCATGAAGGTAAGAGGATAGAGCTAAATCCTCTTTCGCCCAAAAGCACCCTGGGGAAGGAGGACGTCAAGATAGGTGATGCAAAAGATATGTGGAAGTTCTAGCCCAAGTCTCTCCACATAATCAACGCCAAAGAGTTTGAAAGGGAGACTAAATCCGATTTGATGGTGTACGCCCTCGTGGCAAGAGAGGTTACACTCGAGGTTAGTGTAGAGTTTCCACCTGAAGTGATTCCGGTGTTGTAGGAGTTTACCGATGTTTTCCCAAAGGACCTACCGGAAGAGCTTCCACCCCATGTGGGACATTCATCATGCTATCAATCTTGTCCCCGGGTTGACTCTACAAAACCTTCTTCACCACTGAATGAATCCCGCGGAGCATGCAAAATTGAAGAAGCAAGTGGATGAGCTTCTTAGAAAATTGTTCATTCAGGAGAGTTTGAGTCCATGTGTTTTGCGAACCCTCACGCTTAAGAAAGATAACACTTGGCGCATTTGCATTGGCAGTCAGGTCATCAACAAGATTACAGTCAAAGTACCTATTTCCTATATCGCGTCTTGATGACATGTTGGATATGATGGCCCGTGCAATGATCTTTTCCAAGATTGACCTCAAAAGCAAGTATCATCAGATACGTATTTGCCCAAGAGATGAGTGGAAGACACTTCGGCACATGATGGGTACGAGACTTCAGTTCTTGTCGGCATACCACCCTCAAACAGACGATCAAATGGAAGTGGTCAATCAAAGCTTAGGTAACTTGTTACAATGTCTTGTGGATGACCATATTAGGACTAGGGATTCAGTTTTACTAGTCGCGAAGTTTGCATATAATAGTTCAGTCAATAGGTTGATAGGCATGACTCCTTTTGAGGTAGTGCATGGTTACAAGCCTAAGAAGCTTATAGATCTCATCCCCATGTCAGTTTCCTATAGACCTTCAGAATTCGCAGATGTATTTGCATGACATATTCATGACTTCCATGTTGGAATTAAAAAACGAATTAACGTGAGCAATGAAAAGTACAAAATATTTGCTGACTCTCATTGTAGGTTTAAAGAATTTCAAATAGGAGATTATGTGACCGTTCAGATAAGGCCAAAACGGTATTCGCAAGGGGCTATGAAGAAATTACAAGCCCCTAGTGCAAGGCCTTATAAAATATTGAAAAAAATTAGGTTCTAATCCGTATGTTGTAGATCTTCCACCTGATATGGGCATTAGTTTTACATTCAATATGGAAGATCTTGTGTCTTTCAAGGGTCCAACAGTTTTAGCCATTAGCCTTTCTCCAGACTCTTACATTGGCCCAGATGGTGGTGCTTTTGACCTGTCCCATGACCCGTGGCTCTTGCCTTCTCAGCATTTTCCTCCTTTACCATACATACCTACCAAAAGAAAATAGATAAAATGTATCTTGGATGAACAAGTGATTTCTACTGCACGGAGGTTTTGAGAAATATCTCGTCTAGTGGAAGAACAAGCCAGAGTCAGGCAGTACGTGAATTATAGAGATCGAGCTTCAGAGAGTAGACCCGGATCTCCTATAGCATTATCTTAGTTTTATTTCATCAAAGGCGAACTCTTCTTGCCGAGGGGAGTTGATGAGGACATCCAAACGCATTTTAAATTTATCAGAGGAGGATGAGAGTTGCCCCAATTTCTTTATTGCTAGGTGATATTACATGGAGCACAGTGGGCCCAATTCGAGTTCCTAGCCACATTGAAGACGCCACATGCATGATCGCATCTTTGAAGACTCCACACTGGGAAGATGCATGTGGGCTTCTTAGTTGAGAGTATCGGACTGTTGGGTTGATTGGATACATCTGTCAGACTGTTGGATTTTGCACGATGGGCTGACTTCACCGTTGGACCATTTTGATCGTTGGGTCGTCTTGATCGTTGACTCATATTGGACACTAGTTTTATTTATTTTGTTTAGTACAATTATTTTGGTTTATTTTGTGATTTAGTTGATATTAGGGGTGTTTTGGATATTTTATAGTAATAAGGGTATTTTTTGTAAAAACACTCCAAATAGAGTATAACTTGGATGTGTGAAGCCTAGGGGATTATTGGCTATTGAATGAAATTTTCTTGTTTTGTTTTGGAGCAAAATTCCTCATGTAATTGGAGTTTTGTGTGAAGCCATAGAGTGATTTCAATTATCTTATTTCTTTTATTCTCTTTCCAGGTAGGCTTTTTTTGGTTTCTTCTCTTGCATCGTTCTAGGTTAAACTATCCGTCCTGCATCAGTTGGCCTTATCTCTAACAGGTCGCAGTTGTGGGCCATGGTGACTGATTTGCAAGGCAAACAAGATGGCTTGAAAGGGAGTGAGATATTGTGTGGAAAATGGTGGGAATTGTTGGATCGCGTGAATATTTATGGGCAGGAAATAAATGGCTTTATGTTGCTTTCCCTACATTTTGAAAGAAAGATTAGTTTGAGAATGCTTCAAAAGAATCCGAATGGCACACACAAGTTTAGTAGAAACTGAAAAGATGGAGAAACTACCTTATTTCTATGATGCTCCAAATGCACTGAAATCCTGAAATTCTCTGAAACCCTTGATAGAAGCCTCCACAATATTCCCGGCAAGGACTGCGGGATTGAATGTGTAATGGCATGATTATTTGTATCAACCTCCTTATCCTGAAGTCAGATATCCATAGTATTAAAAACCGGTTACGTAACAGCCATTATGAAATGTAGCAGTTGGACCCATCACCCGATACGGGACTGTAACAGCTGTTTTGAAAAAAATGGCTTGTAACAGGCCTGTAATGGCTGTAATAGCTGTTATAAGTTTTCAAATATCAAATCAGGCATGGGTCTAGATCAAATGATTAGGTTGTCTTCCCAGATTGAATATTAGATCCATGCAACTTCCGAAATTGAATATCTAGGTGAGATCAAAGGTCGAAGTGAGTTAATTGGTGATCTATTTGAGACCAAATCAAGGTCCTTAATGACAGATCTGGGGAATATTCATCGTTCCGATTGGACTGTCACAAATCCAACTGGATGGCCCAAATTACCAAACTGGTTGGACTGGGGTTACCAATCCCAACAGTACATACACTGGTCTATACAAGGTGTGCCAAAAACGGTTACGTATCGGCCATATTGGCCGATATGTAACGGTAACGGTCTGGGCCGATATGCGTTTCGAGGTCGTATCGGCCATTATGATTTTTTGTACCCGTATCGGCCAATATGGGTCCGTTACGGGCGTAACGGCCGTTACTGACCCGTAACGGCCCGCCCGTAACGGTCGAAAAACGGTAACATTGTTTTTTCATTTTAAGCTCGTTTTTTGTTTTAAGCTCGTTTTTTTTTTTTTTTTTTTCAAATTTCTTGCTTCCAAACTGTTTCTCACTCCTACTACCAATTTCGGCCAACCTTGGCTGGGTATTTAAGATAAAAACACATTATATTACGGATTTTGTTGAATCGAAGCTCAGTGGGCCATTTTTCAGAAATTCCGAATTCGTCAAAAATAGGTATTTATACTTTTTTTAATATGTTTTGCTGTTTTAATCATGCTATATGATGTGTTAATTATAGTAGAACATGTTAATGTGCATTTTTCAGATTTGGGGTGCCATTTAATATTTTTTTAATATTTTTTTCTATTTATGCATGAATTTTGACCCTTTTTTTTTTTAAATTTGAAAAATCAATTTTTAATGGTTGTTTTGCTGTTTTAATCATGCCATATGATGTGTTAATCATAGTAGAACATATTAATGTGCATTTTACAGATTTGGGGTGCCATTTAATATTTTTTTATATATTTTTTTCTATTTACGCATGAAGTTTGACTCTTTTTTTTCAAAATTCGAAAAATCAATTTTTAATGGTTGTTTTGTTGTTTTAATCATGCCATATGATGTGTTAATCATAGTAGAACATATTAATGTACATTTTACAGATTTGGGGTGCCATTTAATATTTTTTTAATATTTTTTTCTATTTACGCATGAATTTTGACCCTTTTTTTTAAAATTTGAAAAATCAATTTTTAATGGTTGTTTTGCTGTTTTAATCATGCCATTTGATGTATTAATCATAGTAGAACATATTAATGTGCATTTTACAGATTTGGGGTGCCATTTAATATTTTTTAAATATTTTTTTTTCTATTTACGCATTAATTTGACCCTTTTTTTTTTTAAATTTGAAAAATCAATTTTTAATGGTTGTTTTGCTATTTTAATCATGCCACATGATGTGTTAATCATAGTAGAACATATTAATGTGCATTTTACAGATTTGAGGTGCCATTTAATATTTTTTTCTATTTACGCATGAATTTTTGACCTTTTTTTTTTTAAATTCGAAAAATCAATTTTTAATGGTTGTTTTGCTGTTTTAATCATACCATATGAAGTGATAATCATAGTAAAACATATCTATCATTGATAGTGGATAGTTAGAAAATTAAATATATGAATTTTGTAGTCAAATTTAGGTTATCTGGTTCATAAATTCATCAGACAGTTCGATACAACTTCTCACCAAAGAGTGGACCGTTACACCACCATAACCATGTTCCAATTTATAAATGAATGCATATTTGGAATGCTTAGAATATTCCGGATTTAATTCATATTTTTTCATTATTTTTTTGCAAAAATTTTTTTTTGCGCCGTTACGGGCCGTTACGCCCTCGTATCACCGTTACGCCCCCGTATCCGTATCGGTTTTGGAGGTCACCGTTACGCCAACTAATACCGATACGGGACACCTTGGGTCTATACAACAACTGTAGAGTGTAATTGGGTTGGTACAAGTGGAAAAATCTCTCTCCAATCATATGGTTGTGTATTAATATTTTAGTAAGTTTTGGACTTATATTACTTTTTCTCTTTAATTTGCAAGCTTATTAGGATTAGAGCAAGATTTACATGGACCATATGTATGGAAAAGAGGGCTTTGACTGGGTTTCTTTAATTTTGGCTAGGAAAAGAAGACTATAGAAGAATCTTTTTTTTTTTTTGAAAGGAAGACTATATAAAGCCATATACATGGAACTGATTTTGATAATTTGTTTGGATGGAATTCCTTTATTTTATTTATTCATCTTTTCAGATTAGAAACTATTTTCTAGAGGTGAGACTCTTCTAGAAAACCCTAGGTGAGGGATTGTATAGTTAGAATCCTCATGGTTACCCTTTTTTGATGATTATTGAGAAGTATTGTGGTGTCTACAGAGGATTTTGATCTTCTAAATAGTACCCATACATCTTCCTTCAAATTCTACATCTAAGAGTTTCGGTGTAACTAGTTTTCCATGCAACTTTTTGGCAATTATGTGATTGAAACATTGGCAGTATGTTTTCAATTAAAGGCCGTTACGGCCCGTATCGTAACAGTAACGGTGGGCTAGCATTACTGTTATTGAATACCTTGCTAGTCACTAAGAGGCCAATGACCTTTCTTGGTATGTAATACCACATTTTTTTTTCCTTGATATTTTACCAAAATACCTCATTTATCAAAGAAACAAGCTCAGCACTTTAGTAACAAACCCTTTAAGATTAGATGCTTCTGAATGTGGCATACATCCATGCAGATTTTGATATGTCTGATGCTCAAAGGGAGCATGCATCAACTGTTGAACACTTGGTTCCAAGTTTAGTGGCGCTTAAGCTTAGGCTTTGCCCCAGTAACATGAGCGAGGGATGCTTCTGGAAGATATATTTTGTTATGCTGCACCCAATACTGAATGAGCATGATGCTGAGCTTCTAGCAACCCCCCAGGTAAGGCCTTTTTGCTCTTTTATTAATGGCATCTATTACATTTTTGTTCTCTTAAGATACATTCTCTCAGCAAAATACTAGGAATTCCTGAGCACCTCAATAGGTGTAATATCTGATGCAATTTTAGGGTTTTTCGTTCATACCTTTTTAAAAGTATTTTTCTATAATAATCCAAAACTAAAACACTATATTTTTCCAGTGTTGCCTATATTGTCTTTCCATAATCATGGCATATATTGCAATTGTGGCCTTTGTTTCCTGCATATACATTTCTTTCATTTAACAAATTTTCCACCATGTTTTTAAAATTTTGTGGAAGTACATCTATATTGGTTTTCTGCCAATCTAATTGTCCATGGTTTTTAAATTGGCAATCCAAATCTATTGCATCAGATCCATGGACATCACCTGATTTGAGGTCCGATAAGATTAGGTTCCTCTAACGTGCATGATTGTAAAAAAGGGATGCACTACAGTACCTGCTACACTACAATGCTACTGTAATGCACTAAAATATCGTGCTATGGGATCATGCAACACTACTCGCTACAGTAGCATTACATTACTCTTTAGTTGGCTAAGCTTCCTAGTTTGAAAGAAATTGATATATTTTTTTTTTCCCTTTTTAATGAATGGATCAATGCATTAAGAAAGGAAAGAGATGCAACAAATGTACAGAAAAAAGACAGAAGAAACAGTGAATCTAAATTAAAACTAGGCCTGAAAAAACCCCACCACCGGACAATTAACAAGTAGTCCCTGAACTATGATTCTATTCCGTCTCAACAATAGACAGATCTGTATTTTTTATTCCCGACTCCGGCTTTTGCCAATCTGTTTTAGTGTTTGCGGATCTTGGCATGGGAAAGTGCTGGACTGATAAGGAGTTGTTGATGTCAGCAGTCTCCTCTAGTTTGTTAGCAAAAATCCAAAGCCGACTTTGGTTCTTCAACCAGTTAGTCACTAGCCTAGAATCCACTCCAACGATTAGGGGAGAGCTGCCTAAATACTGAGATCTTCATCCCTGCTGCATAGCCTTAACTTTTGCCCAAATGGAGTTGCAAACAATCTTGTCAAACCGCATATGCGGTTCTGTGCAGCTGCATATGCCTGTGCACATATGTGATCACGCAATCGCATATGCGGTCGCATATATATATATATATATATATATATATATATATATATATATATATATATAAATTTATTTTTGAAAAAAATGAAAAAGAAGGGAAAAAATGTAAAAAAATATTAGAACTTGAGGGAAACTTCCCTAAGTTAACAGATTACTAATGTAGTAATTTTACATATATAAAATTAGTTTGTGAGAAATAATATTAATTAAAAAAATGAATGAAGTAGATCAACATTCGACAATGTAGTTAACAAAACAATCAATAAGCTATTTATTGTATAAATACAATTTTGAAGTTATATCTTAATGTTTATTATTTATACACTAAAACGATTTACAACTTACAAGTTACAAAATTATATTAGTAGTCTAAAATCTAAATGTTTAGTACTATATACATTGATCCACTTGCCAATGTGGCATTTCATCACCACCATCATCATCATTGTCGTTATCTGCTTCTTCCATGTATATTTCAACTTTTCTGTTTCTTCCAAGGTATTCAAAATTAGTTACGTATTGGCTGTACGCAATACGGGGTCGAAACGGTCACAACAGCCGTTACGACCCATAATTGCCGTTACCCGCCCGTAACCGTCAGCTCGTCATGGTAAAAAATGGCTACTTTTTTCGGTCTTTTTAAATTGCGATTTTTCTCATTTTTTGGCTCTTCTGTTCCAAATTATTTCTTAAAATATTCTACTGCAAATTCTAACCACTCTTCGCTTGAATTTGAAGACAAAACAAGTTATTTCAAGGATTTTGTTGAATCGAAGCTCAACGGATATTCAAAAATAGATATTTATACCTTTTTTTTTTTTTAATCTCTATTGTTATGGTTGAATATGATGCATTATTCAAATTAGAACATAGGAATGTGCATTTTACAGATTATGCAATTGATTTTTTATTTTTTATTTTTTATTTTTTATTTTTGAACTATTTTTGGCCAATTTTAAAAAATTAAGAAAAATATATATTTTTTCAATCCCTTTTTGTTTTAATGGTTGAATATGATGTGTTAATTATAGTAGAACATATCAATATTCATTTAACAAATTATGCAACTTATTTTATATAAGTTTTTTATTTTTTTATTTTTTATTTTTATTTTCAGACTATTTTCTGTTGATTTTTAAAAATTAGAAAAAATCATTTCTTTTTTCAAAATTTTTTTCTTTTCTGTTTTAATGGTTGAATATGATGTGTTAATCATAGTAGAACATATCAATGTGCATTTAACATATTATGCAACTGATTATATATATATATATATATATATATATATATATATATATATATTTTCGGACTATTTTTGGCCAATTTTTAAAACTTAGGAAAAATCATTTTTTTAATCTTTATTATTATTATTATTATTATTATTTATTATTATTATTTTTAAATGGTTGAATATGATGTGTTAATCATAATAGAACATATCAATGCGCATTCAACATATTATGCAACTGATTTTCTATTTTTATTTATTTTTTATTTACGAACTATTTTTTAAAATTAGGAAAAAAACATTTCTATTTTCAATCCTTTTTTGTTTTAATGGTTGAATATGATCTTATAATTATAGAAGAATATATCAATGTGCATTCAACATATTATGCAACTGATTATATATATATATATATATATATATATATATATATATATATATATATATATATATATATATTTAAAATTTTCGGACTATTTTCGACCGATTTTTAAAACTCAAGAAAAATCATTTTTTTCAATCTTTTTTTTTTTTTTTTTTTTTTTTTTTGTTTTAATGGTTGAATATGATGTGTTAATCATAGTAGAACATATCAATGTGCATTTAAACATATTATGCAACTGATTTTCTATTTTTGTTTATTTTTTATTTACGGACTATTTTTTAAAATTAGGAAAAAACATTTCTTTTTTCATTCCTTTTTTGTTTTAATGGTTCAATATGATGTTATAATTATAGAAGAATATATCAATGTGCATTTAACATATTATGCAACTGATTATATATATATATATATATATATATATATATATATATATATATATATATATATAGATATAGGGAAAAGGTACTATGCGCTCGACCTCACGAGTCCGTCCCATGAGGTCGAGCTGTGTGGGCCCCACCGTGATGCGTTTCAAACATCTACCCCATCAGTCAGATGCACCATTCCATCGTGGGCCTAGGTCTCAAAAATCGAGTCAATCCATGACTTGTGTGGGCCACACCACATACAGAAGTGGAGAGGGGCCGTGCACCATTAAAACATTCATAACTATTTTTGAGGGCCCACCGAGATGTGGTTTGCAAATCCAGCCCATCCATTATGTGTGTCCCACTTGAATGAGGGTTCAGACCAAGTTTCAGGTGCATGCAAAACTCAAGTGGGCCCCACCAAGTGCTTTTATTTGTTTTAACGGTGTCTTCACATAATTTTAGATGGTATGGCCCTTTGAGTTCCGTATCTGGCTGATTTTGGGATATCCCATAATTTAAAGTGTACCCATCAAATGCACGATGTTGATGGTCGACAGCATCACGGTGGGGCCCCACACGACACGGGAGCTTATCGTCTCTCGAAGCGCATTGTACCCCCCCCCCCCACACACACACACATATATATATATATATATATATATATATTCACTAGCATATATATTTTAGACTATTTTCGGCCGATTTTTAAAACTTAGGAAAAATCATTTTTTTTCAATCTTTTTTTTTTTTTTTTTTTTTTTTTTTTTTTTTTTTTTAGTTTTAATGATTGAATATGATGTGGTAATCATAGTAGAACCTATCAATGTGCATTTAACATATTATGTAACTGATTTTCTATTTTTTTTTTTTAATTTTTATTTTCGGACTATTTTGGGCCGATTTTTTAAAATTAGGAAAAATCATTTCTTTTTTTTAATCATTTTTTGTTTTAATGGTTGAATATGATGTGTTAATCATAGTAGAACATATCAATGTGAATTTAACATATTATGACTGATTATATATATATATATTTATTTCTATTTATTTTCGGATTAATGACTTTATGTTTTTATATATATATATATTTATTTTGGACAGGTTTTGGACTTTGGAATTTGATGTGTTAATCATAGTAGAACATATCAATATACATTTAACAGATTATGCAACTAATTGTGTGTGTGTGTGTGTATATATATATATTATTTTGGACAGGTTTTAGACTTTGGAGCTTCGTAGGTTTTAAAACTTAATTTCTTCTTTATTGATTAGATTCAAAAGTTTGAAAGTTATTTGATTAATTTATTTACATTAAGTTTCGAGATTTAATTAATTCATTCTCGTATAAAAATTGTATTTAAACTTAGAGAATCAAGTAGACTCATATAGGCCATATTTACCCCATAAAATGTCTGGGTCTGGCCAACAAGGAAGTGGGGATATTGGATGGCATTATTGTTAGAGGGTAGGTGGTACTAGGCACCAAATAAAGTGCAACTATTGTGATAGACTAATAACTGGTAGAATTACGTGACTCAAACAACATTTGACACATCGAAAGGGTTAATAATGCAAGGGCATTTTCACGTCGGGCTCGAGTGGGGTAGCTCGTGGGATGCGGGGACACTCGGGGTGGGTGACCCATGTGATTTGGGGCCCATAGGGGAGGTCTCGTGTTCAAGACTCCTCACCGGGGGTGATTAATGTGCATTTCACACCGGGTTCAAGTGGGATGGCCTGTGGGATGTGGGGACACACTCGGGGTGGGTGACCCATGTGATTTGGGGCCCACGAGCCCACGAGGGGGGGGGGGGGGGTTCGGCCGAGGTCCTAACCTATGAGATGTGGGGCCTGGGCTATGAGATAAAGGGATTAATTCGCCATACTCTAACAGTTCGAGCTTTTAGAGCAAGTAGTTAATTATCCCGCATTATTTAAGTTGCGGGCTGTACTAGAGTACTAAAAGAGATAACGACCTTAATACAAGCTAATTTGGATGAGTCGAAGGGGAAACGTGTTGCTGGATAGAAGAAGAAAGATGAGATTCTGGAGGCGGCCCGACAAGAGGTGTTTGGTTCTGAATATATGAGCGTTTGTGATGAAGATATTATTGGTTCTAATAAAGATTCAGATCAGGAAGTAACTATAATTAGGAGAGCTTGTGCTTTACTCGTGAAGAGGAAGAATGTCGGTGCATGTTTAATGCGAAGGGGTCTATACGTGATATTTTGGGGGGGAGAGGGACTGCATCTGCCAGTGGGGGTGGGGGTAGTTGGGTGGATTACGATGTATGTTTGGTAGCCGACAGGGGGCATCTGTACGTGATGCCCCTGTACATGTGGAAGAAGTAAATGAGCTAAGGAGACTCTTTGTTGATCTAATCCTGTTTAGGAAAGTATTAACTAAACAAATGTGGAGTAAAACTTCCATTGAGAAGTTAGGTAGGGTAGTAACAAAGTTATTTATACATGTCGACGTACCCCCTAACGCGATTAATTCTCTGTATTTGCAGGTGGTAATTGATGCAACAATAAAAGCAGACAAAGGAATTAAAGCTCCCACGGCCAGGGGGATTAGGGGGAAATGGACAGATGCCGAGTATGTGGATGTAAAAGCATACGTGGGTATCTTAAACCCATATGGCAAGCTGGAGGATGCACAATCATGTGCGATGGTTGGACTGACCTAACCAGACACAACATGATCAATTTCATGGTATACCGCCACTTGGGAATGGTGTACCATTACCATAAGTCAATTGATGCCTCGGCCAAAACAAAATTGCTAATTATATTTTTTCCCTAATGGATGAAGTGGTGGATGAGTTGGAGAGGAGAATGTGGTTCAAATTGTGACAGATAACGAAGCAACATATAAGGCTACAGGACAAAAGTTGATGATAAAGAGACCACATATTTTGGTTACCATGTATTGTCCATTGTATTGATCTTATATTGAAAGATATTGGGAAGAAGAAGAGTGTTAGGGAAATGGTCAAAAGGACGAGATAAGTGAAAAATTTATTTACAACCAGTGTTCGAAATATCGATACTATCGGCCGATATATCAGCTAATATTATAGTTATTGCATCCCTGCGAGACGAAACCCTCGCGATAACCCCCGAAAGATACCAAAAAACCCAAAATCCAGATATCGGCCGATATATCGTCGATATCGCACGATATATCGGCGAAATCGCGCGAAAAAAAATTGAATCAGAAAAAAAAAAGAGAAATCGGAGAGTACCTGTAGGCTGCAGCGAAGATTGGTGATCGGAGGTGGGCCATTCGACAGGTAAGCATGCTTTCCCTCTTTTTCTTGCAATTTTCTTCCATTTCCCTCTTTCTTTGCTGATTGGAGAGCGTCTGTGGGAATTTTTCCGAGATTTCGGCGAGAAATCAGGCCGGATTGAGGAAACCTCGCTGCGAATGTTGCTTCGGAACGCATGCGTTCGTGAAGGAGAGGGAATGTGAAGGAGGGGCGCGGATGGGTGAAAATGGGTCGTGCGGATGGGTTAAAAAGAAATCTGGACGCGTACTGAGTTGCTTAGTACACTCTCATCGTACTGAGTAAACTTTGTTGGGCCCACTGTGAATTCATGTGGTTTATCCACACCGTCCATACGTTTTTCCAGATCATTTTAGGGGTTGAGCCCAAAATTGAAGTATATCAAAAGCTCAAGTAGATCATACCAAAGGAAACAGTGGAAGTATTGATTTCCACCGTTGAAACATTTTTAAGGCCCCCGGTGATGTTTATTTGTCATCTAAACTATTCATAAGATCACGCAGATATGGATGAATGGAAAACACAAATATCATCTTGATCTAAAACTTCTGTGGGCCCTGAGAACTTTTCAACGGTAGACTTCAATTCACACTATTTTCACACTATTTCAGGTGGTGTGGTCCACTTAAACTTTGGATATGATTAAATTTTGGTTTAAAGCCCTAAAATTATATGAAAAGCTAATTTACGAAGTTGATACAGTGCATGAATGACGGTGGGCCCCACAGAGTTTACTCAGTACGCAATCCGTTTCTGTGAAAATGCAATCGGTGCGTGGTGCGTTACTCAGTACGCTCTTATGGTGCTCAGTAAACTCACTTGGGCCCACCTTTAATGTATGTGGTCCATCCACGCCGTCCATACGTTTTTACTGATCATTTAAGTTGTTGAGCCCAAAATTAAACCATATCCACAACTCAAGTGGACCACATTACAGGAAACAGTGTTGAATGAGCGTTGACATTAAAAATGTTTTGGGAGCCATAAAAGCTTTGGATCAACCTGATATTTATCTCTTCCCTTCATCTGGGTATTTAGGACCCAATCAACAGATTGAAGGTCAAATAAACAGTACAGTGGGCCTTAGGAGGATTTTAATGGTGGATATCCAATCATTATTGTTTTCCTGTGGTGTGGTCCACCTACGATTTATATCCCTATAATTTTTTGTATCAATCCCTAAAATGATCTGTAAAAATGGATGAATGGAATGGACGAAACAAATACATTATGGTGGGGCCCACAGAGCACCGACCACTAGTATTAAAGCAACTGACATTTAATGCTTTGTGCATTTTAATGCAACCAAGCTTATTATTTGGTGTGGTCCACTTGAGCGTTGGATCTACCTCATTTTTGTGCTCATGCCTTAAAATAATATGAGAAAAGGGATTGACGGCTTGGATGTACAGATACATCACGGTGGGCCCGCTCACAGAATTGCCCGTTCGAAGCAAGGGACGGGCGGGGGTAGTACGCAATCCATGTCCAGACGAGGTTGCATAGCCAGACTGGCTACTGAAGTGACGCACCAAGTTTTGTGGGGCCCACCATGATGCATGTGTTGTATCTACACCGTCCATACATTTGGCTATATCATTTTAAGGCATGAGACAAAAAATGAGTCAGATCCAAATCTGGAGTGGACCCCACCACAGAAAACAGTGGGGAGAGGGACGCCCACCGTTGAAACCTTCCTAAGGTCCACTATGATGTTTATCTGAGATCCAACCTGTTTATAAGTTAAGACAAACATGAAAGAAGGGAAAAAACAAATTTCAGCTCGATCGAAAACTTTTGTAGCCCTTAGAAATTTTTAATGGTGGGCGTTACTCTCTCCACTGTTTTCTATGGTGGGGTCCACTCGAGCTTTAGATCTGACTCATTCTTTTTCTCATGGCCTAAAATGATATCTCCAAATGGTTGTGTTTTCATACATGACTATGATATGTTTATAAACATCATGCATCCAATTTAAATATAATTGCATTAGTTCAGTTAAACATCGCATACAAAGGAAACTTATTAGTATATATTTTTTTTTGAGATGTTATGATTTAAAAGTGCGTATTAAGGGCTTTTTTAACAATCCTCAAAGTTTCGTTAAAAATTTCAACCATTTCCTCAATGTTTCCCCATGTTTCCCAAAAAGTGCGATAAATTATGCGATACAAACGATATATCTCGTGCGATAACCGATACGTATCTGTATCTCAAGGGTGCAATACATAGTGCGATACCGATATTTCGAACACTGTTTACAACCATAATTAAGTAGTCACAATAATGAGTAAGTTCACGAAGGGACGAGAATTGCTGAAGCCTATGGCGATTAGATTTGCAACAAACTTTATGGCCTTAGAGAGTTTATTACCAGCATAGAGGAGAGTTGAGTGAGATGCTCGCTTCCTGGGATTGGCTCAACACAAAATATGAGAAGAAGACATCAGGGACACCAGTCGATGTTGTGAACACCATAAGGGACAACAAATATTGGAAGAAGGTCCAGATGATCGTAAAGGTGATGGAGCCACTAATGAGGCTACTCCGTCTTGTTGAAATCAACGAAGCACCTACCATGGGCTTTTTTTTTACAATATTATGGCTAAGGTGAAGTTGGCAATTCAACGTGATTGTACAAGCCGTGAGTTTTATTGGAAGATGATTGACAAGAGATGGACAACACAACTCTATCACGATCTTCATGCAACTGGTTACTACCTAAATCCTAGGTATAAATATGCCCAATCATTTGTTGCGGATAATGAAGTTCGTGTCGGGCTAAAGAATGTGATAAAGAGTTTAGAGTCTGACTTAGATATGCAAATAAAGATGTTGAATGAATTAGATACATTTGGAAATCGTTAGGGTAGCTTTGGAGATGCTCTTGCACAACACACAGTATTTAGGTTGCAACCGGCCAAATGGTGGATGAATTTCAGACAGAGTACGAGGGCTCTCCAACAAATTACAATAAAAGTTTTGAGCCAGACAACATCTTCTTCTAGCTGCAGAAGAAGCTGGAGTTATTTTGCACTTATTAATTCAAAGAATATGAATAGATTGCAGACTAGGACGTTGGATAGACTTGTCTTCATGCACTACAACATGAGGCTAAGAATGTGGTAGCATTATAGGAGCATTATAGGCGCCGGTGACACGAACTACTGTCTAATAATCTTGGACAATATTTATGATGAGGATGACCTGCTTCTACCTTGGTTGGAAGCAAGAGAAAAACAAATAAGATAGTGAAGAATTGGAAGTTAGTGACTCAATAATGCGCACGTCGCAGCAAGAGAGTCGTGCAGCTGTGTTAAACCCAGAAAGAGGGGCAACTTTCATGCAAAGTCCAGCTCAAGTTCAATGGAAGAGTACGAACAGTAGTAGTAGCGAGATCGAGTTGGATGATCATGATGGTGGTGGTGATGACGCCCTTGATGCTGGTCCCACTTCTGGTGTTGCTCAACATACCATACAACCGTCTACAGATCGTGAGGCCGATGAATATCAACAGGGTACACAAGGTTGGACTTATGAGTGTATTGAGTCACGATACAACCAGCTGGAGGAGGCTAGGTTTAGTGGTGCACCGGGAGGTCCAGAACATCTTTAGGCCCATGGTCTTGGGCACTATGATGAATATTCTTATGGGCTATGGCTAATGCGATTATAGTTATACGGTATTTGTTTCGTCACATTAATGTTGGACTAGTCCTCCCGATCCATGTCCATATGATTATAGATATCCAGATCCAAATCCAAGTTACTCATCAGAGACATATTCTTAATCTCAAGATTCTCAACAACCTGAGTGCAGGCACCAGTACGACTATTCGATGGGCATTGGTGGATATCCTTACTCGGGATCGGAGTCGTTGCCTAGTCAGGATCAGTTATCCTCTAGTCTAGTTGACCTGGTCTTTCCCTTTGGCGTTGGCACTGAATATTATGGATATGCAACACCTATTTCACAGTTGCAGCTTGATGATGACGATGACGTGGAGGTGGAGGTCGAGCAGCTACAATAAAGCAGATTTTCATTTTGGTGGCGAGTCATGAATTTTATTATGGTATATGTAAGTATATATTTTTATTAGGGTAAGTATTGCTATATACCCATTAGTCCATTATCCACACATTCACCAAGCAAGCACACACTTGACACTGCCGAACTTGTACTTAAAATAACTCCCCTGACAACCAATCAAGTAATCCTTAATCAAGTTGTAGGGGAGTATATCAGACGACTATTTTTTTTTTTTTTTTAAATATTTATCTTGACTTGAGGATGACAGGACAAGAATCACAGGATAGAATAAGTATCCAACGGTTTAGACGCTTTTAGTGCCTTTATCATTTGTGTCTAAAATTTTTACAAGATGATGGTTTGTTGGACTACCTTCCCTCCAGCTTTCTTTGATCAAGGCCCATTTGTCTAATCGGTCGACACTACAAAGCTTCTAAGTTTGGATTTTTTAAATGCAATCTTTGTAGTGTTAAGTAGACTATAGTGAAATGGGTGACTGCTGGATATATCAAGTTATACCCAATGTGTTTTCTCATTCGATGGAGAAGAAGGGCGTGTTTATACATAAAGATTGTGATTCTTCTGGCCTGACAATCACTTTTAAGAATAACCTACCTATATCTTCTAGCATAGATCAATACAATGGGCTGCATAAGGTGTCTAAAATAAACGACATCTCTTCTTCATAAGAAAATGACCGGTGGCTACATACGAGGTTGCGTTGTTTGTGATTACTTGGACAACGTATTCCTCTCATACTTATTTAACTACACTATCTAGTAATTTAAACAAGTAATCTGTTGTATGAGGATGACTCAATGCATTCGTGAATTCAAGAACATTGTCCCAGTTGGACAATTCACCAGAAAGTTTATTAGAGTCCGACTAGATTTATCGGTCCATTCGCTGGCCATGAGTGTACAATTATAGGTTTTCTATAATTCTTTATATTCGGCTATGAAAGAGTGTGTATAATCGACTTCAACTTTGAGGCATATCTTCCTTATTTTGTGATATAAAGGAGGTTTAAGCCCCAATTGAAATTGACTTATTGCCTTAACCATAACTTTGAAGCTTTTCAATTTAACAGTGTTGAAAGCAACACTAGCTTGGTAAAAGCAACACCCATGCCCACAAGCTCTTTTTGAGGCCGGTGGTCTAAACTAGCTTGTTGACATAGGGGGTAGAGCTATCTTCATTTACATCAACTACATTTATATTTTTATACGTTTCTTATTCCATAAATTCCTCTCGAAGTACGACACTATCACATTTCTTTCTTGTTTGTTTATCTATATACTTCATGATTTCCTTTTGGATTTCTAGACTAATATTGGGACATGCTCTTGCATTTGATTCTTATGTATGTGCAATGCCATTGGAATTCACATACCCACATAAGTCACATACTATATAGTTCTTTTCTGTAGTATTAAGATAGTGCCTGTACTTTCAACCTATGTCATTTAGCTTGGGTTTCGAAGAAGAAGATTGGGAAGAAGAGTTGTAGTTGTAGAGAGAGAGAGAGAGAGAGAGAGAGAGAGAGAGAGAGAGAGAGAGAGAGAGAGAGAATTACATTAATCAATTACACATGTACAGAGAGAGAGAGAGAGAGAGAGAGAGAGAGAGAGAGAGAGAGAGAGAGAGTTACATTAATCAATTACACATGTACACAACACAAAGAGAGAGAGAGAGTTACATTAATCAATTACACATGTACACAACACAACCCCAGTTTGAATCTAAATTCTTGTCTTGAGAGTTGAGACTTTCTTCACTCTTGAATCTTGTAGTTGTAACTTGTAACTTATAGGTTGTATCTTATAGCCTACACTTGAAATAGAATTTAAGAGAGAGGGAAAAAAATGTAGAATGTATGTAGAGACTAGAGAGAGACAGAGAGAGAATGAATGAATGAATGAATTGAATGTAGAGACTAGAGAAAGAATGTAGATTAGAAATTAGAATGAATGAAGATGAAATAGAATATTAGAATGTGAGAGAGAAATAGAATGTAGTGAGAATTACATTGTATGTATGTACTATGTAGAATCGTAGATTCTAGAATCTAGAAAATGAATGAAGATAAATATAATGAATGAACGAAGAGATGTCGAATGAATGAATGAAGAAGAAGAAAAATCGGACTAGGATTTAGGATGTAAGAGAGAGATGTAGAATGAGTGCTTGAATCTTGAATCTTGCTTGAAGCTTGAATCTTGATCTTTCAAGAGAGAAATTTCTCTTCTTGCTTGATCTTCTCACTTTAATCTTGTAGAGAAGTAGGAACTTGGTTGGAACTAGGAACTATGTAAGAGAGATTATAATGGCACTTGGAAGTAAGAATGTAAGTAGTAAAAGAGAGTTTGGAGTGATAGTGTTGCAAATGAAGGAGGCTTGGGCTTTTTAATAGGCAAAAGTTTGTTTGTTTTTTTTTTTTTTTTTTTTTTTGGTTTGGGCTTTTTTATAGGCAAAAGTTTTGTTTTTGCAAAAAAAGAAAAGAAAAGAAAAAGAAAAGTGCCGACGGTCAGATCTGACCATTGGTAGATATGCGATCACATATGCTGTATGCAATTGCATATCATTGTACATTTGGCATATGCAGATTGCATATGCCATATGCGAATATGTGATCGTATTTCACAACACTGGTTGTAAACTTTGGCTGGACCAGAACTCGAGAATGGCACACCATCAGCTATCAGAAATAACCCCACCATGACCAGCTAGCCTCTCCCATCAAACTTCCATTGAAGTTCAGTTTGACTTTGAACAAACCGGCATTGGTATGTCACCATCCATGCATGTTGTCATGAATCTCCTTTCCGCTGGCCAGGATAGCCTCCCAATTGTGGATACCACATTGCCTCAGTATGCTGCATTCCCTGTTCACTTCAGAAGCTCAACACAATTTGACCTAAAAATTTGCTGATTACCTGACCCGCCGATTTTGCTTTGCCCTGGAATATCCAATTGTTTCTTTCTAACAAAATGCATGATAGAGAAGCTTTAGTAAGTAGTAACCTCTTTCTGTAGCACTCTTCCTACATGACCTCATGTACCTGATTGCCACTAGGCGCCGAAGGCTTTAATCAAGCCAGGAATTACCCATTGCAGCCTGAACTTAGAGCTCACATTGCTCCAAATCTTCCACAAGAAAGGACAATTCAGCAACAAATGATACACGTTTAACTCTGCAACCTGCACATGACACATCTATTAACCAAAGCGAAACCCCTTCTCCGAAGTTACTTGGTTGTCAAGATCTTATCAAGACATTCCTCCCAAAAGAACACCCTGATTTTATGTGGGACTTCGGTTTACCATATGAAAGATGCTCAATCCACCTTGTTTCTTTCCCCATCGATCAGCACCTGTATGCAGATTTGACAGATAAAACACCTAGTGTCCAAACTCTGTGATCCACTGCAGCCTTCCGGAGGGTATATAAGTTCCTTCCAATGTCCCAAGCAGGGTCACCACTTCTTTGATCTCCCATTCATGCAAATTCCTTCTGAAAACCGGTGTCCAAACGTTCGAAGCACCCTCCTGATTCCTAAAAAGCTGGATAACTCCCTCCTTACACATTGACAGGTGGAACAACTGATGGAAGTGTCAGAACACCATAAATCATTCCAGAAACTATCCTTGCTCCTGTCCCCCACTGTATCTGATAAATTGCTTGAAGATCCCTGACGACTTCCAACAACTCCTTCCATACAACTGATCTGCTATTACCGGAAGCTAAGTGATTGTCTCACCTGTTATGTGCTGCCCCGTATTCTGCCAGGATGATTTTCTGAAGTAAATGACAACAGCCACCACCAATTCTCCACCACCATTTCATAATCAGAGCCTATTGAGATCCTGTATCGAGTGAATTCCAGGCATCCTTTTGACAGTAGGTTTGCACACTTTATGCCAGACCAAGTGGAATTTCCTGCAATCCTCCCAGCTACTCTTACAGGAAGTTCTTTTGATGCTTTCTAGGTTGTTGATTATCTTCTTGGGACATCTGAAAAGAAAAAACAGATAAGTGGGAATATTCGATAAGACAACTTTAATCAGCGTGATTCTCCCACCTATAGAGAGCCATTTGAACTGTTTCTGGTTGCTAGTTTGAAGGAGTATTTCTCAATGAGCTTGTTCCAGATGTCTGCTGAAAGTTCCCCATACTCATCGGAAGCCCTAGATCTAGGTTGGGAGGGACAAAGTTCCATGTGAAACTGAGACGGCAATATTGGATTTGCTGCTGATCCATGTTGACCCCTATGATTCTGCTTTTCGGCATATTGATTCTCAGCCCTGCCAACACTTTGAATCACCCCAAGATAAACTTGAAATGTTGTGAATCCCGGAGTGTTCCATCCCTGAACAACATGGTATCATCTGCAAACTGGATGTGCATGTTGGATGGCTGGTCGTCTTCAAGTGCCATTCCTCAGATGAGATTGAGGCCAACAGCTCTGTCAAGTAGCTTGTTTAAACGTTCCCCCACTACTGTGAATAGGAATGGGGACAGAGGGTCCTCTTGCTGAAACTTCGGAAGAACCCAAACAACATACTGCTGATCAAAAGAAGGAAAGAACCAGGCTGTTGATGTGCATGCCCTTATTCACTGCTTTCATCTGTTTCCAAAGCCCATCTGGCCTATCAAGTCATCAAATCATTAAATCATCTACAATTAATGCAATTGTATGCTTTTTCCATGTCAATTTAAAAAAGAAATCCTTTTCTATTATTTCTTTTGAAATTGTCGACTACTTTGTTCTCTATGCACAGGCCATCTATATTCCTCCTGGGAAGGAACACATTTTGAGCCAGGTGAAATGATGTGGCTAACACCCTGGCAATGATCTTGCATAGGCTTCCGATCAGGCTGATCGGTCTGAAGTCTGTTAACTTCTTCCACACCACCTTCTTGGGGATCAATGCAATGAATGTGGCGTTTATATCCCTTACAATCTTGGATTTGGACCAAGTCGAGCTGGTTTTTGAAGCTCGAAAAAATTTCAAGCCGAGTTCGAGCTTGCCCGAGCTTGACTCGACTCAAATCGAACCTCAACTCGAATCGACTTGGATCGAATCAGCTCGGTGACTTGGTTATTTTGATATTGATGCTGCTCGCCGAGTGTTTGATGAAATCACTCAACGAAGTGTTGTTTTGGGTGCATACATTCTCCGCGGGATCAATTGGTGGCAAGGAAGGAATGGATACAAAAGAAATCACTACAAAAAAAAAACTTTACATTATAACACTGCGCTCATATCTTAATTTTGATGCCGCTTGCGGAGTGTTTGATGAAATACCTGTAAAGTGTTGTTACTATTTTGCATTCTGTGAGAAATTGTAGATGCATTCCGTGTTTGAGAAAATGTCGTACAGGCTCGAACTGACCCGAGCTGCTGACCGAACCGAGCCGAGCTGGCCAGACAGGCTCGAGGACCGAGCTGAGCCGAGTTCGAGCTGGGGTTAGCTACTGGCCGAGCCGAGCCGAGCCGAGCCGAGCTGTGCCAAGCTTGACTTGGTTTGACTTGTTTACAGTTCTAATGGCATCCATATGCACGCTATGTTTGTAAGTAATTCCTGTGCCGTGAGGGTGTGTACTCTAATTTCTTTGTATAATTATCTATAGTCTTTGTTCAGAAAAAAGATTTCAAGTGTGTTTTACTGCTGTAAACAACCTTGCCAATATCTTATTTTAAAACTATAAATATAAGAGTATCCACTCTTAGCCACTCTTATGCAAGCAGTTCAACTGCCTTGCAGATTGTGGAAGTGAGGAGTATAATGCGGCAGCAGCTGCAAAACAGTACAAATACAAGGTTGCATAGCTCTGGGGGTGAGGTGGGCAGTGAAGAGAGCAACATTCAGGAAGAGAAAAGTGATGTTCTGGAAAAGGCCGGGACTGTGGCAGCAGCACATCAGGTGAGTGCTCACGAGCAGGAGAATGTTGATCAGTGGTTAGAAGAAGATGGTGAGGCGGCAACTTCTATTGATGCTGGAAAACTGCTCGGAAATGAGGAAGATGTTTCATTCAGTGATCTAGAGATCGATAACGACGACGACGATGGATTTAGTAGAAATGCTAGTTCAAAGTCAGTGCAGGATGCTTGTGCTTCATCATCCAATGGCTCCAACAAATGGGTCCAACTGAAGCAAAATTCTGAGGCTGATGGGGACAAGAGCAAAGCAGTCAGACCAACTTCTCAGGAGAAAAATTCCGAGGGAGAAGAACAGAGTGACTGGCTTACTGTTGATGATTTTGATTTCGACAGTGGGGAGACCATGTAAGTTGAAAATATCCTGTAAAGTTATTTGTGCCTGTTTAATATAGTCTGTACTGCTTGGAACTGGCAAAAGAAGCTTATCTGCTCATGTTAATAATCTATTCAGGTTAATTTGCACCGTCAATTGGCTATTGATGCTTTGTTAAGACTGGTCACTTCAGAACTTTTGTGCTTTGTGAATTTGCTCTATTTTTTACATCATTGTATATTTTATGTTAATATGAATCATTGTTGGTTTAAATCTGAGAAAGGACATTTTGGCTTTTGTTCAGTGGCTAACTAATTATGATAAATTTACATAATCAATCAGAGATAAGTTTGTCTTGGTGCTCATGTTCTCCATCTCATAGTCAATCTATTCAAGTTTCTGTAGACAGTTCTGCATTCTTTTCTGCAGGATTATTTAGTGGGAAAATTAGTATATTACAGGTGATGGTGTGACAAATTGATGACTAGTTTAGCTGATAGAGGAGGTAGTCATGTATCAGTGGTGGTTGCATATGTCCTCATCACCATGCTTTTTTACTACCATATGGCTATTCTGATTAGGTATGCAAAAGAAAGAAAAATGGGATGGTTCAACATGATCTAAACTTAGTATTAGCGGATCCACTACAAAAAGGTGCTCGAAAATGCATGCAACAGTGGTGCTCTTGAAAATTTTGCCAAATTATGTTTTTCCAGAAGAAATGGTGTCTTTGATTCAAGCTGTGGACCCATTGACAGGTTGTTCAAACAGAGTTCTTGCATGTGGCAGTACCTCATATTTTGGTTGGCTTTAGTATTCCCTTTATGTACCTTATTTGGGTAGGTCCAATTACAATTATAGATCCTTGCAAGGTATTGTGTGTATATACATATTGGAAACATGTTGCTAGAAGTGTGCCATTTAGGTGCACTTGAGGCGAGAACAGGTCAGTGCCTCGCATGGACCTTCCATTTAGCTGCTTGTCATCATGATAGTCTTTAGAAGCTAAGAGAACGTAGCAATGCCAAAGATTACTGCAATGGTCTGGTGACATTTGACTGGAGATGATATAGGATCATCTCCTCACATGCGAGCTTCACAGATAATCACACTACACTAATATTGAATGGAGAAGGATAAACAACTTACTGAAGTTTCAAATTCTACACTAGGTACAAGCACTGAGTAAGAACTCCAAGACCTAAGCAAAGTGTAGTGCTTTCTACATCCTAGAACAGTCCTTTATATAGACCGTATTGATGCACTATAATCTGTTTGAAAAGTTTAGCATATATTTTCCAACTTGGATTAATTTCAAATCAATCTAATCTATAACCAAAATGGGAAAGTAGAAAAAATTGTATTGCCAAATTGTAATAGCCTAAATATAGCATGTTAAGGATTTTTGCAGTGAAGGGTGGTAAGGCTCCCGGGCCCGATGGTTTTACCATGGGCTTTTGTCGAAAATGTTGGGCGATAGTGAAGGGAGATCTCATATTGGTGTTGATTTCTTCAAAAGGGGACATGCATATAGAGGTGACAACAATGTTTAGAGTATAAATATCACTGCATGTATCGAGATTGGGGATTCAAAAACATGTATTAGTATCATTGAATTTGGAAACAAATTGCCGACGGTGGGAAACGTTAGAAAAAAGGTGGAATTTTTCAATGATTTGTGATGGACACTTGGCAGTAGCGAGGTGATTCGATCGAATAATTGAAAAGGATTTTGAATTGATGAAGAGGTTTGGGGGTTGGTTCAAAGGGTGATTTGAGGATTGATTCGCACGAAGAGAAGACAGGGCGTGAGAAGTTTCGAGAGGGAGATTGACCGTCGGGTGCGACCGGTAGTAGATTGATTGAGAAGCTTTGAGAGGGAGATCAAGAGAAGGCTAGCTAGTGGAGAGGAGCTTTAAAAGCGGTAGATCACTAATCAGGGGGGGAGAAGGGCAAGGTATTCTGTAACGGTAAAGGTGGCCGTAACAACCACCACCGTTACCTTTACGATCTGGGGTGTAACGGCCATCACGGGGGTTGTAACAGCCGTTACGTTCTCTCTCTTTCTCTCTCTCTCTCTCTCTCTCTTATTGAAAAAATTTGAAAGACCTATATCCATTGTTTTAAATATCGACGATATCGGCTGATATATCCAACGATATATTTGTATCTAGGCTGTGCGATGCAAAATGCACAGGTAATGCCGATATTTTCCACATGTTTCATTCGATGTGCATTTTCAATTTCCGATCATTTTTTTGTTGAAATTATGTTAAATCAGTGTCAAATGGTTACGAATCCTTTGGTTATTCATGTTTTACATGAAAAATCATGGAGTTGGAGCTTTGATTTCGATATCCATTAGTTCTTCATGTTCTCCATGTTTTTTTTTTTTTTGAAAATTTCCTTCAACCAGCTGTCAATTGAGACTAATTTCGAAGTATTTAGGAGTGTTTGATGAAATGATCATCATATACACTCCAAATGTTATGCATTTAATTTGAATATAGTTGCATTAGTTCAGTCAGACAACGCATAACCTAGGACCCTATACAAAGGAAACCTATTATGTGCACTTCTTTTTTGAGATGTTAAGATTTAAAAGTGTGTATCAAGGTTATTTTTAAGAAAAGTATGTATTAAGGTCTTTTTTAACAATCCCAGAAGTTTCATTGAAAAATTCAACAATTTCCCCAATGTTTCCCAAAAGGTGTGATAAATTACCCGATATAAATGATATCTCCTATATGATAACCGATACGTATTTGTATCACATAACGCAATACCGATATTTCGAACACTACCTGTATCGGCCCTGTACAGTCAATTACAGGGCCGTTACGGCTTTTATGGGAGGTGTAACGGGCCGTTACGGGGGTTGTAACAACCTTTACGGGTCATTTTTTTTTTTTTTTTTTTGGTAATGGTTATGGTCTTTATGACCCTGTAACATGTAACGGTTGCCATCGTTACCTTTATGTAATGACCTTTACGGCCCTATAACGGCCTTTTGTGGCACACCATGGAGAAGGTTAGATCCTAGAGAAAGGAGAGGGAGGGGAGGGGAAGGAAGAATGGACTATGAGGGGGAAGGGGCTTGGGGAAGGGATGGATGTGAGTGGGGAGGGCCATGGAGCGGGAAGGGGGAGGTTGTTAATGGGAGAGGAAGAGAGGCAAGAAGGTAGGGCTCCAACGTTTCATCATGCTACGGTTAGAAGTTGGGAGAAGGGGTGTGGTGTGGAGGGCTTCTCATAAGATGAAGTGAAGATTACAATAGGGAAGTAGAAGGAGGCGGTGGAGGAGGATGGAGGGTGGACTGTGGTTAGGAAGAAAGGTTAGTCACAGAGATCTGATGATAGGATTTCCAACCCCTTGTCGAAACTCTCGACTCTCTTTGTCGAGGATTTCTTGGAGGACTGGACGGTTCTCAACTCCACTAGAGCATTCTAGCAAGCTGGAGAGGTCAAGGAAGAGGTGATTCCTAATGGCGGGAAGTCGTCCTACATCTATGGCTGCACATTCGTGCGTACGAGTATGACGGAGGTGTCCAAGGCGGTGTGACGCTGTATGGCAAAGGATTTGGATGGACACAACTCTCAGTTTGGAGGACTCAATGTGGGCTCCCGAGGTGGTGAATAAGGCGGCAATCAAGGAGAAAGAGTTGGGAGGAGGAAGGAACGAGTGGAAGGTAAAGCTAGAGTGGAGTCCACCAAGGGGGCATGTTGTGAGCTTGCCAAATTGGTTTGGGATTTTTATTTTTTATTTTTTTAAACATTCCTTGGGTGATGCCGGGATAGTAGAGAGTTTGTTTATGGCTTGTCTCAGAGGCGGCTACGGGAAAGAAGGCAAGATCTTGTGGAGGTTATCTTTGTTGGTGGGTCCGTGGGCTCTTTGTGGGGAAATAAATAATAGGTGTTTTTGGGATAAAAGTGGTTTAGCTTTGGAGATTTTAAGGAAGGCGAAGTTGGATTTGTTGGATTGGGCTTCTATCTTGAAATCCATGTGGATTGCATTTCTTTGAGTTGAGTTGGTTCCTGTGTAGTAGTTTTGGGCTGCCTTTGGTTTATTTATTAAATTAATTAATTTATTATTATTATTATTTTTTTTGTAAATAATCATTTATTCTGAAAAAAAATATGGTGATGAATATTCCTCATGTGAGGAAGTTCGGTTGGAAGTTCTTCAACCACCAAGCCTTCATTTTCACATAAGAGGATCAGTATAGGAAGTGGGACATCCAACAAATTTGTTTCATTTTTGGCAATGAACACAATAATTTGCCTCCTTTCTTCAAACTTATGCCGAGCGATGCCCATCCCTTTTTATCAGATTTGGGCATTGGAAGTTGCTTCATTGGGTGTAATATGATATTAACACCATTCTTTGCGAAGGAATAGGTGTTGATTGAGACAAATGCACCATATCTTGGTCTCGTAGCCATGGTCTCCCCAGTAGAATGTAACACGCATTCATTAGGATTCTATTACACCACTCATTTTTGTACTTAAATCCAACAGAGAAGGAACTAATTGCTTCTAGAGACTTCACCTCCTTTCTTGAACCAACAAATTATGGACATAGGGTCTCTTCTCTTGGCTTAGTGGTAGACACTGTGTGTCTCATATATGAGGTCAAGGGTTTGAGAACCCATGCGTGCGGGGGGTGGTAGTGTGTGTGTTTCTCACCTAAAAAAAAAAAAACAAATGATGGACGTAGATGCTTTACATTATTTGAGTTTTAATTTATCCATCATTTTTGAGATTTTGTTTCCCCTATTTTAGCAAAAGCTTGTATATCTTCCCATTACAAGTGCAAGTGCTGGAAGATAATCTGCTGCAACTACCGCCCTTCATTATTCACCAGAGGTGTCGATAGCATTATTCGCTGAATAACTAATGTCTCCATCCTATCTTTATGCACTCTGCCACATCTTCACTAAGCCATGCACCACCATCATATGCATGTTCGTTATAATCAAATAATGCCTTACACTTTCCTTCTGTTTTTACACAATCTGGCATTAAAAAAAAATAAAATTGGATTAATGTGACAAACACTCAAAATTATCATGTCCTGACTGCCCAACTACAGATTATTTCAATGGATACTCAGATTTATCATGGCCCGACTGCCCAACTTTGGATTGTTTCAATGGATGCTCAGAATTATCATGACCCGATTGCCCACACTTAAAGAGAATCAACCATGTGCTACCTTAACTTGTCTCTGCTGCAAGTCCTTGTCCATAGTCACCTCTTCCTTTGTTTGGGTTTTGCTTCATTATTGGATGTTGGCTTACAATTGCATGACTTATTGGAGGTTAGTGTCCACCGTATGTGGAAATTTAGCTTGTTCAGCAATTGTTGATCATGGCCCTCATTCTAGAAATAATCCTTTTTTTAGACTGTATTCACACACCCTAAAATCCCTGAAATCTTGAACAAAGACTTTCTAACGTAGAGATTAATTCTATATCAATCTAATATTTAAATTAGGATACCAAGTAGCAACATCTGCAATAGTTAGCCAAATTGTAGTTTGTAATATCCTAAACGTAACATTTGTTGATCTAGAAAATCAGCCTTGAAAATCACTTGAGTATTAACCTAAAAATGTGTATATCCCAGAAACCAGCCCCCCAAATTCTGTAGCAACTAGTCCAAAAATATCAACCCATGGTGGGTCCCATAGCGGGCCCTGAGCCTTCACCAATTATTCAAGTCCCAAAGCTTTTATTGAGATCCTTTTGATTTGTCTAACCACCACCTGAGGATGACACATAATTTCCTCTAGACAGGAAGTTGCAATTTTTAGACGGTGCTTTGAGATGGATGGTGTTGGATTTGTCATGGAATTTGGTTGTAAGGTTGAAGCCATTCTGAGGATCCTATTTAATGACATCCGAAAGTGGATCGTATACAGGCCAAATAGATTTTTTCCTACTTATGAAAACAAAATGATCAATATGCAGGGATTGCAATACCAAGAGAGAGTCTGATTGCGCAACATAGGTTAATGGTAATGGATGTTTACATTAAGAGATGGAAGAAAGATAGTAAAATTAACAGGTGCTCAAAAACTAGGTGGTGGAATTTAAAAGGAGAACAATGTTATTTAGAAATGAACTGATGGAAGAAAGAAAGTGAAATGTCAAGGAAGAAGTAACTGTTATATGGAATGAGATGGCTGAGTGCATTAGAAAGTGGCGAAAGATATTTTAGGAGTATCTAGAGGGAAAAGCCAATCATATAAGGAAACTTGGTGGTAGAATGACAATTCTTGTTTTAAAGCCTGATAAGGAATGATAAATGATCAAAATTGTAAACAACATAGAAATGCTAGAAAGATTGCTAAGAAAGTAGTGAGACTAAACTTAAGGCTTATGATGATCTTTACAATAGACTGTGGAAAAGGGAAGGTGATAAAAAATGTCTTCGTGCAAAAATGAGAGAGAGGAAGTGTATGGACCTAGGTTATGTTAGATGCATTAAGAGCAATGACCAGAGGGTACTAGTAGAGGACAATGAGATAAATGACAGGTCGAGAAGCTGTTTTCAAAACTTGTTATCCACTCTGAGAGCACAGGGACAGAAGGAACCATATACTTAAACCACATTGGAGATTATAGATACTTCCATAGAATTAGGATATCTAAAAGTGAAAGAAGCTTTGAGAAAGATAAAAATAGGAAAGGCCCTCAGACTGGATGGTATATGTATAGAGGTTTGGAAGTGTATGCAAGATTCTTGGTTATTTTGTTTGACAATGTTGTTCAACAAGATTGTAAGATCAAAGAAAATGGTAGACGAATGGTGGAAAAGTACTGCAGTACCTATTTATAAGAATAAAGGAAACATACATAGTTGCACTAACTATTGTGGGATTAAACTTGCGAGCCATGCTATGAAACTTTGGGAAAGAGTGATTGAGCAAAGACTCAGGCATGAGATGGATGTATCAGAGAATCAATTTGGTTTCATACTTGGGAGGTCTACTACTGAATCTATTTTCCTACTTACAATTGATGGAGAAATATAGAGAGAGCAGGATCTCCACATGGTCTTTATTGACTTGGAGAAAGCATAAGATATGGTGCCTAGAGAGTTAATTTGGTGGGTGTTGGGAAAGAAAGGAGTTTCAAGAGGATATTTTGACATATAGCGTTGGGTAGCTTTGTACTGGAGGAAGGATGTTGATTGTGGATTTGCTATTCGTGGCACATGGTCCCTGGATATGAATTGATCAAGGAATTGCTAGAAGCCTCTACTGTTTTTTGGCTTCCATCTTCTTTGTGGAAACCACTCGCCATGGGGATCAACTAAATTCATAGGCAACTGGCTATGGTATGAGGAGGATTTTGGACAAAAATGCAACTATTTGTGATTTACAAATGCATCATCCCCGAATAATTTTCACTACTAGAAGGCATGAGACTTGCAATATTGGGTAGGAGCAGACATTTTGAAAGTTCATAATTTTAAAGTAACCAAAGGGGAATCTCCTGATAGTGAGGAGTCAAAGCTCTAGTAGGTAGCCACTCCCTTCTCAGGGAACCATTTACTAAACAAGAAAGTGTCATTTAGGCCGGCTAGTCTTTACTCTTGGCATCGGGTGGGTAGAAACAACATGAGCACCCTAAAGAAGCGGCTTTTTGGATGAAATGAAACTCGTTGTCACCCGACAGATACTCGTATTTTGGGTTGGAATGGTAGGAATTAACCACACCGACCATTCAAGGTGGACCCTAAGCCCTTAAATGAAAAAGGGTGTGTGTGCTTTCGCTATCGATTGGTAGCATTAGCAGTTGTTTCAGCTAGCAATAGCAGGCGATTAAGGATATATATGAGCAAGGTATTCCGTATCAGTATCGGTGGGCGTAACGGTGCCCGCCGTTACTTATACAGATATGGGGGCGCAATGGCGATACGGGGGCGTAACGGCCCGTAATGGTGCAATTTTTTTTTTTTTTTTGCCAAAAATAATATGAAAAAATACGGATTAAATTCGGAATATTCTAAGCATTCCAATTATGCATTCATTTATAAATTGGAACATTTTTATAGTGGTGTAACGGTCCACTCATTGGTGAGAAGTTGTATCGGACTGTTTGATGAATTTATGAACCAGACAACCTGGATTTGACTGCAAAACTCATATATTTAATTTTCTAACTATCTACTATCAATGATAGATATATTAGAATGAATGTAATATGAAAATATCTTACGTGTGTAGGTGTTTGCAATTATTTTTCATAATTTTTTCTATATTAAGTTATTAACAATTTAACATACCTGTGGCTGTGACTGTGATTCTTGTCTTGTGACATGTCATCCTCTAGTCAAGAATATTAAAAAAAAAAAAAAAGTGTCTGATATACTCCCCTGTAACTTGATTAAGGATTACTTGATTGGTTGTCTGGGGAGCTATTTTAAATACAAGTTTGGCAGTGTCAAGTGTGTGCTTAGCTGCTTGCAATAATACTGCTGTGAGCTGTTTGCTGCAAATACTTACCTTAATACAAATAGATACTATTAATATTATACTTACAATCACAAGTCACCACCAAAATGAAAATCTAACTTTTTGTGGTTGCTCGACCTCCACATCATCGTCATCGTCATCATTAGGCTGAGGCTGTCCAATAAGTGGAGGTGCCGCATATCCATAATATCTAGTGTCAGAAGGAAATACTAGATCAACGAAACCAGAGGATGACTGATCCTGACTAGGCAACGACTCCGACCCCGAGTAAGGATATCCACCAGTGCCAGTTGAATAGCCATACTGGTACCCGTACTCAGGCTGTTGAGAATCTTGAGATTGAGAGTGTCTGTGATGAGTAACTTGGATTTGGATCTGGACATCTATAATCATATGGATATGGATCGGGATGACTACTCCAACATGAATGTGATGGAATAGGCTTAGTATAACTATAATCATAATCCAATTGGCCATAAGAATATCCATCATAATAACCAGGACCATGAGCTTGTTGATGTTCCGGACCTCCCAGACCTGGTGCAGGTGCACCACTAGACCTACCACCCTCCTGCTGGCTGTATTGTGACTTAGTACACTCATAAGTCTAACCTCGTGTACTACTTTGTCAATGTTCATTGGTATTGCGATCTGTAGACGGCCGTATGGTATGCTGAGCAACACCAGAAGTGTCAGCACCAGGGGCATGGGCGTCATCATCACCATCATCCGACACGGTCACGCTACCACTGCTCGTACTCTTCTGCTGATCTTGAGTCGTACTTGGCATAAAAGCTGCCCCTCTTTCTAGGTCCAACACAACCGCACGACTCTCTTGTTGCGCTGTGTGTATTAATGGGTCATCAATTTCCAATTATTCACTATCCTCTTCAATTTGCTTTTCCCTTGTTTCCAACCAAGGTAGAAACGGATCATCTTCGTCATAAATATTGTCCAAGTTTATTGGACAATAGTCTGTGTTATCGGCGGCTGTAATGCTCCTATGATGTCGTCGTATTCTTAGCTTCATATTGTAGTGCATGAAGACAAGTCTATCCAATGTCCTAGTCTACAATCTGTTCCTATTCTTTGAATGAATAAGCGCAAAACAGCTCCAATTCCTTTCGTAGCTAGAAGAAGATGTTGTCTGGCTCAAAACTTTTACTGCAATTTTTTGGAGAGCCTTCATACTCTCCGAAATTTATCCACCATTCAGTCGGTTGCAACCTAGATACTGCACGCTGTGCAAGTGCATCTCCATTGATTTGCCAATTCCATGGTTAGCATCTCGTCAGGATGCCCTACTGATCACCATCGACCAACACTCAGCTCCGATGTGTACGTTTGTCCCCAGACAACTAACGTCGAACCAGTTGAAGGAGATTTTTCCTTCTACTTGGATCACCAACTACGAACGCCGGGTTGAGGCTTTGCGGGTCGTCACAAACGACTCTGCCACTTTTGTGCGCAACAAGGACAAGACTGTCCAAACGAAGTTTGAGACAAGCTCTCATGCTACTCCAGTTAGAAAGTCATGGCTCTGATACCAATTAACTGCGCAGGTAAACACAGTGACAATAATTAACCCTAAACCCTAATGGTTCGGGTATGAACAGATTGACAAAATAGACAGAAGCGGAGATCGAATCACCTTTTTAAACTCAGACGAAGGAAAACAAAGACTAAACCCTAGACAGAGAGAGACCAATATAAAAACCCTAGAAGGTTAGACACTAGTCAGAAAACACACATAAAAGGGAAGACAACAATCGGAAAACACACACCAGAGTCGTAATACAACTGTAGTGTTGATACTGTAGCAGAAGTACTGTAGCACGAGAACTGAAGTGTTGCTAAAGAAACGGTGAATATTAACCACGTTTAGAAAAAGACGGATAAACGCAGTAACACAGAAGATATAAGCAAATAAAGAAGGAACCGGTTAATACTAAAACAACAGCTATAAAGGAATATGAAGACATGAGACGAACATGCAGATGGAGAATCAGGAACAGGAAAAAGATCAGTTGAAAGGGGGCTAGAAATGCAACCAAAACGAGAAAAATTATAAGGTAAAAGCTTACGAACACGAACACGGAATTTAAAACAAACTTTTCTTTGCATAAATAAAATAGCTACAAACTCTCACAATTAAGCACTCTTATCAGCTTAACCAACTCTTGAGAAAGTAAAGATATTCTGCTTATCAATTACATCGAATATAAAGGAATGGAAACTACAAGCGAGGAATCCACTATGTGGACATGAGAGAATTCTTCGACGACATCGTCTTAGAGGTGAATCTCTCTGCACGGTCACGGGAGAGATAAGACGAAGGATGCCTTAGAATCTTGAAGGGTGGGACATGTAGGGGACGAAGGATGCCTTAGAATCTTCAGGGGACATGTATGTACTTGTGTATGCGAGGAGCTTGTTTGAGAGAGCTAGGCCGGTCCTGGGAGAGGAAAGCAGATAAGGGCCACGAAAGGTTGTGAGGGAGACCCTGATGTTGACATGTGGGGTCCATTGGAAATCTTTGCTGGGAAGCCTTGAGAGAGAGCCTGAGAGAGTGACATTTGGTGACAACGACATCCCTGATAGTGACATGGGGCACTATTGAGTACTTTGCATCGAGAGCGACCTGTGCATGCGGAGGGTTCTCTCGTAACACTAAGGAATGTGATTTGAGTCGGCTGAGTCGTAGTCTTCACTGTCACTTGGAGAAGGAACCACCAAGATTTTCAAGTTTCTTTCAACATAGGAAACGAAGTGATCGAGGCAGAGATCACTGTTGGTGGTGACGATCGGGTCCAGCTAGATGGAATGATGAATAGTATTGACCGGAACATTGTTGAGCTCACACATCTGGGTTTTGAACAGGGCGATGGCGCCATCGTAGTAGTTCCAATGGTGTGCTAGATTGAAGTTGCGGTATCCACGGATAACCACACGGTTGAGACCAAAGGGCATGTAGAGGAACGAGTTAGCGTCGCCGGTAGGCATTAGCTCTCTGGGATTCTTTAATGTGACTTCAACGAATTCAGCATGATGATGGAGAATGGAGTGCCAGACATGAATCGGTTGAAACAGTTGAAGAAACTTGAACAAGTTCCTGTTGGCCTTAGTCATCTGATTGCAACTAGAGGAGCTGCCATACTCGACACGGGCAATGTATGCATGTAGAGAGGCCACACTGAAGGTCCAGCTTTGGACAAGATAGTACAAGAAGCAGAAGGCTTTATCAGGGAGATAGAAGATATCTCTGAGGGACATGGGAGTCGGAAATGGATAAAGTGGGTGAGGGATATGACGGAATACAGGCGCATTTCTAAACAGATGGATCTCAAGAAAAGTCTTGAGATTGTGGGTTGGCCGATGAGCAATGTAAAGGGATCGGATCTTGGTTTCGAGTTCCAGAGGTAAGTCAGGAATTCGATCCGGTGGGAAAATATTGGGAATGGAGAGCTCATGGAGGGAAAAATTTGTAACCTGGGTTGGTTCTTTGAGGGGAAGGCGAGACAAGAAGTCTGCAAGGATATTATCCTTGCCTTTGATCTTCTTCACCTTGAAGCTCCATTGAGAAAACCAATTATGCCAGCGTAACAGTTGTGGCTGAGGAAGCTGTTTCTGCTTGAACTCAAGCATGCGAGGAAAAGCTGACATATCCATTTGAACCTGGAAATGGCGTCCAATGAGATGGAACTGGAACCTTTCAATGCCATTCTTGACTGCCAAGATTTCTTTGTAGCTGGAGTGGTAATGTGTTTCTGAGGGCTTGAACTGACACTGCGGTAACCACAAATCTGTTTGGTGCCATTAACTTCCTGGAGAAGTACAGCACCCCATTGAGTATCATTGGCGTCAGTCTGAAGAATGCGGGTTGAATTGGCATTTGGGATCTGCAATCCTGGAAGATCAGGGATGAGCTGCTTGAGAGCACGGACTGCATCAGTATGGGAATCATCCCATGGCGGAGCATCTTTCTTTAACAAAGAACTGAGAACCGAATGATATGTGCTGACATGTGGGATGAAGTCAGACACATAATTGACGATGCCGAGGAATTGCTGAATTTGTTTCGTTGACATCAGAACATCCGAGATGTTCAACAATATGGGGCTGTGGAGCATAACGGCCATCGCGTATTTCCATGCCAAGGAAATCAATGTCGGTCTGGGCCAATTGCATCTTCTTTTCTGAGAGCATGATGCCATTTTCAACACAGGGCATGAAAATGCTGGAGAAGATCACTATGCGTCTTCTCATCTGGAGAGTACAGTAACAAATCGTCGATGTACACCAAACAGTGGTGTAGGATCGGTTTGAATACACGGACCATCGCCTTTTGGAAAAGGGAATGAGCTGTTTTCAAACCAAACGACATGACTGTCCATTCGAAATATGCATTTGGGACAGTGAATGCAGTTTTGAATCTGGCGGCTGGGTGAATACCCAGTTGCCAGAATCCTGCCTTTAAGTCAAACTTGGAGAACAAATTAGCATTGGTCAAGTGTTGAAACAAAGAGGCACGATGGAAACTTGTCATCTTGGAGATATCTATTTAATGGCTTATAGTTGATGACAAGGTGAAGTTTACCGCGAACCTGTTCAGCATGTTTGTTCACGTAAAAAGCTTTGCAAGCCTAAGGAGAGTCTGTGGGCTAAATAAGACCTTCTGAGAGGAGGTGTTGAAGTTCATCCTGAGCAAGCTTCAGATGGTCAGGATTCATCCCAGGGTGACTTGCTTTTATGGGAGTCTAAATTTCCAGCGGACCCCACATGTCAACATCAGGGTCCCCCTCAAAGCCTTTCGTGGCCCTTATCTGCTTTCCTCTCCCAGGACCGGCCTAGCTCCTTAGCAACAACTGTCCTTGTTCTCTGTACACAAGAACATATGTCCCCTGAAGATTCTAAGGCATCCTCCATCCCCTACTACAGATGCCAGGCGTCACCCTTCTGCTGTCATCCATGCCTGCTGCCATAGACGCGTGTCCCTTATCTCCTGCACCGCAGAGATTCACCTCCCAAGAAGATGAGATTTTCCAGTTCGAAGAATTCTCTCACGTTCGCATAGTGGATTCCTCTGCCTATAAATAGATAGTTTCCCTTCCTTTATATTCAGAATGTAATTGAGCAATAGAATATCTTTACTTTCTCAAGAGTTGGTTGAGCTGATAAGAGTGCTTAATTGTGAGAGTTTGTAGCTATTTTATTTATGCAAAGAAAAGTTTGTTTTAAATTCCGTGTTCGTGTTCGTAAGCTTTTATCTTATAATTTTTCTCGTTTTAGTTGCATTTCTAGCCCTCTTTCAACTAATCCTTTTCCTGTTCCTGATTCTCCATTTGCATGTTCGTCTATCCCGACGATTTCCAATTGTATCTAATTCATTCAACGCCTTTATTTACATATCTAAGTCAGACTTTAATCTCTTTATCACATTCTTTAGCCCGACACGAACTTCATTATTCGCAACAAATGATCGGGTATATCTGTACCTGCTGCATGAAGATCATGATAGAGTTGTCTTGTCCATCTCCTGTTGATCATCCTCCAATAAGACTCCCAGCTTCTACAATCACATTGAATTGCCAACTTTGCCTTATCCATGACATCGTATAGGAAGCCCATGGTAGGTGTTTCATCGGTTTCAACAAAACGGAGTATCCTCATTAGTGGATCCATCACCTTTAGGATCGACTTGACCCTCTTCCAATATTTCCGTATAGTGTTCGCAACTTCAACCGGTGTCCCTGATGTCTTCTGCCCATGTTTTGTGTTGAGCCAATCTTGGGAAGCGAACATCTCACTCAACTCTCCCCTATGTTGATATGAACTCTCTAATGCTATAAAGTTTGCTGTGAATCTAGTTGCCGCAGGCCCCAACAACTCTCATCCTTTCGTGAACTTCTTCATTATTGCGATTACTTGATTATGGTTGTAAATAAATGTAGTTACTTCTCTTGCCCTTTCGACCATTTCCTTAACACTCTTCTTCTTTCCAATATCTTCCAATATAAGATCAATACAATGGGTAGCACATGGTGACCAAAAAAGATGTGGTCTCTTTTTCATCAACTCATGTCCTGCAAGCTTTTATGATGCTTCATTATCTATTACAATCTGCACTACATTCTCCTCTCCAATCTCATCCACAACTTTATCCATTAGTCAAGTAATATAATTAGAATCTTTTGTTACTTCTGAGGCATCAATTGACTTGTAGTATATGGTTCCTAAGTGGCTGTACACCATGAAGTCGATCATGCCGCGTCTGGTTGGGCCAGTCCAACCATCACACATGATCGTGCATCCTTTGGCCTGCCATACAGATTTAAAGGTAGCCACGTATGCTTTCACATCCGCATACTCTGCATCTGTCCATTTCCCCCTAATATCCCTAGTCGTGGGAGCTTTAATTCCTTCACCTGCTTCTGCTGCTGCATCAATTACCACTTGCCAATATGTAGAATTGGTCACGTTAGGAGGTATGTTGGCATGTATAATAACTTTGCTGTTGCGTTACTTAGCTTCTCAACAGAAGTTCTACTCCACATTTGTTTTATCTTCTTTTGTTTAGTTGATTTTTTCCTAAATAGGATTGGATCAACAGAGGGTCTCCTAGGCTTATTTACTTCTTCATCCAAATGTGTAGGGGCATCACGTGAAGATGTCTCTCGTCGGCTCCCAAACATACGTCGTAACCCACCAAACCTACCCCCCCACCCCCACCTGTAGAAGCAATCGCACTCCCAGTTGCACTCCCAGTCCCACTCCCACTGCCCCCCCTGTATCACGTATTGACCCACTCATGCCAAACATGTGGCGACGTTCTTCCTATGCACGAGCTAGACGCAAGCTCTCTCTCCTATCTATAGTTAATTCCTGATCTGAATCTTCGTCAGAATCAATAATATCTTCATCACGAACGCCCATATATTCAGGACCAAACACCTCCTATCGAGCCGCATCTAAAATCTCATCTTTCTTTTGTTCGGCAGCATGTTTACCCTTTGACTCATCGAGACTGACTTGCATTAAAATCATTCTCTTTCGGTACTCTAGTACATTCCGCAACTTGACCCTTTCGATGTGCCAAATGTTGTTTGAGACGTGTAATTCCACCAGTTACTAGTCGATCACGATAGTTGCACTTCATTTGGTGCCTAGTACCACCAACCCTCTGACAATGTTGCCATCTAATATCCTCACTTGTTGCCCAGACCCAGACATTTCCTTAGGTAGATACTAGATATAAATTAGATATGACCTATGTCTATGTGAGATTGTGAGTCTACTCACTATTTTAAAATTATATACACTTTTCCGAACCTAATCTATAAAGATGATTTTATGTTCTAAACCCTAAGAAACTCCAAAACCTATCCAATATAAGAAAATATAAACATAATGGCGCTAATTCGAAAATAGAAAAACATATAAAATCATAACAATAATCTGTAAAATGGACAGTAATATGTTCTACTATGATTAATACATCATATTCTACTATTAAAACAACAATAAATTAAATAAAAATTGATTTTTCGAATTAAAAAAAAAGGGATGAAAATAGCGCATAAATAGAAAAAAATTATAAAAAAATATAAAATCACAATAATAATCTGTAAAATGGACATTAATATGTTCTATTATGATTAACACATCATATTCTACCATTAAACAGCAACGCATTAAAAAAAAAAATGATTTTTTGAATTTTTTAAAAAAGGGCCGAAAATAGTGCATAAATAGAAAAAAAATATAAAATCACAGCAATAATCTGTAAAATGGACATTAATATGTTTTACTATGATTAACACATTATATCCTACCATTAAAACAACAACATATTAAATAAAAAAGGGCCGAAAATAGTACGTAAATAGAAAAAAAATTATAAAAACATATAAAATCACAACGATAATCTGTAAAATGGACAGTAATATGTTCTACTATGATTAACAATCATATTCTACCATTAAAAAAACAACACATTAAATAAAAAATGAATTTTCGAATTAAAAAAAAGGGCCGAAAATAGTGCGTAAATAGAAAAAAAATTATAAAAAAATATAAAATGACAATAATAATCTGTAAAATGGACATTAATATGTTCTATTATGATTAACACATCATATTCTACCATTAAAACCAAGGTGTCCCATATCCGTTACGATACGGCCGTATCGGCCCATACGTAACGGTAACGGCCGACACCGTTACGCGATACGGGGTCGAAACGGGTACCCCCCCGATTTTGTGACCGTAACGGCCGTTACGGGGCCGTTACGCCCGTTACGTCCCCGTAACGGCTGTTACTGGCTAAAGAAAATAAGAAAAAAAAAGAAGAAAAAAATAGGGGAAAAAAAACCATATCTTCTTCTTCTTCTTCTTCTTCTTCTTCTTCTCCTTCTGCTTCTTCTCCTCCTCCTTTCCAGTTTCCCTCTCCCTTCTTTTTCATTTCGTATCCCAAAAAGAAAATCGGAAGGGGATTGGCTGGTGTATCACACACCAGCTATATAGCTGTTGTAGATATGTGTCATGCTAAGACGAGCGCTGACACTCCTCGAGCTCCGAGTTGTACGAACGGTTCAAAGGAGATCAAAGTTACATGGGCTCCACAGTGATGTATTTATTATATCTACACCGTTCATCTATTTTTAGATATCATTTTAGAGCATTATCCAAAAAATGAATCATATCCTAAGATCGTCTAGACCACACCAAAAATAGCAGTGGAGATAATTATTTTCACCGTTAAACAATTCGTAGCCCCACCATAACGTTTATTTTCCATCCAATCTGTTCATAAGGTCAAAAAGACCTGAATGAAGAGGAAAAACAAATTTCATATTGATCCAAAACTTATGTGATCCCAAAAAGGGTTTCGATGGTAGACGTTCAATCCCCCACTGCTTTTTGCAGTGTGGTCCACTGGATAATTAGATCTGTATTATTTTTCGTGTCAAGCCTTAAGATGAGCTCTGTAAATGAATAGACGGTTTAGATATAACACATACCTCCTGATCAGACCCACAAGACTTGTTGACGTCAAATGAATTGACTGCGTACGAGTTACGTAGCACATCGCACAAGTTAATAAAATGTACACGTGCCACGTGGGCCCCACCATGATGTATATATTTTATCCATGCCGTCCATCCATTTTGCCACATCATTTTAGGTTATGATTCAAAAAATTAGTAAGATCCAAATCTCAGGTGGACCACAGCATAGGAAACAGTGGTTATAGAATGCTCACCATTAAAAATTTCTTAGGGTCCATTGTAATGTTTATTTTCCATCTAACTTGTTAATAGGGTCACACTGACGTGGATGAAGGGAAAACACACATGTCAGCTTGATCTAAAACTTTTGTAGCCCCAATAAATTTTTAATGGTAGTCGTTTAATTATTGTCGTTTCTTATGGTGCGGTCCACCTGAGCTTTGGATCTGCCTCATTTTTGGGCTCGTGCCTTAAAATTATTTGGCCAAAATGGATGGATGGTGTGGATATAACACATTCATCACGAGTGGGGTCCAAAAAACTTTGACACTCATGTGCTACACTTCACAATCCGAGTCCTACCTAATTCAGGCCCTTAAAAAATTGTACACGAGACATGTATTAACTTAAAATTTACCAATTAAATTATGGACTGTAATTGCTAACTTAAAATGCCAAAATCAAATTGTTTGAATAGTTTTAATTGTTAATTTGTGGACACATTTTTTAAAAATAAGGCCTTCTGATTTTTATTTTTTTTTCATGATTCACTATCCAATAAATGTCCACCAATTCACAAGTGGGATAATGCCAATAAATTGCATGAATTTAAGGCTGATTTGGGGCATGGATTGGTCCTCCAAGTCGGCCCCAAATTGGCAATGCGATCTACTTGAATTTAATTTCATTTTTTAAAAGAACTATTGGGAGAAATGGTATCAAATTGTTAAGTATATAAATTAGATGTTTAGAAAATTAAATATATGAATTTTCTAGTCAAATTCAGGTTATCTGGTTCATAAATTCATCAGACAGTCTGATACAACTTCTCACGAAAGGTGGACCGTTACACTACCATAAACATGTTCCAATTTATAAATGAATGCATATTTGGAATGCTTAGAATATTCCGGATTTAATTCATATTTTTTCATATTTTTTTGGCAAAAAAATAAAATTTGCACCGTTACGGGTCGTTACGCCTCCTTGCCGTTACACCCCCATATTTGTATCGGTATCGGAGGGCACTATTACGCCAACTGATACCAATACGGGATACCTTGATTAAAACAACAACACGTTAAATAAAAAATGATTTTTCGAATTAAAAAAAAAGGGCCGAAAATAGTGCGTAAATAGAAAAAAAATTATAAAAAAATATAAAATCACAACAACAATCTGTAAAATGGACATTAATATGTTCTACTATGATTAACACTTCAAATTCTACAATTAAAACAACAACACATTGAATAAAAATTGATTTTTCGAATTTTTAAAAAAAGTGCATAAATAGAAAAAATTATAAAAAATATAAAATCACCACAGCAATCTGTAAAATGGACATTAATATCTTCTACTATGATTAACACATCATATTCTACCATTAAAATAGCAACACATTGAATAAAAATTGATTTTTCGAATTAAAAAAGGGCCGAAAATAGTGCGTAAATAAAAAAAATTATAAAAAAAATATATAAAATCACAACAACAATCTGTTAAATGGACATTAACATGTTCTATTATGATTAACACATCGTATTCTACCATTAAAACAACAACACATTGAATAAAAAGTATAAATACCTATTTTTGAGGAATTTCTGGAAAATGGCCTACGGAGCTTCGAATCAAGAAAATCCTTAATATAAGTTGTTTTTATCTGTAATTTTAAGCTAAGAGTTGTTGAAAATTGCAATAGAATGATTTATGAAGAGTTTGGAAGGAAGAAGTATAAAATAAAGTGAAAAATCGGACCTTTAAAAGAAAAAAAAAACTAGCCATTATACGACCGTTATGCCCTGACCGTTACTGGGCAGTAACAGCCATTACGGGTCCATTACGGCTATAAAATTAGGGGGTTGGCCGTTACGACCCCGTATTGCGTAACGGGGTCGGCCGTTACCGTTACGTATCGGCCAATACGGCCGATACATAACCCATACTGTATACCTTGTATATGAGTGAGTGGTAACCATTGTGAGGATTGGTATTTTCAGTATGCTGTGATATCACCAATATATCTCATGATATATCTGTTATCCCAGTTGGGAGATACAAAACTTAGATGTAATATCCCATTTTCGTGCAATATATCGCATGACATCACGATATATCGTGGATATCGTGATATCAAGCGATATATCCACACTCCCCCCTTTATAAATTGTTAATCTATCATGTGATATATCGATATCGAGTGTGGTATTAGAAGGGATAAAAGGAAACTAGTGCCATTTTGTTTGGAAAATCCTATAAATTTCAGGATTTTTTTTAAAAAAAATTCCTAGTACATTGTAAGGTGATTTCGACCAGTCTATTCTAGTTTATTGGAAGAAAATCTTCAAAATTTCTCTGAAATCGCGATCAGAAGCTTCTTGGGGTCAGATTTTGAAAGGCGCGTGTTTTTTTAGTTTTGTTTCGTTTTATATGTTGTAAATAGTGTCAAATATTAAGAAATCCATGATTTTTCATGTTTTACATGAAAAATTAAGGATTTGGACTTTCGATTTTGAGATTTGAGGGAGAAAGGCGAAGTTGCGGAAAATTGGTGAAAAATATATTTTTTTTTTCCAAAATTTCCCAAATTGACTACAATCTTAGTGTCCAAACACGAAATCAAACATGCCTATAACCTGATCTACACATTCTTGGCAACTTGGAGATTTTTTGGAAAAAAACGAATTTTTAATTTAAAGATGTTAATTTTTATTATTATTATTTTTTTTTCTGAAATCCACTGGTGTATTTTTAGGTTTTTACTTCATTTGCTTTTGAATGTAATGCTTGTGTTCCATACATTTCTTCTTACATTTATCAATTTTATGAATTGACTAAATATATTGCAATAGTTCAGTTAGATGGCGCATAGATTAAGACCCTATATAAAGGAAACCTATTATATGCACTTTTTTTTTTCAATATATATATATATATATATATATATATATATATATATATATATATATATTTCCATTTCTAAGTGTATATTTGTTTTTTTTTGTGATTTTTTTTCCTTCTAATTTCTAAGTGTATATTGGTCTCTTTTTTAACAATCCTTGAAGTTTCATTGAAAAATTCGTCCAATTTCCCAATGTTTCCACGTGTTTCCCAACAACAATGTAAATTACATGATACAACTGATATATCCTCTGCGATAACCGATTTGTATCCATATCCCAACGGTGCAATACATTACGCAATAATGATACAGAAAACATTGGTGAGGACTAGTGGAAGGACAAGGGAGTTCCCGATCACTATAGGCTTTCACCAGGGGTCATCGTTGAGCTTGTACCTTTTCACATTGATTATAGTTGAGTTAACGAGGCATTTGTAGGAAGAGATCCCATGGTGTATGTTGTTTCCAAATGACATAGCTTTGATTGACAATACGAGGGAGCCTATAAACACAAAGCTAGATTTATGGAGTGCTTTAGAATCTAAAGGATTTGAAATCAATTGGACTAACACAGAGTATATTTACTACAATTTTAGTAATAATAATAGGAGTAATGACAAGTGATTAATTAAAATTGTTGACCAAGAAGTTTTCCAAAATGACCATTGTTGATGCCTTGGGTCAATAATTCATGAGAGTGGAGAGATTGGGAAGGATGTTGCCTATAGAATTCCAGCTAGGTGAAAGAAATGTTGATTTGCCCTTGGAGTTCTATGTGATCTCCGTGTATGACTCAAAACCGAAGGAGAAATTTGATAGGATAACTATAAGACCAGCCATGCTAATATGAGATAGAATGTTGGGTAGTTAAGGAGCAACATGTTCATAGGATGAGTGTTGATAGAATGTTGGGTAGTTAAGGAGCAACATGTTCATAGGATGAGTGTAGCTGAAATAAGGATGTTGAGATGGATGAATGGCAAGATGAGGAAGGGTAGAGTTAGAAATGATTGCATTCAAGGGAACCTAGTAGTACCAATAGGTAATGAGGGAAAGTAAACTTAGATGGTCTGGTCATGTTCAATGGAGACTAAAAGCCATGCCGGTTAGTAGTGAGTTGGTACAAATTGAAGGGTCTAAAAGGGCAAGGGGAAAGCCCAAAAGGACATGGATGGGGGTAGTAAGAAAATGACTTGATAATCTATGGTCTAACTGAAAGTATGGCCCTTGATAGTGGAATGGTGGAATAAGATTTATGTAGCTAACCCAAATTAATTGTGATAAGGTTTAGATGATGGTGATGATTGCTAAATAAACTGTTTCCATTTGTTTTTGGTCTTCTACTAGATTTTGGAATCCTGTCCAAAATTTTCGTGATCCCTGTAATAGATTGAGAGTAAATCAACTACTTGGCCATGGAAGAGGCAACATCTTATGGAGCGGATGAACGATGTGTGTTAATTCAACACTTAATGGTCAAAAGTCAGTTTATAACAAGACTTGGTCTATGTTCAAGGAAGTGTAGGGCAGTAACTCATATTTTTACTCATTTCTCCAAGCTAAAAAACATATTGATTTTTTTAATTTTTAATTTCTAAGTTTTAATTTTTTTTTTTTAATTTTTTGAAAATTTACAAATTTATTAAAATGGGCTAAAGCAAAAAAGAATTACAAATCAGACTAAGACAGAGGAAAACTAAAACTTCCTGCTATTACATTTGATGCTTTTGCCCTACCTTTTATATTTGACCTAGCTTTATATAAAAAAAAAACCGTCAAATCCCCCGAGCACTGATTCTTGAAAACTTGATTTTTCCTTTTCCGCCATATGAACCAGAAACCCGTTGGCATTGATAGCCTCCAAATTGCCTTTCCCATCCTTCCCATCCCTTTGTGCCAGGACAAGAGGAAATTCTCCATTGAATTTGGCATTGCCTGGGACACCTTAAATAGTAGAAGAAACCTGACCTAAATGCCTTTAGCAAATGGGCAGTAGACAGAGATGATTAGTGTCTTCCTCATCCTGCATACAAATTAAAAATATATTTAGGAGACCCATTCTCCTCTGCGAAAATTGTCTATCATAAAGCGCCTTGTTTCCTCCCATGAGCCATGCGAAGGCTATGACTTTAGGAGGGGCACCATAACACCACACTAGAGTTGAAGGATAGAATTTACCCTCCACTTGGGATCCGCATAGCATTTTATAAAAGGATTTCACTAAGAAATGTCTTGAGCTTTCTTTGTTCCAAATCATCTCATCTTTTGTTCCTGATGATAGCCTCACAAATCTCAATCTTTCAAATAACCTTTTAACAAATCATCCGTCTCCTCATCTGATAGGTTTGTGTGACATGGAAGAGATCATACCACCTCTTCACTTAGAATGGAAAAGCTTTGAGCCACCACTATATTAGCTTATGCTGCAATTCTGGATAACCTTGGAAATTCTTCCTTTAATGCTTTCTCCCCAAGCCAAATGTCCTCCTAGAATCAAATGCTCTCCCCATCCCCCACAAAGAAGCCAATTCCTTCAATAAATTTTGATCTCATTGAATCCATGACCTTGCACATCGGTGAAGCTCTATAAAGGGGAGATGTTTGTCCACCACCCTCTATCTTGTAGTTCGTACTTCCTCTTTATGACCTGACTCCATAATGACGATTGTTCAGAGTTGAACCTCCAAATCCACTTTCCTAATAATGCTAGGTTCAATTGCTTCAAACTCCTTGAACTGGCACCCCCCACAATTGGCTTGCACCTCTCTTTCTATTTCCTGAGACGGACCTTTTGCTTTTTCTTCCACTTCCTGCCATAAGAATTCTTGTCTCAATCTTTCCAATCTGTCTAGAATGGACCTTAGGCACTTGAATAATGACATGAAATACACCGGGAAGTTGGACCTTACTGCCTTGATTAATGTGAGTTGTCGCCTAGGAACAAGCATCTTCTCTTCCTACCTGCCAACTTACCTTTAAATCTCTGTACAATCTTCTCCCATAACTGTTTCGCCAGCTTGCCAATGCACAACAGAAGCTCGAGGTAGGAAGTGGAAATGAACCTACATTGCAACCAAAAACACCTGCGAACCTGTTTACTTCCTCCTTTGATAGACCAACTCCCAACAGCTCGCTCTTGCTAATGTTTACCTTCAGACATGTTACTGCTTCGAAGAAAGTGATTATCTTCCTTAAATTGTCCACCTTACCTTTTTCCGCTTCACAAAAGAGGATCGTATGATCTGCATACTATAAATGATTTATTTGCAGTTCAGATCTATCTTCCCCAAAACTTACGATTAGAGCTTCTTGCAAACCTTTATCTAGGCTTTCTTAGAGCTTCTGCCACCACCACAAACAAATAAGGGGAAGGCGGATCTCCTCGACGAACACCTCTAGATGATGCAAAGAAACCTCTAGGGGATCCATTCACCAACAATGAGAACCAATGTTTTAAGTATCGACAATATCGGCCGATATATCCCACGATATATCTTGTATCCCACCTTTGCGGTATGAAACGCACAAGTAGTGCGATATATCCCACATGTTCGATTCGGTGAACATTTTTTTATTTTCGATCCTTTTTTTTTTCTATTAATCATGTTAAATCAGTGTCAAATTATTACAAATCCAAGATTTTTCATGTTTTGCATGAAAATTCATGGATTGGGAGCTTCGATTTCGAGATTTTTGGAGATTGGCCAAGTTACGAAAAATTGGAAAAAAATCAAAATTTCCCAATTTGCAAACTAGTTGCAATCTATGTCCAAACATAAAATCAAACATGTATGTAACCTGATCTAGTGATTCTTCTTTTACTTTTGAATGTATTGCTCGTGTTTCCACACGTTTTCTTACATTTATAAATTATATGAATAAACTTTGAATATACTTGCATCAATTCAGTTAGACAATGCATAAATTAGGACCCCATATAAAGAAAACCTATTATGTGCACTTGTTTTTTGTAATGTTTTGATTTATAAGTGTGTATTGATGTCTTTATTAACAATCATTGAAGTTTCATTGAAAAATTCAACCAATTTCGCAATATTTCCCCATGTCTCTAACAACAACTATACATTACACGATACAATTGATATATCCCATGCGATAATTGATATGTATCCGTATCCCAAGGGTGCGATACGTATTCTACTTCAGTGACAATGTCCTCGCCTCCAACAACCCTCTTCCCTTTCCCTAGAATCTGTTGTGCTTTGTCCCAATCTGCGACACTTCCATTCTTTTGCCATTTCTGTTGGTCATTTCGTTCAAGTCAATCCTCTTGTTCCATGATGGTTACTGTGTGTTGGCGCCAAGGTATTCCGTATCGGTATCGATTGGCGTAACGGTGCCCGCCAATACCGATATGGATACAGGGGTGTAACGGCGATATGGGGGCGTAACGGTGCAAATTTTTTTTTGCGAAAAAAATATGGATTAAATCCGGAATATTCTAAGCATTCCAAATATGCATTCACTTATAAATTAGAACATGTTTATGGTGGTGTAATGGTCCACTCTTTGGTGAGAAGTTGTATCGGACCGTCTGATGAATTTATGAACCAGACAACTTGGATCTGACTGCAAAACTCATATATTTAATTTTCTAACTATCTAGTATTAATGATAGATATATTAGAATGAATGTAATATGAAAATATCTTACATGTGTAGGTGTTTGCAATTATTTTTCATACCTGTGGCTGTGACTATGATTCCTGTCCTGTGACCTGTCATCCTCAAGTCAAGAATATTATATAAAAAAATTAGTAGTGTCTGATATACTCCCCTGCAACTTGATTAAGGATTACTTGATTAGTTGTCTAGGGAGCTATTTTAAATACAAGTTCGACAGTGTCAACTGTGTGCTTAGCTGCTTGCAATAAGACTGCTGTGAGCTGTTTGCTGCAAATACTTACCTTAATACAAATAGATACTATTAATATTATACTTACAATCACAAGTCACCACCAAAATGAAAATCTGCCTTTTTGTGGTTGCTCGACCTCCACATCATCGTCATCGTCATCATCATCATCAGGTTAAGGCTTTCCAATAAGTGGAGGTGCTGCATATCCATAATATTTAGTGTCAGAAGGAAATACTAGATCAACGAAACCAGAGGATGACCGATCTTGACTAGGCAACGACTCCGACCCCGAGTAAGGATATCCACCAGTGCCCGTCGAATAGCGATACTGGTGCCCGTACTCAGGCTGTTGAGAATCTTGAGATTGAGAGTGTGTCTGTGATGAGTAACTTGGATTTGGATCTGGATATCTATAATCATATGGATATGGATCGGGAGGACTACTCCAACATGAATGTGATGGAACAGGTTCAGTATAACTATACTCATAATCCAATTGGCCATAAGAATATCCATCATAACAATCAGGACCATGAGCTTGCTAATGTTCCGGACCTCCCGGACCCGGTGCAGGTGCACCACTAGACCTACCCTCTTCCTGCTGGCTGTATCGTGACTTAGTACACTCACAAGTCTGACCTCGTGTACTACTTTGTCGATGTTCATCGGCATCGCGATCTGTAGACGGCTGTATGGTGTGCTGAGCAACACCAAAAGTGCCAGCACCAGGGGCAGGGGCATCATCATCACCATCATCCGACACGGTTACGCTACCACTGCTCGTACTCTTTTGTTGATCTTGAGTCGTACTTGGCATAAAAGCTGCCCCTCTTTTTGGGTCCAACACAGCTGCACGACTCTCTTGTTACGCTGTGCGTATTAATGGGGTCATCAATTTCCAATTATTCACTATCCTCTTCAATTTGCTTTTCCCTTGTTTCCAACCAAGGCAGAAGTGGGTCATCCTCGTCATAAATATTATCCAAGTTTATTTGACAATAGTTTGTGTCATCAGCGGCTATAATGCTCTTATGATGTCGTCGCATTCTTAGCTACATATTGTAGTGCTTGAAGACAAGTCTATCCAATGTCCTAGTCTGCAATCTGTTCCTATTCTTTGAATGAATAAGCGCAAAATAACTCCAATTCCTTTCGCAGCTAGAAGAAGATGTTGTCTGGCTCAAAACTTTTACTGCAATTTTTTGAAGAGCCTTCGTACTCTCTCCGAAGTTTATCCACCATTCGGTCAGTTGTAACCTAGATACTGCATGCTGTGCAAGCATGGTGTGCGGAATTGGTTACGTATCGGCCGTATCGGCCGATACGTAACGGAAACGGTGATGGCCGATACGCGATTCGGGGTCGTATCTGCCGTTACCGTTTTTTGTATGCGTATCAGTCGATACGGGCCGTACCGGCCACCCGTAACGGTCAGAAAACGGCTCTTTTTTTTTTTTTTTTCCGTTTTAAGGATTTTTTTTGCTGTTTTTTCCAAACTTCTTGCTTCCAAACTATTTTTCATTCCTTCTAATAGTAATTTCAACCAACCTTGGCTGGTTATTTGGGACAAAAACATATTATATTACGGATTTGGTTGAATCAAAGCTCGGTGGGCCATTTTTCATAAATTCGTCAAAAATAGGTATTTACTTTTTCTAATATGTTTTGTTGTTTTAATCATGCCATATGATGTGTTAATCATAGTAGAACATGATAATGTGCATTTTACAGATTTGGGGTGCCATTTAATATTTTTTAAATATTTTTTTCTATTTACACATGAATTTTGACCCTTTTTTGTCAAATTCGAAAAATCAATTTTTAATGGTTGTTTTGCTGTTTTAATCATGCCATATGATGTGTTAATCATAGTAGAACATATTAATGTGCATTTTACAGATTTAGAGTGCCATTTAATATTTTTTAATATTTTTTTTCTATTTACGCATGAATTTTGACCTTTTTTTTTTTAAATTCGAAAAATCAATTTTTAAGGGTTGTTTTGCTGTTTTAATCATGTCATATGATGTGTTAATCATAGTAGAACATGTTAATGTGCATTTTACAGATTTGGGGTGCCATTTTATATTTTTTAATATTTTTTTTTCTATTTACGCATGAATTGACCCTTTTTTTTTTTTAATTCGAAAAATCAATTTTTAAGGGTTGTTATGCTGTTTTAATCATGTCATATGATGTGTTAATCATGGTAGAACATATTAATGTGCATTTTACAGATTTGGAGTGCCATTTAATATTTTTTTTATATTTTTTTCTATTTACGCATGAATTTTGACCCTTTTTAAAAATTCGAAAAATCAATTTTTAAGGGTTGTTTTGTTGTTTTAATCATGCCATATGATGTGTTAATCATAGTAGAACATATTAATGTGTATTTTACAGATTTGAAGTGCCATTTAATATTTTTTTAATATTTTTTTTCTATTTACGCATGAATTTTGACCTTTTTTTTTTTTAATTCGAAAAATCAATTTTTAAGGGTTGTTTTGCTATTTTGATCATGTCATATGATGTGTTAATCATAGTAGAACATGTTAATGTGCATTTTACAGATTTGGGGTGCCATTTTATATTTTTTAATATTTTTTTTTCTATTTACACATGAATTTTGACCCTTTTTTTTAAAAAAAATTCAAAAAATCAATTTTTAAGGGTTGTTTTGCTGTTTTAATCATGTCATATGATGTGTTAATCATGGTAGAACATATTAATGTGCATTTTACAGATTTGGAGTGCCATTTAATATTTTTTTATATTTTTTTCTATTTACGCATGAATTTTGACCCTTTTTAAAAATTCGAAAAATCAATTTTTAAGGGTTGTTTTGTCTGTTTTAATCATGCCATATGATGTGTTAATCATAGTAGAACATATTAATGTGCATTTTACAGATTTGGAGTGCCATTTAATATTTTTTTTATATGTTTTTCTATTTACGCATGAATTTTGACTCTTTTTTTTTTTTTTTAATTCGAAAAATCAATTTTTAAGGGTTGTTTTGCTGTTTTAATCATGTCATATGATGTGTTAATCATAGTAGAACATGTTAATGTGCATTTTACAGATTTGGGGTGCCATTTTATATATTTTTTTATTTACGCATTTATTTTGGCCCTTTTTTTGAAAATTCAAAAGATCAATTTTTAATGGTTGTTTTGCTGTTTTAATCATGTCATATGATGTGTTAATCATAGTAGAAGTGTAGAACATGTTAATGTGCATTTTACAGATTTGTGGTGTCATTTTATAAATTGTTTTTTTGCATTTTCGAATTAGTGACTTTATATTTTTATTTGCTTATATTGGACAGGTTTTGGAGTTTCTTAGGGTTAGTTAGAACATAAAATTATCTTTATTAACATAGATCATACACTCATACTCATATCCTAAACCTAAAGAAATGTCTGGGTCTGGCCAACAACAAGTGACGATATTGGATGGTAACATTGTGAGAGGGTTGGTGGTACTAGGCACCAAATGAAGTGTATGTATTGTGATAGACTAGTGACTGGTGGAATTACCCGTCTCAAACAACATTTAGCACATCGAAAGGGTCTGGCCAACAACAAGTGACGATATTGGATGGCAACATTGTGAGATGGTTGGTGGTACTAGGCACCAAATGAAGTGTATGTATTGTGATAGACTAGTGACTGGTGGAATTACCCGTCTCAAACAACATTTAGCACATCGAAAGGGTCAAGTTGCACCATGTGTCAGAGTACCGAAAGAGATAATGCTTTTAATGCAAGCTAGTCTGGATGAGTTGAAGGGTAAACGTGCTGCTGTATAAAAGAAGAAAGATGATATTTTGGATGCAGCTCGACAGGAGGTGTTTGGTCCTGAATATATGGGCGTTCGTGATGAAGATATTATTGATTCTGACGAAGATTCAGATCGGGAATTAACTATAGCTAGGAGAGAGCGTGCGTCTAGCTCGTGAAGAGGAAGAACGTCGCCGCATGTTTGGCACGCATGGGTCAATGCGTGATACATTGGAGGGGGGGGGGGGGGGGCACGGTGGGAGTGGGACAAGGAGTGCAACTGCTTCTACAGGTGGGACTGAGGGTGGGGTAGGTTTGGTGGGTTACGACGTGTGTTTGGGAGTCGACGACAGACATCTTCACGTGATGCCCCTATACGTTTGGATGAAGAAGTAAATGAGCCTAGGAGACCCTCTATTGATCCAATCCTGTTTAGGAAAGAATTAACTAAACAAAAGAAGATAAAACAAATGTGGAGTAGAACTTCCGTTGAGAAATTAGGTAGAGCAGCAACAAAGTTATTTATACATGCCAACATACCTCCTAACGCGGCCAATTCTCCATATTATCAAGTGGTAATCGATGTAGCAGCAGAAGCAGGTGAAGGAATAGAAGCTCCCATGGCTAAGGAGATTAGGGGGAAATGGACAAATGCAGAGTATGCGGATGTGAAAGCATACGTGGCTACTTTTAAACCTGCATGACAAGCCAGAGGATGCACGATCATGTGTGATGGTTGGACTGGCCCAACCAGACGTAGCATGATAAACTTCATGGTGTACTGCCACTTTGGAACTATATACCACAAGTCAATTGATGTCTTAGAAGCAACAAAAGATTCTCAATATATTATGGGCCTAATGGATAAAGTTGTGGATGAGATTGGAGAGGAGAATGTAGTGCGGATTGTGACAGATAATGAAGCATCATATAAGCTTACAGGACATATGTTGATGTATGAGAGTATGTTTTTTGGTCACCATGTGCTGCCCATTGTATTGATCTTATATTGGAAGATATTGGAAAGAAGAAGAATGTTAAGGAAATGGTCGAAAGGGCAAAGGAAGTGACGACGTTTATTTATAACCATAATCAAGTAGTCACAATAATGAGAAAGTTCACGAAAGAACGAGAGTTGTTGAGGCCTGCGGCGACTAGATTCGCAACAAACTTTATAACATTAGAGAGTTTATTCCAGCATAGGGGAGAGTTGAGTGAGATGTTCGCTTCTCGAGAATGGCTCAACACAAAACATGGGAAGAAGACATCAGGCACACCGATCGACGTTGCGAACACCATACGGGACAACAAATATTAGAAGAAGGTTAAGGCGATCCTAAAGGTGATGGAGCCACTAATGATGGTACTCCGTCTTGTTGAAACCGATGAAGCACCTACCATGGGCTTCCTATATGATGCCATGGATATGGCAAAGCTTGCAATTAACGTGATTGTAGAAGCTGGAAGACTTATTGGAAGATGATCGACAGGAGATGGACAAAACAACTCCATCACGATCTTCATGCAGCAGGTTACTATTTAAATCCTAGGTATAGATATGCCCAATCATTTATTGAGGATGATGAAGTTCGTGTCGGGCTAAAAAATGTGATAAAGAGATTAGAGCCTGACTTAGATCTGCAAATAAAAGGCGTTGAATGAATTAGATACATTTGGAAATCGCCTTGGTAGCTTTGGAGATGCTTTTGCACAGCATGCAGTGTCTAGGTTGCAACCGGCCGAATGATGGATTAATTTCGGAGAGAGTACGAAGGCTCTCCAAAAAATTGCAGTAAAAGTTTTGAGCTAGACAACATCTTCCTCTAGTTGCGAAAGGAATTAGAGTTGTTTTGCGCTCATTCATTCAAAGAATAGGAATAGATTGCAGACTAGAACATTAGATAGACTTGTCTTCATGCACTACTATATAAAACTAAGAATGTGACGACATCATAGGAGCATTACAGCTGCCGATGACGGAGACTACTGTCCAATAAACTTGGACAATATTTGTGATGAGGATGACCCACTTCTACCTTGGTTGGAAACAAAGGAAAAGCAAATTGAAGAGGATAGTGAAGAATTGGAAATTGATGACCCAGAAATACGCAGAGTGCAACAAGAGAGTCGTGCAGATGTATTGGACCCAGTAAGAGGGGCAGTGTTTATGCCACGTACGGATACGGCTCAAGATCAACAAAAGAGTACGAGTAGTGGTAGCGTGACCATGTCGGATGATGACGACCCCCCTGCCCCTGGTGCTGACACTTCTGGTTTTGCTTACCCCCTATACAGTCGTCTACAGATCGCGATGGCGATGAACATCGACGACGTGGTATACGAGGTCGGACTTACGAGTGTACCGAGTCACGATACAGCCAGCCGGAGGAGGGTACATTTAGTGGTGCACGGGGTCCAGGAGGTCCGGAACATCAGCATGCTCATGGTCTTGGTTATTATGGATATTCTTATGGTCAATTGGATTATGATTATGATGGTTATACTGAGCCTGTTCCATCACATTCATGTTGGAGTAGCCCTCCCGATCAATATCTATATGATTATAGATATCCAGATCCAAATCCAAGTTACTCATCGCAGCAGACGCACTCTCAATCTCAAGATTCTCAACAGCCCGAGTATGGGCACCAGTATAGCTATTCGACGAGCACTGGTGGATATCCTTACTCGGGGTCAGAGTCGTTGCCTAGTCAGGATTAGTCATCCTTTGGTTTCGTTGATCTAGTATTTCCTTCTGGCACTGGATATTATGGATATGCAGCACATACACCTATTGGACAGCCTCAGCCTGATGGTGATGATGACGATGATGTGGAGGTCGAGCAACCACAAAAAAGCAGATTTTTAGTTTGGTGGTAACTTGTGATTGTGAGTATATATTTGTATTAAGGTAAGTATTTGCAGCAGACAACTCATAGTAATATTATTGCAAGAAGCCATGCAGTCATGCACACACTTGACACTGCCGAACTTGTATTTAAAATAACTCCCTTGACAACCAATCAAGTAATCCTTAATCAAGTTGCAGGGGAGTATAACAGACACTACTAAATTTATTTTTTTTTAATATTCTTAACTTGAGGATGACAGGTTATAGACAGGAATCACAGTCACGTGCACAGGTATGTTCAAGAAATTCGTCAAAAATAATTGCAAACACCTAATGTAAGATATTTTCATATTACATTCATTCTAATATATCTATCATTGATAGTAGATAGTTAAAAAATTAAAAATATGAATTTTGAGTTAAATTTAGGTTATCTGGTTCATAAATTCATCAGACAGTCCGATACAACTTCTCACCAAAGAGTGGACCGTTACACCACCATAATCATGTTCCAATTTATAAATGAATGCATATTTAGAATGCTTAGAATATTCCGGATTTAATCCATATTTTTTTGGCAATTTTTTTTTTTTTTTGCGCCGTTACGCCCCCGTATCCTTATCGGTTTTGGAAGTCACCGTTACGCCAACCGATACCGATACGGGACATCTCGTGTGCAAGAGCATCTCCAAAGCTGTCCTGACGATTTTCAAATGTATCTAATTCATTTAACGCCTTTATTTGCATATGTAAGTCAGACTCTAATCTCTTTATCACATTCTTTAGCCCGACACGAACTTCATTATCCGCAACAAATGATTAGGTATATCTCAGGGTATCTCAAATCGGTTATGTTTCGGCCGTAATGGCCGATATGTAACGGTAACGGCATCAACCGTTACGCAATTCGACCCCGAAACCGGTCACCTCTATTTTTTGGGTTCGTAACGGCCGTTACGGTACCGTAACAAACATTACCGTCTATAACCCTAAAGAAAAATGAAAAAAAAAAGGTAAAAAAAGAAAGAAAGAAAAACATACCTTCTTCTTCTCCTTCTCCTTCTCCTTCTCCTCCTCCTTTCCCTCTTCTTTCCCTCTTTTTCTTTTCGGTTTCCCTCTCCTGTTTTTTTCATTTGAAATCGGAAGCGGATTGACTGGTGTACCACACACCAGTATAGCTGCTGTAGGTACGTGTCATGCTAAGACGAGTGTTGACACTCCTCGAGCTCCGAGTTGTACGAACGGTTCAAAGGAGATCAAAGTTACATGGGCTCCATAGCGATGTATTTATTATATCTACACCGTTCATCTATTTTTAAATATCATTTTAGAGCATTAGCCAAAAAATGAATTGTATCCAAAGATTGTCTGGCCCACACCAAAAATAGCAGCGAGATGATGATTTTCACCGTTAAAAAATTCGTAGGCCCACCATAACGTTTATTTTCCATCCAATCTGTTCAAAAGGTCAAAAAGACCTGAATGAAGAGGAAAAACAAATTTCATATTGATCCAAAAGTTCTGTGATCCCAAAAAGGGTTTCAATGGTAGACGTTAAATCCCCCACTGCTTTTTGCAGTGTGGTCCACTTGATAATTAGATCTGTATTATTTTTCGTGTCAAGCCTTGAGATGAGCTCGTCAAATGAATGGACGGTTTAGATATAACACATACCTCATGATTAGACCCACAGGACTTGCTTGTGTCAAATGAATGGATTGGTACGAGTTACACAGCACGTTGCACAATTTAATAAAATGTACACGTGCCACATGGGCCCCACCATGATGTATGTATTTTATCCATGCCGTCCATTCATTTTGCCACATCATTTTAGGTTATGATTCAAAAAATTAGTAAGATCCAAATCTCAGGCGGACCACAACATAGGAAACAGTGGTTGTAGAATGCTCGCCATTAAAAATTTCTTAGGGTCCACTGTAATGTTTATTTTCCATCTAACCTGTTAATAGGGTGACACTGACGTGGATGAAGGGAAAACACACATGTCAGCTTGATCAAAAACTTTGTTAGCCCCAATAAATTTTTAATGATAGTCGTTTAATTATTGTTGTTTCTTATGGTGCGGTCCACCTGAGCTTTGGATCTGCCTCATTTTTGGGCTCATGCCCTAAAATTATTTGGCAAAATGGATGGAAGGTGTGGATATAACACATTCATCACGAGTGGGGTCCAAAAAACTTTGACACTTGTGTGCTACACTTCACAATGTGTCCTACCTAATTCGGGCCCTTAAAAAATTGTACACGAGACATGTATTAACTTAAAATTTACCAATTAAATTATGGACTGTAATTGCTAACTCAAAATGCCCAAATGAAATTGTTTGAATAATTTTAATTGTTAATTTGTGGATGCTTATTTTTTAAAATAGGGCCTTTTGATTTTTTTATTATTATTATTTTTTATTATTATTTTTTTTTCAGATTCACTATCCAATAAATGTCCACCAATTCACAAGTGGGATAATGCCAATAAATTGCGTGAATTTGAGGCTGATTTGGGGCATGGATAGGTCATCCAAGTCAACCCCAAATTGGCAACGTGATCTACCTGAATTTAATTTCATTTTTTAAAAGAACTATTGGGAAGAATGATATCAAATTGTTAAGTATATAAATTAGATAATTAAAAAATTAAATATATGAATTTTGTAGTCAAATTTAGGTTATCTGGTTCATAAATTCATCAGACAGTCCGATACAACTTCTCACCAAAGAGTGGACTGTTACACCACTATAAACATGTTCCAATTTATAAATGAATGCATATTTGGAATGCTTAGAATATTCCGGATTTAATCCATATTTTTTTCGTTAAAAAAAAAATTGCACCGTTATGGGTCGTTATGCCTCCGTATCCATATCGGTATTGGAGGGCACCGTTACGCCAACCGATACCGATACGGGATACCTTGATATATCTGTACCTAGGATTTAGGTAGTAACCGGCTGCATAAGGATCATGATGGAGTTGTCTTGTCCATCTCCTGTCGATCATCCTCCAATAAGACTCCCAGCTTCTACAATCACATTGAATTGCCAACTTTGCCTTATCCATGGCATCGTATAGGAAGCCCATGGTTGGTGCTTCGTCGGTTTCAACAAGGCAGAGTACTCTCGTTAGTGACTCCATTCCCTTTAGGATTGACTTGACCCTCTTCCAATATTTATTGTTCCGTATGGTGTTCGTAACTTCAACCGGTGTCCCTAATGTCTTCTGCCCATGTTTTTTGTTGAGCCAATCTTGGGAAGCGAACATCTCACTCAACTCTCCCCTATGTTGATGTAAACTCTCTAATGCTATAAAGTTTGTTGCGAATCTAGTTGCCACAGGCCTAAAAAACTCTCGTCCTTTCGTGAACTTCCTCATTATTGCGACTACTTGATTATGGTTGTAAATAAACGTCGTCACTTCTCTTGCCCTTTCGACCATTTCCTTAACACTCTTCTTCTTCCCAATATCTTCCAATATAAGATTAATACAATGGGCAACACATGGTGAGCAAAAAAGATGTGGTCTCTTTTTCATCAACTTATGTCCTGCAAGCTTATATGATGCTTCATTATCTGTTACAATCTGCACTACATTCTCCTCTCCAATCTCATCCACAACTTTATCCATTAGTCAAGTAATATAATTATAATCTTTTGTTACTTCTGAGACATCAATTAACTTATGGTATATAGTTCCTAAGTGACAGTACATCATGAAGTCGATCATGTCGCGTCTGGTTGGGCCAGTCCAACCATCACACATGATCGTGCATCCTCTGGCTTGCCATACAGGTTTAAAAGTAGCCACGTATGCTTTCACATCTGCATACTCTGCATCTGTCCATTTCCCCCTAATATCTCTAGCCGTGGGAGCTTTAATTCTTTCACCTGCTTCTGCTGCTGCATCAATTACCACTTGCCAATATAGAGAATTGGTCGCGTTATGAGGTATGTTGGCATGTATAAATAACTTTGCTGCTGCCCTACTTAGCTTCTCAACGGAAGTTCTACTCCACATTTGTTTTATCTTCTTTTGTTTAGTTGATTCTTTCCTAAATAGGATTGGATCAACAGAGGGTCTCCTAGGCTTATTTATTTCTTCATCCAAATGTATAGGGGCATCACGTGAAGATGTCTCCTGTCCGCTCCCAAACATACATCGTAACCCACCAAACCTACCCTCCCACCCCACCTGCAAAAGCAGTCACACTCCCAGTTGCACTCCCAATCCCACTCTCACTGCCCCCCCTGTATCACGTATTGACCCACTCCCGCCAAACATGCGGCGACGTTCTTCCTCTTCACAAGCTAGACGCAAGCTCTCTCTCCTACCTATAGTTAATTCCTGATTTGAATCTTCATCAGAATCAATAATATCTTCATCATGAATGCCCATATATTCAGGACCAAACACCTCCTATCGAGCCGCATCCAAAACCTCATCTTTCTTCTTTAGTTCGGCAGCACGTTTACCCTTCGACTTATCGAGACTGGTTTGCATTAAAATCATTATCTCTTTCGGTACTCTAGTACATTCCGCAACTTGACCCTTTCGATGTGCCAAATGTTGTTTGAGAGGCGTAATTCCACCAGTTACTAGTCTATCACAATAGTTGCACTTATTTGGTGCCTAGTACCACCAACCCTCTGACAATATTGCCATTCAATATCCTCACTTGTTGGCCAGACCCAGACATTTCAGGAATATGACTTATGTCTATGTGAGATTGTGAGTCTACTCGCTATTGTAAATTTATATACAGTTTTCAGAATCTAATCAATAAAGATGATTTTATGTTCTAAACCCTAAGAAGCTCCAAAACCTGTTCAATATAAGAAAATATAAAATCACAATAAGAATTTATGAAATGGACATTAATATGTTCTAATATGATTAACACATCATATTCTACCATTAAAACAGCAACACATTAAATAAAAAAATGATTTTTCGAATTAAAAAAAAGGGCCGAAAATAGTGTAAATAGAAAAAAATTATAAAAAAATATAAAATCACATCCAAAATCTGTAAAATGGACATTAATATGTACTACTATGATTAACACATCATATTCTACCATTAAAACAGCAACACATTAAATAAAAAATGATTTTTCAAATTTTTTAAAAAAGGGCCGAAAATAGTGCGTAAATAGAAAAAAATTATAAAAAAAACAAAATCACAATAATAATCTGTAAAATGGACATTAATATGTTCTACTATGATTAATACATCATATTCTACCATTAAAACAACAACACATTAAATAAAAGATGATTTTTCGAATTAAAAAAAAAGGGCCGAAAATAGTGCATAAATAGAAAAAAATTATAAAAAAATATAAAATCACATCCAAAATCTGTAAAATGAACATTAATATGTTCTACTATGATTAACACATCATATTCTACCATTAAAGCAACTACACATTAAATAAAAAATGATTTTTCGAATTAAAAAAAAAGGCCGAAAATAGTGCATAAATAGAAAAAAAAAATATAAAATCACATCCAAAATCTGTAAAATGGACATTAATATGTTCTACTATGATTAACACATCATATTCTGCCATTAAAACAACAACACATTAAATAAAAAATGATTTTCGAATTTAAAAAAAAGGGTTGAAAATAGTGCGTAAATAGAAAAAAATTATAAAAAAAATATAAAATCACATCCAAAATCTGTAAAATGGACATTAATATGTTCTACTATGATTAACACATCATATTCTACCATTAAAACAACAACATATTAACTAAAAAATGAATTTTCGAAATTTAAAAAGAGGGCCGAAAATAGTGCGTAAATAGAAAAAAATTATAAAAAAATATAAAATCACATCCAAAATCTGTAAAATGGACATTAATATGTTTTACTATGATTAACACATCATATTCTACCATTAAAACAGCAACACATTAAATAAAAAATGATTTTTCGAATTAAAAAATAAAATGCCGAAAATAGTGCGTAAATAGAAAAAAATTATAAAAAAATATAAAATAACATCCAAAATCTATAAAATGGACATTAATATGTTCTATTATAATTAATACATCACATTCTACCATTAAAACAACAACACATTGAATAAAAAGTTAAATACCTATTTTAAAGGAATTTCTGGAAAATGGCCCTTGAAGCTTCGAATCAAGAAAATCCTTTATATAAGTTGTTTTTATCTGTAATTTTAAGTTAAGAGTGGTCGAAAATTGTTATACAATGATTTAGGAAGAGTTTGGAAGAAAGAAGTATAAAAAAAGTGAAAAATCGGACCTTAAAAAGAAGAAAAAAAAACTACCCGTTATTGGACCGTTACATACGACCGTTATGGGGCGTGAACGGCCATTACGCCAGAATCTGGCACATTACCCATCTGTAATCGAGGGTGCCCGTTTCGACCTCGTATTGCGTAACGGTCCAGACCGTTACCGTTATGTATCGGCCGATATGGCCGATACGTAACCGATACTGCACACTCTGGCAATGCAAAAAACCTTAGGCAATGATGGTGCGCATGTATGGAGTTATTTCCTTGAGTTTTTCCATGAATGTCGAGCGCTTATTGATAAAGCAGCCAATGTTATGGTAAGAAAATTAGGTAGGCCTTTTCGGGTGAGAGGTAATATCTTGTGGAGAACCCTTCCATTAGCCATCTTGTGGAGCATCATTAGAAGGGTCTAGTGATACGAGGTCGCTTCTTCGTGATAAAGATTTTGGTGATTTTGTTTGCTTTGTTAACAAAAGAGATGTTGGGGGCCATTGAAATTTGAAGAGAGTATGCCTTAGAATGCAAATTCAGAAGCAGCCACAGAATATGGAAACCGCTTTCTGATCCCTCAAGCTCATTTTCTAGTTTGTTTGACAATCCATGCCCAATCGATATCAGCGGGTAGTGAAGAATTACTCAACATATTCTCCTTGTATGATTTAGAATGATTCAAATGAAACCAATCAACCTACACTATCATGGAAGGTCTTGCTTGTATTCATATCCTTTTCAAGACCCCTTGTCACAAGCTCATATAAAAAGAGGAGTTACTTCATGGACAGAAAAGAGGGACACCCATTTGAAGATGATATTGAAGATTGTTTGAAATAGTGTTTTCTTTAGTTGTCAACTTCATATCAAGGTCAATGGTGCTGTCAATTATATACCTATAAAAGGTGCTGCTAGGGTTGGTATTTCTGTATCATACCCCCTCACTTTTTAGATGTCTTTCTGTTATTGTGTTTGTTTTCTTATTGACAATTTGTCAGTTTAGACTCCTGCATAATTCAGTGAGGCCGGCATGAAAGCCTTACTTCTTTTGTTAGTGCCCCATGGTGGTTAGTCAACCTCCTATGTTAAAGTCTCTTTTTTATGATTCAGCCCCCCTACTTCTTTCTTCCTTTCTCCATTTAGGTCCATCCTGTCAGTAAGATGACCAGAAACAGACCTGGAAACTTTTTTTTTTTTTTCATAGAAGCATTGCACTAGACAATTAAATGGAATTTTAACCACTTCATCTAGAATCGAACCTGCCTGTAGAACCGATGGTGTGAACTTGATAAGCAAGTATATGCTGCAGTTAACATTGAAGTTCCATGAACCATCAAATCCTTCAGTTGAAGCCAAATCTTCTTTTTGAGCATAAATTCCGTGAAAGGTCACATTAGACCACCTATGCATCATCTCCAGTGTCTCTTGTGGTCTTCTTTATGCCCATTCTTTCATCCCAATACTTTGTATTTGCTTCTTATCTTCACCAATTTCATTTAAAAGTACAATTGCCCATTTGGATGTGATTCAAAATTTGCACGGAGCCGGCTCAGTTTGCATATAGCATTCTTTTATTTGGAGAAGTGTAAAATCTCCATTTGAAAGCTTGCTGACTGAGGCATTATGCCAAAGCAGCCCTTTCCATTAAGGGGTTGTTTGGCCTCTGGGAAACAGTCCTTGAGAAAGGCACAATGCTTGTTGTATTTGGGCTCTTGGAAAGCCGTTCTAGGGATTTTAGAAATGTTTTCGGAGAGGATTTCAAAATTTTGGTTGTTGGGAGGGAATATATTTCCCTGGAATTTGCAAGATAGCTTCTATGAAGGGAAATCTGATTTCCTCTTTTGCTAGCAACTGTTTACAACTTACCCCTAGTCAGTATTTCCAGGGACATGAATTCAACAAATGTAGGTGTTTACGGATTCCATTTCCAAGGGGCTTCTTTCTAGTTAGCAGAGTGACTCCCAAGGGATTGTAATTTGGCTAGCAGAGCAGGTAAATAAGATCTCTTCGTTACTGGTGGGGCGCCAAAGGATCGAGGGAAAGGATAAAATTTGTGACTCCATATTTCAATTCTATAAAGAACTCTTGTCTAAGGATAGGAGTACAAGGCTGATTCTGGCCAATTTGCATTTTGAAGCAATTTCGTTTGAGGTGGTGAACTCGCTGGAACAGTCATTTTCAGAAGATGAAATCAAGCAGTGACAGAGTTGGGCAGTGATAAGGCTCCTAGGCCAAATGGTTTTCCGATAGCATTTTTTCAGAAATTTTGGGAGTGTGTGAAGGTGATGTAATTCATTTCATGCAAGAATTTTTCGAGAAAGGCTTAATTGCAACACAACTTGGGACCGGTTTTGTCAAAATCCTATGATTTACGATATACGATTTTAGTTGAATCTTTAGCAAAACGATTTGAATCCCAACCTTAAATCCCTTTTCATATGAATCCTGCGATTATATAATTTGAATCCTACGATTTACAATTCAAATCCTGATTTACGATTCAAAGTATACTTGTTCTCATTTATTTTAAGCTTTAGTTGGCTTGCTTTCATTTTATGTTTTTAAATTGGTGGGAGCTTTAAGAATCATTTAGAAAAGGTAAATTATTTTATTTGTTCTTTGCAAGAGATTAAATGATATATATTCTCTTCAATGTTAAATCATGTAAATTTTTATTTTTATTTTGAGATTTCTTACTTCTTAACTGGTCAAAACGCCAAATTGATGTATGACTTGCAGTAATATTATTATGTATTATGGAAAAATATTTCAAAATCAAAATGTCTTTTTTCGTTGGTCTACAGTATCAAAGGCCGCTTTTCCACTGTGATTCTACATTCTAGAAAGGTAACAAGAACATAAATTATTGAAGGACCCTCGTATATATTTTTTAAAGGGAAATTTCTTGAAAGAAAAAAAAAAAAAGGGGAATAAGATTCCTTTAACACTATCATGGCATGGTATTACTCAGTGCACATTGATGGCAAAAGAAGATTGATGATTTAAAAAAAAAAAAAAAATCTGTTTTGTTTATGTTAAAAAAAAATCAATTATTAAGAAAATAATAAAAAAATTTATGATTTACGATACGATTTGCAATTTGATACTATTCAACCCCTAGTACGATTTGCGATACGATAATGATTTTGACAACATTGCTCGGGACAACTTTTATAGCTTTGATCTCCAAAATGGAAGGAGCAAAAAGTTTGAAAGATTTTCATCCAATTAGTCTGTTGGGGGGTTCATATAAGATTCTAGCAAAGGTGTTGGCTTCAAGATTCAGGAAAGTGTTGGGTAATGTTATATTTCATAATCTCAAGGGGCTTTTGTGGATGGTAGACAAATCGTCGATTGCTATCTGTTGGCTAATGAATGTGTGGATTCTTGCTATAAAAAAGGGGAAGAAGATATGGTTTGCACGCTTGATGTGGAAAAAACTTATGATCATGTGGATTGGCCATTTCTGGATTCTATGTTGGGTAGATTTCTGGGTGTGTGTGTGTGTGTGTGGTTTGTGGTTGTATTTTTGTATAGTTCTTTGCTTTGGCTTTGGCCTTTATATATATATATATATATATATATATATATATATATATATATATATATATATCATCATTGTTTCAAAAAAAATAAATTTTGGTCAATGGCCTTTGAACTCAATGCGAATAAGGTAACATCAAAACACACTGCAAGCATTTATCCTGAAGCATACATGAGACTGTTTGGATTGTCAATGAAAATGAGTTCTAACAAGCCAATTCTGTATTATTTATCTATTTTGTCGAAAGGTGGGAGCACACCAGCTGTAATATATTGATCAAAAGGAGCAAATACAACCCCAGATGGGGACATGATGATCTGACCCCTCACCACAACCCATACAACTATACGATCAGTTCTTGCACGCAATGACCTGACCCCTTACCGCAACCCACACAAAACTCTAAGATCACTTCTCCAAAAGATCATACATGCCTCCAAAAGAATGACCACCATCTAAACAAGAAAATAACAGGAAGGCAGCCATCATAACTATAACAAAACTATACCTGTGGAAATAAGACCGCAACATAGACATCATGCCATCTGAAAAGTCTAATCCCAGTCTGGACCATCACAACCTCAAATCTCCCTTGGTAACTCCACTGTCTCCCCTTCCTCGCAAGCGCACATGTCACAGAGTTATTTTCTTGGGATACCATACTCCCAAGGAGGGTTAGCTTTCCTATTTAGGCACTCATCAAGGTCTTTGAGTCACTTTCAATACACATTTGATAAGCCCTTAGCCCTACAAATCCAGATTTCACCCAAGAAAGCCAGTCTCCTCAGTCATATTGGTTGCAACCCCATAACAGTTGTGACAAGCAAATAAGACTTCCATTCAAGTCCCTGAAATGCTTGCTCTTGGTGAATTGCAGTCTGGGTCACTGCAATGGTTGCTCTCTTAGTAGCTGCAACAGCCTCTGATAGCCACAATGGGTCACTAAATTGCTGCTGTATCTCAACTTTGGCATTGCCTGCCATTCCTACCAATTCTGTCGCCCTTTGCTTTGGAATCCCTCGCAGCTCTTTGCAATGCTGTCACATTAAACCGACCACTGCTGCTTCTAGCAATCTCCCTTGGGGTCACTGTCTACTGCTGTTTTCAACCTCCCCTCCTGCATCTGAAGTGCCAACATTGACTCCTCTGGTACTTCCTCTCTCAACTAACCAAAGTTTTCAAAAACTTTTACGTGGAAAAAATGGCCTGAACAGCCATTATGGAGCCGATACAGTTTTTTTTTTTTTTTTTTTTTTAATTTATTTATTTATTTTAATTATGATGTATATATATATATATATATATATATATATATATATATATATATATATATATATATATATATAAAATTATTTTAAAGGCTGTAATGGCCATTATGGGGGCTATAATGGCCATTAAGATAGATGCAATTGCCCTGTCCCACACTTATCCACTCCTAATCTCCTTCATCTGTTGATGTTGCCTGCTGTCCATGTGCTAAAGAGCGTGCACTGCTGGTCACTCAGGCACTGAACCGGATGATTAGCACTTGGATGCTAATTGAATACCCAGACTCTGGACTGCTGCCTCTACAGGAATCACATCTTGCATAAGCTTCCAGACGAACACCGACAACTTTGGTGGAATGTGCTTGTGCCATACCTACTTAAAAATCATGTTTTGTTCCTTGGCTTCTCCTATGATGCAATTCCATTCAGACTTTGTAGAAGTCGCTGGATGCCATGTGCTTCCAAACCAACCTGTCCTCCCACTCTGAGAGCTTGATCTCACTGTTCACTGCATACTGCACTAACCTCTCCAGGAGGACCTCTCTAAGCTTGTCCACGTTTCGTGTGCTAGAATTGCTGCAAAAATCCACTACCCTTGCTACGTGGCCATTCTGTGTGACTTGAATCCCCCTGTTGCCACAAAAAGCCCATTCCCTTTCCAATTATGACTTTTACAATTTTGAATTTCTGATCACTGCACGTAACAGACAGGCAATGCTATTCTGTATCTTGGAGCCTCTTTGATGCCATAATAAAATTTCACCCACAACAATTTTCCAACAATGCTATTCAAACACATTTTTCGTTCACAGGCTCATCCCCACCTCTGCAACAAGGCAATTCAGCAGAAGTGGGAAATCATCTATAGTGGGGTTAACCTCACTCCAATCATAACTTGGGATGGCCCCCAAATAGCGGTTCAGATCATTCCAGGTCCATGTTGAAAGATATTGAGTTGCAATTGGGCTTTGTGATCATCATGGATTAAGATAAGATGGTTTCCAACGTTCAAGAGCACAAGTTCCTTCTCTAATACATTTCTCTGCATCCTGTAATTTTGCAGTGGTCCTTTCACTCTTGAACCAAGATTCATGGTAACACAACTTAAAACAGCGAATCCTGTACATACATTAACTTATATACAAGCTGACGACAAATCAATATGTACAAAAGTATGATGTATGTACAAAGTATCTTGCTCCCGTGATTTCTTCCTTTACCTGGTTTAAATGAAGTTTTGGGAGAAGCGCTCTATCTGTGAACGAAGCATGTTGCCAAAAGAGAAGCGGGGTCTCTCAGGCGAGTTTGACCTCCGCAGCAGTGATTCGCTTTTCACCTGGAGTGCTAGTGGCTCCATTTCTCTCTTCATCGAGTCTACGATCTCCATGTCAACGGCATTTCCAGAGATATCCCGTACATAGAATACATTTATCACTTCTTCTCCTTGTGTTTCGATATCTGCCCGGGCGACCGTGAGTCCATACTCACGTAGCAGACGGGTAACATCTGAGAGCAGACCTACCCTATCGTGGGCACATAACTCTAGCCGAACACCCTGCAAAGGTAGGGAAAAAAGAAATTCACCGGAATTGTTCAAAGGGTATTTAGAGTAAGAATCTTCTCCTTTTTTTCTCCCTTGGTCGAGGTAGACATGCACACCTCGCAGACCCTGCGCTCTATTGCAGCCTCTAAGCATTTTGCAACCAGTTGCATCTCAGTCTCCGTTTCCAGAGTGCATCCATTCACGTGCCTGATATAGTATTCCTGTAACAATGTCAAATTTTATTAAAAATCTTTTCGTGCACAAGCTGTATCGTCATCCTGCGTAGACAGTCAATAGGGATGATAGAACTGGCTGATGCTTGCAATTATGTCTGTGGGGCCTGCTTCGGCAGTCCAGCCTATTGATTTGATGGGCCCCATGTGGAACAGGGTTCTTATAGGTCCTCTAGATTGGAATGTCCTAAGGGGTTCTGTTTGCTTCTTGGGAGTCCAATGCTCAGGGAATTGGATTCCGTTAGTAGCGTGGGGTTGAATGCGTTTGGGTCCCAGGGAAAGGTTGGTGAATGAATTTGCCTTGTTATCCAATTCCCAATGTTTATGCCTTGCCTTTTATGATTCTTATCCAATGGTTATACATTTTTTTTTTTTTTTAATAACAAACATGTTAAGCAGGGAAACCCATCAGGTCAACTGTTGGATCATGGAACCATCACCCCACATGTACAAAAGTGGGAGCTTCAAGAAAATGTACATCCGTTGAGGCTCACAAGTCACTAAACTGTTAAAGTAAATTTACAGTTGCAGTGGTCAATCCATACAGGAAAGGTTAGAGCAAAAACACAGAAAAAAAAAAAAGGAAGGCCTACCTGAGTTGTAAAAGAGTCATGACGGATGGTTGAAGCATGGAACACCACAAACTGGAGGTCTGTTAGTGCGCATACCGTGTCGAAGATGAGCTTCGGCCGATCCTTGCATTCTATGTGCACAACCGAATACCCTTTCTCATTGCATCTATCAATTGACACAATGGTCTTCCTTCCCTGATCATCACAGGCTGCTCTCTCAGGTGACTCAGGGGTCACTGACTGCACCGGCCCTTGGAAATCCTGACCAGCTAGCATAAGCTGGTGCAACCGGCGCTCCTGGTGACTCACTGTGCTATCATCTCCAGGATAGGCTGTCTTGACTCTGCCGATCTGGTCATCTGAAGCGGTGTCGGCTCGGAGGACAGTAGAGAGGTGGTCCTTGATCGTGGCAAGCCTACTGGGGTCGTCAATGGGGCCAGCAGTAGACTCGTCGGAGACGTGGACAATGCATGCGAGGCGTGCATTGTGGCTCCAGGCATGGGCCTCGACGACATTGCACCTAAGGTCAGTAAGGACAGCTGATATCTCTGAAAAGAGACCAGGTCGATCGGTGCCGGTCATTTCTATGGCTGTATGCTCACTTGAGGTTTCGGAACTGGCAATCTTCCCACTGCAGCTCCTCACCTCTGTTGTGTTTCGGAGCTCCTTTGGGCTTATGGCCTGCATATATGTGAAATTACTGGAGATGCTTAATAGGCTTCTCCATGGATTTCCAAGTTTGATCTGGTAAAGGTACCAAGACTCAACCTCTTGGATATGTCAGACTTGGGCGAGTACCAGCTCGACTCAGGACTGAACTGAACAAGTCAGTCCAAGTCGCAGAGTTAGTTTTACGGGAGAGATATAAGCAGTTTCTGTGAGAGATCCAGGTTGTCATATGGTATGGAAGATAGATGATTAAAATGGACTGATAAACAGACCATTTGATGACTGGATCAGCCTGGCCTTTTTTTACTTTAGAGGTAGGCCCCACCTGATGAATGGACCAATTCAAATTTCACAATGGCCCATGAACGAGTGGTCGTAAGATAACCCATACCTGTTTTATATAGTTGATGAGCCTTTCATCCCTGATTTTGTTGCCGCTCTCATCTCTCACGTGGAAGACTGCAAGCAACAGAATGTTACATGAGAGGAGATTTTGTAGCTCCCCACGCAACTCCACATGCATCCCAAGTGCCAACCTAGCATATCTTGGAAATCTGAGCCATGTATCATGTGGGACCAACTGTGAAGATCATTTGGATGTTCAACTATTAGGTTGGTTGTACATTGGACGGGACCAAAAAAAAAAAAAAAAGAAAAAGAAAAAAAGCAAGCTCTTTGTTTTTTTTTCTTACATCTCCAGACCATCTTCGCCAGATCTTTTTTTTTTTGGCAAAATCATCCACTGCACTGTGGTTCCCCCTTTACAAACCTTGCACTTGTGCCAGATACACATGCAAGATCTAAGCTTTCAAACAGGTGGGCCACAGTGTTTACCACTTCCGGAAGTTGGACTGCACTGTGCAAAATAAAGTTAATAGATCAATCAGTTTTTATTCTATTCATCCATCTGTTTTCTGCAAATTGGCCCACCTGGGCGATGCCTGGAATGATTTTTAGGCCAGAAGACATTAACATGCAGTCCACCAAATGAAGAGCTCCAATCTTGCACGATTGCGTCATATTGACAATATGCAGGTTGGATCTTGCACAAGTGTACCACATTGCAGTGTGCGGTTGCATGCGGACGGTGGCAGGGCTCCAAACCCACGATTTCAAAAACTCTGGGAGAGTGTGATAGTCGATAGATAGGAGCCCAGAAATTGTAAACATGTCTTGTAACCAACTCAAATGAACTCTCCAAATTGTGAGCCACAGTCTGATTGCCTGAATATCCTAGTGGTGGGTGGGGCATTCAGCGGACAGCTGAAATGAAAATTTTAATTAAATGATCTAAATTCAAACAAGTGTCCAAAAATCAGCTGTTAGGATTGTTTGAGCAAACACGATTTCTTTGTTTAGGTTATCTAGATTGGTCTCAAGGTTTTTATTTATTTATTTATTTTTGAGTTAATATATGCAACTTGTATAATTTCTTAGTGCTTGTGTATCAGCCATTTTCTACTTATACATGTAAGAGGCTTGTGTATATAATTGCAAAATCTAGAAACTTCTAGAAAAAAAAAAAAGAGTCGTGTTGAGTCCGACATTTTTGAAATGATTGTAGATAGAAGAGTATAGAAATATCTAGAAGAGTTCTGGTGTTTTTTTTTTTTTTTTTTTTTAAATTAATTTTATTTACCAATGGATTAGTGTGACCCATGGTCGATGCCTGCAAGAAACAGAGGGACCAGTTATCCAGTCCATCTCTTCTACATATTTGATGACCCTACGACCGAAAAATCATTTTTTTTTTTTCATGCGTGCGTTGAATACACACCTAGTAATGTGATTAGGCTATTGATTATGTGTGGTATTCAGTGCATCCCTAACCCTTGAAACATACCGTAGAGGTTCTCAAGACCCTTCTGATATCATGTAGGTAATGGGAAAGGAGATTTGAGTAGGTGTGTGCTAGGCTGGTCATGATGAGTGATGGATATGCTTCAAGGGAGAGGTTATGAAACCTAGGATTCCTGATCCCAACTGCTTAATGGATAAAGGTATGCTAAGGAGTTGAATGATTTCTTATGGCAAATGGAGCATTACTTTTGGGCTTCTAGTTGAAGGGAAGCTAGGTCAAAGTATATACATTGATCATGTACCTCACTGATGAACTCAATGCTATGATGGCGTAGGGGACATGGAGACATGTTGAACGGTTTTCGTTACACCATCAAGACACGGGAGGAGTTCAAGAAGAGCTTCAAGGTACAATTTATTCCTCAGAATGTGTAGTATTTGACAAGGAAGATAATATGAAACTCCAACACACTAGGTCAATTCAGGATTATATGAAGCATTCATCACATTGACAGATAAAACTCCTCTTCTTGAATGGCCTTCAGCCATGGGTAGAGTAGTTGTTGCAATGTCATGTTTTACAAGATTAGTGTCGTTTTACACTGGCAACTGTTGAGCAGATCATTAAGAGGAGCTCTAATTGGGCTGGTAATGCTTTGAAGACCAAGTCTACCAATCACTCCAAGAACAGGAATAGTGGGGAGATAAGTCCAATGAGGGGAAAAGAAGAGTTCAAAAGGCTAGAAGAAGGTAAGGGCAAGCCCAAAACAAAGGAGAGAGTTTAATTTCTTTATCTAGGATGATAACTATCGGGCAAGGGGGTGTCCAAAAAGGAAATTGACAAATTCATTCCAATGCAAAGAAGAGGGTGAGGAGGTGAGGATAAAGGCGATCCAATTCTCGATGCAATAGAAATGCAGGTGGTAAAGGAATCCAAACTACTTGAGAGAGTTAAATGTACGTGGATGTATAAATCAATGGAAGCCAACTCAAACCATGGTAGACACGGGAGTGATGGACTCATAGCATCGTCTCAAGAGAGGAGGCAAAACAGTTTTGTCTGATGTTGGTGAAGGACTCTAACAGGATAAGAACGATCAACTTCGAAGTTAAATCCATTGAAGATATGGCTGAGGATGTCTCTCTGTTGCTTCACTAGGCAACTTCCAAGTCTTTATAGACTATTGATTTTTTAAGTGCACCATGGTTCTAATGCCCTCAGTTGGTTTGCATCATGGATGAGAGACTTCCTTGCATGCCCTCTATGGAAGACAAAGGCTAAAGGGCCTCAGCGTTATGGCTAATCAGGGGTTATAAGGAAGGTACACTATGAATGAAATAACCAAAGTAGAGGAGGGGGAGCATTGGTGGTGAAATCTTCTTAAGAGGATTACAAGGAGAAGGCCCTTGGGAATTCAAGGACAATGTGTTGAAACAAGCTTGTTGGCAGGACTGAGTGAGGAATCTGACTTGGTGCCAGAGTACCAGCATGGTAAGGGTAACTAGGTTGCCATCGCGTAGAGTAGAGTTGATTGGAGGAGCACTCTCGACTGATCAGGAAATGGTTGGGGCATAGCCCAGTGACTATAGACATCATGGAATTGGGTCATAGCGAAGGGCTGAGAGATCGTGGAGGCATGTCTCTTGGTTAAAATGAACAATGGGCTTTATGTGTTAAGTGGAATGACTCAAGGGGTGATTTGTTTGAGGAGAGGATAACTATGGTCCATTGCTGGAGAATGGGGCAACAACTACTCTCTCCACACATGATTAGATGTAGGGCCTGACACTATAGCAATTTGAGGATCAAGCCCAAAGGTTCATTCATGGAAGCTCAACAAGGGTGTCCATGCAAGAGGTGGGGGAGAATTGTCATGGTGTGGAGGCTAATGCAGGAAATTACCGAATGTTTGCTCTACTTATGCATATGGAGGTGCTTGTACATGGTATAAGAGATTAAATTTTTATTTTTATTTAGAGAACTAGAATTTCTAGAGTTGTCTAGAGACCTTTAAAATGTTCTGGAGTTCTGTAGTGAGTTTTTTGTTTTTGCTAAGAGAGTATGTAAATATCCTGATTAGTTCTAGAGTAGTTTTAGCCATTGGATGAGTGATAAGTGATATAATTCAAACCGTTGGTGTAAGATTTATAGAGAATTCCTTGGCTTATATTTATGGGGAGTATTCATTTAGGACTCCCTCAAGTTGTAATCTTCTTTTAGTGCAATTCAAGCTTTCCCATTCCACTGTTGTGTGCTCTCTTGAGTTGTGTTCTCTTCAATCCCATCTAGTTTTTCACGTGTAATTTCTAATGGTGTAAGTGGGAAGAGACAAACTCAAGTAGTGTTGGGGCGTTGCATGAGCCAAATGCTATAGTGTTCGGAAGTCAACACAAAGCGTCTTGAAACCTGAAAACTGGATTGAGAGAGAGAACAGGTGGGGTCATTTTCAGAAAGAGAGTATTTGTCGAGGAGCGTCCAGCATTGGTCAATGCTGGCCTTTTTTTTTTTTTTTTTTTTTCCACTTGCTTTCCTTTTAAGTAGATGAGGTCCAGTCCAGATGATGCTGAAAATTTGGTTATTGAATGGGCGGCCACCATCAACGGTCTAGATGACGCTAATCTTTTGTTTCTAGTTTCTTAGCTTTTTTCTTCCTTTTCTTTTTTCCTTTCTTTTCTTTCTCTGCTGCTATCTCAGCAGTTCCCTTGTAGTTTTTCCCCCCCTTTTAACATATTCTCGTTACGATTTTTTTTTTTTTAAAAAGGAAAAGTAGATGAGGTCCAGTCCAAGTCACCATTGGCCTCCTACTTATCAGTATCAGTATCCCAATTACTCTGCTACATATGCTTTTGTTTCATGATGAGAACTATCATCTACATTATTTAACTGGAAAGTATGGGTTGGGACTGGTTGGATCTACTATTGAACCACTTCCTATTAAACCGTTTACCATAATTGGTGAGCGTCCACTCCAATTTGTAAAACATTTACACTCATCTATTTTGATACATGAAAAACTTGCCCAACACTCCCACTTGGTATAATAATTTAAGAGAATGTCTTTTGTGGCTCACTTGGTTTTTCTTTGGGGTGTTTGGGAATGTTGAAAACATTAGAAATTAGAAATCAGTTCATTCTCTGAAAATCTCTCATTGCCACTATTTGTATAAAAAGTAGGCCCATTGTAAAAGGTTTTAATGCTTCACCATCTAGTCACAGTGGGGCCTTGCAGTTAGCTGTTTTTTTTTTTTTTTTTCTTTTAAGATATAAATGCCAAGGGATTGTACAATAATGTGTTTTCATTTGGCATAAATGGGCCTGTGGTTCATAATTCAAAAGAATTGATGTTATGGGTCCCACCATCAATGATCTCTCCAATGAAAAATAAAATAAAAATGCAAACATTTGGAAATAGTTTGAAGAGACTAAAGGTTTTCATGGACTAGGAAGTAATTTTATTCAAATAAAAAATACTGGATATCAAAGGACCTATTAAAGATTGTCAATAGAGTAAGATAGCGATGGATTCATTATCCAAATATAAGGATCATGTCATGCAAGACAAGCCATTTAGAGGTCTAAAAATTGACAAGTAAGCATGGAAGTGCAAGCCAGAATGTCAACAAATAATGGTGAGAATCGAATACATCGAATTCAAGTTTCATCAATGGAGTCTTTCAGTCAAGGCCTGAGATTAACTTAAAAGATGTTGTCGATGGACAATGGTGAATATTCCTCTACCGTCTCATGAGTAAAACATTGAATCATCAATGGTGAGTCCTATCAGATTGACGTTCAAGATCATTTAGACATGGGCCCCACTTGTACAATGAAGCAGAACATGATGTTTTCTAAGGTCTCCTACTTTTGATAGTGTTTTAATGAGGTAGGATATGAAAGAAGTAAGGTGATTCATAAGGTTGTTTCTCAAATACCTTTACCAAGCAAGAATTTCAAAAGGGAAGTCCCCAGCACCTAAGAGTTCAAGTGGAACTTTGGGTAATTTTCATGTAAAAATAAGAGATCATGCGGAGCATACTTCTAAAACTCGGTAAATCAACTCATAACTCAGCTGAGGCTAGCTTTCGGGTTGAGTTGTTATGTAGACTTGGAATGGACAAGACCTGGCTTTCGACTTGATCAACTTGGCCTTGACTTGGTTGAATTGATCAATTTGAACCGAGTTACTCAACTGGAATTATTATTATTATTTAAAAAATGAGAAGATTAGATTTGATCTATGACCTCAGGGCAGAGGGGAAAATGTCTAATGGATGGAGTACAAGCTTTTGGCCCATTATTTTTAGCGATAGGGAAATATATCAAAATGAATTTTATTTTAATTTTTATGGAAAAATACTCTAATATAAAAATTTTCTTTAAAAAAAAAAAAAAAAAACATAAACGGCATAAAAGGTTTTACTGAGGTATACCTCTTTATACATATGGTTCGCTAAAATCACTCCTCTTAAAAGATTGATAATTCCATATGGGTGTAAAATCGTACACCTCAAAGGGAGGAGTGGGGAGTATTAATCTAGCAGAAGTACCAATAGCAGTGGCCTAGGGAGTGAGATGCAGACGTTCGCTAATTTCACATGTGTAAAATCGTACACCTTAACATGTGGGCACACGTGCAAATACAAACACTTTGTGTGTGATCTGAGCTTTCCATGAGGTTAGAAATAATAATGCTTAGATCTTTCTCTTGGAAGTTTAAACAATTTCATTCCTTACGTGGGCCAAAACATACACAGTAAAATAACAGTTACAAATCTTTTTCTAAACATTTAATTATTTTAATACGTTGTGGCCCACCCTAGGTGTGAAATAGTCATGTGGGCCCCACGCACATCACTTGCAGAATAAATTTCTTCTACAATGTCATATAGAGGGCTAACCTCATACTCGTGGGCCAAAGTGATATGGGTAGTCATATGATATTCATCCATGGAGGAGAACGTATTTATGAGATGCACATCATCCATGGAGGAGAACCTATATATGAGATGCACCTCATCCATTACGTCTGCTGCCTCATGTTCACCTTGGAACCCAAAATTCAGTTAGGTCACACCATAGAGAACATTGGACGGAATCCCAACCATTAGTTTAGTGTGGGGGCCCACTCTAGTTTTATATGTCACCCAATCCCTTCATCTGACGTGAATAGCCGGGGATGAAGGAACTTACCAAAAATCACCTTGTTTTGGCTACACCATGTGAACTCAGAGGGTTTTTTTATTTTTATTTTTTTATTTTTATTTTTTTTCTTATTTTTTAATTTTAATTATATATATATATATATATATATATATAAAGGCAAGATTTTACATTATTTCCAAGAGTGAGCCCCACTTTGAGTTTTGGATTAGTATGATGTTCAAGATTAATTCCTACAATAGGGTCCCTTACCTGATGGACGTGGTAGATCTCATCCATATCAGCGAATAGTCATTCCCCCATATGACTACGCCATAATCAGCCAAGCATTTTCCTCAAAAAAAAAAAAAAAAAACACTCTCCTTCATTGTGATTCGTGGGTCAGATAAAGTGAAATACACTATTTAGATGTTCTGGCATATTAATGAGGCTATTTTACACTTGGGATGTGATATATATATATATATATATATATATATATATATATATATATATATATATATATATATATATATATATATATATATATGGGAAAAGGTACTATGTGCTCGAGCTCACGATAAGCTCCCATGAGGTCAAGCTGCGTGGGCCCCACTGTGATGCGTGTCGACCATCAACATTGTGCATTTGATGGGTCCCCTTTAAATTATGGGATATCCCAAAAATCAGCCGTATACGGAACTCAGGTGGGCCATACCATCTAAAATCATGTGAAGACATGCCAAAAACATATAAAAGCACTTGCTGGGGCCCACCTGAAATTTGCATGCGTTTGAAACTTGGTCTGAACCCTCATCCAACTTGGTCTGAACCCTCATCCAAGTGGGACACACATAATGGATGGGCTGGATTTGCAAACCACATCTTGGTGGGCCCAAATAATGATTATGAATGTTTTAATGGTGCACGGCCCCTCTCAACTTCTGTATGTGGTGTGGCCCACACAAGTCACCGATTGACTTGATTTTTGAGACCTAGGCCCATGATGGAATGGTGCATCTGACTGATGGGGTAGATGTTCGAAACACATCACGGTGAGGCCCACACAGCTCGACCTCATGCGACGTTCCCATCCACTTGAGCTCATAGTACCTTTTCCCATATATATATATATATATATATATATATATATATATATATATATATATATATATATGGAAAAGGTTCTATGCGGTCGAGCTCATGGGAACTTCCCATGAGGTCGAGCCGGTGGGCCTAGGGCTTAAAAATCAAGTCAATCCGTGGCTTGTGTGGACCACACCACGTACAAAAGTTGAGGGGGGTTACCCTCCATTAAAACATTCATAATCATTTGTTGGGTCCAATGAGAACTAGTTCTCAAATCCAGCCCATCCATTATGCATGTCCCACTTGGTTGAGGGGTCAGACCAAGTTTCAGACGCATCCAAATTTCAGGTGGGCCCCGCCAAATGCTTTAATATGTTTTAGCCATGTATTCACATGATTTTAGATGGTATGGCCCACCTGAATTCCTTATACGGCTGATTTTTGGGTTATCCCATTATTTAAAGGGGACCCATCAAATGCACGGTGTTGATGTTCGACATACATCATGGTGGGGCCCACACAGCTCGACCTCATGGGAAGTTCCCATGAGCTGGACTGCATAGGTCCTTTTCCCACACACACACACATATATATATATATATAGCCGAGCTCACCAGTTCTCGCGATCTCCTGTGAGAACTTTTTAAGAACTAATCATACGTAATGTAAGTCCAAAATCTGAACGGTCCACCTGTTGCAGCACCCCATATATATAAATGAATTTTTAGAAAATATTTCTAATTGTTAATTTGTTTTGTACGTTGTGTGGCCCACATAAAGAATGAAATTGTTTGATTTTTAAGTAAAGAACCTCATGGAAAAATCAAAGCTCACACAATTGTTTCATTGTTGCATGTGTACTGCTTTGCGGAATTTGTTTTCATAAATTTTCTTAAGTAATATATATTGAGAATATAAAAATAATTTTAATATTTTATTAATAATCTAATAATTTATCAAATATTAGGTTGAGCCAAGGAAGGAGCCTCTGCAGAGTCATCTGGACTCAGTGAGATATCTAGTTGAGTTCCTATTTTCGATTTTTGAACGATGGTATGAAATGAATAATGATAATGATAATGATGATGATGACCATGATGGTAGTAGCATATACCATCCATGAACCATCCAGCGTCGGAGCAGACGTAGCTCTTACAAATGACAAGATCCATGTCTGTCAGTACTTGCACCACATCGAGAAGTAGACCATGCTTATTGTCACAGTCCACCTGCACATACACTATATAATCTCAACCATCAATCACTTAGTGCAAAAATACAATAACAAATCTATCGAAAACCTTATTCATTGCAGGTGGGATGGTGTATAAAGACAATGTCCACTCAACATTTCTTGACTATGGATAGTAGATGATGGATAATTAAAGACAATCAAACTGGCATTTCTCAGTCATGTATTATATATCTACGGATAAGACCTACTTTGGTGATCCTGATCACTTGCTCACTTGGCACGTTTTAGGTATTGAACATTTCGACAAATGCTCACCATAGTAGATAACAATGAAACAACTTTCTCATTGCCTTATTTGTAATCAGTTTGGATAATTGAAAGATGAAACCAGATCTAAAGTATCAAACTACAATCAGTCGGGATATATTCTGGCAAATCTCTTGTAGTGAACATATAATATGAATAGTAAATATTTCGTTATATTAGATACTTTTGGTATGAATTACTCAGGTTGTGATTAATCTCTTGGCAAGTGCGAGTTTGTTAGTGTTTTGTGCCCCAACAAAGCCAAGGTATTGATCTTAACGGTTGATTTGATGATCTTATCATTAGTTCATGATTACCGTTGAGTCCTAAATATATTATTATTGTGGGTATAACTTTATTATACAAGAGGGGTTCCTTTGATTGTCCTTGTAACTTGAGAGTGGTTACATGGTCATTGACTAAGGAAGAGTTGTGGGTCATGGATCTTATACCATGTTCTTCTATAATCATCTAGTAGGTTGTAGGAAAATAAAATTGTGGTTGTTATTCTTATGCAATTATCCTATATGAGGGAACAATGACGAATTATAATGGAAGGTTTCTATCATTGGGTTCAACAAAGAAGTGGTGCATGTGTCTTACCCTACACAGAGTGTTAGTATTCATATGGAATATTGGTATTAGACTTGTTGGATTCTTACATTGGAGGATCAATTCAAGTATTCGAAATTGTGTGGATTATCTAAATGATACTACGATATGCAGAAGCTTATAAAGCTTAAAATTATAGTTAAGTCCTAGAGGGAGGGGAATATGACCTTTTAAAATTATTTAGTAATTTACACAAATTAATTCACCAGGTGAATTAGGTCCAATATCATAAACTATAAAAATATAATTAATCGAGCAACTAGTCTATGATGAGAGATAGCTATATCAAGTGTGTATAATAATGCTTTAAACATCTAGCATACAATCTAATCATGCAATCATATAAATTAAACAAATCACAACATAAGCATAACAAAATTGCATTCACAAACCAATTGCAAAAACAATGATATATAGTTGTTCGGTTAAATACCTACTCCACTCTCGGCGGACACTTAAACTTGACTGTACCGGATTTCACAATCTCAATTAATTTTTCATAGGTTCACTAAAAACTTTACAATGATTTTCAATAGTTCATCACAAACCTGGTATGCACCTGTGTCAGTGAACCACGTACACACCCATGTCGGTGACGGTTCTACACAAAAACCTACACGTACTCACCTGTGTTGGTAGAACACATATCCACTTGTGTCAGTGGCTCCCTTGGAGACTTAAAGAGTTTTCTATAGACTAACCAATAACCTCTACAGTCCTAATTTAATGACCTATGTACACTCCCACTGGAGGCTCTGACAAACACTAACATGTACACACCTATGTCCGATGAATTCGAGTTTGGGTTACAAACTCTATACCCAATTCTATACAGGAAAAGAGTATGCAATGGACTCTAAACAATAACCCTTAGTTAGATGAACCCCTTTGTAAGTGCCTTTGAGATGCATCTTCAATCTTGAATCCGCTTCTCTTGTGCTTACCCGATCTTTGAAGTCAATCTTCTTCTGCTTTCTTGAATCGGCTATTGGCAACGATTTTCCTATTGAGATGTCGAGGTAATAAAAGTTTGGTTGAATCTCGTATAACTAATGATGTTAGTTGATTCCAAGTGGGGATTCACCTATATGCATATTCTAGAAGATATAGATACCTATATATTTAGTGTCTAATCTTTAGAAAAAGGAAGAGTTCAAGTAAACCTTCATAATGGAGTTTGGAATGCTTATTAAAGTGATTAATTAAAAGAAGGGGGACATGAATCTCTTTGGTTTGGAGTCTAGTAGAGGGATAAAGAGTGGGAAATCTCCTTGGCTCTAATTCTACCAAAAACCCATCAATTTTGTAAATGACCAAGTATAAATTCTATAGAGAAAATTCTCTAAGGTCATATAACGATTAGTATCGATTGATTGAGCGATCTTTCGATCAATCGAACTAAATTCAATTTAAAGGCAAAATGTTGTTGGATGTTTTCTAGAGGATATAGATAAAAATTTACCTATATGTTTAGTGTCTAATCTTTAGCAAAAGAAAGAGTTCAAGCAAACCTTCATAATGGAGCTTGGAATGCTCATTAGAGTGATTAATCAAAAGAAGGGGGGACATGAATCTCTTTGGTTTGGAGTTAGTAGAGGGATAAAGAGTGGGGAATCTCCTAGGCTCTAATTCTACCAAAAACCAATCAATTTTGTAAATGACCAAGTATAAATTCTATAAAAAAAATTCTCCAATGGTCATATAACGGTTAGTATTAATTGATTGAGCGATCCTTCAATCGATCGAACTAAATTCAATTTAAGGGTAAAATGCTACTGGATGTTTTTGCGCACATATGATCGATCGAGCGAAAGGGCTTTCAATCAATTGAGACCGATCGGATGTTGTTCGATTGGATCGAAGACCAATCGAACTAAAGCAATGCTATTTTCTTTCTATCCCAACACTTTGCACATGATCTAGCCAGCACTAACCTAATGACTTAAGGTTTTCCTATTTAGATCAAGTCATCTAATGATATGTCGTTTTAGAACTAAATGGGTTTAGGACTAGGATCACGAAGGTACCTCAATTTACCTGTTGTCTTCAAGCCTTAATGTTTCATGTCTTCGAGTCTTCGGTCTTTAATGTCCTCCAATGGAGGCTCAACCAACTCAAGCTTCTCTAGGTCACATCATTGACAAACCAATGTACTAACAGTTTATAGATTGACAGACATATGATGCTTGGTCTGGATTAACTTAGGATGTACTAGCTTTGAATAATTCTTAGATCTGAGAGTATATGAAGATTTTAAGTTGTTGATATAATGCGCTTTGCCCTCATTAATTCGTGAGTTTAATCAAAAAAGAAAAGGAAAGAAAAAAAGAAGAAGAAAAAGAATAAAAAATCCACACGGAGTCAATTGTAGTGATTCATATAAAAGTGTTTGTCGTGTTCATGCAATAGGATATGGTTGAGGCCCATATGATCCAACAAGGGTTCCACTAGTATCTTAAGGACATTCTTATGGCTTTACTAAACCATTCATTAAGCGGTTTTTCAGTTGTATTGGTACCCCAAAATGCTTTAAATGTTTTTATCAATGTTTCTAACCATTAATTTTTATTTTGTTTTAGCCATTAAAATGCTTGAATCATATTCCAATGGTTGAGATATTGTGGTTTGTCACCTTATTTGGATGGAATTAGATCAAGGATGGATAACCATTTTTAATGGAGAGATAGAGTTAATTTGGTTAAATGGTTAGGCATGATTACATACTTTAGATATAGTGGGGCATACCAAAGTATATGAGCCAGCAAATAATTATATTGGTGTTCTCCTTAAAACCTTAGCTCTTCCTTATAAATAAGATTCTATCTCAGAGGGAATAAAGAAAGAGCCTTGGATGCCTATCCCTTGGGCGTCACCCATAGAGAGAGAGAGAGAGAGAGAGAGAGAGAGAGAGAGAGAGAGAGAGAGAGAGAGAGATTGTTTCTCCTCTCTTATACTTCCTCTCCTTTCCATAGTCACAAGTTCACACTTGTGGGCTCTACTATGCGTGCGTCTCTCAGTGTGTTTTTTGTGCCCCGCTCTAGGGTTTGTGTTGGCTTAGTTCCTCTCCTCATATGGGATTTGATTTGGGAGAGAACTTTCTATATTGAAAGCACTACATTAGCATTCAACACATTTTGGTAGCGGTGATCAAGAGGTAAACTTAAACCTGGAAATTTTGATTTTAATTTTTGGTAGAAACTTGATAATATCTAAATGATGATCTTTAAGGATTAATCTATAAATCTAAGTTTTATACTCCGTTATTTTCAAAACTCTAATAGATCACCCTCTAAAAAAGTCACTCTTTAGTATGACCTAGGTGGTGTGAAGTGGTTAGCATCACTGACATGGGTCAGAGAATTCATTTAGCCTCAAGGTGTTAAATCTCTAAAATTTTTTGAAATCAACATCAATTGGCTCCAAGTTCATAAGAACCAGTTGCATATTGTGATTTCGGCCTAAAGACAAAATGCAACTATGTGCGCTAAAGCTGACAAGGATGATAGAATAATATGATATTTAGTTTTCTTCTTATGTTTAATTTAGATGATAGATGTTGATTGATATGTGAGTAATTTATTTGGGTGCTATAGTTCATATTTAAAACTCCATGTATGATATGTAGTAGAGTTAGGGCTTAACTAACATAAAGGTCAATGTCAAGGTTGTTGGATCCTTTAGCCTTAGGTTAGAGTTATGATTTTATTTGGTGATGTAGATACTTTTTATATATGTTCCCTTGATTAGTTGTAATATGGTTTTTATTTCTTATTTGGACAAATTAGTTATAACTTTTCATTTATGATGAAAAACTTAGTATTCTTAATGACTTAGATATTATTAGTAATAGATTTTTAATTGATAACATATCTTAATTAGACTTTGATGCCCTATGTGTCAATTCTATTAGTTCCCTATCTTGTAGTATTAAGGATAATTTAGAAAAATAAAATTCCTTTATGTCATGGGACATGTGGTTAGGTTGTATCTCTCATGAGAGAGTGGAGAAGCTTGTTTAAGGAATTTTAGGCTCTTCAACTTGATTTTTAATTGATAACATATCTTAATTGAAAGTACCCTTGTTTGTCAATATATATGATCTCTCATGAGAGAGTGGAGAAGCTTGTTTAAGGAATTTTAGGCTCTCTCAACTTGGTATATGAAAGTTGAGTCCTAGAGTCAAGTGAGCCTCATATAAAGAATACAAGACCGAAGACTCACCAAGTGAAGAAGTTTGAGTGTGCTACATAGGTATATTAAGCCTCACTTCCCTAACCAAACCCTATCAGGTAAAAGCTCTACTTAAAATGGTCTAAACTTGTCCAAAACCATGTTTACAAAACCCTTGGTAAGCTTAGATAAGGGTTAGTTTAAAGTTTGTGGAGAATGAATCAATTGGCAAAAAATCATGTTCTGTCGATTACATCGAAGTGCAATTAAGACATATTTGATGGCATTGAACACTTGTTCGATGACATCGAAATAATGACCAAACAGTCCAGTAAGTAAATTGTGAAAATTCTGGATATATTCGATGGAATTAAAGGAAGTTCGATGACTCGAAACTTAATTTTCAATGGAATCGAATCCACTTCGATGACACTAATATATGGCCATTTATCTCCAACAAGCTTTGAAAAAACTCTAATGTTTTCGATGCAATCGAACTACTTTCGATGGCATCGAAGTAAGTTATCGATGACATTGAAGAAGGTTCAATAACATTGATATTTGGACCACTTTTGCAGCAAGCTTTCAAGGAAAATCCTATAATTCTCGATGGCATCGAAGACCTTTCGATGACATTGAAATTCAAATTTCAATGGCATCGAAAGTTTGATCGATGACATCAAGATATGAACAAATTTGTCCAGAGAGTTTTCACAAGAAAACCAAGTTATTCTCGATAACATCAAACTACAATCGATGACATCAAAAGGATGTTCGGTGGCATCGAAATAGTGCTCAAACTGTCTAGCAACCAAAGCGTATTTTTTAAGAAAAATCTTAATGGCATCGAGCCATTTTTCGATAACATCGAAGGTCCCTTCGATGGCATTGAAGGATGATCGATGACATCGGACATAATTTGTCCAGCAGCTATTTGAAAATCTTGGTGCAGGAGTCGATGGCATCGAAGAAAGTTCAATGACATTGAAGGAAACTTCGATGGCATCGAAGACCCTTCGATAGCATCGACAATGATAGATTTCTGATCGTTCTCAAACCGTTGAGATTTTACTTTATATATCACTTGGGGTTGTTTCTTAGCTTTTAGAGTGAGCATTGAAGAGAGCTTTGAAAGAGTGACTTCTATAGTTAATACCTTTACTCTCAAGTCCTCTTTTCCATATGAGTTCATCATTCAATCCATGGCTTAAGGGCATTTATTGAAACATACATAGCCTGGTTGAACCATGAACTCCAGCCAACACTCTTTAATGGCAAATTATTATGCTGGGATCCTTGAATGCTTAGCTTTTGAGAATCTTCTCTAGATCTTAAAGATTAATTATTAACTAGAGTAGATAGAACCAAACCCTAACCCACCAACCTCGGTACCCTTGATTGGAGCATCTACAAGCGGTTGCGGTTCAAGGGAGCTGAAAAGTCTTCATCAATAGAAAAATCTTCTTCAATATGTGATAAAGTGGGGCTTAGTCACTTATAAGTACTAGAGTCTATTGTGTCTGAAGCCTTTTCCTTGTGTAAGATTGGAATTCAGAGTTTAGTTCTACAAACTCACCAAGACCTCTCGTAGGCCTCCAACGGGAGAATAATGACAATCGATTTTGGCCTATGGTACCCGTTCGACCGTTGTTAAGAGAATCATAAGATATGTGGCTATGACAACCGATTTTGGCCTATGGTACCCATTTGACATATCGACTATTATTGCCGCGGTATTCAAATGCCGATTGGGCTGGTAATATCGATGATCACAAATCAACCAATGGTGATTATTTTTACATCGGCAATTATCTTGAGTCTTGGCATAGTAAGAAACAAAACTCTATATCTTTATCTACTACCAAGGCCGAATACATTGCAGCTGGTAGTTGTTGCACATGGCTTCTTTGGATGAAACAAATTTTACTGGATTATGGGATTAATCAATTAACAATGACGCTATAATGGTGCTATTTTGCGATAATACTAATGCCATTAACATTTCAAAAAATCTCGTCCAACATTCTAGAACAAAGTACATTGACATCCAACACAATTTTATTTGTGAGCTTGTAGAGAAAAATGTAATTGTGTTGGATTATGTGCCTACCAAGCGACAACTTGTCGATATTCTAACAAAGCTGTTGGATGCCGATAGATTTGGAGATCTCAAAAAATCTATTGGAGTATGTGTGGTCTAATTTCATAATTGACCCAAATGATTTAATTTTTATATTTGTGGATTTTTGGCCTAATTATTCTTTTTGAATATATGCATGTTTATTTTTTTAATTTATTATTTTTGTGAATTTTGATTGAGTATACAAATGATGATTTATTGGTAAATATGTGTGTACATCTCATTGTATAGGTTAGTGCAAGCTGAGCTGGTAAATCTGAACTGACAGACTGCTTCGATGGGATCTTCGATGGCATCAAAGAGGTCTTCGATGGCATTGAAACCCTTCACGCATCTTTGACCTATCTGGATACTTTTTGATGGCATCGAAGAATCGTGGCCTATATAAGAGGGCGCGAGCAAAAATTTTGGATTTTACTTCTCTTTCTTACCTCCGCATGTCTGTTCATCTCCTTGTCTTCCTTAGAGCTCTGGTGGTCGATTTTCTCTCATTCGTTTCTTCCTCCATTGGTGCTCTAGTGTGGTAAGGCATCCCATATCATTTGACATTTTCGTTTTCATCATCTTTGGGTTGCTGCCTTAGGGTTGTTAGGCATTATTTGAGGTTTTCTTTGCATTCGTGCATATATTTAGTGTCTTTCTTTGTAAATCTTATTTCATTTCTTAATTTGCACAAATGCCAAAGAACAAGGGAAAAATCATAGTTCAAGGGGAAACGTCACAAGCAAAAAGGTCCAAAATATGTGCTCAGTGATGTTCCGAGAGGCCCCTGGCTCCAGCAGAGCCCTCTACGCCTACGTCTCCGACCTCGTGGCAGGAGACACCGTGCTAAGGTACTCCTGAACCCAAAATCCAAATCTTGGTAGTTCCACCTCCCCCAAAAGCTGTATATGAAAATTTTAAGGGGAGGAAAATGGTTTTGGAATGCCTGGTAGACAAGGAATGCATACGGCCATATGGAATTGAGCCCATCTTGGAGGCTGTGGGTTGGAGCAATGTGCTCAACTTTGGTAGCGTATCACTAAATGAATAGGTGTACCAGTTCCTTGCGTATTGTCATTCCCCTGTTCTTGACCCCTCATCACTTGAGGTCACCATTAGGCATACCACGACTCATATCGCCACCAAGATTATAACTCATATCACTGGTGTGTCGGCCTCTCCACAGGGCCTAGCAGACCACAATTTTGACTCTTTAGAGGTTAGGGCTGAGGTGACACGCTATCTATGCGATGGGGTGAACGTTCCTTGGTATGACGAGAATGCTTTACGTTCATCGCACATGTCTCATAAGTTTCGCATCCTTCACGAAATCTTCAGCTCAAATGTTTATCCCCGTGGGACGAACAAGGTAGACTTGATACCGTTTATGCTAGATATTCTCTACAGTGTCTGTATAGGGGTCTGCTGATGTCTTCTGACTATCATCCTTCATCAGCTGGCCTATGTCATTTAGGGCACTAGAGACACTCTGATTCCATTTCCTCATATCATTTGTCTTCTATCAAGGGAAGTGGGGTTGTTGCCCACTACCGACCATCTGCGCACTCTTCCAAAATTCACTCAAGTCAACATTAAGAGGATGAACCTCCAGGGGAAGACCGTGACCACATTAGCCTCAGCATCGGCACCCCCGGAGGATGACGCTCTGGGAGAGACGGAGGAAGAGGCTACATAGACCGACTACCCTATTGAGGATGAGAGACGCCTAGCTCGTGATCTACCACGGACACCTGACACTCGCACCAGGTGACATATGCGATTTCGCGATCACCGAGAGTCCATCCAGCGTCTCGATCATCAGGATGAGTGACGTACGAAACTAGAGAGAGTCGTTGAGGCCCTACAACACACTATGGAGAGAGTATAACAGACTACTCAGGAGATTTTACTGTGATCACTTGCCTCTGCGACGGCACAGCTTCGCGCTAGGGTGGTCCATTAGCTTAGAGTCTAGTCCAACTTGTACATTTAGGGTCTATGTCTTGGGTGTTGTTATCTTTTTGGATGCCCATGACCCTCTGGTTTATGGTTATTTGTATATGTTTTAATCAGATGTATGGTTGTGTGTTATGGATATTATTGCCCTACTTGGGCTTGTTGTGGGTTTTAGATGATTATGTTGTTTTTTGGATATTTATGCCATCTTTGGGCATTTATGATATATATTGATGATGGCTTGCTTCTCTGTATTTTAGTCCTATCTTTTTAATTATGTGAATGTTTGAACTATCTTCTAGGATATTATGTGATTGGTTCTCCAACATCAGTAATGTATGACATGTTAATTATTGCTAACCCTTTGCCAATAACTGACAAAAAGGGGGAGAACCATACTCCCACAATTAGGTGTGAATGTTTGTGACTTAATGGTGATGTAGGAAGATAGGGGGAGTAACAACTTAAGGCAACTCAAGCACCAAGATCAAATTTTTTTTTTTATATATGTCGGTATTTGAGTTGTAATACTATGTAAATCATGAGTTGTACATACCTTTAGAGTTTGTTAGGTGTTTTGTCACGTAATTAACAAAGGGGAGATTGAAAGTACCACTGTTTGTTAATATATGTGAAAGTTGAGTCCTAAAGTCAAGTGAGCCCCATATGAAGAATATAAGACCGAAGACTGACCAAGTTGAAGAAGTTCAAGTGCGCTACATAGGTATATTAAGCCTCACTTCCCTAACCGAACTCTATCAGGTAAAAGCCCCACTTAAAATGATCTAAACTTGCTCAAAACCATGTTTGTAAAACCCTTGGTAAGCTTAGATAGAGGGTTAGTTTAAAGTTTGTGGAGAATGAATCAATTGGCAAAAATTCATATTCTGTCGATTACATCGAAGTACAATGAGACATAATCGATGACATCAGACATCTGTTCGATGGCATCAAAACAATAGCCAAACAGTCCAGCAAGTAAATTGTAAAAATCATGGATATATCTGATGGAATCGAAGGAAGTTCGATGACATCGAAACTTGATTTTTGATGGCATCAAACCCACTCTGATGACATCGATATATGGTCATTTATCTCCAGCAAGCTTTGAAAAAACTCTAATGTTTTCGATGCAATCGAAAACTTTCCTTGGCATCGATATTTGGACCAGTTTGTCTAGCAAACTTTCTAGGAAAAATCCTATAATTCTCGATGGCATTGAAGACCTTTCGATGACATCAAAATTCAAATTTTGATGGCATCGAAATTCTAATTGATGACATCGAGATATGGACAGACCTTTCCAGAGAGTTTTCACAGGAAAATCAAGTTATTCTTGATAACTTCAAACTGCAATCAATGACATCTTAAATGACATTGAAAGGTTGTTCAATGACATCAAAATAGTGCTCAAATTGTCCAGCAACCAAAGTATATTTTTTAAAGAAAATCTCGATGGCATCAAGCCATCTTTCGATAACATTGAAGGCCCCTTTGATGGCATTGAACCATCTTTCGATGGTATCGAATAGAATCTGTCCAGCACCTATTTGAAAATCTTGGTGCAGGACTTGATGGCATCAAAGAAGGTTTGATGACATTGAAGGAAACTTTGATGGCATCAAAGACCCTTCGATGGCATCGACAATGATAGATTTATGCTCGTTTCCAGACCATTGAGATTTATTGTTTATATCACTTGGGGTTGCTTCTTAGCTTTTAGAGCGAGCATTGAAGAGAGCTTTGAGAGAGTGATTGCTATAATTAATGCCCTTACTCTCAAGCCCTCTTTTTCTTATGACTTCATCATTCAATTCATGGCTTAAAGACATTTATTAGAACATTCATAGTGAACCATGAACTCCAGCCTTCATTGATCATCCAGCAACACTCTTTAATGGTAAATCATTATGCTGGGATTCTTGAATGCTTAGATTTTGAAAATCTTCTCTAGCTCTTAAAGATTAATTATTAACTAGAGTAGATTAAACCAAACCCTAACCCAACAACCATGGTACCCTCGATTGGAGCATCTATAAGCAGTTGCGGTTTAAGGGAGTTGAAAACTTTTCATCAATAGAACTATCTTCATTAACATGTGCTAAAATGGGGCTCAGTCACTTGCAAGTAAGTACTGGAGTCTATTGTGTCTGAAGCCCTTTCCTCATGTAGGATCGAGATTCAAAGTTTAGTTCTATAAACTTGTTAAGACCTTTCGTAGGCCTCCGACGGGATACGTATAATGTCCTTATATAGGACTTATTGCCTTGTTTAGGCATTTGTGAATGCCTTGTGTAGGCATTGATTGGTTGCCTTGTGTAAGCACCTTAGGTTGTCTTGTGTAGATTGTAAAGGTTCATGGTCAACCTGATTTAAAACCATTAGATAGTGAAATCCGGTACACTCATGGGTTGAATTCGTCCACTGGGAGTGGAGTAGGTGTGTAGCCAAACCACTATATATCATTGTGTTTGTGATGCTTGATCTTACTTATGTTTGCAATAATTTATGCTATGTTTAATTTTTGCACAGAAGATGATTGATAAAATGTAGCTTTCATATGTTTCACTATCCTAATTTTTTTGTTAATAGTTTTCTTTTAATCCTGTTTGATTAAAGCTTAATTATTAGTATTTGCTTTAAGTAAGATTAAAGTTTAGAAAAGTCCTATTCACCCCCCTCTAGGACACTTGAACATAACTCTGCACTTCACTAGTAGCAGTTTATCCATAATTTTAGGTACGTTTATATGAACTATATAAAGGAGAAACAAATTAATGTAAGAAAGACATGTACCACGAGAAGCATAATACTCTTTAAATGTGATAAATGCATGTGGACTGTTCCCTACATTTGTCTTGGAGCAAGTATAAGTATATCATCTTCATTGAAAATCATTCTCATTATGAGTGCTTGTACCTTATTAATGAGAAATCTAATGCGTTGGATGTGTTTTATAAGGCTGAAGTAGAAAATTAGCTCAATAGAAAAATTAGGGTCATCAGATATAGCCATGGTGATGAATGCTAAAGAAGACATGATGAACCAAGAAAAAAAAAAATCAAAGCGCCTTTCATGCAACAACTACAAGATTCTGACATCATTGTCGTATATACCGTATTTAAAAAATGAAAATAAAATCATTTAGATGAAAAACACAATGACATTTTAATGGATATATATATATATATATATATATATATATATATATATATATATATTGTTAGGTTGTTAGTACACCCCACTGTCAGTTGATACTTCACTGTTAGCCACCCCCACTAGGGATCGATACCAAGACTGAAAGTGCCCTAGTTTGTCAAGTTACGTGAGTGTTGAGTCAGAGTATCTACAGAGCGATCAATTCAAGCGTTTGCCTCAACCGGATGTGTGTAAGCTCGTCACAGGTAAAACTAAAGCCTCACATCCCATATCCTAAAACACTTGGTGAAGAAAACCCTTAAAAATAAGATAGAAATCATAGGATTTTTGGGTGAGAAAACTTTTTTAAAAATACGAAAATCTCTGAGTTTTTCTAGCCTTGTCGATTGTATCGGAACACCCTCGATATGATCGACTTGCTCTGTCAATGTCCTCGATACCTTAACGATATTATCGATGTGAGGACGAAAAATGTCCAGCAACTAAATATTCATCTGGACGGATTTATCGATGTATCGATACACCTATCGATATCATCAATATTTATGCAACTTCACAACATATTTGGACGAATTATCCATGTTTCGATATACCTATTCGAATCTCGAGTCTATCGAAGAATGGCTTGATAACATCGACAGGTAGATTTCCGACGCACCTATTTTTTAATGAAAATCTCAAATTCCTTCGATATATCGATGCTCTTCCGATATGATCTGAAATCAATTATCGATAACATCGAAAGTCCATCGATAATATCGATCGAGGGTGTGCATTTCTTACAACAGATATTTCAGGTTGTTTTTAACTATGATCGGGGGCCCTTCGATAAAATTGATATTCAAATATCGATGATATCGGCGCCAGGACGATTGCATCGAATAAGGTCATAAATCGTCCAGCAAGCTTAAAGACAAATTCACTGGATTTATCGATGCATCGACTCTAATATCGATATCATCGACATTCAAATTCCGATGATCTCGACGGTTCCCCGATCATTCATGAAAACCTGAAATATTTCAAAGTCAAGTCTCTCTCATTTTTCAAGTGTCGATGGATCGATCCTGTCATCGATGGAATTAGAGTTCGAAATCCAATAACATCGACAATAGTTTCGATTCATCGACCAATTGGCAAAGAGTTTCAAAAGCGTATGACATTAAGTCCGAGTCATCGAGTAGACCATCGATGGTATCGAGAGTATACGCTCGATGATATCAAACTCTGTCATAAATGTGACCTTTTTATATCCGCTGAAACTTTTTGCCTATATATGGAGGACTTGTCTTTTGTTGCTCAGAGAGAAAGTAGAGAGAGCTTTTGTGAGTTTTAACTTATATCTTATACCTAAAACCCTTTTTTCTCAAGGGAGTTCATCCTCCAATCCACCCTCACCATTGACATTCAATAGAGTGGATTAGGGAATGAACTTCCACATTCAAGGATCCTCCAGTTACTACCTTAATGGAAAATCATTAAGCTGGGATGCCTTGAATGCCTAGATGATTGGAACTACTCTATCTTCCTTATAGAAAAATCTTTAGAGAGTGGGATTCCATCATAACCTTAACCCAACCCGAAGCCGAGTATTGGTACATCATTTTGTGTTGCGAATCAAGGGAGCAGAAGACTCTTCGTCAATAAGGAGGAGGAGATCTTCCGCATTGAGCTAAACGGGACTCATCAGCTTATTTGTAAGTATCCAGAATCCAAGAGGACACTTGTGATCATTCATTTCTAGGATTGGGTCTTAAGTGGTTTTCACCCTTTGAAGTCCTTAAGGAGGCCTCCGGCGGGAGTGTACGTGGTGGGTGCGTTGTATGGACAATTGCTCTATGGAGAGCATAAACATCTAATTTGGAGTGAACCAGCAAAACTCTGGGTTTTAGGTGAACTGGGTAAAATCTTAGGGTTTGAGGTCAACGTGTAAAAACCTCCAGTAGGGTTTTATGGAAGATCCTTGGCCAGTATGCCTAAACGTGGGTGCGTTGTGTTGACCCTTGCTCGTGAGAGCATAAACAGTCAGTCTCAGTGTAGGTTGTAAAGGTTGAAGGTGAACCTGATTTAAAACCTTAGGTTAGAGGTGAACCATGTGAAACCTCCTTAGTGAAATCTGGTACACTCAAGGGTTGAGTGCGGTTACCGGGAGTAGTGTAGACTTATCGTCGAACCACTATAAAATGACTGTGTTTGAGATTGTTATTTTGATTGAGTGATTTGCTTTAATACTTCCATATCTGAATATCTGATCACTCCTCACACACCTACACAGTCATATCTATCATGAACTAGCTTGCATACTGCTTACTTCTAAGATAGTTTGTGATTGGATCCTCTACCAGACTTGGAAGCCAGTAGAGTTACATTTGAGTAATCCTGATATTTACATGATCACAGGATTAGTGAAGTAGAATTTTTAAATAAAACATAAAAACTTTAAAAAGTCCTATTCACCCCCTCTAGGACATATTGGTATATTCCTTCTTCAACTAGTGTGGTCTTTATCGCAATTTCAATTGGTATCAGAGCGGGTCTCTCTTTAAGGGCTTCACCGACTAGAGAGTGATCTTGACTGAAGTTGGGAATATGGCCAAAGGAGAGGGCTCATCAGTCACTAGACCTCCAGTATTTGGCGGCTCAAATAATGAATACTGGAAGGCTAGGATGCACTACTTTCTGAGATCTTTAGATCATGGCGTTTGGGATATAGTTGAAAGTAGATATGTGCCACCAACTGAACAAATTGTACTTGACAATGGCACAACAATCACAAAACCCAAATCTAAAAAAAAGTAGACAGCATTTGACAAAGAAAGACAAACATCTGAAGCCAAAGCTATGAATGCTATCTACTATGCCGTGTCCCAGGATATATTCAATCAGATAAGTATGTGTGGGACATCCAAGGAAGCATGGGATTTATTGGAAACAACCCATGAAGGCACAACCTCTGTGAAGAGGTCCAAACTACAACTTCTGACTTCATAGTTTGAAGGTCTCAGAATGGAAGAGCATGAGACATTTATGGAGTTTTTCACCAAGTTGAATATTATTTGCAACTCCATGGGTGGATTGGGAGAGAAAGTTCCGGTACCGAAAATTTGTAAGAAAATTCTAAGATCCCTATTGAAACGATTTAATCCCAAGGTTACAACAATTGAGGAGTGTAGGAACATAGATGAAATGAAAGTAGAAGAACTAGTAGGTTCCCTACAAACTTTTGCACTACACTTTAAACAATCCCAAAAATCCAAAAACACTGTCCTAAAAACTTCAAAGAAAACAATTCATGAGGACGGTGAAAGTGAAAAGGAAGATGAAGATGAAGAAGTGGCTTTGCTGGCACAAAAATTCAGAAGATTCTTTCAAAAGAATCGTGGTCGGCCTTTCAAAGGAAGAAATGTGAACAACAAACCCTCTGTAGGCAAATATGGTAGAAGAACCGAAGAACCACAATGCTATGCCTGTCATGAGTATGGACCCCTGTCTACTGATTGCCCAAATAGAAAAACTAAGAGCAAGGCTATGGCTACTATGTGGGATGATACTGAGGAGTCAAATTCAGAATCTAGTGACTCAGAGAGCGACGGATATTAGAAATCATTGAAAATACTCATGATCTCCACCACTTCAATCATCCCCATTGAATCTGAGAACGAGAAAGAACAGCTAGCCACTAAATCATTTTCATCTGACAATGAGGAAACTGAAGAAAGAGAAGAAGAAGAAATCGAAAAGGATAAATTACCAGATGCCTATAATCAACTTTATATTCATAACATCAATATCCTTAAAAGACTCGGAATAGGGGAGAACAAAAGCAAGTTGCTGCAGAAAGATTTGGATAAAGCATTGGAAATCAACACACATTTGATAAATGATCTCCAGCAATATCATATGGATAATGATAGACTTGAACAAGTTAATATTCTTCTTAAAAATGAGTCTGAAAAACTGAACAAACAGGTTGAGCAATTAAAAGACGAAAATATGCTTCTTCAAAACGAAAATCATACACTCCTGTTTGATTTGGAAGAATCCAAGAAGATAGCCAAGATAAATTGCAAGTTTTCCCAGAGTGGCGAAAAGCTAGAAAAACTGTTAGGAATGAGAAGACCTGGAAAGGATAAAAGCGGTCTTGGATATGAAAAACATAAATCAAAGTCTGGAAATGCAGCTCCAAGAACTGAAAAATCTGCTGCTTCTCGAAGCAAAACTAGAACATCTCCAGCATGTTATTTGTGTGGTGATCTAGGACATTATAATTTTGAATGCATAACTCCCAAGGAGGACTCAACTTAACTCTGGTCAGAACAAATTAACAGCTAGAGAAATACCGAACTTCAAGAGTCCTCTTAAGAATATGGATAGAAGCAATGTCCTTACATCACCAACCAAATCAATTAACAAGGTAAAATGGGTAAGGAAGAATTAGTTCAGATCATGTATTAGAATCTGAACCAGTGCTAAAATGAAGATTTTTTTTTCTTTTTGCTGAGCTTCAAATGATATATCTGAGGTACTTCACCTCCATTATTTTTGTATAAACATTCAAATGTTTATAATTGTGTTGAGTACAATGTGTGTACATAATTTTGCTGAGTATACTGCTGATAGAGATTCGAAAAGTATACTTGAAGATCTGTCTGAATGCTGAAAACTGAAAATCTTCATCTTCGATGTGACTATCGATATGACATTCTCGATTTATCGATAGAAAGTCGATATTATCGACGGTCACTTAGGATATGAATCGTCGTATGGCCAAGAATGATATCGAAGACAAACTCGATAGAATCGATAAGCAACCTCTCGATATTATCGATACATTGGTCGATCATATCGACAGATGCCGCCCGATAAAAAGCCAGCGAAACGAAAAAGGGGGTTATTTTCTCAAGAGTCTCACTGTCACCTTCTCCACTCGATTCTCTCGATCAAATCAGTTGGAGCCACGTCGGACTACTCAAATCATTTTACAAATCATTCAACTTTTCATCACTTTTGAGGACGAGGTCAGGGTGTTATTGATCTTGTCCAGTTTGCCAGATAGTTGGGATAGTTTGGTGATTGCCGTGAGAAATTCTTTAGGGTCGACAAAGCTGAAATTCGATGATGTGGCCAGTCTAATTCTCAGCGAAGAATCTAGAAGAAAACCATCAGAAGTTTCAGGGAATTTAAGGAATGCTCTAAACGTCGAAGGAAAAGGAAGATCGCTGAACAAAGGAAGCAATAAGCACAGATGTTTTAAGTCAAGGAAAAAGTCTAAGGGACCGAAAGACAAGGACCGGTGTTGGCATTGCGAGAAGAAGGGGTACATGAAACATGATTGCAGGGCGCTTAAGAAACAAGAAAGAAGTTCTCAAGGTGGGAAGGATTCAGTGAATCTATCTCAGGAGAGTGATACAGAGGTGTTGATCTTGTCTCTTGATGTGAGGAATGAGTCTTCGGTCATATATTCAGGTGCTTCGTTTCATACCACTTCGTGTAAGGAAGTTCTGCATGATTATGTGTCAGGTGACTTTGGGAGAGTCTACTAGGGTGATGATGAGCCGTGCAATATTGTTGGAAAGGGAGATGTTCATATAAGTTAGAAAGATGAAACGACTTTAAAATTGAAAGATATTAGACTTGCATCGAGTTTGAAATGGAATTTGATCTCAGTGGGGCAGTTGGCCGATACCGGATATGTGACGATATTCACTAGTGATTCATGGAAGGTCACAAAAGGTGCCTTGGTGATATCTTGAGGTATGAAGGAAGGTATTTTATACGTGACTTCCAGATCGTATAGTTCACTCGCAGTCGCATCAACTGGAGCGAATGGGCAGTTATGACATCAGAGGTTGGGACATATGAGTGAGTGTTGAGGGTCAAATATTGGATATCAGACCTCATTTATTACCTGATTTATGAGCACGACTCTGTTTAACGGCTTGGTTTAACTGTGTATGTGATGCGAGGTGTAATTACGAACTGGGACTAAGAAAGGGTGTTTAAAGCTAGGATTTAACGCTCTGATGACACCAAGGCAAGGGACGGACCCCAGGGGACCTAGATCATCGAATTTACACACCGAAGATCCGCGAAAATCGAGAAACTGAAGTTCAAGTGGCCCGAAATTGGTTCAGAATGAAAGATCACAGGGTTCCCATTATCCGTTCAGGTCGAAACTTCATACATGCCCTGAGGGCCATAAATTAACCGTACAATTCGAATTTCATCCGTTCGATCCCTGTGGAAGTGACCCAACGGACAGATCAGCCCATAAACCATTGCTTTTGGGCCCACCTGCTATTTGGATATTCTTAAAAATTGGTCTCAACGGGTTAAATAAGCTGACAATATGAATGGACGGAGCGGATTTCTTGCATACATCAAGTGGGACCCACATGTATATTGAGTGTACATAAGGTGCACGTGCACCAGCCGTGCACCCTTACAGCCAAAGTCGGTCAGCTCACGCTGACCGACTGCTTCTTCTCCGAATCCAAAAACGCAACAACGTTTTCGCTATCGTCCGTCGGCCCTTCTCAATGGGGCTCACTCGACACCTGGAGTGATGATCTGAACCGTCCATTATATTAAGAGGGTGGGCGTGAACATCGCTTAGGTGGCGTAATCTCGGAAGATAATGGAGAGTGGATTTCAGCTGTTAAAACAGATGATTAACGGTGGAACGAAAGAATCAGTGGGCCACACGGAATTCAATATGAAACCAGTCAATTCTTACTGGTTTTTCGCCAACATTTCAGTAGACGGAGTGAATTTCATTGAAAACATCACTGCGGACACCACCGACCATCACAGCGCATGGGTACGCGATCTCTGTTTCGCAACAGAGGTTGCGGTCCTCTCTTGTGGGCCACCATCAGGGCCCATTGGCTTAATCAGGGCCGTCCATTAGGAGCCTAATGGCCCTATAGTTCAAGCCTAAGTGTCCTTTTCTCTCCATGCGTGCGAGTATGCGTTAATCGTGATCAACAGAAGGATGGACAGCGGAATGAATTCTTCCCTGAGCTGCATCGACAGACAGCCAAAACCGGTTGTCTACCCGAAAATTCCAAGGAGAAGTTGATGAATGGAGTGGATCTCCTGTCTGAGCTCTAGAATTGGCCCCGAAGAATTTCATCATAAGCAATCGTTCTCCTGTGCAACAGGGAGTGCGTAAGAGCTTCTTACGCACTTCCAGCCACCGTCTCCTTTGAAGCTATAAAAAGAGAGAGAATTGACGGCTAGGGGGCATCGGGGATTAAAGGAGGTTGGCTAGGGATCCGACGGCAGTGAAGAAGAGAGAGAGAGACAGAGAGAGAAAGGGGAGAGTTTTTAATTGTTAATTTTTTATTTATTTGTTTTTTTTCTTTCCTTCTTCTAATTTTAAGAGATAGTCCACTCATGTGTGGCTAAACCTCTTAGCTAGGGCTAAGAGGTGAAGCTTGTGGTGAGATGAGAGTTTTCATTACATTTTTGTCGTTTTTGTCGGTTTTTTTTTTTTTTTTTTTTTGTTATCTTTCCCAAATCATTCAACTTTTCATCTGTCATATGGGAAAGGACAAAGGGTAGCGTCCGGCCCTGGGGAATCTTCAATAGCCACCCGACGAAAAGTACTCGCCTCGAGAGTCAGGGTGAGGGTCCCAGAAAGTGGGATCCCCACACTACAGAGAACGAGACAGACCCCACATGGTGGGTCCCAGATCGAATCGCTGGCACCACCTCCTCCAACTGGAGCAAGTTCACGACCACCCAAATACATGGGCAGGAAGCTTATTCAAGAGAGAAGGGTAGACAGGGAGTGCCTCAAACCGTACAAATTGGAACCCCTATTTGCTGCAATAGATTGGCTGCCTGTTCTGAACGTTGGTGGGCCATGCCAACTTGAGAGAACACGCAACTTCCTTGCTGCGTGTCATTCACTAGTGGCTGACCCTCCTTTGTTCATGGTATCTTTGGGTGGTGATGACGCGTTTATCACGCCGGCTACAATAACTGAAACTATCGGACTCAACATGGTCCCGGAAGGTATCTTAGAGATGGATCTTGATAACATGGACATACGATCCAGGGTTACTAAGTATCTTTGCAATGGTAGGGACATCCCCAACATCAAGGGAATGCATTAAAAGCCATATGGATCACAGATTTCGGATCTTGCATGGTATCTTCGCTACCAACATCTATCCCAGAAGCACCAACAGGTCCGATCTCACCGGCCTCATGACCATGATCGTATACTCAGTTGCCAGAGGATCAAAGATCTGCCTTCCATCTCTAATTATGTCTCAGTTGGTAAACACCATCCACACATCTAGGGACCTCCATCTGCCATACCCCTGGATTATCAGCATGATATGCAACAAAATCGGGTTCCTATCAACTACAGATCCGGTATTCACACTCCAAGTTTTCAATAAAAGAAATATCTGAAAAATGGATTTGAAGTTTCACGAGTATAAGGAGAACCTTGAGGAAGTAATCCAGGCGGAAAAGTTGAAGGAGAAGGTGGTGATCCTATGGAAGGGGCTGCAATGGCTGAAGATGCACCTCCTGGACCTGATCTAGCTCTGTTCACGTCGTCAGCCGAGTATGGCAAAAGGTTCAAAATGGATAGGATGGGAGCAATTCAGAAGGACATCCACTCAGTCAAAGAAAGGCTTACAGTCCTGGAAAGAATGGTTCAAGGAGTGCAGAGCACGGTACAATAGCTGATGGATTTGATGATGTACCGACGGGACGACACGATGCCATCTCATTTTGCTCCATAAGGCCGGTTCATGCATGCTATCATAAACACTTTACTCTTAACTCACGTTTGAACATCAGTATCTTTTTGGATGTTCTTCGCTATCATTGGTGTGTATGACAGCCTTCTAGATGTGCACAGTTTTTTTTCTATTGGGTTGTATATGCCTACTGCTGGGCTAATGCCAATGAATGTTGTTGGGTGCCCATATATGGGCATAATATTTTATTTTGGTTACTGCTGTGTGGAGCAGTCTATTTTTTTTTGGACTGAACAGTTTTTTTTTGGGCTTGGGATTTACTGCTGTCTAGGGCAATTTTGGTTCTTTTATGGCTGAATATAATGCTCAACCTTTTTCCTGCCATATTTGTGTCACGTTCCCCTGGTTTATCAAGTTATGGATTGCATATGATTAAAAACTGCTATACAACTGCTCTATCCTATCTAATATGCATTCATGAATTCTGAAATTGATGTTTGATTCAATTGAGTTAAACCTTTTATACATCAATTTTCTGCTTCTACCTGATTGGTTCTCCCAAGAATTTCATGCTTCAGTCAATATCACCTGAGATATCTTTGTCAATGACTGACAAAAAAGGGGAGAACATTTACAAACACCCCGAATGGAAATTTTATATATGCTTAGATGTTGTTGCAGGTGTTAGGGGGAGCAGCTGCATCAAGAAAGGGGGAGTTTACAAGTCAGGGGGAGTAGCTATTGGGGTGTGTACATGGGGTAGAAATTGTAAAATTGTGTAAAAGCATGTACACACAATTCTAGGGTGTGTTTGTCTAGGACATTCTAGGGTGTTTTAGGGATTTTGTCACATAATTGACAAAGGGGGAGATTGAAAGTGCCCTGGTTTGTCAAGTTACGTGAGTGTTGAGTCAGAGTGTCTACAGAGCGATCAATTCAAGCGTTTGCCTCAACCGCATGTGTGTAAGCTCGTCACAGGTAAAACTAAAACCTCACATCCCATATCCCAAAACACCAGGTGAAGAAAACCCTTAAAAACAAGATAGAAATCATAGGATTTTTGGGTGAGAAAACTTTTTTAAAAATACGAATATCTCTAAGTTTTTCTCACCTTGTCGATTGTATCAGAACACCCTCAATATGATCGACCTGCTTTGTCAATGTCCTCGATACCTTAATAATATTATCGATGTGAGGACCAAAAATGTCCAGCAACTAAATATTCATCTGGACGGATTTATCGATGTATCGATACACTTATCGATATCATTGATATAAGCACTAAATATGTCCAGTAACTTCACAACATATCTAGACGAATTATCGATGTATCGATACACCTATCGATATCATCGATATTCAAATCTCTAGTCTATCGAAGAATGGCTCGATAAGATCGACAGACAGATTTCCGACACCCCTGTTTTTTAATGAAAATCTCAAATTCCTTTGATATATCGATGCTCTTCCGATATGATCTGAAATCAATTATCGATAACATCGAAAGTCCATCGATGATATTGATCGAGGGTGCGCATTTCTTACAACAGATATTTCAGGTTATTTTTAACTATGATCGGGGGCCCTTCGATAAAGTTGATATTCAAATATCGATGATATCGGCACCAGGACGATTGCATCGAATAAGGTCATAAATCGTCCAGCAAGCTTAAAGACAAATTCGCTGGATTTATCAATGCATCGACTCTAATATCAATATTATGACATTCAAATTTCGATGATCTTGACGGTTCCCCGATCATTCATGAAAACCTGAAATATTTCAAAGTCAAGTCTCTCTCATTTTTCAAGTGTCGATGGATGATCTTGTCATCAATGGAATCAGAGTTCGAAATCCAATAACATTGACAATAGTTTCGATTCATCGACCAATTGGCAAAGAGTTTTAAAAGCGTATGACATTGAGTCCGAGTCATTGAGTAGACCATCGATGGTATCGAGAGTATACGCTTGATGATATCGAACCTGCTCGATGATATCGAACTCTGTCATAAATGTGACCGTTTTATATCCGTTGGAACTTTTTGCCTATTTATAGAGGACTTGTCTTTTGTTGCTGAGAGAGAAAGTCGAGAGAGCTTTTGTGTGTTTTAACTTATATCCTATACCTAAAGCCCTTTCTATCAAGGGAGTTCATCCTCCAATCCACCCTCACCATTGACATTCAATAGAGTGGATTGGGGAATGAACTTCCGCATTCAAGGATCTTCCAGCTACTACCTTAATGGCAAATCATTAAGCTGGGATGCCTTGAATGCCTAGATGATTGGAACTACTCTATCTTCCTTATAGGAAAATCTTTAGAGAGTAGGATTCCATCATAACCTTGACCCAACCCAAAGCCGAGTATTGGTACATCATTTTGTGTTGTGGATCAAGGGAGCAGAAGACTCTTCATAACAAGGAGGAGGAGATCTTCGACATTGAGCCAAGCAGGACTTATCAGCTTATTTATAAGTATTCAGAGTCCAAGGGGACACTTGTGATCATTCCTTTCTAGGATTGGGTCTTAAGTGGTTCTCACCCTTTGAAGTCCTCAAGGAGGCCTCCGGTAGGAGTGTACATGGTGGGTGCGTTGTGTGAACCCTTGCTCTGTGGAGAGCATAAACATCTGGTTTGGAGTGAACCAATAAAACTCTGGGTTTTAGGTGAAGCGGGTAAAACCTTAGGGTTTAAGGTCAACCGTGTAGAAACCTCCAGTAGGGTCTTATGGAAGATCCTTAGCCAGTGTGCCTAAACGTGGGTGCATTGTGTTGACCCTTGCTTGTGAGAGCATAAACACTCAACCTCAGTGTAGGTTGTGAAAGTTGAAGTGAACCTGATTTAAAACCTTAGGTTAGAGGTGAACCATGTGAAACCTCCTTAGTAACATCCGGTACACTCAAGGGTTGAGTGCGATTATCGAGAGTGGTTTAGACTTATCATCGAACCACTATAAAATGATTGTGTTTGAGATTGTTATTTTGATTGAGTGATTTGCTTTAATACTTCCATATCTAAATATCTAATCACTCCTCACACACCTACACAGTCATATCTATCATGAACTAGCTTACATAATGCTTACTTCTAAGATAGTTTGTGATTGGATCCTCTACCAGGCTTGGAAGCCAGTAGAGTTACATTCGAGTAATCCTGATATTTGCATGGTCATAGGATTAGTGAAGTAGGATTTTTTAAATAAAACATAAAAACTTTAAAAAGTCCTATTCACCCCCCTCTAGGACATATTGGCATATTCCTTCTTTAACTAGTGCGGTCTTTACTGCCATTTCAAAGACCTCAAGTGTTGAAACGAGGTATCTTTCACTCAGTCTACCACTTGAGCTATGGATTAGGGTGACATTTTAATGGATATGATACAAAGCATGGTTAATAACTTGACCTTATTATAATCTATATGGGGTGATGTAATTAGGACTACAATTCACATCCTAATTAAATCCTACGTAAGGCTATAAATAAAACTAATTCTTTATTAGGAGAAGTGCAATTTACAATACTTCCATATTTGGGATTTATAACCCATAAGAAAAAAGCTTGATCTTAAGACAGTAAATTATTTCTTAATATTATAGCTAGAAGGGTTTCTTCGAATGCGATTAGAATGATATACATAAAAAATTGGGAGTGTGAGTCCCAAGAATGTTATGCTTGAGGATGAACAAACTATTATGCCAACAATAATAATGTCTAGTAACATGATGACTCTTCCTGCTATTAAGCTGGAAATTGATATGAATCATCATGAATATCCTCAGTTAAAGCCCATTGTAAAAGAACACTGACTCATTGCAAAACAATATGTCATTAAGGATATCTTGAAGAGAGAAAATTTGTAACAACAAATAATTACTTTGTCTATTTGTAAGAGCACAAGCTATATAGGTGTGGAAGGGGACTTTATATCCTTTGTATGAGCCAAACAATGTGCTCACTATTCTCAATAATTTATGCCACATAGTTTGATTTCAAGTCCATAAAAGACAATGATGTCTAAGATGAAAGTGCCCTTATAAGTGCCCTTGTTTGACAATTACTGTGAACGGGTGGTCAGACAGTCTGCAGGACATCAAAAGAAGATCAAGCCAAGTGTCTGCCTCAATCGGATGTGTGGAACCTCGCCATAGGTAAATCATAGCCTCACATCCCATAACCCAATACACCAGGTGAATTAAACTCTTAAAACAAGATAGACATCTTAGAGTTTTTATGGTGAGAAAACTTTTTCAAAATATGAAAATCTCTAAGTTTTTCTCGCCCTGTCGATTCTATCAGAGTACCCTCGATATGATCGACCTACACTGTCGATGTCCTCGATACCTTAACAATATTATCGATAAGAGGACCAAAAGTGTCCAGCAACTAAAAACTCATCTGGATGGATTTATCGATGTATCGATACACCTATCGATATCATCGATATAAGCACAAATATATCCAACAACTTCACAATATATCTGGACGAATTATCGATATATCGATACTCATATCGATATCATCGATGTTCAAAACTCGAGCCCATCGAGAGTGGCTCGATAAAATCGACAAGCAGATTTCCGGCGCCCTTGTTTTTTTAATGAAAATCTCAAAATTCATCGATATATCGATGACCGTCCGATATGATCTGAAATCCAATATCGATTAGATCGGACGTCCATTGATGATATCGATGGTGGGCGCGCATTTCTTACAGCGGTTATTTCAGGATGTTTTTAACTATGATCGGGGGCCCTTCGATTTAATCGATATTCAAATATCGATGATATCGACACCTGATCAATTGCATCGAACTAAGCCATAATTTGTCCAGCAAATTCAAAGATAAATCTGCTGGAATTATCGATGTCTCGACTCAGATCTCGATATCATTGACATTCAAATTCCGATGACCTCGATGGTTCCCCCGATCATTCATTGAAACCTGAAATATCTCAAAGTCAAGTCTCTCTCAATTTTCATGTGTCGATGGATCGAATCTGTCTTCGATGGAATCGGAGTTCGAAATTCGATGACATCAACTATAGCTTCGATTCATCGACCAATTGGCAAAGAGTTTCAAAAGCGTATGACATCGAGTCCGAGTCATCGAGCAGACCATCGATGTCATCGAGAGTATACGCTCGATGATATCGTACTCTGTCATAAATGTGACCGTTTTATATCCGTTGGAACTTTTTGCCTATTTATAGAGGACTTGTATTTTGTTGCTGTGAGAGAAAGCAAAGAAAGCTTTTGAGTGTTTCAACTTATATCCTATACGTAAAGCCCTTTCTCTCAAGGGAGTTCATCTTCTAATCCACCCTTACCATTGATATTAAATAGAGTGGATTGGGGAATGAACTTCCGCATTCAAGGATCCTCCAGCTACTACCTTAATGGCAAATCATTATGCTGGGATGCCTTGAATGCATAAGAGAGGAACCACTCTATCTTCCTTATAGGAAAATCTTTAGAGAGTAGGATTCCATCTCACCCTTGACCCAACCCGAAGCCAAGCATTAGTATATCATCTTGTGTTGCAGATCAAGGGAGCTGAAGACTCTTCGTCAACAAGGAGGAGGAGATCTTCGGCGTTGTGCTTAACGGGACTCATCAACTTATCTGTAAGTATCTAGAGTCCAGAGGACACTTGTGATCATTCCTTCCTAGGTCTTGGTCCTAAGTGGTTCTTACCCTTTAAAGTCCTTAAGGAGGCCTCTAATGGGAGTGTACGCAGTGGGTGCACAGGGTGGACCCTTACTCTTGTGTAGGGCATAAACTGTTAGGTCCTTGTGTAGGTCCTTGACCGGTGTGGTCTAAAATTTGGGTGCGTTGTTTGGACCCCTGCTCTATGGAGAGCATAAACATCTGGTTAGGAGTGAACCAGTAAAACTCTGGGTTTGAGGTGAACCGCGTAAAATCTCTGTAAAGGTTGAAGGTGAACCTGATTTAAAGCCTTAGGTTTGAGGTGAACCCTGAAAAACCTCCTTAGTGAAATCCGGTACACTCAAGGGTTGAGTGCGACAGCCGGGAGTGGAGTAGACTTATCGTCGAACCACTATAAAATGACTGTGTCTGTGATTGCTTCTCTATATGTGTGATTCATGTCAATGCATTCATATTCATATATCTGATCACATCTCACACACATACACAGTCATATCCAACATAGATTAAGTTGCATATTGTTATCTCTTGATTAGTCTGTGATTGGATCCTCTACTTGGCTTGGAAGCCAATAGAGTTACATTTGAGTAATCCTGATAGTTGCATATCTATAAGGATTAGTGTAATAGGATTTTCAATAACTCATAAATCTTTAAAAATTTCTATTCACCCCCCTCTCAGACATATTGGCATATTCCGACTTCATCTCAAGCGGTCTTCACCGCTATTTCAATTGGTATCAGAGCGGGTCTCTCTTTAAGGGCTTCACCGCTTAGAGAGTGATCTTGACTGAAGTTGGGAATATGACCAAAGAAGAGGGCTTATCAGTCACTAGACCTCCAGTATTTGACGGCTCAAACTATGCATACTGGAAGGCTATAATGCACTACTTTCTGAGATCTTTGGACCACGATGTTTGAGAGATAGTTGAAAATGGATGTGCCACCAACAGATCAAGTTGTATTAGATAGTGGCACAACTATCACAAAACCCAAATCCAAAGAGATGTGGACGGCGTCTGATAAAGATAAACAGACTTCTGAAGCGAAAGGTATGAACGCCATCTACTGTGTCGTGTCCTAGGATATATTCAATCAGATAAGTATGTGTGGGACATCAAAAGAAGCATGGGATTTACTGGAAACAACCCATGAAGGCACAAGTACTGTGAAGAGGTCCAAACTTCAACTATTGACCTCACAGTTCGAAAGTCTCAGAATGGAAGAGCATGAGACATTTAAAGAGTTCTTTACAAAACTGAATATCATTTGTAACTCCATGGGTGGATTGGGAGAGAAGGTTCCGATTCCTAAAATTTGTTGAAAAATTCTAAGATCCCTACCGGAGCGATTCAATCCCAAGGTAACAACAATTGAGGAGTGTAGGAAAATAGATGAAATGAAAGTAGAAGAACTAGTAGGTTCCCTACAAACTTTTGAACTACACTTTACTCAATCCAAAACAACTGTCCTAAAAACTTCTAAGAAAACATTATATAAGGACAGTGAGAGCGAAAATGAAGATAAAAATAATGAAGTGGCTTTGCTTGCACAAAAATTCAGAAGATTCTTTCAGAAGAATCTCGACCATCCCTCTAGAGGAAGAAAGGTGAACAACAAACCTCCTACAGGCAAATTTGGAAGAAGAACCAAAGAACCACAATGCTATGCCTGTCAGGAGTATGGACACCTATCAACCTAATGCCCAAACAGAAAAACTAAGGGCAAGGCAATGGCTGCCACGTGAGATGATACAGAGGAGTCAAATTCAGAATCTAGTGACTCAGAAAGCAATAGAGATAAAAAATCATTGAAAATTCTCATGATCTCCACTACTCCAATCATTCCCACTGAATTTGAGAACAAGGAAGAACAGCAAGCCATGGAATCATTTCCATCTGATAATGAGGAATCTGACGAAAAGGAAGAAGAAGAAGAAAAGGATAAACTACAAGATGCTTATAATCAACTCTACATCCATAGCATAAATATCCTTAAAAGACTTGGTATATCTGAGAACAAAAGGGAATTACTGCAAAAAGATTTGGATACAACTCTAGAAATCAATACACATCTAATCAATGACTTACAACAATATCACTCAAATAATGATAAACATGAAAGAATAAACATCTTCCTGAAAATAGAATCTGATAAACTGAACAAACAGGTTGAATTGCTAAAAGATAAAAATAGATTCCTTTCAAATGAAAATCATACACTCCTGTTTGATCTGGAAGAATCCAAGAAAATAGCCAAGATAAACTACAAGTTTTCCCAAAGTGGCGAAAAGTTATAAAAACTGTTAGGAATGGGAAGACCTGGAAAGGATAAAAACGGCTTAGGATTTGAAAAAGTTAAGCCAAAGACTGGAAATGCAACACCTAGAACTGAGAAATCTACTGCATCTGGAAGCAAAATCAGAATAACCCCAGTATGTCATTTGTGTGGTGATTCAGGTCATTATAAGTTTGAATGCATAACACCAAGGAGGACTCAATCGAGCTCTGGTCAGAATTATGGTAACAAATTCTTAACCAGAGAAATACAGAACTTCAATAGTCCTCTTAAGGATATGGATAGAAGCAATGCCCTTGCATCACCACCCAAATTGATTAACAAGATGAAATGGATAAGGAAAAATTAGTTTAGAATGAGCATCTAAAATTTGAACATGTGCTAAAATGAGGAAATAGTTTTGCTGAGCTTCAAATGATATATCTGAGGTACTTCACCTCCATTGCTTTTGTATAAACATTCAAATGTTTATAGTTTTGATGTACAAAGATTGTACATAATTTTGTTAAGTATACTACTGATTCATAAAAATGCTGAAGATATGCTTGAAGTGTCGTCTATTGCTAAAATCTGAAAAACATTCACTTCCGATACTTTAGCTAATCTGTCATGGGTATTCTCGATCAAATTGATAGAATGGTGATACTATCGACGTCGCATCAGAATCTGAAAAGTCACTTGATCGAGAATACTATCGGAGCTATTATCGATAATATCAAATGAGGATCATCGATATAATCAAAAGTAAGATCGATAAAATCGATGTCTGGCGCCCGATAAAAGACAGTCGATCGGAAAAATCTTATTTTTCTTGGAAAAGCCATTTTTTTTGCTCGAATCCTCAGCTTGAAGACTATTGGTGGGTCCCAGAAGCCTTGACAGAAACGGGTATTATCCTTCCATTCCCTCAATTTCAGAGTTTATCTCACTTTTGGTCGAGTATTTTCTGTTTCATTAAAAGAAGAATTTTGTCCCCTTTCCCCAAATTTTCAAACCCTCTTTTTGTCCACATGGGAAAAGACAAAGGGAAAGCATCCGGACAAGTGAAACCTTCAAAAACCTCTCGACAAAAAGTGCTTGCCTCTAAGAATAAAGCAAGTGTTCCCGAATGTGGGATCCCCACAAGGCAACACTCAAGACATGGTGGGTCCCAGTCGGAAGAGCAGGCACCTCCTCCAGTGCAAGTCAATCCGGTCTTGGCAAGATTTGCAGGGAGGAAAGTCATTCTCGAAAGGAAAGTCGATAGAAGCTGTTTAATTCCATATAATCTGGAATCTCTATTTGAGGCCATATATTGGTCACCAGTTCTCAACTTTGGTGGATCATATCAGCTTGAACGGACTTACCAATTCTTCGCTGCCTGTCACTCTTCGACATCTGATCCTCCATCTATCTCCGTAACTATAGATGGTGATGATGTGCTGATTACTTGTGAGACCCGACCCTAGTTCTCATGTATGCATGTGTGTGTGTGAGTATGCATCTTGTTCATCATGGTCTCACGGTCCTATCGGTCGAATTCCGGTGACCCACGACCCTCAAATTATGTTTGCAGTCACCTTGAGTTTAGTCATATAGACCTGACTCGGATCGACCTAAGACCTATGTCATCTCGTTCGTATCGTCGTTGCGGTTTCAACGACGTGTCTTGTGCGTCAATCCGACCTATGGATCAAAAGTTATGAGCATTTCATCATATGGCCCACTTTTTGTACAAATGCATGTGAACCACCTCCGTGGCACAATTTTCCATACACACTATACACACACACACTATACTATTACATGGAATAAACACTACCCACCCTAAACACTACCCACACCTAACCTACCTTAGCAACATTGTTATTGTCACCATAGGTTATGATTACTTCCCTTAAAAAGCTTTTCCCTCTCTTTCCCTCTCATTTTTCTCTCTTCTCTTCTTCTCCAATAACTTCCCTTCCATCTCCCTCTCTTCTCTTGCCCCATTTCCCCTTTAATCATCTAAATCTAACCATCTAAATCCAATCTCACCCATTGATATGGATCCCTTGGTGCACTAGGAGCTAGGAGGTCCAAGTTTGGAGCAATCTAAGGTGGGTGTACTCCTAGGACTTAGGATTTCTATTTCATATCCTTAGATCTCTTTTGTGAGAAGTGTAGGACCCACCAATCCATGGTGGAGATCCTACATCACCTCTTAGTTGTGGCCAAATGACCTATTTGATGCATGCATGTCCATGCATGGGGTTTTCCCTCTATAGGCCCTCATCATGGAGGATTACTTGAATTCCATAGCATGATAGGTCATCTAGACCCTAGAATCATGGTTGGGATGTCATCCCAACCATTGATCTTGAATCTAGAACATGCATGTGGTGGATCTTTATTGTAACATATGAATAGAAGGAATGTATGGTGTGATTGATGAAGGGGAGGGCCTCAATGTGGCGGAGCCCCTCCTCTTGTGGCCGATTCCTTATTTTATTTTATTTTACTTTATTTTTTCTTTATGATAGAATTCTGATCTTGCATGTGCAGCCCACCTTGTAGGCCAACAAAAATCCAGACCAGCGGACACCCATAGCAGTTCATCCTTAGATATGTGGCCCCAAAATCCACCTAAATGGGACACATGCAAGGGGTATTTGATGATGGGGAAGCTCTGGACATTTGTGGGGCCCACTGGGGTGGTCCACCACACAAATTCCTGGGGTTAAATCCCATGGAAAACCATGTTTATATTTTAATCATTTCTATTACATGTTGCTGTCCAAATCTGCCTGGATAGATTTTTGGGCCACCTTGGGGCCTGATTTATGGGTCTTTGGTGGAAATAGTGAAACAAAATAATATGTGATTATTGTAGCCTTATGACCCACCTACAACCATACCAAATTTCAGCCCCATTTGACCTTCATTGGGGTCCCAAAGGTGTGGTCCAAGTGAGGTGGACAGTCTGGATTTTCTGCACTGTTCCAGCAACATTCCACCCTGTATAGGTTGGAATTCCGAAATTTATTAAAATACTTTTGGTGTCTAAAAATTTTGAAAATTTACAGAGAGCTGGTTCACTCATGGTAGGACCAACATACAAAATTTTGGGGCCAATGGACACCTGTACACACCATGGTGGTGGCTGGACCGGCCCATTACAATATGGTGTCCAGATCAGTCCGATTTTCAGGATGGATTGATTTCTTTAAATAAATTAAAATATTTTTAAATGTCTAAAAATTATGAAAATTTGTAGAGTTGTTTTCTACCCATGGTGGGACCTACCTACCAAGTTTCAGAGCTAATGGACCCCTGTACACACCGTGGCGAGGGCCTAACTGGCCCACCACATTGGGACGTCCAGGTCTGTCCGATTTTCTGGACAGACTGTTTTGTTCAAATTAATTAAAATACTTAGGAATATCAAAAAATTCTGAAATTTTGTGGGGGTGTGTCCCACCTATGGAAGTCTCACTCTGTAAAATTTCAGCCCCAACTGACCTCATTTGGGCATCCAAAAGAATGGGCCAAGATGGTTGGCTTGCCAGAATTTTCTGCTGTGCAGTCCAGCAATATGCCTTGATAAAAATTATAATTCAAAAATGTTTCCTCTGATGGTGGGCCACCTTTTTGGGTTTCCTCTTATTGTATGCATGATGAGGGACCTTGGCCCTCAATTTTTAGAGTTTTAGAGGCCCTGGGCCCACTCCAATGGAGTGCCCAAATTTAGGACAGCAACATGTTATAATTATGTTTAGCCTTTGGGCTGAAATTTTGAGGAGTGGGGCCCAACACATTGTGAAGAATCTTAGAGGTAATAATTTATACCTTTAGTTCCTTAAATGTTGGGCTTAATAAATGCACTTTTGAGGCCCACCACAGTTGATTTAATTGGGTCCATGAATGTAGCTAGTTGTTGAACTCTTTAGGCCCAATTGGGCTGGAACTTTCCAGATAAGCTCATTAAACTTGTGGGCCATTTTTACCATACTATTGTGTTGGATTAGCGGGCCGGACTACACAAGTATATGGGCCCTTGGTTGCCCACCAAATCAACTCTATACTTGGGCCGGGTTGTAGGCCCAACTTACTTGACTAAGAGCATGACATTTGCCCATGTGATTTGAGCAATGGGCTGCCCACTAGGCCACCACAATATATGGGATTAGTGGCCCTTATGTTGGGCCCTAATCTTTCCCCTATGGGCCCATAGTGGTATATATGGGTTGGGCTATATGTGTTCCCCTTGGACCCATATTTTGGTTAGGCCTTGGGCCGCATTTCTGAAGCCCAACATGAATGTATGTGGTATGTAATGGCTGCCCATTTCTTATTTCTAAAGTTGTGTGGGCCTTGGGCCTTGATCCGTAATCAATTGGAGATGGGCTACCTCTTGGGGACCAATTGTGGTTGGATGTCCACATTAGTGGCCCTAAGGTAGGCCCATGGGCTTCTATGGATGGTTAAAGGCCCACCATAGATCCTTGCTAGGCTTGTTTCATCTATTTTGGCCCATATCATTGTTCTCCTTAGTCTCGTGGGCTACCCCAGGTATATGGGCCCCCACTAGAGGTTGTATTCCTTATGAGGAATTGGTTAAGTACCTAGACCCTTCATGGTTAGGTAGAGAGTTCATCTTCACCTCATTGGCACCCCTATTCATCTTCATGGCCCACTCCCATACGCATCATATGCATGCTTGGTTGAGGTATGATTGACCATGGTTGTGTCATTGTGTAGGACATGTTGGTATCTCCCCGAGAGATGGATGCTTGGGATTGATGCATGGGTGATTGTGTAATTCATGCATCTGACATTGCATAGCTTATGGATATCCGCCCTTACTTCATCAGGGCCTTGTCTTCACAGGGGTATTCGTGGATGGCCATATGTGTGGACACCAGAAATATTAGTTGAGCATACCAGGTGCATAGGATGCCCATGGGTGAAGTTTCTAAAATTTCCATGGTACCAACGATCTGCTCCAACGCCGTGACCGGGTGGAATATATGAGCGCATGAGGGCCTTATACCATTAGGCCGCGACTCCCACTGTCGTGTAGTCGGTTTGGATAGGGGTGTGGCCTTACCTGCCTGATGTGAGGAGGCATTGCTAATTCGAGTCGACCGGCTCGTAAATGGGTCCGCTACCTTGAGGGCTCTGTGGCCTTGTTGGTGATTAGTCTACGATTCCTCGTACGTCATTATCCACAGGTGGGTAGTGAGGTCTCTTACGCTCGATTTTTGACCGCATTACGGGTATCGGGGTAGCTCAGAGCAGCTTATTCATGATAATCGGATCCAGAATGTAATAGACCCTGGTGATTTCCTTATGATCGGAAATGTACATGACTTGTGATTTGGATATGAGCACTGACATTACTTGCATTGCATTAGCATTAGTTGTACAAGCCCCTTCATGCATTGCCTTGGCATGACACCCAGTACTCATTACATCTTATTCATGATAAGTCTGGGTAAGGCTAGTGATATTCTCATTGATCATGCTTCTCTTCTTGTATCTCCTACTACTCTTCTGTGCACCATTATCACACACCTATACCACCCTCTAAGCTTCTATAAGCTTATGCACGATGATGCGGGACACCCTGGAAGGCAGGCCGACATAGCTGAAATAGAGCATGGAGTAAAGTGAGCATTTGAGGACTCAGTGTTCTTGACCTTTCTCTCTTTTCCTTTTATCTCATGTATGTCCTTTTGGACCTTATGGATGATTGTAAAAGTTCAAATTTATAGTGGATTTTGCGATGTGTGCCTTTGTTATTCTCAGATGTACTTGTTGTGATCTTGGGTATGCTCGTATTGGTAATGATTATATTATTATGAAAAATCCTCCTTGTAGGATCCCAGGATCGGAACCTGCCTCAGGAGCCGAGAATGGGGTACTATGGAGGCTATTACGGCCAGAACCGGCCATCGGGTTCCTATGATTCCGGTTACCAAGTCTGGGGCGTGACAGGAGTTGGTATCAGAGCAAGCAAGTAATTCTGGAATAACTCAGGATAAAATCGCATGTCTGCCAAGAATATAGGACAAGTAGTGTCCCGAGATTCTTCTCTTCGCTCCGTATTGAGCCTATAATTATCTTGATTCCTTGCGACGTCATTATTTTGTAGACGATTACGCGTGGACGTGGCGCTCGTGGTCGTGGCACCCGTGGTCGTGGCGCCCGTGGTCGTGGTGCCCGTGGACGAGGCGCCTGAGGTACCCATCCTACTCGAGCACATCCTGCTCCCGTTGTTGGGGACCCGATTCCTGAGGTCCCTATCTGGCCATCGGGTTCCTGTGATTCCGGTTACCGAGTCTAGGGCGTGACATTACTCTAGGGTCTGTTGCAGGAATATTCAATCTTATCTTATCTCCTATAGGAATCCCTAAGATAGATATGGAAGATCCTGAAGTTCGGTCCAAAGTCACTAAATTTCTATGCCATAATCGTGATGTTGAGTGGTACCATGGGAATGCCCTGAAAGTGAAGTTCATGGAACCACGTTATCGTGTCTTGCGTGACATTCTCGCTTCGAATATTTACTCTAGAGGCTCCAACAGGTCCGACCTCACTGGTTTCATGATTATGATAATCTATTCAATCGCTGCTGGTGTCAAGATCTATCTGCCTACCCTGATTGTGTATCAGTTGGTGTATGCTTTTCATAGGGATAGAGACATTCTCCTACTATATCCCTGGATCATTAATACAATCTGTAATGCCATAGGATTCCCTACTACTAATGATCCTGTTCTTCCTCTTCAAATCTTTAATAAAAGCAACATTTGAAGGATGGATCTGGGGTTTCACAAGTACCCTGAGGAACCTCTGGAGGAAGGCACTTATGTGGAGGAAGAAGGTAGGGCTGGCGACGCTCCCATGGAAGGGACTGGGGAGTTTGGGCATGAACCGTCTGCATTACATCAAGCACCATCCACATCAGGGGCTGGGCATACGAAGAGATTCAAGCTTCATCAAGACAAGCTTGACGCTATTCACCGTGATGTCTCTCAACTTAGGGAGTCAATGAACGAGAGGCTTACTGTTCTAGAAAGAATGGTGCTAAGTGTGCAGCAAACCGTCCAACAGTTGGTGGATGTGATGACTTACCGCCGGGACGACACAGCACCATCCCACTCCGTTCCATGATGATGATCACTACTGGCTATCACATACACCCCACTCTTATCTCCGCGTATGAATATTTGTATCTTTTTTAATATTCTACACCTGTCTGTGTGTATGTGGAAACTAACTAATCTGGTATTTTTTTTAAAAATTGTATGTCTATGGTTGGATTGAACAGTTTTTTTTAGGCTTGGGATTCACTGCTGTCTGAGGCAGTTTTGGTTCTTTTATGGCTGAAATGAAATTCACATCTTTACTGCCATACTTATGTTTTGAATAATTTGATTATGACTGCATATAACTCTTATCTTTAATGCCATAACTGTTTTCGATTCCCCCGGTTTATCAAGTTATGGACTGCATATGGTGTCATTGCATGAACAATATATCTGCTATGCATTCATAAAATCTGAATTTGATACCTTGCTTAAAAATTGGATGAAACTGTTATGCATCAATTGTTCTGCTTCTACCTGTTCTTTCTCCCATGAAATTCATTCTTCAGTCAATATCACTTACTGTACCTTTGTCAATGACTGACAAAAAGGGGGAGAATAGTTCAAAACACCTCGAGCGGAAAATTGTGTATCTATCTATGTTTATGCAGGTGTTAGGGGGAGCAGCTGCAAGAAAGGGAGAGTTTTGAAGTAAGGGGGAGCGGATACTTCTAGAATGTGTACATGGGTTAGAAAACATTGTAAAATTGTGTAAATGCATGTACACACAATTTAGGGTGTGTCTAGAAGTATTCTAAGGTATTTTGGGTATTTTATCACGTAATTGACAAAGGGAGAGATTGAAAGTGCCCTTATAAGTGTCCTTGTTTGTCAATTATTGTGAACGGGTGGTCAGACAGTCTGTAGGACATCAAAAGAAGATCAAGCTAAGTGTCTGCCTCAATCAGATGTGTGAAAGCTCGCCATAGGTAAATCATAGCCTCACATCCCATAACCCAATACATCAGGTGAATTAAACCCTTAAAACAAGATAGACATCCTAGGATTTTTATGGTGAGAAAACTTTTTCAAAATATGAAAATCTTTAAGTTTTTCTCGCCCTGTCGATTCTATCGGAGCACCCTCGATATGATCGACCTATACTGTCGATGTCCTTGATACCTTACCGATATTATCGATAAGAGGACCAAAAGTGTCCAACAACTAAAAACTCATCTGGACGGATTTATCGATGTATTGATACACCTATCGATATCATCGATATAGGCACAAATATGTCCAGTAACTTCACAATATATCTGGACGAATTATTGATATATCGATACTCATATCGATATCATCGATGATTAAAACTCGAGCCCATCGAGATTGGCTCGAAAAGATCGACAAGCAGATTTTCGGCGCCACTATTTTTTTAATGAAAATCTCAAAATTCATCGATATATCGATGACCGTCCGATATGATCTGAAATTAAATATCAATAAGATCGGAGGTCCATCGATGATATCGATGGTGGGCGCGCATTTCTTACAGCGGTTATTTCAGGATGTTTTTAACTATGATCGGGGCCCTTCGATTTAATCGATATTCAAATATCGATGATATCGACACCTGATCGATTGCATCGAACTAAGCCATAATTTGTCCAGCAAGTTCAAAGATAAATCTGCTGAAATTATCGATGCCTTGACTCAGATCTCGATATCATCGACATTCAAATTCCGATGACCTTGACGGTTCCCCCGATCATTCATGAAAACCTAAAATATCTCAAAGTTAAATCTCTCTCAATTTTCATGTGCCGATGGATCGAATCTGTATTCGATAGAATCGAAGTTCGAAATCTGATGACATCGGCTATAGCTTCGATTCATCGACTAATTGACAAAGAGTTTTAAAGGCGTATGACATCGAGTCCGAGTCATCGAGCAGACCATCGATGCCATCGAGAGTATATGCTCGATGATATCGAACCTGCTCGATGATATCGAACTCTGTCATAAATGTGACCGTTTTATATCCGTTGGAACTTTTTGCCTATTTATAGAGGACTTGTCTTTTGTTGTTGTGAGAGAAAGTAGAGAGAGCTTTTGAGTGTTTCAACTTATATCCTATACCTAAAGCCCTTTCTCTCAAGGGAGTTCATCCTCCAATCCACCCTTACCATTGATATTAAATAGAGTGGATTGGGGAATGAACTTCCGCATTCAAGGATCCTCCAGCTACTACCTTAATGACAAATCATTATGCTGGGATGCCTTGAATGCATAAGAGAGGAACCACTCTATCTTCCTTATAGGAAAATCTTTAGAGAGTAGGATTCCATCTCACCCTTGACCCAACCCAAAGCCAAGCATTGGTATATCATCTTGTGTTGCGGATCAAGGGAGCTGAAGACTCTTCGTCAACAAGGAGGAGAAGATCTTCGGCGTTGTGCTTAACGGGACTCATCAACTTATCTGTAAGTATCCAGAGTCCAGAGGACACTTGTGATCATTCCTTCCTAGGTCTTGGTCCTAAGTGGTTCTCACCCTTTAAAGTCCTCAAGGAGGCCTCCGGCGGGAGTGTACGTAGTGGGTGCACAGGGTGGACCCTTGCTCTTGTGTAGGGCATAAACTGTTAGGTCCTTGTGTAGGTCCTTGACCTGTGTGGTCTAAAATTGGGTGCGTTGTGTGGACCCTTGCTCTATGGAGAGCATAAACATCTGGTTAGGAGTGAACTAGTAAAACTCTAGGTTTGAGGTGAACTGCGTAAAACCTCTGTAAAGGTTGAAGGTGAACCTGATTTAAAACCTTAGGTTTGAGGTGAACTCTGGGAAACCTCCTTAGTGAAATCCGGTACACTCAAGGGTTGAGTGCGACAGCCGGGAGTGGAGTAGACTTATCGTCAAACCACTATAAAATGACTGTCTGTATTGCTTCTCTATATGTGTGATTCATGTCAATGCATTCATATTCATATATCTGATCACATCCCACACACATACACAGTCATATCCAACATAGATTAAGTTGCATATTGTTATCTCTTGATTGGTTTGTGATTGGATCCTCTACTTGGCTTGGAAGCCAATAAAGTTACATTTGAGTAATCCTGATAGTTGCATATCTATAAGGATTAGTGTAATAGGATTTTCAATAACTCATAAATCTTTAAAAATTCCTATTCACCCCCCTCTAGGACATATTGGCATATTCCGACTTCATCTCAAGCGGTCTTCACCGCTATTTCATAAGACCTCGTTAAATTACTTAAGAAGATTAGGCCGGTCTATTATAAATATATATTTAAAACTAAGTGAGACCTAATGGTTATAAAAAAATATATAATAAAATAATAGTTATTAAGGGTTTCACTTAACAAGAATCTTGTTGAGAACATATGTGTGTGTGTGTGTGTGTGTGTGTGTGTGTGTGTGTGTGTGTGTGTGTGTGTGTGTGTGTGTATTACAACTAAAATTTTTTGTTACTAATGAATTAGAACATTTGTTTTCAAATGTCTGAGTTCATTTATAGGGCATTATGTCATGGTACCAAATTTTGATAAGGTGATTTTTCTTATTTGGTTTCGAAGATAACACTATTAATTAATGAATTTATATGAAGATCAGTTCGAAAAGTTTGTATTTTAAGTCTTGTATGTTGCTGATATCATTTTAGCAAGTAATGACTTAAAGATAATGTGTGAAACTAAGAAATTTATATTACAAAACATTGAGATAAAAGATTTTAATGATGCTTTTTAAAAAATATATATATATTTTAATATTAAAATTGAGATTAACTATGATAAAGGTATAAATTTCACGACTTGCACTACCTTTAATTGAAGGTTTTTGTTGATAGAGTGCTCGCGAGATTTTCCATGCAAAAATGTGCTCTCGGTGAAGTGCCTGTTATTAAGGGTATGAAATGCTTCCAATTCTAGTATCTTAAAAACAAGACAAATGAAGGACATCCTTATGGGTCTATTTGGATGCTTGTAAGTCACTTACAGGTAACTTATTTGGATGTAAGTTATAAGTTACTTACAGGTAAGTTTTTCTGTTTGGGTGACCTGTAAGTTACTTACAGGTAAAAAGCTATATATCACACCGAGCAAATAATGGATTAGGGAATTGTTCCAAAATGTTATGATTATATTAAAACGCATGGGATCAAATATGTCATTTCGTTAAGCCCATCAAGATGAATATTTAAGCTAATTCTTAGGCCAAACTAATAATCAAGTAGGCCATAAAAGTGGGCCCACAAATTCATAATATTTATAATATGGAGCAATAACTCAATTTAAGCATTGGGAATAAACTTAAAAATATTAATAAAAAATATAATAATCAAAGTATATTAATAATGTCTTCTTTAACTATAGAAAGTACGTTTAAAACTTTTCACTTGGGAATCATCCTTTCTAATCATTCATTCCTTTGGATAGGACTTACAGTTTCCTCCCTTGATTTGCATCTCTCTTTTCTATGGCCCATCAAAGTTTTAGATCAGGGTGAAAATTGGTCCCTGGGGGTTTCATGGGATGCTGCATCACATGGATCGTTCGGATTAGAGGCCCATGACACGTGTACAAAGGTGCGCACGTGCGCAGGTGAGCATGCCTCTATATGAGTAACACTTAATCCACTCCCATTTTCAAAGCAGAAAAATGTGAGCTTGTGATCAAACCCTATCGTTTTAGGGAGGAGGAGAGAGGGAGGGCGGTAGTTGCAGAGAGAGAGAGAGAGAGAGAGAGAGAGAGAGAGAGAGAGAGAGAGAGATTGGGATGGAGAGACGAAACCTTTAATCCCCTCTTTATAGAAGCTTACCAATGGTGGTTGTTGATGTGGTAAATGGCAGTAGTTGTTGCGGTAAATGAGGCTCTGTTGCGATAATAGTGTTGTAAAATATGGATTAGTTGCACTGTTGTAAGGCCTGCTAGAGTTCCTTCAATGGCCGGTGCTTCTTCTTCATTAGTTGGAGCTTCATGGCTGTTAATGGTGGTTGGTGGGTTGGTGCGTTTCTCCCTCTTCCCCTCTTTTTAAACATCCAATCGTTGAGCCAGTAAGTGCTTATAAGGAAGTGACTTCTCACCCCCATCCCCCTGTAGTTTTTTGGCAGATTTGTCTGTAAGTGACATACAGGTTGTAAGTTACTTACAAGTGAATTTTCTCCCCCAAACACCACCTGTAAGTCACTTCCCACTTAGCCAACTTACAGGCATCCAAACAAGCCCTAATGTATCGATGTGAAGAATTTTATGTATGCATAGGTATGCCCTCCTCCACATATATCATATGGATGCTAGGAAGATATCTTAGTAATATAAGTATGTGTCATTAAAGAGCTTGAAATTAGTGATGTGGTATTTATGATGGACCATTTAAAGTAAACTAGGTATTCGTATTTAGATTACACTAATTGCCTTGACATAAAAAAAATCCATTTTAGAGTTTTTTTTCATGATGGTTAAGGGAGTCGTGTTGTTGAAAATCGAATTGACGTTTACAACTTCAACAACCATGGAAATAGAGTTCATTGCACGCAACGAGGTCATGAGTAGACGATGTTGACATTTTGTGCCTTAAAAAGCCAACTATGTTGACCATAGTCATTTATATTAATGACCACATATGTTTAGTTAATATAATGGATGCCATAATTAATGTGAGAGAAACCTTTACTAGTTATGATTTTATAGGTTGCAATAAAGGATTACTTCAATTTTTGTGGCCATTGTACTATGATTGGGCAATTTGTGAAAGGTTAGTTATGAAATTGCGTGGATTGTCTACCACAATATGTATGGAAGCTTGGCGGTGCTTGTAATTATGGCTAAGTCCTAGAGAGAGAGAGAGAGAGAGAGAGAGAGAGAGAGAGAAGGGGGGGGGGTTCAATAGAACAACTTAAAATTCTTGCCTACTTAAACTAATTTACCAATTTAAACTAAGAAGACAAACAACACGTATGCTTTCAAGCCAAAGTGGATCCAATCCCATAGGCTATAATATATATAATGATCTAAGTAAATAGTTTATTTTAGAGATAGTGATCTTGTGTGTGTTTACAAGTTAAATACATAGTAAACAATTCAATTCAAGCATTTATATAATTAATCAAACACATAAGCATGAATAGAATTATGATCAAATGACGATCATAAATACAAGAATATATAGTGGTTTAACTACTTTCTTACTCCACTCCCGGTGGACACATTCTCCTCAAGTGTACTGGAATTTTACTGTAGAAGGTTTTAAATCATGTTCACTTCTAACCTTCATAATGGTTTCTCCAAGGCTACCCACTAACTTACACGTACACTCCCGTGTCAGAGGAACACATTTCCACCCGTGTTGATGGATCCTACGGAGACTCAGTTGGTTTTCTATTGCCTAACCAACAACCACTAGTGGTTCTAATTTAAGGCTCTACATACACTCTCGCTAGAGGCTCCCTATGGAGACTAACACGTATGTACCGGTGTTTGGTGAATGCAAGCCTAATCTAAGGCCCTACATACACTCTCATCAAAGGCTCCCATGTATACTAACACGTATGCACCCATGCTTGGTGAATTTGGTCATAATCTAAGGCTTTACATACACTCCACTAGAGGCTTCCATGAGGACTAATACGTACACACTCAATCATACATAAGAAAGAGGTGTGAAATGGACTCTGACAAATGACAACCTTATTTTTCAAAGTTACGACTATATATGAGTCGAGTTGGCTCGAAAAAGCTTGCTCGACTCAACTTGAGTTAGATCTGATTGACTCGACTTGAAGGATGACTCGGGGTAAGTCAAGATCCATACTACCCAACTTGATTTGAAAACAAGCCGAGTTTGAGCATAGTGTAGCTCAACTCGACTCAAAGCTCGAGCTCGACTTGATATATATGTATATAACTTAAAATTTTTAAAACAAAACGTTACCCGTCCCAACCCTATCCTCTCTTTCTTTTCCTCCCTTTTCTTTACCCAACCCAACTTGCCACAACCCGTATCGCCCGAGCGAGCAATCAAAAATCAAAATCTCTCTCTCTCTCTCTCTCTCTCTCTCTCTCTCTCTCCTTCTCCCCTCTTGTCCTGATCCTCACTCGGCCACTCGTCCGTCATCTGCCTAACTTAGCAATTAACCACTCGCTCCAACTCTGTCACCCTCTCTCAGTAGTCAGCACCCACCACAAAGGTAGGTTACCTTCCTCTATCAATGAATATTTAATTGATTTATTTTATTTCTATTTTTTTGTTTGATTTGGGTTAGGTCCTAGGTCAGATCGGGTGCTAGGTTGGGTTGGGTTGGGTTGGGTGTTGGCTTGACTTGGGTATGGGTTAGGCGCTGGGTTGGGTCGACTCGACTTGAGGTAAGCTCGACTTGATCTACTTGCTCAATTCGAGCTCGAATCGAAAGCTTTGGAAAACAAGCCAAGCTCTAATGTTGAGCTCGAGAGCGAGCTTGAACTTGAGTACAACATGAACGAGTCAAGTCAAGCTTAGCCCACCTTGACTCGACTCGGCTCGATGTACAACCCTAATCAGATTGAGCCCCTTTGTAGTGCCTTGCTTAAGATGCTTCTTCAATGCTCTCCCATGCTTGAATTGACTTCTCAATTGCTCCCATGTTCATTGATTTGATGGTTCAAATTCACGAACAAATACCTTACATGCGATACTGCAATGAGGTGACCAAGGTGATGGAAGAGTGGTGGAATCTCCTACAACTAATGGATAGTCGATTTTCAAAGGGGTTTCACCTAGATGGGTCTTCTAAAGGATATAAACAAGGATATAACTATAGGCTTAGTGTCTAATATGTAGAAAATAGTAGAAATCAAGATCATTTTAACAATGGAGGTTAGAATCCTTATCAGACTGATAAATTTGAGAAGATGATTCGAACCTCATAGGTTTAAAGGCTTAGGATGAGGGATATGAGTGGGGAATCACCTAAACGCTAATAGCACAAAAAACTCATCCAAATGCCCAATGCTCGAATGCTCTTTATATAGATTTCGATTTGCAACGGTTATAAAATGGGTAGATTAATGACATCCTCCATCGATCGACTGAGGGTTGTCAATCAATAAAACTTCCTCGAATTTTGGCTAGAGAACTTGCTGGACATTTTTGCCTACCAAGGTTGTCAGCACCAAATTCGGTAGCAAAAAATTTAGTGAGCCCGGTTCCCGAGTTTGGAGCATGACAACTTGCATTAGAATATTGCATCGTCTCTAGCCGAAGAGACCCATCATGTCCAGATTGGATTGACTTGATCATGCACTAGCTTGACTAATCCTTACACTTGGGTTGTATGGGGGAGTACAAGAACGTATTTATGAGTAAGGATTTAGTGATTGGACCATCCATTAAGTAGTTTTTTCATTAAGCCTAGTGCTTAAAAGTTTTTATATGTTTAATTAGAAGATTTAAATTCTTGATCTTTTTAAACCATTAAAAATGATTTATTATGCTTGATAGATTTTGATGGTTAAGATATTGTGGCCCACTTCTTAGGCTAGTATGAGATTTTAATCAAGAGTATATGCTAATATATAATAGAGGGATTTGGTCAATATAGGTGCATGGATAAGGTAGGTATGGAAACTTGATAGTACAAGGCAAATTAAAGTTTGTAAGAGTGAGGAGCACCATAACTGGCATTCCATTTGAAATCCCGACTCTTCTTATAAATAGATATTATCCTAGGGGGATAATGTATAATAGATCCTTGGACATCCCCATCCATAAGGAGAACTATTGTGTGAGAGAAAAGAGAAAAAAAAAAAAAAGAAAAAGAAAAAAGAAGACAACCTCCTTTATCACATGCCCGCATGTGTGGGCCCTAGCTCATGAGAGGCTCTCAAGTGCTCATGCCCAACCCTACCTTGAGTGTGATAATATCTCTTTCTCTCTCTTTCTCTCTCTTTTTCTTCTTTGAGATAAATTGGAAGAGATTTTTTACAATGGAAGATCAATACGAGACTACTATAACGATTACATGACTTAAATTTAAGATAATATCTTAACATTTGAATTTATTCTTTTTAGAACTTGATAATATTTAGATAGAAATTTTAATTAGAATTTTTATAATATGATTTTATTTTTATTTTAAAAAAAAAAAATTTTACGCTTCTGTGTCTTTAAAAAATTCACTAATAAGCAATATGGCTATAGAACTTTATATTTAGACTTTAAATTATGGAGTTGTTCTTGAAGATACCGATGATTTATTGTGATAATTTTAAAGCAATATACCTCTCCAAAAATAACATAAGCTCATTCAAGTCTAAGCATACAAACATAAAATCTCTTATTGTAAAGAAACAAGTAGAAATGTCATGTGTCTGTAAAGTATATTAGCATCAAGGTGATGATCACACATCCACTTATGAAGAGCTTTCTTCTAAAGTCATTTAAAGAGCATGTGACTTATATGGGAATTGTTAACCATTGTAATATATTCAATCGGTGGTATTTTTTTAAATATTTTGTGTATGAACACTTATTTATTGATGATTTTGTCATATCATTATTTTTTTACTTCTTAATTGTGCATACATATGATCAAGTAGAATAATTAGTATATCAATATGAGACACAAGGTTTCTCTTGGCATAGATAATTGGACCACTTGAAAATAGGTATATAAGATCATGTTTAACATGTAATTTCCTACTAGACTGAAAATTTGAGGTCTTTATCGTTAGAAATGCTTGTAGTTTGACCATTATCTATCCTATTCAATAAATGTAGGATGATTTTGTAATATTAGTTTTAGTGGACTAGATCAAAGTGGTATCTCTAACATTCCTACTAACAATGAATTTCAATATTCAAGGTGCTCATTAGGTGATTTCAAATAAAATTAATTAATAAATTTACTTTTAAAAAGAACTATTCTTGGCTTTTTTTAAAATTATTATTTTTAATTTAGTGTCGATCAATGTGACCTAAATGATAGAATGTAAGAGTTTTCTTACTTTGTTGGCTATCATATATCAATGATTATGATAAAATCGAATAAGATTAGTTGGTGGATCTCAAGAATATAAGCATGTCCCTAGCCCCACTAAGGATAAATGTTGAACATGGTAATAAGGGAGGGGAACACTTCTACATCCATCGAGTGTGTATAGTCCTAGAGGGTGTAGTATTTATCCTTGTGTGAAGACCTCGATAGAGAAGAGTAGTCATGGGTTCAAATATACTCTCTAACCTATAGTAAAGTCTTGGTCTCAATTCTTTCTGCATAATTCTTTTCTGTTTTCTTTTATTTTTCAACATTCCACCCTATTCGAAGGATTTGTAAGTTTTGAGGAGATATAAGAGTTAGAACTAGATGATATTTATCACCTTCAAACAATGAATTAATATTGAGAAAAATGACAGATCAAGATATGTGGTGAAGCTTTGGTTTAGGTTTATTTATTTATTTATTTATTTATTTATTTATTTTTTTTAAATGAAAAAAACTTAAGAAGATAAGATAATATAATATGAAAAAGAGCTTTTTATGCTTAGCTTAATATATTGCACTTTAAACAAAGAACATATAAAAACAAAAAAGTTTTTATGCATTATCTGATAAAGAAGGGAATTAACCTGCTCTATTTTTCCTCAATTACATATAAATCAATCCATTTACAAAATTCCCAAATAACCCCATCCCTTGTTTGCCTACGGTCATAAAATATCTTATTGTTAATTTTTTCAATGGTAGGTTAGTGCATTTTTTAATGATGTTTTTACCCTACTTATATAAGAATCCACAAACCCTAATGCTCCATCTATTATTTCTTTATCTACTCTCTCCTTTCTCTTTAGCTAAATACTGATGCCCTCTTTCTCCTCATCTCCTCACGTCTCTCTCTTTCCTAAAAAACATAGCACTGTCTCTCCTCTCTTTTCCTTAAGCCCTAACCCCCTTCTTTCCTCTTATCTCTCATCTCCTCTCTTTTTACCCTAACGCCTAACACCCTCTATTCTCTCTCCTCTCTCTTTTCTCCAAATCTTACATGTATTTTAAGTGTCTTACAAAGAATTTGTCTCTTCTAGTTAATAATTTCATATAAGGATTTTATGAAATGCCACCCCTTTTTTGGCCCAGTTAGATAGAACCATTCAAACAAAAATTTCTTTTTTCTGTCACTACCCACATTTTGAGGGGTTTCTTTATTTTACCACTTTCTGTCAAATCTAAGTCATCATTATCCGATTTTTTTAAATGATGAAAAATAACCATAATAAGTGTTCATATATTTCACATGTTAATGGAAAGATTAGTTGAGATTAATGTCCACCATCTTGGAATGGTTGAGATTGTTATCCACCTACTCTTAAATGGTCTCGATCATGTCTACCATGTTGGAATGGTTTATATCACTCTCCGTATACTTTTGCATAGTTTAGATAGCTATCTATATACTTTTGAATGATCCAAATTACGTAGTGTTAAACTGTCTAAGTTGTTGTCCACCACTTCTTTGAATATTTATATCATTTTCATAAATAGGCTAATGGCCAGTACTTGGATTTGACCAAAGCAGTGAAATAAAGAGACTCCTCAAAATGTGGATGATTAAATCTAAAGAAAAATTGTTTCTGATTTTTTTTTCTAATTAGGCCAAAAAACAAGTATTATTTCATAAAAATCCGCCCATTCATGTATAGTAGACATAGTTATTAATGAATACGAGGTGAATAGTTAATGAGAAAAGATCCTTCATCTCCACATCATCCAACTATTATGATCTGAGCAAGGCTCATCTATTGCAGGGATTACTAGATGAGTGACCCAACGTAATTATGTGCAAGGAGATAGATTGCTTGATAAAAGAGAAATTCTCAAGTGCTTTTAAAGCACTATAAATCAATAGTGCTCCTAGATGTATTGGGACACTTAAGTCTGCTTCATTGATCTAGACTGTTCATTAGGTCCAATACATATTTCATAGGCTAAAATGAAAACATTGGAGGAATCTGATCAATATTAACCATTTAATCAATGAACTCTAATATGGACGATCAATACCATTTACAGAAAAATAGGTGTAATCAGTAATTTGATCTATTTATTTTTAGGGGCCACCATGTGCCTGCTTATAATTGTAAAAAATCACTTTTATTATGCAAAACCACCATCATATCCCTAGCTTGTAAAAAGGATGGCTATAGTAAATAAGGCTAATTCAAGGATGGATTAGATCATTCGATTAGTTCGATTTTATCATGGTAGCCTATGAAATGTGTTTTAAGCTTAATAGATAGTTCAGATCACCCAATTCAACTATTTGAGTGAATCGTTGCAACTAGGAGCACTATAACCTATAGTGTTATAAGATTATTGGACAATTGCTCATTTGAGAAATAACAAACCCATTACAAAGAGACATAGAAAGAAAATGAGAGGTGCTACTCTTTCTTACCTTCACCACTGTACATTGTTCACAACGCTCATTGTCAATGCAAACTCTACAACTGCCACAAACAAAGAAAGTAGATGATGTATCCATCTCCTCAAAATCATGCCTAGAACAGAAGCCCTAAGCCGAAGCCGAAGCCCAAAAAAATTGATTTGGCCAATGCCCAACTCGGCTGGACAAAAAATTTGATGAAATTCTTATTTACCACTTGAATTTTCCTAATTTGTGCATTAATCAAGTGACATAAGAAAAAAAAAAAAGACATTTCAAAGGAATGAAATCAACAGTCTACAACCAAGACATGAGTTGCATAGCAGAGGATTAATATGTCATATTTGTAGGATATAATATGTGCATATAAAGTCAGGTCCAAAAGGCTGGGTTGGGTTGGGTTGGGTCAGTCTAAAATGAATTTAGCCCAAGCCCGGCCCACGAGCCAAGCTAGTAGGTCCAAACCTAACCTAAATCAGGGTTGGGCTTGTCGGGTCGGGTAGGCTATCTGGCCCATTAACACTCTTACCATTACATACATATATACGTACACACATACATGCACTAACTGACCTGGGTCCATGGATCCTCTCGATGAGGGTCTCAAATTCAGGATCAAAGTAAGGTGAGCAAACTTTCTTCATGCTGTAATAAAGTAACAAAAAAACATAAATGAATTGAGAATGAATAACATAGATTGATCATTTGTATCTATGTTAAATCTTAGGATCACAACATGTGTTTTCCCCATTTAGTTTCACATGTCGAACATCCATATGATGGGCAATAGTAAGAAACCAACTTGAAAGTAATGATCTTGACCATAGATTCACATGGATGGATGTGGAAAGAAGAAAATCAGGATTGCTCAAATTCAACTACATGGATGAATGTGGGGTCATATTTAGCATTGATACGATGAGGAATGTTACTTTTGTTTGCTTATGTGAGATGGCCCATAGGAGGCTTTGCACTATATGTGCTAACATGTTATACATGGGCAAGTCCAAGCCATAAGCAATTTATTGATTGGGTGTGTTGTGAGCTTACCTTGGCCACATGTGCTAACTTTTGTTTGCTTATGTGAGATGGCCCGTAGGAGGCTTTACACCACATGTACTAACATGTTATACATGGGCAAGATCCAAGCCATAAGCAATTCATTGATTGGGTGTGTTGTAAGCTTACCTTGGACCCAAAATCAAATTTGCTTATTAATGTGCCACATTTCCACAAGAAAATGTACAAATGAAAACAAAATGATAAATAATCCATACTCAAGGTACATGTCTGTCTTGCCTATCACTTCAGAGATCTACCCAACAAGCACCCATTAATGACCCTTAGTGATAGAGTTTCTTATTTAAGTATCCTAGTGAATTTCAAGACTACAAGGCATTGAAAATTTGCATTCAGTACTCATTGCAAACCCAATGTTGTGGTGTGGATCTAGATTATGGGCCCTAGCATGGATGAGATGCTCCAAAATCCTCTCAGATCATTGTTATTTTACCATTGAACATATAATATTGATTTTTACACATACCATGCTCCCACTTTTAAAAACCATCATCGTCATTTAAGCCTTATTTGAATTAATTGGGGTTAGCTATATGAATTATGTTCCACCATCCCACTACAACAAGGGCCATACCTTTAGTTAGACCATGGGTCATCAAGCCTTATATATATATATATATATATATATATATATATATATATATATATATATATATATATATATATATATATATATATATATATATATATATACATACACACACACTATAAACTATGAATTAAAAACTAGTGCTTAGCTTAAAACCCAGTCAGCTGATTTAAGTTGATTTGTAAGACTTCGAGTGAGACCAAACTCCATGCTTTATAGCTATGTTTTAACTTTGGGTATTTGATTTATTTTACGCCAAGTTGGTTGCACCATATTTCACGATTAATTGATCTAATTTGCTGCAAATTTCATGATATATCATAAAAATTGAGTGCAAATGCAGCCTTATGCATTTCTAATAATTTTAAATGTTTTCTATCATACTAAATTCTTATTAAAATCATCGATTGAGTCCTTAAGTTGACTAGACTTAGCTGGATGAAGTGGAGTGAAGTTTTTTGATTTATGAACTAAGGTACCTTAAAGGCAAGGTACAATACACATACTTAGTCCAAGAATCATACTTTCCTCTTTATCTTTCTATTTTTGATGAAATTTGTGACCCAATGGTATTCACAGTATCTCAAGTTTATAATTTTTACAAACGAGGCCATGATTAGTCATCCGAACCATTAACGTGACAAGCGCCATCATCATGGAACCACAACATCCGTAGATTCCTTGGCCCGCTACCCTAGAGGTCTGCGCCGTCTTATGGCATGCTCCCCTAAGGTTTGTGGCCTACGCCCCTAAAGGACCACACCCTTTATAGTAGTGCCCCATGTCCCCTTGTGGCCAACCATTCGATATGCTTGAGCCCTCACCCAGTAATAAGGTACTCCTTGGCTAGTTGTCATTAAGTCCCTCTATCCCCTTTTGGCCCATTGTTCGAGATACCTGAGCCCTCACTTGACTACAAGGTACTCATTGGCAAATGGCTCTTAAAGGTTTGCACCCTCCTTAACTGGTGACCTCGGATGCCTGAGCTCTCACTTGGTAACAGGGTGTCCTTGGCTCATTGTCTTAGAGGATTCACCCATCAAGAGCCCACAATCAAACCTGGTTGTAGATCATCAATGCATCATCAATCGTTGTAATCCCCTCAAGTGGTGAGTCTGTTCCAATTAAATGAACATGTATCCCTCGAAAGACTATCTATCACTCTTCTTATTCAAGATAAAGTGGCACATGCTTCGTGTAACTATTTTTATATGCTCTATCTCAAAATCAATGGGGTAATTAGAGGTCCGTGCTATACCACGACCTGGGATGTAACAAGAAACCAAATATCAATAAAAACTCTTCAGTCATATATGCCTTTTATGTATACCTCTTACAATGTCTTAGAATGATCTGCGAATGTTAATGGAATCCCCAACCAACTAAAATGCATGTAAACAATTTGCTTACCCAATGAAGGTTGACATGTATGGTTGTAATTAAATTCATTTACAAGTTATGACAGTGTAAAAGCTTATTGCTAGAAGGTGGACACTATGAGAGTGCCTCCATCATTATTAATTAAAGGCTTGGTTTGCTTCTCATATAACTTATACCATTGTTTGCTTTATACGTGATAAGTAGTACATGATGAGATACACATGTGTATAAGATGTACACCTATATTCTACACGAACATCAATATAATATCTCATCGACATCTCCTGCTAGGTCATGCATGATATCTATCTCAATAGAGATAAAATTATTAGGTGATGGAGATCCCATGTGGTCATCACCACAACAACATTACTAGATTAGTCATGGCATGTGATTCATACCACATATGCTGAAAGACATTTACCTAGAAGCAATGAATCGATTCCATCATTGCAAATATTGTAGTCTCATAACTGATTCATAGAGTTCTTAGTACTCTACAATAGATGATCAAATTGAAGGACATCCCTGAAATGATCACGATCAAAATGATCGCTAGCTCAATCATGGCATGGGACTTCTACCAGATGTGTTAAAAGACCACTTGCATAGAAGCAATGGGTCGATTCCCTTATTGTTACTATGTAAGTATGGGAGTCCTGTGATTTATTCTAAGTGCCCTTACCTAAACACAATGGGTCGAATATATGCAAGGGATTCAAAAGCAATGAAATGCATGTGGTAAAATACCAGTTACCTAGAACCAATGGATTCATTCTAGTATTGTCATTATGCAAGTATAGTAGTCATGTAAGTGATTCTAAGTACCCTTATCAATGTGTAATGTGAACAAACTTAGTGAGGTGGCAATATATGCATTCCCTAGATCATGTATTAAAATTCAATTGTATTAGAAGCACATTGGGAAAGTTGTAAGTCAAGGTTGGGTCATGAGAATGGGTCAGAGGAAGGTCAGATATGTTCACAACTTGGTAACATGTCTGTGAGGAGATTGTAAGTGCAAGTATTTGTCAATAACATGAGTCCATGGGTCATCGAGTCGGGTGAGCCCTAATGGTAGACGAAGACATCCAAAGACTTGAAGACTTACGATAATCAAGGCATGAAGACATAGGTATACATATGAAATGCCTTGGTATCCATATACATAGCACCCATTTAAACTCAAAACACATACCTCTAGATGATATAATTCAATAGGAAAACCTTAAGTCATCATCACAAGCCTTTGAACTAAAAATTGAACAAGTGTACGTAGCTTGGCTTGTAAGAGGTTTAGAGCTTCTGAAGGATAGAAACCAAAATCAATACAAAATAGATCGATTAAATTGACAGAATTATTGATTGGAGTCGATCGAATTGATAGTACTTTTTGGTTCGATCGACATTGGTAAAAAATGTCCAACAAGCAAACTGAAGAGTCCAGTGAACTGTCAATAGAATCGACAGACCCATCGATTTGATTGATAGAGCTAAAAAATGCCCAGCAAGATAAACTGTAAAATTCAGGGTACTGTCGATCAAATTAACGGTCCGATCAATAGTGTCAATTCGAGTCGATCAATTGACAGACCGATCGATTTGATCGATAACTAACCGTTTTCTATCCATTTTAGATCGTTACATCACTTAGGGCTTTGTAAACTTATGGGAATTTCGTAGAAATTGAGTCTAAGTGTATCCCTCTATAATCTCTTCTCTTAAGACTCAAATCCCATTGAGTTCATACCATCTTCTTAGGGTTTAATCACCCTAAATGAGCATTCAAAGCTCCCATTGAAGATGAACATGAACTCTACAGTTCTTTAAGGCTTAGACACTAATTTTATAGGTAAACCATATTTGTCTAACAACCTAGAATGCTTGATTAGGTGAATGCTCCATTGTTTCATACAAAGCCCTATATTTTAGGAGATTCACCGCCATCCTTGTACTCTAAATACCTTGACACTCTATATTAGAAACTTTATTCAAGGTTACTGATTAAGGGAGCCGAATATAGAAGCTAATTCAAGTCCGGAGAAGCATGTTAAGAACATGTGCTCTCAAAGGGGATCATCTATCTAATAAGAGTTTATTTTGAGTCTATTATGAAACTCACATCCTGTGGACATTTGGGTTTCGAGTTTGACACTCAAACTCAAAATGTAAGACCCTGTGTGGGCCACTAGCAGGTGTGTACGTGTCTAGCTCTTCTCTAGAACTAGTCTAGAATTTGTGATCCAAACTCGTGAGTAAGTCCTTTTGTAGGACATGTGGTCCATATATACGGACCCCACCACAAGAAGAAGTATAGCATGAAACCTAGCAAAACCAGACTTCACCATACATAAGTAAATAAGTCGGATGAGAGAGAGAAAGAGAGACATCAATGACCATGAAATGTGTTGGTGAGAGGCTGGACACCACCTTAGCAACCTTGTGGAGAACAAAGTGCATGCGATTCACTCCATCCATCAGGTGCCTTACCTCATGTTCACCCGGAACCTAAAAGTTATCCGGGTCATCCTATGGTGCGAAAGAGTTGCCATGGGACGCCTACCATTAGTGGGGTGTGGATCTCACGCTGTTCTGAAACGTAAATGGGTACAAGTGAATTTACAGGTTTTAGGAATGATTTAACATTCTTTTCATCTGAGTTTTGAATCAGTATGATGTTCGGGCCATTGACAAACTATAGGTGGCAAACCTGATGGACAGTGAGGATCTCATACACAAAAGTTGTAGGCAAGCTCCTTCTGACTAGCTTGGTCATGCCAATGCTTTCCTTGAAAAAGAAAGAAAGAAAAAAAGAAAAGAAAAAAGAAGCATACATGTCAGCGTGCCTAGCTAGTTTCAGAAGCAATGAGGAATATCAATTTCCTTGGCGTTCCAAAACCAACAACAAGCCCGAAAGAAGGAAACGAAGAAGGTGAGCCTCACACCTTCCTAAATTCTCCTACAAATTGAAAAGAAAGAAAGAAAGAAAGAAAAAAAGGAGAAGAAAAGTAGAAGAGTTGTCTCAATGTTGATTGCTATTTTGAGCTTGTGATCTTAATTAAATACATGGAATTGTGTGGTAGAGATTTTTTGGAAGGAATCTGGGAAGAGATTATAGAGGAGACATGTATGCATCGAAGTCAATAGTCAACGACGAACCCAGGAAAGAGGCTGGCCGCATGGCATGCCCCGCTTAAAGAGACTCCTCTCATTCCATAGCCATGTTTTTTTTTTTTTTTTATGTGGGTCCCGGCTCTTTAGGACTAAATATTACGCTGATTTCGTTATTATATAATACACGCCACCATCCTGTTTTCATAGCTTACGATGATTATCAATTCTGGCGAGTGGGACCCATCTTTTCCATAAATCTAAACCATTGCTCCACAGATTGATTCTGTCTTAAATATATCGTTGACAGGACTATGGTGGTCATCCCATTTGTGTGGTCCACCATAGTCGGCGCGTTCCATAGAAAAAGTAAAAAGAAAGAGGCCCCGGATGAGCCGATGGGACTTCCAACGCCAGAGACCTTTTTAAGCACTGTCGTCTATCGCAAGAAAACAAGAGGCCGGATCTACTACAAATGCTTGTAGTATAAACTTATCCTACAAGTGGCTCCACGTGGCTCATACGGGGTCATTTCTCACATCAAATCAGTTCATCACTTTTCTCCACCGTGCTTCTCTCTGGAGTGTTAAGATCATTCCAATCCAAATATTATGTGGGCGACAGAAGATATAGAAACATCTCCACCACTCATCACTTAGGCAAGGGCATTTTTGTCATTCGGGCACTATTCACGGTACGGAATTCAGGCAGAAATTTTTTGCGTACAAATAGGGTGGGCCCCACGATGATTTTATGTTAAATATACCCAGGTGTGGCACCTCATGACAGCAGTAATGAGAAAAAAAAAAGAGATAAAGTCAGCCAATATTTCAGGTGGACCGCACAATTCAAAATAGTGTACAGGGAAACATTTACAGTCCAAACTATTTCCCTTCATTTAGTCCAACTAAATAAATGTGTAGGCCTGATATTTGGGCTCCAAGCCTAAGTTTTAGTCTTGTATTTAATGGCTGGAGAGGATTCGAGATAACAACTTGTAAATATGAGGGCATGCTAGGTCAGTGGAAACGAATGGTATTGAATTGCATTACATGGGACATCATCATTGCACAATAATTGCATCCCTAGAAATAACATGGTATTGTAGGAATTGTAATTAACATGGCACATCATCATTGCACAATAATTGCATCTCTAGAAATAACATGGTATTGTAGGAATTGTAATTAACGGACTAAATTCACAATGGATGTCGTTTAGGGTTTAGATGGATGGTATGGATAAACACATATATAGATGGATGGTATGGATAAATTAGAATTTCAGGTATCATGCATATAATTAGAATTTCAGGTGTAAATCATGCATATAGATGAATGGTATGGATAAACACATGCATCAATGTGTGGCTCACATGTGTAGGCAACCCTGCGTGGGACCAAATGCAATTCCATCCCACCTAATCCGGACACGGATTTCTTGCTAAAGGCTTTCGCAGTAATAAGTTCCTACGCTGGGAACCTAAGTAAGACCTACCATAATGTTTTCGATAAATCCACCACGTTCATCTGTTTTGTAAGCTCATTTTAAGACAAAAGGACAAAAATGATTCACATCCAAGACTCAAGTGGGCTGAAAAGGGGAGAATTGAACATCCACAGTTGAAATATTCGTGGGCTCACATAAGTTTTGAATCACGCTAGTGTTTTTTTTTTTTTTTTTCTTTTTCAGTTCATCCCAATAGGAATGACGTTATGACCGGTATGGATGACATGTAAGCATCACTGTTGACCCTAGGAAGGTTTCAATGGTAGGAATTTCCTTACCCACCTTTTCCTTCACTTAGCCCTCTTGAGTCCTGGATCTGACTTATTTTTGGCCTCTTGTCTTAAAATGAGCTCAACAAAAGGATGGACGTGGTGGATTTATCAAAAACATCATAGTGGGCCCCATGTAGGTTCTCACTGTAGGAACTTCCTACGAAAGCCTTTCGCAGGAAATCCACGTCCACCTAATCCCAACCTCTCCAAATGCTGGATGGAATTACATGGACCAAATGCAATTCTATGACTATCCCACCTAATCCCATTTAATACCTTGCGCTAAACGCCTACTGAAGGGATGATTTTTTTCGGCAAACATGATTTAATCTCCAGGGGAGGCAATTAGCTGTTAATCGGGTTACACATTAGTAGGTATTACCACAACCATGTGGGGCCCACCTTATGTATTTGTTGTATATCCATGATGTCAATCTGTCCATTTATTTTTTAATCTCATTTAAGCATGTTATCCCAAACTTTAAGAAGATCAAAATATCAGGTGGACCATACTATTGGGGGAAAATTTGACAAGTCAATAAGTCAACTTATGGAATGTACCAATTCTACTTAACCAGCACAGGGCCTATAAAACCTGAGCCTTATAAGGCGTCTATGTCCAGAAATAGGCTGACCTTCAAGGAGGTTGATGCAATTGTAAGGACACACAAAGAACACGACTACGAGCTCATTTGTATGAACTATGTTCTGATCTATTAAGTCAACTACAGATCGATCATAGGTCGGTCATGGGTCGGATATAGGTCGACACTAGATCAACCCCAGATCGGTTACTATCCGGCCATAGCTCAGTCATAGCTCGACCATTGGAAGACCGTAGATCGGCCAACATCTGGTTATAGGTCGGCAACATCCTATGATAAGGTCAAGGACAATTAGCACTTAGTTGAAGGGAACATGGACCCTCCGATCCAACCATTGGTTGAAGACGGTGAATGCTGATCTGTCAAGAAGATCGATCGGAGTCGCTTATTCCCGAGTCATCACCCGCCTATGAGAGCCGACCTAAATCCGAGTTAAAGGTTCGAAAAATCTCCTATCATTCCGAAGATCTCTCTCCGGATCTTCAGGGGATAAGATCGTATCCCAATAACTTCGGAACCCGGTGATCTTGTAAAGATCCCGGATCCGGATGAATCTCCAAGATATCAAGACGAGTCCTCGTACAATTGGACTCTCTTCCCTATATATAGAGGTATCCCCAACCATCAAAGGTACGCTTATTCTTACCCTAGCACTCGACTGATGTCTCTTTTATGGAGACCCTACCCTACAAAAAAGACCTCGTCCTTGACTTAGGCATCAGAGAGTCCCCTGCACTAGCCAGGGTCTCATTTGTTTCTCTTTTGCAACTGTGCAGGTTTAGGAGGGTCAACCATGGAGGGTCTGACGGAAAACTACATCAACAGTTTGTCGTTGTCTGAGGGAACGATATTTTAAACTGTTCTCAGCTCTACTAGCAACATCTACGATGTCCAGGGGAAAGAAGAAGCTCAATCCCCTCCAATGGTGATCCTGATCGTAACACTACCGACAACCGGTTGCGCCCCAGAACCACTGGAGTAGCCAAGACAGCCCGAACTGCATGAGAGCTGGGTTTCCTCCTCTGGCTCAGGCAGATGCGGACAGCGGACTCGTGTCAAGAATGATCGACTGAACAATCTCGAAAGAGAATTCAAAGACATGAGGGTAGACATGGGCTACATGAAATGGCTGCTGGAACAGATGCAGCCTCAACATGCACTAAGAGTTGATGGAGAGGACGGGCAACCGAGCCGTGGTCCTTCCCAACCTTCCTGCGTGCATACTATTCCCTAGCTGAGCCAACAACGTAGTTCGGTCATGCCTATCCCATCTCACGTTTCAGGGACAGTTCCTTTGGCCACCTCCGACTTGCGACACGAGTTAGATCTAAAGAGGTGCGACAAAGCTCTGGTCGAAGCTACGACCGAGAGCGGGGAGCCATGGAAAGCCGAGCTGAAGAGTTTACAGGACCAGATCGTCAACATGTAGCAAACATACCGAGCTAACGCAATGATGACTACGATGGAGGAAACTGAGTTGCCATTCACTGCTCAGATCTCGCAGGCACGACTATCGGACAGATTTCGACTGCCTCAGATCACACCCTTCACTGGGAATACCGACCCATTAGAGCACATGGAATCCTTCCGAATCTACATGGAACTCTATGACGCTTCTGATGTGGTCATGTGTCAAGCCTTCTCCTTAACTCTGACTGATGTTGCTCGACTATGGTTTAAACAGCTCAAGCCGAGGTACATCAGTTCGTTCTCGGAGCTCAGATAAGCCTTTGTTACGAACTTCCTCGGAGGGAAGAAAAGGCTCAAAGCGCCTGCCCATCTTATGCACGTGATTTTGAAAAAGGGTGAATTGCTGAAAAATTACATCAAACGTTTCAACCGAGAAGCACTGCAAGTCTAAAAGCATTCGGATGAAACCGCCCTGAACACTATCATGAGCGGGCTGAGGGACAAGTCGTTCCTCTTTTCTTTGGATAAGAATTCTCCTGCCACGATGGACGAATTTCTGAACCGATCACAGAAGTACGCTAATGCCGAAGAATCTCTACTCTTGTGGGATGCCACCCAAAATAAAAATCCTCCCGCTAAGGAGCAGACGAAGGCCAAGCCCAGTTCGACTAATAAGAAGAGAAAGGACGATCGTTCTCGGGATGACCGAAAATTGAACAAACGACCCGACGGTAAGTTCAGAACTTACACTCCTCTCAACAAAATGCTGGAACAAGTCTTGATGGAAATCGAGGATAAACATCCTCTCTGTTGGCAGAACAAGTTGAAGTCTAACCTCGACAAAAGAAGCAAGAACAGATACTGCTACTTCCACCCAGATCATGGTCACAATACGAGCGACTGCCGTGACTTGAAGCAAGAAATCGAGGCCCTCATTTGCAATGGTCATCTCAGGGATTATGTTGACAATGGAGGAGATCAGATCAAGGCCGCTGAGGGACAGCTGATCAATAACCAGCCAACTGGTGAAATCCACACCATCTTCAGAGGCTGCGGTGGAGGAGGCGACTTGAATAATGCTTGAAAAGCACATGCTAAGAGCATTAGTCATCCTGAGGAAGAAGTTCTACTCCTCGGTCGACCTTCAAAAGAGTAAAAGGTGGAAAAATACAACCTAGCCTTCACTGAAGAAGATGCCCGAGGTATCCACTTTCCCCATGATGATGTACTGGTAATCACTCTAACCATCACCAATAGGAAAGTGTTTCGAATCATTGTCGACATAAGATAGTCAGCGGATGTGCTCTTTCTCTAAGCCTTCGACAAAATGGGAGTTGGTCGGTCTTTGCTCTGACATGTCAAAACTCCATTAATCAGTTTTTTCACGTGGGTAGGTCGTGCCTGAGGGAGACATCCAACTCTCCCTATCGGCTGGAGATGGACAAAATCAAACTACCGTGATGGTCGACTTCCTCGTGCTCGACCAATCATCTATCTACAATGCCATCCTTAGACGACCATCATTGTACCTCCTGCGAGTAGTGGTATCGACTTACCACTTGGCTATGAAATTTTCGACCGAACAAGGTATCGGGACCGTTAAAGGTGATCAATATAACGCCCAACAGTGCTACACAATGGCATTGAGAGCCCCGTGTGAAGTAATGACCATAGAGTCCCTGGATCCCCGCGAAGAATCTCAAGAGAGAGGCTAACCCATGGAAGACCTCATTCTGATCCCACAGGATAAGTTTGACCCATCTAGGACTGTCCAAATTGGATCGTTTTTTACAACACCACTGCATGACAAGATGGTAGCCCTCCTCCGACATTATGCCGACATTTTCACATGGTCCCACAAAGACATGCCCAGAATCGATCCCGCCGTCATCACGCATCGACTGAACATCGATCCATCTTCCTGACCAATTCGACAGAAGCAATGTGCTCTCGGCCCTGAGAGGTATGACGCGATTAAAGAAGAACTCAGCAAACTCCTCAAAGCTGGTTTTATTGAAGAAGTCTATTATCCGGACTGGGTGGCCAACATCGTACCGGTAAAAAAGGCTAATAGGAAGTGATGGGTCTGTGTAGATTACACAGACCTGAACAAACCCTGCCCGGAAGATAGCTTCCCCCTACCCAGGATTGATCAGTTGGTTGACAGTATAGCGAGACGTGAGTTACTCAATTTTATGGATGCATATTCAGGGTACAATCAAATTGTAATGCACTTTAACGATAAATCTAAGACTACTTTTGTCACTGACAAAGGTCTTTATTGTTACCGTGTGATGCCCTTCGGCCTAAAAAATACAGGAGCGACTTATCAGCGATTGGTCAACAAGATGTTTGCCCACCAAATATGGTAGATAATAGAGGTTTACATTGACGATATACTCGTCAAGAGCATCAAAGCTACAGACCACGTAACCGACTTAGAGGAGATGTTCCTCATCCTTCGAAAATACCAAATGAAATAAAATGTGAGCAAATGCACTTTTGGCATTATCTTGGGGAAATTCCTTAATTTTTGGTCAGCTAGCGAGGGATTGAGGAAAACCCTGAAAAAAATTAAGGCCCTCCTTGACATGCAATCACCAACGACGATCAAAGACATATAAAGGCTCACTGGAAGAGTAGCAGCTCTCAACCGCTTCATATCTCGAGCTACAGACAAATGTCTCCCCTTCAAATAATTGAAGGGAAGGTAAATAGTAGATTGGACTGAAGAATGAGAGGCAGCCTTCCAGCAGCTCAAATAATACCTAGGGTCACCGCCCTTGCTATCTAAACCTGAGTTAGGAGAAACTCTGTTGCTATACTTGGCTATATCCGATGCAGCAGTTAGCTCGGTGTTAATCAAAGAGCATGAGGGGAAGAAGTTCCTAGTCTATTACGTAAGTAAAGCCTAGGTCCCTACAGAGACGAGGTATCCCACATTGGAAAAGTTAGCTCTGGCTTTGGTTGTAACATCTCAAAAAAATTTGTATAAGGACCCGAGTACCACCTCAGGCAGAACCACCTAAGGACTATATCCTGTCGTAATTAAGGCGGAAACTTAGTTAAGTACTAAACTAAATAATCGGTGGATTAAGCTCGGGCCACCATTTCCACAGATGAGAAGGCCTAAAACCATTAATACACTGACTCCACGTCACATAAAGACCTAAGAGAAATCCTGTAAGACCCGTATCCTAGCCTATACTGTTCCTTAGGTTCCGTGGTCCTCTCGGTCAAATTCCGGGGACCTACGATACGTAGACAGCAGTTGTACGTGATCCTAAGTTGTGTCCCGTATATCAGAGTCGGCTCGACTCGAAACTTGTATCCTTGCGACCGTGCCGTCACTGTGGTTCTAACGCCGCATCTTGCATACCTATCCGATACCCTGGCCAGGATATGTGGGCCCACGTTCAATTTGAGAAAAACACCGCGCATTTGCAATCCCAAGAGAATCTCTACAACATGTCCCATCAATCAATCACTCAATCAATCAATCAATCACCTTATGTCAAGTACAAGAGCAACCCCAAAGTCAACTCTCTCTCACCCTCTCTTTTACACACCCATACATGTCAAGTACACCTATCAACTCACATCCATCACCTCTCCCTTACAACCACCATTTCTCTTTCTTTCTCTTCACATTTTCCAAGCAAGCAAAGGAGTGAACGTCCAAGCACTTCCAAGAGAGAAAAGAGTGAGTTGTGTGGCCCACTTCTTACCCTAAGATCCACTATCCTAGCCCTTCGTTTCTCATCATCTTCCATCAAAGTGAGACACAAGAAGATTGACATTCCATCGGACCAAGAAGATCGAATGGTGGGTGCTTCTATAGGCTTAAATTTCATTATTTTGATGATGGGCCAAGTGGGGCCTACCGATTGATGGTATGGATCTCACTTCGGACCCTAGATGTGGCCGATGGCCCACCTTGATCCTCATAATCGTTCCATGATGGGGCCATTCTCCATGGACCCCATCATGATGTTTATTTTCCTTGCATAAATAGGGGTCATCTAGACCTTTCATTTTAGCGGAGAAGGAATCTCCACCGTTGATCTTTGATTTGGTGGGCCCACATGTATTGGGACCCACTTGATGTACGATTGAATGCATGAAAAGGGAGGGCCCATAGTGTCGGGGTCCCTCCATCACTCGATCTTCCTTCTTTCTCTCTCTCTCTCTCTCTCTCTCTCTCTCCCCCTCTCTTTTCCATTTTTCTTTGTGTGATGATGTGGCCGTGTGGCCCACTCAGATGAACCTCACCTTGGTGTATGTCTTATCCACACCATCCGTGCATATGGTGGCCCACCTGGACAGCACGTCTGAAGGTGGGGCCCACCTTAGTATGTGTTATATGCAAACCGTCCAACATCCAAGGACGCTGGACATGGGTTCACATAGAAGTGTGAACAGACATATGGTGTATTGATGCCCAACCTCCCTGGACGCACGCTGGAGGTTGGGCTAAAAACAAAAATATTAGCTTGGTTCAAGCCTTGGGGTGGACCACTCATATAGGCCCCACCTTGATGTATGGATTTAATCCACGCCGTCCATCCTATTCCTCAGCTCATTTTAGGCGTTGAGTCAAAAAATGAAGCCAATCCAATAATCAAGCGGGCCATACCATAGAAAACTGTGATTTCTACCATTCAAATCAGTTAGGACCCACCTTGATTTTTTCTATTCGCCAAAACACATCGAATATTGGGCTCATTTAGGCTGTCTTGAGCCATAGAATCCAACGGTTGGGTCGAATTCTCATGATGTGGGCCCCACCTACGAAATATCGCAAGAAAACCCATTCAAAAAAATAATAAAAATAAAGCAGCAGGTGTTGCTGCTGTCGTCCAGAGGACACGCAAGAGTGTCCTGCTGCGCTGTGGACGGACGGGCAGGGACGTGGGTCCAGCCATGGGCCCCACCGTGATGTGTGTTGAACATCCTCACCATGCATTTAGTGACCCCTCTTCTGGCTATGGGCCACCCCAAAAATCAGCCATATACAGAAGCTCAGGTGGCCCATGTCGCAAGAAATAGTGAGGTTGGAACGTCTGCCATTGGACTCCCTTGGAGTCCAAGAGTTTTGGATCATTATGAAATTTGTTTTTCCTCTTCATCTGGGTCTGTGTGACCTTATTAACGGATTGGATGGCAAATAAACGTTATGGTGGGCCTTAAAGTATATGTTTGGTCCATACCATCCAGATGGCTAGATGGTGGGCCGTACCATGATGTATGCGTTTATTCCACCATCCAGATAGCTGGACGGTGGGCCTTGCTGTGATGAATATGTTGTATCCAACCGTCCTTCCATCTGGTGGGCCACACATGTGGACCCCACCATGAGGTATGTGATTTATCTATGTCGTCCATCCCTATAGGACCCACCATGATGCATGTGTTACATCCAAACCATCCAACCATTTGGCAAGCTCGCCTTAAGGCTTGAGGCTAAAAATAAGACAGATCTAGGATCAAGTGGACCACATTATAAAAAACAGTGGGTTTGAACGTCTACCATTAAAACCCTTGGGCTACAGGGTTTGGGCCAACATGATATTTGTTTTTCCTCTAAATCCAGGTCTTTATGACCTTATGAATAGACTAGATGGGAAATAACCCTATGATGGGGCCCACTGGAATTTAACCGTGGAAATCATTATCACTATGGTTAAATATGGTATGGTCCAGTTGATCTTTTGATATGGTTCATTTTTATATAATACTTATATTGATCTCTAAAGATAAATGAATTGTGTTCGGCCCATTCAACTAAGCCCATTCAACTCGTCTCATTCGACTTAGCTCAGTTGATTCGGCCCATTGTTTCGGCCCATTTGATTAGGCCTGATGTGATATATGAGGCCCGTTGTTGAGGCCCACCTTGATGTGATATATGAGGCCCGTTGTTGAGACCCACCTCGATATACATAAGGCCCATGTGATGTGGCCCATTTGATATATATGAAACCCATGGGTTGAGGCCCAATGGGATGTACATAAGGCCCATTGCAATGTGTGATTCCACCATAGTTTGTGTAATAATGTTTATGGCAGGCCGTGCCTTAGGAGCAATGATGGTTTGACGTCCACATTGTAAGAATAATGTTGGTTAAATATCTACATTATAACTCTCCTTAGGGCCCATTGATAGGCCCATACTTGATGTGTGTAGGCCATCTAGGCCCAACTTCGTTGTAAGGATAGTTCATCACCTTATAACATGCTTAGTGTAACTCCATGACTCATACCCATACGCATCATATGTATACTTGATATGAGTAGTGATTGCTCATTGCATATGCCATTGGTCAGATTATTTATGGGATTCATTGATAGGAGTTACCTACATGAGCGCGTGGTACACGCGTGTAACATCCCGTATTTTCAGGACCCGAGTACACGACCCATTTCCCAAAAACCTGAGTGTTAACCTTAAAGGATAGTCAAATTCGATTATATTTTTCTTTCAACTATCAGAGTAAGCAGATGAGTGTAGAATGGGCAAATCATACATAATGGAAGACTTCATTTACGTTTAGGATGTATAGGAAGTTGCCCATAATGACTTATGCAAACCAATGTCTCTAAATTAACAAATAAATGAATTTCACAGTTTATACAAGAGAGATAACAAAACACATGTAAAATCTGAGTCACAAGATCACGCAGCACCTCGTGGCAATACAGCCATACACCCCTGACACTTGTACTCAGCTCCTCACTAGCCTGAAACTGAATGCCACCTAGGCCACCAATTCTACTTGTATAATTATATATTTGATGAATGAGTAGCCAACTCAGTGTGAATTCCCCTCAAGATTACACACCACCGCATTAGGTAAGCATAATTATAAAACAACAAAGCAATTAAAGCAACACATGATGCAATCTTTTTAAATGCATGGATGCGTGAATGCACATCGCCTCGGGGATGCTCATCTGTGCGGAACTTGGGCTCGTCACCCATGCAAATCATTGACCTGGGAAAATCATCCAGTCGGAACAGGGGTCGATAGTCGGTGGTCTGGGGGCTAGCGAAATGATACCCCGATGATCCTAAGGCACGTGCTACAACATCCAGAATTAGCCACCCGTCATCGCCAATATGCCATGGATGCATGATTAGCCAAACCATTATTAGTTCAGTTACAATTAGCCAATTTAAATAAGCTCAAGGTCACTACGGGGGCTTGTCACTAGCGTAGGCCGACAACTCGGGCATAGGTCCCATACCACCATCAGCTTATGAGGCTACCAACTTAGGATGTTTAATGGAACCCATCAACTAGTGGCCAATCATATTCCAGTACGTGGGGCTTACCATTGCATAGTTGCACGATAAAACACCGAACCTATGTAGGGAAAATACTAGAACAAAGCCACATAGGGCAATATCAAAATAAGCCACATACGGTAAATACCAAAATAAGCCACATAGGCCAAGTATCAAAATCATGCGATAGAAGACCATCCTTGAAAACCATTGGACACAACAACCCTAGATGGTAGGCCCACATCAATAGTTAATTTAAACCGCCATTCAATAACCACTAAGCCGAAGGTCCATTACTATCACAACTAGTCGAGTTACATCCCAAGTATTAGTGTACACATGTAGGTGGGGGTTTCCCACGGTGTACTAGTTTAAGTTCCACAGGCAGTCCACAAATATTCCACAAGCATGAATAAATATGCAGGATAAATATTAAGCATGTAATATAGCAATTTAATTCCAACAATTAATACATGTGACTATGAAATGGAGGTATCAATTATAAATTTAAATAAAAACTATAACTTAGGCTAATGGGAAAACAGAAAGCTCAAGGGGAAGAATCATCACCTCATACTTTGAATCACCAACTGATGTTGCTAGTGAGCGCGTGCACCCTTAGAACTGAACCCTACAATGAACGGTGAAGTTATATATGAGGTTAACGTTCTACCAAGTATCTATGGTCAAGACCAATACAACCTAGGGCCTGGATTACTTAATTTTAGGGTTTTACCCTAGAGTTTAGGTCTAGGCTTAGATATGTGAACTTAACCTTAGTGTTAATTTAATAATTATAAGATATTTATTAACATTAGTGTCATAGTTGACATAGTTAATAATTATTATGACTACACCAATGAGTACGATTTGATCCGAGTCCTATGCACCACCTAGGTTTGAGGTCATGGCCTAGAGTTTGAATCATTTATCTTAGGGTTTTTAGTGTAAGATCAGGACTTTTATCCTAGGGTTTAGTCTTAACTTAGATCTTGGGATTTAAACTCTAGTTGGTGTGTTAGTTACAACTTGAATCTCAATAATCACAAGATAACTATTAGCATTAGTGTTATATTAGCTAACATGGTAGTAACGATGATGATTAACATTAGGGTCTATTATTAGTGATGATATTTAAGAGTGACAAGACAAAACACTAATATTTAATACTGATAATTGTATGTAATAGATGACATTGTATGGACAATTTACTAATGGTTACTCATATATAATATTAATATCCCAAGTAAGAACGGGGCCTCACACATGGGCCTCATATGCATCAGGTGGGTCCCACACATTAGGGTAAGCTCTAGAACTTGCTGCCGCCAATACAACAGTTAAATAGGTGGTGGGCTGTTGGTCCAGCGTTAGATGTATGGCTAGGATTAACAGGTACATCACCGTGAAGTTGTATGGATGGTGCGGATATGTAACACATCATAAGGTGGGCCTCACCCGTCCAGAGGGTTGGACAGTGTGGATGAAGAACACCTATATCGATGGTAGGGTCCACCATCATATAGACGGTGTCAATAGAACACTTACATCAGGTTGGGATCCACTGCACATGTCACGCCCCGATCCCGGGAATCTGATTCATTAGGAATCCCGATCACCAAATCCAGTGCCGATAGCCTCCATAGTACCCCATTCTCAGCTCCCAGCACCCATATGCCAAGTTTTGATCCTGAGATCCTACAAGGAGGATTTTCAACATCAATTTGTCTTATAAGAAGCATAACCACAAGTTTACCCAAATCACAAAAGCAACATCATCATTACATATCCACTAATATAAACATTTGAGTACAATGCTGAAAGGGAAATACATATGTCAAAATCAAAGCTCCAGAAGTCAGCTACATGCTCCAAGCTCCACGCTGCTGCAACCTAACATCACCTGCACGCATCTATCGTGCATAAGATTATAGAAAGCTTAGAGGGTGGTGAAGTATGTGCACAAGGTAAGTGCTAAGTAGTCAATACAATTTCATAATCATACAACATCGAAAATACTGGTAAGATCATGAATCATACGAAGTAAGCGAAAATACTGACAAGTCCATGAGTCAATCAATATTAGAATACGCGATACAGATCAGCTACGTAAATGAGGAGTCATAAAGAGCTAAATATCAGATGCCGGGATGTAGTGCAATATACAATTCCTGATGATATCACGAATACCGTCAACCATATCTAGACCATGTAAATGCAGAAACACAGTAACCCAAAATGTCATATGCTGCGGATGTAATGCAATATGCGGTGCGAATGAAATGACCACGCTAAAGTGTGAAGTCGAGATGAGAGTACATAGTATCGCAAGCTACAGGGTCTATCACAAAGGACTTCTATCCAAACTAGTTCCATACCTAAATTTAGATAGTTAGACTCAATGTGGTAAACTCCTGATCTCAGGTTAGTCGCGCGCCCCAATCGAAATCTTGGCCATTGCGAAGGTATACGTAACAAATAGTTACGCACCACTAGCCTGAGTGGGTAGTGAATCAATGAATGAATGAGTATGCAACTCCTGCTCAATAAGTCCACATATCAATACAGTTCCTCTCTGGGATCATCACCGGGGTCTAGTACACTCTACATGCAAATTGCCGCCACTGACGCGTGACCATGCAAGTGGAAGAGACCTCACTATCCGCCTGATAGTAGTCAGCTAATATCTACCCGGTACGACGATAGCGGACCCATTCACGAGCTGGTCAAACTCAGCCTAGCTATGCCTCTTACCCTCGAACGAGTAAGGCCACACCCCCTCCCAACCGACCACGACACAGTGGGAGATGCGACCTACTGGTATACAGCCCTTATGAGCTCATATATCCACTCGGTCTCGACGTTGGGGGATCTCCTGGCCTGGAGGTTTAGGGATTTTCACCCAGGGCCATCTATGACAGCTCGATGCTAGAACAAATTTTTGGTGTCCCATCTGACCATCCACGATATGCCTGTGGAGGCTACGGCCCTGATGTCGCTAGGGCGTATAATAATCACATCATACAATGCAAGATGCATGAATCATACAATCTAGTCATGCATCAATTCTACATATATTGTGCGCTCATGTGAGACAATCTCCACCTATTAAGGAGTCTCATAACAACCTACCCAAATACATATGCAACGGTCAACCGCATCTCATAAGAAACATGCAGATGATGCGTATGGGCATGTATCTTGATGTTATGCTGTCACATACTCATAATCGGTATCAACAATCAACCTCGACAATGTGGACATTTAACCAACATTGCCCTCAAGGAATGACCCATATAGAGCCTAACATACAGTGTACCCATGGCCTCATACAAGGGCCAAATATACAATACCATGAGCCTCACTCAAGAGCTTAATACACATCACGATGGGCCTTTCACATTGGCCTAACATACATCACAATGGGCTCCATCGCCTGGCCCTCAAATGCACCACAATGGGCCTCATCACATAGGTCTCACATACATTACATAGGCCTCAAATGCATCAAGCTGAGGCCGATGCTCATCAGAATGGGCCTCAAATACGGGCTGCATATACATCACAATGGGCCTCAGCAATCGGTCTCGACAATTGGAATCGGCCTCGACCTTCGATAATCGGAATCGGTAATTGGCAATTGGAATCGATGAGAATGGGCCTAACAAGGCCTAAGGGAAGGTCATAATGTGGACATTCAACCATCATTGTCCGTCAATGTGGACATTTAACCAACATTGCTCCCAAGGAGTGGTCCACATAGAGCCAAACGTATCATGGGCCTATGGCCTCACACAAGGACCTAATACATATCACTATGGGCCTCACTCATGGGCCGCTTGTGCATCACATTGGGCCTCACTCATGAACCTCATGTTCCTCACAATGAGCAGTAACACATGGGTCTTATATATGCTAGTTGGGCCGTAATACATGGGCCGAAAAATACATCTCATTGGGCCTTACCAGACGGTCTGGAAATAAATCATAATGGGCCTCAAGTACGTCGCAATGGGCCTCGGCACATGGGTCATGAATACATCACATTGGTCCTTATATATGGGCCTCAAATATACATTAAGTGGGCCGTATCCATGGACCACACCAATGGGCCGCATACATCAAGTGGGCCACATAAATGTGCCTCATATACATCGATTGGGCTGCATTAATGGGCCGCACTAATGGGCCTAATACATATCACAATGGGCCTTGTCCATAGGCCTCAGATTCAAGCAGGTGGGCCCCATTATATGGGCCTCAAATATACATTACAGGTGGGCCTAAAATATAAATTATAGGTGGGCCTCAAATATATCTTATGGGCCTCAACTAATGGGCCGCATATACAACAAATCGGCCACACTACTTGAGTCACATATACATCAAGTCGGCCACACTATTGCTAAAAAATAAATCATATCACAATATCATCTAGACCATACTACAAATAGCAGTGGAGATAATGATTTCCACCCTTAAAATTACCAGGCCTGCCATAACATTTATTTTCCATCCAATCTGTTCATACGGTCCTGACTTAAGAGGAAAAATAAATATCATATTTATCCAAAACTTCTATAATCCCAAAAGGGGGGTTTCAATGGCAGGCGTTCATTCCCCATTGTTTCTGCAGTGTGGTCCACCTAATATATGGCTCTGCCTCTTTTCCTCAAGCCATAGATCGAGCTCACCAAGTGAATGGACGGTTTAGATATGACCCACACCTTATGGTGGGGCCCACACATGTGGCCCACCAGAAAAGATGGACGGTCTGGATCACGGAACTTGCTGACGGCTTTTCAGCAGCTACATAGCTGGGCTGCTGGCCCCAGTAAATGTATGAACGGTTGGGATGGATGCACTGTCCAGATGGTGGATGGCCTGGATATACAATGCATGCAATGTGGGCCTTACGTCCTGAGGTGGACGGACGACATGAATGTAGAATACATTCGCCAAAGGGGCCCACCATCCTAGCCTACGGATGGTGTGGATATAAAATGCATCTAGATGGGTCCCACCCACACGTGTGGGCTGAACGGACGGACATATAACACATACCTCATGATAAGACCCGCAGAACTTGTGGTCGTCAGTACAGTAGCTACACAATTGCTATACGCCAATCGTTCCACTACATAGAGGTGGGTTCCACGTGGGGCCCATCGTAATGTTTATCAGCCATCCAATCTATTGGTAAGGTCACACAGACCCGAATGAAGATGAAAAAAAAATTTCACAATGATCCAAAACTTCTGTAACCACAGAAGGGTTTCAATGGTAGACGTTCAATTCCACTATTTCCCTGTGATGTGGGTCAATTGAGCTTGGATGTGGCTGATTTTTGGAGGGCCCACTACCCTAAGGGCCCCCATCAAAATGGACGGTGTTAATGTTCCCACACATCATAGTGGGGCCCACAGATGGGACTCATGGTCCCTGCCCATCTGTGGGTGCAGCAGGACGCTCCTGCAGCATCCTATGAACGTGCAACAGCAACAGCTGCATATGGCTTTTTTTTTTTGAAAAAACCTGAAATTTTGTGGTTTTTCGTAGGTGGGGCCCACATCAAGAGAATCCACCCCACACATTGGCTTCTACTGCTCAAGACAGACCCATCAAGCCTAATGTTCGAGGTATTTTGGTGTATAGAAACATCAGGGTGGTTTTCAATGGTAAAAACACTGTTTTCTTTGCCACGGTCCACCAGATAGTCGGATTAACTCCATTTTTCGGCTCAACGCCTAAAATGAGCTGAGAAGTAGGATGGACGGCGTGCATTAGGTTTATACATCAAGGTGGGGCCTGCATGAACAACCCACCCAAAGCTTGTTGAATCAAGCTAATATATATATATATATATATATATATATATATATATATATATATATATATATATATATATATATATATATTCTGGCAGCCAATACACCACACCTTCAGTTCATACTTCACTGTCTAGCCATGTCTAGCATCCCAGGACGTTGGACGGTTTGGACATATTTAAGGTGGGCCCCACCCACAGACATGCTACCAGGGTGGGCCACCAAATGGTTGGATGGTTTAGATAAGATGTACATCAAGGTGGGGTACATCTGGGTGGGCCACACGACAACATCATCACATAAGAAAAATGAAAAAGAGAGGGAGAGAGAGAGAAAGAGGCACGCGTGTGATGGAGGGACCCCACCACTATGGGCCCTCCCTTCGTACATCACAATATAAATCAAGTGGGTCTCATTACATGTGGGCCCACCGATCAAAAATCAACGAAGGAGATTACCTCTCCACCAAAATGAAAGGTCTAGATGATCTCTTTAAATCTAGAAAGTAAACATCATGATGGGATCCATGGAGATTGGCCCCATCATGGAATGATCATTAGAATCACAGTGGGCCATCAGCCACATGTAGGGTTCAAAGTGAGATCCGTACCATCAATCGGTAGGCCCCACTTGGCCCATCATAAAAATATGAAATTTATGCCTATGAAACACCCACCTTTGATCTTCTCTTCCTTCTTTCGCCGATAGTCTCTAGAGCTCCAAGGAAACAATTCCGATGGTTGAGATGGACTTTGAATGGTGGAGATGGGAGGTAGGAAGGTGGGCCACACTAGCTCTCTCATGGGGAGCTTGAACGTGAGTTACTTGGGAGGAAATATGAGAGAGAGAGAGAGGGATGATGGGAGAGGAGTGATGGGAGAGGGATGGATGGGTGTAGTTGTATAAGGGAGAGAGTTGACTTTTAAGGGCTGCTTTTGTACTTGGGGATGGGATAGATTAATGAGTGTACTTTGACAAGTGAAGTGATTCATAGGATATTTCTCTTGGGTTTTACAACGCATGATGTTTTTCTCGAACCGAACGCGGGCCACATCTCCTGGCCTGGGTATCGCATCGACGTGCGAGACACGGCAGCGGAACCGTGGCGACGACGCAGTCACTGGGTACAAGTCTTGGGTCAAGCCGACTTTGATATACGGGACACGACTCAGGATCGCGCGCAAACGCCGATAACAGATCGTGAGTCACCAGAATTCGACCGAGAGGACCGTGGAAGCCTACGGAACAGTACAGACTAGGATACGGGACTTATAGATCTCCCCACCTAATAATAATTTCATCCTTGAAATTTACACTATCATGCAGGACAAAGCAAGGGAAGAGGAAGCATTGACTTATAATGAATTTATGAATAAATAACACTCTCTAATCTGAACCACGTGCTCTCAGGATGCCTCATCAATGCTATGATGATCCCACTGATCCTGGATCTCGGATCAGAAGCTCGAATACTAAGCAGCCTCACAATCTCAATGGTAGGGAGATATGCCAGAAAAATCTCTAAGTTGTTCGCACTCTAGGATCTATCCATTCTAAGTTCTTAACAATCATAGAGTGTAGGGTAGCTATCAACAGATATGTGATGTTATCTTCAGGTATTCCCAAGTTATGCTCTGATACCAACTTCTATCATGGCCTGAACCAGGGAATTGGATTCATTAGAAATCCCAATCACCGAATTCGGTGCCGACAGCCTCCATAGTACCCCATTCTCGGCTCCCAGCGCCCATATGCCAAGTTTCGATCCTGGGATCCTATAAGGAGGATTTTCAATATCAATTTATCTTATAAGAAGCATAACCACAAGTTTACCCAAATTACAAAAGCAACATCATCATCACATATCCACTAATATAAATATTTAAGTACAATACTGAAAAGGAAATACATATGTTAAAATCAAAGCTCCAGAAGTCAGCTACAATGCTGAAAGGGAAAATACATATGTAAAAATTACAGAAGTCAGCTACATACTCCAAGCTCCACACTGCTGCAACCTAACATCACCTGCACGCATTTATCATGCATAAGCTTATAGAAAGCTTAGAGGGTAGTGTAAGTGTGTGCACAAGGTAAGTACCAAGTATTAAACGAAAAGCCATAATCATAAATGTCGAAATAGGCGCAAGATCATAAATCATACTTTATCAGAGTAAGCGAAAATACTGACAAGTCCATGAGTCAAACAATATCAGAATACGCAATACAGATCAACTATACAAATGAGGAACAATAAAGAGTCAAATATCAGATGCCGTATCTAAACCATATAAATGCAGAAACATAGGTAACCCAAAATGTCATATGCTGCGGATGTAATGCAATGTGAGGTGCGAATGGAATGACCATGCTGGAGTGTGAAGTTGGGATGATAGTACGTAGTATCGCAGGCTATGGGGTCCATCACAAGGAAATCATATCCAAACTAGTCCCATACCTAAATTTGAATAGTCAGACTCAATGCAGTAAACTCCTAATCTCAGGTTAGTCACGCGCCCCAACCAAAGGTACATGTAACAAATAGTTGCGCACCACCAGCCCGAGTGGATAGTGAATGAATGAATGAATGAGTATACAAATCCTGCTCAATAAGTCCACATATCAGTACTGTTCATCTCTGGGATCATCACCGAGGTTTAGTACACTTCAAATGGCATTGCCTCTCTCCCAGCAGTACAGTCTAAGTGAGCGTAAGAAACCTCACTATTCGCTTACCCAATAGTCTGCCAATACCTATCCGGCACGTTGATAGTAGACCCATTCATGAGCTGGTCAAACTCAGCCTACCAATGCCCCCTACGCTCGGGCGGGTAAGGCCACACCCCTCCCAACCAACCACGACACAGTGAGAGACGCGGTACTCAGACATTCATGTATCCACTCGGTCTCGACGTTAGGGCGTCCTCTGGTACCAAGAGGGTTTAAGGATTTTCACCCAGGGCCATCTATGATAGTCCGATGCTAGAACAAATTTTCGGTGTCCTGTCTGGCCATCCACGATATGCCTGTGAAGGCTAAGGCCCTGATGTCGCTAGGGCATACAGTAATCATAATGCAAGATGTATGAGTCATACAATCCATTCATGCATCAATCCTACACATACCGTGTGCTCATGTGAGATAACATCTGCCTATAAGGGAGTCTCATAACAACATGCTCAATGACATATACAATGAGCAACCACATCTCTTAACAAACATGCAGATGATGCGTACGGGCATGTATCATGATGCTATGTTGTCACATACTCATAATCAGTATCAATAACCAGCATCGACAATCGACCTCGACAATGTAGACATTTAACCAACATTTTTCCCAAGGAATGGCCCACATAGATCCTAACATATAGTGGACCCATGACCTCACACAAGGGCCAAATATACAATAACATGGGCCTCACTCAAGAGCTTAATACACATCACGATGGGCCTTTCACATGGGCCTAACATACATCACAATGGGCTTGATCGCCTGGCCCTCAAATGCACCACAATGGGCTCATCACATAGGCCTCATATACATCACATTGGGCCTTAAACACGGGCCAAATGCACATCACAATGGGCCTCAAATACGGGCTGCATATACATCACATTGGGCCTCAAACACGGGCCGAATTTGCATCACTATGGGCCTAATACACAGGCCGCATATACATCACATTGCACAACACAATTGGCCTAATACACAAGTCGCATATACATCACATTGGGCCTCGTCAATCCGAATCGGCCTCGACAATCAACCTCGACAATCGGAATCGAAATCGGCCTCAACAATCGGAATCAGCCTAGATAACCGGCCTTAACAATCGGAATCGGAATTGGCTTTAACAATCAGCCTCGACAATCGGAATCAATCTTGATAATCGGAACCGACAATCGATCATAATAATCAAAATCGACAAATCAGTCATATCAATCAGAATTGGCAATCGGTAATGATAATCGGCCTCGATCGCTAATCGGCAATCGACCATGATAATCGAAATCGATTGATAATCAGAATCGACAAATCGGTCACGTCAATCAGAATCGGTAATCGGTCATGATAATCGGCCTCGATCGCTAATCGACAATGACCACGATAATCGAAATCGGCAATCGGTCATGATAATCAGAATTGATAGATAATCAGAATCGATAGATAATCAAAATCGGTAAATCGGTCACGTCAATCAGAATCAGCAATCAGTCATGATGATCAGCCTCGATTGATAATCAGAATCGGCAAATCGGTCACGTCAATTGGAATCAGCAATCAGTCATGATAGTTAGAATCGATCGATAATTGGAATCGGTAAATCGGTCACGTCAATCAGAAGCAGCAATCGGTCATGATAATCGGAATCAGCAAATCGGTCACGTCAATCAGAATTGATAATCGGTCATGATAATCGAAATCGATCGATAATCGGAATCGGAAAATCGGTCACGTTAATCAGAATCAGGAATCAGTCATGATAATCGCCCTAGATTGCTAATAGGCAATCGGCCACAACAATCAGAATTGGCAATCGGTATTGATGAGGATGGCCTAACAAGGCCTAAGGGAAGGTCACAATGTGGATATTTAACCATCATTGCCCAACAATGTAGTCATTTAACCAACATTGCTCTCAAGGAGTGGCCCACATAGAGCCAAACATATAATGGGCCCATGGCCTCACACAAGGGCCAATATACATTACATCGGGCCTCGACACATGGGCCAAGTATACATTATATTGGGCCTCATATACATCAAGTAGATTGCTCAAATATCATATTAGGCCACGTATACGGGCCAGAAATACATCACAATGGGCTTCATCCCACGGCTTAATGCACACCACAATGGGCCTTACTAAATGGGCCATAAACACACAACAGGTGGACCCTGCACATTGGCCTCAGATACATCACGTGGGCCACAACCCATGGGCCTAATACATGTCCCAATGGGCCTCATCAGATGGGCTGCAATTGCATCCAGGTTGGCCTTAATGGATGGGCTACCAATACTCAAGGTGCGCTGCATTTACGGACCACACCAATAGGCCGCACCATCTACAAGTGGGCCACATCAATGGGCCACAAATACATCCGAGTGGGCCCCATGGATGGGCCATAAATACATCAGGGTAGGGTCCACCATAACGAATATTCTCCATCCAATCTGATCATAAGCTCACAAAGACCTAGATTAAGAGGGAAAAATAAATATCATATTGATCCAAACTTCTCTACACCCAAAAAGGGTTTCAATGGTAGACGTTCAAACCTCCACTATTTTCTGCAGTGGTCTACCTGGCAGATAGCGTGAATATAGAATAAATGCATCAATGGTGGGTCCCACTGTCCATATGGATGGTGTAGATAATAAATGCATCGCGGTGGAGTCCACACTGATGGACGATGTGGATCAAATCCACACGTCATAGTGGGACATACATAAATGCATAGTGTGGAACAACATATACATCATGTTAAACACCCACCATCCAGACAGTGGGTGGCTAGGGTAAAACACATACCTCATGGTGGATACCCACACATGCACGGTGTGGATCCAAAGCATACATCAAGGTGGTGTACCACTGTTGAGGGTCAAATATTGCATATTAGACCCCAGTTATTACCTGAATTTACTAACATGACACAATTTAACGACCTATTTTAAGCGTGTTTTTGTTGTAGGGTGTAATTAGGGGCGTTGACTGAAAAAAGAGTATTAAAAGCGTGAATTTGATGCCCTAAAGTAACCAGAGCAAGGGACGGACCTTAGGGGACTAAGATCAACGAAATTACATGCCAGGGATCTGAGAAAATTGAGAAACTGAAGCTCGAGTGGCCTGAAATTGGTACAGAATGCAAGATCACAGGGTTCCCACCATCCATTCAGCTCAAATTTTCATATATGGCCGGAAGACCTAAAATAAACCATACACGTCGATTTTCAGCCGTTCGACCCCTGTGGAAGTGGCCCAACGGGCAGATCAGCCCCTAAATTCCTTAAAGTGGGGCCCACCTGATATCTGGAAATATTTCAATTTTGGTCTCAATCGTTTAAATTATATGAAAAATAGGTTGGACGGAGCAGATTTTCTGAGCACATTGCAGTGGACCCCAATTGGTGTGGCATGTGTATAGTGCACATGAGACTCGCCGTGCACCAAACGAACCAAGTCGGTCAGCAAACGTTGACTCAACTTCCTTCCTAAAAATGGAAACTTCTATTTTTCTACTGCGCAACAGGGAGTTGCGGTTGGGTGCAGGTGGGCCACAATCATCATCCAGGTTTATGATCTAGACTGTTCATTGCACTCAGTAGGTAAAATCGACCGTACACATGGTAGGTTTTCAGATCCAAGCATGTGTAAGCTAGGAAACAACATCACTACATCTAACGGACGGTAGAGAGAAACAACCAGCGGGACACACCGAATTCGAGCCAAAACAGTCCATTACTGAACGGTTTTTCGAGGATATTTTAATGGATGGCCTGGATCTTGTACATGAAATCAAGAAGTGGGCCTCGCCAACCTTAGTGCAAGACGCATGGAGGGCTCTGTTTCGCTGTTTCACAAACGGATTACAGTTTTCCTTCCTAGGCCACCACTGTACAATAACGGTTTAATCCAGACCGTCCATCAGGAGCTCACAGGTCCTCTCACCCTAACTTAGTTGAAACATTCTAGGGAACCACGAAGATCGGTCTCCATTCGTCCAAATAGAAGACTGATGGTGCAATGGAAAAGATGGGTGGGACACACTAAATTTGGTCTTAAAACTGTCTAGTTTTACCAAATTTTCGAGGGTAATCCAATGAATGGATTAGATTTCTTAGCAATCCCTGATAATGGGCCCCACTTCCACCTCAACGCAAGACTGTTACAGGGAGTGCATAAAACCTCCGCACCGACTTCCCCTGCTGTGTAAAACTTCTGTATGGAGTGCGGAAGTTCTCACGGCCGACCCTACCCAACTATATAGAAAGAGGAGAAAGAAAGAGGACAGGCATCATTCAGATCCGAGGAGCCTGAGACGTCAGGAGCAGAGAAGAGAGAAAGAGTATTTCAGTTTATTTTTACTGTTTTCTTCTCATTATTTATGTTGAGGTATAGTGCAATCATGTCCATGGGTTGCTAAACCTCTTAGCTAGGGCTAAGAGGTGAAGCTTGTAGTGTAATGGGAGAATCTATGCTTGTGCCTTTTGTTTACACTGAATGGATTTTGATTTAATTTTATTATGGGAATATTTTTAGTTCTTAATGGTCTGTTGTGACTGAAATTACAATGGGTCTGCGATGGCTTTGAGTATTTCCGTTGCCTTTTATGTTTATGATGTCAGGAAGCCCTGTTGTTCACCATCGTCTCCTGGGCATGGTCGGATGACGGTACCCTTCCTAACCCTCATAAGCATGTTGATTGGTTGGTAATTAGTTTAATTCTGTTGTTTGCTTTGCCTCCTGGGCATGGTTTGGTGAAGGAATCCATTCTAATTCATATACCTTTCATCTCTTGAAAACTATATCAACGGCAGTTCAGTTAATTTCCATGATTCGTGAAGCAGGCGTAAGATCTCCCTGATCAAGTGGATCCTCTGAATCCCTAGTTTCTCTCCTTTGAATTTCTTAAGTTTTAATTTAATATTGCACCATTATTCCTTCAATTCTATCTGATTTAGATTACATCTTAGTCTAGTTCTAATTCTACGTAGTTTCAGATAACGTACAAGTATCAGTCCCTTGGGATTCGACCTCGGTCTCACCGAGTTTATTACTACATCACAACCCTACACTTGGGGAGTGAACAACCACCATCGAGATGATGGACGGTGTGGATTAAATACATACATCACATGGGACCCACGTGTTTGGTAGCATGGATGTAACACACGTATCAGGGAAGGCCCCTGGATGGTGTGGCCTTTGCATAAATGTTAGGTGGGTTCCCACGTGGCTAATACATACAACAGGTGGATCCCACCATCACACGTGTTCACCTGAGATTTGGATTTATCTCATTGTAATGTCATAAAACGATCTCTGAAATGGTTGGACGGTAAGGATACAACGCATGCATCATGGTGGGCCCCCACACCATCTAAATAGTGGACGGTGGTGCGGACAGAGCACATACATCATTGGTGGTTCCCACCAAATGGATGACAGTGTGGGTATACATACATACATCAGTGGGTCCAATGTGGGGCCCATCATAACATTTATTTGCCATCCTGACCGTTGATAAGGTCACATAAACCCAGACTAACAGGGAAAACAAATTTCATAATGATCTAAGACTCATGTGACACCCAAAAGGGGTTGTAATGCAAACGTTCAATCCTCATTGTTTCCCAGTGACATGGGTCACCTGAGCTCCACATATGGTTGGTTTTTAAGGGGCCCACTATCTCAAAGGGGACCTACGAAATTCACGGCGTGGATGTTCCACAAACATCATGGTGGGGCCCACGGCTAGGACCCAACGGTCCCTGCCTCTTTCAATGAATTGAGGAATAGGATGGACGGCGTGGATTTGATGTACGCATCATGGTGTGGCCTGCATGAGCGACCCACCCCAAAGCTTGTTGAATCAAGCTAATATTTTCTTTTCTGGTGGACGGTACCACACTGTCAGTTCACGCTTCTCTGTCTAGCCACGTCCAGCGTCCCTGGACGCTAGACGTTGGGTATAACACATTTAAGGTGGGCCCCACCTTCAGACCTGTTGTCCAGGTGGGCCACCAAATGCATGGACAGTGTGGATAAGACATACATCAAAGTGGAGTCCATCCAAGTGGGCCACACATTACACAAAAATGAGAAAGAGAGAGAGAGAGAGAGAGAGAGAGAGAGAGAGAAGCACCCGCCTTTGATCTTCTCTTCCTTCTTCTACCTATAGTCTCTAAAGCTCCAAGGAAATAATTCTGACAGTTGAGATGGACTTTAAATGGTGGAGATGGGAGGTAGGAAGGTGGGCCGCATTAGCTCTCTCATGGGGAGCTTGGACGTGGGTTGCTTGGGAGGAAAAATGAGAGAGAGAATGAAAGAGAGAGAAATGATGGGAGACGAGTGATGGGAGAGAGGGATGGATGGGTGTACTTGTGTAAGGGAGAGAGTTGACTTTTAAGGGTTGCTTTTGTACTTGGGGATGGGATAGAGTAATGGGTGTACTTTGACAAGTGATGTGATTGATGTGATGAACTCTCTACAGATTTGCAACACGTGGCGTTTTCCTCAATTTGAATGCGGGCCAACATCTCCTGGCCTGGGTATTGCCTCGACGTGTAATACGTGGCGTCAGAACCGCGGCGACAACGTGGTCGTAATGGTACAAGTTTCGAGTCGAGCCGACTCTGATATATAAGACACGACTCAGGATCATGCGCAAATGCCGGTAACAGATCGCGGGTAGTTGAAATTCGACCGGGAGGGCCGCGGAAGCCGAGGGAATGGTATGGTCTAGGATACAGGCCTTACAGTAAATTATCCATATTGATATTGGTTAATACATATAGAAATTATCATTCTTAAAATATTAGTATTTTATTTTACCGTTCTTAAAATATTAATATTAACGTTAGAACATACTATCTATTTCACCAAAATGATTTTTAGTGCGGCGTTAACTAATATTAAGAATATTGTTAGTACTGATAATTGTTAGGAATTATTAGCACTACTATTTATCATGGGTCGTTGTTAGACAATTTAATATGGTAATAGCCATCGTTAAAATACCTAAAAATTAATAACTAATCTATTTAATTATTTTTATTTATTCACTATTCCCTTTAATAATTTCGTTAATGGCCACACAAAATAGGGTTCGGATTCCATAATCAACACTTAGAACTAAACCTAAAACTAAACCCTAAGATGAAAATCCTGATTCTACATTAAAACCCTAAGGTACTCAAACCCTAGGCTATGATCTTAAACCTAGGTAGAGTGCAGAACTTGGATCTAATTGTACATCCTGATTTATGGTAGGATTTGATTCTAAGGGCACATGTACTTCCTAGCAACGTTAGTGGCGATTCGATTTATAAGGTGATGATTCTTCCCCTTGAGCTTTCCATCTTTCCATTAGCTTAAGTTATAGTTTTTATTTAAATTTATAATTAATATCTTTCTCTTATAATCACATGTATTACCTGGTGGAAATTGAATTGCTATATTACATGCTTAATGTTCATCCTGTATATCTGTTCATGCTTGTGGATTATTTGTGGATTACATATGGACTTTAAACTGGTACATTAGTAGGAAACCCCTACCTATAAATGCTTTCTGTCATTCTTCATGTATTGAATCATGTAAACCTTGTACTTGTTTAAATTCTGAGACATTGGTTTGTATAAGTCATTATGGGTAACTACTGGTATATTCTATATGGAATTTGAAATTTCCCTTTATGCTTACTTGTCCATTTTATGCTCATCTGCTTACTCTGATGAAAGATAAAAGAAAAATATATACTCGACTTTGACCATCCTTTAAGGTTAACACTCGAGTTTTTAAGAAACGGGTTATATACTTGGGTCCTGAAGATTTGGGGCGTTACAGTTGGTATCAAAGCATAGTTTAGACAAATTTGGCCTTGGAAAATGATCTTATATAAGCTTTGAATGTTTCAAGTTAGGATGTTTTGAAATTAGAAATTGAACTTTGGATAATTTCCCCTAGATATAGAAGAATGATTGGAAATGTAGAAACCCAAACTTAGGTTCCCTTAGAAGTGACTTGGACGACGGTCCAAACTTATATGAAATTCCATCCAAGCAAAGGACACTTTGAGAACGTAGGGATTCAAAACCTAGGAAATTATTAGAACAACTATTTGAATTTAAGGAAATCTCCTTGCAGCTAGCAGAAGTTGAGAACATAGAAACTTGAGATTCTAAGCTCCATGTAGACTTGATTGGGTAGTCCTAGAACTTACAAACTGAACTTAAGTCCCTTGTGGATTATAGGTTCAGTCATTTGAATTAAAGAGCATTCCTTACACTTCCAAACAAAAATTTCCTAAAAACTTAGGATATGAACTTCCAAAATTTTCGTAAGTTAAGGAATCATACTGTGAATGTAACTCAAATTTCATAATGCATCTTCTCACTAAGAAATAATACTTTTACAAATTCTAGCACGTAAAATCTATTAGAAGTAGAGTTATAAAACTTTGGGTAGAATTGCAATCATAACATAAGCATATTGGAACTAGATTTGAATCCTGGATAGATTTAGCAAAACTTAGAATTTAGACCCCCTAGAAACTTGTTTGGATGATCAAAGAACTTAGAAAAAAATTTAGGCCCCTTTGAACATTTAGTCATTTGGATTTAGAAAAAAAAAAAAACTTTAGGCACCGTAGGAAAATCCTTACCATTTTATATATTAAGTTAAACAAAAGCGTTCCCTAGGCTTGAAGGATCATACTAGAATTTATGATTAAGATTCCCTAGTATCTCTCATTAATTAGAAATGATAATTCAAACACCTAAGCATAACTAGGAGTGCAGTTAAGAGAAATTCGGGTAAATTTTCAACTTTATACTGAGCACATTGTGATTAGAGTTGGAATCTTAGATGACTTTAGCAAATTTCAAAGCTCAAATTTCATGTAGAAACCTTGGTCCTAGGATTTTATGTTTAGACAATCATAGTGCGCATTGGAATCGTAATGGGCCACATAGTCTTATCTGTTATGAAAATAAATGGTCAAATGATATTCCCATGAGCTTAGAGTAATCGGGGTCACGGATTGATGGAATCATGTTTATGTGATGGATATGCGGTTTGACCAAAATTCTAAGTCCTAGCAAGTCTCAATGATCTCAATGCCCTGATCAAGCAAAGGATCGAGATTTAGTAGGATTATGAATTGATACTAGTAATCCTCTGTTCTACGTTGGCAAAGGATCGTTGTATCGGACTCAAACCCACTACAACCATTTGTTCGTGATAGCTCGAACGCAGGAAACCATGGGATTGGTAGGCATGAAAATAAATTGCTAGGTTTGGTGGGTACTGAGAAGAGTTTTAAGTTTTTATAGAACCCATACACATTAGCCCATTGACTAGCCTAGGGACTTGTTGAGTTAGAGATCTCTTGATGGAAGTTGTGATTTCACACTCAGACATGTACGAGATAGGATACACCATTAGGATAACCCTTCTACTTATACTGTTAACGATTAGGGCGAGTATTATCAAATCTCACGGGTAAAACCTTCTTTAAGGAGGGTAGTCGGAATGATTCGTGTTCTAATAGTAAGTCATAGGCGCTTGCACACACAAATGAACCTAGTGGGAAAACTATCAGACACCGTAAAATAAATTACCGCAAACAATCATCGTTGAAGTAATGAATTTCGGGACGAAATTCTCTTTAAGGGGGGTAGTTTGTAACACCCCATACCTTCCAGTACTCGGGTGTTACCATGTAACCAAACTTAGTATAAATACAAACCTAACTTATTCAAACACCTACGTTCGTTCTAATTTGAATTTAACCGTTGGAAGAAATCCAATTCCATTCATGGGCAAATCTAACCAACTACTTCAGATTTAACACCCTGAATCATGAGATCCGCCATTCATCAGCCTACGACGTCCTGGTAGATGCTCCACCCTTTAAAGACGCAGATCATATCATCTGATTTCATGATTAACCTTGGGACCAAACCCATAATCAACTAATCTATAACTAACGATGAAAGTTATCCAACCATGGGACTGGTGTGGATTAACAATTTGAAACCAATGGGGTCATGGAATTCTAAAACTTATAATTAACAACTAGGGATTAAAACTAAATCATTGTGGCCCACTTATCCACATGATCCACCTTGGACTCGATACCGTCAAGTTGATGGAAACCCCCAAATAGGACCCAAGGGTCACGTAGTGAGGCCCACCTGGGATTTAGATATGCCCATCCCTGCTTCAGTGTCCCACAACATGGTTAAAATAAAATAAAAGAATTTGTAATAAAGTAATAATCATAAAATTAATGTTAATATTAGTATCTGGTTAATTACTCGTTACGAAAGACATACAAAGTGCCATTAGGACACTTTTAGCCGTTGACGAACGAATGACCCGATCGTTAGATCGACATGAGTCCACTAATAGGACCTAAACCAAACTGTGGGGCCCACCTAAACTTTAAATCTCCCGGATGTTTAGCCAAACGCCTAAATAGGGACCCTTATACTGAATGGAGGTTGTGGATTAGTCACAAACATCACGGTGGACCCCACACGGGGCCCGATTGCACCTATTGCACTCGAACTCGCCGTGCACCAGGCATGCCTGCTCGGTCAGCAATCGCTGACCCGAGATTTCCAAAAAAGAGAGACTTCTCTCTCTCAATTTGATTCCAACAGCGGACGTATGTACGTCCGTTCTCTGATCAGTGGCCCACCTACATTGTCCATATGGACGATCCAAATCGTCCATCATGTGCGTCCCTCAGCCTTGACCAAAACCCTAAAACCTTCACCTGCTGGGTGCACCTACATGCATTCGTGAGCTGGCACAAAATGGACCCGAAAACACAATGTTTCCAAAAATGGAAACAGTTCCCACCCCACATCGGCAATCCGTGTGAAGGGTCTCTAGCTGATCTCAGTCGTTCGTTTAAGAGGCTCTCAGCCGTCTGATGTTTATGGTTTAGGTCTTCCAAGTAAAACCACAACGGATTTCATCCTACCCACCTGTTTTGAAAGCAGTTTCAATTATAATAAATCCAAACCATCTATTTCCCATCCAATGGTCTGGAAATGTTAGGGCAAACCACAAAATGAAGGTATTTTTGAGCTAAGGGCTCTCCACTTTTAGCGACAGTTCGAGATGAAAGAAATGGTTGTTTTCTTCTTCTTTCAAAACCACCCACCAAACCTCCCTGAAGCTTAAAAAATCCATGTCTCTATGCTCCTCTGAGCTCATACGCACCACCTACAACAATCGGTTCGAAGAAATGAACCTCCGTTTGTAATATGCCATTAACGTTGCATCTTCTTTGAGTCCGTTCCGACTCCAGTTATGTTCGGATTCGCGGCTGGAGGTCCTGGGAGGATGAAAAAGGAGAGGAAAGTGAGCGAGTAGAAAGAAAGGAAGAGATGAAGAGTTGAAGAGAGATCAGGAGATGGTGCATTGCTATACCAGCTCGAGGCGAGGTGAGTCACTCGCCCAACCACAGCAGATCCGTCATGCTGCTGGTTCGGTCCAGGAAAAGGAGAGAAAAGAGAGGAAATAGTGAAAAGAGTGAGAGAGAGAGAGAGAGAGAGAGAGAAAGGGAAGGGTGTGGGTGCTGCTAGAGGGCCACTCCAGCTCAACTTCAGCTGAGTCGTTGGGTCATTGTGTCAACTCAGTTAGGCTGAGATTGGGTCTGGGTTTTATCAGCATATTGCTGGAATCCAGCTAGTAACAAAAAAAGGGAAGTAAAAGTAAGAAAGGAAGAGGGAAGGAAAGAGAGAGTGGGAGCGTGCTATTGTTCTAGCCAAATCGAGTCAACTCGGTCCGGGACTGAGTCAGGCTGCTGGCCCATGGCTGGGATCGAGTTGGGACAGCCCAGTTGCGTTGAGCTACCAGGTCGACTAATGTAAGACGACCCTTCTCCCTAAATTAAACTATTTAAGTTACCATACATTGTTATTGCAGAAATTATTATGATTATTAGACATGATTGGTCATTGGTAGACTAACTACACTTATATTAAAAATTATAAACATAATTACAATTATTAAATAGCAGTATTTTATTTACCTCCCTTAAATATTATCATGGACAGTAGATCACACTGTTTTATTACCATCATAATGGTTATGGTCATCGGGTTAGCTAATATTAATTATCATCGTTGTTATTATTATCATTTTCTTTGGATTATTAAATTTAGATACAATTAGCCATTAGTAAATTATCCATACTGATATTAATTAATACACAGAAATTATCATTATTAAAATATTAGTATTTTCTTTTGCCGTTCTTAAAATATTAACATTGACGTTAGAACATACTATCTATTTCACCAAAATGATTTTTAGTGTGGTGTTAACTAATATTAAGAATATTGCTAGTACTGATAATTGTTAGGAATTATTAGCACTACTATTTACCGTGGGTTGTTGTTAGACAATTTAATATGGTAATAGCCATTGTTAAAATACCTAAAAATTAATAACTAATCTATTTAATTATTTTTATTCATTCACTATTCCCTTTAATAATATCGTTAATGGCCACACAAAATAGGGTTCGGATTCCATAATCAACACTTGGAATCTAAACCTAAAACTAAACCCTAAGATGAAAATCCTGATTCAACATTAAAACCCTCGGGTAGATAACTCAAACCCTAGGTTATGATCTTAAACCTAGGTAGTGTGCAAAACTTGGATCTAATTGTACATCCTGATTTATGGTAGGATTTGATTCTAAGGGCACACGTACTTCCTAGCAACGTTAGTGGCAATCCGATCTATAAGGTGATGATTCTTCCCCTTGAGCTTTCCATCTTTCCATATTTAAATTTATAATTGATATCTCTCTCTTATAATTACATGTGTTACCTGGTGGAAATTGAATTGCTTAATGTTCATCCTATATATCTATTCATGCTTGTGGATTATTTGGGGATTACATATGGACTTTAAACTGGTACATTAGTGGGAAACCCCCACCTATAAATGTACACCCATACTTGGGATGTAACTCGACTAGTTGTGATCGTAATGGTCCTTTGACTTGGTGGTTATTGAGTGGTGGTCTAGATGGATCATTGATGTGGGCCTACCATCCAGGGTTGTTATGTCTAATGGTTTTTAAGGATAGTCTTTATCGCATGGTCTAATACTTGTCCTATGTGGCTTATTTTGATATTAGCCTTGTGTGGCTTTGTTTTGGGTATTTTTCCTATATGGGTCCGATGTTTTATAATGTACAACCATGTGATGGTAAGCCCTATATATTGTAATATGATTGGCCACTAGTCAACGGGGTACCATTAAACATCCTAAGGTGGTAGTCTCATGAGTCGGGGATGGTGGTATGGAACCTATGCTCGAGCTGTCGGCCTACGCTGGGCTCTGAGCTCCCTGCAGTGACCTTTTAGCTTATTAAATCTGCTGGTTGTAAATGGACTAATAATGACTTGGCTAATCATTCATACATGGTATATTTACGATGACTTGGATCATTATACCCATGCGATTACGCTGAGTGTTGCGTTAATGACTAGTCATTCGATTTATGATGATGACTTGGATCTTCATGCCCATGTGATTACGCTGAGTGTTGCGCTGATGACCAGTCACATCCTTGGGTGATGACCCCAATGCCCGTCCGGATGTTTTACCTGGGGCACCGACCATCCGGATGTTTTACCCAGGTCGATGATTGCATTCATACATCCATGCATATAATAAGACTGCATTTACTCTGTTTTGGTTGTCTGGATGTTTTATATTATTTCTTACCTAATGCGGCGATGTGTAATATTGAGGGGAATTCACACTGAGTTGGCCACTCATCCATCTAATATATAACCGTACAGGTTGCACAGGTGGCTTAAGTAATATACATGTTCAGACTTTATGAGAAGCAGGGTACGATCGCCAGGGATGCATGACTGTATATGCCTGGAGGAGCTGCGTGATCTTACGGCTTATATTTATATGCATACTGTCATTCTTCATGCATTGAATTATGTAAATCTTGTACTTGTTTAAATTCTGAGACATTAGTTTGTATAAGTCATTATGGGTAACCACTTGTATATTCTAAATGGAATTTGAAATTTCCCTTTATGCTTACTTATCCATTCTACGCTCGTCTACTTACTCTGATGAAAGATAAAAGAAAAATATATACTCGACTTTGACCATCCTTTAAGGTTAACACTCGGGTTTTTGGGAAACGGGTCATATACTCTAGTCCTGAAGATTCGGGGCATTACAATATCCGCTTCACCCGTCCATTGTTAGCGGATGGGCCCACCTTGCTGTGTGACACATGTGAGGTGGGGACCACCTTGATGTATTTATTCCATATCCACCGTCCATCTGCCAGGGATGGTGGACCCCGTCTCTCATGCATGTATTTTCTGCCCACCATCCATCCACGTGTGGGACCTTCATGAGGTATTGTTATATCCAAACCATCCTACCACATGTGTGGGGACCACCATGATATATGTAATATTCCACACCATCCATTGTTTGGACGGTGGACACCTCACAGTGATGTATTTATTTCATCCACACCGTCCAGACAGTCTGGATGATGCTGGACTATTTGGACAGTGCTGTAGTGGGCCACCCCGATGTATGTGTTAGATCCAAACTGTCCGTCCATTGTGGACCCACCTTGGATGTGTTTTAAATCCAAGCCATTCACTTGCTCGGTCCCGTGCAGCAGGTAGCTGCTGCTGCCCTACACATCAGTAGTTTTGTTGGCCACACCTTAATGTATGTGGTGTATGCACACCGTCCAGCAGATATGGATGGTGGACCACAACTAGACATATTTATCATACCCACATCGTCCAGGGGGTGGGGCTCACCCTGGTATATGTGTTTTACCCAAGCCGTCCACCTGTTTTGCCAGCATGGGACCACCATGATGTATTTATTTCATCCACACTGTCCAGATTGTGCTGGACGGTGCTAGACAATGTTTGGACAGTGCTGATTTACATGGACAATGTTTGGACGGTGATGTGGGCTCCACAGCGATGTATGTTGTACCCACGCTGCCCATTTGGTGGGCCCCATTTGTTGTGTATGCGGGGCCCACCTGTTATGTATATTAGGCCCATGTGATGAGGTCCACCTTGGTGTACGTATTCTATATTCACACCGTCCACCTTTGGACGGTGCCATGTGGGGCCCACCATTGATGCATGTATCATATATCTATGTCATTCATTTGTGAGGCCTACCATGATGTGTGTGTTGCATGCACACGGTTCATCCACTTTTCTAGGCCCATTGATGCAGCCCACTTGATGTATATGAGGCTCATTAGTGCGTCCCATTGAGTGGCCCATTGTGATATATGTTAAGCCCATTGGTGCGGCCCATTGATGCGGCCCACTTGATGTATATGAGGCTCATTGGTGCGGCCCATTGTGATATATGTTAGGCCCATTAGTGCGGCCCATTGATGCGGATGCGGCCCATTGTGATGTATTTAAGGCCCAGGTATGTGGCCCGTTGTGATGTATTTGTGGCCCATTTGATAAGGCCCATTGTGATGTCTTTATGGCCCGTATAGCGAGGCCCGATGTGGTGTATATGTGGCCCTTGAGTGAGGTCTAATACGATGAATGTGCGGACCGATGTAATCTGTGATTTCATTATAATGTATGTAATGATGTTTATGTGGGCCACTGCTTGGGATCGATGTTGGTTAAATGTCCACATTGATGGGCAATGATGGTTAGATGTCCACATTGTGACCTTCCCTTGGGCCCATTGTGAGGCCCATTCTTGTTATGAGTAGGCTGTCTAGGCCCATCCTTGATATGAGGAGAGTACATCATCTTATAACATGCTTAGTATAGCTTCACGATCCATGCCCATGCACATCATCTGCATGTTTGTTATGAGATGTGATTGACCATTGCATATGCCATAGGGTAGGTTGTTTATGAGACTCCCTGAGAGACTGAGTTTCCCCACATGAGCACGTGATACGTGCTGGTTTGGTACATGACTGGATGTTATAACTCATGTATCTTGCATTGTGTGTTGTGATTACTGTACGCCCTAGCGACATCAGGGTCGTAGCCTCCGCAGGCATGTCGTGAATGGCCAGATGGGACACTGGAAATCTATTAATAGCATCAGGATGCCATAGATGTCTCTGGGTGAAAATCTCTAAACCTTCATGGCCAGGAGACGCCCCAACGTCTAGACCGAGTGGATACATGAGCACCCGAGTGTCGAATATCAGTAAGTCATGTCTCCCACTGTGTTGTGGTCTGTTAGGAGGGGGTTGTGGCCTTACCTGCCCAAGGGTAATGGGCATATCTAGGCTGAGTTTGACCAGCTCGTAATTGGGTCCGCTATCGACGTGTCGGGTAGATATTGGCTGACTACTGGTCAGGTGGATAGTGAGGTCTCTTCCACTAGCATGGTTGCGCGTCTAGTGGGCGGCGATTGCATTTAGAGTGTACTAGACCCCGTTGATGATCCCAGAGATGTACAATACTGATATGTGGACTTATTGAGTAGGAGCTGCATACTCATTCATTCACTATCCACTCGGGCTGGTGATGCGTTACTATTTGTTATGTGTACCTTTGCAATGGCTAGGATTTTGGTTGGGGTGCGCGACTAACCTGAGATCAAGAGTTTACCACATTGAGTCTGACTATCCAAATTTAGGTATGAGACTGGTTTAGATAGAAGTCCCTTGTAGTGGACCCCGTAGCCTGCGATACTACCTACTATCATCCTGACTTCACACTCCAGCTTGGTCATTTCATTCGTATCAGATATTGCATTGCATCCTCAGCACATAACACTTGGTTTACTGTGCTTCTTTATCGCATAACCTAATTAAGGTTGACGATACTGAAAAGGCCAAGCTATATGTCCTAGAGGGGGGGGGGGTGAATAGGACTGTGCCAAATTAAAACTAACAGCGGAATTAAATTACAATGGCCTTATAAAAATAAAGAACAGTACTTTAAATAAATCAAAGACTGAAATGTAAAGCAATCTTAAATAAAGAGGTTGATATTAATGTTGTTCTAAGGACAACCTTTGCACCATAAAAACCAAGGGTTTATGGTAGGACAACCTTACTAGAACAAATTGAATATCAAAACTCAAACAGAAAGGAATTAAAGGAAATAACAAAAAATAAATTCTAAACTATTACAACATTCCCCACTTTGCTTGAAATGTAAATATTACAACATTCACATCCACATATACATTCCACAAATCTGAATGATATAAGATATGGAAATTAAAAGAGCATTCAAATCACAAAACAAACCGATATATAGTGGTTCGCCTGTGTGTTCACCAACTGTTAAACAACAGCCACACAGCTTGCTACTCCACTCCTAATATCCTCACACAGGGGATATTAGCATTCACTATTAAACAGGTTTTACAGGTTCACCCAAAACCTTCACAATTGTGTCTTTTTAACTTGGGCTTACACAATCTAAAAACCCACACTTTCTGAGTTTTCTAGCTCTCCTCAGATAACCAACACAATGACATTTTTCTAGCGAATCTCAAACAAAACCAAAATAATGAATTTACAATAAAAGTAAAATACCTGGATTTCTCCTTTTGTAGCAGCCCGGTAGAACTAATGAGAGTAGAAGTTCGAATCAACATTCAATGTCCAATACTCACTTAAGCAATGGTTATAAGTTCTAATTGATTTTAAATTAAACCAAATTGGGCGTAGCTCTATTTGATTTTGATTCCAATGAAGAAGGAATACAACAATTTCTCTTTTTCAAATAAGATTGGAATTTAGGAATAAAATAAAATAAGAAAAGCTAACAAAAAGAATATTAAATAAGAACAAATTAGCTTAAAATGAACACAACTTATCTCAGAGTGGAGGCTTAATTTCACTAATTAAATTGATATAAAACTCTGAAATTCATGCTTAATTTATAGAAGTAAAGATCGTGTCTATGATTGGTCTTAGGAACCTTTGACTGGTCGTAACTCCAACGGCATTTTGAAAATTTAAGCCTGATCTGAAAAATCAGTTCTACGACTGGTCGTGGGGACCCTTCGACTGGTCGTAGACTACCTATAATTGGTCGAAGTAGACCCAGGACTGGTCGTAGGTTACCAGAATTGGTTGCTGGAGTTTGAGTCATAGTTCTAGGACTGGTCGAAGGACGAGTCGAGACATCCCTACGACTAGTCAAACAACCTCCAAGGCTGGTCGAAGAATAACCAAAAAATTCTGAAAATCTTCAACAACTTAGGACTGGTTGTGAAATTTCTTGGACTGGTCAAACCAGGTCTAGGATTGGTCGAACAAGGTCTAGGACTAGCCTTAGAATAGACCAACTTCATGTATAAAGATTTATCTTGACTTATGTATCCAAAATGACCTACCCTAAGGTCAAACTAAGGTTTATCATACCTGGAACATGAAGTATGAACATTGAACATCATTCTTTCAGATGATGGTTTAACCTTTGAAGCTTGAGACCTTTACTTGATGTAGCTTGAGATTGAGATCTTCTACAGCATGAATATAAGTTTCAACTTGAGTTGTACTTGAGTCTTGAAACGTACTTGAGTCTTGAATAATCACACTTCTTATTGATGTAGACTTGAACATTGATGCATACGGAAGAGGACAGGTACATAACCTTGCATTTCTTGAAGTCGAGCACCGTACATGTCTTGAGCCATTGTGATGTCGTCTTGAATCATATAAATTTCAACATACAAACACAAGACACACAAATAGAAGTTTTGGCACACAAGAGGTTTTGACACCACAAAATTTGACAATCAAAGGAGCATGAGTCCATAGCACTTACAGGTACTCGTGAACTCGGTATCTGATATTTGGCTTACTATGTCTCTGCATTGTATAGCTGATCTACATTGCTTCCTTAGTATATGATATTGGCTTATTATGTTTTTACATCGCATAGCCTGGATAAGGCCGATGGTATTTATGGACTTACCAGCATGTTTCCACATTACTCCGATATTGTATGATTTATGGATTGCCAGTATTTTCACTTACTCTGATATTTATATGCTTGGCATGTGCATCGCACACACTTTCATCCCCTCTAAGCTTTCTATAAGCTTATGCACGATAGATGCGTGTAGGTGGCATTAGGTTACAGTAGCATTGAGCTTGGAGCGCGTAGCGGACTCTTGGAGCTTTGATTTTGACATATGTATTTCCTTTTTAGCATTGTATTCAAATGTTTATACTAGTGGATATGTGGTGATGATGTTGCCTTTGTGATTTGGGTAAACTTGTGGTTATGCTTCTTAAGAGATAAATGTACATTGAAAAATCCTACTTGTAGGATCTCAGGATTAGAATCTAGTGTATAGGCGCTGGGAGCCGAGAATGAGTTACTAAGGAGGCTGTCGGCATCGAATTCGGCAATCAGTAATTTTATAAACTCTATTTCCGAGTTTGGGGCGTGACAGCAGGAGCTGTGTACTCAACATTTGATTGATTGATTGATTCATTCACTATCCACTCATGCTGGTGGGCGTAACCAAATCATTATGTGTACCTTCACAATGGTCAGGATTTCGGTTGGGCACACGACAACCTGAGATCAGGAGTTTACCACATTGAGTCTAGCTATCCAAATTTAGGTATGGAACTGGTTTAGATAGAAGTTCCTTGTGATGAACCCCACAACTTGCGATACCACGTACTATTATCCCAACCACACACTCCAGGTTTGTCATTTCTTTTGCATTGCATACTGCATTACATCCTCTGCATATGACATATTGTGACGCCCCGTCACTATGGTCACATGTGGGCCAGCACATGTGGGTGGACGCTTATGTAGGCCGAGCCTAGTGGGCCTGGGCTAGCTACTAGTGGTTGGCAGGATACTGTGCACACAGTGAAGGTAGAACCATGTCCCACATAGTCTTGGATTTGTCAGGATTTGCATATTGCATTGCATTCTCAGCATATGTGTCACGCCCCAGACTCGAAAATCGGGCTCACAAAATTCCCGATCGCCGAATCCGGCGCTGACAACCTCCATAGTACCCCATTCTCGGCTCCTGGCACCCATATACCAGGTTCCGATCCTAGGATCCCATAAAGAGGATTTTCAACGTACATTTAACTTGTAAGAAGCATAACCATAAGCATAACCCACAGACAACAACCAATAACATCAACACAAATGCACTATGATAAAAAAAAAAAACTTTAAGTACAATGCGCATAAAGGGAAATACAAAGATAATAATGATAGAAACTCTAGAAGCTCTGCGGCACACTCCTGCTCCTGCTCAGCTATGGCCTAACGTCACCTGCACGCATCAATCATGCATAAGCTTATAGAAAGCCTAGAGGGTGGTGAAAGTGTATGCGCAAGGTAGCATTGCAAGTATGCAATATCAGAGTAATGTGAAAACATGCTAGTAAGTCCATGGATGCTATTAACTGTACTAAGGCTATGCGATGCAAGGTATGAATGCTATCGATCACACCAAGGCCATACGATGAAAGGCCTACGTAACCAATGTCATGTGCAAGATGCAGCTTAAGCATACCAATCCACATATCAATCCAGCTCATCTCTAGAGGATCATATATCAGTATAGTTCTCTCCGATAATCATCGGGGTCTAGTACACTATACACCAGATTGTCACCCCACACTGGATGCACAACCATGCAAGTGAAGAGACCTCAATAACCGCCTGACTAGCAGTCTACCAATATCTACCCGGCACGTCGGTAGCGGACCCATTTGCGAGCAGGTCATCCTCAACCTAGTAATAATCCCCTTCTGTCCGGGCCGGTAAGGTCACACCCCCTTCCAACTGACCATGACACAGTGGGAGATGCGGCCTCCTGGTATTCGACCTTCATGCATTCATACATCCACTCGGTCTAGCATTGGAGCATCCTCCATGGTACCAAAGACTTTCACCCTGAGACATCTATAACGTCCCCATGCTTTAACAAGTATTTCCCGTATCTAATCCTACCATCCGCGCTATACCTGCGAAGGCTACAGCCTTGATGTCGCTAGGGTATACAGCAATCATTACATATAATGCAAGATACATAAGTCACACAATCCAGTCATGCATCAATCCTACGCGTATAGTACGCTCATGTGGGACAACTCCGCCTATCAGAGAGTCTCATAAACAACCTGCCCAATGGCATATGCAATGGTTAACCACATCTCATAACAAGCATGCAGATGATGCGTATGGGCATGTATCATGATGTTATGCTAAGCATACTTGTAATCGATATCGATAGTCGGCCTATATACAAGGCGGGGTTCATAGATGGACAATGAATCCATAACATGAGGGTCAGTCCTCAACAGTGGATATACCAAACCTAACAGCATGGATCCCTCCGTCAACAATGATGATGAACTCTCCTTATAACAAGGTTGGGCCTAGGTAGCCTACCTATATCCTAAGGATCCAGAATGTGCTTCCTTCACCATACCATCACATAGCTCGCTAGATGCCCTAGGAGACCCAAATAAGTCCTAGATGAACTTCAAGATTAAAATAATTCTTCTAATAACTAATGGGGGCCCAACATCTTGGGTTAGGACAATGAGAATAGATGGATCATGCAAATATCAATGGGGCCCAATGATTAGGGTCAACCCACTTAGAGAAGGATGAGATGAGCCTAACAAAAGCCTAAGGGAAGGTCACAATGTGGACATTTAACCATCGTTGCCCATTAATGTGGACATTTAACCAACATTGCTCCCAAAGAGTGACCCACATAGAGCCAAACGTATAATGGGGCCCATGGCCTCACTCAAGGACCTAATATACATCATATTGGGCCTCATCATATAGGCCACATATACATTGCATCGAGCCTCATCACATGGGCCTCTCGTACATTACGTTGGGCCTCATCATATGGGCCTCACCAAATAGGCCACATATACATCACAATGGGCCTCATACATGGGCCACATATACATCGCATTGGGCCACACTCATGAGCCACATATACATCGCATTGGGCCTCACTCATGGGCCACAAATACATCACAATGGGCCTCATCATACGGGCCTCATATACATCAGGTGGGCCCTGCACGCTACAGGTGAACCCAACAGATGGACGACCAAGATATACAATGCATACCTCAAGGTGGGCCCCACCCCCACACGTGCAGCACGTGTGGGTGGGTCCCACGTCCAGAAAATGGATGGCGTGGCTGGCTAAAACACAAACATCAAGTGGGTTCCCACCTTCCAGCTTACTGGACGGTGCGGATACATAAATCACGGTGGTGTCCCACAGACAGTGAACTAGGTGGGTCCCACGTATCAAAGCAAGCCCCACTATCCACGCATCTGGACGGTGGGTGGATGGTTTGGATATAACACATACCTCATGATCAAACCCACAAAACTTGTTGACGTCAATACATCAGGTATATAGTTGTTGTAAGGTACTCTAACCAATCCACTTCACGGCAGGTGGGTTCCACATGGGGCCCACCACATATAATATTATATGTTTATAATTTTTTTATTTTTTTTTTGTTTGCTGCTAACATCCAGGCCCTGGACGGACAGCCTGGATATGAAACACGTTCATCGTGGTGGTGCCACGTCAGCGTGGGCCATCAAGGTTTGGATCAAGCTGCTATTTGTATTTACCTCCGTCCATGCCTGATCACTGGACAGTATGGATCATACATCAGGGTGAGATTTCCACCGTCTAGATGATGGATAGCATGGACAATATAATGCATCAAGGTGGGCCATTAAATGAGAAAGAAAGAGATAGAGAAAGAGAGAGAAAAAGAGAGAGAGAGAGAGAGTGAGAGAGAGAGAGAGAGAGACGGCGATGGAGGGGAGGGGCTCTGCCACTATGAGCCCTCCCTAGGTGGGCCATGTAAATACAATACATATGTCAAAATGGGTCCCAAATCATATTGACCCTAAATCATAAAAATCAACAGTGGAGATCCCTTTCCACCGAAAGATGCAAAGTCTAGATGACCTTTCCATAAATGGGAAAAATAAACATCATGATGGGGTCCATGGAGAATGGCCCCATCATGGGATGATCATATTAATCATGGTGGGCCATCGACCACAACTAGGGTCAAAAGTGAGATCCATACTATCAATCGGTAGGCCCCACTTGGCCCATCATCAAAATACAAATCTAATCCTACAAAAACACCCACTGATTGCTAATATTCTTGGCTCCTTGGAATGCTAAGCTCCTTGGCTTTAACTTTGATGGAGGATGATGAAAATTGAAGTGTTAGGATGAGAGATGAGGAGGTAGGAAGTGGGCCACACTTTGGGTCTTCATGGGAAGCTTGGACATCCACTCCTTAGGTTGCTCGGGAAATGGTAGAGAGAATGAGAGGGAGAGAAAGTGTGATGACTAGGTATAGGTTGTGATGGGATGTACTTGACATGTGATTGATTGATTGATGTGATGGATTGGGTAGAGATTCTCAGGATTTACAAATGCATGGTGTTTTTCTCGAAATAAACGCGGGCCCACAACTCCTGGCCTGGGTATCGCATCGGATTGTAAGACGCGGCGTTGGAACCACGGCGATGGCGTAGTCACGATGGTATAGGTCTTGGGTCAAGTCGACTCAGATCTACGGGATGCAACTTAGGGTCGCACGTAAACGCTGTCTACTATTCACAACCGCAAGTGTAGGGTTGCGATGTAGTAATAATCTTGGTAAGACCGAGGTTAAATCCACAGGGACTGAACCTTGTACGTATTCTGAAAGTAACTAGAACTAGAACTAGACTAAGATGTAATCTAAATCAGGAAAATTTAAGAGAATAATGGTGAAATATTAAACTAAAACTTGTAAAATTCAAAGATGGGAAACTAGGGTGCCAAGGATCCACTTGTAGCAATCAGGGAGATCTATGCTTGATTCAAGAACACAACTAGAATCAGAGTCCCATCTTCATCTAGTTGGAAGATATTCCATTAAAAACCAATTCTGAACTTCCTTTGATCTAACTTTTAAGGATGAGAGGTATGAGAATTAGAATTGATTCCATCACAAAACCATGCCTATGAGTCAAAGCAAACAACAAAATTTAACTAATCTACAACCAATCTGAAAGAGTTATGAACGTTAGGAAGGAGTCCATCATCCAACCATGTCCTTGAGACGATGGTGAACAACAAGGCCTCCCAACTTCACAATCATAATACTGAACAGGACATGCTTAGAGCTATCGCAGATCTATTTTAATTTAAGTTACAATAAACCATTAAAAACTAAAAGCATTCCTTATAATCAAACTAGAATCAAAATTAGTTCAACTTAAACATGAATCATAGGCATAAAGAAAAGTCACCTATCTCACTACAAGCTTCACCTCTTAGCCCTAGCTAAAAGGTTTAGTCGATCATAGTCAGATCAAACTAAAATCTCAGGAAAAACATTAAAAGGAAGAAGAAACCGAAGAAGAAGGAAGAATATGATGCCGTCATTCAAGCTTCTCTCTCTCCACATCTTGCACTTTACATCCCTATATGATGATTTTCGTGCTCTCTCTCTTCTTTCCTTTTATAGGCAGCAAGGAGAGTCGGTGGAGGCATTTTTACGCAACTCTTTACGCAGCACCGTACGCACACGGCGTAAAATGCAAGGCAACCTACGTGTGGCTCAGAATTTTGGGCAGAAAACCATCCCACGATCTAATTTTTCTCCATGGATGGGGTAAAGACCCCCTTTCCAGACTTCTAGACGGTTTGGATCTTTCATCTGATCACGGATGGTGGGCCATAACTCCTTGTAACGTCTGGTTTTCCTGGACGTGTGTAAGTTGAGAAATTTCTTGCCCTGACATGTTCGGTGGGCCTCATAATGATGTTTTCGGAGAAATCCACCTTGTTCATTGGATTCCTGGTGAAATTTCTATCGGAAAGGAGTGTTTTTGGTTGAGTTTTGGTGCGGCCCACTATATCAAATCACCCCGCCGTTCATCCTGCGTTTGACGGTGATCTACGTGTGTACACATGCATGGGGCCAAAAGGACACCATGGGTACAGTAGTGGCCAACCCCTAGATCAAACAGACGATCCCGATCGTCCATCGGGATGATGGTGGTGGCCCACTAAGTGCCACAGCGGACGCACGTCCGCTATTGCCTGTGTGAAAGAAACGGGATCGGGTCAATGACCCTTGACCAAGGTTGGCTATCCGATGCGCGGCTGGTGCGTATGCACTGTGCACACGTACATCCTTAAGTGGGGTCCACTATGATGTTTATGAGAAATCCGCTCCGTCCATCCTCCCTCTCATCCAATTTAAGGGGTTGATACCGAATTTAAATCATATATAGATATTAGGTGGGCCCTAGATCAGTGATTTAGTGGCTGATCTGTCCATTGGGCTAGTTCCATAAAGATTCAGTGGCTGAAATTCGACGTGTATGGTTAATTTAAGGTCCTCAGGCCAAATATAAAGTTTTGAGCCAAACGGATGGTGAAACCCTGTGATCTTGCATTGAGGATGATTTTTAGGCCTTTTAACTTCAATCACTGAGTTTTCTCAGATCTTTGGAGTGTGAATTCTTTGATCTCGGTCCCTTAAGATCCGTCCCTTGCCTTAGTGATTCTTGAGCATTAAATCCATGCTTTCAGTACCCTTTTTCAGTCCAAGCTCTTAAATTCACTTTGCAACACAAATACGATTAAAATAGGACGTTAAACAGTATCATGTTCGTAAAATCAGGTAATAACTGGGGTCTAATATGCAATATTTGACCCTCAACAAAATCCTCAACCAGCATTTTGCTAGTCCCGAGCAAAGTATGCAAAAAATAATTTAAGAATTATGGGACAAAAACTCGAGTGATTTTTAAAAAACAATCCAGATTCTAGAATTCCAAGATATATCAATATTGGGCATTTCCTTCTCCTAAACTCAAGTGTACGGTAAACTTCATAGTCAAGTTCAAAGTATAAATCCATCAATTAGAACAATTCTAAATATTGAGTTCCATGGGTGTATAGTGAAACCTCGGCTTATCATCATTAAGAGTCTAATCATCAATTTTCATGATAACATTGATAATCAAACAGAGCATTCCTGGATAACCCAGCCCAAACCGAAACTTGCCTTACTGTTCAGCCTTTTTATTCTTCCAGCTTTTGATTTTTCCATCAATGGCTTCACATTGTGTCAACTATTTTAAAGATCTTTAACAGGTAGCCATTTTCAATGACAACTGTTTTTTTTAGCTGGATATTCTTTTTTTTTTTTAAAGAACATGATGGACAAATTTCCCATGTTGGTTCCTTCCATGCTTAGTGATTACTAGGTTAATAATTCAATATCGAACTAAAACCTTAATGTGTAAGCTAGATGTGACATATGAAATCATGACTCAATCAATGTTTAAAATTTTCAATCACGGATTAATAATCCGAACTTAACTGTGAAATCTAACAGGTAGTTGAATCCAAGAGTAATAAATTACCAACATTACGTATCTTATACTTCTAAATCAAAGACGGTTGTCAAAATCACTTTGAATTCACAAGAATTTCTAGAAAAAAATTTTAAGAAAATTTCACAAATTTTGCTCAAGACCAAGAAAATACTGATTAGGTAACCTAATCTCCTATTCCCAACCTAAAATCTACATTATCCTTAATGTAAAAGATATGAGCATACAATGCACATGAGACAATGAAAGTAAATGAGAAGTGATGGAAAGATAGTACCTGATGAAGAAAATTGAACTGCTTTTTCCAAAGAGATCTCAGTATGAAGGTGGCTCGGCACAAGAGTTAAACCAACAAAAGCAAACTATCTTAGAACAAATGGAAAGCAAACTATCATAACGGCATAAAGCCGACTATCCTATAATGACAAAAAGCAAACTACCCTAGTCCTATGAATGCAGTAAACCTACTTATACCTCCGTTAGACTAAGAGATCAATCCTGGTACACAGGATTCGTCAGAGGTATGGACATGTCCTCTGAGTCAAACTTCTTGACAAATGGCTTTAATTGATGTCCATTCATTTTAAACTCATTGCCATTGTCTGGATGTTGAATCTCGATAGCCCCATGAGGATAAACATTGATAATAGTAAAGGGGCCGGTCCAACAAAATCGAAACTTACCCGGAAAGAGATGTAACCGAGAATTATACAATAGGACTTTCTGGCCTAGTGCGAATGATTTTCGAAGGATGTGTTGGTCATGAAATGCTTTTATCCTGTCCTTGTAAATTCTTGAGTTCTCATATGCATCGTTCCGAATTTCTTCAAGTTCATTCAACTGAAGTTTGCGCAACGAGCCAACGTTGTCTAGATTGAAATTCAGATTTTTGATCGCCCAGTAGGCTCTATGTTCTAACTCCATAGGCAAGTGATAAGCCTTCCCATAAACAAGTCTAAAGGTAGACATTCCAATAGGGGTCTTAAAGGCAGTATGGTAAGCCCATAAAGCATTGGTCAATCAGATTGACCAATCCTTACGGTCAGGATTAACTGTCTTTTCCAAGATATGTTTAATTTTTCTATTGGAAATCTCAGCTTGCTCACTTGTTTGTGGGTGGTATGGAGTGCTCACTTTATGGAAAATACTATATTTCTTCATTAAATTCTCGAATGACCTATTACAAAAATGTGAGCCCCCATCACTAATGATGGCTCGAGGCATTCTGAACTAGGAAAGGATGTTCTCGTTTAAGAATTTAATGACGTACAATGGTCATTGTTCCAACAAGGAATCGCTTCGACCCATTTAGTGACATAGTCTACGACGAGCAAAATATATAGATTTCCAAAGGATTGTGGGAATAGTCCCATGAAATCGATGCCCCAACAGTTAAATGCCTCTATGATAAGAATGGGGTTCAAGGGCATCATATTTCGACAGGACAATGCTCCCAATTTATGACAATGCTCACAAGCTTTGCAAAACTCATGAGTGTCCCTGAACATAGTGGGCCAGTAAAAGCCACACTGCAGAATTTTGGTCATAGTCTTTTTAGCAGAAAAGTGCCCACCATAGGCTTGTGAGTGACAGAAGGAGATGACACTCTGATGCTTATCGTCTGGCACACATCTCCTTAAGATTTGGTCTGGGCAATAGTTAAACAAATACGGATCATCCCAAAAGAATTTGTGTACCTTAGTGAATTTTTTTTCTTATCTTGTGTAGTCCAATGTGTCGACGTGAAACCTGTGGCAAGATAATTAGCAATATCAGCGAACCAAGGTGAATAAGAGACTTTAAATAATTGTTTGTCAGGGAACATGTCATTGATATGTGTCGTCTCCAGAGAATTAGGGAGATCAAGGCGGGAAAGATGGTCAGCCACTACGTTCTTTACTCCCTTTTTATCCTTTATTTCCAAGTCAAATTCTTGGAGTAGGAGGATCCATCTTATCAGGCGGGGCTTAGCATCATTCTTAGAAAGAAGATACTTAAGCGTCGCATGATTTGTGTAAACGATGATCTTGGATCCGATCAAGTAGGACCTAAATTTCTTCAAAGCGAACACTACGTCCAAGAGTTCCTTTTCCGTAGTGGAGTAGTTCACTTGGGTAGGATTTAGTGTTCTACTTGTGTGATGGATAACGTAGGGCTTCTTTTCTTTTATCTGGCCTGAAACCACCCCAAGAGCATAGTCAGATGCGTCGCACATAAGTTCAAAAGGAAGGCTCCAGTCAGGTAGCTACATGATAGGTGCAGTGGTCAACATGCCCTTAAGCTTAGTAAAAGCTTCCTGGCATTGCTCAATCCACTCGTATGGTGCATCCTTTTGAAGTAGATTACATAGAGGATGAGAGAGAAGACTAAAGTCCTTTATGAATCTTCTGTAAAATCCGGCGTGTCCTAGGAAGGATCGCACGTCTCGTATGTTCTTGGGTGGAGGTAGGTTAGAGATAAGATCAATTTTTGCCTTATCCATCTCGATTCCTTTGGATGAGATGATATGTCAAAGGACAATTTCCTTACGAACCATGAAATGACACTTCTCCCAATTAAGCACTAAATTCTTTTCTTCACATCTTTTCAGCACACATTTAAGATTCTTTAAGCAATCGCTGAAAGATGGACCGAAGACAAAGAAATCATCCATGAAGACCTCTAGATATTGCCCCACCATGTCAAAAAAAATACCCATCATGCATCGCTGAAAAGTGGCAGGCGCATTACATAGTCCGAATGACATCCTTTGTTAAGCAAAGGTTCCGTAAGGACATGTAAATGTGGTCTTTTCTTGATCTTCAGGGTTTATCTCTATCTGATTGTAGCCCGAATATCTGTTAAGGAAACAGTAATAGGAATGACCAGCTAGCCTTTCCAAGATTTGATCAATAAAGGGTAAAGGGAAGTGCTCCTTCCTTGTGAGGTATTCGGATTCCAGTAGTCAATGCACATTCTCCAACCAGTAGTAACTCTAGTTGGCACAAGTTCATTATCGACATTGGCTACGATGGTGATTCCGGACTTTTTAAGAACCACCTAAGTTGGACTCACCCATTGGCTATCGGATGTAGGGTATATAATACCCACATCCAATAGTTTAAGAACATCACCCTTAACCACTTCTTTCATGTTTGGATTTAGTTTACGTTGTGATTGTTGAGAGGTCTTCGCATTATCCTCGAGATAAATGCGGTGAGTACAAATCGAAGGGTCAATTCCCTTGAGGTCCACAATCGTCTATTTAAGGGCTCCCTTATGCTAAATGAGAGTAGATATAAGCATACTCTCCTGTTCTTGCTCAAGGTGGGAGGAAATCACCACCAGGTATGTCTCATCTTGACCTAAATAAACATACTTCAAATCAGAGGGCAATGGTTTTAGGTCAAGCTTCGGTGACTTAAGGTTAGATGGTAGTGGCAGTTCACCAGTTTGGGACAACTCTTCAAATTGTGGCCTCCACAGGTTAATTTCAAGTACCGGTGCAGTATCAAGCATGACACCCATCTCCCTAATCATGTCATCATCAAAATCATGGGAGTGGGCCAGACACGTCTCTAGAGGATCAGAGGATAAGGTTAAAGGTGCTCTATCTTCCACGAAAGAGTCAATCATGTTAATGTCATGAAAATCGTCATCATCCTCTAATCGTCTGCCTGTATTGAAAAAGATATTTAACACCAATGTCATATTCCCGAAAGACATACTCATGACTCTATTCCTGTAATTGATAATTGTGTTTGAAGTAACAAGGAATGGGTGACCAAGAATGACGGGAATCTGAGTGCTCATGTTACTGATGGGTTCAATATCCAGGATGATAAAATCTACAGGGTAGTAGAATCTATTAACCTAAACCAACACATCCTCAATTATCCCTCTCGGTACACAAACAGAGCGATCAACAACTTGTAATGTGGTTAAGATAGGTTTTAATTCTTACAAATCTAACTGTTTGTACACCGAGTAGGGAATTAGATTTACGTTCGCTCCTAAGTCAAGAAGTGCATGCTCAATTTGGTAGTTCTCGATTACAGAAGGTACGGTTGGGCTACCGGGATCCTTGAATTTTTTGTGGCACATCTTGTTTTAGGATGGCACTCACTTTCTCAGTTAAGAAGATTTTCTTTTGAATATTTTTCCGTCTTTTGGTCGTACATAAGTCTTTCAGGAATTTGGCATATAAAGGTATTTATTTTATGGCATCAAGTAGAGGAAGATTGACCTTCACTTGTTTCAACACCTCTAAAATATCTTGAGAGTTAGAGAGAGGTTTTGGTGCAACCAATCGTTGGGGAAAGCAACTGGCTTACCTTCAAGTTTCAGTTCTAATTCTTGTGGAGCAGTGTTGGGTCTATCATCGTTATCCTCTTCCGGGTCCTTAGGCTTTTCAACCCTTACCGGAATAGATTTGTCAATTATTTTCTCACTCCTAAGAGTGGTGATAGACTTATCTTACTCCATCTGATTTAAAGAGCTTGGATCACTTATCTCATATTGCGGTTTAGGATTGGGGAAAGGTTAAGTTGGAAGAATCCCTCTTTCCCCAATTGAATTTTTTGTCTCACACCATTGTATGGCCTTTGAAATGTCTTGAAGGTGCAATATTCCCTGAGTGTTAAGCTCTTGGTTTTGAATATGTTTTAGAACTGGATCCTCTTAAGGTTTCACTTGATTTGGAATTTGATTGAAAAAACCTTGAGGAGTAACAGTTTGTCCATTTCTCCAACTGAAGTTTGGATGATTTATCCAACTGGGATTGTATGTATTGGAGGTAGGTCCATTGAAAGGTCTTTGGTAATTGTTCACGACATTAGATTCCTCATTCAGCACCACTCGAAAGGCAGGTATTGTTGAACAATTTTTAGTTGTGTGAATGTTGCAATCACAAATACCACAAATAGTTTCATTAACCTTATCCTTCTTTAATTTTATGGCCTCAAATTTCCTTATGAGATTAGTCACTTTAGAATTGATATCATCATCCTCTTTCAGAAGGTATAATCTTCCCATTTCCTTTGATTGAGTGGGCCTAGAAGTGGTACTTGATTTTGGGTATGTGTCCCATGATTGTGCGTTTTCAGCAAGTCTATCCAAGTAGTCCCACACATCATCGATGTTTTTATTAATGAATTCCCCATTGCATATTGTCTAGACCAATTGGTGCATGGAAGATGTCAGTCTATCATAGAAAAAGTGTGTAATGCGTCACGTTTCAAAACCGTGTTCCGGGCATGAACTGATAAGATCCTTGAACCGCTCCCAACATTGGAAGAATGTTTCATCTTCCTTTTAGTCTAAGTTCATGATTGACTTTCTAAGGGTGTTCGTTTTATGATGTGGAAAAAATTTCTTTATGAATTCCCTTATCATGTCATTCCATGTGCCAATAGATCGAGAACGTAGTGAACGTAACCACGTCTTGGCTTTCTCTCTCAAAGAAAAGGGAAAGAGTTTTAGCCTGACCGTGTCCTCAGACACGTTTGGAAAATAAAAAGTGGCTATGATCTCATCGAACTCTTTTAGGTATAAATATGGATTTTCTGACTTAAGCCCATGAAATTTAGGAAGGAGTTGGATCACCCCTAGCTTGATATCCATGTGTTCCGTATTCTCTGGAAAAATCATGCATGAGGGTGTACTCACCCCCGCTGGTTGTAAATAATCTCGTAAAGTACGAGGTGGGGGTGCTTGATGCACCTCATTCTTATCCTGAACTTCCCCAACTCTAGGTTGAAGTTGTCCTTCTAGTTGATTGGCCAGTTGATTTGCGGTCATAACCTCAATTAACTATGGAGATCTCGAGTGATATCTAGTCCTGCGATGGATAGTCAACCCCTTAACCAATCTTCCTTCAATCAAGAGACGTCGAGTGTTGTCACGGACCCACTTGGGCATGAAATACTCACAGCACTCAATTCAGATTCTAACCCAAACCTAAAGAAGAAAAGAAATAGAAATTTAAAAATAAAGAGAAAGAAAGTTAGAAAGAAGTTACTAAATTAGAAGTTCCTAAGTTAAAAACCTGCAAAACAAAACAAAACATGTCAGTTTCTAAAAATAGAAAGTCTAAAATTAGAAAGTTCCTAAAAAATAGAAAGTAAACTAGTTTCTAAAAAGGAAAAATTCCTAAAAAAGGAAAATAGAAAGTTTCTAAAAACAAATTAGGAAAGTCTAAACCTAAATTAGAAAGTAAGTTAGTTTCTAGAAATAAAAGAGATCCAAAAAATAGAAAGATAGAAAAATCAGAAAGAGATTACCAATTTGAAAGTTAGGTTAGTTTCTAGAAATCAAATAGAAAAACCTAAACCTAGAATTAAAAACTAGAAAAACCGTAATCTTAACCTAATTCTAAAACTAATTGATCTCAGAAAATGTAATCGACAATGCCTGACAACGGCACTAAAAAACTTGTTCACAACCCCAACTGTATGGTCGTGATATAGTAATAATCTCGGTAAAACCGAGGTCGTATACACAAAGACTAAACCTTGTACATATTCTGAAAGTAACTAAAACTAGAACTAGACTAAGATGTAATCTAAATCAGGGAAATTTAAGAGAATAATGGTGAAATATTAAACTAAAACTTGTAAAATTCAAAGGTGGGAAACTAGGGTGCTAAGGACCCACATGTAGCAATCAGGGAGATCTGTGCTTGATTCAAGAACACAACTAGAATCAGAGTCCCATCTTCATCTAGTTGGAAGATATTCCATTAAAACCCAATTCTGAACTTCCTTTGATCTAGCTTTCAATAGATGAGAGGTATGAGAATTAGAATTGATTCCATCACAAAACCATGCCCATGAGACAAAGTAAACAATGGAATTTAACCAATCCACAACCAATCTGAAAGAATTATGAATGTTAGGAAGGAGTCCATCATCCAACCATGTCCATGAGACGATGGTGAACAACAGGGCTTCCCAACTTCACAATCATAATACTGAAAAGGACATGCTCAGAGCTATCACAAATCCATTGTAATTTAAGTCACAATAAACCATTAAAAACTAAAAACATTCCTTATAATCAAACTAGAATCAAAATCAGTTTAACTTAAAAATGCATCAAAGGCATAAAGAAAAGTCACCCATCTCACTACAAGCTTCACCTCTTAGCCCTAGCTAAGAGGTTTAGCTGATCATAGTCATGATCAAACAAAAATCTCAGGAAAAACATTAACAGGAAGAAGAAACCAAAGAAGAAGAAAGAATATGATGCTGTCATTCCAGCTTTCTCTCTCTCTCTCTCTCTATCTCTCTCTCTCTCTCTCTCTCTCTCTCTTTCTCCACGTCTTGCTCTTTACGTCCCCAGATGATGATTTTCGTGCTCTCTCTCTTCTCTCCTTTTATAGGCAGTAAGGAGAGTTGGTGGAGGCATTTTTATGCAACTCTTTACGCAGCATCGTGCGCACACAGTGAAAAATGCAAGGCAACCTGCGTTTGGCTCAGAATTTCGGGTAGAAAACCATCCCACGATCTGATTTTTTTTCTATGGTTGGGGTAAAAACCCCCTTTCCAGACTTCTAGACGGTTTGGATCTTACATCCGATCACGGATGGTGGGCCACAACTCCCTGCAACGTCCAGTTTTCCCGGACGTGCATAAGTTGTGAAATTTCTTGCGTTGACGTGTTCAGTAGGCCCATAGTGATGTTTTCGGAGAAATCTACCATATTTATTGGATTCCTGGTAAAATCTCAGTCGAAAAGGAGTGGTTTTGGTCGAGTTTTGGTGCGGCCCACTGTATCAAATCACCCCACCGTTCATCCTAGGTTTGACGATGATCTGCGTGTGTACATGTGCATGGGACTAAAAGGACACCACAGGTACGGTCGTGGCCACCCCCTAGATCGAACGGACAGTCCAGATCATCCATTGGGACGATGGTGGTGGCCCACTAAGTGTCACAACAGACGCACGTCCACTGCTGCTTGCGTGAAAGAAACGAGATCGGGTCAATGACCTTGACCAAGGTTGACAGTCCGATGCGCGGCTGGTGCGTGCGCACTGTGCACACTTACATCCTTAAGTGGGGTCCATTGTGATATTTTGAGAAATCCACTCCATCCATCCTCCCTCTCATCTGATTTAAGGGTTAAAACTGAATTTGAAGCATATCTAGATATCAGGTGGGCCTCAGATCAGTGATTTAGTGGCTGATCTGTCCGTTGGGTCACTTTCATAAAGATCCAGTGGCTAAAATTCGACGTGTACGGTTAATTTAGGGTCCTCAAGCCAGATATAAAGTTTCGAGCCAGACGGATGGTGGGAACCCACTGATCTTGCATTCAGGATGATTTTCATGCCCTTTTAACTTCAATCGCTGAGTTTTCTCCGATCTTTGGTGTGTGAATTCTTCAATCTCGGTCCCCTAAGATCGATCCCTTGCCTTGGTGATTCTTGAGCATCAAATCCATGCTTTTAGCACCCTTTTTCAGTCCAAGCTCTTAAATTCACCCTGCAACACAAACACGATTAAAATAGGACGTTAAATAGTATCATGTTCATAAAATCACATAATAACTGGGGTTTAATATGAAATATTTTACCCTCAACATATGTAAGTCGCAGGTTGATGGAATTCTACGGGGAGAATCACGGGGATCGAAGGAATGGTACGGACTAGGATACAGGCCTTACAATATGACATTTAGTTTATTATGTCTTTGTACTTAAACGATTGCATGTCAGCCTTGCCATTGCCTTTCCATCGTATGCCATATAGTAGAAAATAAAATTTGATTATCTTGTTCATGATGATTGGCTATTCTAATAGTTCATGGTCGCTTGTTGAGTGACATGCCTATTATTGATATCATGTTCATGATAACCTGTATAGTTATATGACATGCTTGATTGATAGCCTACTCACCTATGATAACATGATTAGTTGATAACATACTTATGGTTGTTTTGGATGTCTTTACAGGAACGCCCTAATAAGGCGTGTTTTACTCCCGGCATGCAGTAAACTCACGAGCCATGGTTTGCTCATACGTATGACTTACACTTTTTCAAGATGCATGCAAGAGTTGTTGGAGTTTGCTATTGTTTTCTTCATTACTATTGAGCTGGTGCACCATATTATGTGTGTCATGTCGAATAGGTTTGTTTATTCGATATGCGTTGATATCATGTACAAAATGTGTAACTGCCTAAATAGATTAACCGTTCAAAAAAATTTCACATTGAAAATCCTCCTTGTAGGATCTCAGGATCGAAATCTGACATATGGGTGTCGGGAGCCAAGAATGGGATATTGCGGAGGCTGTTAGCACCAGATTCGGCGATCAAGAATTTTGTGAGCCCAGTTTCCAAGTTTAGGGGCCTAACACTAAACATATCAATATTCGATACCATTATATTTGAAAATTAGTTGAAGATAAGAGTATTATGCTAGAATACATTCAAACTGAAAAGCAGCTTGTAGACATACTGACCAAACCGCTCGACAGGAATAGATTTTCCAATTTAAAGCATGATATTGGTTTGTGTAATTTTAATTAATCATAGTGTTTATGCATTTATTTGTTTTATGTGTCGAGCACTTGCTTGACCAGTCGAGGACCACGTGATTTCACTCATAAAGGGGAAAAATGATTTTTTTTTTCATTTCATTTCCACCTTCTTCCTCGACTAGTAGGTGCTCCACTCGACGAACCTAACTTCCAAACTTGCTTGTAAGTGGTTATTTTTCGATTTCCTTCAAGTTTTGGATACTTCCTTGCTAGTTAATCTCATATTTGAGGTTTATTTTTTTATTTTAAACCCTTTTCGTGGTGAGTTTTGTGGAAAATTTGATTTACCCACAATCCATCTACTCTCTTTAGTTATTTCTGGTGCAATCATTAAATGGAGCATCAGACTAAAAGAACGGAAACACGTAAGACTCATGGTAGCTCATCATCTAGGCCGACTCCATCTAATGTGAGAACCCTAAGGAGCCCTGAAGAAGACTCAGAGCAAGTTAGGGATTTCCACTCAAGAGACATAATTATCGAGTGTAGTGTCAATCTTGTTCACATTGCACCATTTGAACTTGTTCCTCTTCTTTCAAATGTTGGTTGGGATAGCATACTTGGTTGGGGCAGAACGACTTACCGTTCCATTACGCAAGCTATGTACGCTTCAATTTGTGACGTGTCTCTAGAAGAGCTTACTTTCACAATTAAATTTGTAGAAGGGACATTCACAGTTGATCGCCACCTAATTTCAGGTTTGACTGAAATTGTTGTCGCAGATGATGGCATTCCAATTACCAATCTTACTGATAAAATGTCACCTACTGAGCAAAGTGCGATCACTGGTAAATTATGTCATTTCCATGCTGAATGGAAATCTGGTTATGCTCTTCGGGCTAACCAAATGCTCATAAAATATCGAGTTCTTCATAGGATTTTAACGTCTAACATCTATCTTAGATCAGGGAATAAGTCTGAACTTACTCCCTTTATGACTCGTGTCCTCCAATCAGTTGCATCTGGTATTCAAGTTTGTCTTCCTTCTCTCATATGCTACCTCACTATTCAATTTCGTCTTCATCCTGGTCATGGTTGTATTCCATTTGCCTACCTTATGACATGCCTTACATTTTAATGTTACCATTCCTACGTCTTAGGCACCGGAGTCAGTTTTACCATTTAACAACACCAATTTGAATAAGATGAATCTGCAATTTCTTCCTGGCCAACGAGACAAAGAAGAGGAGGAAACACCTGCACCTGAAGACACTTCGATGGACGACATTTTTGCTAAACTCGATGAGTTGGATGATCCAGAAGATCCAGACTATCAACCTTCTCAGGTTGATGATTGACTTAAACTTTGGAGGAGAGTGTTACTACATTACAGGTTTCTCAGGATAACCTAGTTCAAACTCAAAAATCATCAATGAAGTGCATGTAAAAGTACTTTCATCATATTGCGAAGAGTTTGCCTCAGCTTGCTCCCTCTATGCCTGCTCCTTCATCATCTGGATCCGATTGAGTTCATTTCATTTTAGTTCTTATATTTATGGGATTGTATAACAACTTATTTGCTTGGATGATTTCTTCACACTCTCCTAAACTCCTTGGATGCTATTTCCCTAACTTTGACTATTTCATATGCTACTTTACTGTTTATGCTTTTATTAATTCATTGAATATCTCATTTACTTGATAGATGAACTATTCTTTCCCTTGTCAACTTGTGACAAAAGCGGGGAGAGGGTTAGCTATTATGTGAAGAATGGCTTTGAATATATGATTGATATGAATGAATATGAATGATGCATGATATATAATGCTTGGAGATTAATGAATGGAATGCTTTGGAATGGAATGTTTTATGTCATAATACAGGGAAAGTACAAATTGAGGGGGAGTAGTAAATCTTCAACGAGTAGTAAATCTTCAACAAATTTTCTCTTCTACAACATGAGTACAAGAGTACAAAACTTCATTCTGATAATTGCTATACTAAGTGTTTTGTCACGAAATTGACAAAGGGGGAGATTATAAGTGCGATAATGTTTAAAGCTTACTTCACATCTTGTTGTCAAATTTCATTTAGTCAAAACATCTTAGCAAGTGATCTTCAAGTTGGTTCAAGATCATGGTCCAAGCTCAAGCTCAAGTTGAAGATCAAGCTCAAACTCAAGTTGAAGATCAAGCTCGATCTACTAAAGTTCTAGTAGAAGATTAAGCTCTTTTAAGAAGTTCAAGTCTCTAATATACTTCAATTCTATGAAGTTTAGTCCATATAGGTATCATAAACCCTAGAAAGACCTTAGGTTTAGATACTTTCAGAATATATTTAAAATTGGGTTTTTATGCTTGTATTTGGTTGAGTTTCGACCAGCCTAAGATTTTCTCAACCAGTTCTAACACAACCCGAGTGAAACAGAAAATTCTGTTACTCCTTTGATCAGTCAAGTGGTTTCTTAAACCAGTCGAAGGCCACTCGTTGACCAGTCGAGCATTTCTCGACTCGAAGTCTACCAACTAAAACCGTTCAGATTTAGGCATCTACAACCAGTCGAGCAGGGCCTTCGACCAGTTGAGCAGGGCCTTCGACCAGTCGAAGATCTGTTAAATCTTATCCCACTCAAATATGAAAATCCATTGCAATAGAATCTGGTGCTTAGACGAGTCGAATAGTGTCTTAAACGACTCGAAGCAACAACTTCTTTACCTATAAATTGAGGTTCTTTCTTAATCCAAAAATGTATTCAAGTCTATCAAAATCCTTCTGCAAGAGACAAAGAAGCCTTAATTATTGTCAAGTTATCAAGCGGTATTTATAAATTATTTTATAGCTTTTTTGTTTCTTTCCTTAATCTCAAACTTTATCATTTTGATTCTAAAAAGAGAGTAAATACTCTTCTTATTGAGATTTAAAGGAATTAACAAAAGTAGCCTTCGGTTTAATTTTAATTAAAATGAATAGAACCTTGTACCTTTTCTATCGGACTGAATATTGAACATTCGTCATTCAAGAAAAGCGGTTTTACGGCTACAACTTCTTCTACGGTGAAGATAAGTATACATTTACATTTTGTATTTGGTTTTTCTAAGATAAGCTAGAAAATCTCAATGTTGGATTTTCTAAGGTAAGCCCGAAAATCTCAGTGACGGTTTGTGTTTGTAATAGCACGGTAAAATCATAACTGTATTAGGTTTTAAGGTGACCTTGTGAAAACTTTATTCATAGTGAAAGCCAAGATTACGTGGTTAGTAATCTTAAGAGTGGAGTAGGTGTGGCTGTTTGAGAGAACAGTTGTTGACACATCGAACCACTATAATTCTTAGTGTTGTGGTGAATGTTTTTATTATTTTTATAGTGAATGGTTGTAATTTTATTTTAGTACAAGTGGTGAATATTTGAAATGTTTAGTTTTTATTTACTCTTGCTCAGTTTGAAATTTTGATTCTTATCACATTCGTGAAATAAGGTTATCCTGCCTGAACTTGTTTGGGTGAAGTTGTCCTATGATTCAGTTTGAATCAACGTTTCAATACTAGTGCAATTGAGATTTCTGATTTGTTTACTTATTCAACACTTTATTCGATTATTTGGCATAGTCCTATTCACCCCCCCCCCCCCCCTCTAGGACTTCTTATTCTCGTCTTTTCAAAGATATCTTCAATTCTCAATGTGCAAACCTCTTTTAGAAAACTCTTGAGACTGTGGCTCATCCTCCAGTATTTCTACCGGTTGCATTATCTTGTTATCGACCTCTTTTTCACTTTTCAAGATAATGATGACCTTAGCTTGTTCATGATGTACCTCACTTGGATTTGAGTCTCTAATGAAATGTGTGTTTCTAGGGTTTGGCACAGGTTGAGAAGAAAGGGTGCCTTTTTTCCTAGCATTTAGTTGAGTCTCAATCTTAGTCATGACCGTCTAATTTAATTGGATTAGAGACTGATTCATTTGAGCTTGAGAGTTCATGAATGCGGTCAATGAATCCTCCACAGATGATTGCTTTAGCGGGGGGCATATATGGTGCATTGTTAGATGCCCGAAAGAAGTTGTTTTGTGGTGGCATTTGAGGTGCATTGGGTGCATTAATTTGTGATCCATTCATCCAACTAAGATTAGGATGGTTACACCAATTTGGATTATACGTGTTTCCCATTAGTTGCATAACTGACCTTTGGTAGTTATTTATAGCATATGCTTGCTTATGCCCATGTGTGAAATTTTATACAACTGGGATTATTGGACAATCATTTGTGTCATGGTTTGCACCACCACAAATGCTACAAAAATTACCTAAGGTGCTTTCTTTAACCATATCAACATTCCTAATTTTTAAGGCTTCGACCTTTCTAGCCAATGCAGTGAATTTTGCATTAAGGTCATCTTCCTCTCTTAGGACATACATCTCCGCTTTCTCTCTAGGAATGAGTCTAGTTTGGTGTGGTTTAGCAGAGACATCTCATGTCTGCGTATTCTCTGCTAACATGTCTAGAAAATCCCAAGCCTCACTATGATCCTTGTCAAGAAAGGTTCCACCACACATCATCTCTATGAACTGACGGGTATCCATGGTGAGCCCCTTTTGGAACTCATCAATCACGTGTCATGGTTTATAACCATGATGTGGACAAATAAGTAGAAGGTCTTTGAAGCGCTCCCAAGCTTGGACAAATAAGTAGAAGGTCTTTGAAGCGCTCCCAAGCTTGGAAAAACAGTTCATTCCCCTTTTAGGAGAACGACATGATTTCCTGTTTATGTGCTCGGAAAAGAATTTTTTTCAAAAACTCTCTACTTAAGGCTTGCCATATAGTGATGGTATTAGGTCTTAGAGAGTTGAGCTGCTTTGGCCCGATCCTTGAGAAAATGAGAATAACCTAAGCTTAAGTGCATCCCTATTGCCATTATTTACTTGTAATATTACAATTACTTCCTCAAATTCCTTGAGCTACAAGTAGGGGCTTTCAGAATCCAAGCCATGAAATTTAGGAATCAATTTAATTACACCTGGTTTAAAATCAATGTTCCCTGTGTGAGCAGGGAATACTATGTAAGATGGTAAAGTTGATCTCTCAGGGTGTAGACGTTCACATAAAGTCTGTGGTTAGTTTAACACATTCCTATGAACTTCATTTTCATCCTCAAGAGGAGGATTAAATTGATTTTCTCTGTTTTGATTTATTGTTGGATCTGGAAAATTTGGATTTCAATTATTAACTAGGTTTGTCATGGAATCCAAGTGATGTTGAGTGCCTCTTCTAAGTGAATGATCAAGGACTGGAACTAGTCCACCTTCAAAGGAGAGTTGATTGTTTTGATACCTACTTCAACGGGACATAAACCATCCACACTACACAACAAATACCACTAATTCAAATAGCAAGTATGATACTTAAAATAAAAATAAAAACTTAACCAACAACCCAGGCGGCAGGGCCGACCATGAGGTTCAATCCAGAAGGCAAAATAAATCAATAACCCAGGCGGTGGGGCCGACCATGAGGGTTCAATACACAAAGTAAAATAAATCAACAACCTAGGTAGCAGGGTCGACCATGAGAGTTTAATCTACAAAGCAAAAATAAATCAACAACCCAAGAGGCGAGGCCGACCATGAGGGTTCAAATCACAAAGCAAAAATAAAAAATAAATCAATAAAAGTTAAACTAATGTAAAAATTAAACTATGCTAATTTGGAAAATAGATTCAGCGGATGATCTTTGTGATCAAACAACAATTGTAGGACAACCATAGCACTTGGGTGATAAAATCCCAAGTAAGGCAACCTTATGTCACAGTTAGTGCTTGAAAGACCCAACTGAATTTACTTTCAAAGAAAAATAGAAAATATACAGAAATTTTGGAGGGTTTGGAAGAGAACTTACATTAGAAAAGAATTTACCTTAGTTATCTTGCATAGATCTAATCTATCTCAGTCTCTCCCCGACAACAGCATCAAAAACTTGATTGCTTACCTCCAAGTACAAAGGTTCACAAATAATATCCCGTGAATATAGGGTCGATCCCACAGGGAGATGAATTGCAAGAAGGAGAAAATCAAATGTAAAATAAACTTAGTAATAAAAACTAAACTGATGATTTGATTTTGGAAGTTTTGAATGGATGTAATTCAACTGAATTAAAATAACACCCAAGCTTCAAAGTTCCACACATAGGTTAATGTTTCAAAATCATGATGACTTGGATAATATAACTAGGATCCGAGCACTAATTAGAAAATAAAACATTTTAAACATTTTAAATAAATGATATAAAAGATTAGAAAATCATGGATTTACACCATTGATATATGTTCTCAAGCGCCGATGATTTTAAGAATTCATATCTATAAGATCATGAATATCAAAGAAATGTAGCAGGTTGAGAACTTCTCCTATTTAGGAAATCTAATTGATTCAGGGTAAGCCTATCCATCAATGTGGATCTCATATGATGGAAAACATATGGATCTCACACGAGAATAAAAACCTAAACCTAAACAACTGATAACATGCATTCACCATTCTTCTCATTATTAAAACAATTAATCATCATAACTATGAAAACATTAAATCAATGTGCTTCCCTTCTAGCTTGGGCTAGATGGAACTTAGAAAAACATAACTAGAATAGAGAAAGAAAACAACAAGAAAGAATAAATATCTAAAAGCTTGTAAAGAAAAATAAATTATAACTATAAATCTCTCTAAAAACCCTAGATCTTGCTTTAGAATGCTTTGAATGATGCTTAGGAATACCCTGGGAAGCCCTATTTATAAGTGAGGAACTCCAACTTTCGCACCAGTTGGAAAACTCTAGAAACTGCCTCAAATTTATGCAGTTTGCTAAAATAGACTTCACTCTGCACAGTTTTCCAAAATAGACTTTGGAATATGTTTTTTCAGAACGATTTCAAGATTCCTTTTCTTCACTTCAAATCTTTAATTCTCTTCATTCCTCACTTGGTTTTCTTGGATCTTTGGCATGTGAATTCTTCAATCTTGGTCTTTTAAGATCTATCCCTTTCCTTGGTGATTCTTGAGCATCAAATCCATGCTTTTAACACCCTTTTCAATCCAAGTTCTTAAATTCACCTTGTAACACAAACATGAGTAAAATAGAATATTAAGATGATTCATGTTCATACAACTAAGATATAAATGGGGGAAATTATGCAATATTTGAGTCTCAATAGTAAGCTTAGAAGTGGTGTTAGGTCTTGGGGAGATGTCCCATAATTATGTGTTTTCAGCAAGTTTGTCAAAGTAATCCCACACATCATCGACATTTTTGTTCGTGAATTCCCCATTGCACATCATCTCGACCAATTGGCGCATGGAAGATGTCAGTCCATTGTAAAAGAAATTTGTTATGTACCACATTTTAAAGCTATATTGTGGGCATGAACTGACAAGATACTTGAACTGCTCCAAACATTGATGAATGTCTCATCTTCCTTTCGGGTGAAGTTCATGATCAACTTCCTGATTGTGTTTGTCTTATGGTATGAGAAGAATTTCTTTATGAATTCCCTTGTCATGTCATTCCATCTGCCAATGGATCGTGGTCGTAGTGAATGTAACCAAGTCTTAGCTTTTTCTTTTAAGGAAAAGGGAAAGAGTTTCAGCCTGATCGTATCCTCAGACATGTTGGGAAAGTGTAAAGTAGTTATTATCTTATCAAACTCTTTCATGTGTAGATATGGACTTTCAGATTCAATTCCATAGAACTTCAGAAGGAGTTGGATCACCTCAGGTTTTAATATTCATATTTCCTGCATTGTTTGGAGAAATCATGTAGGAAGGTGTGCTCATCCCTGTCGGTTGTAAATAATCTCATAAAGTATGAGGCGGGGTGCATGATGCACCTCATTCTCATCCTCAACTTCCTCAACTAGAGGTTGAGGTTGATTCACAACCATCACTTCTATTGATTCAAAGGGTCTCAAGTGGTGTTTAATCCTATAATGAATAGGCAACCCTTCGACTAATCCTCCTTCACTCAAAAGACGTAGAGTGTTACACTTGGGCATAAAACACTCTCAACCCTCATGTAATTAAACAGCTAAACCTAAAAATAAAACTAGAAAAACTAAAACACATAAGAGATCTAGAAAAGATAAGAGAGAAGTTGGAACAAAATTACCGAATAAGAGTTGTTATGTTAAGATCTTACAAAATAGAAAACAATGTTAGTTTCTAAAATAAAAAAACAATTTCATAAAAAAAATCCTAACCTAAAAGAAAAATAAAAAGTTAACCTTAATCTTAACCTAATTCTAAAACTAATCAACTTTAAAAAAACGTAGCCTTAGTCCTGGGCAACGACGTTAAAAACTTGTTCATAACCCCAAGTGTAGGGTCGTGATGTAGCAATAACTCGATAAGATCGAGGTCGAATCCACAGGGACTAAACTTGTACGTATTCTAAAAATAACTAGAACTAGAACTAGAAAAAGATCTAAATTGAAATCTGAATAATCGAGAGTAATGGTGAATAATGTTGATTAAAACTTATGAATTTAAAGGTGAAAACTAGGGTGCCAAGGATCCGCATGTAGCTATCAAGATGCTACCTTACTTGATTCAAGGAACACAATTAGAATTGGACTCCTATCCTATCTAATTAGAAAATAAAGCAATTTAAATCAAATCTGAACTTTTCATTGACCTAATTCTCAGTGGAGGAGAATTGTGATGATTGGAAGGGATTCCATCACCCTACCATGTCCAGGAGACGATGGTAAACAATAGGATTTACCAATCTCATAATCTCGAAATAGGAAAAGAAGATATCTAAAGCTATCACAATATCTATTGTAATTTGAGTCACAATAAATCATAGAAAACTAAAAATATTCCTTTAATATCAAACTAAAAATTAATGAGGTCTAATAAGAATAAGAATCAAAGCAAGATAATCATCCAAATATGTCATAAAGTTCATAACTTAGCTATATCTAAAAGGCTTAACTAACCATAGACATGATCGAAACCAAATCTCTTGAGTAAAGCATGAAAAATAAACTAGGAAATAAAAAAAACTCTTTGGTGGCTGCTCCACCCTTGTGTATGCTCCTTGAGACCTTTCAAAACCCTAGAAGATGCTTTGGAGCATCTTAGGGAGTCCTATTTATAGCTATAGAACTCCAACTTTCGCACCAAGTTGAAAAAATCTAGAAACCACCTTAAATTTACGCACTCAGTGCAGTTTCTCAAAATAGACTCAGAGTTTAAACCACATCAAATTTACACACTTTGTACAGTTTCCTAAAATAGACTCAGAGTTTCAAAATATGCCTTTTCGGGACAATTTCAGGAATATGTTTATTTTCAGGACAATTTCAGGATTCCTTTTCTTCACTTTAAATTTTTAGTTCTCTTCATTCCTCACTTAGTTTTCTTGAATCTTTGGTATGTGAATTCTTCATTAACGACTTCCAAATCCTGAAATCTTTATTTAGTAATCTTTTGAGCATAAATCTTCCTTTTGGCATTAATTTCACCTTAAGCTCTCGAAATCACCTCGCACATGAAAACATGCATAATTAAATCGATTAAGCACTATCATGTTTATAACCAAGGTATAAATAGGGGAAATATGCAATATTTCACACTCAACATACATTAACCAAGATATATCAAAGGGACCATGATGAATGATCACAAATATATCCAAAAAAAAAGGTTGTGGTGTATCATACTGAAATGCATATTCATTTAAATATCTTGATGATATAAATTCGTAGATTTTGATAGTAAATAGAGGATTGGCTTTAATAGTCCATGATTTCACCTTTTATGGTTTCCTACCACTGGCTGGCCAACAGAAAACATGAAGAGTCCCACCTTTTTCTCATGTGGGTTCTCCATGCCTTCCACTAACAACAAAGAGAGGAGTACAATTCTTATAGACTACCATTCTTTTTTCATAATAAATAATGGAGTAATTTAGGAGGCAAATACAAATAATTAAGGGCATATCAGTTTCATTGATTTCAAGGTGGCATTATATATGAATCAAGGAAGTTGTAAACCACTTTCCCTTAAAGTGTACCAATGCATTTTATTTATCCAAGAACAAGGAGCATTCAGACAAGAAAGCAGAACAATGAGAGCACCAGAAGCTTTAGTTACATTCAAATATAACAGACTAAAGGAAGGTTGTAAATTTGTCATGACAAGTAGATGGGGGAAAGCCAATTTTAAAATGAATGTTCAACAGATGCACAGGAGACTTTAAACTTCAAGACGAGATTGAGGTGATAATGATGTCTAAGATGCAAGTCAAGAGTCCTACTATGAAATGGAAAATGAAAAATCTCAATAACATTTATAACCTACAAAGGCATTTTGATGTCTAAGAACTGAGTAAAAAGTCCAGTAATGGTAATGACATAGTTAACAAAATCATCCTTAGAGAAAATTTACCACAATTAAATGTTTCATATAGGTAACGTCATTATACTCTTGATAAGCAATGAAGTGTATATATCATCTTGTAAGGCTTATTTTCATAGAAGATGAAAATTGTATAAGAGCAGATATTCCTACCGACCTTATTTTCACCTTCGCCGCTGAAAGATGCACCATCACAGTTGTGAAGCTCGACTCTATTCCAATTGTAAAAATCTAAAAAAGAATAAATGCAGTCTAAACTAAGAATAAATTCCAATAATACTAATCTCAACCCTAATTACTTCAGGAAGAATGGCGGTACATCAAATTCAATTTTAGACAAAGAAAATAAACAGTGAATGTAATCTTAGACAAACTAGGATTTTTATCATCTCTATTGCTCAAAATTCCACGAAATCGTAGCACCCTTTCCATGTAATTTGAAGAACCACAATGATTCTTCTTGCGACCAACACAACTTTTAACATCATTACACCAGCCCCCTTCCTATCATATCAGAAGAATGCCTGTAAGGTTACGAACTCATCATGCATGAAGCGAACTGCAGCAGATTAGAAAACCATGGTTTTCTTGACTTTGAAGTTGTCTCACCTCCAAATGAACGAGAAAACTGTCCACTCATGTCCCAAACCCCCTATTGAAGTGGTAATAGACAATGATGCATCTAAGTAGATTGAGTGCATCACAACATCAAATAAAGAGTTAAAAATCTACCTATAAAGAGAATCCCAAAAAGAACATAGACAACATCAGTACTATTATTAAAATTTAAATTAATTGTATGTCAAATGAGCCCAATTCCATAAGATTTACTGAAGAAACAAAATGGGTCTTGTACATGTAACTGAAATTTAAAATCAGAAAAAGAAAAGAACTCAGTGCCTTCAGATGCATTTGGATCACACCCGATTAAAAGATAAAATGTAGTAAAAATGATAATAACATCACAAACTCAAATTTTAATATCAACCACAAATGGTTCTTCAAGTCATCATAGTAAAGTTCATTATGTTTCTATTAATTTACGTATTTCACTAAGAAAATATTATCTAGTTATATTATTTTTAAGAATAATAAAATTTTATTAAAAAGAATTACAAATTTGAGGATAAGCCCTTAAAAGAAAGGGATATGTGTGTAGCTCTTTCAAGTTCCAATACGAGATTTGCAGATAAAAAAAATGCTTAAACTTGAAGCTCAGTTTAGAATCTCATATACAGGACAAATCTCCATGGCTCCAACAGCTTCTTTTATACGCACTCAATTAATCTAGAAAATTTCAAATCACCAAAATAGGGCTGGAAAAGGATGAAGAGAAGATTCTGAGTCCCTACCTCCCAAATCATTCCCTCCAAACAAAATACATTAGTTCAACCCTTTGTCCTAAATCATTGCCCAAAGCGAAATTTTCAGGAGTCGTGGAAAGTACCCCCAATAAAGAACTTCCACCCTTCACTAGGAAAAGAAATACAACTAGTGAAAGCATCCATACTTGACAAATTCACAAAGAAAACTCCTTTCCACTTATAATGTATCAGAGAAAAACTAAGGTTTCCCCTCCCTTTTCCCAAAACAAAAGCATAAACGCAATTGAAATCAACAACAAGAATTGGAGTTACCTTCACAGCACTGGTAATGAGAATTGCAATCACGACTGTCCAATCTTCGACCTCCAGACGATGCAGATATGGTTTTTAGAGAAATGAATAATGTATGGAGAGATGATGGATGGAAGGATAAACTCAAACCCTCCTTTTTTATATATACCATTCTTGGAGTAAAGGTTTTTTATTCTCTCGAGGAAGAGAAAGCGTTCAAACAAAATAGCGGCAAGAGATCTCAGAGGCAGGAGCAGATTAAAGAGAGAGAGAGAGAGAGAGAGAGAGAGAGAGAGAGAGAGAGAGAGAGACTTAAAGGAGTGATGCATGGACCTGTGATGGCCTAACCATAGACGCATGTATAATCAGGTTGAAGAGATTAAAATAATAAAATTAATCAACTAACTATTATCAATCACGTCAATTAAGTAAATCTCAACACAGAGATAAAATCATTCCGTCATGATCATGCCCCTTATCATAAAATCACATAAACAGTAAAAAGTGAGGACCTAGGGATATGAATATCCCTAATTTAGCATAAACTAGTCCACAGTCAAGTTTGGATCTGATTCTCTTGACTAGTCATCCCTCTTTTCTGTTTAAACCAAAAAGGATATCCAGAGATGAACGAAAGAGATGAAGAAGAAATGGATTCGAGATGAAAGAGAGTACGAATTCCAGGGCATCAAAGAAAAGAAGACGGTTGATTCTTACCTTTGCTTACACCTCGAAGATGTAGAAAGAATGAAAATATGAAACTAGGGTGGAATCCTCAATACCCAAGGGTCAATCCCAAAACTCTAAAATCATTGGTAAAAGATGAAGAAAACATACGAATTCTCATTCATTCACTAAATAAAATAAGGTTTCTCATAGCGTATATATAAGCCACAGAAAAACGAAAAGTGCACTAAAGACCCTGTAAATAAGGAAAATAACAAAAAGACAAAAAATTAAAAAAACAAGTGCACTAAAGCCCTTAAAAATAAGGAAAATAACAAAAAGACGCCTAAAATTAAAACGCACTCATGACAGGGTGTGAAATCTGCCCATGGGCCTGTGGTCAGGGTGCGGTCATCCACTCTTCCACTCGTAGCGCGTCAGATAATGGGTCTGATAGACCCGGTGCCCATCTACATCAACTACTCTCTTCCGGTACTTTGTCGGCAATGTGTCCTCCTCTGGTACACTTTAAAGAGTGCACCACTTGTGTCCACGTCAATTCTCCCAAGGTAGGAAGAATTCGCCACTAGCGAAAGTGAACTTTTGTATCTCTCGAGCAAATTGGGGTCGATGCCCTGCAGCTTTGTCTCTGTGATCTGAGAGTTATTTATAATGGCCATATTCATCCACTTAACTAGGAATTTCTGGAAACCCCCCGAGCGAGTGGAAACTGCCTCAGAGTCCAAATTTTCCTCTATCTTGTCTATTGTTGGTTCAGGTGGAAGAGAAGGTAAGATGGGTACAGGAAAGTCAGGCTGTTGCCAAGGTCCATATATAAGGGGGTCTGGGAAAAAATAGGGAACTAGTAAATAGAGGTGATGACTCGTGATAGGGAACTGGATCTTCTACATTAAATGTAGAACTGATGCCCATAGTAGCAGGGATATCAAGAACATAAGCATTAGACCCCAACCTTTTCATAATTTTATGTGGATCTATGTTACGGACATGAATCTTCTTTATAGATCCAGGTGGAAACCGATTAGACCTAATACAAACCATGACGTCATCTCCAAGTTGAAATTCCTTAAATCTCTTGTAAGTGTCAGTGAAAAGTTTATAATGTTTATTACTTGAATTAATCTTCTTCCTAATCTCACTATGTAATGCATGCATATGTTGGACGAAGAACTCTCTTAACTCTGAAGGAAGCTGTGACATAGCCATAGGGATCAAATCTATGGGGGCTTGAGGTCTAAGACCTAAAACAATTTTAAACAAGCTCATTCTTATGGACCCTTTTATTGAAGAATTATACACGAACTCTGTTGTGGGAAGAACGGTGTCGCAGGTCCTGTGGTGGTCTCCAACAAGACATCTTAACAAATTCACTACGCTACGGTTTACTACCTCTATTTGACCATCCGACTAGGGATGATATGCTGAAGAAAACTGGAGCCTCGTACCAAAAAGATGCTAGATAGTCTTTCAAAAATAACTAGTGAACTGAAAAAGGCCAAGCTATATGTCCTAGAGGGGGTGGGGGGTGAATAGGACTATGCCAAATTTAAAATAAAATCAGCAGAAATAAAGTAAACCAATATCCTTACAATATGAATCAATTCACAATGCTAAATTTTAAATCACCTTGATAAATAAGTATTGAGAGATTGATACAAATTCAGTTCTAAGGACAACCTTACACCATAATAAACAAGGGCTTATGGTAGGACAACCTTATTTCTAGAACATCTTTTGGATCAAGGACTCAATTTTAATATAAGTAAATGAAATAGCTAGGAATTGAAATTAAATGCGAAGTATAGATCTAAATTATTACAACAATCCCCACACTTGCTTGAAATGTAAATAGTTACAACATTCACATCCACTTGTACATTCCACACAATCGAATGATAAAAGATATGAAAATTAAGGAAGCATTCAATCCACAAGGCAAAGAGTTATAGTGGTTCGCTTTGTGTACACCAACTGTCTTTCCATGACCACACATAAAGCTACTCCACTCTAATATCCTCACGGGGATATTAGCGTTCACTATGAAATAGGTTTTCTGAGTTCACCAAAAACCTTTACAATTGTGTCTTTTCACTTGGGCTTACACAATTCAAAAACCCCTCTTTTGAAGTTTACGGTCTTCCTCGGACAACCAATACAATGAGATTTTTCTCGGTTCAACCTCAAACAAACCAAAGACAATGAGATTTTTACGGCTTAACCTCAAACAAAACCAAAAGTAAATAAATTTTCTGAGAATTGTAAAATACCTGGATTTCTCCTTTTCTTAGCAGCCAGGTAGAACCAATCGGAGTAGATGATTGAATGTCAAAGTTCAATTTCTAATACTCACATTCATAAGGTTCTAAATTCTAATAGATTTTAGATTTAACTTGTTGGGCGTAGCTATATTTGATTTTGATTCCAAGAAGAAGGAATAAGATAATTCCTCTTTTCAAATAAGATTGGAATATAGAAACAAAATCAAATTAAATAAGCTAGCAAAAAGGAATATTAAATAAGCACAATGTAGCTTAAAATAAACACAGACTTATCTCAGAGTGATCACTTGAAAATTCTTGAATTGAATAGAGTTGAAGTGTGAAAACTCTGAATTTCGTGTTCAATTTATAGAAGCAAAAATCGTTCCTACGATTGGTCTTAGAAACCTTCGACTGGTCGTAGCTCTATGCAATTTTTGAAAAATTAAGCGCGATCTTTGAAAGTCGTTCCACGACCGATCGTGAGTAGCCTACGGACTGGTTGTGGGTCACTACGCGGTCGTAGATCCTTACTGACCGGTCGTAGGACCATAGATTACGTTCTTTGGACTTTAAGTCGTAGCTCTACTGACCCAGTGTCGTGGACGAGTCGAAGCCACACCTACGGCCGGTCGAAGGACCTCCAGGACTGGTCGTGGGCGTACCAAAAATTCTGAAAAATCTTCAACTACTTAGGACTGGTCGTGGAATTAATGCCAAGACTGGTCGAACAAGAGCTAGGACTGGTCGTAGAATAGACTAAACTTATGTAAAATAAATATTTGATTTATGTATCCAAAGTGACCTACTTAGAGGGTCAACCTAAGGTCATTCAAACCTGAATCATGTCGTATGGACATTGAACTTCAACCATTCAACGAATGTAGATTGTTTGAACCATATCAGGCTTGAGATCTTGAACTTGTTGTAGCTTCAAACTTGAGATCTTCATCAGCATAACAACTACTTCATGCATTGCTTATTAGTCTTGAAGTCATGAGTTGTTTCTTAAGACTTGAACATCAACATTGTAGCTTCTTGAGACTTCAACATGTAGCTTCTTGAAAAGTTCAACTTGTAGCTTCTTGAAGTATTTATGCAGTGTCTTGAATTCATAAAAATCATCATACAAGCACAGGACACAGATAGATGTTTTGACACATCAAAATTTGACAACCAAAGAAGCATGAGACCATAACACTTACATGAACCTAGTATTTCTATCAGATACGATGGAATTAGGTACTCTATGAAGTCGTACAACCTCGTGAAAGAATAACTTAACAATGTAAGAGGCATTTGAGGTCTTATAACAGGGTAGGAAATGGGCCATCTTAGAAAATTGATCAACAACCACGAGTATGGAATCATGCTTATGAATAGTCTTGGGAAGCCCAAGCACGAAGTCTGTATTGACATCTTGCCACGGGGCATGTGGAACTGGCAAATGAGTGTATAAAGGTATATTTTGTTTCCTCTGCTTCACTAATTGACATGTCTAGCACTGCCCTACAATCTTAGCCACATCTCGCTAGAGATTAGGCCAATATAAATGATGAGACATAAGGGCAGCTATATTATCTCATCTAAAGTGACCTGCCATCCCTCTAGCATGCAGCTTCCTGACTAGAAAAATCATGGAGGGATGTGCGTGGGATACAGAGCTTGTCTATTCTAAAAAGATATCCATCTATAAGGACGAACTCCGCACTCCTTAAGGGTGGGTCACTAGACAATGATGCATAAATGATCCCAAAATTAGGACAATTTGAGTACTCACCCTTGAGTTACTCAAATCCTATAACTTCAATGCTCATAGACTATAGCATCAAGACACGACGACTAAAAGCGTCAACAACCTTATTCTCTTTTTCTGCATTGTGCTTAAGCACAAATGTGTACTCTTGAAGAAACAGTGCCCACTTGGCATGCCTAGGGCTCAAATTCTTTTGAGAGCTTAAATATTTCAAGGCCTCACTATTGAGGATCAAATATTACATATTATCCCCCATTTATTACTTGGTTTTATGAACAAGATAATGCTTAATGTTCTACTTTAATCATATTTGTGTTGCGAGGTGAATTTAAGAGCTTGGATTGAAAAGGATGCTAAAAGCATGGATTTAACTCTCAAGAATCACCAAAGCCAAGGATAGATCTTATGAGACCACGAATGAAGAATTCACATGCCAAAGATCTAAGAAAACCAAGTAAGGAATGAGGAGCACTGAAGACTTGAAAAGAAGAAAAAGAACCCTAAAAATCGGCCTCCTTCGACTAGTCCCTCGACTAGTCAAAGATTCCTCGACTCGAACTCCAGCGATAAAATCCTCTAAAATCAGGTCATCCTCGACCAGTCAAAGGTGACCCTCAACCAATCGAAGGTTGTCCTCGACCAGTCTAACGTTACGTGGACAACACACAAACTGTGTAAATTTGAGGCGGTTTTCAAAATTTTCCAACTCGGTGCGAAAGTTTGAGTTACAAAACTATAAATAGGGGTCCTTAGAATATTCCTAGGAATCTTCTAGGGTTTGAGGAGTGGATCAAAAGCATGGAGAAGCCATCGCCAAGAATTTTTCTTCCATTTCCTTAGTTGTTTTTATGCTTTTCTTAAGAGTTCTTAGTTCAATCATGTCTATGGTTGGTATGGTTGGCTAAGCCTCTTAGCTACGGCTAAGAGGTGAAGCTTGTAACGTGATTAGGACGTTTGCTTTGCTTTGATTCATGTTTTGTTGAACTCTTTTGGATTATAGTTTGATTATAAGGAATATTTTTAGTTTTTAATGGTTTATTGTGACAAATTACAATAGATCTATGATAGCTTTGAATATCTTCTTTTTCTAATTTGAGATTGTGAAGTTAGTAAGTCTCATTGTTCACCAGTGTCCCTTTGGCATGGTTGGATGATAAAATCCTTCCTAATTTTCACAATTCTCTTATGATTGGTTATGGGATTGGTAAATCATATTGTTTGCCTTGTTTCCTGGGCATGGTTAGGTGACAATATCACTTCCAAATCCTCACAACCCTTATCCATTGATGATTAGATCCATGAGAAGTTCAGAGATCTGACAAATCTCTTCTTACCAATTGGATATGATAGGACTCTAATTCCAGTTGTGTCCTTAAATCAAGCAAGGTAGAATCCTGAGAACCTACAAGTGGATCCTTGGCACCCTAGTTACCACCTTTAAATTTATAAGTTTTAATTACCTTATTCAAAATCACTCTCTTAACTAATTCTGATTTAGGTTTACATCTTCTAGTTCTAGTTCTAGTTCTAGTTACTTTCAGACGACACACAAGTTCAGTCTTTGTGAATTCGACCTCAGTCTCACCAAGATTATTACTTCATCACGACCCTACATTTGGGGCTATGAACAAGTTTTTGGCGCCATTGCTGGGGATTGACGGTTGAGTTTTTCTGACATTAGCTAGTTTTATAATAAGGTTAAGATTACAGTTTTTTCTGTTTTCTAGTTTTAGGATTAGGGTTTTTTCTATTTTATTTTAAAAACTAACTTAGCTTCCTAATTCTAGGTTTAGAAATTTTCTTAATTTGATTTTAGAAACTAACTCTTTTTTTTTTACAGAAACTTTCTATTTTCTGTTTTTAGAACTTTTTAATTTTAGAAACTAGGTTGTTTATATATATATATATATATATATATATATATATATATATATATATATATATATATATATATATATATATATATAGAAACTTTCCTTTATAGAAACTAACTCATCTTTCTATTTTTGTTTTTAGAAACTTTTTAATTTTAGAATTTCTATTTTTAAAAACTGACTTGTTTTTTTTTTTTTTTTTCTATTTTGTAGGATCCTAACATAGAACTCTCCAATCTGGTAACCTCTTTCTAACTTCTTCCCTCTCCTTACTTTTCCATACTTATTGTAGGAATTAGAAAATAGAATTAAAATTTGTGTGGTTCATGCCCTCGTGGGTAAGGAATCATACTCTGAGATCTTTAAGAAAAGGAGTTTCAGTTCAATAAAAAAAATTAAAAACTCGATTGACAAGTTAGAAAATCCTTATAAAATTTTGAAATATCATCTGAGAGCATGACTTAAGAACATCAGATTGATGAAAACCATGTGCATCACACACCACATATTAGGATGGTGCAGATGAGAATGAAGTGCATTGAGTTCCCCCAGTTCGAACTTTACAAGATTATTTACAACCAATGAGAACAAGTTCACCTTCTTACATAATTCTTCCAATAAATACAGGAAATGTGAACTTCAAACCTGGGATAATCCAATTACTTCATAAGTTCTATGGACTCAATTTTAATATAAGTAAATGAAATAGCTAGGAATTAAAATTAAATGCAGAAGTATAGATCTAAATTATTACAACAATCCCCACACTTGCTTGAAATGTAAATAGTTACAACATTCACATCCACTTGTACATTCCACACAATCGAATGATAAAAGATATGAAAATTAAGGAAGCATTCAATCCACAAGGCAAAGAGTTATAGTGGTTCGCATTTGTGTGTACACCTGCTTGTCTTTCCATGACCACCTGACTACTCACACTCTAATATCCTCACATAGGGGATATTAGCGTTCACTATGAAATAGGTTTTCACTGAGTTCACCAAAAACCTTTACAATTGTGTCTTTTCACTTGGGCTTACACAATTCAAAAACCCTCTTTTGAGTTTTCTGGTTTTCCTCGGACAACCAATACAATGAGATTTTTTAAGTTCAACCTCAAACAAAACCGGTCAATGAGATTTTTTAAGCTTAACCTCAAACAAAACTAAAAGTAAATAAATTTTCTGAAATTGTAAAATACGGATTTCTCCTTTTCTTAGCGGCCTTTTAGGTAGAACCAATCGGAGTAGATGATTGAATGTCAAAGTTCAATTTCTAATACTCACATTCATAAGGTTCTAAATTCTAATAGATTTTAGATTTAACTTGTTGGGCATAGCTATATTTGATTTTGATTCAAGAAGAAGGAATAAGATAATTCCTCTTTTCAAATAAGATTGGAATATAGAAACAAAATCAAATTAAATAAGCTAGCAAAAGGAATATTAAATAAGCACAATGTAGCTTAAAATAAAATGAGACTTATCTCGGAGTGATCACTTGAAAATTCTTGAATTGAATAGAGTTGAAGTGTGAAAACTCGAATTTCGTGTTCAATTTATAGAAGCAAAAATTGTTCCTACGATTGGTCTTAGAAACCTTCGGTCGTAGCTCTAACAATTTTTGAAAAATTAAGCGATCTTTGAAAGTCGTTCCACATTTGGTCGTGAGTAGCCTACGACTAGTCGTGGGTCACCTACGACCGGTCGTGGGACCATAGATTACGTTCTTTGGACTTTAAGTCGTAGCTCCACGGCCCAGTCGTGGACGAGTCAACCACACCTACGGCCAGGTCGAAGGACCTCCGGGCCCGGTCGTGGGCGTACAAAAATTACGAAAAATCTTCAACTACTTAGGGTGGTCGTGGAATTAATGCCAGGCCGGTCGAACAAAGCTAGGGTAGTCGTAGAATAGACCAAACTTATGTAAAATAAATATTTGATTTATGTATCCAAAGTGACCTACTTAGAGGGTCAACCTAAGGTCATTCAAACTGAATCATGTCGTATGGACATTGAACTTCAACCATTCAACGAATGTAGATTGTTTGAACCATATCAGGCTTGAGATCTTGAACTTGTTGTAGCTTCAAACTTGAGATCTTCATCAACATAACAACTACTTCATGCATTGCTTATTAGTCTTGAAGTCATGAGTTGTTTCTTAAGACTTGAACATCAACATTGTAGCTTCTTGAGACTTCAACATGTAGCTTCTTGAAAAGTTCAACTTGTAGCTTCTTGAAGTATTTATGCAGTGTCTTGAATTCATAAAAATCATCATACAAACACGGGACACAGATAGATGTTTTGACACATCAAAATTTGACAACCAAAGAAGCATGAGACCATAACACTTACAATCTCCCCTTTGTCAAATTTGTGACAAAACACCCAAGTAATAATACTTCCAATAGACATAAGAGAAGTACAAACACAATAGGTTCACAATAGAGAAGCATGCACGAGTTATATAGATATGATAAGTAATAACTAGCATCATTCTCCCATAACTACCCATGAGAAGCTTAACTCCCCCGAGTAATAGCCTGAGTAAGAGGAGCACATCATAAAGATTAAATGCAAATAAATCAAAAGCCTCCAAAACTTCTCCCCCTTTTTGACACAAAATGACAAAGGAAGAAGAGCATCAATAATAAAGAAAATAGGAGTTGATTCAAGAGAGCATAGTGCATAATTCAAAAAGTCAGTAAGCACGAAAAGCTCGGTAAAAAAAATATTACAGACACATCAAAAATTTAGTCAGAACCAGAAGAGGGTGCAGGATTAGATAGATCAATTTTATGTAAACCCTTAGCAATCCGCCTCATATATTTGCGTAAATATGAAAATTACGTGTCTTGGGTAACACGAATTTGAGCCACCTGCTCTTGAAGGGAATTCAATCTTTCATCAAAATCAGAAAGTGAAAATCGGGATCATCGGAGTCGATTCAAGTTCTTCAAATAAGTCATCCATATTCACGTCTTCAGGAAGATCACTAGCTTGAGCATTTCCTGCTTCAGCATCACTGCTACCAGCATCCACTTGGCCATCAGCCAATTCTAAATTCATCTTGTTAATATTGGAATTATTAAAAGGGAGATGATGGATGGGTTTTTCTCTAGTAGGCATAGCTACGAGCATATGATTTAAACATAGTCAATAAATAACCAAAGGGTATATCACTATGTCCAGGATGGTGACGAGACAAAATAATGGAATGACAAATTAAAGAAGGTAGACATATTTTTGCACGAGAGACTACTGAGAATGCAAAACACGAACCATGAAGCGGTGAGTTCGGTTTATTACGAAACGTGGATAAAGATTTGAGATGAATATCCTATGAAGTACTACGTATCGGGTAACAAATACCTTGAGGGAAGTACATGACCTTTATGAGTCCAATGAACATCCAAATTACATAAATCTCTAGTAAGCATTTTTCGTTCAAATTAGAGAGCTGTCATGTAAAATATGAATTGGAATGCTCTCATCATTGATGGTATTTCCATAATGTCGCAATCAAATGTCGATCCACTAAAAACAATCCTTCTTGAGTATCGACTTTAAAAGTTAAATCCTCAAAAGAAAAATCACGGATACATGTAAACATAGATTGGGCAATGGTGGTATGCGACTCCACCCCAATGTAAGATGTTATCCCATCCTGATTCCAACAGAGGAGGGATACCAAATGAAGTAATGTGATTAATATTAACAGACGCTCAACAATAACATTGCGCATACGCAAATCCCGAGCATTAGAAGGATCATTTTTGGAGAAGCGAAGATGCGTTGTACAATAGAAGCTGATCTAGAAGAAGATGGACCTCGAGTAGTTTTCTTTTTACCTCTAGCATCCATTTTCACAGAAGGATTTCAAGGAAATAACAAGTTGGAAGAAATGGGGTTTAAATAAAACAGATTTTTCAAGAAAAAAACCCGAAACTTGCAATGAATGACCAAATAGATTCCACAAGAATGAGATTTGAAACACTAATAGCAAGAATCTGCAAAAGAACCACTAACCTTGAAGTACTATGAAGGTGGGTTCGATCGGTCATAGCTAGAACCGTTGGAGAGTAAAAAGAAATGAAGAAGAAGAGTCAAAATCCCCAAAATAAAGTGAAATCCGAGTTTCACAGTGGTCGTGTAAGTGTTCGACCGGTCGTAAAGTAACCACGACCGATCGTGTACACTCACGATGCAATTAGAAATACGACTCAAAATTTGTAAAATTTTTAAATAATTTTCAAATTCAAGCAAATAAAACATCATAGTTATGTACATTATGATACACCTAATTATGTAAATTCAATTTAAATTGCACATACCGAGATCAAATTTTAATTTATTAAACACCGCTTTTGTCGGCGGTTTAGTGAAAATGTCGCAAGTTGAGTCTCGGTTGGAATGTAATCAAATATATTAATTTTTCTTCGACTAATTCATGAATGTAATGAAATCTAATGTCAATATGCTTAGTGCGTGAATCTTTGAGCTGGATTTTTAGAGATATTTATTGCTTTGGAATTATCACAAAATAAAATCATAGAATCTTGAGTGATTCCATAATCGCTTAACATTCGTTTCATCCAAACAAGTTGAGTACATGCATTTCAGTGACAATGTATTCGACCTCATTTGTTGATAGCGATATAGAACTTTGCTTCTTGCTAAACCAAGAAACAAGACAATTTCAATGTAGAAACAACCACCTTGGTTGATTTCCTATCATCAATGTTTCCATTGATCAAGCATCTGCATGCAGAAGCTAATTGAACATTAGTCTCATGTGGATACCGAGAGACCCAGTTTAGTAGAACTTGCGACATATCGCATAATCCGTTTAACAGCAGTTAAGTGAGATTCTTTAGGATTTGATTGATAACGAGCACAAATACCAACACTCAAAGCAATATCTGGTCTACTAGCAGTCAGATAAAGCAAACTACCAATCAAACTATGATACAATTTAGGATCCACATCATTACCTGTAGAGTCTTTTGAGAGTCTCAAAGTTGTACTCATAGGAGTATCAAAATTTTTACCTTTCTCAAATCCAAATTTCTTAATTAAACTCGAGCATATTTGGTTTGAGAGATAAAATTCCATCGGAGTTGTTGTTTTACTTGCAACCCTAGAAAATAGTTTAATTCTCCAACCATGCTCATTTCGAATTTAGACTTCATCAAATCTGCAAACTCAAAGTCATGTTAGTACAAAGTTGATCCATAAATAATATCGTCAACATATATTTGAACCATTAGAATATCATCGTTATATTTCTTAACAAAGAGCGTCTTATCAACACACCCCATCTGAAAATTATGACTCAGTAAAAACTTAGTCAGTTTTTCATACCATGCTCTGGGAGCTTGTTTCAGACCATAGAGAGCCTTCTTAAGACGATACACATGATCAGTAAATTTAGGATCTTCAAACCACTGTAGGTTGTTCAACATATACCTCTTCATGTAAATCACCATTCAGAAAGGCACTCTTTACATCCATTTGGTAAATTTTAATCTTTCTAAAACATGCAATGGAGATAAAAAGTCTGATTGATTCAAGACGAGCTACAGGAGAAAATGTTTCATTATAGTCAATACCTTCAATTTGTGTATACCCCTGTACAACTAGTCTTGCTTTATTTGAATAATATTTCCAAGTTCATGATTTGTTTTTGAAAATCCATTTTGTTCCAATAATATGTTTATCTTTAGGTCTAGGAACAAGGTGCCAGACATCATTTCTGACAAACTGATTAAGTTCTTCTTGCATTGCAAGAATCCAGTTTTCATCTGAAAGTGCTTCTTTTACGTTAACCGGTTCAATCTGGGATGTAAAGCATACGTAGTTACATATGTCCTCTAATTGTCTACGAGTGCGCACACCAGTGAGAGGGTTTCCAAGTATTTGAGAAGTTGGATGATCTTTAACAGTCCTTAATTCTGGATTAGTTTCACTTGATGAAATTTCTTGTTTTTCAAGTATAAGAACTTCATCATTATCTGAACTAGGGACAGGTGTATTCAAAAGATCGTCAATCATAACATTTATTGACTCTTGAATCACACCATCTGTTGTTGAACACGATATGCACGACTGTTTAAAGAATATCCTAAAAAGATCCCTTCATCACTTTTAGTGTCGAACTTTCCCAAATTTTCACGGTCACGCAAAATATAGCACTTACTGCCAAAAACTCGAAAGTATTTGACAGAAGGCTTTTCTCAAACCACATTTCATAAGCCGTTTTATTATTAGATTTACAAATATAAACACGGTTAAAAATGTAGCAGGTTGTATTCACTGCTTGACCCAGAGATTCTAGGGAGCTTCATGCTATTTAACATAACATTTCCCATTTCTTGAAGCACTCTATTCTTTCTCTCGACAATTCCATTTTATTGAGAAGTTTTAGGTGCGAGAGAATTCATGTGATATTCCCACGATCGCTACAAAATTTCTCAAAACCATTGTTTTGAATTCGGATCCATGATCACTACGGATCTTCTTGACTTGAGAACATTTTTCGGTTTGAATCGTTTTATAATCTTTTCACTTCATCAAGGGTTTCGATTTATCTCTCAAGAATGAAACCCAAGTGTATCTTGTGTAATCATCTACAATAACTAAGATGTACTTTTTGCCACCTCGACTTTCCGTTCTTGTTGGTCTATAAGATCCATGTGGAGCGACTCAGTGGTCTTGTGGTGATATTGGAGTTCACCTTTTTGTGAGAGCTCCTAGTTTGTTTACAATCTTGGCATTCACCACAAATCTTGTCTACTTTTGCATCTTAGGTAGTCCTCTAATTAGTTCACTTTTGCTCAATCTGTATAAATTTGGTAGTGTACATGTCCAAGGCGTTTATGCCATAATTACTGTCTCATCGGTATGGACCATGTAGCACGTTTGTTGAATGAGCTACCATTGCTTACTATATAGCGGTTTTTGAAGTTCTGCGACAGTTAATATTACAGAACCCTTTTCATTTATAATTTCACAACCTTGATTAGAAAATTTAACAATATGGTTGTTATCGCATATTTGAGATATGCTCAACAGGTTGTGTTTTAAACCCTTAACATATAAAACATTTTTAAATAAGGGAAGGTTATAGAGTTGGACCGTACCTTTGCCAATTATCTTGCAGTTGCTACCATCACCAAATGTGACTGACCCATCAGTCATATCTTTAAGATCGATGAATAGTGCTTTGTCGCCTGTCATATGTCTGGAGCATCCACTGTCTAGGTACCATTTCGAATGGCTTGTAGCTTTGAAAGCAGTGTGAGCAACTAAACAGGCAACCTTAGGAACCCATTTCAGTACTGTTTTGGGTTTAGGAGAATAATTGGTCTTCTTTTGTTTATAGTTGTAAGAGTGACCTACTGAGTTAGATTTTAATAGCTCCTTAAGTAAATCAACAATTTTTTCACTAGTGGGTTTGAATCGATTTTTGAAATTTATATAGCTGCTTTTGTGTTTTTGAAAAGTTTTTGTAGTTTTAGAAAAAACTTGACTGGTACCTTTTCCTTTTGAGTTAGAAGTCTCTCCTTTCACAAAATTGGAAGGAGTATTCTTCTGTTTAGGAGATGTGATTTTATCATAGCCCAACTCGGATCGATCACCACATTTTCTTGATCCGGATAATAATTTTTCTAATTTTGGATCACCTTGGGAATATCTCCATGTGTCCTTCAAACTCAGAAGAGAAGATACTTCATTTTTAAGTTTCTCATTTTCAGATTTCAAATTTTCAATTAGGGAGGTTTTGAATTCTAGATCACACTTTGATTTTTCAAAACAATCTGAAATTTGAGATTTTTCTAAAACAAGGGTTTCAAAACATTCTTTAAGTTTAAAAACTTTTCTTTTTAAAGTTTAAGTTTGATGACAATTTTACAACTTTCCTTATATAAGGCATTGTAAGCATCTTGAAGATCTTCATCATTTTCATGATCACTATCCAAATTTTCTTCACTTGTTGAATCATCGTGATCTGAAAAAGTAAACTTGGCTAGAGTCATAAGGGCCTTAAGTTCTTTGCCCGACTCGGTTTAATTTTCTGATTCGAGAAGAGGCTTGAGAATCGGACGATTCATCCCAAGTAGCCAACATACCCTTCCTTTTGGATCTGTCCTTTTAGGACATTTGTTTGCTAAATGCCCATATTCTTGTCAGTTGTAACATTGACTATCTTTCAATGACTTCCAAGTTTTAGACTTAGGTTTAGAACGTTTCTTTTCATTTACCTTTTGAAAGTCGACTCTTTTCTTACTTTTGAAAATCTTATAAAACTTTTTAGCCAAAAGGGCCATATCATCTTGGACTTTTCGAATCTGAATTTTCTTGAGTAATTCTTTTAGATGACTTCAAAGCAATAGATTTACCTTTAGGAGCTTTAAAACTTAATTCATAGGTTTGTAAAGAACCAACTAATTCTTCTACCTTCATATTATCCGTATCACGAAGTTCTGGATTGCGGTTACCTTAGAATTGAACCGTTCGGGAAGAGAGCGTAGTATTTTGCACACACTTTACTTTCGGGATCTTATCGCCAAGACCCCACATTGAGTTTACAATGTCATTCAATCTAGTGTAAAAGTCCATAAACATTTCATTTTCCTCCATATGAATTTCTTCAAATTTAGTTGTGAGGAGTTGGACTTTAGATTTCTTGACAATTGATGTACCTTCGTGTGTCATTTCTAAAATATCACAGGCTTGCTTTGCAATATCACAGGATATGATTCTTTTGAACTCATCCGGTGATAGTGTAAGTGATTGCATTTAGTGCTTTAGCATTAGCACTACTCTCATTTTTACGAAGTGTGGTCCATTGGTAATACGGTGTAATTTTCATAGATTTTGAACCATCAACACCAAGTTACTTCCATGATAGGAGGATTCCATTCGATCATTACGTGGCTTGCCACACACTTTCATCCATTGATTTGAGGAAGATCCTCATTCGGCTTTCCAATAGGCATAGTTGGAACCATCAAAGGGTGGAGGCCTAGTAATGGCGAAAGGCTATCAAAATTTGACATCTTTTTATATAGCTTAGATCGTTAGCTCAGAAATAAATCCAAATAAAAAGCAACAAGAATGAGCTATTAGGCTCTGATACCACTTGAAAAAGGCCAAGCTATATGTCCTAGAGGGGGGGGGGCGGGGGGTGAATAGGACTATGCCAAATTTAAAATAAAATCAGCAGAAATAAAGTAAACCAATATCCTTACAATATGAATCAATTCACAATGCTAAATTTTAAATCACCTTGATAAATAAGTATTGAGAGATTGATACAAATTCAGTTCTAAGGACAACCTTACACCATAATAAACAAGGGCTTATGGTAGGACAACCTTATTTCTATAACATCTTTTGGATCAAGGACTCAATTTTAATATAAGTAAATGAAATAGCTAGGAATTGAAATTAAATGCAGAAGTATAGATCTAAATTATTACAACAATCCCCACACTTGCTTGAAATGTAAATAGTTACAACATTCACATCCACTTGTACATTCCACACAATCGAATGATAAAAGATATGAAAATTAAGGAAGCATTCAATCCACAAGGCAAAGAGTTATAGTGGTTCGCTTTGTGTGTACACCAAGCTTGTCTTTCAACGACCACTGAAAGCTTACTCCACTCTAATATCCTCATACGGGGGATATTAGCGTTCACTATGAAATAGGTTTTCACAGTTCACCAAAAACCTTTACAATTGTGTCTTTTTCACTTGGGCTTACACAATTCAAAAACCCCTCTTTTGAGTTTTGGTTTTCCTCGGACAACCAATACAATGAGATTTTTAAGTTCAACCTCAAACAAAACCAAGACAATGAGATTTTTAAAGCAACCTCAAACAAAACCAAAAGTAAATAAATTTTACGAGAATTGTAAAATACGGATTTCTCCTTTTCTTAGCAGCCCAGTAGAACCAATCGGAGTAGATGATTGAATGTCAAAGTTCAATTTCTAATACTCACATTCATAAGGTTCTAAATTCTAATAGATTTTAGATTTAACTTGTTGGGCGTAGCTATATTTGATTTTGATTCAAGAAGAAGGAATAAGATAATTCCTCTTTTCAAATAAGATTGGAATATAGAAACAAAATCAAATTAAATAAGCTAGCAAAAAGGAATATTAAATAAGCACAATGTAGCTTAAAATAAACACAGACTTATCTCAGAGTGATCACTTGAAAATTCTTGAATTGAATAGAGTTGAAGTGTGAAAACTACGAATTTCGTGTTCAATTTATAGAAGCAAAAATTGTTCCTACGGTGGTCTTAGAAACCTTCGGTGGTCGTAGCTCAATGATTTTTGAAAAATTAAGCGCGATCTTTGAAAGTCGTTCCACGGACCGGTCGTGAGTAGCCTACGACCGGTCGTGGGTCACCTACGGCCCGGTCGTAGATCCTTACGACTAGTCGTAGGACCATAGATTACATTCTTGGACTTTGGTCGTAGCTCCACGGATTGGTCGTGTGACAGTCGAAGCCACACCCTACGACCGGTCGAAGGACCTCCGGATCGGTCGTGGGCGTACCAAAAATTTGAAAAATCTTCAACTACTTAGGGTGGTCGTGGAATTTCTTGGACTAGTCGAACCAATGTCGGGCCCGGTCGAACAAGAGCTAGGGTGGTCGTAGAATAGACCAAACTTATGTAAAATAAATATTTGATTTATGTATCCAAAGTGACCTACTTAGAGGGTCAACCTAAGGTCATTCAAACCTGAATCATGTCGTATGGACATTAAACTTCAACCATTCAACGAATGTAGATTGTTTGAACCATATCAGGCTTGAGATCTTGAACTTGTTGTAGCTTCAAACTTGAGATCTTCATCAGCATAACAACTACTTCATGCATTGCTTATTAGTCTTGAAGTCATGAGTTGTTTCTTAAGACTTGAACATCAACATTGTAGCTTCTTGAGACTTCAACATGTAGCTTCTTGAAAAGTTCAACTTGTAGCTTCTTGAAGTATTTATGCAGTGTCTTGAATTCATAAATATCATCATACAAGTACAGGACACAGATAGATGTTTTGACACATCAAAATTTGACAACCAAAGAAGCATGAGACCATAACACTTACATGAACCTAGTATTTCTATCAGATACGATGGAGTTAGGTACTCTATGAAGTCGTACAACCTCGTGAAAGAATAACTTAACAATGTAAGAGGCATTTGAGGTCTTATAACAGGGTAGGAAATGGGCCATCTTAGAAAATTGATCAACAACCACGAGTATGGAATCATGCTTATGAATAGTCTTGGGAAGCCCAAGCACGAAGTCTGTATTGACATCTTGCCACGGGGCATGTGGAACTGGCAAATGAGTGTATAAAGGTATATTTTGTTTCCTCTGCTTCACTAATTGACATGTCTAGCACTGCCCTACAATCTTAGCCACATCTCGCTAGAGATTAGGCCAATATAAATGATGAGACATAAGGGCAGCTATATTATCTCATCTAAAGTGACCTGCCATCCCTCTAGCATGCAGCTTCCTGACTAGAAAAATCATGGAGGGATGTGCGTGGGATACAGAGCTTGTCCATTCTAAAAAGATATCCATCTATAAGGACGAACTCCGCACTCCTTAAGGGTGGGTCACTAGACAATGATGCATAAATGATCCCAAAATTAGGACAATTTGAGTACTCACCCTTGAGTTACTCAAATCCTATAACTTCAATGCTCATAGACTATAGCATCAAGACACGACGACTAAAAGCGTCAACAACCTTATTCTCTTTTTCTGCATTGTGCTTAAGCACAAATGTGTACTCTTGAAGAAACAGTGCCCACTTGGCATGCCTAGGGCTCAAATTCTTTTGAGAGCTTAAATATTTCAAGGCCTCACTATTGAGGATCAAATATTACATATTATCCCCCATTTATTACTTGGTTTTATGAACAAGATAATGCTTAATGTTCTACTTTAATCATATTTGTGTTGCGAGGTGAATTTAAGAGCTTGGATTGAAAAGGATGCTAAAAGCATGGATTTAACTCTCAAGAATCACCAAAGCCAAGGATAGATCTTATGAGACCACGAATGAAGAATTCACATGCCAAAGATCTAAGAAAACCAAGTAAGGAATGAGGAGCACTGAAGACTTGAAAAGAAGAAAAAGAACCCTAAAAATCGGCCTCCTTCGACTAGTCCCTCGACTAGTCAAAGATTCCTCGACTCGAACTCCAGTGATAAAATCCTCTAAAATCAGGTCATCCTCGACCAGTCAAAGGTGACCCTCAACCAATCGAAGGTTGTCCTCGACCAGTCTAACGTTACGTGGACAGCACACAAACTGTGTAAATTTGAGGCGGTTTTCAAAATTTTCCAACTCGGTGCGAAAGTTTGAGTTACAAAACTATAAATAGGGGTCCTTAGAATATTCCTAGGAATCTTCTAGGGTTTGAGGAGTGGAGCAAAAGCATGGAGAAGCCATCGCCAAGAATTTTTCTTCCCTTTCCTTAGTTGTTTTTATGCTTTTCTTAAGAGTTCTTAGTTCAATCATGTCTATGGTTGGTATGGTTGGCTAAGCCTCTTAGCTACGGCTAAGAGGTGAAGCTTGTAACGTGATTAGGACGTTTGCTTTGCTTTGATTCATGTTTTGTTGAACTCTTTTGGATTATAGTTTGATTATAAGGAATATTTTTAGTTTTTAATGGTTTATTGTGACAAATTACAATAGATCTATGATAGCTTTGAATATCTTCTTTTTCTAATTTGAGATTGTGAAGTTAGTAAGTCTCGTTGTTCACCAGCGTCCCTTTGGCATGGTTGGATGATAAAATCCTTCCTAATTTTCACAATTCTCTTATGATTGGTTATGGGATTGGTAAATCATATTGTTTGCCTTGTTTCCTGGGCATGGTTAGGTGACAATATCACTTCCAAATCCTCACAACCCTTATCCATTGATGATTAGATCCATGAGAAGTTCAGAGATCTGACAAATCTCTTCTTACCAATTGGATATGATAGGACTCTAATTCCAGTTGTGTCCTTGAATCAAGCAAGGTAGCATCCTGAGAACCTACAAGTGGATCCTTGGCACCCTAGTTACCACCTTTAAATTTATAAGTTTTAATTACCTTATTCAAAATCACTCTCTTAACTAATTCCGATTTAGGTTTACATCTTCTAGTTCTAGTTCTAGTTCTAGTTACTTTCAGACGACACACAAGTTCAGTCTTTGTGAATTCGACCTCAGTCTCACCAAGATTTTTACTTCATCACGACCCTACACTTGGGGCTATGAACAAGTTTTTGGCGCCATTGCTGGGGATTGACGGTTGCGTTTTTCTGACATTAGCTAGTTTTATAATAAGGTTAAGATTACAGTTTTTTCTGTTTTCTAGTTTTAGGATTAGGGTTTTTTCTATTTTATTTTAAAAACTAACTTAGCTTCCTAATTCTAGGTTTAGAAATTTTCTTAATTTGATTTTAGAAACTAACTCTTTTTTTTTTTATAGAAACTTTCTATTTTCTTTTTTTAGAACTTTTTAATTTTAGAAACTAGGTTGTTATATATATATATATATATATATATATATATATATATATATATATATAGAAACTTTCCTTTATAGAAACTAACTCATCTTTCTATTTTTGTTTTTAGAAACTTTTTAATTTTAGAATTTCTATTTTTAAAAACTGACTTGTTTTTTTTTTTTTTTTTTCTATTTTGTAGGATCCTAACATAGAACTCTCCAATCCGGTAACCTCTTTCTAACTTCTTCCCTCTCCTTACTTTTCCATACTTATTGTAGGAATTAGAAAATAGAATTAAAATTTGTGTGGTTCATGCCCTCGTGGGTAAGGAATCATACTCTGAGATCTTTAAGAAAAGGAGTTTCAGTTCAATAAAAAAAATTAAAAACTCGATTGACAAGTTAGAAAATCCTTATAAAATTTTGAAATATCATCTGAGAGCATGACTTAAGAACATCAGATTGATGAAAACCATGTGCATCACACACCACATATTAGGATGGTGCAGATGAGAATGAAGTGCATTGAGTTCCCCCAGTTCGAACTTTACAAGATTATTTACAACCAATGAGAACAAGTTCACCTTCTTACATAATTCTTCCAATAAATACAGGAAATGTGAACTTCAAACCTGGGATAATCCAATTACTTCATAAGTTCTATGGACTTGATTCAGAAAATCCATATATGCATATTAAAGAATTTAAAGAGACTGTTACAACCATGCATTTTAATGAGGTTCCTCCTGATACAATCAGCCTTAAATTATTTCCATTCTCTCTAAAAGAAAAGGCCAAATCATGGTTTTATTCATTAAGACCTAGAGATCCATTGGCACATGGGCAAAGATGAGCCTGGAGTTCCTTAAAAAGTTCTTCCCAGCTCATAAAACCAACGCTCTTAAACGGGAAATAATGTACTTCTCCCTGAAAAATAATGAGACTTTCTTTGAATGTTGGGAACGGTTCAAGGACTTACTTCTCGCCTGCCCACACCATGGTTACAAAACTTGGCAAACAATTGATGTTTTTCATGACAGACTCAGTCCAAACATGTGCCAATTCGTACAAATGATGTGTAATGGGGAGTTCATGGATAAGAAACTAGAAGATACATGGGAGTACTTTGACATGTTAGCTAAAAACGCTCAATCATGGGACACATCAAACCAAGCTAGTACTCCCAAGGAAATGCCAAGAGAGATAGGAATACATGTACTCAAGCAGGAGGATGATATTAATGTACAGTTGGCAATTCTCCCAGGAAAAATTGAGGACTTGGAATCTAGGAAGGAATTAACTCAGCCCAAAGCGGTCGTCGAATCCGTATGTGGAATTTGTGAGAGCGAGGTACACCCAATCAAAGATTGTTTTACAATCCCGGCTTTTCAAGAGGTATTTCACGTTCAAGCAGAAACTACAAACGTATATCAACGACCACTTAATGCACCAAATTCTGATACACACACTCCTGATGTGTGGAACATTAATTGGGGAAATGAACCAACTACAAATGTAACTAATTATCTACAAGGGCCATTTAATGGACTTCTACTAAGGAGAACCCTTGAAGACACATTAGATGCATTTAAGCAAGAGCAACTACAGGCTATGAATGAGATTAGAACTTCGGTTGCAAGACTTGAGACACAACTGAATGTTTGGGAGACTGGGAACTTTTTAGCCCAACTGCAACCTAACCCAACAAGCTAATGAGAGATATGTGATCTCAACTCTTCAACTTAGCATCTGGAACATGTTAAGACCATCACCACCTTGAAAAATGGAATCAAAATAGACACAGAGATTCCAAGGAAGGTTGAGAAACCCAAGGAATCCAAAAATTCAAAGGATGGTGGTGAATCTAGCAATGCTCCATATGACAAAGAACCAATGCAGGGATACAAACTCGTGGCCCCATTTCCCCAACATCTCATCACATCAAAAAGGCTAAGTGAGTGTCAAAAATATTCTAGAGGTTTTTCAACAAGTCAATATCAACACCCCCTTCTTGGATGAAATTAAACAGTTTCCATCTTTCAATAAATTCTTAAAAGATTTGTGTGTGGTAAAGCGGAAGCTAAACGTACACAAAGAAGCATTTTTGACAGAACAGGTGAGTGCCATAATCAATCGAAACACTTCCCCAAAATATAAGGATCCTGGTAGTCCTACGATCTCATGTGTGATTGGAAACTTCAAGGTCGATAATGCACTTTTAGACCTTGGGGCAAGTGCTAATCTAATACCATACTCGGTATATAAATTGTTAGGCCTCGGTGAGTTGAAACCTACCATAACAACATTACAACTAGCCAATCGCTTGATCAAAATACTGAGACGTAAGATCGAAGATTTGTTGGTCTAGGTTGATAGATTCTACTACCCCATAGATTTCATCATCTTGGACATACACTCAGCTTCAAATATGGGTGCTCAAATTCCGATTATATTAGGTTGGTCATTCCTGGCCACTGCCAATGCCATCATAAATTGCAGGAATGGAGTAATGAAAATATCTTTTGGGAATATGACAGTAGAATTCAATGTGTTTCATTTGCACAAGCCACAAGAGGATGAGGACATGACCCATGAGATGGAACTTGATAGATACATTTAAAGATAATGAGTCTCTTTTAACTGAAACTCCTAAATCTCTAGATGTCTACTTAGCACACTTTGCTTATTCAAATGATCATATTAGCCTGAAAGTTGATGTCACTCCTTCCACTAACACTAAAATCTTACCATTATAGGTGGAGGAGATAGATTCTAAACTAGAGCCTATAACTTCGGAATTTAAAGGGACCACGGCAAACAACCCTTTTGTTATTCAATTGTTTATGGTCACTCATTCACCTCAACCCACTGATATCGTGAAATTATCTTCTGCAGGTGAATCATATATTCTCTAGAAACCTCCAAATTCCGATCGCAAACATGATGCTGAAGTCTATAAATTTCTCTGGACATTCATGCTCTAGGATATCCAAGCCTATTACAAAAATGGCTTTTGGATGATCTTGTTGAGAAACCTACTGAGAAATTTATCAAGATATTGGCCAGAGGAGGAACCTTGTGGCATGACTGAGTAGCTTCCCCCTATTTTCCTAATTAGGTTTACTGTTTTCAACGAATTTAGGATTAGGATAGTTTCCTTTCCACTATTTTAGGATAGTTGCTTATCGTCTATTTTAGTTGTTGCTTAACCCATCTGCACTTTGAGACCCTTGAAAAAGCCTCTAAATTCCTTCTTCACGTACTACATATCCATCACTTCTCCTTTACTTTTGTTGTCTCAATTGCATTGCATGCTTATTTCTTTTACATTGAGGACAATGTAGATTTTAGGTTAGGGGGTGTGGATTAGGTAAACTAATTAGTATTTTCTCAGTATTGAGCAAAATTTACAAATTTTTTGAAAATTTTTCAATGTTTATCTGTTTGGAAAGTGATAAGTTGTGTATTTAAGAATGTTTTGAGTAGGATGATAACTGTAACACCCTGTACTTTCTAGTACTCAAGTGTTGGCATGAAGATCTAAATTAGTTTACACATGTGTAGAGACACACGTGACTCACCTTATGCATCGTCATTCAATGGTCCTCAATCTATCCATCGTGACCATCTAGTACAATCTTATTCAAATATTAAGTCATCTGACTGTTGACTCTTAGGGCGGACTGTCACGCCCCGAACCCAGAAATCGGGCTCACAAAATTCCCGATTGCCGAATCCGGTGCCGACAGCCTCTGTAGTACCCCATTCTTGGCTCCCAGCGCCCATACGCCAGGTTCCGATCCTGGGATCCTACAAGGAGGATTTTCCAAAGTACATTTATCTCATAAGAAGCATAACCACAAGTATACCCATATCACAAAGGCAACATCATCATCACATATCCACTAATATAAACATTTGAATACAATGCTGAAAGGGAAACACATATATCAAAAATCAAAGCTCCAGAAGACATTGCGTGCTCCGAGCTCCACGCTGCTACATCCTAACGCCATCTGCACCCATCTATCGTGCATAAGCTTATAAAAAGCTTAGTGGGTGGTGAAAGTGTGTGCGCAAGATAAGTGCCGAGTATGCAATACAATGCCATAAATCATATAATATGAAAATAAGTGGAAATATTGACAAGATCATGAATCATACGATATCAAAGTAAACGGAAATATACGGATAAGATCATGAATGCCATCAGCCGTACCAAGGCTATGCGATGCAAAGCATGAATGTGAATAGCCATATCAATGTAGAAACATGGCAGCCCAAAATGTTAAATGTTGCAGATGTAATGCAATATGCGATGCGAATGAAATAAATAAGCTGGAGTGAATTCGGGATGATAATACGTAGTATCGCAGGCTATGGGGTCCATCACAAGGGACTTCTATCCAAACCAGTTCCATACCTAAATTTGGATAGTCATACTCAATGTGGTAAACTCCTGATCTCAAGTTAATTGCGCGCCCTAACCGAAATCTTGGCCGTTGCGAAGGTACACGTAATAAATAGTTATGCACCACCAGCCTGAGTGAATAGTGAATGAATGAATGAGTAAGCAACTCCTACTCAATAAGTCCACATATCAGCACCGTACATCTCTGGGATCATCACCGGGGTCTAGTACACTCCAAGTTGGATATCGCCCCAGCCGGCTGCGTAGCCCAACAAGTGGAAAAGACCTCACTACCCTGCTTGCCAGTAGTATACCAATGCCTACCCGGCTCATCGATAGCGGACCCATTTAGGAGCTGGTCAAACTCAGCCTAGCTTACAGCCCCCTCACTCGGGTGGATAAGGACACCTCCTCCCAACCGACCACGACACAGTGGGAGACGCGGCCTATTGGTATTCGGCAATCGGGCACTCATATTTCCACTCGGTCTAGATGTTGGGGCGTCTCCTAGCCACAAAGGTTTAAGGACTTTCACCCACGGACATCTAAAGTGCCCAGATACTTGAACCAAACATTTTTGGTGTCTCATCTAGTCATCCACGACATGCTTGTGGAGGTCACAATCCTGATGTCGCTATGGCGTATAGTAATCACAATCACACAATGAAAGATGCATGAGTCATGAAGTCTAATCATGCATCAATCTTGCGCATACTGTGCGCTCATGTGGGATAACTCCACCTATCAGGGAATCCCATAAACCATATGTACTATGGCATATGCAATGGTCAATCACATCTCATAATAAACATGTAGATGATGCGTATGGGCATGTAACATGATGTTATGCTGTCGCATACTTATAATCGGTATAAATACCGGCATCAACAATCGGCCTCGACAATGTGGACATTTAACCAACATTGCCCCCAAGGAATGGCCCACATAGAGCCTAACATATAGTGGACCCCATGGCCTCGCACAAGGACCTAATATATAACACCATGGGCCTCACTCAAGAGCTTAATACACATCACGATGGGCCTCTCACATGGGCCTAACATACATCACAATGATCTCCATCGCCAGTCCCTCAAATGCATCATAATGGGCCTCATCACATTGACCTCATATTCATCACATTAAGCCTTACACACGGGCTAAATACACATCACAATGGGCCTCAAATATGGGCTGCATGTACATCACATTAGGCCGAATACACATCACAATGAGCCTCAACTACCAGTCACATATACATCATATAGGTCTCAACAATCAGCCTCGGCAATCAAAATCGGCCTCGACAATCGAAATCGGCCTCAACAATCGGAACCGACACTTGGAATCAGTCTTGATACTTGGCCTCGATAGTCGAAATCGGCCTATACAATCGGCCTCAAAAAATCAGAATCGGCCTCGATACTCAGCCTCGACAATTGGAATCGGCCTATACAATCAACCTCGATACTCGGCTTTGACAATCGGAATCGACCTCAATACTCGGCCTCGACAATCGGAATCGGCCTATACAATCGGCATCGACAATCAGAATTGGCCTCGACAAATCAAAATCGGCCTTGATACTCTGCCTCGACAATCAAAATTGGCCTATACAATCGACCTCAACAATCAGAATCGTCTCGATACTCGGCCTTGACAATCGGAATCAGCCTCGATATTCAACCTCGATAATCGGAATTGGCCTATACAATCAGCTTCGACAATCGGAATCGGCCTCGATACTCAGCCTCGACAATTAGAATCGGCCTATACAATCGGCCTTGATACTCGGTCTCGACAATTGAAATTGGCCTATACGATCAACCAAGACAATTAGAATCAGCCTCGATACTCAGCCTCGACAATCGGAATCGGCCTATACAATTGGTCTCGACAATCGGAATCGACCTCGATACTCAGCCTTGACAATCGGAATCGGCCTATACAATCGGCCTCAATAATCAGAATCGGACTCGATACTCAGCCTTGACAATCAGAATTGGCCTGGATACTCAGCCTTGACAATCAGAATCGGCCTGGATACTCGGCTTCGACAATTAGAATCGGCCTATACAATCGACCATGATAATCAGAATCAGTCTCGATACTCGGCCTTGACAATCGGAATCAACCTCGATACTCAGCCTTGATAATCGAAATCGGCCTATACAATCGGCCTCAACAATCGGAATCAGCCTCAATACTCGGCCTCGACAATCAGAATCAGCCTCGACGCAAGGCAGGGTCCATAAATGGACGGCCAATGATGGATCAAGCAATATCAATGGGGCCCAATAATTTGGATTAACCCACTAAAGAATGATGAGAATAGACCTAACTAGGCCTAAGGGAAGGTCACAATGTGGACATTTAACCATCACTGCCCATCAATGTGGACATTCAACCAACATTGCTCCTAAGGAGTGGCCCACATAGGACTAAATGTAAGTGGGCCAACGGCCTCACATAAGGGCTTCATATATCACATTAGGCCTTATCAAGTGGGCCCCAAGTACATCACATCGGGCCTCATCAAATGGGCCCCCAAATATATTAAATTGGGCCTCATCAAGTGGGCCCCAAATACATCAAATCGTACTTTATTAAGTGGGCCCCTAGTACATCAAATGGGCCATACCAATGGGCTATACAAACTACACCTTTCATCCATTTCAAAGATCATTTTAGAGCATTATAAAAAAGAATGAATCATATTAAATGGATCATCTGGACCATACCACAAATAAAGGTGGAGGTAATGATTTTTCACTGTTAAAACCTTAATGGGCCCACCATAGCATTCATTTTCCATCCAGCCTGTTCATTCGGTCACAAAAACCTGAATCCAGAGGAAAAACAAATACTATATTGATCCAGAACTACTGTACTCTCAAAAGAATTTCAACGTTGGACATTCAATCTCTACTGTTCTTGGCAGTGTGGTCCACTTGATAACTAGATCTGTCTTTTTTTTTTCCAAACCTTAGGAGTGGCTCACCAAATGGATGGACGGTTTGGATGAACCATATACATCAAGGTGGGGTCCACATATGTGGCCCACCAAAGAACCGAATCTGCTATATATATATATATATATATATATATATATATATATATATATATATATATGAAATGGTCCACCGTCTAGACCCATGTTTGGACAGACGGTGTGGTTTACAAAGCATGCATCATGGTAGGGTGATGGACGGTGCAGATGAAGCACTGCATCATGGTGGGGCGATGGATGATGCAGATGAAGCATTGCATCGTGGTGGGGCGTACATGGCATCCGTGTTGCTGGACTGTTGGGCCAGCAGCCCAGCGTCCAGCAGATGGACGGTATGGATACTACACATGCATCACGGTGTGTACCACCATCCAGCTACTGGACAGTGGATATAACACATTACGGTGGTTCTCACATCCAGTCAAAACGGATGGACGATCGGATATAAAACACATATATCAGAGGTGGGCCCCACCCCACACGTGCTACATGTGCGGGTGGGTCCCACCCAAAAAATGGACGTATGGTGTAGGATATAATACATACCTTGTGACTAGACCATAGACATGTGTGGAATCCACACGTGGATGGATGGTGGGGATATAATACATATCTC